>CM039674.1:508680796-511080796 GCA_022496015.1 Hordeum marinum | reverse complement strand
TCACTAGCGGTCTCTGAGTCGCCAGCGGTGGACACCCAAAGATAAGTAACCATCATGGCATCATAAATGAAGTGAGATCCTTGAAGGATCTACCAGGTATTGTCGAACCGGGCGTCCAATGCCGCCATATAACGACGGACGTGCTGGTCCTCCTCCCTGACATGGCGACGTACCACCTCTGTGGGTGCCCGCTCCCTCCGCACCAAAAGTGGCCCGCACGACCGCCACCGCAGAAGGTCCGGGTCGACGACGACACCTGCATTCCTCACCAACCTCCGAGCTCGGGAAGGTAGCACCTCCCAGTGCCAGCCCGGCGGAGCCCAGTCCCGGACATGGCGCCTATCAAGCAGGCTCTCGCGGACTACTCGACGACCAGGATGTGGGCCGGGAATCATCGAAAAATTCCTATGAGAACGTTTTCTTATCGTTTAATCACTAATTTTTCATAAAACCCAAAAAGTTTCATCATTAACATACTAATCTAACATAAACATTCATCACAAACATACTAATCTACCATAAACATTCATCATAAACATACTAATCTAACATAAACATTCATCATAAAAAATTTCTGTAATCTAACATACACATACTAATCTAACATAAACATTCATCATATAATAAAATCAACATATATTTTAAAAAGAAATTGCACAGAGCCGGGGCGGCGGCGGCTCACAGCGGGGGCGCCGACGGGGCGCCGACGGGGGCGGGGCGGCGACGGGGGCGGCGGAGGAGGCGACGGTGGAGGGGCGGCGACTGGAGCGGGGTGGCGACGGGGGCGACGGGGGCGGCAGGGGCGGTGACCGGGGCGGGGCGGCGATGGGGACGACATGGGAGGCGAAAGTGAAAATAGATGCCCTTATACACGAAATTTGACCTAAATTCAAAATGCTAGTTTGGTCCCTAACTAGCACTTTGAATTTAGGTTGAATTTCAGTGTAAGCGCATCTATTTTTACTTTTGCTATTTTTTATGTTATTTCTTTGCTATTTTTCCTGCTATTGAATATTACTTTGTTTTATCATTATATTCAATTTGTTAATTTTTAGGTTTTATATAATTTTAGTTTCAAAAATACTAGAGGTTTATAATTTTAGTTATTAATTTTTTGAGCTAAATGACCCTGAAATTGAAAAGCACTACAAATGAACTCTAAAAAGGTTGAAAGTTGGCATGGTATCATCATTTCACCCACATATCATGTGCTAAAAAGTTGAGAGGGTTACGGCAAAAGCTGGATGCACGTCGTGTACAAAACGGATAGTCTCTTTCGAAGTATCAGGGTTTCGGACGGAAACTCATCGGTTACAAAAGGAATTTCATTTTCTTGAACTTATTTGAACTCCAGGCTTTTTGTGAGTTCAGAATGCACCATTCAAAGCCGCATCATCAATTTTCAACCCTTCCGAACATCATTTGTTATTTTTCATGTAGTGATTGTGTTTTTTGAGGTAAAGGACCCTGAAATTGAGAAGAACTACAAATGAACTTTGAAAAGGTTGAAAGTTGGCATGGTATCATCATTTCACCCACATAGCTTGTGCTAAAAAGTTGAGAGGGTTACGGCAAAAGCTGGATGCACTTCATGTACAAAATGAACAGTCTCTTTCGAAGTATCAAGGTTTCGGATGGAAACTCATCGGTTACAAAAGGCATTTCATTTTCTTGAACTTATTTGAACTCCAGGCTTTCTGTGTGTTCAAAATGCACCATTCAAAGCCACATCATCAATTTTCAATCCTTTCTTACTGTCAGAAATATGCCCTAGAGGCAATAATAAATTGCTTATTATCATATTTCATTGTTCATGATAATCATTTATTATCCATGCTACAATTGTATTGATCGGAGACTTAGAGCATGTGTGGATACATAGACAAAACCATGTCCCTAGTATGCCTCTAGTAGACTAGCTCGTTGATCAAAGATGGTTATGGTTTCCTAGCCATAGACATGGGATGTCATTTGATAACAGGATCACATCATCAGGATAATAATGTGATGGACAAGACCCAAACTACAAACATAGCATAAGATCGTGTTAGTTTATTGCTACTATTTTCTGCATGTCAAGTATCTGTTCCTATGACCATGAGATCATGCAACTCACTGACATCGGAGGAGTACCTTGTGTGTATAAAACGTCGCAACGTAACTGGGTGACTATAAAGGTACTCTACAGGTATCTCCGAGGGTGTCTGTTGGGTTGGCATGGATCAAGACTGGGATTAGTTGCTCCGTGTGACGGAGAGGTATCTCAGGGCCCACTCGGTAATACAACATCACAATAAGCCTTGCAAGAAATGTGACTAATTGTTAGTCACGGGATCTTGTATTACGAAACAAGTAAAGAGACTTCCCGATAACGAGGTTGAACTAGGTATGGAGATACCGACGATCGAATCTCGGGCAAGTAACATACCGAAGAACAAAGGGAACATCATACGGGATTAACTGAATCCTTGACATAGAGGTTCGACCGATAAAGATCTTCATAGAATATGTAGGAACCAATATGGGAATCCAGGTCCCGCTATTGGTTATTGACCGTAGAGGTGTCTCGGTCATGTCTACATAGTTCTCGAACCCGCAGGGTCTGCACACTTAAGGTTCGGTGACGTTTCGGTAGTATAGAGTTATGTATGGTGGTGACCAAAGGTTGTTAGGAGTTCTGGATGAGATCTCGGATGTCACGAGGAGCTCTGGAATGGTCCGGAGGTAAAGAATGATATATAGGAAGTCCTATTTTGGTTGCTCATCGGTAGTGTACCCAGAGTGCCGGTAGTGTACCGGGAGACCATCGGGAGGGGTATTTCGACCCAAGAGGCTACATGGGCTGTGGGAGAGTAAATACCAGCCCCTTTTGGGCTGGTGGAAGTCCCACACAAGGCCCACACGGCTGGGAAGAAAAGCCAAAAGGGAAAAAGGTGGGAAAAGGCCAAAAAAGGGAGGAATCCTAGTCCTACTAGGATTGGAGGAGGAATCCTCCTCTCCTCCCCACTTCGGCCGACCCAAGGAGGCCTGGCCGTTGATCCAAGTCCTCTCCTCCCTCCCTCTTACATATACTGGAGGTTTTAGGGTTTTGGCACAGAAGTTTTGACACGTGCTGCCCGTTCCTCCAGCGCATAGTTTCTCCTCTAGATCGGTTTTCTTCAGTGCTTAGGCGAAGCCCTGCCGGAATTGTTCCACCACCATCGCCGCGGCACAGTCATGCTGCCAGAGAACTCTTCTACCTCTCTGCTCCCTCTTGCTGGATCAAGAAGGCAGAGATCGTCATCAAGCTGTATGTGTGCTGAACGTGGAGGTGCCGTCCGTTCGGCGCTAGATCGGAAGGACCGTGATCAGGATCGCGAGACGGATCGTGATGAGTTCGCAGGACGGATTGTGATGAGTTCGCAGGACGGATCGTGACTAGATCACGGGACAGATCGTGATGAGATCGCGGGACGCTCGGCGATTTGGATCGCGAAGACGTTCGACTACACCAACCGTGTTTTTAACGCTTCCCGCTTAGCGATCTACATGGGTACGTAGATCAACTCTCCCTCTCGTAGATGCTCATCACCATGGATAGATCTTGCGTGAACGTAGGAATTTTTTTGTTTCCCATGCAACGTTCCCCTACAATGGCATCATGAGCTAGGTCTATGTGTAGATGAGATCTCGAGTAGAACACAAAGAGTTTGTGGGCGTTGATGCTTAGATTGCTTCCTCCCTTGGTCATGTTTTGGTTCAGCGGTATGGTGAGATGACGCGGCCCGGACAAACATTACTCGTACGCTTACGAGAGACCGGTTCCATCAATCGCAACTTGTTGCATAGATGGCTTGTGGGTGCCAGTTTCTCTCACTTTAGTTGGATCGGATTCGACAAAGGCAGTCGTTGAGAAGGTTGAAAAGCAACTAGTGTATCACCGTTGTGGTTTTCACATAGATGATAATTGTTCTTGCAAGATACCTGTAGCAGCCACGTAAAACATGCAACAACAATTAGAGGACGTCTAACTTGTTTTTGCAGGGTAAGTTGTGATGTGATCTGGCCAATTACATGATGTGATATATGTGATGTAGGAGATGATCATGTGTTGTATAGAATATCACGATTTGCATGTCGATGAGTACGCCAACCGACAGGAGCCATAGGGTTGTCTTTCATTATTGTATGACCTACGTGTCAATCATTAAGCGCTATGTAATGCTTTACTTTACCGCTATACGGTAGCAATAGTAGTACAAGCATGGTGGGCGCGACAACCCCAATGGTGACACGTTGATGGAGATCAAGATGATGAAGATCATGGTGTCATGCCGGTGACGATGGAGATCATGCCGGTGCTTTCAAGATGGAGATCACACGCACAAGTTCATGGCCATATCATGTCACTTATGATTTGCATGTGATGTTAATCCTTTTATGCACCTTGTTTTTCTTAGGACGACGGTAGCATTATAAGGTGATCCCTCGCTTAAATTTCAAGATGAATTGTGTTCTCCCCGAGTGTGCACCGTTGCGAAAGTTCGTCGTGTTGAGACACCACGTGATGATCGGGTGTGATAGACTCTACGTTCACATACAACGGGTGCAAGCCAGTGTTGCTCATGTAGAACACTTCGGTTGAACTTGACGAGCCTAGCATGTACAGACATGGCCTCGGAACACAAGAGACCGAAAGGTCGAACATGAGTCATATAGCAGATATGATCAACATGATGATGTTCACCATTGAAACTACCTCAACTCACGTGATGATCAGACTTGAGTTGGTGAATTTGGATCATGTATCACTCAAATGACCGGAGGGATGTCAATTTGAGTGGGAGTTCTTAAGTAATATGATTAAATGAACTCATTATCATGAACATAGTCAGTAGTGTCTTTGCAAACTGTGATGTAGATTACTAGCTCACGCTGTAGCTCCCTTGAATTTTTATATGTTCCTAGAAAAATAGAGTTGAAAGATGATGGTAGGAATATTGCGGACTCGCTCCGTGATCTGAGGATTGTCCTCGTTGCTGCACAGAAGGCTTATGTCCGTAATGCACCGCTCGGTGCGCCAACCCCTCTAGCGTCGTCTGTATACGTTGTGAACATCTGACAGGCACATTCTGATGACTACTTGATAGTTTAGTGCGTCATGCATTACGGCTTAGAATTGATGCTCCTAAACGTTTTGAACGTCACGGAACATATGAGATGTTCTAAGAGCTGAAATTAGCATCTCAGGCTCGTGCCCGTGTTGCGAGATATGAGATCTCCAACAAGATTCTTTGCCTGCAAGATGAAAGGGAATAGATCAATCGTTGAGCATGTGCTCAGATTGTCTGGGTGCTACAATCGCTTGAATCGAGTGGGAGTTGATCTTCCAGATAAGATAGTGATTGATATAATTCTCCAAGTCACTGTCACTAAAGCTACTAGAACTTGGTGATGAACTATAAAATGCCAGGGATAGAAATAATGATCCCTGAGCTATTCGCGATGTTTGACACAGCGAAGGTAGAAATCAAGAAGGAGCGTCAAGTGTTGATGGTTAGTCAAACCACTAGTTTCGAGAAGGGCAAGAGCAAGGAGGGAAGCTTGATGGATAACAAGCCAGTTGCTGCTCCAGTGAAGCAACCCAAAGTTGAACCCAAACCCAAGACTAAGTGCTTCGATTATGAGGAGAGCGGTCCCTGAAGCGGAACAACCCTAGATACTTGGTAGATAAGAAGGCTGGCAACATCGACAGAAGTATATTTGATATACGTGTTAATGATGTGTACCTTGCGAGTACTCCTAGTAGCACCTGGGTATTGGATACCGGTTTGGTTGCTAAATGTTAGTAACTCGAAATAAAAGCTACAGAATAAACAGAGAACTAGCTAAAGGTGAGGTGACGATGTGTGTTGCAAATATTTCCAAGGTTGATGTGATCAACATCGCATGCTCTCTCTACCTTCGGGATTAGTGACAAACCTAAATAAATGTTATTTGGTGTTTTGCATTGAGCACGAACGTGATTAGATAATGTTTATTGCAACACATTTATTCATTTAAGTTAGAGAATAATGGTTATTCTGTTTACATGAATAATACCTTCAATTGTCATGCACCCAGTGAGAATGGTTTGTTGAATCTTGATCGTAGTAATACACATTTCTGGATCGATTACCTTCTGAGAGATTGCATTCACGAATGCACATACCTTCACAATGGCTTATAGAATGTTTTCCGGTAGAAGCCCCCTCAACGCAACCGGAAGGATTTGCATCATAATCACGTAGCAGTCATGAGACTTTAGGTTCTGGAACTTTTTCTCTGCCATATTTATTACTTCCTTTATATTCGACGAGAAGCCAGACGGTACCTTCATACTGAGCAGGCATTCGAAGAAGATTTCCTTCTCTTCTTTGGTAAGAGCGTAGCTGACATGACCCTGAGACTGCTTTGGATCCATGTTGTCTTCTCCGTGCATATGTTGCTGGTTCTCCCATGCCTCTGGTGTATCTTTGGTCTTCCCATACATGCCCAAGAAGCCTAGCACGTGTTGGGGAACGTCGCATGGGTAACAAAAAATTTCCTACGCACACGCAGATCTATCCATGGTGATGAGCATCTATGAGAGGGAGAGTGGATCTACGTACCCTTGTAGATCGCTAAGCGGGAAGCGTTAAGAAACGCGGTTGGTGTAGTCGAACGTCTTCGTGATCCAAATCGCCGAGCGTCCCGCGAGCTCATCACGATCCGTCCCACGATCCAATCATGATCCGTCCCGGAAACTCATCACGATCCGTCCCATGATCCAATCATGATCCGTCCCGCGAACTCATCATGATCTGTCCCACGATCCAATCATTGTCAGTCCTGCAAACTCATCACGATCCGTCCCGCGAACTCATCATGATCTGTCTCGCGATCTTTATCACGGTCCTACCGATCTAGCACCGAATGGACGACACCTCCGCGTTCAGCACACGTATAGCTCGATGATGATCTCCGTCTTGTTGACCCAGCAAGAGGGAGCGGAGAGGTAGAAGAGTTCTCCGGCAGCGTGACGGCACTCCAGAGATAGTGGTGGAGCTATTCGGGCAGGGCTTTGCGTAAGCACTGCAGAAATCCGATCTAGAGGAGAAACTATGCACTAGAGGAACGGGCAGCACGTGGCAGAAATTCTGTCCAAAAATCCTAAAACCTCCAGTATATACAAGAGTAAGAGAGGAGGAGTCTTGGCCCAAGGGCCAAGCCTTTATGAGTCGGCCGAACCAAGGGTAGGAGGTGGAATCCACCTCCAATCCTAGTAGGACTAGGATTCACCCTATTTTTGCCTTTTTCCACCTTTTCTCTTTGGGCTTTTTCTCCCTAGCTACATGGGCTTTGTGTTGGAATTCCACCAGCCCGCTAAGGGATGGTATTCACTCTCCCACAACCCATGTAGCCTCTTGGGTCGAAATACCCCTCCCGATGTTCTCCCGGTACACTACCGGCACTGCCGGTACACTACCGATGAGCCCGAAACTTTTCCGGCGACCAAAACAGGACTTCCTATATATCAATCTTTACCTCTGGACCATTTTGGAGCTCCTCGCAATGTCCGGGATCTCATCCGGGACTCCGAAAAACCTTCGGTCGCAACCATGCATAACTCTATACTACCGAAACCTCACTGAACCTTTAGTGTGCAGACCTTGCGGGTTCGAGAACTATGTAGACATGACGGAGACACCTCTATGGTCAATAACCAATAGTGGGAGCTAGATGCCCATATTGGTTCCTACACATTCTACGAAGATCTTTATCATTCGAACCTCTATGTCAAGGATTCAGTTAATCCCGTATGATGTTCCCTTTGTTCTTCGGTCTGTTACTTGCCCGAGATTCGATCGTCAGTATCTCCATACCTAGTTCAACCTCGTTACCAGCAAGTCTCTTTACTCGTTCCGTAATAAAAGATCCCGTGACTAACACTTAGTCACATTGCTTGCAAGGCTTATTGTGATGTTGTATTACCGAGTGGGCCCTGAGATACCTCTCCGTCACACAAAGTAAAAAATTCCAGTCTTGATCCATGCCAACTCAACAGACACCCTCGAAGATACCTATAGAGCACCTTTATAGTCACCCAGTTATGTTGTGAAATTTGATACACACAAGGCACTCCTCCGGTATTCGTGAGTTGCATGATCTCATGGTCATAGGGACATATACTTGACATGCAGAAAACAATAACAATAAACTAACACGATCATATGCTTTGTTTGTAGTTTGGGTCTTGTCCATCACACCATTCTCCTAATGATGTGATCCCGTTTATCAAATGACATCTCATGTCCATGGCTAGGAAACCTCAAACATCTTTGATCAACGAGGTAGTCTATTAGAGGCATACTAGGGACATCGTTTTGTCTATGTATCCACACATGCATCTAAGTCTCCGATCAAGACAATTATAGCATGGATAATAAACGATTATCATGAACAAGAAAATATGATAATAACTAATTTGTTTTTGCCTCTAGGGAATATTTCCAACAGTCTCCCACTTGCACTAGAGTCAATAATCTAGTTCACATCACCATGTGATTTGCATTGTTATGAATCTAACACCCAATTTGTTCTGGGGCTCGATCATGCTTTGCATGCGAGAGAGGTCTTATAGTCAACGGGTCTGCGACATTCAGATCCGTGTGTACTTTGCAAATCTCTATGTCAAACCATAAACACTGCTACCACACTCCACTTGGTACTATTCCAAATGGCTACTCCACTATATGTATCCAGATTGCTACTACAGGTCATCCGGATTGGTGTTAAAGGTTGCATCGACGTAACTCTTTACGACGAACTCTTTATCACCTCCATAATCGAGAAACATCTCCTTAGTCTTTTAGTTACTAAGAATAATCTTGACCGCTGTATAGTGATCCACTCCTGGATCACTCTTGTACCCTTGACGGACTCATGGCAAGGCACACACAGGTGCGGTACACAACATGGCATACTATACAGAGCCTATGGCTAAGGCATAGGGGACGACATTCGTCCTTTCTCTTTCTTTCGCCGTGGTCGAGCTTTGAGTCTCACTCTACTTCACACCTTACAAAGCAGGCGAGAACACTTCTCTCTGACTAATCCATTTTGAACTCTTTCAAAATATTGTCAAGGTATGTACTCATTTAAAGTCTTATCAAACATCTTGATCTATCTTTATAGATCTTGATGCTCAACAATTAGGTAGCTTTATTGAGGTCTTCCTTTGAAAATCACTTTTCAAACAACCGTTTATGCTTTCCAGAAATTCCACATTATTTCCGAACATCAATGTGCCATCCACATATACTTATCAAAAACTCTATGGTTCTCCCACTTGATTTATTGCAAATACAAATTTCCCATAAACTTTGTATATACTCAAAACTTTGATCACCTCATCAAAGTGTACATTCCAACTCCGAGAGGCTTGGTTCAGTCTATCAAAGAATCACTGAAGCTTGCACACCTTTTAGCATCCTTAGGACTGACAAAACCTTTTGGTTTTATCACATACAACCTTTCCTCAAGTAAACTGTTAAGGAAATGATGTTTTGACATCCATCTGCCTTATTTCATAATTGAAAGTGCAGCAACTGCTAACATAATTTCAACAGACTTTAGCATCGCTACGAGTGAGAAAGTCTCATCGTACTGAACTCCTTGAACTTGTCGTAAACTTCTTTGCAACAAGTCGAGCTTTACAGATGGTGAAATTTACCATCTGCGTCTGTCTTCATTTCAAAGATCCATTAACGACCTATCGTCCAACGAGCTAGTCCACCAAAGTCTATACTTGGTTTTCATACATGGATCCTTTCTCGGATTTCATGGCCTCTAACCAGTTGTTGGTTTCCGGGCCCATCATCGCTTCTCCATAGTTCGTAGGTTCATCATTGTCCAACAACTTGACCTCTAAGATAGGGCTGCCGCACCACTCAGGAGCAGTACACGTCCTTGTCGACCTAAGAGGTTTGATAGTAACTTGATCCGAAGCTTCATGGACATCATCATTAACTTCCTCTTCAACTAACGTAGGCTTCACAGAAACAACTTCCTACGCTGCGCTACTCTCTGGTTGAAACAGAAGTTCAATAACCTCATCAAGTTCTATCCTCCTCCCACTCAATTCTTTCAAGAGAAACTTTTCTCGAGAAATGACCCAGTTTTAGCAACAAACATTTTATGCTTGGATCTGAGATAGAAGGTTCACCCAACTATTCATAGGGTATTCTATGAAGATGCATTTGTCCGCTTTGGGTTCGAGCTCATTAGGTGAAAACATTTTCCACACAAGCGTCGCAGCCCCAAACATTAAGAAATGACAGCTTAGGTTTCTATCAAACCATAATTCACACGGTGTCATCTCAACGAATTTAGATGGTGCCCTATTTAAAGTGAATGTAGTTGTCTCTAATGCATAACCCGAAAATTATAGTAACAAAACGATAAGAGACATCATAGCATGCACCATATCTAATAGAGCACGACTATGACGTTCGGACACACCATCACACTATGGTGTTCCAGGTGGCGTGAGTTGTGAAACAATTTGCACATTGTCTAAAGTTGTATGCCAAACTCGCAACTCAGATATTCATCTCGATGATCATATCGTAGACATTTTTATCTTCTTGTCACGATGATCTTAAACTTCACTCTGAATTTGCTTGCACCTTTCAAACGATTCAGACTTGTGTTTCATTAAGCAAATATACACTATATCTACTCAAATCATCAGTGAAGGTAAGAAAATAACAATATCCACCGCATGCTACAAGACTCATTGGATTGCATACATCAACATGTATCATTTCCAATAAATCACTTGCCCACTCCATCAAACCAGAAAACGGGGTCCTTAGTCACCTTGCCCAAGAGGCATGGTTCGCATGTCTCAACTGATTCGAAATCGAATGAGTCCAAAGATCCATCAGCATGGAGTCTCTTCATGCACTTTATACCAATATGACATTTAGCGTTAGTGCCACAAGTATGTGGTACTATCATTATTAACTTTGTATCTTTTGGCATCAATGTTATGAACATGTGTATTACTACTATCAAGATTCAACAAACCATTCTCACTGGGTGCATGATCATTGAAGGTATTATTCACGTAAACAGAATAACCATTATTCTTTAACTTAAATGAATAACCATGTTGCAATAAACACGATCCAATCACGTTCATGCCAACACAAAACACCAAATAACATTTATTTAGGTTTGTCACTAATCCCGAAGGTAGAGAGAGCGTGCGATGTTGATCACATCAACCTTGGAAAAATTTCCAACACACATCGTCACCTCACCCTTAGCTAGTTCTTCGTTTATTCCGTAGCTTTTATTTCGAGTTACTAACATTTAGCAACCGAACCGGTACCCAATACCCAGGTGCTACTAGGAGTACTAGCAAGGTACACATAACACGTATATCAAATATACTTCTATCGACATTGCCAGCGTTCTTATCTACCAAGTTTCTAGGGTTGTTCCGCTTCAGCGATCGCTCACCTCATACTCGAAGCACTTAGTCTCGGGTTTGGGTTCAACTTTGGGTTGCTTCACTAGAGCAGCAACTGACTTGCTATCCATGAAGTTTTCCCTCCTTGCTCCTGCCGTTCTCGAAACTAGTGGTTTGACAAACCATCAACACTTGACGCTCCTTCTTGATTTCTACCTTCAAGGTGTCAAACATCGCGAACAGCTCGGGGATCATTATTTCTATCCCTGGCATTATATATTTCATCACCAAGTTCTAATAGCTTATTGACAGTGACTTGGAGAACTATATGAACCACTATCTTATCTGGAAGATCAACTCCCACTCGATTCAAGGGATTGTAGCACCCAGACAATCTAAGCACATGCTCAACGATTGAGCTATTCTCTTTCATATTACAAGCAAAGAAGCTTGTTGGAGATCTCATATCTCGCAACACGGGCATGAGCCTGAGATCCTAATATCAGCTCTTAGAACATCTCATATGTTCTGTGAAATTCAAAATGTTTCGGAGCCTCAATTCTAAGCCGTAATGCATGACGCACTAAACTATCAAACAATTATCAGAACATGCCTGTCAAATTTTCACAACATCTACAAACAACGCTAGAGGGGTTGGCGCACCGAGCGGTGCATTAAGAAAATAAGCCTTCTGTGCAACAATGAGGACAATCCTTAGATCACGGAGCCAGTCCGCAATATTGCTACCATCATCTTTCAACTCTATTTCTCTAGGAACATATACAAATTCAAGGGAGCTACAACGTGAGCTAGTAATCTACAACACAGTTTGCAAAGACACTACTGACTATGTTCATGATAATGAGTTCAATTAATCATATTACTTAAGAACTCCCACTCAAATTGACATCCCTCCAGTCATTCGAGTGATACATGATCCAAATTCACCAACTCAAGTCCGATCATCACGTGAGTTGAGGTGGCTTCAATGGTGAACAACATTACGTTGATCATATCTACTATATGACTCATGTTCGACCATGCTGTCTGTTGTGTTCCGAGGCCATGTCTGTACATGCTAGGCTCGTCAAGTTTAACCCGAGTGTTCTGCATGTCGAACATTGGCTTGCACCCATTGTATGTAAACGTAGGGTCTATCACACCCGATCATCACGTGGTGTCTCAACACGACAAACTTTTGCAACGGTGCACACTCGGGGAGAACACAATTCATCTTGAAATTTAAGTGAGGGATCACCTTATAATGCTACCGTATTCCTAAGCAAAACAAGGTGCATAAAAGGATTAATATATCATACAAATCATAAGTGACATGATATGGCCATGAACTTGTGCTTTTGATCTCCATCTAGAAAGCACCGGCATGATCTCCATCGTTACCGGCACGACACCATGATCTCCATCATCTTGATCTCCATCAACGTGTCGCCATCGGGGTTGTCGCGCCGAACATGCTTCTACTACTATTACTACCGTAGCGATAAAGTAAAGCAATACATAGCGCTTAATGATTGACACGCAGGTCATACAAAAATTAAAGACAACCCTATGGCTCTTGCCGGTTGCCGTACTCATCAACATGCAAGTCGTGATAATCTATACATCACATGATCATCTCATACATCACATATATCACATCATGTAATTGGCCATATCACATCACAACATACCCTGCAAAAACAAGTTAGACGTCCTCTAATTGTTGTTGCATGTTTTACATGGCTGCTACGGGTATCTAGCAAGAACAATTCTCATCTATGCAAAAACCACAACGGTGATACACTAGTTGCTTTTCAACCTTCTCAAGGACCGCCTTTGTCGAATCCGATCCAACTAAAGTGAGAGAAACTGGCACCCGCAAGCCATCTATGCAACAAGTTGCGGTCGAGGGAACCGGTCTCTCGTCAGCGTACGAGTAATGTTGGTCCGGGCCGCTTCATCTCACAATATCGCTGAACCAAAATCCGACCAAGGGAGGAAGCAATCTAAGCATCAACGCCCACAAACCTTTTGTGTTCTACTCGAGATCTCATCTACACATGGACCTAGCTCATGATGCCACTATAGGGATGAGCATCTAAGCAATCCGATCCAAGGGAGGAAGCAATCTAAGTAATCCGATCCAAAAAATTTCGTACGCACACGCAGATCTATCCATGGTGATGAGCATCTACGAGAGGGAGAGTGGATCTACGTACCCTTGTAGATCGCTAAGCGGGAAGCGTTAAGAAACGCGGTTTGTGTAGTCGAACGTCTTCGCGATCCAAATCGTCGAGCGTCCCGCGATCTCATCACGATCCGTCCCGGAATACAATCACGATCCGTCCCGTAAACTCATCACGATCCATCCCGCGATCCAATCACAATCCGTCCCACGAACTCATCATGATCCATCCCGTGATCCAATGATGATCCGTCCCGCAAACTCATCACGATCCGTCCCGCGAACTCATCACGATCCGTCTTGCGATCTTGATCACGGTCCTTCCGATCTAGGGCCGAACGAACGGCACCTCCGCGTTCAGCACACGTACAGCTCGATGACGATATCCACCTTCTTGATCCAGCAAGAGGGAGCAGAGAGGTAGAAGAGTTCTCCGGTAGCGTGACGGCGCTCCGGAGATAGTGCTGGAGCTATTCCGGCAGGTCTTCGCCTAAGCACTGCAGAAATCCGATCTAGAGGAGAAACTATGCACTAGAGGAACGGGCAGCACGTGGCAGAAATTCTGTCCAAAAACCCTAAAACCTCCAGTATATATAAGAGGAAGAGAGGAGGAGGCTTGGCCCAAGGTCCAAGCCTCTAGGAGTCGGCCGAACCAAGGGGAGGAGGTGGAATCCACCTCCAATCCTAGTAGGACTAGGATTCACCCTATTTTTGCCTTTTTCGACCTTTTCTCTTTGGGCTTTTTCTCCCTGGCTGCATGGGCTTTGTGTTGGAATTCCACCAGCCCGCTAAGGGATGGTATTCACTCTCCCACAGCCCATGTAGCCTCTTGGGTCGAAATACCCCTCCCGATGGTCTCCCGGTACACTCCCGGCACTCCCGGTACACTACCGATGAGCCCAAAACTTTTCCGGCGACCAAAACAGGACTTCCTATATATCAATCTTTACCTCCGGACCATTTTGGAGCTCCTCGCAATATCCGGGATCTCATCCGGGACTCCGAACAACCTTCGGTCGCAACCATGCATAACTCTATACTACCGAAACCTCACTGAACCTTTAGTGTGGAGACCTTGCGGGTTCGAGAACTATGTAGACATGACGGAGACACCTCTACGGTCAATAACCAATAGCGGGACCTAGATGCCCATATTGGTTCCTACACATTCTACGAAGATCTTTATCATTCGAACCTCTATGTCAAGGATTCAGTTAATCCCGTATGATGTTCCCTTTGTTCTTCGGTCTGTTACTTGCCCGAGATTCGATCGTCAGTATCTCCATACCTAGTTCAACCTCGTTACCAGCAAGTCTCTTTACTCGTTCCGTAATAAAAGTTCCCGTGACTAACACTTAGTCACATTGCTTGCAACGCTTATTGTGATGTTGTATTACCGAGTGGGCCCTAAGATACCTCTCCGTCACACGAAGTAACAAATTCCAGTCTTGATCCATGCCAACTCAACAGACACCCTCGGAGATACCTGTAGAGCACCTTTATAGTCACCCAGTTATGTTGCGATGTTTGATACACACAAGGCACTCCTCCGGTATTCGTGAGTTGCATGATCTCATGGTCATAGGAACATATACTTGACATGCAGAAAACAATAGCAATAAACTGACACGATCATATGCTTTGTTTGTAGTTTTGGTCTTGTCCATCACAACATTCTCCTAATGATGTGATCCCATTTATCAAATGACATCTCATGTCCATGGCTAGGAAACCTTAAACATCTTTGATCAACGAGCTAGTCTATTAGAGGCATACTAGGGACATGGTTTTGTATATGTATCCACACATGCATCTAAGTCTCCGATCAATACAATTATAGCATGGATAATAAACGATTATCATGAACAACAAAATATGATAGTAACTAATTTATTATTGCCTCTAGGGCATATTTCCAACAGCAGGTTCACGCAAAGATTCTTTGTCACGTGCATCACCTCGATTGCAGAGCGGACCTCTAGGTATTTCTAATAGGGTAGGTTCCAAAATATAGATTTCTTCTTCCACATGGGTGCGCGTTTGTCAGTGTCATTCGGAACAGATTGTCAGCCAGGACCGTTTCCAAGGATTACTTTTAAATCCCTGACCATATCAAGTATATCATCACCAATACGGTGGCAAGGCTTCTTCCGCTGATCTGCCTCACCTTTGAAATGCTTGCCTTTATTTCTTACTGGATGCCTACTCTGAAGAAATCGACGATGCCCCAGTTATACATTCTTCTTACATTTATCCAAATATATACTATCGGTATCATCTAAATAGTGCATGCATGCATGGTATCCCTTGTTTTTCTGTCGTGAAAGGTTACTGAGAGCAGGCCAATCATTGATGGTTACAGATGGCAACGCATGTAGGTAAAATTTCTCCTGTTCTTTCGCATCCCATGCATGCACACCTTTTCCATTCCACAGCTGGAAAAGTTATTCCACTAATGGCCTTAGGTACACATAAATGTCATTCCTGGGTTGCTTGGGGCCTTGGATGAGCACTAGCATTATAATAAACTTTCGCTTGTTGCAAAACCAAGGAGGAGGGTTATAGATACATAGAGTCATAGGACATTTGCTATGATTGCTGTTCTGCTCCCCAAAAGGATTAATGCCATCTGCACTTAAACCAAACTATACGTTCCTTGCGTCCTTTGCAAAGTCCTTCCACTTTCTCTTGATTTTTCTCCACTTCGATCCGTTAGCGGGTACTCTCACCTTCCCGTCTTTCTTACAGTCTTCGTTGTGCCATTGCATCAACTTCGCATGCTCTTTGTTTTGGAACAAATGTTTCCACCATGGTATTATAGGAGTATAACACATCACCTTGGCAGGAATCTTCTTCCTGCTGCGCTCGTCCTCAACATCACCAGGGTCATCATGGCCGATCTTATAGTGCAATGCACAACATACCGGGCATGCATTCAAATCCTCGTACTCACGACGATAGAGGATGAAGTGATTATGGCATGCATGTATCTTCTCCACCTCTAATCCTAGAGGGCAGACAACCTTGTTTGCTTCATACGTAGTGTCGGGCAATTCATTGTCCTTTAGTAGCTTCTTCTTTAACATTACAAGCAACTTTTCAAATGCCTTGTCAGATACACCATTCTTTGCCTTCCATTGCAGCAATTCCAGTGTGGCTCATCTGATGCCTCTTCTTCAGCTCCTTCCAGCATTGCCAGCTCAGCTTCTTCCCCCATTGTTGTACCATCATATTCATGTAACCAATGGCCAAGATAGTTGTCATCATTCTCTTCCATTAGGACCCCTCTTTCTCCGTGCTTCGTCCAACAGTTATAGACGGACATGAAATCGGACTCAAACAGGTAGACGTGAATGGTTCTTGAGTTAGAGTAATTTCGATCATTCTTACAACCAGCACATGGACAATACATAAAAACATCCGCCCACTTGTTTGCCTCAGCCACAGCCAGAAAAGTATGCACACCATACATGAACTGGATAGAGCATCGGTCATCGTATAACCATTGTCATCTCATCTTCATTACACAACACCGAAAAGACCAAACTAATACAAGTTCATACATAAAGTTCATATACACTTGTTCTCACAAAACAACATACAAACTCTCTAGCTAAAGCATTTAAATGCAACAACAAATGCGATCAACATCGCAACTCAGGTAACAATTGATCCAACAACATAGTGATACTAAGCCTCACTATCAATGGCATATTTTTTAAATTTTCTAATCTTCAAGCGCATTGCATCCATCTTGATCTTGTGATGATCGACGACATCGGCCACATAAAACTCCAGTTTCATCTTCTTTTCTTCAACTCTTTTCAATTTTTCTTTCAAATACTCGATTTCTTTTTCAACTAAATTTAACTTCTTGACAAGAATATTTATTTCGGTTGGAATTTCTGGTTCACATACCTCCTAGATAAAAATATCTATGTCAACTTGATGGGCATAATTGTCATAAACACAAAATGCAACAAATAGTTATAAAAGAGAGTATATACCACATCCGAATCATAAACTGGACGAGGGCCGACGAGGACGGATATCAAAACCATGTCATTATGTATAACAAACAATCATATAGGTAAGAAAACTATACAAGTAACTATCTAAATCTTGCAAACATGATTTTTTTAATAAAAAGGATAAGAACAAGAGGCTCACCAAGGTGGTGCCGGGGACGGGACGGTGCATGCGATCGATGGTAGTTAGGATGGGGACGGGAAGGCACTAAGTAAACCACACCTACACATGCAGAGTAAGAAGTTAATTTCAGCTCAAATTGCATATAAATCAAATAAACTACCACATATAAATACTCCCAAGCTAAAACCCACAAATCACTATACTTATAGAGCATTGCAAGAGCTAATCTAGCAATGAGAGATGAAAGGACAAAGTTGCTAACCTTTGTGAACACTTGGATGGATGGGCTTCCTCCATATCTTGACAAAGTTTGGCAAAAATGAAGGTGAGCTCGAGCAAGGGGAAGAACAAAGGAGAGGGAGAAGGGGAAAAGCAGGGAGGAGTGTGCTCGGGCTGGCCGAAGGTTTCATATAGTGGACCTTTAGTCCCGGTTCGAGACACAAACCGGGACTAAAGGTGAGCCTATAGTCCCAGTTCATGGCACGAACCGGGACTAAAGGTTATCGTTGGGCCCCAGGCTAACACCAGCCTGTCACGAACCGGGACTAATGGTCACATTAGTGCTGGTTCATAACCAGATTGGGACTAATGCTATGGACAAAAGGTCTGTTTTCTACTAGTAGCCATGCGTTCTATTTCTTTGGGGTTTCTATCCCGAAGGCTTATCCATCCTCCATGCCTTATCCACTATAATTATCAAATCCTACTCAATTGACTCCCTCGAAAACCCTTGACCAAAGTCACCTCCATTGCACACCTCTCTTGAGACTATTGGTCAAGGAAAATGAGTAAGATCCCCTTTGTTGATGTTGTCAAATCCATGGCGGGTGGCGGAAGAGATTCGAGCAGTAGGGGAGGGGGAAGATATGGAGCGGGCAAGGGACGAAACGCAGGTCGGCCCCCTAGTCCCACAATCACGGGTGGGGAACAGGCAGTGACAGCTCTGCCTCCTCCGCAAGCCCCTAGGCTCCCCAGGCTCCCCAGGTTTCCCAAGCCCCGCCAATGTTGATCTTTGCAAAACCGCCGTTGTTCCATGTGGGGTCTGCTCCAGCTATGATGCAGCCAAATCCCATGTTTGGTTACCATGGAGGATGGAACCCTCATTTACAGCAGATGCCGCAGTGGCCACGGTATCACAATTTTCCCAATCAATACATGTCTGCTGCACCTGGTTATCCGCAGCAGTACAACCCACCAGGTCAGAATCTGTAGCCAGCTCAGACCATGCAGTATAGTGGAGGGAGTTCATCTGTTGGGGGAAGTGGACATAATCAGGCTGGACACAACAAGAGTAAGAAGAAAAAGAACAAAAATCAGAATACACTTGTGCAAGCTCAGAATGTCTCTTTACCCGAAGATGGTCCACCTTTCACTGTGGATCCAAACTTTGTAAGAGCTATCTGCTATAATTGTGGCCTGCCTGGACATTTTCTGGGCATGTGCTCTATCCCTAAGGTGTGTTTCATGTGCAAGACCCCTGGACACCACATGGATGCTTGCCCCACCTGGTACAAGCCATACCCGGCAGCTATGTATTGGGGGAGTGCAAATGTTGGGCTTGGTTTCTTTCATATTGAAACTGGTGGAAAGGAGGATTGTGAGTGGCTCAATCTTGTCAATGTGGGTCTAGTTATTGTTGAAAAAGGTGAAATATCTGGGAAGGAGCAAGGACATACTTCTCTGATATGTGGAAGACTAATTGGCCTTGGCAAATTAGATCATATGACAAGAACAGATACATTGTCAGATTCCCTCCAAACAAAAAGATCAAGGATCTGGTGGAGTATCCATCAATTAATCTGAAGAAGGAAGGAGTGACAATCTCTTTTGCTGATTGGAATGGAGAGCACCCTGTCTATGACAATCTAATTGAAACATGGATTGTCATAGATGGCCTTCCACCTAAATGGTTCTCTAATTGAAACATGGATTGTCAAAAAGAAACCAGCAGAAAACATTGGTGGGCCCCTTTTGGAAAGATTTGAGGCTGTTACTACACTTTCCCACCCCTTCCCCAGAAGACCACAACTGGCAACAACAAGAAGTGGTGCCCTGTGATAGCTACTAGAGTTAGCACCAGAATCAAGAAAGATGGGAGGCCTACCCTGCAGAAAGCCCGGGAACTAAAACAAATTAAAGATCTCGAGTTGCCAAAGAAAGGTATCAAAGGTACTCAAAACTCTTTTGCTTGTTTAGATAATGATGTGCTTATCTCCACTGCTGACTGCTCAGGTATTAACCTGAGCTCTAGTGGATGCAATATTAATAACAATATTGTTGTGATCAAGCATACTGAACTGGATACACTTGCTAAATTTAATCCAGACAATCCTGAAGTCTTTCTCCCACCTAGTATAGATATTACTGGTGAGGAATTTAATGTTTTAGTACCAAATCTAGGGACTCATGTTGGGACTGGTGAGGAACCACATATGAATGTGGATCCTGAGCCAGACTCCGCTTGGATTGAGGTCAAGTTATCTAATTCCGGTAGAAATAGAAAGAAACTTGATTTTATTATTAAATGATAGGCCTATTTTGGAACATTAGCGGTCTAAATGGGCCCATCAAATGTAACAAGTTGAAAGAGCTTATTAGAGCCAACAAACCTGATATCATTAGTATTTCAGAATCCAAAAAATAAGACTTCACCCCTTTTCAATTGGAAGTCTTTGATTCTTATTCCTGCTTCCTCTGGAAGTGGCTTCCTACCAATAATACTGTTGGAGGCATTTTGATAGGAATTAGAGATGATTTATTCGATATTGTCTGGTGTGATCTCCACACATACAGTGTTTCCTGTTTGCTTAGAAACAAACAGGACAACTCTACTTGGAGACTAATTTTTGTATATGGCACTGCCTATGATCAGTACAAGTTGGACTTTATTAATGAGTTACATAACTTGCTCACTGGTTGGACAGGGCCAACTCTAGTGGGAGGTGATTTCAATCTTATTGGAGAGGCCAGTGATAAGACTACTGGTTCAATTAACCAACACTAGGCAGACATATTTAATGATTCGATCAACAAATTTGGTTTATTAGAGCTGAAGATTAATGGTAGGAAATGCACCTGGGGCAATAACCATGATAACTTGGTTATGGCCACTATTGAGAGGGTGTTTATGTCCACTGATTCGGCAGCTGCTTTTCCTAATGTTCATCTTAGAGCTCTTCCTAGATTAGGGAGTGCTTGTACTCCTTTGATTGTTCCTAAAGAGAAGGTATTTAGATTTGAAAAATGGTTTCTTGAAGTAGAAGGCTTCAGAAAGATAGTCTACAAAGCCTGGAATACCAAATGCAACTTCACTATGGCTATAGATTTTTGGCAGTTTAATATTAGGAATAGTAGGAGAGCTATTAAAGGTTGGTGTGCCAACTATTAGACAGAGCAGAACGGGAATAAGCTGGCCTTGGTAGCAGAATACAACTTCTTGGACATTTTATTTGAGACTCACCCTCCCTCACCCAATACTAAGAACATAATTAAATCTATTGCAGGTGAGCTAAATGATATCTGGAAGAAGGAAGAGATCAAAGCTAGACAGAGGTCTAGGGAGAGGGAGATCCTGGAAGGAGATCTAAATACTGGTTATTTCAAAGTTGTGGCCAGCCAAAAAAGGAGGAAGAAACAGATCCTGATGCTTGAAAGTGATGAAGGTATGGTCTCTGATCCAGAAGGTATTATGAAAACTGCTGTTAACTATTATAAAATGTTGTTTGACTTCATAGATAAAATTGACATCACCCTGAAGTATGACTTTTGGGGTGATGATGAATTAGTCTCTGAAGCCCATAACAATGTTTTAGATTCTGCATTTACTGAGAAGGAAATAAAGGATGCTGTCTTTAGCTCTTCTGCTGAAGGGGCTCCTGGGCCAGATGGCTTTCCTTTCCTATTTTACCAGCAATTTTGGGACCTTATTAAAGGCGACCTGTTTGCTCTGTTTAGGGATTGGGAAAAGGGAGAGTTAGACCTCTATAGATTAAACTTCTCCCTTCTGACCCTAGTTCCTAAGGAGGCTGAAGCTACCAGAATGGAGAAATTCAGACCTCTTGCTATGATTAATTGTAGTTTTAAGATTTTTGCAAAATGTGCCACGACTAATTTCGGCCCTATTTGCAATGATTTAATTGCTCTTAATCAGACTGCCTTCATTAAAGGGAGGTTTATTGCTGAGATTATTATTACAACACATGAGATAATTCACTCTGTGCACTCCAGCAAACAATCTAGTTTTGTATTTAAATTAGATTATGAAAAAGCATATGACATGATTAATAGAGAGTTTTTAGTAGATATGATGAGGAGAAGAGGTTTTAGTGACAAATGGATGAATAAATTTGAATCCCTCATCTACAAAGGCTCTGTTGGTGTCAGACTTAATGACAAAAGCAATGAGTTATTTGTCTCTTGAAAAGGAGCCAGACAAGGAGATCCCTTCTCCCCCTCCTCTTTAATTTAGTTGCAGATGTGTTTACTAGAATTCTGATTAAGGCCTCCAAAAATAACAAGCTAGAAGGCTTATTTCCCATCTCAAATCCTGCGGGCATCATTAGTATGCAATATGCTGATGATACCCTCCTTTCCTTAAGAAAAAATCTTTCCCATGCCAAGAACCTTAAGTGGCTGCTATCTTGCTTTGAGCAATTATCTGGGCTGAGGATTAATTTTCACAAATGTGATCTAGTTCCCCTTAACATTGGCAGAGACGAAGCTAATGTTTTTGCTCAGATTCTTGGTTGCAAACTTGGAGAATTCCCCATCAAATACTTAGGGTCTCCCCTTCATTATAGTAAACTTAGAAAGGAGGATCTACATCCTAGTGTTGATAAAATCATCAAAAAAGGGGCTGGTTGGAGGGGTAGATTACTATCTTCTGGCAAAAGACTTACTCTAGACCAATCTTGCTTAGCCAGGATCCCTTGCTATCTTATGGGGATTATTAAATTCCCTAAATGGGCCATTAAGTTGATTAACTCTCAACTCTCACACTGCTTTTGGGATGACTATGAGGGGCACCATAAATATCATCTAGCCTCTTGGGGAATGTAACCCTTAAGAAGCAATATGGTGGCCTGGGCATCCCTGACATAGCTCACATGAACCTTTGTCTACTAGCTTCCTGGGCTAAAAGATACTTTAATGATAATGACAATATTTGGAAACAAGTTATTGATGCCAAATATAGAACACATAGCCCTAATATCTTTGCTTGTCCTAATACTGGAGCCTCCCCCCTCTGGAAAGGAATACTTTGGGCAGTTAAAGCTGCCAAGGTAGGTTTTTCCTGGAAGGTTGGCAACGGTAGGAGTGTTAGA
Organism: Hordeum marinum; assembly: GCA_022496015.1. Classification (NCBI taxonomy): domain Eukaryota; kingdom Viridiplantae; phylum Streptophyta; class Magnoliopsida; order Poales; family Poaceae; genus Hordeum; species Hordeum marinum. The sequence goes on along the minus strand of CM039674.1, from coordinate 511,057,656 downwards.
TTTTGGGAACATCAGTGGATAGGCAATACCACGCTAGCTACCAGTTTTTGGAAGCTTTACAACATTGCGAGGTCTGGGATGGTACAAACCTGAAAATCAACTTCAGGAGATGTTTTTCTCAGGACATGTTTTTGATGCCTGGAACGAGCTATTTAGCTTAGTTAAAGACACTGTTTTAAATGATAGTGAGGATACCATTATTTGGAACCTGGAGTCTAAAGGGATTTACACAGTTAAATCCTTTTATAATTTTGTGACTTTTAGAGGAGTGCTCCTAGATAACATTACCATGATCTGGAAAGCTAATGTCCCTCAAAGGATCCAGATTTTCCTTCGGTTGCTAGTTAAGAACAAACTTCTAACAAGAGATAATTTGCAAAAAAGACAGCATGTAGAGGATACTACCTGTCTTTTGTGCAAAGAACTAGAATCTGTTAATCATTTATTTTTCGAATGTGTGGTTTCGAGAGAACTCTGGAGAGAGATTTTCGGCATCTCTGGAATTACCAGCAAGCAAACCTCGAGTGGTTTACTTGAGTGGTGGGCCAGAAACTGCAATAACACTTCAGATATTATGCTTCATTCAGCTGCTCTGTGGACTCTCTGGAGGTATCGAATTGACATTTGCTTCAATGTTGTGCCTTGGTATGGCATGCAGATCCTTTGGAGGAAAACAACTACCACATTGGCTTCGTGGGAGGTCAGGTGCGCGGACCCGATCAAAAGGAGATTTTGTCTCCTGGTACAGCGTCTGGAGCAAATGGCGCGAGCTCCTCCCCTCCTCCTATGGCCAGACCCTGGCTAGGGTTGCATCAGTGCACTGGAGTGGCGAAAAAGATCTTGCTCCGGGACTGGAGTTACATCCTGAACACACCGAGGAAAGGAAAAAAAAACATATGCGCTTGCGATAGGGCCTCTCTCTATTCGGTGTAGACTCTCGAAATTATGCTGTCTGATGTACTCTCGTCTTTTCCTCTGTTATTTTGCTTTTTTGTTTCGCCCAGTTTAGCTCTTAAAGGCTGCATCCTTCTAGGGCTAGAGCTGGGAGAGGAGAGAGTAGACTTTCTTGAGTCATTCTAGGGCAGCGTGTTTGGCTGTTTCCCACGCGCGCCATGAATCTGCTGACACTGTTTTCTGTGGTTTCGTTAATGCAATGAAACCGGGACAAGAGCCCTTTTCCTCTAAAAAAAGTTAAGTAAACAGACAGGAATGAATCAAATCTGCTTGAAAGTTGGGGAAAATATTACCTTAAGAGTTCACAGCTATTTGATTAACTCCACAAATTTGAGGAAATATAGAGTAGCTCTGTTCAATAAGAAATAGAGAAATAGCAACGAGTTGGACGGAGGTAGAAGCGCGCTGGAAAGGAAGGTACAAGCTCAGGGCGGCGGCACCTCCATCGAATCTGCGGCATCAGAGCCACTTGCGATCTCGGCGACCTAGTCTGACATCAGCGAGCGTACGTTGGCGAAACAAGCAGCGATAGCGGTGCCCCGACGGATGCGGGGGTGGGCTGAGCCAATCTGCTACTCCGCCACGCTAGCGGGACCGCAACCTCCAGAAGAGCCGCGTGAGGCGGGAGTGGTATGTGGTGATCCACTAGATGGCTGTCTAGGAACGTGCATGGTGCTGGCATCTGGTTCCCCATGCTCACCGTGACCAACTGCATTGAGTGGGCTCAGCTTATTCAAATGCACATGGAATCCTGGGGTTGTGGGACGCGATCAAGGGCAATGCCACGTCGGTGAACGATGACAAGGGTGGCCTTGGTATGATCCTGCGGGCGGTGCGGCAGGAGGTGCTTAGGGTTCTCGTCGTCAAGAAGATGGCCAAGGGCGCCTGGGACACGTTGAAGGTCGTGTGGATGGGCGCGAACCGTGTCTACGAGGCCACCACACAACGACTATACGCAAAATTCGAGTAGATCCCTTCCGCGGGCGAGACCCTGGACGCGTTTGGCATGAGGATCACCAGACTCACCAACAAGCTGTGCACGCTGGGGGACATCGTCGAGGAGGCACGTGTGGTACAGAAGGTGCTTCTTGTTGTTCCCTCATGCTACGTGCATATCGCCATCGTGATGGAAACTCTCCTGGACCTAGACACCATGTTCGTTAAGGAGCTGATCGGGCAGCTAAGGACCGCCGAGGACTGCTTCGACAATGACTCTCCGCAGCCCGATGGCGGACAGTTGCCCCTCACCGAGCAATAGTGAGAGGCATGGCATCGGGCGCACGAGCAATGACATGGTCTGGGCACCAGCGACGGCAACGACTGCGGTGGCAGAAACCATTGGTGCAGGAAACCATTGAACCAGCGTTGCGACAACGTCATGTGGCTCCAGTAGGGTGGAAACCACAGGGTCACTGGCAATGGCGAGCACGACATGAGCAAAATGAAGTGTTATAGATGCAACAACATATGTCACTTCTCCAAGGAGTGCCGGGAGCCATGCCGGGAATGGAGAGGCCAGAATCACCTGCCACAAGCTAATGACCAAGAGGCGCAGCTCCATGGACTACTATTTTGTTTTGTTTTTTTAGATGCATGTTTTCGAATTCAATTTTTACTATATTCGTCAACTTCTCCAAATTTTAAAACATTTTCTCAGATTCGTGAATATTTTTTCGTATTCTTGAATAACTTTTAAAATTTCGAAATATTATTTACACTGTTTTCAATTTGTTGTGATTTTTTTTTCAAATTGGTGCTCTTTTTTCATATTTGCAAACTATTTTATTTATTACGTCTTTTTCAAGTCTTTAACTCATGAAACTAGTGAAATTCATATCTAAACTTCTTGAACTATTTCCAATTTATGACCTTTTTATAAACTCATGGACTTTTCTCAGATCCATGAACCTTTTTTCTTCAAATTCATGAATACTATTTGAACCATGGACCTTTTCACAAATTCATGAGCTTCTTAAAAACTGCCAACTTTTTTTGAATACATGAACTTTTAGGTTCCGTGGTTATTGAATGTATATTGACTTTTCAAATACATGAAGACTTTTTTTAATGTAAATAATGCATATTTGATTCCATCCATATATCAAATTCCCTCAGACGCTCTGAGTTCAAGTATAAATAAGAATTTGAGTTCTTATTCTTTTTATATTATGGTACGAATATACCAACACTTCATTGGGTTGGATGGGGGAACAAACAAAAAAAGTGTTTCATTTGGTAAGTTTACAAATTACCAATTAAGACAGGAAAAGAGTAAATATTCACCAGTATAATTCTTACTGAATCAGAATACTTTAGAACCATTCAATAATAGTAAAAATAAGGATTTGTTTTAAAAAGGATTACATTATTTATAAGTATATAATTTAAATAAATATAGACTTTAGCCAGCTAGGGTGCGACACTCAACAGCTTCACCCAGCAGCACAACGTTTCCAATACCTGCCACAACCCCATTTTCACTGTTTAGGTTGCTCCCATTTCGCAAGCTGCTACTATGGGATCACTATTTTAAAATTCGTGTTTTTTTGGATGCAACAAAATTTTAAAATAGAAATGGTTACTGTTCAGCCTAAAATTTTAAATTTATGCATTGCAAGCTGCTACTATGGGATCACTATTTTGACTAAATTGAAATGCATGCAACAAAATTTAAGGGTCGACGGTTACTGTTCAGCAGTTAACAGTCAATGGGTTTTCAAAAGTATTATTAAAAACCGACCAGTTGCGTGTCCCCCGGCCTCTGCATCTGAAAGATGCATACGGCCATTTTATTAGTAAGACCTCGTCCAACATAGTCTGAGTGTCAACGATTACATAAGCTCATCACGGGCTAATGAAAATATGATAAGAAATATGAATGCGACAGCCCCAACCGGCGGCAATGCGTATAGGAAACTACTCTCCTATCCTATTACATGACCGCCATCCAAACCGGTTGAAGATAACCCGAGCTACCATCTCTCATCGGATAGACCCAGTAACCATACGTTCCCTGGCATCCATCGGAGTGAGTAGCGACCACATACGGATTAGCGTTGTGGCTCTGAAGATGACCTGCAAAAAATGAAAATTTGTTTTTCTGTTAAAAACGAAGTCATTTCGGCAGTTCCATATAGCCCATAATAAAGGACAAATGCCAACGCGAATGTGTTTCGCAATTTCTACTTCCACTCCATTTAACCACGTCCCAAATAACGTGTGAATACTATTAGGTGGCTCGATATTAAAGGCTATATGAACCGTTCTCCACATTATTTTTGCCAAAGGACACTCTATAAAGAGATGCTTGATGGTCTCATCGTTATCACAGAAGCTACATCTTCTAGATCCAGTCCAGTTTCGTTTGGCCAAATTGTCCTTAGTAAGGATAACTTGTTTATGGACAAACCACATAAACACTTTAATATTTAAAGGAACTTTGACCTTCCAGATATTGACAGATCTCGGGATGGCTACCGAATTGATTATATCCAGATACATAGATTTGACCGTGAACATTCGTTTTTCGTTAGTGTCCAGTGCAACCGATCTGGTTGGTTCGTTAGCTGAACCTCCATCAGCCTTCTAACCAAGTGTACCCAAGCTTCCCATCGGTCGCCTATCAGGTTTCTTCTGAACTGAATGCTTAGAGGAATCGATTGTAATACCGTCGCAACATAGGCCTCTCTACGTTGAACAATATTATATAGAGTCGGGTATTGGATAGCTAGAGGCGTCTCCCCTAGCCACGTATCCTCCCAAAATCTCGTAGTAGTGCCATCGCCCACATCAAATTTGGTTCTTTGGAAAAATACTGATTTCACCTTCATCAGACCTTTCTAGAATGGTGAATCTATTGGTCTGGACATCACTTGTGCTAAAGTTTTGGAATGAAGGTACTTACTGCATAGAATCTGTGCCCATGTGGCGTCCGTTTCACTAAATAACTTAAACAGCCACTTACTGAGTAAGCATTTATTTTTCATCTCTAAATTCTCAATCCCAAGCCCTCCTTGTTCTTTCGGAGCACAAATGATATTCCATTTTGCCAGTGTGTATTTTCGTGAAGATTCATCACTTTGCCAGAAAAACCTCGACCGATAAAAGTCTAATCTCTTTCGTACCCCTACTGGCACCTCAAAGAAAGACAAAAGAAACATAGGCATACTCGTGAGAACCGAGTTAATAAGAATCAACCGGCCTCCATATGACATGAGCTTACCCTTCCAGCAGCTGAGTTTCTTTTCAAATCGGTCTTCAATACATTTCCATTCAGCATTCGAGAGCTTACGATAATGGATTGGTATTCCCAAATATGAGAATGGCATCGAACCCAATTCACAACCAAAAAGTTGTCTGTAGGACTGTTGTTCTTCTTTGGCTCGACCAAAACAGAAGAGTTCACTCTTGTGGAAATTAATTTTTAGTCCCGACATCTGTTCAAATAAGCACAACAACAACTTCATGTTCTTTGCTTTAACTATGTCATGTTCCATAAAGATGATTGTATCATTTGCATATTGTAAGATGGATATGCCCCCATCCACCAAATGCGGAACTAGACCACCAGTTTGACCGTTCTCCTTCGCTCTCGCAATTAAAATTGTCAACATGTCCACCACGATGTTGAACAAAATAGGTGCCATCGGGTCCCCCTGTCGTAAACCCTTGTGTGTCTGAAAATAGTGACCAATATCATCGTTCACTTTTATACCGTTTTGCGAAGAAGACTCAACCTGCTTTCTCCAAGTCTGATCGAATCCCTTCATTCTAAGGGCTTGCTGAAGGAAAGGCCACTTGACCTTATCGTAAGCTTTCTCGAAGTCCACTTTGAAGATTACTCCATCTACTTTTTTAGTGTGAATCTCATGGAGTGTTTCATGCAGTACCACCACCCCTTCAAGGATGTTTCTGTCCGGCATGAAAGCTGTTTGAGATGGTTGCACCACAGTATGTGCAACTTGCGTTAGCCTATTCATCCCTACCTTGGTAAAAATCTTGAAACTCACATTAGGGAGACAGATTTGACGAAACTGCTCAATCCGTACAACCTCTGTCTTCTTCGGAAGAAGAGTAATCGTCCCAAAATTTAAGTGGAATAGCTGTAAATGCCCGGCAAATAAATCGTGAAACATTGGCATCAAGTCACCCTTAATGATGTGCCAGCATTTCTTGTAAAACTCTGCTGGAAACCCGTCTGGCCCAGGTGCTTTACTATTTTTCATTTGTGAGATGGCTTGAAATACCTCTTTGTCAGTAAATGGGGCGGACAATATCTCATTCTCGTCTGTCTCAAGTTGTGGAACATCATCACCCTAGATTCGTCTAAGGATACGAAACTTTTGTCTCGCTCCCCGAACAGTTGTTTGTAATAATTTGTAATATACAGCTTTAGGTTTTCCTGACCCACTATTGTTCCTTCATCTTGTTCGAGCTGAAATATTTTTTTCTAGCGATGTTTGCCGTTTGCAATCATATGGAAGAACTTTGTGTTATTGTCCCCTTGGACGACTTTTCTTACTTTGGCTCGCAACGCCCATTTTAATTCTTCCTCACGCAACAATTATTTAAGACGCAGCTCGGCGGCCACTTTTGTCTGAAGCTCTATATCATTTAAAATTGAAGACTCAGCTTTGAGATCCAAACTATCAATAGATTGAGTAAGACTTTCCTTTTCGACCTTGTAAACTCCACTCAAGTGTTTTGCCCATCCTCGAAGGAATTGCCGGAGGTGCCTAATTTTATTCTGCCATCTGTCAACACTGGACCTACCGCCGGACTCCGTTGCCCACTCTCGTGCTATGAGGTCCATAAAACCCTCTCTCTTGAACCAAGCCAATTCGAAAGAAAACGTAGTTTTATTCCCAACAAACGTGGACTCCCCTAAATCCACTAGCAGGGGTGTATGATCTGAGATTCCCCTTGTCAAGGCCCTCACTGTTACTAAGGGGAACTTCTGCTCCCAATCAACACTAGTGAGTACCCTGTCTAGTTTCTCGAAAGTAGGCATTGGACGTGTGTTAGCCCACGTAAATTTTCGGCCTGAGAGCTCAATCTTCCTCAAGTCCAGACTCTCTATAATGGCATTAAACATAAAAGACCAACCACCATCAAAATTGTTGTTGTTCTTTTCGTACCTCCTTCTAATGATGTTAAAATCACCACCAATCAGCATTGGGAGTGTCTCGTCACCACAAATTCGCACGAGATCAGCCAAAAAATCTGATTTTAACTCGGGTTGTGCAGCGCCGTATACCGCTACAAGCGCCCACTGAAACCCATCAAGCTTCGACCTTACCCGAAATTTAACGGCAAATTCTCCAAGCAAAACATTCCGAACCTCCAAAGTTTCACATTTGACCCTAAGTAAGATTCCATCGGACCTTCCTCTTGGTGGCAAGCAATGCCAGTCAAATTCAACTCCTCCTGTGAGTGTGCTGAGAAACTGTGAAGAAAAATTATCTCTACCTGTTTCGAATAAGGCTATGAAATCTAATTTATGCTGAATAAACGCATCCGCCAAGAACCTACGTTTAGCCAAGTCTGTTAGACCTCTGCTATTCCAAAAGATTCCTCTCATCTATCATCATAAAAAAATTAGCAGTCCTATTTCTCATACTCCTTCGCACAGCCGAAACCGGATAAACTTTCCGGTTCCATTTTCGTTTATGTGAGACTCATCAACTTGTTCCATCGGTCCAAGCTCAGTGAGTGTTTTCTCATCTGGCGTCTGAGACTCCGGAGCATGAATCGTCTGACATTCCTGGGAGTGTGCAGGAGACGATATTAGGTCTTCGCAAAAATTATTGAAGATTCCTAACCCCTCCATTTCAGTGTCATTCAGCGGTTTGACCGCTGCTATGTTTCTGATTACTTCTATCGCCCGTTCCGCTTCCAGATCAAGTAGGTCATTCAATGATTTTGTTTTCTCTTTCGCATTACTTCCTAGTGACACTCCCAACTCGTTGGCCTTATGCAAATACATTAAAATTAATGAGAAGTAACTAGATGATGCTCCACGTGGCTGCGGTAAGCTCTCTAAACAAATAGGTAAATAGTTGCTAATAAAATAAAACCTAATGAAAAGAAAACATAAGCTTAAAATACAATAAAAAATGCAAAGCATATAAAAAGAGAAAAATGCAGTTAAAAGAATGTCAATTCTACAAAAATGTAATTAGGTCATCTCAGTCCTTTCTCTTGTGGCTTCCTCACCGTCTGTATTTCTTTCCTCCTGTTCACTCTTTCTTCCTGCGAAGCTAAACCACTGACTTTGGATCGAGCCCTACTTGAAGATCGCAGGAGAAAAGTAGGCCAACTTGGATCTGACCTGTTGCTTTGGAGAGAATTCGGGGCCACAAGATAGCAATGACATTTATACACCTATCTGTTCCTTGCCCGGTTGTAATGCACGTCAATTTTATTTCATATTAGTTTGGTATCACCGATAGGCTCCGATCGGTTTTGAATTAGGGTGAAAAATAGTAACTAACCGGGCTAGGAAATGACGAGATATTTTCATATTTTACTCACGGATTAGTACATTGTGGTTTTTTGGAAAGCAAGTGCAATTGATGATTCCTTACCATATCAGACTGGTCGATTATTAAAAGTATAACAAACTCATTAGGGCTTTCCTTGTTAAATGAAATTGACCAAACTTTGGTAAATATCTACTCATGGTATAGAAAATGACGTTATATTTTTATATTTTACTCATGGATTATGGCATTGTGGTTTTTCAAAGACCGATTGCAATTGACGGTTCATTAACATAGCACATTGCTTGATTAAAAGTATAACATAATTCTTAGGGCTTTCATATATTACATGAAACTGCCATAAGTTTGGTACATGTCTAATCATGGTCTCAAACTTTGGTACATGTCTAATCATGGTCTCAAAACTTTCGTAAAGTATTAGATTGTGTTGGATGTTACAGGATGAGTAGATGACTGAAGGAGATCGGCGAATCAATGGTAAAATAATTTAAGAATGTAAAGTGTGCTAAAAATGTCAAGAGATGTTGAGGTAGACCAAACTTAACATGGAGGAGTCTGTTAAGATAGATCCGAAGGAGTAGAAATATCATCAAAGATCTAGTCATGGTCATGGATGCGTGGAACATAGCTATGCACGTGCCAAAACCATGAGTTGGTTCCAAGATATTATGGGTTTAAACTCTAGCGTACCCTTCACAAACTAATTCATCACATGACGTGCCACACATGCATCCGCTTTTTCGTATATGAACATACATTTTTTTGCCAATTCCAGACCGGCTGTCTGTTCAATTCCATTGATATTGTGCTATCTTTGCGTTCATTGGTAGGATGTCACCTTTATTTATTATTATAGATGTCGTTGTATCGGTGAAGAACTGTGATCTAGGAAATTGCTTTGCAATTTCTGCATCAGTTTGCCTTTAATACCACATTCCATATTTATAGATGGTGGCACTATTTTAACGAAACTGTTCTCTTTAGAATTTTCAAACCATAAAAGGGTAGTACAATATTGTAAGTCAAATCATTCGGCTAATAGTTTCGAGAGAACGTTCTATGTTGGTCCACGTGCTAGATGCCTCTTGCATGAGGGAAATAGGTAACCAATAATTCAGCGGTGGTACCTGAAAGTACAGGTTGTACTTCCACAGTCACCATAAAAGAGCACGTAAGTAAGTCAAACTATTCAGGTAATAGTTTCGGGTAATAATTTGACTTACAATATTCTAAGCCAATATCGTAACCAACCTTAAGCAGTTATCTATTTACTTATCGATGCAAATATTTGGAGGACAATGACCTATGCAAATTGCTTATTTGTGCCTTGCAAGTTGGTACACTACAGGATAAACTAAGAGAAGCTAAATCTATTGTATAACATGGTGCATCATGCTGTTAGAAAGTTCACCCCAGTTCCTTTTCCTAAGATGAACTCCATTGGGTGCACATTTATTGGTTACAGCGAACTGTGGCTTCTCAGCCCATATCTTCACAATCGATCACGCTTTAGTTTGTTCTTTGAACTTATAGCCACTAATTTTTTTGATATCTGCGGGTATGTTTCAAAATTTCTATTAGTGCAAAATTTAGAGCATAGAAATCTGTACCAATAAATTTGACCGTACGTTTCACCTGAGAAGTTATAAAAACGTATGCTTGTTAATAATCTCGATCTAACATTTCAGCGATCGAGTTGCTATTAAAACATATACGTCGGAACGGACCAGTGAATTGAAACATACGATGCTCCCCACGGCTACATACATGCACGATAACCAGAACTGTTATATCATTACTACGACTTAGTAGATTTGTCTGTCCTTCACCTTAGACCTCAGTGAATGCGTACTGGTGGAGCTTTCGGCAGGCGGGGCGGAAGGGTGAAGCCTCGCTCCGGGAACAGGGCCTTCTCTTCTGCAGCAGCTGGAGCGCTACCACCGCATCCTCCTATTCCGGGGCAAGGGTCACGTACGAGCTCCATCGTGCACAGAAACTACTAAGTAGCAATAATACTCACCTGTTCCTGCAGATAATATGCTCGATTCGACTGTGGAATTGTGGATGCACAAGGGACCGCCGCCGGAGCGACACGCCCTGCCAAGACGCGAGGGGAGGCGAAGCCGATGACTCCAAGTAGTAACACGACGCAGACTAGAGCTTTCAGAGCAGCCATTGTTCCTTCTTTGCTTCGTGGCTGGCATCTCAGCTAGCTGCTTGCCAAAGACATTTATACAGCCGTCCTGGGTCGATCGGGGATGGCAGCACCTCAACGTGGGTGTCCACATCCGTATATTAATTCCCGGCCGACTGCCAAATGATTCAGCGTTGTGATCGGTTGGGCCGGCTGGTTCCCTTTCTACTTGCCTGCGTGTCTGCCTTATACCGTGCAAGAGTACTAGCCGTCACTTTAAAATCTTGAGATATATGGCTAAGCGTAGAAACAGATCGAGTAAACATCCTTTAAAACCTCTACGACTCCTAGTAGTAGTGTTAGTTAAAGGTCACTTAAGGGCAGGCTATCGCTAATAGTGTTAGTTAAAGGTCACATGACGGTGGATAAGGATCCGATGGTCCAGCCCGTTATGGGTGCGAGTTTGGCAGCTAAAACTTGGTATGTCCTCGGTCGAAACCATCAATGGCGGAGGCCGCGGACACCTTTTCCTCCTTTGAGGCGTTGTTGGACTATTCATGTTCCCTCTATGCCCCGGGGGAACACCAGATTCGGGGGTTTCAGATTGGATGATGAAGAGGATTTTGTGTCGTCACCCCTTTGGGAGCATCATCTTTCGGGCAGTGTATCGGCTAGGGACAAGTGTTTGTTTTGGGTGGCTGGCGTAGGTCTTTGCATGATTCTCGTGCGGTGAACAAGGTGGAGTGTCGTGGCTTCTCCAGTATCGACGTTGAAGAGTCTTGATGGGAAGGTGCAGTGGGGTCTCTGCGCTTGATACCGTTTGATGGACGTGCCCAAGAGGGGGGGTTGTATCACTTGATGATGGAGTCGACTGCATAAAGGATCTGACAAAGTGCATGCATTGATTACTCTTGAAGATGGGACAACGGGAGATGACAGCGACGGGTTCTAAAGCATGCGCAGGTGGTGCATGCTAAGGGTCTGCTAGATCGGTTGATGCCCCCCCCAACCCCCGCTAGCCGGTGGACGGCTGTGAGGTCACCGAATTTCATGGTTTGCATTAACGCGAGGTCAGGACACATTATAAATCTTCTAGGTAGGGCTCCAATTCTCTTGAGAAAGGTGGCTTTTGGTTGATTCATGCATTTATTTTATAAAGTATTGTTAAATAATGTAATAAAGATGACTATGTGCATCGCTGGATGCAGAGACCAGAGGTTATCACCTTTTAATAGATCAAATAAGATGATTACGTGTGCGCTGGAGTTCGTAGCCATGAGCGACTGCAGCGGCATAGACGAGCTCGATGCATCTTGTCACGACCCCTGTTAGACGATGGGTCAGCCCAACCGCAGTGATTGTCTTGCACAATATTTATCCATGAGCGGTGTTAGAGCATATACAGCAAGGTACGTCAAAACCGTCCCCAAACTTCGAGAAGGATGGACCGGTCATTGACCGACAAAAAAGGTTCTAGATGCATCGAGTCTGGATTGTGTGGCGCCTCTCATATCCAGTCCAAATCGAAGACGGATATGGTCCTGCCCACGCACGCCCGTTATGTCGGACAGACCCATCCCGTGTCGCCCTAGCCCGCCATGGCCCATAAATAAGCCAGAACTGTGGACCAAAGTCAATCCGCCAGTCCAATTCCCTTCTCCCTCCAATTCACTGCCAATCGCCTCCGATCCGAATCAATGACCCGCGACAACGGTTACATTGGCTTTGGCAGCGAATCCGTTAGCTCCAATGACTGGTTTAGTCTATTGCGCGATGCGGAGCCCGACAATGCGGAGATCACCCTCCTGCGTCGCTCTGAGGAGGTTGCGGCTCGCCCAAGGATGCAACGAAAACTCCTATTCCACAATGCTTGTCACCAGTAAACGAAGTGCCGAATGACGACTCCAGCCCATCCCTCTTGTCGCGCAACTTTTCCTGCATCGCACACGTGCCCATGCAGGTATGGTGCCTACCTCCACGAATGTGGGTTGAGTCTCGTTCGAAAGTGGTACCGGGCAACGCTGGGTCTTCGTGACCGTGCCGGTGACGGCGCATAGGAGGACACCCAAATCAGAGGCAGGGTTGGCCTGACGCCAGCGGCAGCGGGCGAGGGAGAGGGCAACGACGGGGAAGCCACTAGCCGCGCACCTAGCACGTGCGACCATGCCGGTGGATCCCGAGGCCGCACTCCTTGCATCGATCCTCTGTCGCTTTTCCAAGATGACGAGACGGATGCACGGCATCTCCAACGAAAAAATGCCAAAGGCGCTCAGGCTCCCCATCGAGTTGTCAGAGCATGAGACAAACAAAAGAGGTGGCGACCAAGGCGAATACGGCCTGCCATGCGAAGGAGCAGGACCACCAGCGTCAAAGGCTGACGGGTCAAACGTGTTCCGACGACTCCGACCTAATAGACGGCTCCACCTGCAGTTATGACGATGATGTGCCGCCGCAGGCCGACACGTACATGGTGGAGGGATAGTACGGTGCCGGCGACGGCAAGGCGACGGGCCCTCGAGGAAATGATGATTTCTTCCGTCCTTTCCCTCTTCATCTATGTTTTATTTATGTTTTAAACAGTTTGTAGTATGAATTTACACTGTCCATTGATGAACTGTGATCCTTCTATCCGGCGATGAGCTATGATCCGTTTGGCACGTCCACATGCGTTGGAGGGACCAGATTTGCTGTCTATGGCTGTAAATGCTCTTGCCATCCACGTGGAATGAAGAAAACTGTTTTATGACTGCTTGTAACTAGCGAAAACCTGGGCGTAGTGTGGCTTGAGATAAGAAAAAAAATGTAATGCTGGATAATCGAAAGAAGATGGCCCTGGTGATCCTATATTTATGGCGATCGGATGGGAACGAGCCAAGAACCACTGCATGTGGCTATTAATCCCCATTTAATGGGCATCCCTAGTGATAGACATGCATAGGTGAGAGGAGCGGACGGCTGCATGCAGGTTGTCTGGTTCCATGGAAGGAAATTTCGCTAACCAGGCAGATCAGGTCCGGCTGCCTTAGATTCTCCTCCGGAGGGAGTAGTGTTTCGGATGATTCGCCGTCTCAGTTCTTTCCTCGCCTTCCTTGCCTTCTCCCGTTCAATCAATATATTTCCAACGAAGCTCGCCGATGAGTTGCGATGGAAACCGGCTTGAATACCGCGGGAGAAAAGTAGGCCAAACAGCGATCTCAAATGCTGCTCTGGAGAGAATTCGGATGCCATGAGACGGTAATGAAATTTCGCCCCATGTGTTGCACGCCTAGTTTAACTAGTCGTCAATCCGTGCATCTGCATGGGCTAGTATATTGAGAATGTTTGCAATTAAGTTGATACAAGATGCAAATATCCCCTCACCCTAGAATTACAAAGAGTCATACCAACAGCTCCTGTTTTGTCCGCTTCCACGAAGGCCCCATCGACATTCAGTTTGCACCATCCCTCCGGCGGTGCGTTCCATCTCTCCAGGGGCCTCGGGTTGTCAGCAGGGGAGAGACAGTCTTGCTTTTTCCTCTCCGTGTGACCATAGTTGACCACCATCTTTCCTTTAGCAATGTCTGCATTTGGATGTTGTTTAACGCACAACAGCGAGTCCATGTAGCTTGAGAGAAATGTCGAGATGCTTCAGTAGGTGGCATCGGCTTATTGTGGGTGATCTCATTGGGTACATGCCATATTTGTCATACCGTCATGAGTAGAGGAAGGCGTTCTGAATCACTACAACGCTCCAAGAGGTGCAGCAACCACTCCGGTCCTGTATTAGCAACTGTGTCCAGCTTTGGCATGCTCCGTGACTCCTCCATGGCTTGCCGTATTAGCAACTGTGTCCAGCTTTGGCATGCTCCGTGACTCCTCCATGGCTTGCCAAAGTTCTCTGGCTCTTGGGCATCTACAGAAGACATGGTACGTGTCCTCTCGTTCCACACCACACAAAGTGCAAATATGAGTATCAGATATACTTCTTCTAGCCAAATTTGCCATAGTAGCTAGTGCATTTTTCACCACTCCCCATGCCAGTACGCGTACCTTTGGGGGGAGCAGGGCAACCCCATAACGTGTCCTAGACGGCTCTGGTGTCGTCTGGTGCCCTGCACGTAGAATATATAGATGTGTGGTTTTTCTCGTCGAGGGCCATCTTGTACGCACTCCTTACACTGAAGATCCCACAAGGCGTCTGGCGCCCACGCAATGATGTCCTCCATCGGCCGCGAGCTCAGCTTTATCTTGATGATCTCATCAACGTCGAGAGGCATAAAGTGAGCGCGGAGCATCCCATGATCCTAGCCACCATGGCCATTGATCAACTGTGCCACTCTCCTGAGGCGTCAATTGACGCGGTTTGTGATCACCTGGTACAAAGGTGGCCGAGGCAGCCATGGGTATCGCCATATTATGACGCTTTCCCCGTTGCCATTGCGCCAAATCAGACCCTTCTTTAGAAGGTCTAGGCCATGATGGATTGCATGCCATGTAGAGGACGTGTTACCTGCAAAAAAGGTATCCACTAGAGAGCCGTTAGGGTAGTATTTAGCTTTGGGCACTCTCGCACAAAGTGAATCCGGCTTTGTAAGTAGGTGCCGGGCTTGTCGTGCAAGCAATGCTTGGTTAAACTGGCTGAAATCTCTAAATCCGAGTCCTCCTCTACTCTTTAGTTCAGTTATCTTGTCCCATGCGACCCACTGAGCTTTCCTTTTGCCTTTCCTTTTCCCCCACCAGAAGTTTCTGACCAAGCTCGTAAGATCATCACAAACTGAATATGGTAGCTTAACTACACCCATTATGTAATTTGGAAGGGCTGGCCAACTGATTTTATCATTGTCTTCTTGCCCGCCATTGATAGGGTATCACCCCAAAGCATGATTCTCTTCCGCAATCACTCTTGCATGTTCTGAAACCTTCCCTTATGCATATGGCCATCCGGTGTCCACATCACGTACCTCTTGTTTGTAAACATCTGCACATGACTCACCAAACTGAATTGAGCATTTTTGTGGATTAATGAGTTGGCCAGTAGCGCTAGCATATGTGGCTATGATTTCCTTGATACCAACAGCTTGGTAATGGTTAGCTTTGAAAAACAAAAGTGTGGCATTTGCAAATAGTAGGTGAGATATACCCGGTGCGTTAGCGCACACTTTCACCAGATCGATCACATGCATCTCCATGCCTTGTTTGAGAAGGGCAGAGAGACCATCAGCCACAAGTAGGAACAAAATGGGGACAAAGGGTGACCTTGTCGAAGCCCGCGCGATGGTACAAGCGAATCCAAGATAGCTCCATTGAGTTTAACCGAATATCTCACTATGGTAACACAAGTCATGATCCATTGTACCCACCGATGAGCGAAGACCATCTTTTGCATTGCTTTTCTTAGGAAACCCCAATCCACTCTATCATAGGACTTAGACAGGTCCAGTTTATATGTACAAAAATTCCTCTCCCGATTATTCTCGTGTTGCATGTAATGGAGACACTCGAAGCCCAATAACGCATTATCTGTAACTAGTCGTCAACCCGTGCACTCGCATGGGCTAGTTGCAAAATATTTTCTTAGAATCCCATACCTTAGAACAAAGCAATTTGTGGTTTACAGCCACATTAACCTGACGTACCATCAGAACCTAAAGGATTTGCGACATCCGGCATAAGGCATAAGGAAACATATTTACATGAAGAAGTTATGGGTATGTCTGACTTTTCATTATTTAAGTTGGCACAAAAAATCGATGTCTAAATTTTGCACATGCCTTAATTCGAAATTCTAATATCATAATAGGTGACATTTTGTTATTCTGTTATGAAATACTCCCTACATATCATAATAGGTGACATTTTAGACATGCCTTAATTCAAAATTCTAAAACTTCTATCAGGACTATAATTTTTGGTACTCAAATTAGAAGCATAGAGTTGTCTCAAAAAGCATCTCTAGAATCTTAGAACCTTTTTCCTATACATATTACAATGAAAATAAGTGGGCAATATTACATGGTGAAGGTCATGTGAGTGCCCAGAACATAACCTATTTGTGATATGGAGGGAACAATGCTATAAAATAACTTTTATGTACAATAAAATATTTAGTCCTATGTTCTGTCTAAATTAACTCATTCTAGAAAAAAGAATAACAAACATATACTATCATACTTTACCCTTGATATCTTTCCAGTCAAGTGCCTGAATTGACATAAATTAATTGATGTTACAAAAAATAAATTTGAACAAACAACACCAAAAATAACGAAGTGCAAAAAACCTATAATGAAGCCGATTCTAAAGATTTGTTTTGTTGTTCTAAATAGTATAGTACTTCATTAATACTTCTAGATGACAATTTTCCTTTGATGTTTATGTATATATATATTACATGGGAGTATTTTCATTATCTGACATGGCATTATCTTTATAAGCAACTTGCGCCAGCTAGATGCCTTTGATCAAGGACGCTTCTAAGCACAACGATAATCTCGTGGATATTCCTCTCTTTCCAAATCTTCCTGGTGATAATGATGAGAAGAATTCAATTTCTTTCCGAACGGAGGTAGTGCTCACCACGAACTACCAACCTGTTGGTTCAGACAGCTGCTGCCATATATGCTACCAAAAACCTTAGTCAAAATCTACTTCGCAACCTGGGAGTTGCAGAACAGGCGTCTCACGCTGTCTCTAGCTCAAGCATACAAAACAGAGAAAATTACTTATTCAACCATCCTTGATTCTGAAGCTTGTCGGCACACAAATATGGTTCAAATGCGAGTAGCCAAGAGCTTGCAGTCCAGAATAGGTATGCCATAATGGTTGAACAAATTAAACCCAACTCAATAATTATCGGTCCTCGACCTGGTACTGATAGTCATCATAGACATACAAGTGATGCTACTATAGTTTATATATGGGGACAAATAAGACTTACTATGGGCTGATTTAAAAGAAAGAATAGAAAACACGTACTTCATCCTGCATCACCATCACAAAGGTGTGTGTTCATCCATGGCCGCATTGCCTAAGTCATAATTTGTGTATGTCGCGGCATATGGATGCTGGCCTCTTTTTTGTTAGAGACCGAGGAGAGGTAGCTTCAAAGGAGGCATGGAATTAAATGGATCAGTAGCATATAAGGATCCGGTGATGACTAAGAACCAACGTTAGAGAACCTTCCCTATGAGATCTTACGCATAGGGATATGATTTGTTGCTTAACCAAGCATCCATTTGTTTAACATAAAATAGTTGCATACAAAGTTGTGTGTTCATCCTTGACTGCACTTCCTAAGTCACAATTTGTAGGAGACATGCACTCCATTGATCTACCAAAGTAGCCACAGCTATCAGTTTGCGTGGTGCCGCAATACCTATATACGCAAGAGAAATTGGAGAATGTAAAATAATATAATACGAAGATGCATACTAAATAAACACCAAGGATAATTTGGCAAAACGAAATTGGAGAGGAAGACTTACCTGTTGTTATTGCGATCAGAATGAAACGATTAGACACTTATTTATAGATTGTCCTCTTGCAAAACTATTATGGCACACTATTCACATAGTTTTTAATGTTAGCCCATCATCATGTATTGGTTTCCTATTTGGAACCTGTCTCGATGGAGTAGACGCCCAAATATCGAAACTCATTAGAATAGGGATATGTGCTCTATTCTGGGCTATATGGAGTACCAGGAATGACTTGATTTTTAATGGCAAGAATTTCAACAACTTTTTGCAGGTCATCTTCATAGCAACATCTTGGAACCATACGCGGTCATTACTCAGTCATGTGGAATCCAGGGTCTTATGGATATTGGGTGCAACCGGTGGGAAATGGTCGCATGGGTTATCTTCAACCGTTTTGGATGGCATGCTAATAATAGGCTAGGTGTATAGGCATCGTAGTCTAAATGCTAGCGTTGTCGGCTGTGACAAATTTGCATCTTTCGTACCTTTTTATTTTTACGCTTGAGCGCCTATTGGATCTAAGGTTGTACTTCGGATTCTCGTTAATAAGATGGATGCATGCATCGATTGATGCAGACGCCGGAGGCTCGATTCCTCCTTCTCAAAAACAAAAAATAAACACCCTAATTATTGAAATTTTATGGGAATACAGCGGAATAGATACCGTCACTTCAATTATGGACCTGCAAAAAATCAAATTCGAAACAAATCAGTATGAGGAGTGAAACCTGATCGAGATAATGAAAATATGTGATAACAACAGTGAGCGCACGGCATTCATGTGCCAACTTCACTGTTGTGCACGTGATCCATGCCCCAACTTATTTCCTCCAATTTGAGAGAACATGGATATGTTTTCCATATGAGAAAAGAGACACTAAAGTTTAAGAGGGACATGAGAGCGCTCAAGCTTTTGAGAGAGAGAGGGAGAGAGAGAGATGTGAGACTGTGAAAGAGGCGAAAGAGAGAGAGATGCGTGAGAGATTGTTTCTTATGTTAAGGAAACATGGATCTGTTTTTCATATGGGGATGAAGAGACGTAAAAGAGGAGAGGCGTGAGAGAGAGGGAGAGACGTGAGAGATTGAGAGAAACTACGTTTCTTTACTTGGAAACTACCTTTTCTTTCCTGGGAGAGGGCAAGACGTGAAGGTACACGTAACTTTGTAGCTTCTGTTCACATATCCGTGAGGGTATTACGGGCCTCTCTTTCATCTATATAAATGGGCTTTCTCATCGATAGTTTTCAGCCGAACTAACTGCTAAGCTTTGGTAGAAAGGTTTGTGGATCTTTTTTTTACGAAGTTTAATCTACGCCGTAATAATTTGGTCCCACATCAGATCAACGGCCAGTAATTACTAATTAACCTAGGAATTTCTTGAAAGTGCCTAATTAGTATAAGTATAGATATAGATTGTGGGGTAAATATTAATTTTCATGTAAGGCATGACATGGTTTTTCATGTACTCATTTATGTTAATCTGCATACCAATGCATTTGAAGCCATTCTTAAAGTATGCCTTCAGATGTAGAAAATTGGTGAGAAAGAAAACGGTATAAATCAATTAGGTTTAGTGTATAATTTCATGTGGGAGAACTTATTTTTGCATGGAAATGGGCAGAGCTCTATTGGGCATGCTGAGTGCTGTGTTTGTGCCTTTGGAAAACATTAATCTTTTTATCATGGTACTTTATATTTGTAGGAATATTATAATCAGCGTCATATCCCTTAATCAATTTCCCCTTTATGTCTGACTGATGTATCCATCTGTCTTGGTTAGCTTTTTACTTCACCACTTTAGGTCCACTTCTTGTTTTCTCGGCAGTGGTTCTAGAAAGCCTTTTAAAGCTCTTATGATGGATGTGCTCGTGTTTTCCGATTTTCATGTCCTCTATTTATGATAGTTTTTCATAGGCCATCACGATTTGCATTATGCCGTACATTTGTGAGGTCTGTCAACACCGGGACTTAACGCCTTTCACACCTCTATATGTTAATGTGCTTGCATCAAGGTCAAGGAGATGGGTGGAAGGTCTCATGGAGAGATGATTGTACTTTAGTCATCAAGGATATTGCTAGTTTCTCTTTATTAAATGTTTTTTTGATAAATGAGTGATTTTATATGTGTATTTGATATGTGGCATTTTTTCTGTACTCGCCATTAGGTTGATCTTATAAATTTGTATTTCGATTTTGTGCTTTTATAGGCATATAAATTGAAGTTGCATAATGGTTCCTTTGTTTTCTCGCAATGCTAAAGTGTAGTTGCATAATGGTTATTTGTTTTTTCAGTATGCTAACTGAAGTTGCATTATTCTCCTAGGCGTGGAGTTATTCTTAACCACAGTACATGTTTTTCTTGCCAAGTTAGTTCTCTTTCAAACTCGTCCAAAATCATCATGCTTCTCTTCAATAGCCAGCTCAACTCTCACTTCATTGTATTATTGTGGCTCGCCGACCAGCTTCGTTGGCTTAAAAAGAAAAACAACGCCATTAGCTCTTTCTTTGTAGCTGCTGGCCAGTGACATGAATCGATGCCCGCTCTCCTCTGCTCATCTCAAGTAGTGCAACAGCATCAGTCCCGAAGTCCCAGCCCAAATAGATTTGTTAAAGGGAGACATAGGTAAGAAAGAAAATTTAGAACAAATAATGTGCGGGAAAACAAACTTGATCCAAATAGGTGAAAAGCAAGTTTTGATGCAATAAGATCCTTGGCCATGTCCATGCTGTAGGATTGCTTATGGAGAGGATGAGACAACATGGGAACAGTACAAGATTAGTTACATGGTTAATAAGTATATGTTCTGTATATTCTCCAATAAAATTCTGGTATATTATATGATTCATCCGTTCATTACATATGGAGCGAACGACATTTGGAAAATAATGCTATGTTCCATGGGTAATGACATGTGAAGGTTAACTTTGCATAGGCGTGTTTTGGAGGGAGTATCTCAGTTAAACATTGAATCGAGTTCTGTATAAGATAATTGCCCACGGACATGCAAGAAAATATAAAACCTACATCAGTTTTAAAATGTCTTAATAAACTGAACCTTCTATTTTCCGATGCAACTGTTAAATGAGTAAAATAGTATAATCGATGGAATTTGTGCCCTTAGATAGCACGGGGAGAACAGTTTCTAACCTATATTCACAGGCAGTTGAAAATTGAAGTATATTAATATGTGGTTATTAAGAAAAGAATGAAAGCAATTTAGGCATTGGCCATTCATTTACACATATATATATAAACAATGACTTCAGATGACGACTTACCTAATCGCAGCTCTTGCCTTGGTTTGGCAATACGAAAAACAGTTCAGCCAAGAAAACTCATAGCATGAATGGATCATATAGTGCCCCTAATTTACAAACCACATTATTTTACGACATGCTGGAGATTAAAATGAAGACCACTAAAAGTAGTGTACTGATGACTACTGCAATGGGGTTCAGGTGTTGAATAGTAGGAACTTGTACTGATGACAACTACACCTGCGAATTAGCTCAAATACTGTCTTATTCTTTAATACTCAGAGAAACCTATTAATTTTGTTTATGCAAATACCATATCACAACACAAATCTATTTTTACATACTGGCATATTATTGTTATAATATAATATTTTTCTTATATATCATTTTCGGGATATAGATAACATTGAACTGGAGATCACATGCATGTTACCAAATCTTAGGTTAATATTATTAGGAACTTAGGTAATGTGTGAGGTAATTTTGTATATATATATATATATATATATATATATATATATATATATATATATATATATACATACATATATATAGAAACTTTATTCATCACACAGGATGCAGAATAAGTTATTCTTCACCCGAGATAATCTTACGATCAATTTATAAATAAATTACGTTCGGAATACAAAAAGTTACATTTATATTGAATAACGACGTTAAATTTGATATAAGAAAACAAAAATATAAGTCACAAGACCCAAAAAATTGAATTTATTGTATATTTTCCACTATTTATATTGAATTTATTGACATAAAATATTTTTTACTCTGATTATAAATTTTCTTATGGTCTCATTTTACGTATGAAATGACACAAAAATTATGGGACGTAAAATTATGGTGCATTGATGCTAAAATTGAGGGGTGTGAAGAATAACTATTCCTCACCCAGGGTGACGAATAGCGCGACCCTATATATATATATACACACACATATCATTCATTGACACACCTTAAGTCCAAGGTTATCACAGTATACTATACAGTAGTATATTATGCAAAATCATTAGAAATACCAAGGCTCAAGTACCAATGAAGATGGAAGCCGATCATACAATTAATTAATGAATAGCATGATTGCTTAACTGAAAGAGGAAAGCATATGTTACCCAGGGCTGTCAAACGGTGCGACAGATTTTACGAATGGTGCGAAGGTGTTGCTGGCAAAGAGGCGCATGACCTGCACCCAGCGAATGCGTCCGTAGATTGCACCGGCATTAGACTAATCAATTGAAGGCACGCAGTTCAAGAGGCATGCATGGCCGTCACATCCATCTCGACTGCTCGACCAAACCAGATCGAGACAACAATAACAATTGCGAGGACACAATCAAGTAGAGATAACCTTGGGTGCCTACCACAAAGCTCATATATGCTATATGGATTAGATAATCAGAGAACCAATTCTAACAAAACCAATCACTAATCAAAACTGTACAAACAGAATCACTTGTGTAGCTAACGGGTCTCCTTCAGGCGAAAGCTTGGAAGGGCAAGAAAACGATGGTGAACGGAGGCCCGGTAGATGACGACCATGGCTTGTCGGCTTTGAGTTGATGCTCATGGCCAAGTGACTCAAGTCAAGGAATCTATCGATATATATTGCCTGCTCCGACGTCCAGCCGGTTGTAATTCGATGGATAAGAACACTACCCGAACGGAGGGAGGGCCGAGGTATGGACGAAGGAAAGACGACATGGAGGTATAACTCTAAATTACTTACTTGTTTGTTGGCCTTCGTACTTGCCAATCCTTTGCCCCCTGAAGCTTCCATAGCTGCATCCAAGGCTGTTTAAGAATAGTAATCCACACATCAACCAACTGCATGTGGGAAGAGAGAGGACACTTGCTTTGAGATTGCATCAGGTTGTTTTCTAGTGGGAAGAGGAAGACCCCGTGGAGCTACAGATATATAGATACGGGAGGTTTAAAACCAATAAAAGAGACCATGAAGTTGTAAGGTAGATGAAGATAGGAGTCCATTCATCTAAAAAAGATAGGAGTCCGTTCAAAACCAATTCCATGTAGTTAGCATCCCGTGGACATTTGATTAGAGATTTCATAAGGTTGTAATTTTAGTGGGAAGAGAAAGAGAGCCCGTAGAACTACAAATATATTGAGACATGAGTTCTAAAAGAATTTTTTTGCATAGAATTTTATGGATTGATCTACACCGTAATAACTCGGTCCCACCAAATGAACGGCTGGTAATTTCTAATTAACGTGGGATTTCTTAAGACTAACAAATTAGTATAATAATAAAGTATAGATATGAGAGGTGGTTTTCATTTCAGATAAATTAGGTTTTCCCGATACCCTCAAGTTGAATTCAGACGACTGAGAAACATATCAGTCTGGTGAATCACGCGATGTTTTCATTTTTCACCCGCAGACTACGGCATTGTAGGTTTTCGGACAGTCAGTGGAATAGATATGCCATTAACGTAGCACATTGGTCAATTAAAAGTATAATAATACCTAGTATACTTTGTGAGGCTTCATTGTTGCAGGAAACATAAAAAAAATGCTACATTCAGACGTTGAATTCAAGTAATAGGAGGGATACAAATTTCTTATAGATCTATCCATGAATTGAAGGAAATTGAGAGGTGGATTAGGATGAGCGACGATTGAAACAGGTCACTACTTACTCTTTTTAGAAAAGCAGGATCATCCCCGGCATCTGGACGATGCATGCAGTAATTTTATTAATTATTCATAAAGATTTTACAATATAGTACATCAGGTAGCCTGAAGCCATCATCTTAACAACAATTGTCGCTACTCCTATGCACTTGATGAAGTGATGTCGATAGTCCGAGCCTAATACCAAATATATATAATACGAAAGCCTAACATCTAAAGCCGAAGGACCGAACCAAACCACATACTGGGTTTGGCGTACAAACCGGTCCGGCACACTCACATATGTCGTCGCCGCCATGTTCCACCTATCCATCTTCAGAGAAGAACCTAGTGCACCGACCTTGCCAGGCCTCTCTTCCATCGATGCCAGCATGACGCCAGACAACGTCCTCCTCCTACACGAGTCCATCTCTGCGCATCGGACGTCGAGTCTCCATTGTGCCATGCCGCCGAGATCTGCCGCCATCATTGAGGAAGATGAAGCACCGTTCCACCAAAGAAGCCATCCACTGGTCCCTCGACCCGTGTGCACCTCCAAGAATGACAACCCCAATAGGGAAACGACACCGGAGAGTCGTCGTCATCTGATCTACTCATCTAGGGTTTCCCCCGGAGATAGCAGATAAAGGTCGGAGCTTCTCCACGACGATGCCTACAAGAAGGTAACGACACAAAAGAGTGCCGCCATCGCTGGTCTAGGCAACAAGCTGAGAACGAGGTTTTCACCCGTATCCGCTCAACGAACCTCCATCAATCATCGTGTGCACAGGACGCCACCGATCCGAGCTGCCGCGCAGCGAGTAAGCCGCATCGGGTAGATTAGATCTGTCCGGAGGCCAGGCCAGGCATGACGCCGTCTCGTTCACTAGGCCCTCCATGCAGCTGCCGCCGATCCGGCTGCCCTGCGTCATGCTGCCGCTGGTCAAGGCAGGGACGCCTGTTGTGTCGCCAAGACCAGATCGGCCGTGCCTCATGCTAGCGCCGCACCATCCCCATGGCACATGAAAGAGGGAGGCCCCTGCCACCGCCGTCGGCCCGCGCTCTATAGGCCGGTGGCGTCGTTTGGCGGTGGCGGAGGGAGGGAGGAAAAGAAGGAGAGCCGCTAGCGGCTAGGGTTTCATTCACCCGAGTCGCCGGAGCGGAGGTGACATGGGGGCGCTGGGTATATAATTGAAAGTAAGCTCTACAAAAGAGTTTAGATGCTTTAGCTGGTTTTATATTATGCTTATTGCGGTGGTTTCAGATGCATATTTCATATGATTTGGTTGTATTGTTTGGCCACGATTGTATAGTAAAAATGTAAGTCCTAGCCATTGGACTATTGATATCATGAAATCTTCAGTATGTTCTTTCTTTAGTAGGATTATGAAATATAAAAGCTGAAGTACTTCCCACTTGTGCGAAGAAGTACTGACTTCAACACGGCCTATCTACATTGCATTCTGCAGGGGTAAAGCTTGGCTCGTATAATCCTTCCCCAGAACCCACCTGATGTGGGCGCTTCTAACATTGGGCATGACTAGGCTTATGAAATATGTTTTCAATACTTACCATAGAAGATTTTGTTAAACTTTGTATAGATTAGACTTTTATACTTACTACTAGTTTTTATTAATACTCCCTTCGTTCCACAATGTACTGCGTATAGATTTTTAGAGAAGTCAAACGTTATAGACTTTGACCAAGTTTGTAAAAAAATATATACATCTAGAATACCAAATACATATCCTTGAATACATCACAAGACGTACTATCATATTGTATAGATTTGGTGTTATAGATATAAATAGTTTTCTCCGTAAACTTGGTTAAAAATTTTAAAGTTTGACTTTTCTAATATTCTATATGCACTGTATTATGGAACGGTTGGAGTATTGATCTAACTATGTTTATGTACCCTCTCTGCTTCCTGCTATCTATCGTCAAATAATTGGCGTTCTTGGGTAACTAAAATGGCGGCTCAAGGTGAGATGAGTAGAACAGAAACACTGAATATCGACGAATTGGAGAATTTGTTGGCAAGGAAGCTAACTTACTATAGATCAATTTACATTGATCGCGACCAGCGAAGAAAATTGTGCATAATTTTCCGAGTTCCAAAACATATTAAGCAAGTTGACAAGTTATCCTACGAACCGAAAGTTATGTCCGTAGGCCGTTATTACCATGGAAATTCTTCCCTGCAGTTTATGGAGAAAATAAAATGGAACTGCTTAGATTACGTTCTTAAACTGAACTGCGGGAAAAAGTTAGAGATCTATCTAACAGTGTTGGAGAGTCTGGAGAAGCAGGCAAGGAACTGCGGGAAAAAGTTTCTCTGGAAAGTGACCTATTCCTGTGAATGCTCCTTCTAGATGGATGCTTTGTACTTGTTTACCTTTGTGGGACGAACGACTTAGATTGGTCCGTTAATGAACAGAATGCAAGTGGTAATAATTATCAGGGGGGAGAACCACTTCAATACAGTATAGCACAACCGGAGGAGATTATGGAGCCTGCATCATCAAATAAGGGAACAATTACTGAACGAATGAGATTGATTGCTGGAACATCATCCGATTTATGTTCAACACAAGGTGTGGAACTTGAGCATATTAGTACAGGCGAATAATGCTATGCTCAGAAGGATCCCGAGCAACCCAAATGTGACCCAATTTCTGAATGGCATCACGCCAATGTATTTCGCGACCTACTTTTACTAGAGAACCAAATACCATTTTCCATTGTGAAGAGAATATATGGGTTACTTTTGGGAGACGATGCTCTAGATCTACTTACTGAAAAGCTCCGCAAATATATTGAACTCAATATTCAGAAGTACACAACCGTTGCTCGTAAATTTGATGGGCAAACAGACTTCCACCACTTGCTCCATTTGTGTCATATGTACTTCCGACCTCAACAACCGATTCAATCTCAGCAGCATTGTCAAATAAGAAACAGATGGTTGCATCCTCTAACAACATTGTGGCACACATATTACAAAAGAAGTTATTTCGAAGAGTTGTCTATCAATCAGCAGGCAGCATCTCATCTAAGTTCTTGTCAGACACTGAATCGATGGCGACGAGCGGAACAGTATCAGGAAGCTGGAATTGAGTTTAAGATCAAAGAGAATAACAAACATAATCCTCCTTCTCTTCTGGACATAACTTTTGACAAGGGTGAGGTGGAAATTCCATGCTTGCTTATTGATGAAAATACCATTTGCCTCTTCAGGAACTTGGTTGCATTTGAGCAAACATGCTCGTAGTTGGGAAATGATGTCACTTCCTATATCGGTTTTATGTCCCAGCTTGTTAGTACACCGTGTAATGTTGCACTGCTTGCTCGCAAAGGAATAATCCTGCACCACATGCGTACTGATGAAGAAGTGTCAACTCTTTTCAGTAAGCTGGGTAAGAATGTGGACTTTGATCAGAATGGTGCACACTATCTTAAATCGGTTTGCTGTATGATGGAAGAGTATTATCAGAATCGCGTAAACAGGTGGATGGCCTGGTTGTGGCATAACCACCTCAAAAATCCATGGTTAGTTTTAGCAGTAGTAGCAGCAGCTATTGTTCTTCTTTGCACCATCATCCAATCTTTGTTATCCTTGCTTGCGTATTTCGATGAGACAACGGGTGCTAATTAGGTGGGCACTTATTTCCCAACCCGTAAGATGACAGTTACTTCTTGTTATCGTAATACAAGATTAATTGCTTCTATGTAATCCGTCGGCAGGTTCCAGATAATTTGCGAACATTGGGTTGGACACCCATGTACTCCTTTAGGCGTAAAAGCAATGGTGCGCTTCCCGCCATCGAGAGTCATTTGTTAGTGCTAAATCGATTTGTTTTTTTTTCCATATTGCAAAAGAGGTTTTTGCATATCATACTTATGTAGGAGAGCTACATGTATATTCAACAGGATAGAGAGAGTTCTACAACCCCATAACTAAGGCACAACCGAAAAAGAAAGAAAGAAGAATGATCTAAGCAACAAGAAAAGATCCTATGACTGCTACGACGAAGAAACTTCACGCAGGTGGCCATCCATGACCCAAGGAACGCCCTTCTTACCGCGCCACGACCAAGAAACCCTAGCTAACCTACACGGAGTGCGACGTCCACCATGGGAGCTTGTAGCAGTAGCCAACACACCACACACCTAATAACTACCAAGACGCTGACTATTGCACAAGCACCACATACACGGCATTAGCCAGCACGACAAGCACTACCAGAATAACGGTATTTGCCGACGGCCTAATTTATGCCTACGGCCATCGTCGGCATAGATGGAGGTATACCGACGGCCGAGGCTAGACCATAGGTCTAAAAACACCGTCGGCATACGTAGGACTATGCCGACGGTGGCCGTAGGTATACATATGTTGTCGGCATACCCGCCTCTATGCCGACGGTGACCGTAGGCATAGGTAGGCCGTCGGCATAGACGTGACGTAGGTAGGCCAGGGGTGCACGGTGGGCCCACGCCATTACTACTACGCCGACGGCTCGGCCGGAGGCCGTCGGCATAGTGATGCCGACAACCAAACCGTCGGCATAGAGTTTTGTCCACGTCATCGATCCGCAGTGCGTGGCACGTCATCGATCCGAGGCGCGTGCCTGGTCGAAGCAGACAGAGGTATGCCGACGGCCATGCCATCGGCATATACGTACGTCCACGTCATCGATCCGAGGCGTGTGCCTGGACGGTGCAAGCAGAGGTATGCCGACGGCTTTTTTCTGTTTTTTTCATTCTCTAAATACAAACCATATATTTCTACTATATTTTTTAATATGTTTTCTGGCATATCTTTTTTATTCTATTTTTAGGTAAATTTGTCTTATCTAAATACAAACAACCAGGTGAAAATGTTCGTCGGTTCCGGGGTGTGGCCCCTGTCACGGACGTCGATGCCGTCGTCGCATGGAGGGTTGAACCGACCATGCCGGGGAGACACAGAGGAAATCTTGTGGTGGGTTGGGGTCGGACCTTGATCCGATGTCTATCTATGGGCTACCTATCACAGCCAGGTGAAAATGTTCATCGGTCATACCTCGTCCGATGAAAGTCAAAGGGGTAGAGCCGTCCGGTTAATGGTACTATGGTTATACGGGACATGGGACATGCGGGGGTAGCAATGCCGCTAGGTCTTGCGCCAAGACCTCTTACACGTCTGCAAGTGTGGTGGCAGGTGCAAGCAGTCGACACGTGGCTCCGTAGTGTGACCCCCCTCACGAACGTCACTGTCACCGTCGCACGAAGGGTGAAAACGACCACGTCGGGGAGACACGGAGGCAATCTTGCACTAGGTTGGGCCCGGACCATGATCCGGAGTGTGTCTATGGGCTCGCCTATCACACCCAGGTGAAACTTTCCATCGGTCATTCCTCGTCCGGTGAAAGTAGTAGACCCGTGCAGTCAACAGTGCTAGGGTTAGACGGGACGTGGTACTTAGGGGGAGGCAATGCCGCCAGGTCTTGCTCTGGGCCTTTTTATACGTTTTGGAAGTGTGGTGGTAGGTGCAAGCACCCGTCATGCGGCTACGGGATGTGGCCCCCCTCATGGACGTCGATGCCGCCGTCGCACGGAGGGTTGAAACGGCCACGTCGGGGAGACACATAGCCAATCTTGTGGTGGGTTTGGCCCAGACCTTGATCTGAAGTCTATCTATGGGCTTTGCCTATCATAACCTGGTGAAAATGTTCATCGGTCATACCTCGTCCGGTGAAAGTCAAAGGGGTAGACCCGTCCGGTTAACGGTGCTATGGTTATACGGGATGGGGGACTTGCGGTGGTAGCAATGCCGCCAGGTCTTGCGCCGAGACCTCTTATATGTCTGCAAGTGTGGTGGTAGGTGCAAGCAGTCGGCACGTGGCTCTGTAGTGTGACCCCCCTCACGAACGTCGCTGTCACCATCGCACGAAGGGTGGAAATGACCATGTCGGGGATACACGGAGGCAATCTTGCACTAGGTTGGGCGTGGACCATGATCCGGAGTGTGTCTATGGGCTCGCCTATCACACCCAGGTGAATCTTTCCATCGGTCATACGTCGTCCGGTGAGAGTCAAAGGGGTAGACTCATGCGGTCAACAGTGTTGGGGTTAGACGGGACGGGGTCCTTGGGGGGAGGCAATGCCGCCAGGTCTTGCTCTGGGCCTTTTATACGTTTTGGAAGTGTGGTGGTAGGTGCAAGCACACGTCACGCGGCTACGGGATGTGGCCCCACTCAGGGACGTCAATGCCGCTGTCACACAGAGAATTGAAACATAGGCAATCTTGTGGTGGGTTGGGCCCGGACCTTGATCCCAAGTCTATCTATGGGCTTTGCCTATCAAAGCCTGGTGAAAATGTTCATCGGTCATACCTCGTCCGGTCAAAGTCAAAGGGGTAGACCCGTCTGGTCAACAGTGCTAGGGTTAGACGGGACGGGGTACTTGGGGGGAGGCAATGCCGCCAGGTCTTGCTCTGGGCCTTTTTATATGTTTTGGAAGTGTGTGGTAGGTGCAAGCACCCGTCACGTGGCTACGGGATGCGCCCCCCCTCACGGACGTCGATGCCGCCGTCGCACGGAAACGGCCACGTTGGGGAGACACAAAGGCAATCTTGTGGTGGGTTGGGCCCGGACCTTCATCGAAGTCTATCTATGGGCTGCCTATCATAGCCAGGTGAAAATGTTCATCGGTCATACCTCGTCCGGTGAAAGTCAAAGGGGTATACCCGTGCGGTCAACAACGCTAGGGTTAGACGGGACGGGGTACTTGGGGGGGAGGCAATGCCGCCAGGTCTTGCTCTGGGCATTTTTATACGTTTTGGAAGTGTGGTGGTAGGTGCAAGCACCCGTCACGCGGCTACGGGGTGTGGGCCCCTCACAGACGTTGATGCCACCGTTGCACGGAGGGTTGAAACGGTCACGTCGGGGAGACACATAGGCAATCTTGTGGTGGGTTGGGCCCGGACCTTGATCCGATGTCTATCTATGGGCTGCCTATCACAGCCAGGTGAAAAGGTTCATCGGTCATACCTCGTCCGGTCAAAGTCAAAGGGGTAGACCCGTCCGGTCAACGGTGCTATGGTTATACGGGATGGGGGCCTTGCGGGGGTAGCAACGCCGCCTGGTCTTGCACCGGGACCTCTTATACGTCTGCAAGTGTGGTGACGGGTGCAAGCACTCGGCACGTGGCTCCGTAGTGTGACCCCTCTCACGAACGTCGCTGTCACCGTTGCACGAATGGTGAAAACGACCACGTCAGGGAGACACGGAGGCAATCTTGCACTTGGTTGGGCCCGGACCATGATCCAGAGTGTGTCTATGGGCTCGCCTATCACACCCAGGTGAAACTTTCCATCGGTCATACCTCGTCCGGTGAAAGTCAAAGGGGTAGACCCGTGCGGTCAACAGTGCTAGGGTTAGACAGGACATGGTACTTAGGGGGAGGCAATGCCGCCAGGTCTTGCTCTGGGCCTTTTTATACGTTTTGGAAGTGTGGTGGTAGGTGCAAGCACCCGTCACGCGGCTACGGGATGTGGCCCCCCTCACGGACGTCGATGCCGCCATCGCACAGAGAATTGAAACGACCACGTCGGGGAGACACATAGGCAATCTTGTGGTGGGTTGGGCCCGTACCTTGATCCGAAGTCTATCTATGGGCTCTGCCTATCACAGCCTCGTGAAAATGGTCATCGGTCATACCTCTTCCGGTGAAAGTCAAATGGGTAGACCCGTCCGATTAACAGTGCTAGGGTTAGACGGGACGGGGTACTTGGGGGAGGCAATGCCACCAGGTCTTGCTCTGGGCCTTTTTATATGTTTTGGAAGTGTGATGGTAGGTGCAAGCACCCGTCACGCGGCTATGGGGTGTGGCCCCCCTCACGGACGTCGATGCCGCCGTCGCACGGAGGGTTGAAATGGCCACGTCGGGGAGACACATCGGCAATCTTGTGATTGGTTGGGCTCAGACCTTGATAGAAGTCTATCTATGGGCTCGGCCTATCACAGCCTCGTGAAAATGTTCATCGGTCATAACTTGCCTGGTGAAAGTCAAAGGGGTAGACCCGTACGTTCAATAGTGCTAGGGATAGATGGGACGGGGTACTTGGGGGAGGCAATGCCGCCAGGTCTTGCTCTAGGCCTTTTTATATGTGTTCGAAGTGTGGTGGTAGGTGCAAGCACCCGTCACGTGGCTACGGGGTGTGGCCCCCCTTACGGACGTCGATGCCACCGTCGCACGGAGGGTTGAAACGGCCACATTGGGGAGACACATAGGTAATCTTGTGGTGGGTTGGGCCCGGACCTTGATCCAAAGTCTATCTATGGGCTGCCTATCACAGCCAGGTGAAAAGGTTCATCGCTCATACCTGGTCCGGTGAAAGTCAAAGGGGTAGACCTGTCCGGTCAACGATGCTATGGTTATACGGGACGGGGGACTAGCGGGGGTAGCAATGCCACCAAGTCTTGCACTGGGATCTCTTATACATCTGCATGTGTGGTGGCAGGTGCAAGCACTCGGCACGTGGCTCCGTAGTGTGACCCCCCTTAGGAACGTCGCTGTCATCATCACACAGAGGGTGGAAATGACCACGTCGGGGAGACATGGAGGCAATCTTGCACTAGGTGGGGCCCGGACCATGATCCAGAGTGTGTCTATGGGCTCGCCTATCACACCCAGGTGAATCTTTCCATCGGTCCTACCTCGTCCGGTGAAAGTCAAAGGGGTAGACCCATGTGGTCAACATTGCTAGGGTTAGACGGGACGGGGTACTTAGGGGGAGGCAATGCCACCTGGTCTTCCTCTGGGCCTTTTTATACGTTTTGGAAGTGTGGTGGTAGGTGCAAGCACCCATCACGCGGATACTGGGTGTGGCCCACCTCACAGACGTTGATGCCGCCATCGCACGTAGTTTTCAAATGACCACATCGGGGAGAGACATAGGCAATCTTGTGGTGGGTTCGGCGCGTGCCTTGATCCGAAGTCTACCAATGGGCTCTGCCTATCACAGCCTCGTGAAAATGTTCATCGGTCATACCTCGTCCGGTGAAAGTCAAAGGGGTAGACCCGTCCGGTTAATGCTGCTATGGTTATACGGGACGGGGGACTTGCGGGGGTAGCAATACTGCTAGGTCTTGCACCGAGACGTCTTATACGTCTGCAAGTGTGGTGGCAGGTGCAAGCATTCGACATGTGGCTCCGTAGTGTGACCCCCCGCACGAAGGTTGTTGTCACCGTCGCACGGTGGGTGGAAACGACCAAGTCGGGGAGACACGGAGGCAATCTTGCACTAGGTTGGTGAAAGTCAAAGGGGTAGACCCGTGTGGTTAAAGTAAAAGGGGTCATACCTCATCTGATGAAAGGCAAAGGGGTCATACCTCGTCTTTCGCTGGGCCCTCCTAAACGTCCAGAAGTGCGTTGGCGGGTGCAAGCACCCCGCACGGGGTTTCGTGGTGTCACCCCCATCACCGACATCGCCACTACCGTCGCACGAAGGGGGGAGTGTCCACGTCGGGCGGTAACAGAGGGAATCTTGTGGTGGGTTGTGCCCGGACCTTTATCCGAAGTGTACCTAGGGGCTGGACTATCACACCTAGGTGAAAATTTCCATCGGTTAAACCCCGTCCGGCGAAAGTCAAAGGCGTAGACCGCCCGGTCAACTCTCGCAGGGTTAGATAGGACGGGTGTAGTGTGGGTACTGGGGGGGTAGCTATGCCGCCAGGTCTTTCGCTGGGCCCTCCAACACGTCCGAAAGTGCGGTGGCGGGTGCAAGAACCCGGCATGGGGCTTCATGGTGTCACCCCCCTCACCGACATTGCCGCCACCGTCGCACGGAGGGGGGGACAGCCATTGTCGGGAAGTAACGGAGGGAATCTTGTCATGGGTTGGGCCCAGACTTTGACATGAAGTCTACCCATGGGCTGGCCTATCAGGTGAAAATGTCCATCGGTCATACACCGTCTGGTGAAAGTCAAAGGGGTAGATCCGTCTGGTCAATAGTGCAAGGGTTAGACGGGACGAGGTACTTGGGGGGTGGCAATGCTGCCAGGTCATCTGTTGGGCCCTCTTGCACGTTTGGAAGTGTGGTGGCAGCTACCTATGGGCTGGCCTATCAGAGCCAGGTGAAAATGTCTATCGGTCATACCTCATTCAGTGAAAGTCAAAGGGGTAGACCCGTCCGGTCAACGATGCTAGGGTTAGACGGCATGGGGTACTTGGGGAGTGGCAATACCGCCAGGACTTGCCCTGGGCGCTCTTACATGTCTGGAAGTGTGGTGGCAGGTGCAAGGACCCGACACGTGGCTCCAGGGTGTGACCCCCCTCACGGACGTCGCTGCCGTCGTCGCATGGTGGGTGGAAATGGCAACGTCGAGGAGACACGGACGCCACCAGTGTAATAAAAAGAACAGAAATAACTCCCCTAAAAAATCTAAAGAAATCCCTTAAAAAATTAAAAAAATAAAAAATACTATGCCGACGGCTAGGCCGTCGGCGTATAGTGCCATGTGGCTCCAGTAGGCTATGCCCTTGCCATTCTTCTAGAAACTAGTGGTTTTATTGACTATCAACACTTGATGTTCTTTCTGGATTTCAGACTCAGTGACTTTTAGCATCGCAAACAGCTCGGCGACTGACTTGTTCATCCCGTGCATGTTATAGTTCATCACAAAGCTCATTTAACTAGGTGGCAGTGATTGAAGAACTCTGTCAGTGATCGCCTCTGGCGGAAGGGAAATTTCGAGTTCCGCTAGACGAGTCAAATACCCAGACATTCTGAGTATATGTTCACTGATAAACCCATTCTCCTCCATCTTGCAAGCATAGAACTTAGGGGTGCTACTACGCGAGCCATTGATATACAACATAAATATGCAAAGGTTACTTAGACTATTGTTCAAGATAATGAGTTTTAGTTAATCCAATTACTAAAGCTCCCACTCAAATTGACATCCCTCATGTCATCTAAGTGTCACATGATCCAAATCCACCAACTCAAGTCCGATCATCACGTGAGTTGAGGTGGTTTCAATGGTGAACATCATCATGTTGATCATATCTACTATATGACTCATGTTTGACCTTTCGGTCTCTTGTGTTCCGAGGCCATGTATCTACATGCTAGGCTCGTCAAGTTTAACCCGAGTGTTCTGTATGTGCAACACTGGCTTGCACCCGTTTTATGTGAACGTAGAGCCTATCACACCCGATCATCACGTGGTGTCACGACATGACAAACTTTCGCAACGGTGCACACTCGGGGAGAACACAATTCATCATGAAATTTAAGTGAGGGATCACCTTATAATGCTACCGTCGCCCTTAGAAAAACAAGCTGCATAAAAGGATTAACATCACATGCAAATCATAAGTGACATGATATGGCCATGAGCTTGTGCTTTTGATCTCCATCTTGAAAGCATCGGCGTGATCTCCATCGTCACCGGCATGACACCATGATCTCCATCAATGTGTCGTCATCGGGGTTGTCGCGTCCATCATGCTTGTACTACTATTGCTACCGTTTAGTGATAAAGTAAAGCATTACATAGCGCTTAATGATTGGCATGCACGTCATACAATAATTAAAGACAACCCTATGGCTCCTGCCGGTTGTCGTACTCATTGACATGCAAGTCATGATATTCGATACAACACATGATCATCTCATACATCACATATGTCACATCATGTAATTGGTCATATCACATCACAACATACCCTGCAAAAACAAGTTAGACGTCCTCTAATTGTTGTTGCATGTTTTACGTGGCTGCTACAGGTATCTAGCAAGAATAATTCTCACCTACGCATAAACCACAACAATGATACATAAGTTGCTTTTCAACTTTCTCAAGGACCGCCTTAGTCGAATCCGATCCAACTAAAGTAGGATAAACAGAAACCCGCTAGCTATCTTTGTGCAATGAAGTTACACATGAGTCGATGGAACCGGTCTCTCGTAAGCGTATGAGTAAGGTTAGTCCGGGCCGCTTCATCCCAATATACCGCTGAACCAAAGGACGACCAAGGGAGGAAGCAATCTAAGCATCAACGCCCACCAACTCTTTGTGTTCTACTCGAGATCTCATGTACAGATAGACCTAGCTCATGATGCCAGTGTTGGGGAACGTCACATGGGAAACAAATTTTTTCTTTTGTTCACACAAGACCTATCCATGGTGATGAGCATCTACGAGAGGAAGAGTGGATCTACGTACCCTTGTAGATCGCTAAGCGGGAAGCGTTAAGAAACGCGGTTGGTGTAGTCGAACGTCTTCGCAATCCAAATGGCCGAGCGTCCCGCGATCCAATCCCGATCCATCCCGATCAAGCACCGAACGGACGGCACATCCGCATTCAGCACACGTATATCTTGATGACGATCTCCGCCTTCTTGATCCAGCAAGAGGGAGCGGAGAGGAAGAAGAGTTCTCTGGCGGCGCTCCGGCGCTCCGACGATGGCTGTGGAGCTATTCCGGCAGGGCTTCACCTAAGCACTGCAGAAGTCCCATCTAGAGGAGAAACTATGCATTGGAGGAACAGGTAGCACGTGGCTGAAAATCTTGTGCCAAAACACTAAAAACCTCTAGTATATATATAGGAGGAGAGGAGGAGGAGGCTTGGCCCTCAAGGAGCCAGCCCTAGGCTTCGGCCGAACCAAGAGGGAGAAGTCCTCCTCCTCCACTCCTAGTGGGATTATGACTCCTTCCTTATCTTAGGATTTTTGCCTTTTTCCATCTTTTTCCTTTTGGGCTTTTCTTACCAGCCACATGGGCCTTGTGTGTGACTTCCACCAGCCCACAAAGGGCTGGTATTCATCCTCTCACAGCCGATGTAGCCTCTTGGGTCGAAATACCCCTCCCGATGGTCTCCCGGTACACTATCGATGAGCCCGAAACCTTTCCGGCGACCAAAATAGGACTTCCTATATATAATCTTTAACTCCGACCATTCCAGAGCTCCTCGTGACATCCGGCATCTCATCCGGCACTCCGAACAACCTTCGGTCACCACCTTACATAACTCTATACTACCGAAACGTCACCAAACCTTAAGTGTGCAGACCTTGCGGGTTCGAGAACTATGTAGACATGACTGAGACACCTCTACGGTCAATAACCAATAGCGGGACCTGGATTTCCATATTGGTTCCTACATATTCTACGAAGATCTTTAGCGGTCGAACCTCTATGTCAAGGATTCAGTTAATCCCGTATGATGTCCCTTTGTTCTTCGGTATGTTACTTGCCCGAGATTCGATCATTGGTATCTCCATACCTAGTTCAACCTCGTTACCGGCAAGTCTCTTTACTCGTTCCGTAATACAAGATCCCATGACTAACACTTAGTCACATTGCTTGTAAGGCTTATTGTGATGTTGTATCGTCGAGTGGGCCCTGAGATACCTCTCCGTCACACAGAGTAACAAATCCCAGTGTTGATCCATGCCAACCCAACAGACACCCTCGGAGATACTTATAGAGCACCTTTATAGTCAGGCAGTTACATTGCGATTCTCGACAATAGGGTCGGTTTTTATTTCCGGTTCAACTACCTCCTAGATAAAAATATGTATGTCAACCGGACGAGGGCCGACGGGCACAGATATAGTTATAAAAGACAATATACCACATCTAAATTGTAAACCGGACGAGGGCCGACGGGCACAGATATCATAACAATGGCACTATATATAACAACAATCATACAAGTAAGAAAACTGTGCAAGTAACTATCTAAATCATACAAATATGATTTTATTTATAAAAATGATAAGAAGACAAGAAGAGGCTCACCAAGATGGTGCCAGCGACGGGACGGTGCGGTCGATCGACGTTGGTTAAGACGGGGACGGGAAGGCACACTAAGCAAACCACAACTACACATATGCAAACTAAGGAGTTAATTTGAGCTCAAATTGCATATAAATCAAAAAAAACTATCACAAAATTATATCCAAACTAAAATCCACAAATCACTATATTTATAAAGCATTGCACGGGTTGATCTAGCAATAAGAGATAAAAGGACAAAGTTGCTAACATTTGTGAACACTTGGATGGATTGGGGTGCCGCAAATATGCACAAATCTTGGCAAAAATGGAGGGATGAGATCGATCTAGGGGAAGAAACAAAGAGGGCAGTTCGAATGGGGAATACAGATAAATGAGTCGGGCTGGAAGAAGGGTTTATATAAGGAAATATTTAGTCTCTGGTGGTTATACAAACCGGGACTAAAGGTCCATCTATAGTGCCGGTTTGTATCACAATCCGGGACTAAAAGGGCTCGTGGGGGCCCGAGGCTGACACCAGCCTGCCACCACTCCTTTGGTCCCGGTTTGTGATACAAACCGGGACTGTCTGTGCTAAATGAACCGGGTCTAATGGGGACCATGCCTAAGGGAGTCCTGGATTAAGGGGTCCTCGGATAGCCGACCCGTTACTCACGGGCCGGACTGTGTGGGTCACAAGACAGTCACCGGATGATCGAGGACCACCTGTGCCAGACGGAAGCTTTGAGCAGTCAAGACGTGTTCTCCAAGTTATTAGATGTAGTTAGGCAAGTTATCTCTTCGGCATGTAACCGACCATGTGTAAGCCAAGGGCGCCCCCGACATCTATATAAGCTGGAGGGTTTTAGGGCATAGGCACAGAACAATCATCTAGGGTTAGACATACGATCTCGAGGTAGGTCAATTCTATAACCCTCTTACACCATCAATACAACCAAGCAGGACGTAGGGTATTACCTCTATTGGAGGGCCCAAACCTGGGTAAACTCATGTCCCCTTCGTCTCTTGTTACCATCGATCCTAGTCTCATAGTTCGGGACCCCCAACCCGAGATCTGCTGGTTTTGCACCGACATTGGTGCTTTCATTGAGATCTCCTCAATGAGCGCCGAGGAAATCAATGGCTTGCCACGTCGCACTCAGCGAGATCTGCATCGAGGTGGCTCTCGCCCCCAATCAGACTTTCACCAGCAACGACGTCTTGTCGCATGATGGCCCGGTCAGTCATCCTTGCCAGATCGTAAAGTTTTCCCCCAATCAGAGCATCAACTTCGGAACCCTAGAGTTCCTGGCTGATTCACGGGGAACACTCGTTCCAATGGAACCCTCAACCTTCACATAAAAACCTGTAAGCCTGGATGCTTTTATGTCCGATACATCAGGTCCCGTGGTGGAACGGAACACGGATCCGCTTCAGCGTAACTCTGGAACCGCCACACCGCTTGATGAATCCACTCGCATCAACAACAAGCACCCTGCCATCGCCTCGTTCTTAAACAAGTTATTCGATTGGATTGAAGCTATGCGTATATCGGATGATCAGGTCCTGATCTATGATCGGCTTGGTGTCATACCTGACGACAGGGAGATTTGTATCCCTCCGGTCACCCACCTTGTCTCCACCATCCAGTGTCCGGTCGTGGATTCTACCCGGTAGTATGAATTGAAAACCGTCTATACACCGATGCACGATCTCCAAGACCCCATCGGGGAATCAAAGGCAGAGAATGTCTGGCAATCCGAGCAGTTGTTCTCCAAACCAATTTTCTCCGAGCACCCTAGAGGAGCTTGGAAAAAGAGGATACCTTCAAATCGTCCGACCAGGTATGAACCCATAGAAAAAAGAAACAAGTCCCATTCCAGGACCAGCACCGTCCTCGACGGACTCTTGGATAAACCATGCCATATTCACTCTGTATTGTTGAACACAAACCCTACTCATAGCATTCGAGCTTGCTTGGTCGTCAGGCAAGTCACAAAACGTGGCGAGGCCTTCCTTGACACACCTCTGCCGAACATGCCTCCTCCTTCGCCAAATGGATTCGACGATGAAGTCCTAACGATCTATGAGTTCTTCCCCTGAAGGAGCAGGCATAAAAGAGCTCTTAAGGGGCACGATCAAGTCTACCACGTGGCAGCTACACGCCCGTGGACAGATGTACCGATTACATTCGGGGACATTGACCAACTTTCCATCCTCCCCTGTCATTCACGATCCGCTCGAGTCTGGAATCCCATTGTTGATGGATACATACTACACAAGGTGCTCATGGACGGCAGCAGTGGTCTAAACCTCATATAGGAGGCCACTCTGGAGAAAATGTAGTTCGACCGATGTCGCATCGAACATAGCAACACAACCTTCGTGGGAATTATCCCAAGAAAAGAGGCACGTTGTTCCGGATGTATCATCCTGGACGTTGTGTTCGACACGCCCAAAAATTACCGATCTGAAGAACTTCTCTTCCACATCGTCCCTTTCCCCAGTAGCTATCATGCTTTATTAGGATGCGACGCCTTCACAAAGTTCCAGGATATACCCTATTATGGGTACATGAAACTCAAAATGCCAGGACCAAATGGAGTGATCACGATCGCCAGTGATCCGAATATAGCCCTTCAGGCCGAAAACAAAACGGCAGCGCTCACCCTAGAGGCATTAGCGGAAACTTTTGCCGCCGAGGAGTTGACCTCTCTCCGGCGACAGTAAATACAGACGATGTGGTCCTCAACAAAAAGCCCAAGTCCACGTCCTTCAAACCCGTAGAGGAAATCGTCAAATTTCAGGTGCATCCAACGGACCCTAATAAAACAGTGTCCATCGGAAACCATCTCGATCCCCTTATGGATGAGGCATTGAAGAATTTCCTCCGCGAAAACTGGCACATTTCCGCTTGGCACCCTTTCGATATGCCCTGAATCGCACGTCGGCTCGCCACAGTTTGAACATTATTCTAGGCTTTAAGCCCGTGAAATAGACCCCACCCCACTTCTTCGATCCCAAACGACAAGCCATGAGTGAGGAACTAGCCAAATATCTCGAGGCCGGATTTATTCGGGATATTAAACACCCCGAGTTGCTAGCAAATCTGGTGATGGTACCTAAGAAAGACAAGTCCTGGCAGCTATGTGTCGACTTTAAACACCTGAACAAAGCATGCCCCAAGGACCCTTTCCCCTTACCATGCATAGACCAGATCATTGATGCCACAACTGGACACAATTTGTTGTGTTTCCTCGATGCTTACTCCGGATACCATCAAATTAAAATGAAGGAATCCTATCAAACGGCCACTGCATTGATCACACCCTACGGGCCATTGTGCTTCAACACGATGCCCTTCGGGTTAAAGAACGCCGTGGCCACATACTAGCGCATGATCCAAACCTGCCTCGCTACACAGGTCGGAAAGACTGTCGAGGCATACGTGGACGATGTGGTAATCAAAACCAAACATGTCGATCAGGTGATCGACGACCATCGGCAAACTTTTGCTAATTTGCGCGAATATGATATACGACTCAATCAGGAAAAATGCGTATTTGTAGTTCCCTCGGGTAAGCTAGTTGGATTTATCGTCTCCCATAGAGGAATAGAGGCAAATCTAGCTAAAATTCATGATCTATCAGAACATGCAATCCCCACAGAGCTGAAGCATGTCCAGAGGCTAGCTGGATGCGTAGCCACGTTAAGCCACTTCATCTCCCGCCTCGGAGAAAAGGCTTTGCCACTCTATAAGTTGCTGAAGCGAACCAACAATTTTGAATGGACCAAAGAAGCAGCGGCTGCGTTGGCAGAAATCAAAACCATATAGGCAACTAACCCATACTCACAGCACCAGGCGCCGGTGAGCCCATGTTGTTATACATATCGGCCACCAACAAAGTCGTCAGTGCGGCGCTTGTCGTCGAACGAGATGAGAAGGGACATAAATTACAGACTCAGTAACTGGTATATTATGTGTCAGAAACCGGTATATTATGTGCAACTCCAGTTACCCACATTATCAAAAAATAGCCTATACAGTATTCATGGCATCGAGGAAACTTAGACATTCCTTCTAGGAGTGCGCGGTAACGGTGGCATCAGAAGTCCCCTTGAACGATATAATCAACAACAGGAACGCCACCGGGCGCATAGCCAAATGGGTAATAGAGCTCCTTCCCTTTGAAATAACCTACATGCCATGTTGTGCCATTAAATCTAAGGTACCGGTAGACTTTTTGGCTGAATGGATAGAGTCCGAGCTCTCCAAAGAGTATAGTGCATACTCCCATGGGACAATGTACTTTGATGGATCGAAGACCTTGGCCGGTTTGGGGCATGGAGTTATCCTCATATCCCCCACAAGAGACACCGTAAGATACGTTTTGCAAATCATGCATGTCGACTCCAACAATGCCGCCGAATATGAAGCTCTTCTTCATGGTCTTGGGATGGTGGTGTCAATGGGCATAGGACGGCTAGACGTATGGGGAGACTCAAAACTGGCCATATCCCAAATTAACGACGAGTTCGACGCCAAAAATCTAAAGATGGCGGCATATAGAAACACTGTCCTCAAGATATTTGCTCGGTTCGAGGGGTTAGAATTCCACCACATCGCTCGAGACAACAACCAATCCGCTGATATACTGGCCTGTATGGGAGCCAAGAGCAATCACGTCCTGAGGAACACCTTCCTGGAGCAGCTCTTCAAGCCCTCCATTGTGTGGCAGGACGACGCAAACGGCGCCAGCCAGAATACGGCGGACGAGGTTGTTCCCCCTATAAACAAACTAGATGAAGACATTATCGGCGTCTCAACTATGAATGAGACACCCTCGACTCATGAGGTCATGGCAGTAATCGCACCATGGATAGAGCCCTTCCTCGCTTACCTCCGGCACAAGGAAATACCCGACGATCAAACTGAGGCGCGATGCATAGTTCGACGATCCAAGGCCTACAAAGTACACGAGGGGGAGTTATACAATAAAAGCACCACTGGAGTATTACAGAGGTGTATATCCGAGGAAGAAGGACGATAGCTCCATGCCGAAATCCATGTAGAGATGGGTGGGCATCACACTGCAGCAAGATCCCTTATCGGCAAGGCCTTCCGAGTCGGTTTCTTTTGGCCCACATCTCGTACGGATGCCCAGTCACTTGTTCAATATTGCGTAGGGTTTCAAGTCTTCGCAAATGAAAGTCACATGCCCTCAATAACTCTTTAGACC
This sequence comes from Hordeum marinum, assembly GCA_022496015.1. Classification (NCBI taxonomy): domain Eukaryota; kingdom Viridiplantae; phylum Streptophyta; class Magnoliopsida; order Poales; family Poaceae; genus Hordeum; species Hordeum marinum. Next base: position 511,014,690 of record CM039674.1, on the reverse strand, counting down.
ATCCCGATCACCTGGCCTTTTGTGGTCTGGGGGCTGGATATGGTTGGACCCCTTAAAGGGGGAACCAAGAAAAATAAATACCTACTGGTCATGGTTGACAAGTTCATCATATGGATAGAAGCAAAGCCTATTAAATCGGCTAAATCCGGACCAGTGATTGAATTATATCTAGCGTAGTACACCAATACGGTGTCCCGCATAGTATAATAATGGATAATGGGTCCATCTTCACGTCCCAAGAGGTCAAGGACTGGTGCGCAAAAATGGGCATAAAGCTTGATTATGCATCGGTCTATCATCCACAGACTAATGGACAGGTTGAGCGAGCAAACGGACTCATTACGGCATCAAGCCACGTTCGTTTCGATTTCTTCACGAGTCTGACTATCATTGGGTGGAGGAACTCGACTCCATTCTATGGGGCCTGCGTACCACCCCGAACAGATCAACGGGTTACACACCGTTTGTTATGATCTATGGGGTAGAGGCAGTTCTACCCTGCGATATTATCTATGACGCACCTAGACTGCACATGTACAAGGAAAAGGAGGCCAAGTTAGATCGGCAATATGAGTTAGACGCCTTGGAGGGGGAGCGGGATATCACTCTGGCCTGATCCACTCTTTATCAACAGCTAGCTCGATGGTACCAAAGTAGGGAGGTCAGGGCAAAATCATACAACATAGGATAACTCATCCTACGGCTCCCGGAGAAACAGAAGAACAAACTAAACCCAATATGGGAGGGTCCTTTCATCATTGACGAAGTGCTCGCGGGAGGGGCTTATCGTTTGCAGAGACCATCCGATAACCGCCTTGAACAAAACCCATGGAGCGCAGGTCGTCTTCGATGCTTCTACGGATAAAATGGTGTCATCTAAAATCCCCTAATTGTTTGCCTTTTCATTATTCTTAGCCTTTTTTGCTTTTTCCCTCCCCACTTTGCTGCCTGATAGGGGCAATTTCTTTTCTTACCCTATGTTCGGCCGAACCTATCTTGTACTACAGATTCTCGGCATACACCATAAAGTGTTAAATCCGAACACAACACATGGGGGCTTCTTTCAATAGCCACGATTTTATTTTGCTCATACTTACCGGGGCTGCATGTTTCTTTTGTCATGTTTAGTCATTATATGCATCAATTCAAACTAAGATTTTGCCAAGCTGGATTGCCTCGCTTCTGTGGTTACTCTCTATGTTCCTGCTTGTACGGCTAGAGAGTAAAGGGAGCACCTCTGCGATTGTTACGACCGGGTCATCCGGAAACGTACCTCAGACGGCTGAAGCTAAAAGCTAGCTATCTTACGTAGACAATTGGTCGGCTACGACGGCAACACCCAATACGGCTCTAGTAGCTATTACAGTTGTTTGGGTGTTTTTCTTCCCAAAGGACATTTCGCCGCATACTACAAGTATGGGGACTCCTATCTACGTTCTTCGTAGAGCCCCGACGACAGGTATCGCTTGAGGTACTATTTTCCTCGGAAGCTGTTTCTTACGCTTTGACGTAATATAACATATCTTTCCGTGTTATTTTTGTCTGTTCGCACCACATGGCTGGATTGCCTGGTTCTCCAAATATAGTTCCCTCTTTTGCGAATGAATAATAAGGAAGAACACTCCCGAGCTATTCGCGCGGGAGGAAGAAGCCGATGGCCGGTTAAGACAAAGTTTACAGCATGGATTTTTAGTACACATGTAGGTATGAATTACATGTGTGGCTGCTGATCGAGACCATCAATTATTGTGTTAAGGGGGTAGTCTGCTTGCGAAAGACGGGTCGCTGGCATCACCTGGTCATATACCAAGTGGAGTGGCACTTCTTTTCCATCCGATCCCACAGGACCAACCCGCGCCATATGCTCGGGTTAAGTCCGGTGAAACGGGTCTTGACCATTGCCCAGGCCTCCCGTGCTCACTCACGGCAGGCTAAAGTCTTCCACAGCTCAAACCTATTTCGAGGACCCTAAATCGATCCACAAGTGCGACTAGCCCTTCAGGTGGCTGTTTGGTGGGCCATAGAGCCTTCACCATCCCTTTCATCGCTTGTTGCATGCGCTTATGGAGAGAGGTCAGCTCCTTCAGCATGTCCCCTTGATAAGATTTGATTTCCTCTTCCGGATGTCCGGACAGGAGACCTGCACATCATATACCAAGCGCGATTACTATCATTTCCTACATCACAAAGATTTTTTGCCCATAGCGAATTGTACTTACCGAATACGCCCCTCCGAATCTTTTGATTTTCTTCCTGAGCATGGGCCAATTGAGTCTTTAAACTCTTTATTTCCTCAGCTTGCTTTTGTATTGTAAGGCAGCCGGCCTGATGCTGGGATTCCGCATACCTTTGAGATTCCCTAGCTTCTTCCAGCTGCCATTCCATATGTCCTATTGATTCGGCTACTACACGGAATCCATATGTTAGGCACAATAATATAAAAAGATTAGTAGAATAAGCATACTCACCATGGGCCTCTCGCGTGAAGCTATTCACTTGCGCTAGTTCGGCCTTCACGGACTTTACTTCCGTACGGCTCTCCTTGAGGGCCTTGGCCAGTTGATCGGACTGTTGCTTTGAGGCCTGCGTCAGCAGTCAAACAGTATGGAGATCCTTAATTCATTTATTCTAAGCCGAATTATAGCTCAGGGCCACTAGGCTTACACAAATATTCGTATTCGATAAAATCCGATTTGTTACCTGAATGTTGGTTGTTATCAGCTTCATAGCTTCGCCGAATCCAGTTCGGGCGGCCCCGAGGTGTGCATCCGCCGAGTGTAGGGCGTCAAACCCGTGGTCGAAGAAAATGCCGCATGGCCTCCCATCGGTGCCGATGGTGTATGGCGCCCTCCACCTCATATTTGGTGACGGATACGCCATCGCCAGATTCGGCGGGCACCGGATTGGCCATGGGGGCTTCTAAAGCGAAAGCCGCATGGGTCGTGGCCCGGGACACCCGGGCAGCTCCCTAGGTAGGAGAGGGTCGGGTGTTTCGCCTAAGTATAGAACAGGTCGCTATAAGATTGTACTGACTATAACGATAAAATGGATATCCGAACAATATACCTTCGGGATGAGCGGACGGGTGGATTCGTCCCCATGTCCGGCCCCTCTGCGGGGTCCCGGGTGGCCTCTGACTCGCCTGGGGCTTTAACTGCTTGGGGGTTGAGACCGGTGCGTCTAGGGCGCTATGGGTAGCGGACCTCTTGCGGGAGGAACTTTTGTTCTTGCCCGCAGATGGAATGGAAAATGATTCGGGGTAATCAATTATGATTGCCACCAGACTCTAGATAATGTTGTCTTGCTAATAGACTATGTTTTCGAAGTCAAGGAGAAGATCCGGGTCCTCGTTGAAGCCCGGATCAATGTCGCGTGAATGGTTCTTGGGCAGCTGACTGCCTCGACGATGCTCCTCCATTCCTGTTCACGCCGAGACCTTGGTCAAATAGAGTGAGGAATGAAGCACCGAACTATTTCATGATGGGATTGTGGGCCGAATACCCTTCCTTAGGTGACCACTGAATGAAGTCATCTTGCTCTCCTTTGTACAGGTCGGTAAGTGCGGCGGCCAATGTTGTTGGATTTGCGGGGCCTATTTTTCGGGAGCGCGCGGCGTCGCTTGTCCCGTTGTACTCCCATAAGGGGTGTACCCTCTGTTGGAGGGGCTGCACGCACCGGGAGATAGTGGCAACCATGACATCAATCATGGTCACTCCATGGTGGGCAAGCATCCGCACTTGTACGTCCAGGCGACGCACCTCGGCCCTTTCCTCCTGAGACGAGCTCCCAGGGCGCCAGTTATACCTCTTCTTCGGGAGAAGGTCGGAGTATTCGGGCAGACCCGTCCAGGTTGGCTCTAATAGGGGGTAATCCTCGATATAGAACCACTCCGAGCTCCATTCTTCAGATTTCCTTGGTGTGCCAACCGGATACCTCGTTCCCGCTATACGGCATGGTCGGCCCCGCTGACCCCTAAGATTGTCTTGTCCCGAGTTTGGGGGACAAGACAGAAGTATTTCCTCCACCCTAAGAACATCTCGCAAAGGGCGACAAAGCTAGAGATGTGTAGAATTGATCATTGAGTGAGATGGTGGAGTTGGATCGCATAGAAGTCTAGTCACCCCCTCAGGAATGGGTGGATGGGAAACCCAAGCCCCCGGAGGAGGAAGGGGATGAAGCAGAAGCGCTCCCCTTTGTTGGTATTAGGGAAGTGCTCGTTGAAGACCTCCTCGCCGTAAGCGATCAGACCTACACGGGTCACCGCCTTATCTGATGATGGGAGGTATCCCTGTGTCTCCAAGTTGCGGAGCCGCAGGAGGGTGACGGAGCAGGTGGCCCAGTCCCCTGGACGTAGGTCATAAGGGCTTGATGAGGAGATGGGAGCATTAGCCATGTTTTGCGTCGAGATTCCGCTAGGAGTTTTCACGACATGGAGAGAAGAAGAAGATGTGTTCTGAACCACAATTTTGTTTTATTAAATGGGTTGGTGCCTTCGTTGCAGAGGGGTAAGATTGTAAAAATCGTTGCCCATTCACCTCCCCACGATGCGCGAAAGTCGAGGAACTCGTGCAGTTATTGTGATAAGCCCGCGCCCGCGCTGCTTGGGATCTTACCGAAGACTGGTCGGTTGCCGAACGAAGAAGGATGAGGGACTCGCATTGCAAGCCGAAGACGACGACGTGAACAGATCGACCGAATATATATCAGCGTTGAAGGCCAGTCCAGGGGCTACTGAGGCAGTCCTGGATTAAGGGGTCCTCGGATAGCCAACCCGTTAGTCACAGGCCGGACTGTGTGGGTCACAAGACAGTCATCGGATGATCGAGGACCACCTATGCCCAACGGATGCTTTGAGGAGTCAACACATGTTCTCCAAGTTATTAACTGTAGTTAGGCAAGTTATCTCTTTGGCATGTAACCGACGATGTGTAAGCCTAGGGCAGCCCCAACATCTATATAAGATGGAGGGTTTTAGGGCATAGGCACAGAACAACTCATCTAGGGTTAGACATACAATCTCGAGGTAGGTCAACTCTGTAAACTCTTACACCATCAATACAACCAAGGAGGATGTAGGGTATTACCTCCATTGGAGGGCCCAAACCTAGGTAAACTCGTGTCCCCTTCGTCTCTTGTTACCATCGATCCTAGTCTCGCAGTTCGGAACCCCCTACCCAAGATCCGTCGGTTTTGACACCGACAGTGCCCCCTGATAGCTGCTAGCCAATAGAACCGGGACTAATGGACCCATTAGTCCCGGTTCAAAGCAAAACCGGGACTAAAGGTTGAAATGGAAGGTGTCGTGGTTTTATCATGACAGATGTCCGAAGACTTAGGTTTGAGGCCATCACTAAGGCGGTGGACTCAAAGGGGCTGGATGGGACGAAAGACACGAATTTACCCAGGTTCGGCCCCTCGAGATGAGGTAAAAGCGTACGTCATGCTTTGTGTGTAATGATTGGAGTGTCGATTAGAAGGGAGCATATTCGCTTGACGTAGCTTTCGATCGATTGGATCCCCCCTAAGCCATCCCCGTGTCTCGCCTTTATATAGGAGGTCAAGACCACAGGTTACACAAATCACATACCGATTCTTACAACATGCCTGAGTCTGTCTATAAGCCGCCTTGTCATCTCTCGCGGGCTGTCCTCGGGCGACTTACACACCTGGGTCTTGCATCTTCTTCCTAACTCTGGGCCTGTGTCTCAACCCATCTAGTGAGCCGCCATGCAGCCCAATCTTCCTCTTCCAGCCCATACGATAACGAGTGGCCATGTATGACCTCGCCCCTCCTGGGCAGGTCTTACCACGGGGTTATATCCCCAACATTAGGCCTAGATTGATTTGAGATCGCTCAAGTCAATCTCCACCTTTTAACTAGCTGCGAGTCTCACACCCTTGTCACCTGAAATGGAACAACAGATAATCGGCCCTAACGTAACCTTTATTTGCTTCCAAAAGATTCCGTGACGTATGCCGTAGATCCTGTCATTAAATGGTCGGCCCAAAGATTGAGGCGCCTGTCTCGGTCGGTCATTATTTTTCACCTTGATTCCCGCGTGCCCGTTTGCCCTAGTATCCCCTTAAATAGGACTGCGAGGGGACTTTCATTTTCTCCACCGCCACCACTTCTTCTTCCTCTCGACGCCAACGCTCCCGAGCTCCGTCGCGCCAGTGGAACCCCGTCGCTGTCGACGGACCTGGCCGCTAAATCAACCTGAACGCTTCTAGACTCCCGCACGTGTCCGCCGCATCCTTAAGGTATGTTCTTCATCCTCTCTTAGATCTGTAGCTTCGCACTTGAACCCTGTCGAGTTCATCGGACCCCATTAGTGTGCATATTCTTCTTCACAATGCCAACTGATGCACAACCCTTTAGATCTTGCGATGTTTGCTTGTCCACTGCGGCCACTTGTGCAAAGTCAATAGTAGCCGGACCTAGATCTGCACTGCTCGTTCTTCCTCAGTTCCCCGTTAGGATTGAATAATATCTGATTTTTTTCTTTGCCTGTAGATCTTGCAGTTTTAGTATAATATGCAAAACCTATTTTTATGTCGTTAGCAATTTTTGCATCATGGCCTTGTTCACTTAACTCGCCACCAAATTTCTGGCTCTTCCAATAAACTGTACCGGCAGCTTAGCATCACAGTATTTAATTTCATCAGTCGTCTTGGTTGTCTAGTCACTTTCTAACCCGCTGCGTACTGCTACCGTTAACAGCCTTGACCCGCCATCATGTCTCAGGCATCTTCCTCTTGTAACTGGGTCGGCTCTGGAGTCTCCTAACAATTCCTACAGGATTTTGTAGAGGCTAGAACCTTGCCACCTTAGAATGTTATTCATTGGCGGGTTCCGGGTTTGGAGAAGAAACCCATCCCACAAGAGTGTGAAATTGTTATCTTTGCTGACCACCTTATACGCGGTTTCAGCCCGCCTAGATCTAAGTTCTTCCGAGACATCCTCCATTGCTTTAAATTGCACCCTCAAGACATTGCCCCTAACTTTGTCTCCAAATTGTGCAACTTCCAAGTCCTCTGTGAAGTTTACTTACAAGAAGAATCGTTAGTTGATCTTTTCCGTGACATTTTCTACGTCAATCGCCAAACGGAGTTGGTGGCTGGCCCAAGCTTGGAGCTCGGCGGAGTCTGCATCCAAAGAAGAAGAGATATGTTTTTTCCAACTGTTCGAATTCCTAGTCATCCCAAGGATTGGAACATAACTTGGTTCTATTGCAAAGACACCTCTATAGAGGGAGAAAATCCACTGCCAGGTTATCGTCCTACCTGGCTCTGCACCTCAACTGAATTTCCAGACCGGATGTCTGCTGCAGCACGGGCAAACTATGCTCCGCGTTTTGCCAAGATCAGAGCCCTTTTGGCGAACGGTTTAACATGAATTGACTTAACCCGCTATTGGATCTCTTGGAAGGTCTTACCACTGAGCTGGCGTGACCGGCTTATGTGTGAATATACGGGTGATGCAATGATCCTCTCTGCTTCAATCACCCCTCTCTGACAGAAGAAAACATTACTTCTGCTATCAAGGGACATACCCGAGAGCCCCAAGAGGTTTGTCGTACAGTCAGGTTAAAGCCTTTCTGTGCCGCAAACCCAGCCCCAGATGTAAGGACGTCTTTCAAATCTCTTTTACCTCCGTCTTGACTATATATATGTAATAGCCTTAATTTCTTTTGGCGGCTCTTGCTTTCAGGCTAACTCATGCTTCTAGAAGAAGAAATACACTCCTCCTGCGAACAAGAATTCTCAAGCGGGTAACACCCATGGCCGCAAACCAAACACGTCGTCTCAAAACTTGCTTGAGCTTGATGACTCAGAGGTAGAATCGGATTCCCTTGGCGGTCTTTTTAAACAACTTATTGACAATGATTTTACTCAAGAGGAGACAAAAATGAGCCACGCCAACGCTCTTGAGGTAACTTATCTTTATTCCGACTTAGAAAACTTCCCCCAACCGAAGATACGGCGGGTCGTACAACTTATCTTTATTGAGATCCCAATTTTTCCTCGAAAAAACAACAGCATGACTCTCGACGTGAGTCCTAGAGTACCGGCTCTAGGGACCCCATGGCCGGCTTATCTAATGCCCCGGTGCCGCGGAAACGCCCTGCTGAGGTATTTAACATGAACCCAATATCCATCTTATATTTCTTTAATACTTACACTCCCGCTCCAGCAAAGTTGATACTTACACTCCCGAGAAGCTTGATTTCGAATTCCCCATATTGGAGAAGATGACTGCAGATGACTTACACGCCAGCTATCTAAACCACATGTCTGCCAGTCACAATATTTAGAGCAAGCTTGTTGGTTTGATGAAAAAGAAATATGAGGTATCTTCCATCTTATATATTTCTCTTATACCCGTACTTAGCCCCCAAGAACCGGATTAATATTGCAAATAATAGACCGAGTCTTCCAAACCTTCAATTTAGTTATATAGAGCTTAACCCGTGACCCCCAAGTACTGCGTTAAATTGCATCTAAGCCGTTACTAAATTATAGGTCCAATTGAAACCCCTAAGTCCGGAGCATTATGATAATGATGACCTGGATCTCTCACGTGTAAGAAGTTTTATCGGTTGTAGGTCCCATATCCAGAACATTATGATATTGATGAGCCAAAACTTTCATCGCAGACTTGAAAATCAAAACACTAACATTAGCCCCCAGGTGCCAAGTATACTGCTTGCAATGTGCTTGGGACTTTATAAGAGTTATTTCATCCTGGCAACTTAAGATCGATAATCTTTCACGTATGAAATGCAGGAAGCATTGAATACTGCCGAGTCTGAGCGGGCCGACTTGAGGGAAAACCTATCAACCCAACAGACCGCCCGAGCCATAACAGAAGAGAAGTTGCGGGCGGCTGTTGAAGAGCTTGAAAAATTCCAAGCTGAATTCCTTGCATATAAGAAGACTCCCGAAGGGGAGCAAACCACCCTGGTGAAGTGTGTGAGCGATGCAGAGGACCGGCTCAACCTTGCATCAGCGGAGCTGAAGACCCTCAAGGATCATATCTCTAAGATGACAGTTGCTAACTTTGGTAAGTGCATACGGCTCAAAAAAATATTGTCATTTAAATGAGCACCCGATGGGCGGCATACGCCCTTGACTCTTTCTTGCAGGCGAAAGGAGCAGCCAGCTATCTTCTGATAGTCTGATGAAGTTGAAAGCAGTGTACACTTTGACGGAGCAACTGTATAGTGGGGCTCTTTGCACCATCAAGGCTATGATGACGGCAATGTATGGCCACAAATTTATGAAGGGCGTCCTAGAGATCTTATCAACGTTGCCCAAACAGGTGGAGGAAATAAGGCGATCAGGCGCCAGAAGAGGAGCTATAGATGCGCAGAGCCGGTCCCTAGCCTTCGCTCCCGAATTAACTGCTGAAGAGATGATGAGCGACTTCCCTTTCAAGAAGGATGACAGCTCAGACTTCACTGAAGCCGATTATGCCAAGTGCATTAAGGCCTCCCAGCGTCTTGCCTCCATACTGGTTGATGAGGCGGACCTGGTTCCCTACCAGGCAGCTTATGATGAAAACAACCAATGGCGTTGCCCAACCTTTGAAGCCAGAGACATGGTCGCTGCACGTCGTATGCCGCTCTTCGCCCCTAACGTTGATCCGTCTCCGCTTTTCGATGATGCACAATTCGAAGCCTTACTAAAATGCAATAGGGATGTGGATCGTCTTCAGATCGAAGAGCCCGAAGACCCGACGTAGGATGAGCCGCCAGTCAGTTAAACTCATTGTCCTCTACTGATTGTAAACCGGCCAGCTGTGCCGGAACAAGTGAAAAACTTTAATCCCTTCATCTTTTGAGCTCTTGGATAGCCCCGTAATATACTTTGCAAACTTCTTATGCCTTACCCGACGACTCATTGTTTAGAGATAAACCCTGCAAAAACCGAATAAAAATAGTCTGCAATGTTTACCTGGGCGGTTTGAGAAAAACATAACCCGAAGATCTTCAATCTAACCTTCCTTCATCTTTCATCTTGCTCTGGCCATACTTATGATATGAATGCAATGTATTATGCAGCTATGATGCAATGTACGATGCCATATGTACGATGCAATATGTATGATGCAATATGTCATGTAATGCATGATGGTCTCACTTTCCCCATGTTTTTTGTTTTTCGAAAACTCATATTTTGGCCCTTCTGAAGGGAGACTGTTGCTTTGAACCGCTTAACAGTGCAGGGTCTCTAACCAGAGTGACCGCCAATCTTGCACGTCTCAGGTTCTCTAGGCAAGATTAATTGTTAAGGGCGCAACAGAACAAAATTTATAATGGGGTGAGTGCCCCGGGGCCCATAATCTACTTCTCACGTGACATAAATCCGTCGTTTGAACCTTGAACAACGTCACTTGCTAAGAGTACGATAGGCCACTTCACGGAGTGTACGTAGCAGATGAGAGAGCTTCCCTCACCAATTTATGAGGCCCTTGGAGGGGGTGAGTTGACAGATTGTTGCACCCCTGGACGAGCGACAGCTACATACAGGCAGGTACAACCATACCAAGAGTGTGGGCGGCCTTCACCCACTCTGGCGCCTTACTCTGGTCCACGACCCGTCTTGCATCATGTTACCTATGTTTGACCGGCTCGCCTCCTGGAAGCTGATCCTCTTTGGCTCCCATGGCACCCATGCTTGAACGTCTCGCATCATGGCGGCTCGTCCTCTTGAGCGACATAGCACCCATGTTTGAACGGCTCGCATTATGGCGGCTCATCCTCTTGAGTAACCTTAAATCTTTCATCGATAAAACGGTGCACCGATGTTTGAACATCTCGCAATGTGGTGGCTTATCCTCTTGAGTGACCTGGAGAAACTTTCGTCCATAAGGCGGTGCACCCATGTTTTAACGGCTCGCAACGTGGCGACTCGTCCTCTTGGGTGACATTAATCATTTCGCCATCTTGCACGCCATCATCGCATGGGCCGTTGTTTTGTAAGCCGCCATCTTGTAAGTTGTCGCATGATGGTGCTATTTTCGCCGAAGAGCCGGCCAAAAGGGTGAGCAAGCTAAAACCAGCGGGTTGGAAGCCCCCAAGTGACGACATGGAGGTGTTCATCTTTGCACAAATCTGTAATGCTAAAGAGAAAAACAGCAGATGCCCCGTCTTTCACGGAGGCCAAATTTATTATATGAGTATAAATACAAGAAAATATGTATGTACAAAGGTAAGAGTCGATGACTTAAGTATTGTAAGGCTGTAGATGAGCGATGTTCCACGGACGATGGGTTTCTTGCCCGGAGGTACGTGATTCGTCTCACACGTCGATGAGATAATAAGACCCATTGTTCAGATTCCTACTAACCATGAAAGGTCCTTCCCATGGTGGTGATAACTTGTGCGTATATGTATGATCTTGAATCAAACTTAATACTAAGTCGCCTTCTAGGAACATTCGGGTCTTGACCCTACAACTATGGTAGCGACGTAGGTCATGTTGATAAATTGGCGATCGAGCCGCTGCAAGATCGCGTGCTTCATCCAGAGTATCCAATGCATCCTGACACGCCGCCTCATCGTCAGCTTCCACATAAGCCGCCACACATGGTGAATCAGGACGTATGTCGCTTGGTAACACGTCCTCCGCACCATAAACCATGAAGAAAGGGGTGTAACCCGTCGACCTGTTCGGCCTGGTATTGATGCTCCAAAGGATGGACGGTAGTTCTTCCACCCAACAAACCGGTGTTCTCTGTAGAGGAACCATGAGGCGGGGCTTGATACCTCTCAAGACTTCCTGATTTGCCCATTCTTCCTGACCGTTGGACTGTGGATGAGCAATAGTCGAAACATCGAGCCGGATGTGCTCGCTTTCGTAGAACACCTTCATAGCACCCTTTGACAAATTTGTGCAGTTATCTGTAATGATGCTATGAGGGTATCCAAACCGGTAGATCAATTTCTTGACAGACTGATCCTCCGTCGCTGCATCACACTTACTGACCGGCTCAGCTTCCACCCACTTGGTCAACTTGTCCACTGCCACCAAAAGGTGGGTCTTTTTATCCTTAGACCGTTTGAAAGGTCCAACCATGTCAATCCCCCAGACTGCAAATGGCCAAGTGATCGGTATCATGCATAATTCTTGATCCGCCACATGAGCACGTCTTCCGAACTTCTGGCATCCGTTGCACTTAGCAACCAGATCCACCACGTCCTTATGAGACGTCAACCAGAAGAAGCCATGTCGCAAGCCCTTGGCCACTAAAGATTGTGACCCGGCGTGATATCCGCAATCACCAGCATGTATTTCATATAAGATTTCCTTGCCTTCCTCCGGCGAGACACAACGCTGGAAAACACCAGTGACGCTGCACATGTGTAATTCCCCTACAATGATGGTCATGGATTTAGAACGCCTCACGATCTACCGCGCCAGAGTCGCATCTCTAGGCAACTCGCCCTGGGTTAGGTATGCCAGGTATAGCAACGTCTAGTCTGGAATAGCGTGTAAAGCGGCCACTAACTGCCCCTCCGGGTGAGGTACAACTAGACCCTCTTCCCACGGTAGCTTAACAGATGGATGATAAAGTACTTCCAAGAAAACATTAGGTGCCACCGACGTACGCTGAGAGCCCAGCCTTGACAATGCATCCGCCGACTCGTTCTTGCGACAATCGATATGGTCTACCTGGTAACCCTTGAAATGACCAGCGATGATATCTACCGCCATCCGTGGGTCCTTGGAATCCCACGTGCCTGACACCTGCTGTGCCACAAGATCAGAGTCGCCAAGGCACCTAATCCGGCTCAGGTTCATCTCCTTGGCCACATGAAGCCTATGAAGCAAGCTTTCTACGCAGCTGCATTGTTCGTGCAAGGAAACATCAGCCTTAATACATAACAAAATTTATCCCCTTTGGGAGAGGTTAAGACAACCCCAGCCCCCGAGCCCTCTAACTGTCTGGACCCATCAAAGTGAATCGTCCAATATGTGTTGTTCGGCTTTTCCTCCGGCGACTGACACTCTGTCCAGTCGTTTATGAAATCCACCAATGCCCGAGACTTCATGGCTATGCGAGGTGCGTACTTCAAATTTAGAGGCCCAAGCTCCAGCGCCCACTTAGCAATTCTACCAGTGGCTTCCCGATTTTGTATTATGTGTCCCAACGGATCAGAGCTAACCACCGTGATCTGATGTCCAAGGAAATAATGCTTCAACTTATGATTCGCCATGAACACCCCATATATTAGCTTCTGCCATTGTGGGTATGTTTGCTTTGATTCGATAAGCACCTCACTGAGATAATAAACTGGCCTCTAAACCGGATACTCTTTCCCTGCCTCTTTACGCTCCACCACAATCGCAGCGCTAACCGTCCGATTATTAGCCGCCACATAAAGGAGCAGGGGTTCCTTCTCAACCGGAGCGGCTAAGATCGGCGGCTCAACCTGCTGCTTTTTAAGCATTTCAAGAGCTTCATCTGTAGCCTTGCTCCACACAAAGTTATCCGTCTTTTTCATCATCTAGTACAGAGGAATAGCCTTCTCCCCCAGGCGGCTGATGAAGCGACTTAAAGCGGCAATATGGCCTGCCAAGTGCTGCACATCATTGACGCTCGCCGTCTTGGCTAGTGACATGATGGCCTTTATCTTGTCCGGGTTGGCTTCGATACATCGCTCTGAAACAACGAAACCCAAAAGCTTACCCGCAGGAACTCCAAAAACACATTTAGCCTAGTTAAGCATCATCTTATAGACCCGTAAGTTATCAAATGTTTCCTTCAGGTCATCCAACAACGTCTCCTTCTTCCTTAACATAACCACAACATCGTCCACATAAGCATGAATGTTACATCCAATCTGACCGTGAAGATAATTTTGCACACAACGTTGAGTCCGAACGGCATGGACGCATGGCAGCAAGCTCCAAAACGTGTTATGAATGAGGTCTTCTCTTGGTCTTTAACTGCCATCTTGATCTGATGATAGCCTTAATAGGCGTCCAGGAAACATAAACCCTCACAACCTGCCTTTGCACCAATAATCTGGACGATACGAGGAGAGCAAACAGGTCAAACAGACAAGCCTTGTTAAGATCCATGTAGTCTATACACATACGCTATGTGTCGTTCTTCTTGAGCACCCAGCACAGGGTTGGCTAACCACTCTGGGTGAAATACCTCCACGATGAACCCTACCGCCAAGAGCCGGGCCACCTCTTCTCCGATTGCTTTACGCCGCTCCTCGTTGAAGCGACGGAGGAATAGCTTAATCGACTTAAACTTGGGATCCACATTAAGGTGGTGCTTAGCGAACTCTCTCGGTACACCCGACATGTCAGAGGGATTCCATGCAAAGATGTCACGATTCTCACGGATGAATTCGATGAGCGTGCTTTCCTATGTGGGATCCATATTGGCCTCGATAGTGAACTGTTTGGATGAGTCGCCTGGAGTAAAATCCACCAGCTTCGTGTCGTCAGCCGCAAACTTCAAAGGCGGCTCAGACTCTATATTGGGCTTCTTCAATGGAGTGATATCTGTCGGGTCAACGTTATCCTTATAAAATCTAAGCTCTGCTTCTGCATAGCTTGACTCTGCATAAGCCGTATCTTCTTCCTCAAACTCGATGGCTATCTTTCGATCACCATGGACCGTGATTGTTCCGTTGAGAGCCGACATCTTGAGCTGCAGATAAACGTAGCAAGGCCTGGCCATAAACTTTGCGAAAGCCGGCCGGCCAAACAGAGCATGATATTGGCTGTTGATCTTTACCACCTCAAACCACAAGGTCTCCACCTTGTAGTTATACTCATCTCCAAACTTTACTTCCAAGGCAATCTTCCCTACTGGGTAAGCCGACTTGCCTGGCACCACTCCATGGAAAACGGTCGATGACGGCTTAAGAGCCTTGTCAGTTAATTCCATCCGCTAGAAGGTATCGTAGTATAGGATATTGATACTGCTGCCACCGTCCATGAGAACTTTTGTGAACTTGTACCCTCCAACCTGTGGAGCGACCACCAGAGCTAAATGACACTGGTTGTCGCCCCATGCCGGGTGATCCTCTCGGCTCCACATAATCGGTTACTCGGACCATTATAAGTATCGCGGGAGAGCCGGCGTTGCTGCATTGACCGCCCTCTTGTGCAACTTCTGATCCCCTTTATCCAGGTTCATAGTGAAGACGTGGTATTGTCCTCCACTAGTTGCTTTGGGTTGCTCTGATTTCCTGAGTGGTTATTCTGGTGTTGACCACCATTGCTCTGCTGCTGATGACTCCCTTAATTTCCTCGATTCTGTTGCTTTGGCCCTAATGACCTGAACCTGACCCGCCAGCACCAAAGCCGGCTCCTGAGCTGCCCGGTCCTGACCCGCCTGATGGGCCATTACCATTGTAGCGATTTTGATGAAGGCTTTATTCCCAAAATTGGCGCATAACACTACAATCCTTCCAGGTGTAGGTGGCATCCCTATTCCACCGGTTGTGCGCTGCGCAAGGTCTGTTCAGTGCCTCCTCCAAGGTGTAAGGCACAGGCACCCTATTCCTATTGAACGGTGGCCTAAAATTCATGTTGCCTATAGGGCGACTGTTTCCGGCCGGCTGTTCGTTGGTGTTCGCCACAAACTCTGACCCGTCATCCCGGTTCTTTCACTTGCCTTGGTTGTCGTTCCCATCACCTCCTTGCCAGCTCTTATCGTTGCCGCCCTTCTTACCTCGGCCTGACTTCTCATCGTCGGAGTCTGGGTCTTTGGTGGTATCTGAATCCGCATACTTAGTGGGAGCCGTCATGAGCTCACCCATATCCTGACAAGAACGCTTCAACCACCTGAGCTTCTGCTTCAGGGGCACAAAATGACAGTTCGTTTCCAAAATCAGAACCGCCTAAGACACTGAAATATTCTCAAATGACTGGATCACCGTATAGACCCGCCGCACCCAATGATGGGCCGCCTAACCTTCCTGCTGTGCATGAAGATCCAGATCCACAATCGTCATCGGCTTGTTGATAAACCGTGCCTTCAACTCGGCCCATGACGTGATGATATTCGGTGGTAACCCCTTTAACCAAGTGCGGGCCGGTCCTTCCAACAACATGACGAACTATTTCGCACAGACTGCTTTGTTGATCTCCAGCATCTCCATAGCAAGCTCGTAGGTTTCAATCCAAGCCTCTAGTGGCAGATGCGCCGTGTAATTGGGCATCGTCCGTGGGCCCTTAAAATCCTTGGGCAGGCGCATACTCCTCAGATCCATTACGACACACAACACACCGAATCCCCTGGCCGAGACGCCGACAGGTGTTGCTGGTGCTGGCTCAGGGATATCTGGGTAATCCGTCACCTGTGTTGATCCTCGCTGAGTCCGGCCCCTATCCACAGACCCCTGAACATCTATCTCATGTGGGTTGTTATTGGGCGGGTTTCACCTCTGCTCAATACTGGAGACCGTGAGCGACTCAATCCGCCGGCTGTAGCTTCGGCTCTGAACTGGCATGGAGTGCACCCCGCTCCGGCTATGAACAGGCTAATCGCCTTCCTCACCTCTTCGGCAAACAACGTTCCTTCGGCCAACGGGAGAGCATCAAGCTTAGCAGCCGCCGCTATCATATTTTCCACTAGATTAGAGTAATGGCCAGGCGGCGTCACAAAGGTGTGCTCCTCCGCGACGGATCTAACTGCCACGGCGTCTCTACTGCCTGGGTCACCACTGGTGGCGTGCTTGGCCCTTCCCTCGGAGTATTGAAAAGATATCGAGGTTGAATCGGTAAACCGACTTGAGTCCTTCTATGTTGATCCTCCTCCGATGCTCCTTGGTCCAGATCAAAACGGAGAGCCTCTGCCCTCAGATAGTCCGACTCAGCATTCATCTGAGCTTGCATCGCATTAATATCCTCCTCGGTCCGAGCCATCTGTCCCTTGATCTGGTTGATCTCGGTGTTACACTCTACGTGATTCTCAGCCGTCTCCTCCGTGGACATCGGAGCCGCCAGCTCCTCCATGATATCCAGTAGAACATGTCCCGCTGCCTTAGGAGGCTCCGCATCAGGGGAGCCGCTGCTCCGGATGTCACACCATTGGAAGCCGGCGTCGGGCCTGCCATGAAGATGGCGTCTTGGCTTGGCTGGTCATAAGGCTCCGGAATACAGTTGCCATCGGCATAGCCCCTTAACCCGCCATCATGATGTTGATAAATGGATTCCCCATCCTCGCTGGAAGATCCTTCATCCGAGGAAGCTCAGGTCTCTCCTGATAAGGAATCTCCCTTGTCCTGTGTAAAGCCAACGAAAACACTCTTCCACCCGGGTTGAGCATGGGCGGGTGTCGTGCGACGGGCCGGCTCGACGAGGTTGGTGCAGATGTCCGGCCCAGGTGTAGATCCATCCAGCTTGTCAATGAACACGTGCATCTTGCCAATGGGAACTCGATAGCTGTACTCAACTGAGCCAGCTTCAGGCCCCCATCCTGAGTCATCGATGTAGAGCTTGCCGCGGTGGCTCTTGGTCATCAAGCCGACGGCGTATCCTTCGATCCCTGAGAGAAAGCCCTTTGAGAACTCAACACCACCGCATGCTAGCCCCATGGTGGGCGCCAACTGTCGTGGTTTTATCATGGCAGATGTCTGAAGACTTAGGTTCGAGGCCATCGCTAAGGCGGTGTACTCAAAGTGGTTGGATGGGACGAAAGACATGGATATACCAAGGTTCGGCCCCTCGAGATGAGGTAAAAGCCTGCGTCCTGCTTTGTGTGTATTCATTGGAGTATCGATTACAAGGGAGCGTATTCGCTTGACCTAGATTTCGATCAGTTGGATCCCCCCTAAGCCGTCCCCGGGTCTCGCCTTTATATAGGAGGTCAAGAACATGAGTTACACAAATCTCATACCGACTCTTACAATGTGTCTGACTCTGTATCTAAGCCGTCTTGTAGTCTCTGGCGGTCTGTCCCCGGGCGGCTTACGCGCCTGGGTCTTGCATCTTCTTCCTGACTCTGGACCTCCACCTCAGCCCATCTGGTGAGCCTCCGCGTAGCCCAATCTTCCTCTTCCAACCCATACGATAAAGAGCCGCCAGGTATGACCCGACCCCTCCTGGGTGGGTCTTACCATGGGCTTATATCCCCAACAAAAGGCTTGTTTTATACTAGTGTACACAAGTGTTCTAAAAGGTTAGCAAGTTCATCGCTTCATCTCTCACTACTAGTTTAGCTCATTTAGATGCACAATTTGAGCTGAAATTAACTTCTTAGAGTTTGCACATGTTGGGGAATGTCGCATGGGAAACAAACAATTTCCTATGTTCACGCAAGACCTATCCATGGTGATGAGCATCTACGAGAGGGAGAGTGGATTTACATACCCATGTAGATCGCTAAGCGGGAAGCGTTAAGAAACACGGTTGGTGTAGTCTAACGTCTTCACGATCCAAATCGCCGAGTGTCCCGCGATCCAATCACGATCCGTCCCGATCAAGCACCGAACGGACATCACCTCCGCGTTCAACACACGTACAGCTTGATGACGATCTCCGCCTTCTTGATCCAGCAAGAGGGAGTAGAGAGGTAGACGAGTTCTCTGGTAGCATGATGGCGCCGCCGCGATGGTGGTGGACCAATTCCAGTAGGGATTCGCCTAAGCACTGTAGAAAACCGATCTACATGAGAAACTATGCACTAGAGGAACGGGTAGCACGTGGCTGAAAATCTAGTGCCAAAAACCCTAAAACCTCCAGTATACATAGGAGGAAGAGAGGAGGAGGATTGGCCCTCACGGGACTAGCCCTTGGTTCGGCCGAATCAAGGAGGAGAGGAGGACTCCTCCAATCCTAGTAGGACTAGGATTCCTCCCTATTTTGCCTTTTTCCACCTTTTTCTCTTTGGGTTTTCTCTCCCAGCCGCATGGGCCTTGTGTGGGACTTCCACCAGCCCACTAAGGGATGGTATTCACTCTCCCACAGCCCATGTAGCCTCTTGGGTCGAAATACCCCTCCCGGTGGTCTCTCGGTACACTACCAACACTCCCGGTACACTACCGACGAGCCCAAAACTCTTCCGGCGACCAAAATAGGACTTCCTATATATCAATCTTTACCTCCGAACCATGCTGGAGCTCCTCGTGACGTCCGGGATCTCATTTGGGACTCCGAACAACCTTCGGTCACCACCATACATAACTCTATACTACCGAAACGTCACCAAACATTAAGTAGACATGACCGAGACACCTCTACGGTCAATAACCAATAGCGGGACCTGGATGTCCATATTGGTTCCTACATATTCTATGATGATCTTTATCGGTCGAACCTCTATGTCAAGGATTCAGTTAATCCCGTATGATGTTCCCTTTGTTCTTCGGTATGTTACTTGCCCGAGATTCGATCGTCGGTATCTCGATACCTAGTTCAACCTCGTTACTAGCAAGTCTCTTTACTCATTCCATAATACAAGATCACGTGACTAACACTTAGTCACATTGCTTGCAAGTCTTATTGTGATGTTGTATTACCGAGTGGGCCCTGAGATACCTCTCCGTCACACGGAGTAGCAAATCCCAGTCTTGATCCATGCCAACCCAACAGACACCCTCGGAGATACTTATAGAGCACCTTTATAGTCAGCCAGTTACATTGCGACGTTTGATACACACAAGGCACTCTTCCAGTGTCCATGAGTTGCACGATCTCATGGTCATAGAAACATATACTTGACATGTAGAAAACAGTAGCAATAAACTGACACGATAATATGCTACGTTTATACCATGGATAAGACACGATTATCATGAACAAGGAAATATAATAATAAACACTTTATGTATTGCCTCATGAACAAGGGCATATTTCCAACAGTCTCCCACTTGCACTAGAGTCAATAATCTAGCTGACATCACTATGTGATTTACATTGTAATGAATCGAACACCCATGCAGTTCTGGTGTTGATCATGTTTAGCCCTTGGAAGAGGTTTAGTCAACGGGTCTGCAACATTCGGATCCATGTGCACTTTGCAAATATTTATGTCCTTCTCCTCGATGTAATCGCGGATGGAGTTGAAGCGTCGCTTTATGTGTCTGGTCCTCCTGCGAAACCTTGGTTCCTTGGTCAGAGCAATGGCACTAGTGTTGTCACAGAACAGGTTCATTGGATTCAGTGCACTGGGCACTACTCCAAGATCTGTCATGAACTGCTTCATCCAGACACCTTCCTTCGCTGCCTCCGAGGCTGCGATGTACTCCGCTTCGCACGTAGAATCGGCTAACACTTTGCTTGGAACTGCACCAGCTTACCGCTCCCTCGTTGAGAATAAATACGTATCCGGTTTGTGATTTAGAGTCATCCGGATTAGTGTCAAATCTTGCATTGACATAACCCTTTACGACGAGCTCTTCACCACCTCCATAAAAGAGAAACATTTCCTTAGTCCTATTCAGGTACTTAAGGATACTCTTGACCGCTGCCCAGTGCTCCATTCTAGGATCACTTTGAAACCTTCCGGCCATACTTATGGCTAGGCTGACATTGGGTCTTGTGCACAACATTGCATACATGATAGAGCCTATGGCTGAAGCATAGGGGATGACACTCATCTTCTCTCTATCTTCTCCAGTCACTGGGCATTGAGTCTTACTCAACTTCACACCTTGTAACACAGGCAAGAACCCCTTCTTGGACTGATCCATTTTGAACTTCTTCAAAACTTTATCAAGGTATGTGCTTTGTGAAAGTGCTATTAAGCGTATCGATCTATCTCTATAGATCTTAATGCCTAATATGAAAGCATCTTCTCCTAGGTCATTCATTGAAAAACTCTTGTTCAAATATTCCTTCACGCTTTCCAGCATTCCTATATTGTTTCCAATCAACAATATGTCATCCACATATAATATTAGAAACTCTATAAAGCTCCCACTCACTTTCTTGTAAATACAAGCTTCTCCATAAACTTGTACAAACCCAAACGCTTTGATTACCTCATCAAAGCGCTTATTCCAACTCCGAGATGCTTGCACTAGCCCATAAATGGATCGTTGGAATTTGCAAACTTTGTCGGCATTCTTTGGATCGGCAAAACCTTCTGGTTGCATCATATACAACTCTTCCTCAAGGAAATCGTTGAGGAACGTTGTTTTGACATCCATCTGCCAAATTTCATATTCGAAATAAGCAGCTATTGCCAACATGATTCTGACGGACTTAAGCATCGCTACGGGTGAGAAGGTCTCATTGTATTCAACTCCTTGAACTTGTGAAAAACCCTTTACCACAAGTCGAGCTTTATAGACGGTGACATTACCATCCGCGCCTGTCTTCTTCTTAAAGATCCATTTGTTCTGAATCGCCGTTCGCCCTTCAGGTAATACTTCCAAAGTCCATACTTTGTTTTCATACATGGATCCCATCTCGGAATTCATGGCCACTAACCATTTCTCGGAATTCGGGCCCATCATCGCTCCTTCATAGTTCCTAGGTTCATTGTTGTCCAACAACATGACCTCCAAGACAGGGTTGTCATACCATTCAGGAGCAGTACACGCCCTTGTCGACCTACGAGGTTCAATAGCAAGTTGATCAGAAGCTTCATGATCATCATCATTAACTTCCTCTTCTACCGTCGTAGGTTCTACTGAAACTGCGATGCGCTACTTTCTGGTTGAAGTAAAGGTTCAATAACATCATCAAGCTCTATTTTCCTCCCACTCAATTCATTCGAGAGAAACTCTTTATAAAGAAATGTTCCGTTCTTAGCGACAAACACTTTGCCTTCGGATCTGAGATAGAAGGTATACCCGACTGTCTCCTTTGGGCATCCTATGAAGACGCATTTCTCTGCTTTGGGTTCCAGCTTTTCAGGCTGAAGCTTTTTGACATAAGCATCACATCCCCAAACTTTAAGAAACGATAACTTTGGCCTCTTGACAAACCATAGTTCATATGGTGTCGTATCAACGGATTGCGATGGTGCCCTATTTAAAGTGAATGCAGCTGTCTCTAATGCATAACCCCAAAACGATAGTGGCAAATCAGCAAGAGATATCATAGAATGCACCATATCTAATAAGGTTTGATTACGACATTCGGACACACCATTACTCTGTGGTGTTCTAGGCGGTGCCAACTGTGAAATAATTCCACGCCGTCTTAAGTGACTACAAAACTCATAACTCAGATATTCACCTCCCCGATCAGATTGCAGGAATTTAATCTTCTTGTCACGATGATTCTCAACTTCACTCTGAAATTGCTTGAACTTTTTAAATGTTTTAGACTTGTGTTTCATTAAGTAAATATAGTCATATCTACATAAGTCATAAGTGAAGGTGAGAAAATAACGATATCCACCACGCGTTGTAACATTCATTGGACCGCACACATCAGTATGTATGATTTTTAACAAGTCACTTGCCCATTCCATTGTTCCAGAGAATGGCGTTTTAGTCATCTTGCCCATGAGGCATGGTTCACATGTGTCAAGTGATTCGAAATCAAGTGACTCCAAAAGACCATCAGCATGGAGCTTCTTCATGCGTTTTACACTAATATGACCTAAACGGTAGTGCCACAGGAAAGTGGTACTATCATTATCAACTCTACATCTTTTGGCATCAACGTTATGAACATGTGTGTCATTACTATCAAGATTCAATATGAATAAACCCCTCACATTGGGTGCATGACCATAAAAGATATTGCTCATACAAATAAAACAACCTTTATTCTTTGTTTTAAATGAGTAACCGTCTCACAATAAACAAGATCCAGATATAATATTCATGCTTAACGCATGCACTAAGTAACAATTATTCAGGTTCGTCCCTAATACCGATGGTAATCGAAGAGAGAGCGTGCCGATGGCGATCACATCAACCGTGGAACCATTTCCCATGCGCATCGTCACTTCATCCTTTGCCAGCCTTCATCTATTCCGTAGTTCCTGTTTTGAGTTGCAAATGTGAGCAACCGAACCGGTATCAAATACCCAGGCATTACAATGAGAGCTAGTAAGGTACACATCAATAACATGTATATCATATATACCTTGTTTCTCATTGGCCGCCTTCTTGTCAGCCAAGTACTTGGGGCAGTTCCGCTTCCAGTGACCAGTTCCCTTGCAATGAAAGCACTCAGTTTTTGGCTTGGGTCCATGCTTGGGCTTCTTTACAGGAGTAGAAACTCTTTTGCCATCCTTTTTTGTTTTACCCTTCTTGCCCTTGCCCTTGACATTCGTTTTGAAACTAGTGGTTTTATTGAACATCACCACATGATGTTCTTTCTGGATTTCAGACTCAGCGACTTTTAGCATCGCAAACAGCTCGGCGACTAACTTGTTCATCCCATGCATGTTATAGATCATCACAAAGCTCTTGTAACTAGGTGGCAGTGATTGAAGAACTCCATCAGTGATCGCCTCTGGCGGAAGGGCAATTCCCAACCCTGCTAGATGATTCGAATACCCAGACATTCTGAGTATATTCTCACTGATAGACCCATTCTCCTCCATTTTGCAAGCATAGAACTTATCGAAGGTCTCATACCCCGCGATCCGGGCATTCTTCTAAAAGATAAACTTCAACTCCTGGAACATCTCATAACGTCCATGACGTTCGAAATATCTTTGAAGTCCCGGTTCTAAGCCATACAATATTGAACACTGAACTATTGAGTAATCTCTAGAACGTGCCTCCCAAGCGTTCCTCACGTCTTCGGAAGACATGTCTTCTGGTTGGTCACCAAGCGGTGCATCAAGGACATATGATTTCTGGGAAGCCATGAGGATAATCCTTAGATTACGAGCCCAGTCAACAAAGTTACTTCCATCATCTTTCAACTTAGCTTTCTCTAGGAACGCATTAAAATTCAGGGGTGCTACTGCGCGAGCCATTGATCTACAACATAAATATGCAAAGGTTACTTAGACTATTGTTCAAGATCACTAATAGAATGTCGATCAGTAGTCCCGGTCGGGATGTGCCTTCAGTATCGGTTCCCCAACCGGTACTAAAGGGTCGGGACTAAAGGTCCAAACCTTTAGTACCGGTTGGACCATAGACCGGTACTAAAGGCCTACCACGTGGCTGCCTATGTGGGCTGGTGGTGGAGGACCTTTAGTATCGGTTGGTGATACCAACCGGTACTAAGTGTTCTGTTTTTTTCCGCTTTTAATTAGGTTTTAGTTTTCCTCTCTATTTTTTGTGTTTTCCATTCATTTCAAATTTATTTTACGGTGCTACATACTATAAACATTAATTACACAAGTTGATGCAGATATATATATATGTAATATAATATACAATATCTCATACACAGTATATATATAAATGGAATTACACATCCATATATATTCTGGGACTTATAACTTAAGGCCCAAAACCCGTCCGGGACTTATAACTTAAGTAGACTGATTTGCTGGCATTATTGAGGCGGCGGTAACTAATAGTGCTCTCCATTTACATCAATGGCATGTTGAAGAAAAAATACTACAAATTCCTCTTTAAGTGCTACAAAGCGTTTCTCGGGTGAGATCTTCGACATCATCTGCCAAACCTGGAGTTGTCTTTCACGTGCTCCTCTGCGACGTATACGACCTTCGGTCTGGATGTGAATGTTCTCGTAGAGGAAGTATCCACATAAATTTGTCCCCTGTGGCTGCTTCGCGCACTTTGCAGAAAAATAGAATTCAATAAGATAATTAATAATCAAGCATGTGATAATGGTATCGAAACTAGAATTAAATAGATGTGTGGATCTAGTAGTACTACTTAATTACCTACATCTTTTTCCACTTCAGCTTCGGTTTCCATTGACGACCGTGATGGTTTTTTCTATCAACTTTTTCCAAACACTACGCGACAAAGAAAAAGAACGAAAGATTATTAGAATTACTTTTGATATCAGGAAATAATGAAAGAAAGGGAGGTCGATAAAGATTGAAATTACCGTTCTATCATAAAATACAAGTCCATGTATGATTGTTCTAGTGTATCTAGTGAGTCGTACACTTGAACAAGTCCATCCGCGAGGATAATATTTAGGAGGATATAGTGGTCTCTGCGCAGAAGTTTATATAATTAAGCAGGCATGCATATAACTCATCAACTACACTTGACAGTGAGCTGGTAAGCAAAAATAGAATGAGTAGTATACAAGAGAGTAAACACTCACCATATGTTATAAGGAAATATTATAGTAGATTTGGTATTCATTAGTGCCTCTAGAAAATTAGTGTCGGAGGGTGTCATGTCGGGGTCGGGGGCCTAAACTAAACCTAAAACTAAACTAAACCTAAACTAAATTAAACCTAAACTAAACAAAATCTAAACTAAATTAAACCTAAACTAAACCTAAACTAACCAAATTAAACTAACTTAAACCTAAACTAACTAAATTAAAACTAACCTAACTAAATTAAACCTAAACCTAACCTAACTAAATTAAACCTAAACTAAATTAAAACTAAATTAAACCTAAACTAACTAAACTAAACTAACTAACCAATTAACTAACCTAATAACCCAGTACTACCCTTATAACCTAAGAAACTAACAAAATTAATAGAAAAAACAGAAAAATGGAGGGGCGGCCGGGCACTCACCGGAGCCAGAGTTGGGTGGGGCCTGCCGGGGCAGCGTCGGGGCGGTGGGCGGTGGGGCGGCGCGCGGCGTCGGGGCGGCATGCGGCGTGAGGGCGGCGGGGCCGGGGCGACGGGCTCGGGGTGGCGCGCGGCGTCGGGGCGGCACGCGGCGGCGACGGCAATTTCCGGCAGCCTGGCGGCACGCGAATGACCTTCTCCCGGTGCGTGGCTCGCACCGAGACGAGGGAGATACTATTTATACTGCAGGACCTTTAGTACCGGATCGTGGCTCGCACCGGTACTAAAGGTCCTCCCCAAAAACGCGTGGGGCGGTGGACCTTTAGTACCGGTGCGTGGCTCACGCCGGTACTAAATGGTTTTTTAATTCATTATTAGTTATTATTTTCAGAAAAACCCCCAAACTTTAAAAATCATAGAAAAACTATGACTTCAACCGAAATAAATAATATATGAAAAAATATCAGAAAAATATAAAGAATTTGTTTACGGCGTTTCCATGCATGTTTGAACAACTTAAACTGCTGTATAAGACAATTTTATTAAATGGCATTTGAAATGTCATATCTCGAGTTTGAAAAGCAGTACAAATGAACTCTGAAAAGGTTGTAACTTGGCATGACATCGTAATTTCACCCACATAGCAACTTTTAAATAATTGAGAGGGTTACGGCAAAAACTGGTGCACTTCGTGTACAAATTGGACAATCTCTTTCGAAGTATGAGGGTTTCGGACGAAAACTCATGTATTACAAAGGGATTCCATTTTTAATAACTTATTTTAACTCCATACTTTTTGTGTGTTCAATATGCACCATGCAAAGGCACATCATCAATTTTCAACCCTTTCTGACACCATTTGATATTTTCCATGCATTTAATGATTTATTTTGAGTTAAATGACCCTGCATTTAAAAAGCAGTACAAATGAACTCTGAAAAAGTTGTAACTTGGCATGACATCATAATTTCACCCACATACCAACTTCTAAAGAGTTGAGAGGGTTATGGCAAAAACTGGATGCACTTCGTGTACAAATTGGACAATCTCTTTCGAAGTATGGGGTTTCGGAAGAAAACTCATCTATTACAAAAGGATTTCATTTTTAATAACTTATTTTAAGTCCATACTTTTTGTGTGTTTAATATGCACCATTCAAAGGCACATCATCAATTTTCAACCCTTTCTGACTTCATTTGATATTTTCCATGCATTTAATTATTTGTTTTGAGCTAAATGACCCTGAATTTGAAAAGCACTACAAATGAACTCTGAAAAGGTTGTAACTGGGCATGAAATCATAATTTCACCCACATAGCAACTTCTAAAGAGTTGAGAAGGTTACGACAAAAACTGGATGCACTTCGTGTACAAATTGGACAATCTCTTTCGAAGTATGAGGGTTTCGGACGACAACTAATCTATTACAAAAGGATTTCATTTTTAATAACTTATTTTAACTCCATACTTTTTGTGTGTTCAATATGCACCATTCAAAGGCACATCATCAATTTTCAACCCTTTCTGACTTCATTTGATATTTTCCATGCATTTAATGATTTATTTTGAGCTAAATGACCCTGAATTTGAAAAGCAGTACAAATGAACTCTGAAAAGGTTGTAACTTGGCATGACATCATAATTTCACCCACATAGCAACTTCTAAAGAGTTTAGAGGGTTACGGCAAACACTTCGTGTACAAACTGGATGCACTTCGTGTACAAACTGTTACAAAGATACCATGCTAGAAAATGCATGCATGTCCTTCACATAGATGACGGTGAAGCCGGTCACATCCCAGAGTGGGATCTCGCGGTGTAAGACTTTTTCTGCGTGTTTGTCCCTTGCTTATGATTGCGCCGTAACCATGGAGAATCTTCATCATTTAACAGGATGCTTGGGTTAGTCTTCACTCTGAAGGGAGGTATTTCATGAAACTTTTCATAATCTTCTGACATGTGTGTCTTGTCCTCCACTCCCACAATGTTTCTTTTCCCTGAAAGAATTATGTGGCGCTTTGGCTCATCGTATGATGTATTCGCTTCCTTATCTTTTTTCTCCTCGGTTTGCTAGATATGTCCGTCACATAGAAAACCTGAGCCACATCATTGGCTAGGATGAATGAGTCGTTTGTGTATCCAAGATTGTTGAGATCCACTATTGTCATTCCGTACCGCGGGTATACCTGTACCCCGCCTCTAGTATATTTGACCCATTTGCAGCGAAAAAAGGGACCTCAAGATCAGGTCCATAGTCAAGTGCCCATATCTCGTCTATGTAACCATAATATGTGTCTTGCAAGTTAGTTGCATCATAGCGGACACCACTATTTTTGTTGGTGCTCTTTTTATCTTGGGCGATCGTCTAAAATGTATTCCCATTTATCTCGTACCCTTTGAAAGTTGTCACAGTCGAACTTGGTGTCTTGGCCAACCAGTACAGTTCATCTGGAACATCGTTGTCATTGATGAGCTTTGTTTGCAACCAACCGGCAAAAGTCTTCATGTGTTTACGTTCAATCCAGGGGTCAGACTGCTTTGGGTTCTTGGAGTGTATAGTATCTTTGTTTTCCTCCATATATGGAGTCCCCAAGGTGGAATTTTGTAGAACCGTGTAGTGTGCTTGAGTGAAAGAATGCATGTCCATATTTATTTCTTCTTTCTTTCATACTGTGCCTTTTCCACCCAGTCTCCCCTCATGCCGTGATTCAGGAACACCAATCGGCTTAATGTTAGGAACAAAGTGAACACAAAACTCAATAACCTCATCTGTTCCATATCCCTTGGCGATGCTTCCATCAAGCCTAGCACGGTTATGAACATATTTCTTTAAGACTCCCATGAACCTCTCGAAGGGGAACATATTCTGTAGAAATACAGGACCCAGAATATTAATCTCTTTGACTAGGTGAACTAGAATGTGCATGATAATATTGAAGGGAACACCAACTCGAAACTGAAAAGAAATTGGACCAGGTCATTCTGTAACCTTGGTAGGATTTCTGGATCGATTACCTTTTGAGAAATTGCATTGAGGAATGCGCATAGCTTCACAATGGCTAATCGAACATTTTCCGGTAGAAGCCCCCTAAGTGCAACTGGAAGTAATTGCGTCATAATCACGTGGCAGTCATGAGACTTTAGATTTCAAATTTTTTTCTCTGCCATATTTATTATTCCCTTTATATTCGACGAGAAGCCAGACGGGACCTTGATACTGAGCAGGCATTCAAAAAAGATTTCCTTCTCTTCTTTTGTAAGAGCGTAGCTGGCAGGACCTTGATTCAACTTTGGAGGCATGCCGTCTTTTTTGTTAATTCTTTTCTTGTCCTCCCGTGCCTCCAATGTATCTTTTGTCTTTCCGTACACGCCCAAGAAGCCTAGCAGGTTCACATAAAGATTCTTTGTCGCGTGCATCACATCGATTGCATTGCGGACCTCTAGGGCTTTCCAATATTCAAGTTCCCAAAATATAGATTTCTTCCTCCACATGGGTGCGTGTCCGTTGGCGTCATTCGGAACAGATTGTCCGCTAGCACCCTTTCCAAAGATTATCTGTAAATCCTTGGCCATATCAAATATATATTCACCAGTACGGAGGCCAGGCTTCTTCCATTATCTGGCTCAACTTTGAAATGGTTGCCTGCCTTTCTTAAGATATGCTTGAT
Organism: Hordeum marinum; assembly: GCA_022496015.1. Lineage (NCBI taxonomy): Eukaryota > Viridiplantae > Streptophyta > Magnoliopsida > Poales > Poaceae > Hordeum > Hordeum marinum. The sequence continues at coordinate 510,985,446 of CM039674.1, read as the reverse complement.
CGGTAGAAATCGACGACGTACACATTCTTCTTACATTTATCCAAATATATACTTTCAGTATGATCTAAACAGTGCGTGCACGCATTGTATCCTTTGTTTGTATGTCCTAAAAGTTTACTCAGAGCATGCCAATCATTGATGGTTACAAACAGCAATGCTCGTAGGTCCATTAACTTCTGTGTGTGCGCATCCCACACACATACACCTGGTTTTTTCCACAACTATAGAAGTACATCAACTAGTGGCCTTAGGTAGACATCAATGTCGTTGCCGGGTTGCTTAGGGCCTTGGATGAGCAATGGCATCATAATGAACTTCCGCTTCATGCACAACCAAGGAGGAAGGTTGTAGATACATAGAGTCACGGGCCAGGTGTTGTGACTGGAGCTCTGCTGCCCAAAAGGTTTCATGCCATCTGTACTAAGACCAAACCATAAGTTTGTTGCGTCAGCTGCAAAGTCCTCGAACTCCCTCTCAATTTTTCTCCACTGTGACCCATCAGCGGGTGATCTCAACATCCCGTCTTTCTTACGTTCTTCTTTGTGCCATCGCGGCAACTTGGCATGATCTTTGTTTTGGAACAAACGTTTCAACCGTGGTATTATAGGAGCATACCACATCACCTTGGTAGGAACCCTCTTCCTATGGCGTTCGCCATCCACATCACCAGGGTCATCGCGTGGGATCTTATAGCGCAGTGCACCGCATACCGGGCATGCATCCAAATTCTCGTACTCCTCACCGGGGTAGAGGATGTAGTCATTAGGGCATGCATGTATCTTCTACACATCTAATCCTAGAGGGCATACAACCTTCTTTTCTTTGTACGTACTTTCAGGCAATTCGTTATCCTTTGGAAGCATCTTCTAAATCATTATCAACAATTCTCGAAATCCCTTGTTAGTTACACCATTCTTCGCCTTCCATTGCAGAAATTCCAGCATGGTACCTAGCTTTTTCTTGTCATCTTCACAATTTGGATACAATAATTTGTTGTGATCCTCTAACATGCATTTCAACTTCAACCTCTCCTTATCATTTTCACAGTTTCTCTTTGCATCAGCAATGACCCGACCCAAATCATCAGCGGGCTCATCTGATGCCTCTTCTTTGGCTTCCCTCATTGATGCCTCTTCTTCAGCTTCTCCCATTGTTGTATCGGCGAAACTATAGTTGTCATCATCCTCTTCTTCTTCATTGTCTTCCATTATAACCCCTCTTTCTCCGTGCTTGGTCCAACAGCTAGTGCCGGACATGAAATCGGACTTCAGCAGGTGGTAGTGAAGGGTTTTTGAGGTAGAGTAATTCCTATCATTCTTATAGTCACGACATGGACAACACATGAAACCATTCTGCTTGTTTGCCTCAGCCACACAAATAAAATCATGCAGGAAATTAAGAAACCTTGGACTTAGTCGGTCATCGTACATCCATTGCCAGCTAATGTTCACTACACAACAACGAAATGACCAAATTAATACAACTTCATCATCACATTACAACCAAAAGTAGAGCTAGCAGTGACCAAATGTTATTACTACAAATAATAGATACTTATAATTCATACATACATCTCATAAAACAACATACAACTATCTAAAACTTGTAAATGCAACAACAAATGCGATCATAATCAAAAATAAAGTAACAATTGAGCAAACGGCATAATGATACCAAGCCTCTTTATCAATGGCATATTTTCTAATCTTTCTAAGTTTCAAGCGCATTCATCCATCTTGTTCTTGTGATCATCGACGATATCGGCAACATGCAACTCCAATCCCATCTTCTCATCTTTCGTTTTTTTCAATTTTTTTTTCAAATGATCAATTTCTTTTTCAGCTTGTGTTAATTTCACGAGCAGAATTGCATAGTCGGTTGGAATTTCTGGTTCAACTACTTCCTATAGATAAAAACATCAACGTCAATTTGGTGGCATAATTAATTGTCATAGACATTAGATGATGTGTGAAATAGTTATAAAAGATAACGACATACCACATCTGAATCATAGACTGGACAAGGGCCGACGTGGGCGGATACCATAACCATGACACTATAGAATAACTAACAATAATACAAGTAAGTATATCGTACACGCAGATATCTAAATCATACAAGTAATTTAAAAAAAGTTTTAAGAAGAACAAGAGGCTCACCAAGGTGGCCGGTGCCGCGACGAGACGGTGCGAACGATTGACGGTGGTTAGGACGGCCGGGGATGGGAAGGCACCAAATAAACCACACCTACACATATGCAACCTAACAAGTTAATTTGAGCTCAAACTGTAGATAAATCAAATAAACTCCCACATAATGATCACTCCTCCAAAATCTAGCTAAAACCCACAAATCACATATCTTTGAGCATACCACAAGCTAATCTAGCAATGAGAGATGAAGGAGCAAAGTTGCTAACCTTTATGAACACTTGGATAGATGGGGTGCCTTTAAATCTTGAAAAATCCTTGGCAAAATGAGGGATGAGCTTCGAGCAAGAAGAAGAATAGGGGAGAAAACAGAGAAATGATGGCGCCCCTTCGATCGGCTATGGACGAAGCGTATATGTAGGAAGTCTTTAGTACCGGCAGGTGACACCAACCGGTAGTAAAGGTCACCAGCCGGTACTAAAGGTGCACGCGGGGCCCAAGTCTGATCAAAAGCCTGCCACGCCCCTTTAGTACCAGCTCGTGACACAAACCGGTACTAAAGATCACTCATGAGCCGGTACTAAAGGTTGCCCTGCTCCTAGCCATTGGAGCCGGCACAAACTGGGACTAATACCATCTTTAGTACCGGCTCGTAACCAAACCGGGACTAATGCTTGGGACGAAAGGTCTGCTTTCTACTAGTGGAGAATGAGTTTAGTTAATCAAATTACTAAAGCCCCCACTCAAATTGACATCCCTCAGGTCTTTTGAGTGTCACATGATCCAAATTCACCAACTTAAGTCCGATCATCACGTGAGTTGAGGTGGTTTCAATGGTGAACATCATCATGTTGATCATATCTACTATATGACTCATGTTCGTCCTTTCGGTCTCTTGTGTTCCGAGGCCATGTATGTACATGCTAGGCTCGCCAAGTTTAACTCGAGTGTTCTGCATGTGGAACGCTGGCTTGCACCCATTGTATGTGAACATAGAGTCTATCACACCCGATCATCACGTGGTGTCTCGACACGACGAACTTTCCAATGGTGCACACTCGGGGAGAACACAATTCATCTTGAAATTTAAGTGAGGGATCACCTTATAATGCTACCATCGTCCTAAATAAAACAAGGTGCATAAAAGGATTAACACCACATGCAAATCATAAGTGACATGATATGTGCATGAACTTGTGCTTTTGATCTCCATCTTGAAAGCACCGGCATGATCTCCATCGTCACCGGCACAACACCATGATATCCAACATCATGATCTCCATCAACGTGTCGCCATCGGAGTTGTCGCGCCCATCATGCTTGTACTACTATTGCTACCGTTTAGCGATAAAGTAAAGCATTACATAGCTGTTAATGATTGATACGCAGGTCATACAATAATTAAAGACAACCCTATGGCTCCTGCCGGTTGCCGTACTCATCGACATGCAAGTCGTGATAATCTATACATCACATGATCATCTCATACATCACATATATCTCATCATGTAATTGGCCATATCACATCACAACATACCCTCCAAAAACAAGTTAGACGTCCTCTAATTGTTGTTGCATATTTTACGTGGCTGCTATGGGTATCTTGCAAGAACGATTCTCACCTACGCATAAACCACAACGGTGATACACTAGTTTGCTTCTCAACCTTCTCAAGGACCGCCTTTGTCGAATCCGATCCAACTAAAGTGAGAGAAATTGTCACCCGCAAGCCATCTAGGCAACAAGTTGCGTCGAGGGAACCGGTCTCTCGTAAGCGTACGAGTAATGTTGGTCCGGGCCGCTTCATCTCACAATCCCGCTGAACCAAAATACGACCAAGGGAGGAAGCAATCTAAGCATCAACGCCCACAAACCTTTTGTGTTCTACTCGAGATCTCATCGAACCATCAACCTAGCTCATGATGCCACTATTGGGGAATGTCGCATGGGAAACAAAAAATTTCCTACGCACACGCAAACCTATCCATGGTGATGAGCATCTATGAGAGGGAGAGTGGATCTACATACCCTTGCAGATCGCTAAGTGGGAAGCGTTAAGAAACGCGGTTGGTGTAGTCGAACATCTTCGCGATCCAAATCGCCGAGCGTCCCGCGATCTCATCACGATCCGTCCCGCGATCCAATCACGATACGTCCCGTGAACTCATCACGATCCGTCCGGCGATCTCATCACGATCCGTCTCACGATCTTGATCACGATCTGTCCCGCGAACTCATCACGATCCGTTCCGCGATCTCATCACGAACCGTCTCGCGATCTCGATCACGGTCCTTCCGATCTAGCGCCGAACGGACGGCACCTCCGCGTTCAGCACACGTGCAGCTTGATGACGATCTCCACCGTCTTGATCCAGCAAGAGGAGGTGGACAGGAGAGAGAGTTCACCGGCAGCGTGACGGCGCTCCGGTGATGGTGGTGGAGCAATTCCGACAGGGCTTCGCCTAAGCGCTGCGGAAAACCGATCTAGAGGAGAAACTGTGCACCGGTGAAACGGGTAGCACGTGGCCGGAAGTTCTGTCCAAAAACCACCCAATCCACTAGTATATATAGGAGTAGAGGAGAGGAGAGGCAGCCAAGGCCTTTGGGTCGGCCGAAATAGGAGGTGGGAGCAATCCTACTTCACCTCCAATCCTAGTTGGAGTAGGATTGCCTCCTATTGGCTGATTTTCCACTTTTTGCTTTAGGACTTTCTCTCCTGCGCCATGGGCCTTTGTGGCTGTTTTCCCAGCCCACTAAGGGCTGGTTATTATTCTCCCACAGCCCATGGACCTCTTGGGGTCGAAGTACCCCTCCCGAAGGTCTCCCGGTACACTCCCGGCACTCCCGGTACACTACCGGCACTCCCGGTACAGTACCGATGAGCCCAAAACTTTTCCGGAAACCAAACTGGGACTTCCTATATATGAATATTTACCTCCGGACCATTCTGGAGCTCCTCGTGATGTCCGGGATCTCATCCGGGACTCCGAAAAAACTTAGGTCACCACCATACATAACTCTACACTACCGAAACGTCACCGAACCTTAAGTGTGCAGACCCTGCGGGTTCGAGAACTATGTAGACATGACCGAGACACCTCTACGGTCAATAACCAATGGCGGGACCTGGACGTCCACATTGGTTCCTACATATTCTAGAAGATCTTTGTCGGTCGAACCTCTATGTCAAGGATTCAGTTAATCCCGTATAACGTTCCCTTTGTTCTTCGGTATGTTACTTGCCCGAGATTCGATCGTCGGTATCTCCATACCTAGTTCAACCTCGTTACCGGCAAGTCTCTTTACTCGTTCTATAATACAAGATCCCGCAACTAACAATTACTCACATTGCTTGCAAGGCTTATTGTGATGTTGCATTACCGAGTGGGCCCCGAGATACCTCTCCGTCACACGGAGTAACAAATCCCAGTCTCGATCCATGCCAACTCAACAGACACCATCGAAGATACCTGTAGAGCACCTTTATAGTCACCCAGTTACGTTGCGACGTTTGATACACACAAGGAACTCCTCCGATATCTGTGAGTTGCATGATCTCATGGTCATAGGAACATATACTTGACATGCAGAAAACAGTAGCAATAAACTGACACGATCATATGCTATGTTTGTAGTTTGGGTCTTATCCATCACATCATTCTCCTAATGATGTGATCCCGTTATCAAATGACATCTCATGTCCATGGCTAGGAAACCTTAACCATCCTTTGATCAACGAGCTAGTCCATTAGAGGCATACTAGGGATATGGTTTTGTCTATGTATCCACACATGCATTTAAGTCTCCGGTCAATACAATTATAGCATGGACAATAAACGATTATCATGAACAAGGAAATATTATAATAACTAATTTATTATTGCCTCTAGGGCATATTTCCAACAGTCTCCCACTTGCACTAGAGTCAATAATCTAGTTCACATCACCATGTGATTCGCATTGTTATGAATCTAACACCCAATGAGTTCTGGGGCTCGATCATGCTTTGCATGTGAGAGAGGTCTTATAGTCAACGGGTCTGCGATATTCAGATCCGTGTGTACTTTGCAAATCTCTATGTCAAACCGTAAACACTGCTACCACACTCCACTTGGTACTATTTCCAAATGGCTGCTCCACTATACGTATCCAGATTGCTACTACTAGTCATCCGGATAGGTGTTAAAGCTTGCATCAACGTAACTCTTTACGACGAACTCTTTATCACCTCCATAATCAAGAAACATTTCCTTAGTCCTCTGGTTACTAAGGATAATTCCGACCGCTGTCCAGTGATCCACTCCTGGACCACTCTTGTACCCCTTGACAGACTCATGGGAAGGCAAACATAGGTGCGGTACACAGCATGGCATAATATAGAGCCTATGGCCAAGGCATAGGGGACGACGTTCGTCCTTTCTCTTTCTTCTGCCGTTGTCGAGCTTTGAGTCTCACTCAACTTCACACCTTACAAATCAGACGAGAACTATTTCTCTGGCTGATCCATTTTGAACTCTTTCAAAATCTTGTGAAGGTATGCACTCATTGAAAGTCTCATCAAGCATCTTGATCTATCTCTATAGATTTTGATGCTCAACAATTAGGCAGCTTTATCCAGGTCTTCCTTTGAAAATCACGTTCCAAATAACCGTTTTATGCTTTCCAGAAACTCTACATTATTTCTGAACAACAATATGTCATCCACATATACTTATCAGAAATTCTATAGTGCACCCACTCACTTTATTGCAAATACAAGTTTCTCATAAACTTTGTATAAACATCAAAACTTTGATCACCTCATCAAAGCGTATATTCCAACTCCGAGATGCTTGCTTCAGTCCATGGAAGGATCACCGAAGCTTGCACACCTTTTAGCATCCTTAGGCCTGACAAAACCTTCTGGTTGTATCACATACAACCTTTCCTCAAGTAAACCATTACGGAAACGATAATTTGACATCCATCTGCCAGATTTCATACTTGAAAACACAGCAACTGCTAACATAATTCCAACAGACTTTTAGCATCGCTACGAGTGAGAAAGTCTCATCGTAGTCAACTCCTTGAACTTGTCACAAACATCTTTGCAACAAGTCGAGCTTTACAAATAGTGACATTCACCATCAGTGTCTGTCTTCATTTTAAAGATCCATTTGTACTCAACGACCTGCCGTCCAACGAGCAAGTCTACCAAAGTCTACACTTGGTTTTTATACATGGATCCTATCTCGGAATTCATGGCCTCGAACCATTTGTCGGAATCCGGGCCCATCATCGCTTCTCCATAGCTTGTAGGTTCATCGTTGTCCAACAACATGACCTCCAAGACAGAGTTGTCGTACCGCTCAGGAGCAGTACACATCCTTGTCGACCTACGAAGTTCGATAGTAACTTGATCCTGAAGCTTCATGATCATCATCATTAACTTCCTCTTCAACTAACGTAGGCTTCACAGAAACATCTTTCTGCGCTGCGCTACTCTCTGGTTGAACAAAGGTTTAACAACCTCATCAAGTTCTATCTTCCTCCCACTCAATTCTTTCGAGAGAAACTTTTTCTCGAGAAAGGACCCAGTTCTAGCAACAAACACTTTGCACTCGGATCTGAGATAGAAGGCATACCCATCTGTTCTTAGGGTATTCTATGAAGATACATTTGTCCGCTTTGGGTTCTAGCTTATTATGTGAAAACATTTTCCACACAAGCATCGCAGCCCCAAACATTAAGAAATGATAGCTTAGGTTTCTATCAAACCATAATTCGCACGGTGTCATCTCAACGGATTTAGATGATGCCCTATTTAAAGTGAATGTAGTTGTCTCTAATGCATAACCCCAAAAATTATAGTAGTAAAACGATAAGAGACATCACAGTATGCACTATATCAATAGAGCATGACTATGATGTTCGGACACACCATCACACCATGGTGTTCCAGGTGGCGTTAGCTGTGAAACAAATTTCACGTTGTCTTAAGTTGTATGCCAAACTCGTAACTCAGATATTCACCTCCACGATCATATCGCGGTCATTTTTATCTTCTTGTCATGATGATCTTTAAACTTCACTCTGAATTTGCTTGAACCTTTCAAACGATTCAGACTTGTGTTTCATTAAGTAAATATACACTATATGTACTCAAATCATCAGTGAAGGTAAGAAAATAACGATATCCACTGCACGCTACAAGACTCACTAGATTGCATACATCAACATGTATCATTTCCAATGAATCACTTGCCCGCTCCATCCAACGGGGTCCTTTAGTCATCTTGCCCAAGAGGCATGGTTCGCATGTCTCAACCGATTCGAAATCGAATGAGTCCAAATATCCATCAGCATGGAGTTTCTACATGCGCTTTATACCAATATGACATTTAGCAGCAGTGCCACAAGTATGTGGTACTATCATTATTAACTTTGTATATTTTGACATCAATGTTATGAACATGCGTAGTACTACGATCAAGATTTCAACAAACCATTCTCACTGGGTGCATGACCATTGAAGGTATTATTCATGTAACCAGAATAACTATTATTCTCTCACTTAAATGAATAACCGTATTGCAACAAACATGATCTAATCATGTTCATGCTCAACGCAAAACACCAAATAACATTTATTTAGGTTCGTCACTAATCCTGAAGGTAGAGAGAGCGTGCGATGTTGATCACATCAACCTTGGAAACATTTCCAACACACATCGTCACCTCACCCTTAGCTAGTTCTCCGTTTATTCCGTAGCTTTTATTTCGAGTTACTAACATTTAGCAACCGAACCGGTATCCAATACCCAGGTGCTACTAGGAGTACTAGCAAGGTACACATCAATAACTCGTATATCAAATATACTTCTGTCGATGTTGCCAGCCTTATTATCTACCAAGTATCTAGGGTTGTTCCGCTTCAGCGACCTCTCACCTTATAATAGAAGCACTTAGTCTCAGGTTTGAGTTCAACTTTGGGTTGCTTCACTGGAGCAGCAACTGACTTGCTATCCATGAAGTTTCCCTCCTTGCTCTTGCCCTTTTCGAAACTAGTGGTTTGATTAACCATCAACACTTGACGCTCCTTCTTGATTTCTACCTTCACGGTGTCAAACATCGCGAACAGCTCAGGGATCAATACTTCTATCCCTGGTGTATTATAGTTCATCACTAAGTTCTAGTAGCTTTAGTCACAGTGACTTGGAGAACTATATCAATCACTATCTTATCTAGAAGATCAACTCCCACTTGATTCAAGCGATTGTAGTACCCAGACAATCTGAGTACATGCTCAACGATTGAGCTATTCTCCTTCATCTTACAAGCAAAGAATCTTGTTGGAGATCTCATATCTCGCAACAAAGGCACGAGCCTGAGATCACAATCTCTGCTCCGAGAACATCTCATATGTTCCGTGATGTTCAAAACGTTTTGGAGCCTCAATTCTAAGCCGTAATGCATGACGCACTAAACTATATGGTAGTCATCGAAACGTGCCTGTTAGATGTTCACAACATCTATAGACGACGCTAGAGGGGGTGGCGCACCGAGCGGTGCATTAAGGACATAAGCCTTCTGTGCAGCAATGAGGACAATCCTCAGATCACGGACCCAGTCCGCAATTTTGCTACCAACATCTTTCAATTCTATTTCTCTAGGAACATATAAAAATACAAGGGAGCTACAGCGCGAGCTAGTAATCTACAACATAATTTGCAAAGACACTTTGACTATGTTCATGATAATGAGTTCAATTAATCATATTACTTAAGAACTCCCACTCAAATTGACATCCCTCCGATCATTCGAGTGATACATGATCCAAATTCACTAACTCAAGTCCGATCATCACGTGAGTTGAGGTGGCTGCAATGGTGAACATCATTATGTTGATCATATCTACTATATGACTCATGTTCGACCTTTCGGTCTCTCGTGTTCCGAGGCCATGTCTGTACATGCTAGGCTCGTCAAGTTTAACCCGAGTGTTCTGCGCGTGCAAATCTGGCTTGCACCCGTTGTATGTGAACGTAGAGTCTATCACACCCGATCATCACGTGGTGTCTCAACACGACGAACTTTCGCAACGGTGCACACTCGGGGAGAACACAGTTCATCTTGAAATTCAAGTGAGGGATCACCTTATAATGCTACCGCCGTACTAAGCAAAACAAGGTGCATAAAAGGATTAACATCTCATGCAATTCATAAGTGACATGATATGGCCATGAACTTGTGTTTAAGATCTCCATCTTCGAAACACCGACATGATCTCCATCGTCACCGGCACAACACCATGATCTCCATCATCTTGATCTCCATCAATGTGTTGCCATTGGGGTTGTCACGCCCTGCATGCTTCTACTACTATTGCTACCGTAGCGATAAAGTAAAGCATTACATAGCGCTTAATGATTGACACGCAGGTCATACAATAATTAAAGACAACCCTATGGCTCCTGCCGGTTACCGTACTCATCGACATGCAAGTCGTGATAATCTATACATCACATGATCATCTCATACATCACATATATCTCATCATGTAATTGGCCATATCACATCACAACATACCCTGCAAAAACAAGTTAGATGTCCTCTAATTGTTGTTGCATATTTTACGTGGCTGCTATGGGTATCTTGCAAGAACGATTCTCACCTACGCATAAACCACAACGGTGATACACTAGTTTGCTTCTCAACCTTCTCAAGGACCGCCTTTGTCGAATCCGATCCAACTAAAGTGAGAGAAACTGTCACCCGCAAGCCATCTAGGCAACAAGTTGCGTCGAGGGAACCGGTCTCTCGTAAGCGTACGAGTAATGTTGGTCCGGGCCGCTTCATCTCACAATCCCGCTGAACCAAAATACGACCAAGGGAGGAAGAAATCTAAGCATCAACACCCACAAACCTTTTGTGTTCTACTCGAGATCTCATCGAACCATCAACCTAGCTCATGATGCCACTATTGGGGAACGTCGCATGGGAAACAAAAAATTTCCTACGCACACGCAAACCTATCCATGGTGATGAGCATCTATGAGAGGGAGAGTGGATCTACATACCCTTGCAGATCGCTAAGTGGGAAGCGTTAAGAAACGCGGTTGGTGTAGTCGAACATCTTCGCGATCCAAATCGCCGAGCGTCCCGCGATCTCATCACGATCCGTCCCGCGATCCAATCACGATACGTCCCGTGAACTCATCACGATCCGTCCCGCGATCTCATCACGATCTGTCTCACGATCTTGATCACGATCTGTCCCGCGAACTCATCACGATCCGTTCCGCGATCTCATCACGAACCGTCTCGCGATCTCGATCACGGTCCTTCCGATCTAGCGCCGAACGGACGGCACCTCCGCGTTCAGCACACGTGCAGCTTGATGACGATCTCCACCGTCTTGATCCAGCAAGAGGAGGTGGAGAGGAGAGAGAGTTCACCGGCAGCGTGACGGCGCTCCGGTGATGGTGGTGGAGCAATTCCGGCAGGGCTTCGCCTAAGCGCTGCGGAAAACCGATCTAGAGGAGAAACTGTGCACCGGTGAAACGGGTAGCACGTGGCCGGAAATTCTGTCCAAAAACCACCCAATCCACTAGTATATATAGGAGGAGAGGAGAGGAGAGGCAGCCAAGGCCTTTGGGTCAGCCGAAATAGGAGGTGGGAGCAATCCTACTTCACCTCCAATCCTAGTTGGAGTAGGATTGCCTCCTATTGGCTGATTTTCCACTTTTTGCTTTAGGACTTTCTCTCCTGCGCCATGGGCCTTTGTGGATGTTTTCCCAGCCCACTAAGGGCTGGTTATTATTCTCCCACAGCCCATGGACCTCTTGGGGTCGAAGTACCCCTCCCGAAGGTCTCCCGGTACACTCCCGGCACTCCCGGTACACTACCGGCACTCCCGGTACAGTACCGATGAGCCCAAAACTTTTCCGGAAACCAAACTGGGACTTCCTATATATGAATATTTACCTCCGGACCATTATGGAGCTCCTCGTGACGTCCGGGATCTCATCCGGGACTCCGAACAAACTTAGATCACCACCATACATAACTCTACACTACCGAAACGTCACCGAACCTTAAGTGTGCAGACCCTGCGGGTTCGAGAACTATGTAGACATGACCGAGACACCTCTACGGTCAATAACCAATGGCGGGACCTGGACGTCCACATTGGTTCCTACATATTCTAGAAGATCTTTATCGGTCGAACCTCTATGTCAAGGATTCAGTTTATCCCGTATAACGTTCCCTTTGTTCTTCGGTATGTTACTTGCCCGAGATTCGATCGTCGGTATCTCCATACCTAGTTCAACCTCGTTACCGGCAAGTCTCTTTACTCGTTCTGTAATACAAGATCCCGCAACTAACAATTAGTCACATTGCTTGCAAGGCTTATTGTGATGTTGCATTACCGAGTGGGCCCCGAGATACCTCTCCGTCACACGGAGTAACAAATCCCAGTCTCGATCCATGCCAACTCAACAGACACCATCGAAGATACCTGTAGAGCACCTTTATAGTCATCCAGTTACGTTGCGATGTTTGATACACACAAGGCACTCCTCCGATATCTGTGAGTTGCATGATCTCATGGTCATAGGAACATATACTTGACATGCAGAAAATAGTAGCAATAAACTGACACGATCATATGCTATGTTTGTAGTTTGGGTCTTATCCATCACATCATTCTCCTAATGATGTGATCCCGTTATCAAATGACATCTCATGTCCATGGCTAGGAAACCTTAACCATCCTTTGATCAACGAGCTAGTCCATTAGAGGCATACTAGGGATATGGTTTTGTCTATGTATCCACACATGCATTTAAGTCTCCGGTCAATACAATTATAGCATGGACAATAAACGATTATCATGAACAAGGAAATATTATAATAACTAATTTATTATTGCCTCTAGGGCATATTTCCAACATATACAACACATGATCATCTCATACATCACATATATCACATCATGTAATTGGCCATATCACATCACAACATACCCTGCAAAATCAAGTTAGATGTCCTCTAATTGGTGTTGCATGTTTTACGTGGCTGCTACGGGTAAAGTAGTTGCTTTTCAACCTTCTCAAGGACCGCCTTTGTCGAATCTGATCCAACTAAAGTAGGAGAAACTGCCACCCGCCAGCCATCTTTTGCAACAAGTTGCAGTTGAGGGAACCGGTCTCTCGTACGCGTACGAGTAACGTTGGTCCAGGCCTCTTCATCCCACAATACCGCTGAACCAAAACACGACCAAGGGAGGAAGCAATCTAAGCATCAATGCCCACAAACTCTTTGTGTTCTACACGAGGTGTCATCTACACATAGACATAGCTCTGATACCACTGTTGGGGAACATCGCATGGGAAACAAAAAATTTCCTACGTTCACGCAAGACCTATCCATGGTGATGAGCATCTATGAGAGGGATAATGGATATACATACCCTTGTAGATCTCTAAGCGAGAAGCGTTAAGAAACACGGTTCGTGTAGTCGAACGTCTTCGCGATCCAAATCGAAGAGCGTTCCGCAATCCAATCATGATCCATCCCGATCAAGCACCGAACGGACGACAACTCCGCGTTCAGCACACATACAGCTTGATGACGATCTCGGCCTTCTTGATCTAGAAAGAGGGAGCGGAGAGGTAGACGAGTTCTCCGAAAGCGTGACGGCGCCACGGCGATGGTGGTGGAGCAATTCCGGCAGGGCTTCGCCTAAGCACTAGAGAAAACCAATCTAGAGGAGAAACTACGCACTAGAGGAATGTGTAGCACGTGGCTGAAAATCTAGTGCCAAAAACCCTTAAACCTCCAGTATATATAGGAGGAAGAGAGGAGGAGTCTTGTCCCTCAAGGGACTAGCCCTTGGTTCGGCCAAATCAAGGAGGAGCGGAGGACTCCTCCTCCAATCCTAGTAGGAGTAGGATTCCTCCCTATTTTGCCTTTTTCCACCTTTTTCTCTTTGGTTTTCTCTCCCAACCGCATGGGCCTTGTGTGGGACTTCCACCATCCGACTAAGGGCTGGCATTCACTCTCCCACAGCCCATGTAGCCTCTAGGGGCGAAATACCCCTCCCGATGGTCTCCCGGTACAATACCGACACTCCCGGTACACTACCAATGAACCCGAAACTTTTCCGGCGACCAAAATAGGACTTCCTATATATCAATATTTAACTCTGGACCATTCCGGAGCTCCTCATGATGTCCGGAATCTTATCTGGGACTCCGAACAACCTTCGGTCACCACCATACATAACTCTATACTACCAAAACGTCACCAAACCTTAAGTGTGCAGACCCTGCGGGTTCGAGAACTATGTACACATGACCGTGACACCTCTACGGTCAATAACCAATAGCGGGACCTGGATGTCCATATTGGTTCCTACATATTCTACGAAGATCTTTATCGGTCGAACCTCTATGTCAAGGATTCAGTTAATCTCGTATGATGTTCCCTTTGTTCTTTGGTATCTTACTTGCCCGAGATTCGATCGTCGGTATCTCCATACCTAGTTCAACCTCGTTACCGGCAAGTCTCTTTACTCGTTCCGTAATACAAGATCCCGTGACTAACAGTTAGTCACATTGCTTGCAAGGCTTATTGTGATGTTGTAATACCGAGTGGGCCCTGAGATACCTCCCCGTCACACGGAGTAAGAAATCCCAGTCTTGATCCATGCCAACCCAACAAACACACTTAGAGATACCTGTAGAGCACCTTTATCGTCACCCAGTTACGTTGCGTTGTTTGATACACACAAGGCACTCTTCCGGTGTCCGTGAGTTGCATGATCTGATGGTAATAGAAACATATGCTTGACATGCAGAAAACAGTAGCACTAAACTGACACGATCATATCATTCTCCTATGATGTGATCCCATTATCAAATGACATCACATGTCAATGGCTAGGAAACCATGACCATCTTTGAGCAACGATCTAGTTCACTAGAGGCATACTAGGGACAAAGTGTTATCTATTTACCCGCACATGTAATGTGTTTCCAATCAATACAATTATAGCATGGATAATAAACG
Organism: Hordeum marinum; assembly: GCA_022496015.1. Taxonomy (NCBI): domain Eukaryota; kingdom Viridiplantae; phylum Streptophyta; class Magnoliopsida; order Poales; family Poaceae; genus Hordeum; species Hordeum marinum. The sequence goes on along the minus strand of CM039674.1, from coordinate 510,970,240 downwards.
ATTATCATGAAGAAGGAAATATAATAATAAACACTTTATTTATTGCCTCCAGGGCAAATTTCCAACAGCACATGTGTAGGGTGCCATCCCCGTCCCCATCCTCACCGCCGTCGATCTCGTCGACGGCACCACCGTGGTGAGCCTCTTGTTCTTATCTTCTTTTTAAAATTAAAAATTTCTTAGTTGTATGATTTAGATAGATACTTGTATAATTTTCTTACTTTTATTATTGTTTGCTATTATATAGTGCCATGGTTTTGGTATCCGCCCCCGTCGACCCTCGTCCTGTCTATGATTTGGATGTGATATGTTTTATTCTATTACTATTTGTTTCATTTAGTGTTTATGACAATTATGCTGACCAATGTGACATAGATGTTTTTATCTAGGAGTTATGTGAACCGGAAATTCCAACTGACATAGAAATTCTGGCTGAGAAGGTAAATTTGGTTGAAAAAGAAAACGAGTATTTGAAAGAAAAATTGAAAATAATTGAGCAGGAGAAGATGGAATTGGAGTTGCATGTTGCCGATGTCGTCGATGATCACAAGATCAAGATGGATGCAATGCGCTTGAAGATTAGAAGATTAGAAGATATGCCATTCATACTGAGGCTTGGTATCATTATGCTGTTGGATCAATTGGTACCTTAGTTGCGGTTATGATCTCATTTGTTCTTGCATTTAAATGTTTTACATAGTTTCAATGTATGTTTTAATTAGATGCTCTAGACAGCTATATCTTGTTCAATGAGAACTATGTATGAACTTTATGTATTTATTTTGGTCACTACTATACTTTGGTTTTAATGTGGTGATGAACTTCTATTAATTTGGTCACTTCTCTATTCACGATGTTTTGTAATGGTTTTTGATACACTTAATTATATAATGCACGCAGATGAACCGACAATGGATGTACGGTGACCAACGCACCTTTGAGTACAATTTTCTCGAAGTGGATGAGGCAAAAAAGGAGAATGGTTTTATGCATTGTCCATGTATTGTCTGTGGGTATAGGAAGTATTACTCCAACTCTAAACCCTTCACTTCCACCTTCTTGAGAAGGGTTTCATGCCACACTATAATGTTTGGACCAAGCATGGAGAAAGAGGGGTTATGATGGAAAACCACCAAGAAGAAGATGATGATGACAACTATCCGCCCCCTGAATACGGAGATGCTGCAATGGAGGAAGTTGGAGATCAAGGGGAACCAGACGATGTGCCTGATGATGATCTTTGCCAGGTCATTATTGATGGACAGCGAGAATGCAAAAGTGAAAGGGAGAAGTTGAAGTTCGATCTCATGTTAGACGATAAAAAAAGGGATGTACCCAAATTGTGAAGATGACAATATGAAGCTCGGTTCCACACTGGAATTGCTGCAATGGAAGGCACACAATGGTGTATCTAACAAGGGATTTGGTTCCCTACTGAAATTATGAAGAAGAATCTTCCAAAGGATAACGAATTGCCCGGCAGTACGTACGAAGCAAAGAAGGTTCTATGCCCTCTAGGATTGGAGGTACATGCATGCCCTAATGACTGCATCCTCTACCGCGATGCGTACGAGGATTTGAACGCATGCCCGGTATGCGGTGCATTGCGGTATAAGATCAGACGAGATGACCGTGGTGATGTTTAGGGCCAGCACAGCGGTAAGAGGGTTCCTGCCAAGGCGAGGTGGTATGCTCCTATAATACCATAGTTGAAACGTTTGTTCTGTAACAAAGAGCATGCGAGTTGATGCGATGGCACAAGGAAGACCGTAAGAAAGACGGGAAGTTGAGAGCACCCACTGATGGGTCGTAGTGGAGAAAGATTGAAATAAAGTGCAGGGACATTACAGGCTTCCATGGAGCTCGTTCAGCCTAATTTCACGGCTCCTCGCTACCCCGTGGATAGTATCACGGAGACTGAACATTGCGAGCTAATGGGAAAATGCAAGAAACTGACCTTCTGGGCGGAGGTAGGCTCTGTTCTACCTCCTCGAGCGGAGGGAACTTTCCATTGTCGTCTGATTCAACATGGCTATGATGTTGTGACGCTAGATGAAATAATGGATGGATTTGCTGAGCTGAATCTTGACAACCCTAAATGAAGAGGATATTCTTCTTCTAGAGAATGCGTTGAGGAGTACCTATCTATGGAGAAAGGAGTACATCAAGCTTCCAAATAGGAAGCCTCAGTAGACTCGGCCTCCTCTGGCGCATTAGGGCGCTCCGCCTCCTCATCGTCCTCCTCCTCCATCGTGTCAGGGAACTCCGCCTCCTCCGACGTGTTAGCCCACTCCGCCTCCACCTTCGCCTCCTCCGGCGCGTCAGGCCACTCCGCCTCCTTCGACGCGTTAGCAATGGCGGAAGAGAGACGGTGCCGCTCCGGCGGCTAGCAGTACAATAGGTGGTAAGAAATACAAATTTGGTCAAAGCCTCAAGCCTCTTCCAAAGTTACCATATGAGTGGACCGACGAGGAAAACGATGAAATCAATAAAGCCGAACTGCAGGCCCATTTTGCATGGAAACATCCACCTCCGAAGGATACGGTAGATCCGGTGAAAGCGAAGAGCACTGTGGATGCCGTAGAAAGAGAGGAAAATATGTATAGTAGCTAGCATCGACTAAGCACAGAGAAAGAGAGGTCACTTCTCTCTATTAGCTAGCTAACACAATATGAAACCTCTAAATTAACCGTCAAAAACCCCTAAACCCCCCGTTCCAAAAAAAACAGCGCCCACGAGGGACTAAAGGAAACCCTCCCTAGACGCCCCGCGGCAGCCACGTGGAGCCCCTTTGGTCCCGGTTCTTAAGCAAACCGGGGCTAAAGGCTTTGGGTATTAGTCATGTTTGCTTTATCCCGATTCTAGAACCGGGACTAAAGGCCCTCTAGAACCGAGACTAGTATCCTGTATTCTACTAGTGGATGACATGGGTCATTACTTCCAAACTTACAAAGGATTAAGATAGGGAGATTCGATGTCCACAATTTTATTCAACATAGTGGCGGATGATTGTTCTCATAGGGCGAGCTAAGGAGAGCGATCTTATCGGGGGACTGGTTCCACATTTGGTGGATGGAGGGGTGTCCATCTGACAATATGCGGACAATACAATCATTTTTATGGAACATGAAATCGTCAAAGCTAGAAATATGAAGTTAATACTTTGCTTGTTTGAACAACTCTCGAGACTAAAGATAAACTTTAAGACGAGCGAATTGTTCTGTTTTGGGCAACCTATAGGGAGATGGGCTCTTTACCGTTTAGTGACTTGGGTATTCCTATCCATCACCGCAAACTAAAAAATAACGAATGGAAATCCATAGAGGGTCGGTTTGAGAAAAGACTAAGTTGCTGGAAGATCAAACTAATGTCATATGGGGGCCGGCTAGTTCTTATCAACTCAGTGTTGACAAGCCTACCGATGTTTCTCCTATCCTTTTTCGAGGTGCCAGTAGGGGTACGGAAAATACTTGACTTTTACCGATCTAGACTTTTTTGGCAAAGTGATGAGAGTAAGAAGAAATACAGACTTGCCAAATGGGACATGATGTGCAGACCGAAATAGCAGGTGGGTTAGGGATAAAAAATCTACAGATTAAAAACATTTTCCTATTAAGCAAATGGATTTATAGATTGTAGGTGGAGACAGAAGGTATGTGGGTACAAATTTTACATAATAAGTACCTACAAACCAAAACTCTGGCTCAACTTATAGTGAAACAGTCGGATTCACCATTTTGGAAAGGCTTAATGAAGACAAAAGAAGCCTTCTTTCACAGGGCGAAGTTTCACGTAGGCAATTGTAATACAACCAGATTTTGGGAAGATCCGTGGTTAGGAGATACACCACTATCTACGCAATATCAAGTATTATATAATATTGTGCAACGTAAGGAAGCTTATGTTGCTACAATTTTGCAGACAACACCTCTTAATATTCAATTTCGGATGTCCCTGGTAGGAGAATGATGGAATTTGTGGCTCCATTTGGTACGGAGGTTGATGGATGTACAACTTTCTGACCAACCAAACACCATTCAGTGGAAATTAACTACAAGTGGTAGGTTTTTGGTGAAATCAATGTGTGCACACCTTATTAATACACGGCCAATTCCTACCTCTCCACACAATTGGAAAATTAAAGTACCGCTGAAAATCAAGATTTTCATGTGATTTGTTCATAAAGGAGTAATACTTACGAAAGATAACTTGCTTAAAAGAATCCTAGATGTTGTTTTTGTGACAACAATGAATCAATCAAACACCTCTTTCTCGAATGTCCTTTCGCTAGACTTTTTTATGGTGTACTACTCATATAGTTGTCAATATAAACACTCCATTAAGTATGAACATGTTATTTGGAACGTGGCTTAATGGAATGGAAAGTAACACAGCTAGGCACATTTGGATAGGAGCATGTGCATTGTTACGGGCTATATGGAATAGCAGGAATGATATGATTTTTAACAACAAAAACTTCAATAATTTCTTGCAGATCATATACAGAGCAACCTCTTGGATCCGTACGTGGTCATTACTCATGCCTGCAGAGTCCAGGGAGTGTTTGGTTACTGGGTGCAACCGGTGGGAGACGGCAGTGCTGGCTATCTTCAACCGATATAGATGGCGGAAAACTAACAGGCTAGGTGTATAGGCATCGTAGTGTAAGGTTGATATGGCCAAGGGTGTCATGTAATTTTCGTTTTATTTCGAGCCTTTGTGCTCGAGCTGAACCTTGCACTTTGTTTGAACTTACTTGCTAAAATAAAGTGGCGGCATGCATCGCCACGATGCAGAGGCCTGAGGCATTCCTCCTTTTCTTAAAATAATAAAAAATATCAGTAAACCTCTGTTTGAACATCGTGCATACCAGTAAAAAGAGATGAAATGCTGACTAGACAATGGTGAACCTGATGGTGATTGTAATTTGAGCGCAACACATTGTTTTTAAGCGACATGGGAGCACTTCTCAAGTGAAGAACTATGGGTCCTGCGTCTAAGCACAAGTGAAAGCCTGAAGCATGATGTTACAAAATGCAAAATAATTTAAACGGTTTGGTTACCTGTAACATTTGATTGGTGGAATCTTCATATTTATATTTGGGTAGCTTTACTATTTGATTGATGTGATCTTCAGGATGAAAGCAATAGGCATGTATGATTCATGTCCAAATCCGAAAAGGGTAACATTGTGTTTCCATGCAATCCTTTGGTTGAGATTTATCCATTAATTTTACCAATTTTTTTTCAAAAAGGCAGTGATATACAAAGTATGTAGTGATAGAAGTTCTTTTTTGCTACAGGTTATCTATCGATGTACCGATATGTTGTGTTTATGATCATGTCTACAATATGTGGAGAATCGAACCTGTTTACGGAGGTGTTTACATGGTTGGAGACTACAACGAGCGATACTTTTATGTGACCTGGATGTCAGCATGATCTTCGGATTGCGCCACCTACGTCTTAGGTGTTACACAGTCTCCACATGATTACTCATATTGGGCCATCTTCGTTTTTTTTGTTGAAATTTGCACTTGATCATAGTGGTGTGAATCTCAATTATGCAAAGACCGGGTGTAATGCTTAAATTTTTTAAGTATTAAAGCGTCCTTTATAAACCTTTATAAAAAACACAAAGTATTTACTCATTGGAACAAAAGCACATGAGGGGTTCCAGAGAATCCAAGAACAATACTCTGCTTTTTTTTGTTGCTTGGCCTGGGAAAACATGTTGGGTTTGGTTTAACTGGACCAGCATCAATGATGCAGTTGTAGTACTGACAAATACGTCATCTCGACAACTACAAGACGTGCAATTATTTTACACTTTTCATTAGTCTAACACATTAACCGTTATCATGTCTCACGCAGACTATATGCTCTGCTTCCACGTGGCATAGAGAGCCAGATGCTATTCGATTGAAGCACATCGGTGATGAGATTTTAGTTCTCTATCAATACATGGAAAATAATAGATTTAAATGTGTGGTGTATGTATGTATAACTAATCCAACCACCAACCTTCCCTTTTTGAAGAAAACTGCATCTTGAGTTAGCTCAATATATTCGCGACACATGCGTGTAGTCTGGTTATCATACCTTCAACCTGTTGTGCCTCTATTGAGAATGGTTGCACCCGTAGATGATTGGGAATTCCTAGTTATGAGAAGTTGGATACAAGCAATAATTCCTGGACTAGGAGACATCAGGGAACAATCATCTACAATTTGGTCCAAAAAATTTGGGGAAACCGCCTTCCAAATATTTAGGATTCCTCCCCCATGATATAAAACTTAGGAATTATGAGTGGAGGAATATTATGGACAAAGTAAACGCTTTTAGGGTAGACTGGTTTTACTTTAGTCTTGCCTTAGCTATGTTCCTTTCTATATGATGTCTCTATTCCGATTCTCTAGAGGACCTTGTAAATGCAAGAATAATTTTACGAAAGATTACGTTGGTGAGAGGAACAATGGGGAAAAATCCACATAGTAAATTGGTAGGAAACCTGGCAGCCTAAAGGTCAAGGGGGACTAGGTTAGTTAACTCGGAAATGAAGAATGAGTGTCTTCTTCGTAAGTGGCTTTTGGAAATTGAAAGTGAGGATGATTTATAGCAAGAATCGATTAGAAGCAAATATGACCCTGCTAAAGCTTAAACTTATTCATTCTCAGTTCTGGTACTATTTGATTAGGGTTAGGCTTATTTTCTTCTCCTTTTTGCAAAAGGAAGACATGGAAATGGCAACATGGCTAAATTCTAGCACGATTTGTGGGTTGTTGATAAATCTTCGTGCTCCAAGTATGCTTGGCTTTATGATCTGCCTCATAGTAAGAACATCAATATTGGTACAAATTTATCCAAGGGAAATTTCATAAGAGTGTTGTGGGATGTTTTGGCCTACTTAACATTCTTGAAGGGTTTTCTCTTGGTGAAGCAGATGGCCTATTGTATCTGTATATGGGTTTTGTGGAAAGACAAAATTGATACCAATTTCAGAGTAATTTATCCTACTTAATGACCTTACAACTATAGTGTTTACTGTATATAATGACATATCTTTCTAGTCCAACGTACTGAAACTAAAAGTTGAAGAGCTGCAACGCAAATATGCAATGAAGAAAACCTCCTTCTTCTGGTGGCTACTAATTCTTTTCGTTGCAAGCAAGGCTGTGGCTTATGATCCTGAGAATGACTATTGGGTAATGAAGCTGAAGAAGAAAGTTTGAAGTGCCGTTTACATGCAGTAAAATGGACAAGATGATGAACGGAGATGGAGTTGGTAAAAAACTACTACTTCAGCCCACAATGTAAGACCTTATTGTCGGCCGGAGGGAGTACATTTTTTATTTTGTTGGGTTGTCCTCTAACCAGCACTGTTTTAATTCTGTTACATCTATTTTGCATTTGTAAGTGAAGCGTTGCGCCTGGTGGCTATTATTTCGTTTCTGAACCTCGACTGTTCCCTACCTTACTACTGAAATCATTGTCAGCTTCACACCCGTGGTGTGGTTGTTGTTTCGGTTTTGGATAGTGGTCAGCGGTCACGGTTACTTGCACAAAACGTTGGTCGCTGTATTGGATTAATGTTGTCCAGATCAACGAACCTCTGTTTCAAAATCACACGTACATGTAAATCAGATGATATACTGATTATCGGCCACGAGTTTCGGACTTTTTTAGAATACCTTTTGAGTTTTAGATTAACAGCTACCAAAGTACATGAGGGTACTAAAGAGCCTAATAATAAGAACAGAACTAGGAGTATTATTCTGTCTCTTTACATACGCAGGGCACAGTCCCCACCGGAGCAGCAGCCTCCGTTTTCTCTTTCCTTTTTTCGTAGTAGTTAGTGTTGTGTTCGGTTTCATTGGAGCCTGCATAAATCATTATAGCCCATTGTCTCGAGAACAACAACACAAAACTATTTTATTCCTTCATTAGCATCACACATTATTGTATATAACATGTCATTCAAAATGTAATTCTTCTCGTCCACCAGATGCAGAGAGCTTGTGACCGTTGAATTGAAGCACATGAATGGCGGGATTCAAGTGTATTCTTTCATGAAAAGAAACAAATATAGCATTTATGCGTGGTGGAGGGATAGCCAATGCAACAATCATCCCTTCCTTGTTTAAGACGATTGTGCTTTTGTCATAGCTCAATATATTCGGTCGGCATACCACTAGTAGAAAACAAGGCATTGGTTCGGGTCGGGCCAACCCATTAGTCCCGGTTCAGTCACGAACCGGGACCAATGGGGGCAACGGTCCCGGTTCGTGAGGCCAGGGGGCCGGCGGGCCACGTGGGGCATTGGTCCCGGTTCTTCTGGAACCTTTGGTTCCGGTTCCAGACACGAACCGAGACCAATGTGCCTCGCTCCTGGCCCACAAACATTTGTCCCGGTTCGTGGCTGGAACCGGGACCAAAGGATCAATGAGATGCCTATATATACCCCCTCGCCAGCGACCAGAGCACTCCACACTGCTCTGTTTTTTGGTCGGCGAGGGGAGAGCTTTGTGGTGCTCTAGCTCACCACCTATGCACATGAGGTGTTTGATGAAATGCCCAAGCCAAAGTTAAGCTTTCTCCTCTCGAAGCTCCTTGTCCAAACTCCATTTCGTCAATATTTGTCTAGGTTTGGCGGTCCGTTCTGTCCCGTCCCCGTCCTGAAACCGCCGTCGATTGCCCACGCGTGATGAGCCTCTTGATCTTATCTTCTTGCTAAAAGAAAATATACTTACTCGCATGATTTTCTTACTTTTATTATTGTTTGTTATTATATAGTGTCATGGTTATGGTATCCGCCCACGTCGGTCCTCTCTATGATTCAGATGTGGTATATTATCTTTTATATAACTATGTCACACATCTATTGTCTATGACAATTAATTATGGCACCAACTTGACGTAGATGTTTTTATCTATAGGAAGTAGTTGAATCAGAAATGGATACCGACTATGCAATTCTGCTCGACAAGTTAACTAAAGCTAAAAAGGAAATCTATCATTTGAAAGAAAAATTAAAAAGAACTGAAGATGACAAGATGGGATTGGAGTTGCATGTTGCCGATATCGTCGACGATCACAAGACCAAGATGGATGCAATGCCCTTGAAGCTTAGAAAGATTAGAAAATATGTCATTCATACTGAGGTGGTATCATTATGCCGTTGGATCAATTGGTACCTTAGTAGCGGTTATGATTGCATTTTTTGTTGCATTTAAATTTTTTACATAGTTTCGCTGTACATTTTAATTAGATGCTCTAGAGAGCTATATGTCGTGAAATAATGACAACTATGTATGAAATATACGTATTTATTTTGGTCATTATTGTACTTTGGCTTTAATGTGATGATAAAAGATAGGAAAGCATTTTAAAGGTGAGGCAGATCACCGGAAGAAGCCCGCCCTCCGTACTGGTGATCACATACTTGATATGGTCAATGATTTACAAGTAATATTTAGAAAGGGTCCTGGCAGACTATCTGTTCCGGATGACGCTGACAAACGCGCACCCATGTGGAAGAAGAAATCTATATTTTGGGACCTACCCTGTTGGAAAGACCTAGAGGTCCGCTCTGCAATCAACGTGATGCACGTGATGAAGAATCTTTGCGTGAACCTGCTAGGCTTCTTCAGAATGTATGGGAAGACAAAAGATACACTGGAGGCACGAGAGGAACAGCAACGTGTGCATGAAAAAGACGACATGCATCCAAAGCAGTATGAAGGTCCTGCTAGCTACGCTCTTACGAAAGAAGAGAAGGAAATCTTCTTTGAATGCCTGCTCAGTATGATGGTCCCGTCTGGTTTCTCATCGAATATAAAGGGAATAATAAATATGGCAGAGAAAAAGTCCAGAACTAAAGTCTCATGACTATCACGTGATTATGATGCAACTGTTGCCGGTTGCATTGAGGGGGCTTCTACCGGAAAACGTTCAATTAGCCATTGTGAAGCTATGTGCATTCCTCAATGTAAATTCTCATAAGGTGATTGATCCAGATATCCTGCGAGGGTTAAGGAGTGATTTGGTGCAATGTCTTGTTAGTTTCGAGCTGGTGTTTTCATTGTCCTTCTTCAATATCATGACGCACGTCCTAGTTTATCTAGTCGACGAGATTGTCGTTCTGGGCCCTGTATTTCTACACAATATGTTCCCCTTTGAGAGGTTCATGGGAGTCTTAAAGAAATATGTTTGTAACCACGCTAGGCCAGAAGCAAGCATCTCCGTGGGCCATCAAACAGAGGATGTCATTGGGTTTTGTGTTGACTTCATTCATGACCTTAAGAAGATTGGTCTCCCTCAATTGCGGTATGAGGGAAGACTGACTAGAAAAGGCATGCTAGGAGCGGACTCAATAATATGTAGAGACGGGCATTCTTGGTCTCAAGCATACTACACAGTTCTATAGAATTCTACCTTGGTGACCCCGTATGTCGATGAACATAAGAATATTCTGCGCTCCAAACACCCGGAGCAGTGTGTAGACTGGATTACATAGGAACACATCAGGACTTTCGGTAATTGGTTACAAACACGTCTCATGGGTGACAACACTATTTCTGATGATCTGTACTCGTTGGCCAGGGGACCATCTTTGACTGTATTGACTTACAAAGGGTACGAGATAAATGGGAATACATTTTATACGATCGCCCAAGATGAAAAGAGCACCAACCAAAACAGCGGTGTCCGCTTTGATGCAGCAATCATGAGGGGAAAGGGCGCATATTATGGTTACATAGTAGACATATGGGAACTTGACTATGGACATGATTTGAAGGTCCCTTTGTTTAAGTGCAAATGGGTCAATCTGTCAAGAGGCGGGCTACAGGAATACCCTGTTGGGGAATGTTGCATGGGAAACAAAAAAATTCCTACGCACACGCAAGATCTATCCATGGTGATGAGCATTTATGAGAGGGAGAGTGGATGTACATACCCTTGTAGATCGCTAAGCGAGAAGCGTTAAAAAACGCGGTTGGTGTAGTTGACGGTCTTCGCGATCCAAATCGTCGAGCGTCCCGCGATCTCATCACGATCCGTCCCGCGATCCAATCACGATCCATCCCGTGAACTCATCACGATCCGTCCCGTGATCTCATCACGATCCGTCTTCCGATCTAGCGCCGAACGGACGGCACCTCCGCGTTCAGCACACATACAGCTCGATGACGATCTCCGTATTCTTGATCCAGCAAGAGGGAGCAGAGAGGTAGAAGAGTTCTCTGGCAGCGCGACGGCACTACGGCGATGGTGGTGGAGCTATTTCGGCAAGGCTTCGCCTAAGCACAGCAGAAAACCGATCTAAAGGAGAAACTATGTACTAGAGGAGAGGGTAGCACGTGGCAGAAAATCTAGTGTGAAAACCCTAAAACCTCTAGTATATATAAGAGGAAGAGAGGAGGAGGCTTGGCGCAAGGGCCAAGCCCTCTAGGCATCGGCCGAAGTGGGACGAGAGGAGGAATCCTCCTCCAATCCTAGTAGGACTAGGACTCCTTCTTATTTGGTCTTTTTGCCTTTTTCCACCTTTTTCTCTTTGGGCTTTTCTTCCCAGCCGCATGGGCCTTGTGTGGGACTTCCACTAGCCCACTAAGGGCCGGTATTCATCCTCCCACAGCCCATGTAGACTCTTGGGTCGAAATACCCCTCTTCATGGTTCCCCGGTACACTACCGGCACTCTCGGTACATTACCGATGAGCCCAAAACTTTTCCGGCGACCAAAACAGGACTTCCTATATATCAATCTTTACCTCCGGACCATTCCGGAGCTCCTTATAACATTCGGCATCTCATCCGGGACTCTGAACAACCTTTGGTAACCACCATACATAACTCTATACTATCGAAACGTCACCGAACCTTAAGTGTGCAGACCCTGCGGGTTCGAAAACTATGTAGACATGACCGAGACACCTCAATGGTCAATAACCAATAGCGAGACCTAGATGCCAATATTGGTTCCTACATATTCTACGAAGATCTTTATCGGTCGAACCTCTGTGTCAAGGATGCAGTTAATCCTGTATGATGTTCCTTCTGTTCTTCGGTATGTTACTTGCCCGAGATTGTTACCGACAAGTCTCTTTACTCGTTCCATAATACAAGATCCCGTGCCTAACACTTAGTCACATTTTTCCAAGGCTTGTTGTGATGTTGTATTACCGAGTGGGCCCTGAGATACCTCTCCGTCACACGGAGTAACAAATCCCAGTCTTGATCCATGCCAACCCAACAGACACCCTCGGAGATACCTGTAGAGTACCTTTATATTCACCCAGTTATGTTGCGACATTTGATACATACAAGGTACTCCTTCGGTGTCAGTGATTTGCATGATCTTATGGTCATAGGAACAGATACTTGACATGCAGAAAACAGTAGCAATAAACTGACACGATCATATGCTATGTTTGTAGTTTGGGTCTTGTCCATCCCATCATTCTCCTAATGATGTGATCCCGTTATCAAATGACATCTCATGTAAATGGCTAGGAAACCTTAGCCATCTTTGATCAACGAGCTAGTCTATTAGAGGCATACTAGGGACATGGTGTTGTCTATGTATCCACACATGTATCTGAGTTTCTGATCAATACAATTATAGCATGGATAATAAACGATTATCATGAACAAGGAAATATGATAATAAATAATTTATTATTGCCTCTGGGTCATATTTCCAACAGACCCACAATATGGAATCACAACAGTGGATCTGAACAATCTTGGGTACACAGACTAACCATTTGTCCTAGCCAATGACGTGGCGCAGGTTTTCTATGTGAACGACATGTCTACCATACCGAGAAAAAGAAAAGATAAGGAAGCGAATACATCATACGATGAGCCAAAGTGCCACATAGTTCTTTCACGAAAAGAGACATCGTGGGATTGGAGGGCAAGACAGACATGTCTGAAGATTATGAAAAGTTTTATGAAATTCCTCCCTTCAAAGTCAACCTGATCCAAGCACCATGTTAAACGATGAAGATTATTCAAGGTTACGGCACAATAAGCAAAGGACACATGCGAAGAAAAAGTGAAGAATTTCTCTCCACAACTATATCATTGCAGTGACATGTGAAGAACTGAAATGCCTTTTGTAAGAAATGAGTTTTCGTCCGAAATCCTAATACTTCGAAAGAGTTTTTCCGTTTTGTACACAAAGTGCATCCAGTTTTTGCCATAACCCTCTCAACTTTGTATGACATGCTATGTGGATGAAATGATGATACCATGCCAACTTTCAACCTTTTCAGAGTTCATTTGAAGTGATTTTCAATTTCATGGTTATTTAGCTCAAAAAAATCAATAAGTGCATGAACAATACCAAATAAAGTTAGAAAGGGTTGAAAATTGATGATGTGGCTTTGAATGGTGCATTTTGAACACAGAAATAGTCTGGAGTTGAAATGAGTTCAAAAAAATGAAATCCCTTTGTAGCATATGAGTTTTCGTCCGAAAACCTGATACTTCGAAAGAGATTGTCCATTTGGTACACGAAGTGCATCCATTTTTTGCCGTCACCCTTTCAACTTTTTGGCACATGCTATGTGGGTTAAATGATGATACAGTTCCAACTTTCAACCTTTTCAGAGTTCATTTGAAGTGCTTTTCAATTTCAGGGTCATTTAGCTCAAAAAATCAGTAAGTGCATGAAAAATACCAAATGAAGTCAGAAAGGGTTAAAAATTGATGATGTGGCTTTGAACGGTGTATTTTGAACACATAGAAAGTATGGAGTACAAATAAGTTCAAATAAGTATTTTGAACACACAAAAAGTATGACGTCGACCTCCTCGATGCCGCCATGTTGCCCCGACGCCATCGCCGTCGGCCGTGCCCCTGCCCTGCCCCCGAGCCCATGCCGACGCCATCCGTCGCCCAAGTCGTCGCCGTCCACCGCCCATGCTGTCACCGTCGCCCGTGCCCCTACGCTGCCCCCGAGCCCAAGCCGACGTCGTCCGCCGCCCATGCCATCGCCGTCCGCTGCCCCCCGAGCGTGCCCCTGCACCCCGGCCGCCCCCACCGTCGCTGTCGCCGCCGGCTCTCTTGTACGTCGCCCCCGCCGTCGCCCTCACTAGCCGACGCCGTCCCTGTCGTCGCCCCGGCCACGCCCCTGCCCCAGCCCACCCCCACCGTCACCGTCGCCATCGCCGCCCCCACCGTCGCCCTCGCCGGCTGCCCCCACCGTGAGCCGACACCACCGCCCCTTGTATTTTTTCATGTATATGTTCATGTATATGTTTTTTTTCATGTATATGTGTGTATATGTTCATGTAAAAAGTCTTCGTTGTTTTTCATATGTACGAAAATGTAGAGTGAAAACGAAAACAAACATATAAGAAAAAACAAAGTAAAAAATGAAGAAGGAAAAGAAAACCGCCCGGCCCGGCCACCACCACATTTTCATAAAGTTTTTCCACCGAGTCCACGTCGCACCGAGCACCCGTGGCGAAGCAAGTCTTTTTTTTAAGGTAGTTTTTTTGTTAAATGAAAATGTTGGTATCGGCTCTATCATCACGTTGGCATCGGCTCTATCTATCAACAAGGCCACAGGAGCACCCCGCCCCCCTATCATCACGTTGGCCTTGGCTCCCGCAGAGCTTTCCAACGGATCTAGAATGTATGTCGTTGTCGAGGGGACGTCGGACATGCATGAGAGAGAGGCGGTCCGCTCACCCAAATCGGGTCTGGAAAAGCGTTGTCGAGGCCACCCCAAACCCTAGAAGTGTTGTCGAGGCCACCCCAAACCCTAGAAGTGTTGTCGAGGCCACCCAAATTTACCAAGTTAAATGAAGAAAAATCCGGTAACATAGATTTATCAAGAATGCCGCCATTATGGATGTGCACAAGTTGATCCAATTTTTTTTTGATCTCATATATATATATATTCTTCTATATGTCATGTTGTTTGTAAAAGTATTGAAGAAATCCATGGCTTCATCATTAGCCGGAAGTAACATGCGTATGATGCTACGAAGCTCTTCAGAGTTCTTTTGAAACGGAGTCCCGGATAGAATAATTCCCTTTTTGGTACGAATTTCAGCAAAGGCCTTCCAAATAGCGATATGATGAAGCCTTGGTTTTCTTATCCGTTAATTATCCTATCCGTTATAAAACAATTTTGGAGAGCTTCGTACCATTATGCGCCTGTTACTTTCGGCTAATGAGGAAGCCTTGGTTTTCTTGAATCCTTTGATACTAGACAACGTGACATATAGAAGGGTAGATGAGATCAGGAAAAATATGGACCATTTTCTGCACATTCAGAATGGCACCATTTTGTTAATTAAATCCCTTAAAGGTTAACAGAATCCCTTGTTTGACATTCATGAGAGATGCGGTCCGGACGTCAGACATTCATGTTTGTATATTAATTGCCATGTTGTAATATTTGTAGAAACTATGGATCCAAGAGACGAAGAACAAGAACAGTTGTTGGGGGACATAATCCATGGTGGACGTGATATCTTGTCGTTTCTCAACAACACCGATGGCCTGGAAGGAGAGGATTATGACGGCTCCGGTGATCGAACAATGGAGGAGGAAGGACATGATCATGATGGCTCCGGTGACCGAATGCCGAAGGAAGAAGGAGACCATGATGACTGCTCCGGTGACCGATCAGAGGAGGGAGTTGTTGCAATGTCCGGTGAGGTATATATATTAATTAAGCCTATGCTAACTAGCTAATTGATGCATTAATTGTTTTGATATGTACATATATTAATTAACTCTTCTTTCTTCTTTTATAGCCCTCCGGATCGAGCCAAACTTCGGTAATGAGATGAGGCCCGAAGAAGAGGTTGCGCAAGGATGAAAAGTTCACGATCACAACACTCGCGAACGATGGCCATCCGATTGAACCCAAGCGGACCAAGAACGCATTTTCTGCTCAGTGCGGAGCTATTGTTAGGGACAACATTCCGATCAGCATCAAGCAATGGAATAAGCCTAAGGACGACGCCCCTGAAGGTGATTATGTCACCGATAGACAGAAAGATGATCTTTGGACCGCGTTGAAGGAAAATTTCACCCTACCGCCAGAGGAGGATCCGAATAAGCCAGTTATAGAGCCACTGGTCAAGGCGTGTGCTCTTAAGAAGATGGCAGATCTATTCAGGAGGTGGAAGAAAGAGTTAAAATCAAAGTTTGTCGACAAAGGGAAGACTCTAGAATTCATCGGCCAATTTGAGAAGATAAGAGATTACTGGCCCGCATTTGTGGACTACAAGACATCGGACAAGAGTAAGAAAATGTTAGAGACAGACAAGGTCAATGCTGCAAAGAAGCAGTATCACCATCACACGGGGTCAGGTGGCTACCTCAAAGCCCAGCCGTTGTGGGACAAAGCTGAGAAGGACCTGATTGCTAAATGGGGCGTACCACAAACATTGAACTGGCCATACCATTCAAGGACTTGGTTCTTCGTAGTTGGGGGAACTTTGGACCCTGAAACAGGGAAGTGCCGTTGGACGGATGAGAAACTTGCAATACCCATGAACAAGCTTCAGAAGTATATCACCGCAGCGCAGGAAGGGACGTTCATTCCCGACAGAGAGAAGGACGAGTTGACTGAGGCCCTAGGGAATGCTGAGCACCCTGGACGAACACGAGGCACACCAGGCTCCGTTCCATGGAAGGTTGGGTTTCCCGACGCAGACGGTTACAGAAGCTGGGAGAGAAAGAGGAAAGCGGAGCTGGGCAAAATTCAGAAGCTCAATGCAAGACTACAAAAGCTAGAAGAAGCCGAGAGCCAGCGAGCTGCCGGCCAACCATCTCAGCGGAACGAAGCTACCGCAGAAGCTACCCCGCCATCTCAGCGGAGAAGTAGCATTGCTTCCACGGAGCCCGTTCAGCCTGACTTCACGTCTCCTAGCTACCCCGTGGATACAATCACGAAGGCTCAACATTGCGATCTTATGACGAAATGCCAGAACCTCACTTTCAAGGCGGCTGTCGGCTCTGTTGCACCTGCTCAACCCAACGGAACTTTTTACTGCCGTCCGATTCCACATGGCTATGCTATTGTGATGGTGGATGAAGTAATGACGGAATTTGAGGAGCTCGAGCTTGACCACTATACAGGTGAAGGAGACAATAATATGGTTCGTCCCCTGAGGAGTACATGTCTATGGCAGAAGGAGTACATCAAGCTTCCAAACTAGACACCTCCGCCTCCTCCTTCTCCTCAGGCGAATCTGGGCACTTCGCCTCCTCCTCCTCCTCCTCCTCCTCCGGCAAGTGATCAGGGCACACCGCCTCCTTCTCCAGCTCCTCCGACGCGTGGGGGCACTCCACCTCCTCATTCGCCTACTCCAGCACCTCGGAGCAGTACGCCTCCTCCTCAGCCTCGTTGGCAATGGAGGAAGATAGACGCCGCCGCTCCGGATCCTCCGGCGCCTAGTAAGCAACGACGGAAGGGAGCCGCCGCCGCTCCGGCGGCTAGCAGTACAAGCATAGGCAGGAGGGGATACAAATACGGTCCATCTCTCAAGCCTCTGGTAAAGTTACCATATGAGAGGACCGAGTCTGAAAACGAGGAGATATGTCAGGCCGAATTGAGGGCCCATTTTGCAAAAACTTCACCTCCGAAGGAGAAGATAGATCCGGTGAAAGCGATGCACACTATCGATGCCCTGAAGCGACCACCACCGCCTCTGCCAGATTCCAACTTTGACCGCTGTATTAAAAAGACATATCAAGATGCGCGGCGGTCGGGAAGTACTTCCAGTGATGCAAGGTTAGCAAAACGAAGAAGTGGGAAAAAATTCCCCAGCTTGGCGAACAGGCAAACCAATCATGCCCCCCGCTCAAGGTGTCTAGCGACATCGTCGCTAATCATCCGGGGATGGTGCCCGGCACCAAACCTGGTGATTACCTGAGCGATGATGTACAGTTTAAGCCGTTGGAGGTGGACGAATTCCGTTACCGGGACGGGCGGCCTCTCGTCAAACCTGATCATCATCCTCTAACAACGATGATGCGAAAATTCCATGAATGGTACATGAAAACCTGTCGCGAGTCTGGGAAGGATTCTTTGATACTGTCAGTTAAAGAGGAGTACGACCTCGTTGGAATGGAACTGTTGAATGTTGAATTTGAGGAGATATTCCAGTTATACAATCAAAAGTCCCTCGACAAAATAATCGTGACTTGCTACTGTTTGTAAGTACTACTTCTGTAATTAAGTCTCTCTATGTATATAACTCAGCTCTTTCATTGCATGTATATATACTTATCCTCACTATCTTATGCAGATTGAAGATCGTCGAATGTAGAAAATCACAAATCTATGACATTGGGTTTATTAACCCAAATATCATACATGAGTATACGCTTCAAAAGAATGCCACACAAACCGCGGACAACTTGCTACAATCGTTACTTAAAAATCAAAACAAAGGAACAATACTCTTTCCTTACAACTTCAAGTGAGTGTTACTGTCTTGTGCATATTCGGTTTCCCTTATTACTCGAGGTTTATAGTAATGTAATTGATGAGTTATGGATGCATGCGTAGTTTTCACTTTATTCTGTTAGAGATTAAGCTTGAGTGGGGAGTAGTAATCGTCTTAGACTCGAAACGAAAAGATCCCCACGAATATGCGGACATGACTGAAATGCTCCAGAAGTAAGTTCAATCGATCATTACCGCATCATATCGGCAACTTTGTTCATTTCCTGATATCAAGTAATTATTTTCTTTGTCTGGCAGGGTTTCGAAACAGTTCACAGCAATTGTTCCGGCACTGCCGGGGGAGCTGCGATTGACACACCCGAAAGTAAGTACTACTAGCTAGTTCCGCGCATCTTCCATTGATTCTAGTTTCATCAATACCATTTATCATGCTTGATTATCAGTTTGATTGAATTCTATTTCTCGTAAAGTGCTTGTGGCAGGAAACCGGGAATAATTTTTCTGGATACTACGTTTGCGAGTTCATCTACAACGTGACGATCCCTAAGCGGGGCTAACAATTTCAAGTGCATAAGCAATAGTATTCACAATTTTATTTTCTTACCAAATATATGTATTGACCCCCTTCTTCAAATTAGATGTGGCAGATGCGGGATGAACTCCTACCACATGATCGCATACGAGCAATTCAAGAAGAATTCGCGGGATTCTTTCTTGACCACGTCATAAATAAAGCCAAAGAATACCATCTGCAATTGGACATTAGATATTAGGGATTGTAAGAGATCTTATAGTATATATATGTAGCTAGTAGCGTCGGATATATATACGAAAACTTGTTATACGATCAATCTTTCGGAGAAAGAGAGGTCGATCACTTCTATCACTATATGTTCATGACGATCTTCTGTACTTAATAGTTCCTTCATTCGCTTACGAGCTAGCGTGTCGAGTTCTCTCTATAGTAGCTAGCGTCGACTAAGCACGGAGAAAGAGAGGATACTTCTCTCTATTAATTAGCTAGCTAAAACAATATGAACCCCCTAAATTAACCCTCCAAAACCCCTTACCCCCTCCCTTTCAAAGAAAACCAAGCAACTGGTAGATACTGATGCGTGGATGCCTTTTGGTTCCTGTTGGTGTCACCAACTGAGATCTAAAGGTCCTCCTGCCCCGGCTCACCGCAGAGGCCACGTGGAGCCCCTTCTGTCCCGGTTTGTAAGAGAACCGGGATTAAAGGTTTTGGGCTTTAGTCCCGACCCTTTAGTCCCGGTTCCAGAACCGAGACAAATGAGTCTTACGAACCGAGACAAATGGGCATTTTTCTACTAGTGTACTTATAGCCTCCTTATCATTCCTTCCACTTCTAGTTCGTCAAAACGATTCCATCCATGGATGATTCTCAGGATAATGAGATAAATGATGTTTTATGAGAAGTTTGATACGTGTAATGCTACTTGGACTGTTAGGCACCTCAGAACAAACAGCTTCCACATGTCGAAATGTTGCCGGTTTATCATGGATCAATCGGGCGTTAACCTCCTGCTTGACCGGTAACAATTGAGGTATTCACCCAATGAAGCTAGCTCGCACTATGTAATATCACATGGCCCGGAAAGAAATCAATTATAGCTAGTTCGTCGTACGTTCGTCTTGAGAAGTAGACGCTGGATCGCAGCATCGACGTAATGGGACTGTATGAATATTCACAGCCGCCGCCGGCTCGTCCAACCAGAAAACATCGCACAGCGGTCACCAGGGGCGGACCCAGGACGAAAATAATCCGGTGTCCACATATATATCATATGCATTAAAACAAAGAATGCTAAACATAAAATTAAATGTCTCACGATAAAAAAACAAAATAAAATGCACCACCTAAGAGACTATATATTCGACTATATAAAGTTAAAAAATAGAAAAGCATAAAAACTCCAGAAGATGAAAACAAACTTGATCGGCAAAATTGAAAAGCACTCCCAAAATTTGGAAATTCAAAGCAACTCAATGCTCAATTAAATGTGTATTGCCAGGTAATCCAATTCTCTAACAGATGTGAACCGTTTTTAAAAATTAGAAAAGCACAATATAATCTAATATGCAACTGTAACATCCTTAAGATCTCGAACCAAACCTGCGGGTTTTGGGAAACGAATATTTGAGATATAAAGACACCATATTGAAAACGATTGAGGGCTTGTCTTGCCTTATCTTTACTTCTCCAGTGATCTACGCAAGTGGGGTAGGGCAACGCTAGCTGGCACGCTGGCACGACGTGTTGCTTCGATGAAAAAAAAGGTTTTTTTCTTCTAAGAAATGTCGGGGAAAAAGACATCCCTGTTGGCCAGCCGTGCCCCTCGGCGCCACTGTAGCCATGCGAGGAGAGCTAGAGAGCCTCATAACCACCCTCACCAACGGTGTACCCTTGCTGGCGGGGGTTGGGGGGAGGGGGGAAGCGGAGGAGGGCCTTCCTCCGTCTTGTTTCACTTCTATTGTTACTAGTAACGAACAACCTATTTCCTCCATAGCTTGCAAAACTGTCTTATATTATAGGAGATGTTAGAGTTGTATCGAATATTGTGTGCAAGGTAGGTTATAGTTGGACTCTGAGTAGTATTGTATTTAGATAGGACATAGAGTTGTGTCCAAGCAGTACACTTGTATCCTAGGCCTCTCATATATAGCGAGGCTAGACACATGATGTAATCTATGCCAACATAATAGCATATGAGCGCAGGGGGAGCCGGCGGCGTGTGCCGGTGCCCAGGGAGGCCAGGGTGTGATATTGTGACATTGTCACGGGGAGGAGTGCCCGTAGTCTTGTCTCGGGGATGTAGCCATATCGATGAACCTCGTTAACAAATCTCGGTGTCGTGTTCGTGTGATTGCTTGGTCCTCGAATGATTGACGGAATGCCTCGGATTTATTCTAACAGAAGAGAGGGAATATATCGCACTGTATGAAAACCATTCACTAAGCATTTACTTATTCATTTACTCATTTGAGTAGCTTCGCTTCGCTGTTTAACCAATCACACGTCATTCAATACAGTTCTTATGCTTCCACCAGTCGCAAGAGACTATTAAATTGAAGCACATGGATCGATATGGGGTTCAAATTGTTTCTCTGAATTAAAAAAAGGTACTGCCATCTAAGTATGTGGTGGATCGATAGCGAGTGCAACCACTGTCCTTTCCATTTTTAAGAGCACTGGATCTTGCCTTAGCTCAATATATTCGCTCCGCATGCGCTTGTAGTCCAGCTATCATTCACCTACCTATTGAACATGACATGGTTTCACCCGGATAGGAGAGAAACATTGATAGATGTAATGCTGATGGGACTAAGAGGCATCCAGGAACAATCAGCTGCTGCTGTTCTACGTCAAGCAACATTTTCATGGACTTTTTGGGCAAGTACTTTCCGCAGGTCTCACCCATTGTTGTTTTTACCTACGGAAGCCCGATGGAAGTACCATTAGATCCAGTGAACGGAGAGTAATCGGTGACGTGGATGGCATTTGGCGAATGGACTTCGACGATGGCTATGTTCAGCGGTGTGTGTCGGGCGTATGAGTATGGAAACACAGGTCGATCCTGTTGGCACAGACCCCATACGCCAAGTACTTTTCGACGTACTTTGTACGACGCGGTTCCTTCGACCTGTGCTTTCGGCCGTCAAGATATACACGCATACGCATACAAGGACCAAGCAGGCAAGGAGGTGGATTGATTCTCACGTACTAGCACATGCATGTACGAGGTAATAGTCGCTGGATGCTTGAATCGATCTAGCTAGCTAAACACGCACACCACACGTGAAACGACCAGCCGCTGGCGCCTTCGATTGAAATTCGCCGGGACAAAGCACACGGGTACATTGCAGTTGCTGGCTAAAGGTTCGTGTCAGGTCGTAGGAGGCTATGTCTTCACAATCAGATTAAACATAACCACATTCACATTACGCAAGAAAGAAGATGGAGGTCGTGGAACATAATGGTTTGGTTTCCCAATGTATATGCACAATCCTGACAGTATTCATACATCTTTACAATCAGATTAAACATTTGTATTCTAAAAATTTATTTCTACTCACAGGCAAGTACAGTAGAAAGAAATTGCCTCTTGGTGTTGAGTCGTTGATCACCCTATGCTCGGAACACAGCAGAGCAACTTTTGGATAACCAAACCCTCGCTGCAGCACCACACAGGCAAGCAAAGAGAACTCTGGCCAGAATTGATTTGGATTATCACCCATAGAAGCCACTGGAGGCTGTAATGATGCACTTACTAGGACCATCAACAATGAATAGCACCGGCTGGGTGTACCACTTGGTCCGTCAACCTGATGCCTCCCGGCAGGATGAGCAGTCATAATGAAGGAGATCACTGAAGGAGATCACCTATGTCGACTCTGCTCTCTAGCACACCATAAGATCAAATCGAGAAAAACCATAAGCATCCCGTGCATGAGTTGGGATCAACATCAGCGTAATGCGAGTTAGTTACAGAAAACCATCACACTTGAGACTAGGGTAGCAAATTGATATCACATTTGAGGAAGGCACAAAAACTACCCATCATGCGCCTAATGCGTAACGCGGACCACTGACGCCCAAATTTGATCGTAGAAACAAAAACACCAACATGTGGGGCCCACCTGCCGGGATGATGTGGCGGGGGTTGACGGTTGTCGTTAGACGGTGACAAACGGCCGTTCCCAAGCTAGTTGGCGTGCACGGTTACGTGGGCGCACTAGTGTACCTGCTCTAAACCGACTAGTTCATCTATCTCGCTCGCCATCTCACTCGCTCGCCTGCGACCGCCACCGCAAGCCGGAGCATCATCGTTTCATGGAGCGGCCAGTCCAGCTCTTCCTCGGACGACAATGAGTGCATGACTAGCCAGGTAATTACTCTCTCTTATCCTCCTCCAGTGTGTTCGTCTCATACTATTAGGGTTAGGGTTCTTCAATTCGGGATTTTTACCTGGTCGTTGATATATGCAATTGCTGTGTCGTTTTGCTTCCTAGGACTATGAGTTGCTATGAATGGAGTGGCATTTCTCAAGATATGTCTTCTCGTTGTCTGCATCGAGAACCTTGCATCAAGCTGGTTGCTTTTGAATCCTTGGACACTGGTAGCCGTTTTCTAGCATATGCTATATGGCGTTTCCTAGTTTAAATATGTTGTTCAAATATATGTGATTAGTCAGAGGGTATCAATTTCCGCATAAGAGAATGTTCTGAATGCTGAATAAAGTTGCAGGGTAATTGGAGAAATGAGGAAGATGGAGGAATAACTGAGAGTTTTCAAACTGGACTCTACTAAAATGGTGGCCGGCAAGGAGGAGGCTCTCACATAGTTGGGCAAGGTTGGATCTGAGCGATCTAGGAGAGGAGTTGGAGAAGAAGAGGTTGGCAGACCATATGTTCTACCAATCTATATCAGCTCCTTAGGGAAAAGGAAGAGAAAGGGAGGAACCGGCTGGTGCTAGAGAGAGAAAAAGTGGTGACATAAAGGGGCCAACTAAAGCAAGACAAGAAAAAAAAGGAATATATGATTTCAGATCTGATCAAACAGATACATGGTACAAGGAGAAGATCAGGAAGTTGAACGAGATTTGTGATGAATTTAAGCTATGTATGGTGGTTTAGGATACCACTGCAATTGTTTTAATTGTGCTTTCGAGCACTGAATTAGCAAGACTTGACTGCAGTGTATTGTTGTAATGGCCTGAATTTGTATTGAATTGAAGACTTGTAATGGCCTAAATGTCCAGAGGATTTAAACTGCTGTCATTTGTATCAATTTTGTCTCAATGGCAACTCCTGTCAGTTGTAATAGTAGCAAACCTCTTGCAATATTTTTCTACAATATGTTGCAGCATACCAGGGGCAAAAATTGTGCATCTTTGTTCACAACTGAGATCATTGTGCATTGAACATTGACATCGAGAAATTACCATTAGGAAAAATGAAGCAACTCTGGCACTGAAAAATTATAACATGGATCTTGTGATGATTTTGTTGAGGAACCGGCAGGAGTAATGCCTTTACTTTATAGAAAGGAAGAAAGGTGAGACATAATGTACAACGGTGCACACGTTTTTGGCCGGATTACGCGGCTAAAACCGGTGAAAAAATAATACAAGACTGGCTCAGCCAATGCCCAAAGGGTGCATGGCCATAGCGAACGCTAACTCCCGTTGATTGATGTCCTCGATGGCTAGCATGGCCACCTCACGGTGAGTCATGTGACGTCCTCTAAAAGCATGTATGTTCCTCCTTCTCCATAGAGCCCATGAAGTATAGATGAGCCTGCTGCTACGCTGCCTCTGCACTTCTCTTGACTCTCTAGTAAGCATGCTCTCCCAGTCCCAGCATCCGGACACAACACCAGGTTCTGGCATGAAGTTTGACATTGGTATGCCGTCATTGGTCTAGGAGATCACCTGGTTCCAGACTGCTAAAGAGAAGGGGCAGTTTTTGCACAGGTGAGTTATCTTGTGATGAATTGGTTGCCGAGAATGTACTGCATTGTTCAATTCTGATTGCAAGGCACCGGTTTGGGTCTTTTCAAGCATGGCGGGCGGCAGGCGTCTCGGCACTTGTGGTTATCCACTCCGTCCGGCGACCCGGTGCTTGTGGTTACCCACACCGGCTTAAGAGCTGATTGATTGATGTTGTTGATCTGTAATTGACCTCTTGATTAATGTTGTACACATCATCGAACCTCAGTATCAAAAATCGCATATACAAGTAGAATAGATGATACACAGATTGATCAGTCATGAAACAACGGTGATTTCACCTTCAGTGGAGCGACTCTCACGCTGAACAACTACTCCCTCCGTCCGGAATTACTTTTCGCACAAATGGATAAAAATGAATGTATATAGAACTAAAATACATTTATATACATCCATTCCTATAACAAGTATTTCCGGTCGGAGGGAATATGTGTCTCGGGAGTCGGGACTCTTAGCACAAGTGGAGCCTGAAAGCGTTCAAAAGGGCTGATGTCATGTGTTTTCCCCTTCTGCCTAGAATTTTTATTTTTCTCCCCCGCTAGCTTTACGTTATCATGTATCGTGTCATTCAAAATACAATTGTACCACTTCCACCAAGATGCAGGGAGCCATCTACTGTTTAATTGAATCACAGGGACGGTGGGATTCACGATCTTCCTATAGTAAGAAATATATTATCCTTATGTGTGGTGGACGGATAGCTAATGCAACCACCATCCGTTCGTTGTTTATAAGACTTATTATAAGAGCTTTGTACTTTTCTCATAGCTCAATATTTTCAGTAAGCATACTTGTAGCCTTGTTATCATTCCTTCTACCTGTCATAGTTCATCGGAATAGTTGCATCCATGGTCGAGACTCTAGATGATGAGAGAAATCATATTTGATGAGAAGTTTGATACGTGGAATGCTACTTGGAATGGGAGGCACCCAGGAACAATCAGCTTCCACATGTCGAAATGTTTTAGGATTATCATGGATTAGTCTGGCGGTATACTTCTTGCTGGGCTGGCAACCATTTAGGTATTCACGCGTAGAAGCTACAACGCAGTATGTACAGGGTCCATGCATCAAGAATCATTGGTGAGGTGAGTGGCTTCCATCAGTGGCTGACTGGGTGTGTTCCGCGGTATGTGCAAGTCGTACAAGTAGGACAAAGAAGCCAAGCAGACGGATAAGGCTAATACTCTAAAATACTTTGCTGTACATGAGTGTCTACACTCTAAAATATGTTGTTGTACATCCGACATTGTCTGTATTAAAATCTTTAAAAAGACTTATATTTAGAGTACTTCGTTTGTTTACTAGGCTTAGGTTTAATTTTCATGTCAAAAATAGAGCCCATGTGGTGTGCCAATGAATAACATGTTTGTTCTGCCCGCCCGCTTCCCCACCCAGCAAACGCCCAAACCCAACTAAACGAAATCCTCTTACCACTCTTCTCAATCATCAGCCACACATGGGCGACTTGACCAGTAGAGTTGTGCTCCTGCTTGATCCCTGCGCTAACACGCAACTAACTCGAGTGATTCCATTAGATATCCCCACTCCTCATCCATAGCACCACGTGACTTCCTTGATTATTTTTCATGTTCTTTCGGTGTGCACGCTTGAGATCAACAGGACGGTAACCAGTGCGTCCCATGTTCCAACACGCTGCAACTCCTGCTCCGTGGGGCCTTCATGTGGGCATGTCGCCCACACCAATGATCTTGGACCTTCTTAGTTTTCCCTGGGAACCGCATTGGATTTCTGCTGGGCTAGGTCAAGCATCTCCCACGCCTAGGCTTCTCCTGTGATGTCCACCCCATGCGTCTTCTCTAGGGGAACCGACCAGGTACAATCTGATCCTGCCTCAGACGGAAAAACCAGTTCTTCTAGCTACTCCCAGCCACGGCGTGTTCAGCAGCAAAAAGTCACGACAGGTTCAGCAGCAGTTCACAAGATCAGATGATAATTTCTTATTGATAAGTTGAACACTAGTGACGTACAACTAGAATTTTGTTACTTGTATCTATCACATCTCGAAGTGCCATTCTTTCGCAAGGACGTTGAGAAAATTGTCAAGGCCATGCTGGTGGATAAATCTCCAGGACAAGACAGTTTCATGGGAAAAAATTATAGCGCTTACTGGGACATTATCAGAGATGCTCTAATGAAGGCATTAAAGTATATTTATCTCGTGGAAACATGTGAGGCCTGCCTCCTACCAACAAAGCAATTGTCTCCTTACGTCGCATGAAGGACGATGGAGCCGTCAAGCAGTGTGATTTTCGATCAGTTGGCCTACTGGACTGGGTCATTAAGATCTTTGACAACGTGCTCTCCCGACGACTTGCTGTGGAATCACCAAATCTGGTGGGCATACACTAGAGCACCTTCGTGCGGGGAAGATCCATTCATGATAATTTATGCTTGTCCAATGCACCGCCCCTCGTATGTATGCGCTCAAGCAATCTGCGGTCATGCTTAAGATGGATATTTTGAAGGCCTTAGACTTGGATCAATGGCCTTTCTTGATTGAGGTGATGAGGACAATGGGATTCAGTGACAGGTGGATTTGTTGGATTTGTGGCTTGTTAGCAACCTCAGCGGCGAGGATTTTGGTAAACAGCGTGTCTAACGCTAGATTCACAATTGTCGTGTGCTAAGACAGGGTGGCCACCTTCCCACATGTTGTTCATCTTGATCATGGAGGCCCTTAAGCGTCTCGTCATGCTTGCATCAAGCATTGGACTCTTATCACCCCTTACGAGTAAGATTTTGTTTAACCAAGGAGAAAAATGGCAGTAATTAAACAGAATGGTCTAAAACATATTTATTTATGCTGAGGTCAACATGCGTTTTATGCTCTTTCGATAAAGAGCTCAAACGACAATCAAACTTGAGAGCAAGAAGCTATAAATTTCAATACCAGAATCGTGTTTTGTCCCGACTTCCAGTTCTTCGACAAGTGCATTTTGTCGGGCACCCAACAAACTTCCTGTTTGCTGAGTTTTATTCAATTGGACTTGGTGGAAGTAAGAAACTCGACAGAGCAGTGACTTTACCAGGTTCTAATGAAAAACAACTCGGCAGACTATCAAGTTTGCCGAGTTGGTGATGAAAACAACTCTGCAGACACCGACATGTGTGCCATGCGTGGCAGAAATGGACGGAACCGTGATGGTGGCCTTTGTTTGCCTTGTTTCTACCAACGGCAACTCGTCAAACAATTTCTTATTTTCATTTTCTTAATTTTAATGACATAGGTCATATATTTGCCAAGTTCCTGACTTGTGTTTAGTCCCACCTTGCTACTTGAAACCAGGTTAAATTGGCACCTCGTCTAGATGCAGTAAGCTACGTTCATCATTGCACCCTTTGTGGAAGATATGACTGCCACTATAAAGTTCCTTTGCTTAAGATAAGATGATCTGGTCGTCTTATGATGGGCAGATAAGTTTCATAGTGACACTTTCTATCTTCACCAAGTGACCATTGCTGACCGCTTAGCTATTTTTTCACACTTTCCGTCTTGGCACTCTTGTTTTATCGACCGGATAATTCTATTAACCTCCACGGTGATCGACTCTTTTTTGAATCATTGAATTGAACATTGTTGGTCTACACTGCCCTTCTCGGTTTCTCTTGTTTTACCGGATGGATCATTTCATTAAGGTCGGCGATGCTAGACCCTTTCTTGAATCATTGCATTAATTAAGTTTCATTGGTCTATACTGCCCATCTCGGTCGTGGCAGTTTCATTGGAGGAATTTATAGCGTTTACCCGGGCATTATCAGAGATGATCTAATGAAGCCATTAAAGTATATTTCTCTCGTGGCGACATGCGGGGTATGCTTGCTACCTAGATGAGTCGGGGAAAGAGAGGCATGGAACACACTCAACGATGTTCGGAGAAGACCGTGTCACGAAAGCTCAACACAAATACTGAAGAACCAATTTCACAAGTTGTGGATGGAGGAAACTGAATCGTTGACGACTAAGCAATACTCCTCACTACTTATGTGGGAGAGATCCAGGCATTTGCTGCAAAACTCTAAACAATCGAGGTTGTGGAGAAATTTTCTTTCGGTGAGTGACAAATTCACATACATCATCGACACGCTCGAGCAGCTTTAGACATCGAGGGCATGACAATAACATAGGGGATTGAATGCGTGCGGCAAGGGAAAGAGAATGCATGTGGCTGTCGGAAAGGCAAAGGAGGAGGTGGTGCCCAACTTATGTACTTGGGCAAAGATTGAAAGTCCCCAAGTAGCAAAGTACGCGACGATGGAGATGGCCCGAGAAACACCAAAGCACGAAGACCACAATGAAAAATTCAAGCTACAATGTCGTGGTATGGCGGACCAATCCAAAGAGTGGAATCGAGGAAACATGGATATTTCCGAAGTAAAGTGTTGTAACTGCAATGTGATTGGTCACTTTGCGGAGAATTTTCCATAGACAAACAAGCGAGAGGTCAAGGAAAATTTGGGGAAGTAGGAACCTGAACGTCCAGGACTTCTGATGGCTAAAGTTTGTGATTTCGTCCGAAGAGTGGTTGCGAAACCAACCCTAAAGTTGCTACATCGTGAGAAGAATGTAATACCAAAGTTATAGGGAACTAGAAAATGCCGTTGTATTTGGATACGGGTGCCAATACCACATGACGGGGTGCAAGGAAAATTCCTTGAGCTGGAATATGATGTTGAAGGCTCGCAGAAGTTAGGTGATAGCTCATCTGTGGAGATTTACGCACAAGTATTTGTCCTCTTTGAGCATCTCACACGATTACATCGCATACTCACCGGATTATACTACATCCTGCGGCTTCGCAACAATATCATTTCTGTCAGGAAACTTGACAAGAACGTATACAAGGTGGATATCGAGGACGGAGTGATGACGATCTTGAACAGCCTCCAACACATGATAGAGTATGGGAATGTGCGGAGCATGCTCTATATCCTCACCCTCGATCAATCTAAACCGGAGTGTTTTTTTGTCAAAAGTGACGATGATTCAAAATGGGGAAACCGTGTGTAGATGGGTGATTATTGTTATAAACCACGATGTTCGTGTCCGGTTAGGGCAGGAAATAGTCACCGTATAGGATATGTATAGGCTTAGTTTTAATCCAATACTAAACAGCCGGCCACCCCATATACCCTACGCCCAATATCCTCTCCATCCCGAGAGGGCCCTGACGGTGGAGCACATGTCTTCCGCTTGCCAAGCAACGTGGATCAGCTTAGCTGAGTGGAGGTGGGTAGGCACGAAGTCGGCACAGCTAGTTTCGGGGTACGCGGTGCTGGGCGGATCATTTGAGTGTAGGGTCACACGAATAAAGTCAGCACGGGAGCTTCGGGGCACGCGGTGTCAGCGCAAAGGCGCGGTAGGGTGTCTGTACGGAGGTCCAGGCTTTATTTCTATTGTCGCTGACCCGGCTCGCTGTGGTGCAGGTGTTGTAACCTGCTGTGGTGATGGTGACTCCACCACGGAGGGGGTTGCATAGAGAGGTGTGGGCGGTGTTCCGGGCGGAGCAGATACAAGTGCGTGTGGTGGCTTCGAGTGTGCTATGTGTGGAAAGCAAGAATGTTGCCACGAACCGTCCATGGCGGTTGCTGTGTGGCAAGGCATGGATCTGTATTGGATCTTTGGATACAGCGAGATTGTGATCTGGAATGGCTGCCTATCGCTGCTGCTCCACTAGATGGATGCATCATGATGGGTGCGGTGGTGCCATGGATATACAGATGGATAGAAGTTGGTGCAAGGCAGCTCGGCGTCCAGTCGGTCCGTGAGTCATCACCCGGGCAGAAGGTGCAGCATCGCCGTATGCAAGCCTGGCATTTGGCTACCTGGAGGCGCTACATTATCCTCAGAGTCGTCGTTGAAGCATGGTGCTTGTTTCTACTCACACCACTTCCAGAAAACCTCAGATCCCTTTGGAATCAAAAAAAGGTGGTGTTTATGTGTCATGCACCACCTTTTGAGCGTCATTCATGGA
Organism: Hordeum marinum; assembly: GCA_022496015.1. Taxonomy (NCBI): domain Eukaryota; kingdom Viridiplantae; phylum Streptophyta; class Magnoliopsida; order Poales; family Poaceae; genus Hordeum; species Hordeum marinum. The sequence continues at coordinate 510,939,271 of CM039674.1, read as the reverse complement.
GTGGTCACTTGATGGAGGGAATAGTGTGGTTGAGGATAGTGGAAGACGGTGTTGATGGTATTTCTGGCGATGACAGTGGGGTGAGAGATGACGGTGCAGCATGGTCGCGATAGTCGACTCGTGTGCGACGTGTTTGAGGGTTCGTTATGGGTTGTTTGTTGTTGGGGCAAGGTCCGGGGTTGCAACGATGACATGCCACATGTGGTATGTTTGGTGATATTCCATGGTGCTAGCCTTGCATAGTTATCCTTTCTTGCCCTCCTTCGGAATCAAAGTGACGCCGTTTACCTCACGGTTGGCTGGGTGTTTGGATGGGATATTCATGTGGGTTCAATTGACCTCTACACCCTGGCGTGAGTTAATGGTCATCTATGGTGAATTCAGAGTTACTTGCTCATGGAGGGGGTATAACAACGATGCTTGATCGGGGAGAAGTGATGACGATGACTCCTTGTGCTCCCTCGATTAGGCATTGTTGTCTGTACTGCTAAGCGGATTGCGAACATACTTTGTATATTTCCCCTTTAACCAATTGGGAAACTATCTTCTTGATTAATCAATGACACAAATATGTTGTGCCTTCATTTCAGAAGAAAAACAGATGACGACGGACTCCTTATTGCCGTTCCTCCTTACAATGTCGATATCTGATTGAGCAACCGTCCCCTCGAAGTTAAGCGAGGAGTGCACCAGGTCCAGCACCATGCTCGATGCTCCAGATACCCTATTCATTTTATATGGAAATGCCAAAATGTTGGCGGAGAAGCCTGCTTTTCGTATTTCTTTCGGAACACTTCAGAAAATATCTAGTCGTGTGGCCTGAGATGCTACAAGGGAAGCAAAAATTGACAGACTTATCATATTTCATAACGTAACGAATTTCTGTGAAGGAGCGAACTACTAGTGTGGTGAGGATCAAATGGCTTCGGTGGCCGATGCACCAGGATCTCAACGCACACCCAAAGATGCTCATTCACAACATGTTGTTGGGGGTGGAAACACAAACGGGGATGTCCACCAACATGAACGCCCACATTCTTTTTTTCAAAGGGGAGCAAATGTTTGTCGCTTCTCCTTAATAAAAAAGAAGGGTTAATCGAGTTTTTATCCGAGGACAATCACGCCTCCACAGATGAAAAAAAAAATACTCTCGCGGCATGATCGAACTCAATGCTTCACCCCTACTGTGATCCAATCGTTTGCGCCATTCGTAATTCGACCAATGATAATCAAAAGCATTGTGAATTTGTTTCTGAAGACCCTTGTGTTTTGCTGATTCCCTAGCTCCCAGGCAACCAACATTAGGAGTGTTTCCGTTGCGTGTCTTCTATGACCGCCCATAAGCGTCGTTGCCTCCCACCAATTGTGGACTGAAGGAAATGTTTGCCAAGCATCAGTGTCAATCTACTGCGCCTCGATCCAGGACTTTAGAGCGTTCCAAATGCGAATGGAAAACCTTCATTGAACATCACAGCGTTTCAAATGTGAATGGAGAACCTGCAGTGAACACCACAACAATCCAAATGAGAATGGAGAATTTGCATTGAACAACACAGCGTTCCAACCTGCATTGAACGCACACATTCACATATATTGTTGATATGCTACCTACCTGAACGCCAATGTCTGGACGCTAATATTGTTGCACTTTTCTGTAGAAGTATTATAATGTATAAAGTCAAATCTAAGTATTCACTTGGTCATTTGTGTAGCATTATACGTTAACACATATTCGTGTAATATGAAATACAACTCTTCTGCGTTTGCCTGCCGCAGAAAACGGGAGGTTGTTGAAGTACTCACTCCTTTCTGGTTTAAATGGCTCAAATTTGTAATCTCATCACCTAAGCCATATGATGAGTGAAGGAATGTATCTCATACTTTACAATACTATCCAAATTATACTGATGCATTAGTTTGGATTACTTGCATTGCATGCATGCTTGACCACTAGATGAGAACATTACATGAATCATTGTGTCCATTTTTAATTCTTGCATGCAAAGATTTAATGTTCCTCGCAATCTCAAAATGAGATGGAGGTGAGCCCTATAAATCAAAAAAACAAAAAACATAAGATAAGCCCAATAAACCGGAAAAGGAGGGATTAAAACACATGTATGGTGAGATTATAATTTGTTAGAATTATGTCGAATATTTATACAACGTAGCTTACAGTTGGACGTGGATTTGGACTATGTGTAGACAGGGTAGGGGTTGTAGCCTATTAGGGTAGACACACGATGTAATCTATGCCAACATAATAGCACAAGCACGCAGGGGGAGCCGGCGGCGTGTGCTGACGTCCGGACGGCGGCGATGCAGTATTGTGGCGGTGCCACGGGGAGGAGCGCCCGTAGTCAGGCACCGGGGATGTAGCCATATCGGTGAACCTCGTTAACAAATCTCCTTGTCGTGCTCGTGTGATTGCTTGCTTTTCGGATGATTGACTACGTGCCTTGGATTTATTCTAACAACTGATATTATGAGGAAAGTTTGAATCGAGGCGGATCGTGTTGATCTCAAGTGGATCAAAAAGTTATCAGAAAACGAGAAGAGTTTTCGGTGCATCAGATTGATGGCGGCAGTAGGGATCGAGCGACGCGGCAGCTTCTAAAGCAAACCCCATGCGGAACGAAGGAAGGGATTGGATGATCGGTCAATGTGCGTGGTAGGTCGACATCGCATCGTGGAGGATCTGGTTCGTGGGATTTGTTGTTAAAAAAACTGGGACAAGGACATGACTAGAGGGAGTCGACGAATGTCAGGGATTGTTATCAAGTGTGAAGAAAAGGAAAAGGAGCCTGGAAGCTACAAGTGATGAGTTGCAGTTTTGGCACGTGCTCACAAAAAAGCTTCAAGGGACTACTTTTGGATTATTTCGTTGGTACACAATTTGTGTATGGGTATGGCAATGGTCTTGGTTATAGCTCGAGTAGTATGGAGTGTCTCGTTAGTAGGATCATGCATATACAGGCCGTCAAGCAATGCACGAAGATGTGTGGGTGAACAGGGCGTAGGGTGAAGCATGGTTGCAGTCAGAAATTTTTGGTTGGTCGGCCTGGACTGTGTCACAAATCGATAGGGATGTCGGACAGAAGATTACAGTGATTTTAGCAACGATGGCATATAAACGTGGTGCTGACGGTGGCCAACTTCTGGGGCATAGAAACATGTGTTGCAGGCCTAAGGGTTTGGGTGTCTTGGACAAGACAATGAAGCAGGGTTGATTCAAGACAGTGTGCACATGAGAGAGATTGAATTCAATGCGACACAGGGTGGCACGTACAAAAACCATGGAGTCATGTTGAAGATGGAGCTGGAGTCTGATGGACGACTTCACTCTATGCTCATGGGGTGGCTAAAATGTAAGAATCTGGTAGAATCATAGCCTATTTCAGTGGAAAAGCGAGAGATACGTGGGTCGGACTGGGTACAAGTGGTTTGATGAAGATGTGATACTCGACACTAGTTGAAGATGATCGATGGTTCTCTGCGGTAGGTGTTTGACTAGTAAGGGTCTGCAACCCTAGAGACTCGGACATGATAGTGGCGAGGTGTGCAGTAAGCATGAGACACAGTGACAGACCAAGAAACTAATGGTAAGACATGTGGTCAGATATAATGTGCAGGAGTGCTGAAGCAGTGTTGACGAGTACAAGAGTCAAGTAGGTTACTGGGTCTACCGGTGCTAGTTGATGGATGGGAGTTGACCATGGAGAATCTGAAAAAGTGAAGGAAAGTCTAAAATTGTCAAAAGCGGAAAGAGTACACGGCCGTATATTATGTGGTGTTTAGTGCACATGGCAAAGTGCGGATGACAAGTGTAGAAGGAGGCAGAGTGCTATAGTTGTGGGACATGTTAGAGACTATTCGAGCAAAGGATGAGACACATGCGAATTTAACTCAGGGTAACACAGGGCAAAGGTGAAATTCCTTCAAGTTTCAGAGGGACGGTAAAGAAAGAGCAAGGATATTGAGTTTAGGTAAGTCGTATATGTGGCGTCCAATATGTGAGTTGTTCAGCTTCACGTAGACATTGATTGGTGTGTGATGGCGTTGAATGGATACTCCGGATGTTGGGAGTAGAAAGTAGAGTAATGAGAAAATTAATTTTGCTCGAGTGTTGACTGTGAACAGGACGAGAAGAAACTACAGTTGCAGGTGGAGTCACATGGAGTCTAGGACTAGCAGCGATGTTCATGGCTTATATAAGGTCCAATGTACATGAAGGTTCGATGCATGGACGAATCCAAGGTGGCGAAGAATATTCGTCAAGGTGGAGTTTGTTACAATTATGTTGAATATTTGCACATGGCGTGTTACAGTTGGACTTGGATTTGGACTGTGTGTAGAAAGGATAGGAGTTGTGTCTTATTAGGATATTTGTACCCATAGGGCTCTTATATAATTAGGGGATAGACACACGATGTAACCGATGGCAACATAATAGCACAGACACGCAGGGGGAGCAGGTGGCGTCTGCCCTCGCTCGGGGGGCAGGAGTGCTGTATTGTAACGGTGTCACGGGAAGTAGTACCCGTTGGCATGTCCTAGGGATGTAACCATATCGGTAAACCTCGTTAACAAATCTCGGTGTCGTGCTCGTGTGATTGATTGGTCCAAGGATGATCCATTACATGCCTTGAATTTATTCTAAAAAATATATTCTTCCGAAACATGAAAACTATACAATCTTAATATGTGTTGGGTGGAAATCTAATGCAACCACCAACTTTCCCTAGTTGGTCCATCTAGTCTTAGCTCAATATAATCGCTCAACATGCGTGTAGACTTCTTATCATACCTCCTACTTGTCTGACCTCCTGTAAGAATGGTTGCAAACATAGACGAGATTCTAGATAAATATATTTAAAAGAATTATGAGAAGTTGGATATTTGTAATGTTACTTGGAGTTCGAGGCATCAGAGAAAATTCAGTGCGCTACATTCTTCATCATTGCAGAGGGTTAGGGTCTACGAGTTAACCGATGCATTTGTTGGATGGTGGATGTAAGAAATGATCTCCTTGATTTGCATCGAGACCCCAATTGGAACTCAAAGGTCTTTGACACTTGGAGCCCTAAGAAATGGCCAACTGCAGACATTCTTTCACTGGTGGTCGGTGAATGCTACTTCAAGCTCCCAAGTTTGCGCACTTCCACATCCAGCCTCTTACAGTCTTACCATGCCCTTGCCGCGAGGCAGACCTACAACATCAGGCCGTGTTATGTTTTCTAGCAAACGAATTCATATCCCCAGTGTTGTTGGATGAAATTGATAACAAAAACATCAATTGTGTTTGAAAAAATTCCACAAACATTTAACAGACATAGAAAAACAGGATTTGAAACCTGCAACGCAAAAAGTAGATGATCGATACTCCCTTCATGCCCCATTGATAGTCAGGGAGAAATTAATTTCGGTGCGCAGTGGAGCGGCAGATTTTGATAGGAACAGAGTGTTCTCCATTTTTTATTCTCTCCAATGAATTGATGCGCAGCCATACTCTTCTAGCCCATCAAAGATTCAAAATATATCAGTCGGCCCAATCGAGAAGGAGCACAAGAAATCAACAGTGGAGAATTAACCAGGCTTGCCTTCTTGCCGTGCAGGGGAGTGCGGAGGTGTCGAGCGACAGGGGAGATTTTCCTGGGGAAACTTAAGCATGACATTAACAAGAGACGAAATTGAGGGTTAAGAAATAATTAGCATTGTATAAATCCAACCGTGTGCCGTTGGATTAAGTATATTTATAGAGTGTGTCTCGAATCACTTGGAATCCAGGGTAACGGTGTTTTTATTTTACTTGCTCAAAACTTTAAGTCAAAATTCATTGTATCAAAAAGTGCAACCATGAAAATTTTGAATAAGAGTAAAGGAAAATATTGTTTCTGTTCTGGATCCATTGGTAACCTGGCATGAAGTTCCAATTGCTAACACTCCATATAGTCCCTCTAGAATCGATATTAGTACCCAACGAAACAATCCCTTGACATTACTAAGATTGCCGACATTTTCATCATGTATTTTTATCTATATCAAATTATTCAAAACACTGCTAATTATTCAACACATGCATCATTGCAACAATTGTTTTGTGTTTCCATCATAGGATTGTTAATAAGAATTTTATGATAAGAGTCGTCACCAGATTGACATGCTTATACAAAAGCTAACTTCCTATTTCACAACTATTGCAAAATAAAATTATTGCATCCAAATAAAAAGGACATCGTGTATTTCTCATACTGTCGGTGGCCAAAGAAATCTTATACTACTCATCCTTATTTCTATTCATGAATCCTGGGCCGAACCACTCGAACTAATTCTTCCATTGCAGCTGCAAAAAATAGATGTATATCATCTATTGTGTTTACTGATGCTTCCCATTCCAAACAGCATGTCCGGTCTTCAGCTCCTCGTAGCTAGGACTTCTCTATACGTTTATCTTGAGTCTAGTATATAGTTGCAATGGTCCGAAAGAATTCTAAGACAAGCGGGACCTGCGGAAAAAGACTAGTGGCATGTGGCGTGAATATATTGAACTATGGTAGTAATAAATGTGCTTAAACACGGAGAGGCTGGTGGGTGTATTAGCTACATAACGACTATCCACGTGGCGGAACTACAAGGTATACAGCGGCCCACAGCAAAGGGAGGCACATACTTACCATCCTTATTGCCCAATTTGATCCTTATACGTTAGTCTTTGCGCATATGCTACGTTGGCCATGGCACTACCTTGCTTGCACACATAGGGTTCGTGCAAATACATACAATTTCACTCAGTTTGCATTGAACACAGGGTTGTACGAGTTGAAGTTCCGTCTGAATTTTCTTAAAATACACAAAAGGATATTTCTTTTATCTCTAAAGTGTGATAGAGTTTTCTTTGGTACATAAATCAGTTACCCGATTTTCACCTATGAGAGTGCTGACTGAGTTTACTTATGTAGTTCGACGTCCAAGAATATACTTCGTCAATACTAGTATATGATGTACATTGGACTTTGACATGTTCACAACATTTGTGGCTCTTCAAAAATTAAAGTTTGCTAATTAGTGCGATAATTTCCAAAGTGTAAAGTAGGTTTTCCCAAAAGGAAATGTGCACATAATAAGAAGAGGAAAGTCTATTAAGTAGAAATGAAGGAAATCCACAAATGTAATTTGACAATAAAAGCTTGGTATGTCGGCCCATTTACTTCCTTTTGATTGTCTTCGGCTACTAATCAGAGTCGGGTAATAATGCATGTGTAATTGTGTACATACACTCCTCCTCAATGCACCACCATCGCCGCCTCCACCGCGAATCAGATCCCTCCTTCCTCTATCATAGACTTGGAGATGGCCTCGTATCCTAGAGAAATGGACTCCTCTTCCATGACTAACAGTGGTGATCCTAAGCCATTAGTGCCTTGAGGTGCTTCAAGTGCGTCTCCAAGACTTGGGAAAACCTCATCTTTATTCAGAGCACTGCAAGAAGCTTACCCAGAACCTTCTAGATTCCTCTACGGCAGTTCGATCATCCGATGACATCTATCTGTTTCAGCAGTTAATCATAGCTGCAAAACCACCCTTTGTTCTTTCCTCATTTTGTCTTTCAACTCATTATGTACCCCTAGATCGTGTTATCGTACAACTGCAATGGCATGCTCCACTACCGACGCTTGGAACCCACGAACGATACTGAGTATGTCATGGCAAATCTTGATCCCCACATGTCGTCGTCCCGCTTCCATGTGTTCAAGTCCATAAATTATGAAGACGGTTTCATCAATGGAGTAGAAATATATTCCTCTAGAACCGGAGGATTGGTTCATAAGGAGATTGAATGCTAAGGCCATATTATGCTTATTGATATCCCATGGATGTATGGGTTTCTCAATGGTTGTTTGCATTTTCTATATGAAGAAGATAATGTAGTTGTGGCGACACGGAGGGGAAGATATGTATGAACATTAATGTACCCGATGTTTGGAATTGTTGTGGAGGTTGTTTCATTTACCAATCAAAGGGCAGCTTGCGTTACACAAATTTTGAGAAAGACCATGTTATCCATGCTTGTCGGTTAATGTTGTGGAGGACTATCACAGACAAAAGTTTCTTTTGAAGCATCGCATTGAGACTTCCTAGCTATCTGATGTTCAAGTGAAATTTCGGTGGGTAGCCATTCACCTGGAATGTAACTCGATCTTCTTCATGGGGGGGGGGGAGAGGGAGAAGATAACAAATTGATGACATACAACATGGAGCATGGGCATGTTTGAGTGATCCGTGATCTCACACATGACTCCATCTTACCTTATCTATCATATGTTCCATCTTACCTTATCTTAACAATTAATTGGTGTAGTTTTTCTCTTCATAATAAGAAGATGTATAGGAGGAGTAATAGTTCAAATTTTGAACGAGTTGTTCTGTTGTTAGATCACTCTATATATCATCGTTGCAAGCATCTTTGATGTGTAGTTGTCGGTTCTATAAGCATATCTATTCCATTGAGCTAGAAAACAATGATCTATGTGATACTTATGATACAGTATATAAGATTGTTCCATTGAACTGCTTGATTTGTATTCCGAGGCTGAAATACTTTGAATGAATACTTTAAATAGGAATGGTTGTTAGCTTGGTGTTAATGAATATTCAGGTGTTAATATTTTAAATAGGAATGGTTGTTAGCTTTACGACAACGTCGACAAACTATGCTTGGATATAATAATGTTATTTGTTTACCTAATTATTTGTTTTCTCTGAAATACTATACTTTGCATCACAAGACTTCGAAAACATCCTCTTTACTCCATCATGACATGGTGTTTTCTAAGTTGCGTTTCGTCGAAAAAAGAACTATATGATGATGAGTCATTGTGCATCATAGCTAGGCATTAAACATACACATATACTCAACATCTCAATCATTTCAGCCATGTCAATCTATGGTGCCAATGCCTATCCAACACACTTGAAGGCAAGAGAGGAAACATCAAACCTCTCATAACAACATTGGCCTACCATAGATTTGCTGCAAGATCGAGCCCCTTAACCTTTAAATTCCTATCATGAGACAGTTTACAATTGAATGATGTCCTAACTACTAAGACTGCCACTTATGATGCGTAAACTGGAGGCGCAACACAACTTTAGTGAAAGATGGAAATGGTGGCTACCATTTAGAGAATGGCAGCAAATGTTATTGCAACCTCACACTTTCGTGTGCTACTTGGTACTAGTAGGGTAACAGTAACTAAAGATGCAATGCATTCCTGGTGTTAATTATCAGCTCTAGATGAGAATGTTTCCTGTGACGAATCTCACACATACAACTCGGACTGTTGCTCGGCCTAAGGCTGGTTGTCAAAAATGTCATCCTCAGAAAGCATCCTATGAGAGGAGTTATCCGTGAAACCATGTTACCTTTAGAAGTTGGGGAATTAGAATAAGGTTAAGGAGTTAGGAACTCAGGAGACAGATCAAGATTGGGCAGAGCAAATTGAAACTAGCAAGAAAAAGGCCAAAAGTTTATTTGGTTCACAAAGCTCGATTTACCACCAGAAGAAGACACGTCACTTACACACGCCTTGGTCCCCTCGTATAGGACATGCGGTTTGTTCTGCGGTGGAGTAGCGACCAGTAACGCTTGGACTTGTTTGTGTGAGGGGTCCTAACCTCTTGAGAGCCTCATATTCTGCTTTTCACTCATAGGATTTCAACATCTCCTCTGCAAGTACCTGAATGCATAGTCATTTACCGAATTGCTTAAAATTTATGTTTTCATGTGGGTTCGTATTACTTCTTAGGCGCATGTAGGAAAGTGACCAGCCGAATTTTCATCGGTCTGCTGGTAGGATTAGTTTACCTTAAAAGAATCATACATTTTTCTTTGCATAATCTAAGAAATAGCTCAATTCTATAGTAGTGAAAAATACATGTCACCCTAATTTTATGTTTTCGTGGAAACATTTGCTGGTTTTGCATAGGGGTAGAAGAAGAGTTATATGTGTGTTATTTTATTAATTGTGCAGAAACATTAAAACAACACTGGCAAATCCAATGCCCTACCCGGTAGCAGATCTGGCAAGTGAAATGACAAAGTCGGCGACACACTGGAGGAGATTATTTCCACTAGCCACAACCCTGGTATCCTCCTCCTCCTTGCCCTCAAATCCCGCAGCAACAACCTCGTCGCCCTACTTCCTACCTGAGCTCATCTCCCAGCTCATGAGTTGCCTAACCACCTACTTGGATATTTCCGCTCCGCTGCTTCCCAAGCCCCGCATCTTCCCCTTCGCCGCCACATGCACTTCAGCCTCCGCCATATCTGATACCGAACCTACAATCCATGCCGCCTTCTACTCTTTCGGCTACCGCATCACCATAGCCATCCCCAGCCACCATGAGCTAAGCTTCGTCCACCTCCTCACGGGCGAGCAATTCACCATCCCCCATCCGCTAGCAGACTTCTTCTGCCTCCTTTTCTCCGGTGGTTTCATCCTCGCCTTTCTTCCGGCTGTCCGCCATGTCCATCAGTACTGCCGCCTTGGGGATGCTGAGTGGCGTGTGGCGTCATGCAGTGAAGCCTACGTGCTTGAGGATTTGATCTTTGTCATCTCACCCTGCACGCCTTGGTCGGATCGGAAGATGCCGCTGGCTTATGTTACCGTCTAGTAGTTGGCAAGCTGTTAGACACCAATTCAGTGGAGGTCACGTTTCTCGGAAATCAGTTGGATACACAGGCCACACATGATTCTTTATATTCTGCCTCATGGAGTATCTCGACAAATTACTGCTCTGGTGCATAAAATGTTTGTCACTGCCTTTAGCAGCATATGTTAGTATTGTGCATATTGTTCAAAGTTGCACATAAATGGACATAATGAAAAGATGATCCCTCAAATGTTGTCAAAAAATATTTGCAAGTCCACGAATCAGTACGAGATAATGCTTTTTGCTTCTTTATCCGCGGTGTTGCTTTGTGAAATGCAGCAACTTGTAAGTCAGTGTACCATATTATAAGATGTCAATTTCATAGTAGAGTAAGAAGTGCATCCTTTCTATACACAACTTCCTATGCTCGAATCTTCTTATAAAATGTTATCTTACTAGGAGGATTTGACGCTTTTTGTTGCGCAGTTGGTGTTGTTGGGTTTAAAAAATATATCACTCTTTTTTAAAATATAAGGCATATTTCTTTTATGAAAAAGTAAGCCTTTTTAATTTTGATCAAATTTATAGAGAAAAATATCAAAATCGCATAATATGAAATCGGAATTTATTAAATATATGTATCCACTGTCATTTCAACCATGAGCAGAGTACCACGGCCTCCGAACATTTGGTATGTAACGTCTGCGGCTTTGCTAATCCTTTGGACAAGCCTGTGAGACATAATACTGTTTACTGAAGTATGAGTATATTTCATTCGTTCTATCTTGGGCGTGTCTTCTTCTTTGTTGGTGAGATAGTGTGAGCTCTTTGAACCACTGCCTGTTCCTTCCATGGGTGAATTTCAGCGATAAAGGTGACAATTGCAGAGTAAGGTATGTGGCGATCAAAACTAGACCCCAACTGCAAAATCTGACAAATGCAGAGTAAGGTAATATCAAGTGAAGAACATTTCTCTAGCCCACTAAATTGTTTCAGGAAAACATATGATTAAACATGGCAACATCATTTATTAGATATCCAAACACGCCAAACTAATAGCTATCATATGAGTACACGTACAGCGATTCTGAAAGCAAGCATTTACATCACCAGGACCCTGTACATTGCATATGTCAGATGCCATCGCAGCTAGCACTGAGAAATACAATAGTGAAAACGAAGTGTATCATACTCCCAGGCGAGTCAGTCAGCTATTTATTTTTGTATATCTGACGGAGAGCTCTGACCTTGAATCACGGCTCAATCTGGCTGCCGTCTAAGCGGATGGAGGCCATGCTAGACGCGCTTTAGGCTACGGCGCGTCACCTTGCTACGACTTAGGCGATCTACTCTACCCTTTTGCCACTCGGCAGCCTTCTTTCTCATTCTTCTTCCGCTTTATAGGGCTGAGTTGTGCCATGGCCCCAGCTGCTATGACGAATGACTTTGAACATGTTTATATGGTTCTATGTTTTATCTATAAAGCGGTGCGAAAGCCTATTTCGAGAGAGCTCTGACCTTCAATCCGGCTCAATCTGGCTACCGGCTAACACTTGTGCCGTTCCACCTGAGATAACAAGAAAGATTGGTAATGTAAACTGAAGGTGCACCAGAATGCGTGGTTCTATGTTTTATCTATAAAGCGGTGCGAAAGCCTATTTCGAGAGAGCTCTGACCTTCAATCCGGCTCAATCTGGCTACCGGCTAACACTTGTGCCGTTCTACCTGAGATAACAAGAAAGCTTGGTAATGTAAACTGGAGGTGCACCAGAATGCGACGGAAAGAATGTAAACAAAAATGAAAGAAAGAGAAAAGGGGGTTCAACACCTGGATGGATTATCAGCTCTTTATGAGAATATGTTAATGATCACACTCTCTTGATACAAACCAATATAAAGAAAAGTGGGTGATTTCTATCCTGTAAATACACGAATTCTGGGAAGCAAGTTCGTATATGAGAAACAGTTAGCAGTTCAGTCCTGCACTCAACCTGGTTTTCAAGTCAGCGTTCCATTCCATTTTTCCATGTTGTAATTTGTAGTGCATCCATGTTAGCTTCTCAAGTCTGAGGCGGTAAGATAAAATTGAGGAATCAGGACACAACGTAGATCTGGGGCGGCGGTGTCCTCGCTGCCTCGCCTCGCTCGCGGGGGGCTACGGGATCTGGGGCGGCGGCCTCGGCTGGTGTGGCGCCTCCAGCCCTTCGGCGTATGGTGGCGTGGGCGTGGGCCGGCGGTCTTGGTCGTGAGGACGGCGAGACCTTTGGAGGATGCGGATCTGGGCGCGGCGACGGCTACAGCGGCGTCAGATTTGGCCATCTCCACCCCTACACTCCACCGGTGTGCTCCTCCCCCCTGCCAGATCTGGTCTGCTACGGCGTGGGGGCCCGGTTTCGATGGGTGGGAGTGGATGTTGGGGTTCCAGGACCGGGGGAAACCCCTAGCCAGCCTTGCTGGCATGACGGTGGAGCTTCGGTTCCAGTACCGGTGCAATATTTTTCTACAATATGTTGCAGCATACCAGGGGCAAAAATTGTGCATCTTTGTTCACAACTGAGATCATTGTGCATTGAACATTGACATCGAGAAATTACCATTAGGAAAAATGAAGCAACTCTGGCACTGAAAAATTATAACATGGATCTTGTGATGATTTTGTTGAGGAACCGGCAGGAGTAATGCCTTTACTTTATAGAAAGGAAGAAAGGTGAGACATAATGTACAACGGTGCACACGTTTTTGGCCGGATTACGCGGCTAAAACCGGTGAAAAAATAATACAAGACTGGCTCAGCCAATGCCCAAAGGGTGCATGGCCATAGCGAACGCTAACTCCCGTTGATTGATGTCCTCGATGGCTAGCATGGCCACCTCACGGTGAGTCATGTGACGTCCTCTAAAAGCATGTATGTTCCTCCTTCTCCATAGAGCCCATGAAGTATAGATGAGCCTGCTGCTACGCTGCCTCTGCACTTCTCTTGACTCTCTAGTAAGCATGCTCTCCCAGTCCCAGCATCCGGACACAACACCAGGTTCTGGCATGAAGTTTGACATTGGTATGCCGTCATTGGTCTAGGAGATCACCTGGTTCCAGACTGCTAAAGAGAAGGGGCAGTTTTTGCACAGGTGAGTTATCTTGTGATGAATTGGTTGCCGAGAATGTACTGCATTGTTCAATTCTGATTGCAAGGCACCGGTTTGGGTCTTTTCAAGCATGGCGGGCGGCAGGCGTCTCGGCACTTGTGGTTATCCACTCCGTCCGGCGACCCGGTGCTTGTGGTTACCCACACCGGCTTAAGAGCTGATTGATTGATGTTGTTGATCTGTAATTGACCTCTTGATTAATGTTGTACACATCATCGAACCTCAGTATCAAAAATCGCATATACAAGTAGAATAGATGATACACAGATTGATCAGTCATGAAACAACGGTGATTTCACCTTCAGTGGAGCGACTCTCACGCTGAACAACTACTCCCTCCGTCCGGAATTACTTTTCGCACAAATGGATAAAAATGAATGTATATAGAACTAAAATACATTTATATACATCCATTCCTATAACAAGTATTTCCGGTCGGAGGGAATATGTGTCTCGGGAGTCGGGACTCTTAGCACAAGTGGAGCCTGAAAGCGTTCAAAAGGGCTGATGTCATGTGTTTTCCCCTTCTGCCTAGAATTTTTATTTTTCTCCCCCGCTAGCTTTACGTTATCATGTATCGTGTCATTCAAAATACAATTGTACCACTTCCACCAAGATGCAGGGAGCCATCTACTGTTTAATTGAATCACAGGGACGGTGGGATTCACGATCTTCCTATAGTAAGAAATATATTATCCTTATGTGTGGTGGACGGATAGCTAATGCAACCACCATCCGTTCGTTGTTTATAAGACTTATTATAAGAGCTTTGTACTTTTCTCATAGCTCAATATTTTCAGTAAGCATACTTGTAGCCTTGTTATCATTCCTTCTACCTGTCATAGTTCATCGGAATAGTTGCATCCATGGTCGAGACTCTAGATGATGAGAGAAATCATATTTGATGAGAAGTTTGATACGTGGAATGCTACTTGGAATGGGAGGCACCCAGGAACAATCAGCTTCCACATGTCGAAATGTTTTAGGATTATCATGGATTAGTCTGGCGGTATACTTCTTGCTGGGCTGGCAACCATTTAGGTATTCACGCGTAGAAGCTACAACGCAGTATGTACAGGGTCCATGCATCAAGAATCATTGGTGAGGTGAGTGGCTTCCATCAGTGGCTGACTGGGTGTGTTCCGCGGTATGTGCAAGTCGTACAAGTAGGACAAAGAAGCCAAGCAGACGGATAAGGCTAATACTCTAAAATACTTTGCTGTACATGAGTGTCTACACTCTAAAATATGTTGTTGTACATCCGACATTGTCTGTATTAAAATCTTTAAAAAGACTTATATTTAGAGTACTTCGTTTGTTTACTAGGCTTAGGTTTAATTTTCATGTCAAAAATAGAGCCCATGTGGTGTGCCAATGAATAACATGTTTGTTCTGCCCGCCCGCTTCCCCACCCAGCAAACGCCCAAACCCAACTAAACGAAATCCTCTTACCACTCTTCTCAATCATCAGCCACACATGGGCGACTTGACCAGTAGAGTTGTGCTCCTGCTTGATCCCTGCGCTAACACGCAACTAACTCGAGTGATTCCATTAGATATCCCCACTCCTCATCCATAGCACCACGTGACTTCCTTGATTATTTTTCATGTTCTTTCGGTGTGCACGCTTGAGATCAACAGGACGGTAACCAGTGCGTCCCATGTTCCAACACGCTGCAACTCCTGCTCCGTGGGGCCTTCATGTGGGCATGTCGCCCACACCAATGATCTTGGACCTTCTTAGTTTTCCCTGGGAACCGCATTGGATTTCTGCTGGGCTAGGTCAAGCATCTCCCACGCCTAGGCTTCTCCTGTGATGTCCACCCCATGCGTCTTCTCTAGGGGAACCGACCAGGTACAATCTGATCCTGCCTCAGACGGAAAAACCAGTTCTTCTAGCTACTCCCAGCCACGGCGTGTTCAGCAGCAAAAAGTCACGACAGGTTCAGCAGCAGTTCACAAGATCAGATGATAATTTCTTATTGATAAGTTGAACACTAGTGACGTACAACTAGAATTTTGTTACTTGTATCTATCACATCTCGAAGTGCCATTCTTTCGCAAGGACGTTGAGAAAATTGTCAAGGCCATGCTGGTGGATAAATCTCCAGGACAAGACAGTTTCATGGGAAAAAATTATAGCGCTTACTGGGACATTATCAGAGATGCTCTAATGAAGGCATTAAAGTATATTTATCTCGTGGAAACATGTGAGGCCTGCCTCCTACCAACAAAGCAATTGTCTCCTTACGTCGCATGAAGGACGATGGAGCCGTCAAGCAGTGTGATTTTCGATCAGTTGGCCTACTGGACTGGGTCATTAAGATCTTTGACAACGTGCTCTCCCGACGACTTGCTGTGGAATCACCAAATCTGGTGGGCATACACTAGAGCACCTTCGTGCGGGGAAGATCCATTCATGATAATTTATGCTTGTCCAATGCACCGCCCCTCGTATGTATGCGCTCAAGCAATCTGCGGTCATGCTTAAGATGGATATTTTGAAGGCCTTAGACTTGGATCAATGGCCTTTCTTGATTGAGGTGATGAGGACAATGGGATTCAGTGACAGGTGGATTTGTTGGATTTGTGGCTTGTTAGCAACCTCAGCGGCGAGGATTTTGGTAAACAGCGTGTCTAACGCTAGATTCACAATTGTCGTGTGCTAAGACAGGGTGGCCACCTTCCCACATGTTGTTCATCTTGATCATGGAGGCCCTTAAGCGTCTCGTCATGCTTGCATCAAGCATTGGACTCTTATCACCCCTTACGAGTAAGATTTTGTTTAACCAAGGAGAAAAATGGCAGTAATTAAACAGAATGGTCTAAAACATATTTATTTATGCTGAGGTCAACATGCGTTTTATGCTCTTTCGATAAAGAGCTCAAACGACAATCAAACTTGAGAGCAAGAAGCTATAAATTTCAATACCAGAATCGTGTTTTGTCCCGACTTCCAGTTCTTCGACAAGTGCATTTTGTCGGGCACCCAACAAACTTCCTGTTTGCTGAGTTTTATTCAATTGGACTTGGTGGAAGTAAGAAACTCGACAGAGCAGTGACTTTACCAGGTTCTAATGAAAAACAACTCGGCAGACTATCAAGTTTGCCGAGTTGGTGATGAAAACAACTCTGCAGACACCGACATGTGTGCCATGCGTGGCAGCAATGGACGGAACCGTGATGGTGGCCTTTGTTTGCCTTGTTTCTACCAACGGCAACTCGTCAAACAATTTCTTATTTTCATTTTCTTAATTTTAATGACATAGGTCATATATTTGCCAAGTTCCTGACTTGTGTTTAGTCCCACCTTGCTACTTGAAACCAGGTTAAATTGGCACCTCGTCTAGATGCAGTAAGCTACGTTCATCATTGCACCCTTTGTGGAAGATATGACTGCCACTATAAAGTTCCTTTGCTTAAGATAAGATGATCTGGTCGTCTTATGATGGGCAGATAAGTTTCATAGTGACACTTTCTATCTTCACCAAGTGACCATTGCTGACCGCTTAGCTATTTTTTCACACTTTCCGTCTTGGCACTCTTGTTTTATCGACCGGATAATTCTATTAACCTCCACGGTGATCGACTCTTTTTTGAATCATTGAATTGAACATTGTTGGTCTACACTGCCCTTCTCGGTTTCTCTTGTTTTACCGGATGGATCATTTCATTAAGGTCGGCGATGCTAGACCCTTTCTTGAATCATTGCATTAATTAAGTTTCATTGGTCTATACTGCCCATCTCGGTCGTGGCAGTTTCATTGGAGGAATTTATAGCGTTTACCCGGGCATTATCAGAGATGATCTAATGAAGCCATTAAAGTATATTTCTCTCGTGGCGACATGCGGGGTATGCTTGCTACCTAGATGAGTCGGGGAAAGAGAGGCATGGAACACACTCAACGATGTTCGGAGAAGACCGTGTCACGAAAGCTCAACACAAATACTGAAGAACCAATTTCACAAGTTGTGGATGGAGGAAACTGAATCGTTGACGACTAAGCAATACTCCTCACTACTTATGTGGGAGAGATCCAGGCATTTGCTGCAAAACTCTAAACAATCGAGGTTGTGGAGAAATTTTCTTTCGGTGAGTGACAAATTCACATACATCATCGACACGCTCGAGCAGCTTTAGACATCGAGGGCATGACAATAACATAGGGGATTGAATGCGTGCGGCAAGGGAAAGAGAATGCATGTGGCTGTCGGAAAGGCAAAGGAGGAGGTGGTGCCCAACTTATGTACTTGGGCAAAGATTGAAAGTCCCCAAGTAGCAAAGTACGCGACGATGGAGATGGCCCGAGAAACACCAAAGCACGAAGACCACAATGAAAAATTCAAGCTACAATGTCGTGGTATGGCGGACCAATCCAAAGAGTGGAATCGAGGAAACATGGATATTTCCGAAGTAAAGTGTTGTAACTGCAATGTGATTGGTCACTTTGCGGAGAATTTTCCATAGACAAACAAGCGAGAGGTCAAGGAAAATTTGGGGAAGTAGGAACCTGAACGTCCAGGACTTCTGATGGCTAAAGTTTGTGATTTCGTCCGAAGAGTGGTTGCGAAACCAACCCTAAAGTTGCTACATCGTGAGAAGAATGTAATACCAAAGTTATAGGGAACTAGAAAATGCCGTTGTATTTGGATACGGGTGCCAATACCACATGACGGGGTGCAAGGAAAATTCCTTGAGCTGGAATATGATGTTGAAGGCTCGCAGAAGTTAGGTGATAGCTCATCTGTGGAGATTTACGCACAAGTATTTGTCCTCTTTGAGCATCTCACACGATTACATCGCATACTCACCGGATTATACTACATCCTGCGGCTTCGCAACAATATCATTTCTGTCAGGAAACTTGACAAGAACGTATACAAGGTGGATATCGAGGACGGAGTGATGACGATCTTGAACAGCCTCCAACACATGATAGAGTATGGGAATGTGCGGAGCATGCTCTATATCCTCACCCTCGATCAATCTAAACCGGAGTGTTTTTTTGTCAAAAGTGACGATGATTCAAAATGGGGAAACCGTGTGTAGATGGGTGATTATTGTTATAAACCACGATGTTCGTGTCCGGTTAGGGCAGGAAATAGTCACCGTATAGGATATGTATAGGCTTAGTTTTAATCCAATACTAAACAGCCGGCCACCCCATATACCCTACGCCCAATATCCTCTCCATCCCGAGAGGGCCCTGACGGTGGAGCACATGTCTTCCGCTTGCCAAGCAACGTGGATCAGCTTAGCTGAGTGGAGGTGGGTAGGCACGAAGTCGGCACAGCTAGTTTCGGGGTACGCGGTGCTGGGCGGATCATTTGAGTGTAGGGTCACACGAATAAAGTCAGCACGGGAGCTTCGGGGCACGCGGTGTCAGCGCAAAGGCGCGGTAGGGTGTCTGTACGGAGGTCCAGGCTTTATTTCTATTGTCGCTGACCCGGCTCGCTGTGGTGCAGGTGTTGTAACCTGCTGTGGTGATGGTGACTCCACCACGGAGGGGGTTGCATAGAGAGGTGTGGGCGGTGTTCCGGGCGGAGCAGATACAAGTGCGTGTGGTGGCTTCGAGTGTGCTATGTGTGGAAAGCAAGAATGTTGCCACGAACCGTCCATGGCGGTTGCTGTGTGGCAAGGCATGGATCTGTATTGGATCTTTGGATACAGCGAGATTGTGATCTGGAATGGCTGCCTATCGCTGCTGCTCCACTAGATGGATGCATCATGATGGGTGCGGTGGTGCCATGGATATACAGATGGATAGAAGTTGGTGCAAGGCAGCTCGGCGTCCAGTCGGTCCGTGAGTCATCACCCGGGCAGAAGGTGCAGCATCGCCGTATGCAAGCCTGGCATTTGGCTACCTGGAGGCGCTACATTATCCTCAGAGTCGTCGTTGAAGCATGGTGCTTGTTTCTACTCACACCACTTCCAGAAAACCTCAGATCCCTTTGGAATCAAAAAAAGGTGGTGTTTATGTGTCATGCACCACCTTTTGAGCGTCATTCATGGAGTGGTCACTTGATGGAGGGAATAGTGTGGTTGAGGATAGTGGAAGACGGTGTTGATGGTATTTCTGGCGATGACAGTGGGGTGAGAGATGACGGTGCAGCATGGTCGCGATAGTCGACTCGTGTGCGACGTGTTTGAGGGTTCGTTATGGGTTGTTTGTTGTTGGGGCAAGGTCCGGGGTTGCAACGATGACATGCCACATGTGGTATGTTTGGTGATATTCCATGGTGCTAGCCTTGCATAGTTATCCTTTCTTGCCCTCCTTCGGAATCAAAGTGACGCCGTTTACCTCACGGTTGGCTGGGTGTTTGGATGGGATATTCATGTGGGTTCAATTGACCTCTACACCCTGGCGTGAGTTAATGGTCATCTATGGTGAATTCAGAGTTACTTGCTCATGGAGGGGGTATAACAACGATGCTTGATCGGGGAGAAGTGATGACGATGACTCCTTGTGCTCCCTCGATTAGGCATTGTTGTCTGTACTGCTAAGCGGATTGCGAACATACTTTGTATATTTCCCCTTTAACCAATTGGGAAACTATCTTCTTGATTAATCAATGACACAAATATGTTGTGCCTTCATTTCAGAAGAAAAACAGATGACGACGGACTCCTTATTGCCGTTCCTCCTTACAATGTCGATATCTGATTGAGCAACCGTCCCCTCGAAGTTAAGCGAGGAGTGCACCAGGTCCAGCACCATGCTCGATGCTCCAGATACCCTATTCATTTTATATGGAAATGCCAAAATGTTGGCGGAGAAGCCTGCTTTTCGTATTTCTTTCGGAACACTTCAGAAAATATCTAGTCGTGTGGCCTGAGATGCTACAAGGGAAGCAAAAATTGACAGACTTATCATATTTCATAACGTAACGAATTTCTGTGAAGGAGCGAACTACTAGTGTGGTGAGGATCAAATGGCTTCGGTGGCCGATGCACCAGGATCTCAACGCACACCCAAAGATGCTCATTCACAACATGTTGTTGGGGGTGGAAACACAAACGGGGATGTCCACCAACATGAACGCCCACATTCTTTTTTTCAAAGGGGAGCAAATGTTTGTCGCTTCTCCTTAATAAAAAAGAAGGGTTAATCGAGTTTTTATCCGAGGACAATCACGCCTCCACAGATGAAAAAAAAATACTCTCGCGGCATGATCGAACTCAATGCTTCACCCCTACTGTGATCCAATCGTTTGCGCCATTCGTAATTCGACCAATGATAATCAAAAGCATTGTGAATTTGTTTCTGAAGACCCTTGTGTTTTGCTGATTCCCTAGCTCCCAGGCAACCAACATTAGGAGTGTTTCCGTTGCGTGTCTTCTATGACCGCCCATAAGCGTCGTTGCCTCCCACCAATTGTGGACTGAAGGAAATGTTTGCCAAGCATCAGTGTCAATCTACTGCGCCTCGATCCAGGACTTTAGAGCGTTCCAAATGCGAATGGAAAACCTTCATTGAACATCACAGCGTTTCAAATGTGAATGGAGAACCTGCAGTGAACACCACAACAATCCAAATGAGAATGGAGAATTTGCATTGAACAACACAGCGTTCCAACCTGCATTGAACGCACACATTCACATATATTGTTGATATGCTACCTACCTGAACGCCAATGTCTGGACGCTAATATTGTTGCACTTTTCTGTAGAAGTATTATAATGTATAAAGTCAAATCTAAGTATTCACTTGGTCATTTGTGTAGCATTATACGTTAACACATATTCGTGTAATATGAAATACAACTCTTCTGCGTTTGCCTGCCGCAGAAAACGGGAGGTTGTTGAAGTACTCACTCCTTTCTGGTTTAAATGGCTCAAATTTGTAATCTCATCACCTAAGCCATATGATGAGTGAAGGAATGTATCTCATACTTTACAATACTATCCAAATTATACTGATGCATTAGTTTGGATTACTTGCATTGCATGCATGCTTGACCACTAGATGAGAACATTACATGAATCATTGTGTCCATTTTTAATTCTTGCATGCAAAGATTTAATGTTCCTCGCAATCTCAAAATGAGATGGAGGTGAGCCCTATAAATCAAAAAAACAAAAAACATAAGATAAGCCCAATAAACCGGAAAAGGAGGGATTAAAACACATGTATGGTGAGATTATAATTTGTTAGAATTATGTCGAATATTTATACAACGTAGCTTACAGTTGGACGTGGATTTGGACTATGTGTAGACAGGGTAGGGGTTGTAGCCTATTAGGGTAGACACACGATGTAATCTATGCCAACATAATAGCACAAGCACGCAGGGGGAGCCGGCGGCGTGTGCTGACGTCCGGACGGCGGCGATGCAGTATTGTGGCGGTGCCACGGGGAGGAGCGCCCGTAGTCAGGCACCGGGGATGTAGCCATATCGGTGAACCTCGTTAACAAATCTCCTTGTCGTGCTCGTGTGATTGCTTGCTTTTCGGATGATTGACTACGTGCCTTGGATTTATTCTAACAACTGATATTATGAGGAAAGTTTGAATCGAGGCGGATCGTGTTGATCTCAAGTGGATCAAAAAGTTATCAGAAAACGAGAAGAGTTTTCGGTGCATCAGATTGATGGCGGCAGTAGGGATCGAGCGACGCGGCAGCTTCTAAAGCAAACCCCATGCGGAACGAAGGAAGGGATTGGATGATCGGTCAATGTGCGTGGTAGGTCGACATCGCATCGTGGAGGATCTGGTTCGTGGGATTTGTTGTTAAAAAAACTGGGACAAGGACATGACTAGAGGGAGTCGACGAATGTCAGGGATTGTTATCAAGTGTGAAGAAAAGGAAAAGGAGCCTGGAAGCTACAAGTGATGAGTTGCAGTTTTGGCACGTGCTCACAAAAAAGCTTCAAGGGACTACTTTTGGATTATTTCGTTGGTACACAATTTGTGTATGGGTATGGCAATGGTCTTGGTTATAGCTCGAGTAGTATGGAGTGTCTCGTTAGTAGGATCATGCATATACAGGCCGTCAAGCAATGCACGAAGATGTGTGGGTGAACAGGGCGTAGGGTGAAGCATGGTTGCAGTCAGAAATTTTTGGTTGGTCGGCCTGGACTGTGTCACAAATCGATAGGGATGTCGGACAGAAGATTACAGTGATTTTAGCAACGATGGCATATAAACGTGGTGCTGACGGTGGCCAACTTCTGGGGCATAGAAACATGTGTTGCAGGCCTAAGGGTTTGGGTGTCTTGGACAAGACAATGAAGCAGGGTTGATTCAAGACAGTGTGCACATGAGAGAGATTGAATTCAATGCGACACAGGGTGGCACGTACAAAAACCATGGAGTCATGTTGAAGATGGAGCTGGAGTCTGATGGACGACTTCACTCTATGCTCATGGGGTGGCTAAAATGTAAGAATCTGGTAGAATCATAGCCTATTTCAGTGGAAAAGCGAGAGATACGTGGGTCGGACTGGGTACAAGTGGTTTGATGAAGATGTGATACTCGACACTAGTTGAAGATGATCGATGGTTCTCTGCGGTAGGTGTTTGACTAGTAAGGGTCTGCAACCCTAGAGACTCGGACATGATAGTGGCGAGGTGTGCAGTAAGCATGAGACACAGTGACAGACCAAGAAACTAATGGTAAGACATGTGGTCAGATATAATGTGCAGGAGTGCTGAAGCAGTGTTGACGAGTACAAGAGTCAAGTAGGTTACTGGGTCTACCGGTGCTAGTTGATGGATGGGAGTTGACCATGGAGAATCTGAAAAAGTGAAGGAAAGTCTAAAATTGTCAAAAGCGGAAAGAGTACACGGCCGTATATTATGTGGTGTTTAGTGCACATGGCAAAGTGCGGATGACAAGTGTAGAAGGAGGCAGAGTGCTATAGTTGTGGGACATGTTAGAGACTATTCGAGCAAAGGATGAGACACATGCGAATTTAACTCAGGGTAACACAGGGCAAAGGTGAAATTCCTTCAAGTTTCAGAGGGACGGTAAAGAAAGAGCAAGGATATTGAGTTTAGGTAAGTCGTATATGTGGCGTCCAATATGTGAGTTGTTCAGCTTCACGTAGACATTGATTGGTGTGTGATGGCGTTGAATGGATACTCCGGATGTTGGGAGTAGAAAGTAGAGTAATGAGAAAATTAATTTTGCTCGAGTGTTGACTGTGAACAGGACGAGAAGAAACTACAGTTGCAGGTGGAGTCACATGGAGTCTAGGACTAGCAGCGATGTTCATGGCTTATATAAGGTCCAATGTACATGAAGGTTCGATGCATGGACGAATCCAAGGTGGCGAAGAATATTCGTCAAGGTGGAGTTTGTTACAATTATGTTGAATATTTGCACATGGCGTGTTACAGTTGGACTTGGATTTGGACTGTGTGTAGAAAGGATAGGAGTTGTGTCTTATTAGGATATTTGTACCCATAGGGCTCTTATATAATTAGGGGATAGACACACGATGTAACCGATGGCAACATAATAGCACAGACACGCAGGGGGAGCAGGTGGCGTCTGCCCTCGCTCGGGGGGCAGGAGTGCTGTATTGTAACGGTGTCACGGGAAGTAGTACCCGTTGGCATGTCCTAGGGATGTAACCATATCGGTAAACCTCGTTAACAAATCTCGGTGTCGTGCTCGTGTGATTGATTGGTCCAAGGATGATCCATTACATGCCTTGAATTTATTCTAAAAAATATATTCTTCCGAAACATGAAAACTATACAATCTTAATATGTGTTGGGTGGAAATCTAATGCAACCACCAACTTTCCCTAGTTGGTCCATCTAGTCTTAGCTCAATATAATCGCTCAACATGCGTGTAGACTTCTTATCATACCTCCTACTTGTCTGACCTCCTGTAAGAATGGTTGCAAACATAGACGAGATTCTAGATAAATATATTTAAAAGAATTATGAGAAGTTGGATATTTGTAATGTTACTTGGAGTTCGAGGCATCAGAGAAAATTCAGTGCGCTACATTCTTCATCATTGCAGAGGGTTAGGGTCTACGAGTTAACCGATGCATTTGTTGGATGGTGGATGTAAGAAATGATCTCCTTGATTTGCATCGAGACCCCAATTGGAACTCAAAGGTCTTTGACACTTGGAGCCCTAAGAAATGGCCAACTGCAGACATTCTTTCACTGGTGGTCGGTGAATGCTACTTCAAGCTCCCAAGTTTGCGCACTTCCACATCCAGCCTCTTACAGTCTTACCATGCCCTTGCCGCGAGGCAGACCTACAACATCAGGCCGTGTTATGTTTTCTAGCAAACGAATTCATATCCCCAGTGTTGTTGGATGAAATTGATAACAAAAACATCAATTGTGTTTGAAAAAATTCCACAAACATTTAACAGACATAGAAAAACAGGATTTGAAACCTGCAACGCAAAAAGTAGATGATCGATACTCCCTTCATGCCCCATTGATAGTCAGGGAGAAATTAATTTCGGTGCGCAGTGGAGCGGCAGATTTTGATAGGAACAGAGTGTTCTCCATTTTTTATTCTCTCCAATGAATTGATGCGCAGCCATACTCTTCTAGCCCATCAAAGATTCAAAATATATCAGTCGGCCCAATCGAGAAGGAGCACAAGAAATCAACAGTGGAGAATTAACCAGGCTTGCCTTCTTGCCGTGCAGGGGAGTGCGGAGGTGTCGAGCGACAGGGGAGATTTTCCTGGGGAAACTTAAGCATGACATTAACAAGAGACGAAATTGAGGGTTAAGAAATAATTAGCATTGTATAAATCCAACCGTGTGCCGTTGGATTAAGTATATTTATAGAGTGTGTCTCGAATCACTTGGAATCCAGGGTAACGGTGTTTTTATTTTACTTGCTCAAAACTTTAAGTCAAAATTCATTGTATCAAAAAGTGCAACCATGAAAATTTTGAATAAGAGTAAAGGAAAATATTGTTTCTGTTCTGGATCCATTGGTAACCTGGCATGAAGTTCCAATTGCTAACACTCCATATAGTCCCTCTAGAATCGATATTAGTACCCAACGAAACAATCCCTTGACATTACTAAGATTGCCGACATTTTCATCATGTATTTTTATCTATATCAAATTATTCAAAACACTGCTAATTATTCAACACATGCATCATTGCAACAATTGTTTTGTGTTTCCATCATAGGATTGTTAATAAGAATTTTATGATAAGAGTCGTCACCAGATTGACATGCTTATACAAAAGCTAACTTCCTATTTCACAACTATTGCAAAATAAAATTATTGCATCCAAATAAAAAGGACATCGTGTATTTCTCATACTGTCGGTGGCCAAAGAAATCTTATACTACTCATCCTTATTTCTATTCATGAATCCTGGGCCGAACCACTCGAACTAATTCTTCCATTGCAGCTGCAAAAAATAGATGTATATCATCTATTGTGTTTACTGATGCTTCCCATTCCAAACAGCATGTCCGGTCTTCAGCTCCTCGTAGCTAGGACTTCTCTATACGTTTATCTTGAGTCTAGTATATAGTTGCAATGGTCCGAAAGAATTCTAAGACAAGCGGGACCTGCGGAAAAAGACTAGTGGCATGTGGCGTGAATATATTGAACTATGGTAGTAATAAATGTGCTTAAACACGGAGAGGCTGGTGGGTGTATTAGCTACATAACGACTATCCACGTGGCGGAACTACAAGGTATACAGCGGCCCACAGCAAAGGGAGGCACATACTTACCATCCTTATTGCCCAATTTGATCCTTATACGTTAGTCTTTGCGCATATGCTACGTTGGCCATGGCACTACCTTGCTTGCACACATAGGGTTCGTGCAAATACATACAATTTCACTCAGTTTGCATTGAACACAGGGTTGTACGAGTTGAAGTTCCGTCTGAATTTTCTTAAAATACACAAAAGGATATTTCTTTTATCTCTAAAGTGTGATAGAGTTTTCTTTGGTACATAAATCAGTTACCCGATTTTCACCTATGAGAGTGCTGACTGAGTTTACTTATGTAGTTCGACGTCCAAGAATATACTTCGTCAATACTAGTATATGATGTACATTGGACTTTGACATGTTCACAACATTTGTGGCTCTTCAAAAATTAAAGTTTGCTAATTAGTGCGATAATTTCCAAAGTGTAAAGTAGGTTTTCCCAAAAGGAAATGTGCACATAATAAGAAGAGGAAAGTCTATTAAGTAGAAATGAAGGAAATCCACAAATGTAATTTGACAATAAAAGCTTGGTATGTCGGCCCATTTACTTCCTTTTGATTGTCTTCGGCTACTAATCAGAGTCGGGTAATAATGCATGTGTAATTGTGTACATACACTCCTCCTCAATGCACCACCATCGCCGCCTCCACCGCGAATCAGATCCCTCCTTCCTCTATCATAGACTTGGAGATGGCCTCGTATCCTAGAGAAATGGACTCCTCTTCCATGACTAACAGTGGTGATCCTAAGCCATTAGTGCCTTGAGGTGCTTCAAGTGCGTCTCCAAGACTTGGGAAAACCTCATCTTTATTCAGAGCACTGCAAGAAGCTTACCCAGAACCTTCTAGATTCCTCTACGGCAGTTCGATCATCCGATGACATCTATCTGTTTCAGCAGTTAATCATAGCTGCAAAACCACCCTTTGTTCTTTCCTCATTTTGTCTTTCAACTCATTATGTACCCCTAGATCGTGTTATCGTACAACTGCAATGGCATGCTCCACTACCGACGCTTGGAACCCACGAACGATACTGAGTATGTCATGGCAAATCTTGATCCCCACATGTCGTCGTCCCGCTTCCATGTGTTCAAGTCCATAAATTATGAAGACGGTTTCATCAATGGAGTAGAAATATATTCCTCTAGAACCGGAGGATTGGTTCATAAGGAGATTGAATGCTAAGGCCATATTATGCTTATTGATATCCCATGGATGTATGGGTTTCTCAATGGTTGTTTGCATTTTCTATATGAAGAAGATAATGTAGTTGTGGCGACACGGAGGGGAAGATATGTATGAACATTAATGTACCCGATGTTTGGAATTGTTGTGGAGGTTGTTTCATTTACCAATCAAAGGGCAGCTTGCGTTACACAAATTTTGAGAAAGACCATGTTATCCATGCTTGTCGGTTAATGTTGTGGAGGACTATCACAGACAAAAGTTTCTTTTGAAGCATCGCATTGAGACTTCCTAGCTATCTGATGTTCAAGTGAAATTTCGGTGGGTAGCCATTCACCTGGAATGTAACTCGATCTTCTTCATGGGGGGGGGGGGGGAGGGAGAAGATAACAAATTGATGACATACAACATGGAGCATGGGCATGTTTGAGTGATCCGTGATCTCACACATGACTCCATCTTACCTTATCTATCATATGTTCCATCTTACCTTATCTTAACAATTAATTGGTGTAGTTTTTCTCTTCATAATAAGAAGATGTATAGGAGGAGTAATAGTTCAAATTTTGAACGAGTTGTTCTGTTGTTAGATCACTCTATATATCATCGTTGCAAGCATCTTTGATGTGTAGTTGTCGGTTCTATAAGCATATCTATTCCATTGAGCTAGAAAACAATGATCTATGTGATACTTATGATACAGTATATAAGATTGTTCCATTGAACTGCTTGATTTGTATTCCGAGGCTGAAATACTTTGAATGAATACTTTAAATAGGAATGGTTGTTAGCTTGGTGTTAATGAATATTCAGGTGTTAATATTTTAAATAGGAATGGTTGTTAGCTTTACGACAACGTCGACAAACTATGCTTGGATATAATAATGTTATTTGTTTACCTAATTATTTGTTTTCTCTGAAATACTATACTTTGCATCACAAGACTTCGAAAACATCCTCTTTACTCCATCATGACATGGTGTTTTCTAAGTTGCGTTTCGTCGAAAAAAGAACTATATGATGATGAGTCATTGTGCATCATAGCTAGGCATTAAACATACACATATACTCAACATCTCAATCATTTCAGCCATGTCAATCTATGGTGCCAATGCCTATCCAACACACTTGAAGGCAAGAGAGGAAACATCAAACCTCTCATAACAACATTGGCCTACCATAGATTTGCTGCAAGATCGAGCCCCTTAACCTTTAAATTCCTATCATGAGACAGTTTACAATTGAATGATGTCCTAACTACTAAGACTGCCACTTATGATGCGTAAACTGGAGGCGCAACACAACTTTAGTGAAAGATGGAAATGGTGGCTACCATTTAGAGAATGGCAGCAAATGTTATTGCAACCTCACACTTTCGTGTGCTACTTGGTACTAGTAGGGTAACAGTAACTAAAGATGCAATGCATTCCTGGTGTTAATTATCAGCTCTAGATGAGAATGTTTCCTGTGACGAATCTCACACATACAACTCGGACTGTTGCTCGGCCTAAGGCTGGTTGTCAAAAATGTCATCCTCAGAAAGCATCCTATGAGAGGAGTTATCCGTGAAACCATGTTACCTTTAGAAGTTGGGGAATTAGAATAAGGTTAAGGAGTTAGGAACTCAGGAGACAGATCAAGATTGGGCAGAGCAAATTGAAACTAGCAAGAAAAAGGCCAAAAGTTTATTTGGTTCACAAAGCTCGATTTACCACCAGAAGAAGACACGTCACTTACACACGCCTTGGTCCCCTCGTATAGGACATGCGGTTTGTTCTGCGGTGGAGTAGCGACCAGTAACGCTTGGACTTGTTTGTGTGAGGGGTCCTAACCTCTTGAGAGCCTCATATTCTGCTTTTCACTCATAGGATTTCAACATCTCCTCTGCAAGTACCTGAATGCATAGTCATTTACCGAATTGCTTAAAATTTATGTTTTCATGTGGGTTCGTATTACTTCTTAGGCGCATGTAGGAAAGTGACCAGCCGAATTTTCATCGGTCTGCTGGTAGGATTAGTTTACCTTAAAAGAATCATACATTTTTCTTTGCATAATCTAAGAAATAGCTCAATTCTATAGTAGTGAAAAATACATGTCACCCTAATTTTATGTTTTCGTGGAAACATTTGCTGGTTTTGCATAGGGGTAGAAGAAGAGTTATATGTGTGTTATTTTATTAATTGTGCAGAAACATTAAAACAACACTGGCAAATCCAATGCCCTACCCGGTAGCAGATCTGGCAAGTGAAATGACAAAGTCGGCGACACACTGGAGGAGATTATTTCCACTAGCCACAACCCTGGTATCCTCCTCCTCCTTGCCCTCAAATCCCGCAGCAACAACCTCGTCGCCCTACTTCCTACCTGAGCTCATCTCCCAGCTCATGAGTTGCCTAACCACCTACTTGGATATTTCCGCTCCGCTGCTTCCCAAGCCCCGCATCTTCCCCTTCGCCGCCACATGCACTTCAGCCTCCGCCATATCTGATACCGAACCTACAATCCATGCCGCCTTCTACTCTTTCGGCTACCGCATCACCATAGCCATCCCCAGCCACCATGAGCTAAGCTTCGTCCACCTCCTCACGGGCGAGCAATTCACCATCCCCCATCCGCTAGCAGACTTCTTCTGCCTCCTTTTCTCCGGTGGTTTCATCCTCGCCTTTCTTCCGGCTGTCCGCCATGTCCATCAGTACTGCCGCCTTGGGGATGCTGAGTGGCGTGTGGCGTCATGCAGTGAAGCCTACGTGCTTGAGGATTTGATCTTTGTCATCTCACCCTGCACGCCTTGGTCGGATCGGAAGATGCCGCTGGCTTATGTTACCGTCTAGTAGTTGGCAAGCTGTTAGACACCAATTCAGTGGAGGTCACGTTTCTCGGAAATCAGTTGGATACACAGGCCACACATGATTCTTTATATTCTGCCTCATGGAGTATCTCGACAAATTACTGCTCTGGTGCATAAAATGTTTGTCACTGCCTTTAGCAGCATATGTTAGTATTGTGCATATTGTTCAAAGTTGCACATAAATGGACATAATGAAAAGATGATCCCTCAAATGTTGTCAAAAAATATTTGCAAGTCCACGAATCAGTACGAGATAATGCTTTTTGCTTCTTTATCCGCGGTGTTGCTTTGTGAAATGCAGCAACTTGTAAGTCAGTGTACCATATTATAAGATGTCAATTTCATAGTAGAGTAAGAAGTGCATCCTTTCTATACACAACTTCCTATGCTCGAATCTTCTTATAAAATGTTATCTTACTAGGAGGATTTGACGCTTTTTGTTGCGCAGTTGGTGTTGTTGGGTTTAAAAAATATATCACTCTTTTTTAAAATATAAGGCATATTTCTTTTATGAAAAAGTAAGCCTTTTTAATTTTGATCAAATTTATAGAGAAAAATATCAAAATCGCATAATATGAAATCGGAATTTATTAAATATATGTATCCACTGTCATTTCAACCATGAGCAGAGTACCACGGCCTCCGAACATTTGGTATGTAACGTCTGCGGCTTTGCTAATCCTTTGGACAAGCCTGTGAGACATAATACTGTTTACTGAAGTATGAGTATATTTCATTCGTTCTATCTTGGGCGTGTCTTCTTCTTTGTTGGTGAGATAGTGTGAGCTCTTTGAACCACTGCCTGTTCCTTCCATGGGTGAATTTCAGCGATAAAGGTGACAATTGCAGAGTAAGGTATGTGGCGATCAAAACTAGACCCCAACTGCAAAATCTGACAAATGCAGAGTAAGGTAATATCAAGTGAAGAACATTTCTCTAGCCCACTAAATTGTTTCAGGAAAACATATGATTAAACATGGCAACATCATTTATTAGATATCCAAACACGCCAAACTAATAGCTATCATATGAGTACACGTACAGCGATTCTGAAAGCAAGCATTTACATCACCAGGACCCTGTACATTGCATATGTCAGATGCCATCGCAGCTAGCACTGAGAAATACAATAGTGAAAACGAAGTGTATCATACTCCCAGGCGAGTCAGTCAGCTATTTATTTTTGTATATCTGACGGAGAGCTCTGACCTTGAATCACGGCTCAATCTGGCTGCCGTCTAAGCGGATGGAGGCCATGCTAGACGCGCTTTAGGCTACGGCGCGTCACCTTGCTACGACTTAGGCGATCTACTCTACCCTTTTGCCACTCGGCAGCCTTCTTTCTCATTCTTCTTCCGCTTTATAGGGCTGAGTTGTGCCATGGCCCCAGCTGCTATGACGAATGACTTTGAACATGTTTATATGGTTCTATGTTTTATCTATAAAGCGGTGCGAAAGCCTATTTCGAGAGAGCTCTGACCTTCAATCCGGCTCAATCTGGCTACCGGCTAACACTTGTGCCGTTCCACCTGAGATAACAAGAAAGATTGGTAATGTAAACTGAAGGTGCACCAGAATGCGTGGTTCTATGTTTTATCTATAAAGCGGTGCGAAAGCCTATTTCGAGAGAGCTCTGACCTTCAATCCGGCTCAATCTGGCTACCGGCTAACACTTGTGCCGTTCTACCTGAGATAACAAGAAAGCTTGGTAATGTAAACTGGAGGTGCACCAGAATGCGACGGAAAGAATGTAAACAAAAATGAAAGAAAGAGAAAAGGGGGTTCAACACCTGGATGGATTATCAGCTCTTTATGAGAATATGTTAATGATCACACTCTCTTGATACAAACCAATATAAAGAAAAGTGGGTGATTTCTATCCTGTAAATACACGAATTCTGGGAAGCAAGTTCGTATATGAGAAACAGTTAGCAGTTCAGTCCTGCACTCAACCTGGTTTTCAAGTCAGCGTTCCATTCCATTTTTCCATGTTGTAATTTGTAGTGCATCCATGTTAGCTTCTCAAGTCTGAGGCGGTAAGATAAAATTGAGGAATCAGGACACAACGTAGATCTGGGGCGGCGGTGTCCTCGCTGCCTCGCCTCGCTCGCGGGGGGCTACGGGATCTGGGGCGGCGGCCTCGGCTGGTGTGGCGCCTCCAGCCCTTCGGCGTATGGTGGCGTGGGCGTGGGCCGGCGGTCTTGGTCGTGAGGACGGCGAGACCTTTGGAGGATGCGGATCTGGGCGCGGCGACGGCTACAGCGGCGTCAGATTTGGCCATCTCCACCCCTACACTCCACCGGTGTGCTCCTCCCCCCTGCCAGATCTGGTCTGCTACGGCGTGGGGGCCCGGTTTCGATGGGTGGGAGTGGATGTTGGGGTTCCAGGACCGGGGGAAACCCCTAGCCAGCCTTGCTGGCATGACGGTGGAGCTTCGGTTCCAGTACCGGGGGAAACCCCTAC
Organism: Hordeum marinum; assembly: GCA_022496015.1. Taxonomy (NCBI): domain Eukaryota; kingdom Viridiplantae; phylum Streptophyta; class Magnoliopsida; order Poales; family Poaceae; genus Hordeum; species Hordeum marinum. The sequence continues at coordinate 510,906,307 of CM039674.1, read as the reverse complement.
CCAGGCGCCGTAATCTTCTTGAAGACGCTGTTCTTGGGAACAAGTGGGACGGTGAGCTTCGGTGTGGTGTGGATGGTGTGCGGCGGCGGTGGCAGATGCTGTGGGGGAAACCCTAGATCTGGATATACCGGATTGGACGATGATGGTATCTTCTATGTCGTTGTCTCTCTTGAGGGCATCGTTTTGGAGCATGTGCTGGTTGGACGGGACAAGCGGAAGTGCGGTATCTCATCCACCGCAAGGCCGACGGTGGATCCCGGTGGCATGGTGCTGCGGAGGTTCGACGACGGATACGTGTAGGATGGTGGAATTGTCTGGCGTCGTGGTAGCATCGACGACAGGCCAGGCAAGGTCGATGGGTCAGTTTTTGCTCTGGAGATGGACTGGTGGAAGAAGGCAGCAACAACCTCTGAGAGTGCGTCGGTCCGATATGGGACCCAGTCTCGGTGTGTGGCTGGGCTGGGCCATACGGCTTTAGATGTTAGGGTCTGGTGCGATGTCCGTTTGGTATTAGGCCCGGATATTCGGCACACCTTCATCAAGAGGATAGGAGTAGCAACAGGTGTTGCCTAGATGGTGGCTTCAAGCTGACTGATGTATTACCTTGTATGGTCTCTATGAATAATTAATAAAATGGTCGTATGCATCATGCTGATGCAGAGGCCGGAGGTCACACTCCTTTTCTAAAAAAAGGACACAACGTAGAGTTGCATCCACAAGGAGGAACGGTTACTCCTGGGCCACCAGGTGGTCCTCCTCGTCGTCGGAGGAGATGAATTTCTCCTCTTTACTGGAGGAGCCGACCGTCGTAGAGCCCCAATGGCCCGGAGAGCGATGGCGGCGACGCCAAGAACCTGATGAAGATCTCCTTGGGTCGCCGCCGCCTACCACCACTGAGAACCAGGACTTCGCCCTCGCAGGAGGAGGAAGAGCTTGGAGAGGAGGAGGAGATTCGGAAGTGTGGATATGCATCACCGGAGAATGACATATATAATTGGGGCCAGGCCATGCGAATGGATGGTCAGTCCTGTTCAATGTGGTGTAGGGGTCGGAGATTGTTTCTCGGGAGGCAACGTCCGTATTAAGGCAGATCTGAGAGATCGCGTTGATCAGTGTCGCCCTCCAGTCCGGTAACATCGCGCGGCATTAATGCCGGCCTGTACGTCCTCTAGATCGGAGTAAATGTGATGCAGGAAGTTGTGTGTGCGTTGGATAGAAAGTACAGGAGAGGCAAGAAGTCTTTTTTGATGGGCTACATGGTTTGCGGGAATCCAGCCGCCCACATAGCCCTCCCTCAAATTGCTTCGGTTTGCGGGAAAAATGACGCTTGGACCGCAGAGCAGACCGATACATGACTATGTGGAATGGCAAAACACACATCAGGCCACATGGTTTGAGCTACCCAGTTTCTTTATGTATGAGAGGCACAAGCACCGCCAAAGATGCAACCTCTGCTCTTTTTTCCTTCTGTCCTCATCATAATTTTTTTGGTTTGCTTGGAGCCTGAGTAAAGCAGTATTGTCCATTGTGTCAAGAATCACAACATATAAAACTACTTTACGTCTTCGTGGGCTTCACACAATATCATGTACCACATGTCATTCAAAATATAACTCTTCTGCTTCCAACGGATGCCGGAGAGCCAACAACTCTTGCATTGAAGAACATGGATGGCGGGATTCATGTTTTTTATTTGATATTAAAAAGAAACAAATATATTATTATATTTATGTGTGGTGGTTGAGTAGCTAGCGCAATTACCACCATCCTTTCCTCGTTTAAGAGCATTTTACTTTTGCCGTAGCCAATATATTTGTTTCCCATAATAGTAGCCTGCTTGTCATTCCTTCTACTTGTCGTAGTTCGTCGAAGTAATTCCATCTATACACGAAACACTAGATAATGAGGAAAATCATGTCTTACGAGAAGCTTGAAACGTGCAACACTTGGACTGGGAACAATTAGCTGTCACATGTTAAAATATTGTCATCTTATCATGAACGTTGTGCGCGACAACTTCTTCTCGAGCTGGTATCCATCGCGGTATTCACGGGTAGACGTTTTCTCCCAGTACATCGTTGATGGTGAAGGCCCGATTTGTCACACAATTTCCAATGTTGTTTGTGTTCAGCAGCATGTATCGAGCGTACGAGTTGGATACACAGGTCGATGGGCTGGATAGGTCCAGTAGTTCATTGGGGTTGTAAACTTTGGTTTCACTTTCATGTCAAGAGTAGCGCCCCTGTGGCGTGCTGATGAATACATGTTGACTCTGCCCACCCACTTCCCCACTGCACGTATTAGGGGTATTTGTGGGGACGGAGTGGGCCGGGCCGATGACCCGCACTTCGCTCCCTCTCAGTCTTTTCTTCTCCTTATTTGATTTCTTCAATTCTAATCCAGTCTGACGACTCTGAGGTGCATGTTGAGCTCCGGCATTCACCGCGGCTCCGACCTCAATGCCGACGAGGAGCTGGCCCAAGCTGGACACGGAGGCTAGTTACGGATCTGTCGTCTTGTCTCTCCCCCACCGGTATAGTGAGGGCGCCGATGCTGGCCCCTCCCAACCCGCGCAAAACTCCGCGAGGGTTGTGCTGTCCGCGCCTCCCCACCCTCTACCCCCGCAAGATGTTGCTCCCCCTCGTGGGAAGTGGTGGGTGCTTCTGCCCATCTAGCCGGCCCGGACACGCATGCCGAAAAACGGAGGCGCGCGCCGTTCGCCACAAGAGTCAGGGGGCAAGGGAGAGGGACGCAGCGGAGAAATCTGTGTGCTGCCACCGCAGGTTTCCGGCTGAGCTCGATGGCGACAAGCGGCTCCTCGCTAGGGTCTACTTTTGTTCCTTTATGACGGTGAAGACGGACCCTCGGCGTCTCCGCCAAAGAAGGCCAAGGCGCTCTCGCTTGCCATTGAGCAGTCCGAGCGCAAAGCAAAGGAGAAAGCGACGGGGACGACTCGGAATGGGAAAGGGACGCCGAGAAAGTGGTGAAGATCCATGGTGTGCACTTTACTTTCAAGTTATCAGATGTAGTTTAAACATGTTTGTCGTTTATGTGCATTATTTGAACTTTGTTGACATTTGGAAGATCCATCGATGATCTTTTGGTGATCGGATTGTGCATTTGTATGTCCGTTTTTATGTTTGTTTCATGATCTACGTTGTTTAATCGATGTTGCATTGTTTAATATGGATATTGGGAATCGAATATGAGATACATAGATAAGGTTTCGACGCGATATAAAAAGTGTCCGGACAATGCACCCGAACACATCCAGTCATTTAAAGAGCCGGATTTACCAAGTCTGGCTATAGATGGTGTGAGATGAGCACGATCGCACCCACATAAACAAATGTACCAACACGCTGCAATTGGATATCTCCCGGCTGGGTCAAGTGCCAACCTGATCCAGCTGCAGCAGAAGAAAAGCTCTGATCGACGACGGACAAAACCTGGGACCAGAGGATGACACACGACGTCGCGTTGATCTGAATTCTGGACCATGAGGCAATTGTGACGTAGATAATAGATTTATATAAGTTGCACACTAGTGAGAGAATGAAAAACAACTCGCCCAGGTCTGCGGGTTCCAATGCACGAAGCCCACGTTATCTCATTCCACCATCCATCCATTGTGGCATCAAACGGAGAGCCTGACCATCGCCTTCTTCTCCCATTATGACGCAGTCTCACTGCTGTCTTAGACAACCAGACTAACACTTCTGCTGTTCCACCTGAGATAACAAGAAAGCTCAGAAGTCTAAACTGGAGTTGCACCAAAACATGAGCGGCTGAGAGAAAGGCGGTTACCCACAAGGACAACCCTGCAAGAAGCAGAGTTGTGGTAGTATCGATGGGTGCAGAGTAAGTTCGTATAGTCATAATAGTTTGCAGTTTAGTCCTGCAACAAACCTGCTTTTGAAAGGCAGTGTTCCATTCCATCTTCCAATCTTAACACTCCGTGGGAGTCAGGACACAACTAAAAATGCCAGCCGCGCTTGCTGGGCGAGGTTCCCGCCGGCCGCCCGGCAGGCAGGCTGCCACGCTTGCAAGGTGAGCTGCCTGGCGCCACAGAAGCCGATGGGACCCGCAGGTTCAGCGTCACTCCTCCCCCGGTGGCCATGGCTGTACCCACACGCACCAAGAGATCACGAGACAGCGAGATCAATCTATAGAAACGAGTGGTGATGGAGCTGTGGGATCTTTGGATCTCGCAATGTGTTCGATCGGTTGACCGCTAACACCGTAATTGGGCTGATTACTAGACGACATGGAACTGAAAGTGGGCTAACATTCTAAGTGGGCTTATAACATTAAAGGCTACAACGAGTTAGATCCCTGTTGGCTGTCATGTCAGACTACAACATGGCATGCAAATTAACACCATTACCTGACAGTGAAATGTGACAGTCGAAGACCGTGACAGATTCGTGACGGTGTCGTTGATCCGTTATGAAATGTGTGGTGGTCCATTTTTGACGCAATATACTTGATGGATTTTAAATCCATCATGGTTTTGTGCTCTTGCGTGGCTGTTTGAATCAGACATGGATTAATAGAATTTTGTAGTGAAATGACTCACATTAATCTCATGCTGAAGACCAAAATCAGCGTGAAATAGTACCATATATCATCAATCCTGCTAGGCTTTTATTCATGCAGTTGAATGAGGTATGGCCAAAGGATATACGACACCTCGTCTTGCGGTTGGGCAGCCCTTGTAACCAACATGTGAAAACATATTATGTGCTATTCAAAAGAATTAAGCATTCACTTTGTCATTTGAGTAGCTTCACACGTTAACACATTTGATGTGCTATTCAAAAGATGGTTCTTTTGCTTCCGGCAGATATGGAGAAATAGAGGCTGTTGAAGTAGAAGTCAAGGACAGTGAGATTCGAGTTCTTTATATCGTAATGGTAAAACAAAATAGGATCTTCATATGTGGTGGATGGATAACTAATCCAACCACCAACTTTCCCTTGCTTAATAACGCTGCATCTACTCTTAGCTAAATGTACTCGCTCAACATGCGTGTAGCCTGCTTATCATACCTCCTACTTGGGTACCTCTCATAAGAACAGTTGCATACATTGACGAGACTTTAGAGAAAGATGTAAATATGAATTACGGAAAGTTGGGTGCATGTAATGCTACTTGGACTAGGAAGCATCAGGGAACAATCACGGTGCTACGTGGTTGACTATGGGAGAGGGTTAGGGTTTAGGTGTTAATAGATAAATGTGAGGGATGCTGGATATGGGTACTGCTATCCTTCATCTGCATTGAGAGTTTGAGACCCCCATTAGAACGTAAGGTCAATGACACTTAAAGACTCTGACAACTGGGCCATAGCAGCAAAAGCAAACACTGTCGCGCCGGTGATCAGTGGACCTCAAGATCCCGAGGTACATGCCGCCACAACTAGCGTCTTTAGGTCAATCCATGCCCTGCCGAGGGGCAGACATACAATATTAGTCCGAGCTCAGTTCACCCCAATGATTTTGGCCAGATCCCAGGCATAGCCGACCCTGGTGAAAACAAAAACAGAGTAACTGACCCGGCCTGACAGCATCCATCCATGCACATTTGTCGAGGGCCTGCCTATTTTTCCTGAGAACAGAGCTAACACATTTGGAAACTACCATGAGTGCATCATCCGGAATATCCATTACGTGCTCGCACGTCTTCTCGGCGAGCAAGTGAGAACGCTGGACACCGTACACCTCTGTTTGGTTCGTCAAGAAAATTCAGCCCCCATGGTACCAAATTTGTTTTTCCATTCTTAGGCTTTATAAAGTAGGGCTCTTCAGATTGTTATAATTATCCTCGCACGGAGAGGATTTTGATCTTCCACAGCTGAATGATTAATTGGCTTTCCATATATGATATTGCTATTACAGTTATGTGCCTATATGATGATTGTAGCCTAGAATGGAAGATCCATTTGCGAAAAAAAGAAGATGCTATCGACACTTACTAGTGGCGTCGGATAAATGCGGCATACCATTGGTGCATAACTTACAGTTGGCGTGTGGAAACAAAAACGCCATTACGACAGCTAGTTTTTGGGGCGTTGAGAACTCAGACGTGCCACTCGTAATTATTTAGCAGTGATGTTGCACCTAACCCCTGTAATGGATGCCAACTTCGGATGTTCGATAGCAACGCCAGTTGTAACACCTTAGCACTCGCGTCATACTAGTGGCATCGGCATGCAGCACCAGGTGCACCACCAACGATGTTTTCCGACGCCACTAGTATGCTTTTTTGTACTAGTGTTGTGTCTAAGTGCGAATAATACGAAAGAAACACTTGCCATCATCCAGAGGTAATTAAGCTATTTGATACTTCTTGTTGTTCTCATATGTATTCTTATTCATGGTAACGTTCATCGGGGAGAATTCCTAAAAATTACTACACATGATGTTCATAGCTTGTTTAACTTCTTGACTGTAGTTGGCCTTTTTGTCAACGACGCAATGTGTTACGTAGTACTTCCTCCGTTCCTAAATATTTGTCTTCTTAGAGATTTAACTATGGACTGCATACGAAGCAAAATGAATGAATCTACACTCTAAATTATGTCTATATACATCCGTATGTAATCTATAGTGAAATCTCTAAAAAGACAAACATTTAGTAACCGAGGGAGTATATAATAGATAGATAAGTAGATAGAGTAGAAGATTATGAGATCATGCTTCTATAACAAAAGAAAGGGTTGGTTCTTAGAACTCAAGACGCTAAATTTCGAGCAATAAATGGCATCGATGGTATTTTCAAGATCGTGGAACGATTTTTTGTATCTTATTTGATTTTCACCAGATCAGCAAACCTCAGTTTTAAAATCACAAATATAAGTAGAATAAATAATACGTTTATTGATAGGTCGTGAAACAATGGTGATCGCACCTTCATTCAAACAATTCTCGCATACACTCAAGAAATACATTTCTTGGCACAAGTAGTTAAGAAATCTTTGATGTCACTCATTTGAAGTGAAATGAGGTGACCCATGCATTCCGGCAATACATCTAAGCCTTGGCGCTGCTGCGACCGTAGTTCTCTAAGATCGGTAAGCTTCTTTCATGCTTTAAGGGAAACTTCTCTGATTGGGGCAACCTTTGATGGCAACTATACCTAGAAAGGTTCCGGCTTCGGTACAACCCTCCTCCCCCCTCCAAACAAAAAGTATAAAGGGTAATATGCACCTTTGAAAAATGTATCCACTTTCATATGTACTGGGGTTGGCCTGCCCATTCGTGTATGTTGTATAGCTACCGTACCAGCCGGTCCCTCGAATAAAAAATCATGCGCCCGCCCCCATCCCTCCGATCTGAGTCCCTAACGATCTACTTTTGTCATCATGACTATGGCCAGCGGCCATCTTCAGTCATCGACGTTGGTGTCATTAGCATTGCCGCACGAGGCACCATCCATGCCCTCTCCTCAGACAAGCGGAAATGATCGCCTCCCTCCTCGTCTCTAGCACGCCGTCCTCCCCCGCACGCGTCACTGCCCTCCCCGGAACAGAAGGACATCATCATTGCTACTTCCCCGCATGCATCACAGCCCCTCATGGGAGGAGCCGTAGAGGCACTTCCGCCTCTCCCATTCCCTCGACCAAAACGAGGGCAACGTTGATGCCTAGCCTGCATTGAAGCAACAAAAGGCTTGCGGATTTGCATATCTCTTTTCACCCCTGTAAATCGGTACACATTGAAATAGTGCGGAAAAAAGTTAAGTGTGTGCCTGACAGTGCCTAGTCGTGTGCACATTGTAATGGCTCCAAATAAATTCATGTAAACCACCATTGGTATCATGTACTTTCATTTAGCACATGCTTTTTTTATTCATCACTCATCGTTGTTTTGCAATTGAACTGATTATGTCCATGATGATGTTGTATAATGTTCGGATTGATCGGGTACTTCATTTGAAGGTGTTTTGATGGAGCATGAAACCAGATATGCCGGCGAGGAAACTGGTAGCAAGGATGGATCCTTTCCATCATATGTTGATGTACCTCCCGAGGACACCTATCTTAGTGTGGATAAATTAACGGTACAGTGGTGTTGTAAGTGACGTGTACGTTGAAAGTTTTCTAATGAAAAACAACAACATTGGCATTTACATGTCTTACTTCAAATCTATACAGGTACATGTCAAAGACGACAAGGAGGACAACGATTTCGATGTATCTTATGATGAAAGCGCGAGACAAGTACGTTCAAAAATAAGTTGGCCATGGAATAATATAACAAAAATGTTAGCAGTTACATGTCCTGCTTGGAATCTATACATGTAGAAGTCAATGATCACAATAAGAAGAACGATGTCTTTGATGCCAAGGAGCACACTAGTAAAAAACAGGGCTTCGGTCATATCTCGATGTACACATTAGTTCCGGTTGCATTACGAACCGGGACTAATGTGCATTAGTCCCGATTCGAACGACTAGGGCATCAGTCCCAGTTCAAATGGGACCTTTAGTCCCGGTTGGAGACACTAACCGGGACTAAAGGGGGTTGAGGCTTTAGTCCCGGTTGGAGACACGAATCGGGACTAAAGGGGTCCTTGAAAGTTTTTTTTCTGTTTTTATATTTGTTTTCTGTTTTTAGTTTTTGTTTTAAATTGCTTATATCTTTTAGGATATTTGATGTTTTTGAGTGATTCTTTTTGCATTAGATTCAAAATTTTCTCTAATTTATGTTTGTGACATTAGTTTTCAAATTTGAATGGTTTAAATTTGAATTTGTTCAAATTTGCTTCAAACACTAGATTGTGAATAACTTGAGTTTACAAAAAGGTTTAAATTTAATTCTTTTTTATCCTAGCCACGTGTTAGATTGTTGTCACAGTAAGATTTATTTGGTTCTTTTTAGAATAATTTAAATTAGGATTTTAATTAAAACATTACCGTTTGGCTTATATAGTTGTTTTAGTCATTTAATGTTGTTTTTTATTTTTTAGTTAGTTCTTTCTATAGATTTTAACATGTTCTAGTATGGTGCATATTGAATGCACAAAAAATCTGGAGTTGAAATAAATAAATAAAATTGAAATGCCTTTGTAACAGATAGGTTTTCGTCCGAAACCTTGATACTTCGAAGGAGATGGTCCAGTTTGTACACGAAGCGCATCCATTTTTTGCCGTAACCCTCTCAACTTTTTAGCAGAAGCTTTGTGGATGAAATCATGATACCATGCCAAGTTTCAACCTTTTCAGAGTTCATTTGTAGTGCTTTTCGATTTCATGGTCGTTTAGCTCAAAAAAATCATTAAATGCATGAAAAATAGCAAATGAAGTTAGAAATGAGTTAACTCTGGCTTGGTTAACCTTAGTTGTGACTCTGGCTGGGACGATGCTAGCATATGTAGTCGACGGTATGATTGGATGGACAACAACCCGGACGAAATGGGTTCTGAAATTTTCAAACTCTACCCCTCCCCGGATAGCCTTTTTGAGTTTTGCAAAAAATAAACAAAAATGATAAAATCTTCAAAAAATAAAATCCTTTGAGATGTAGTTAGGCTTTAGTGTCTAGTTGGTATAGAAATTTTGAAATATATAAAAATTAAAAAAAATGTAAAACGGCCATAACTTTTGCATACGATGTCAAAAAAAAGTTTAATATATAAAAAAAAACTGGAGAAAAATTGGGACTCGATTTCACCCGGGTTTACCCAGTGATGTTTTCTTAGATTTGCGAAATTCCAAAAGTGAAAAAAATTATTTCAAAAAGAAGATTTCAAAAATAAATAAATGATGTCTTATTTGGATTCCTCACATTTTTCTGATAATAATGGATCTATTATTTGTTGAATTGCGATTTATAGATTTAAATATATTAATTATGCCATATGAATTGAATATATGGCAAAAAATGATTAAAATAATAATATTACTTATTTTATTTTCATAGAAATTCAATATTATTATTACTTATTTTGTTTATTTTAATAATTGTCTATAATTTCAAAAATTAAATAATGTGACATCAAGACCTAGGGGTTAATAGAATTGATAGCTTACTATTGTCAAGAAAATAACAAGTGCAGACTTGAAAACAAAGGGTGATAGAAGTCGAAAGTTAAGCGTGGTCGGCTAAGAGCGGTGAGAGGATGAGTGACCGGCTGGAAAGTTAGATGATTTGGAATGAGTGGTGATTAGAGATTAAATTGTCAAATAATTTAAAAGCAGTGAGAAGGGATGATTAGAGATTAAATTGTCAGATAATTCACATTTTGAAAATCAGAAGAAAAAATTGAAAAACAAAAAAAAATATTTAAAAAAATAACTTTAGTCTCGGTTTGTAACACCAACCGGGACTAAAGGTCCCGCTCCAGAAAGCTGCCACGTGGAGGGTCTTTAGTCCCAATTCGTAGCACAACTGGGACTAAAGGGTGGAGGCTTTAGTCCCGACCCTTACCGGGACTAAAGGCCCTCTAGAACCGGGACTAAAGGCCAGTTTTCTACTAGTGGCAGAACGCTGTCGATGAATTTTATGCTGAAAGTGCGAGCCAAGTATGTTGAAAAATATGCAGGGTAAGGACCGATGTAACAACTGAGTAAATATCATGGTTTTTTTTCTTTGTAATTTTACAAGGGGATGTTTATGGTCCTACTAGGCTATGTGGCCATGACGATGATGTTGAGTTTGAACTAGACATTGGGTTTGATGAATATCAGCAAGAGTCCCTGAATAGACATGGAAGGAATGGCAAAGATGTTTGTCTCAGGAGAAGAGGTGTACATGCTCTATAACAAGTACGTGAAGGAACGTGACTTCAACATAGAAAGAACTTGCTAAAACAAGGAAAAGGGGCTACGGGAACTATACACCTAATCAGGTGTGTTTGTTCCAGATGGGCAATCACAACCCCAGGCTGCCATCTGACTTTGGTCCAGGCGGAAATAGCTCACTATGTTGTGCTCTTCAAACTTTAGTGAGCCATAATTAATGTTTGAACTCTATATTAAGAAATAATATGAACCTTGCTTGAAAAATGTAGCACGAGGCATCTGTCGCCTCCCTTGCTTGACGTGTGTCCTGCTTGACCACACAAGTCTCTCTCCCTCATCTTTTCTTACCACAACATTGTTGTTGCAGAATGGTGGCAGCGAACGATGACTTCATGAGTGCGCGATGCGACTGGGGATGTGTTGCAATTTTTGCAACATGCACCTTATTGCAGAAAATTAGATGCGGTGGAGATGTTGTTGCATTTTTCGCAACAAGGGTCTTTGTCGTGGATTTGTTACGACAGATGTCCGGGTGAACGAACTTAGATTCGGGGCAGAAGCGTAACCATGTGGCGGCTTGAAGGGGTTGGTCGGAATCGAGAGACGCGGAGTTTACCCAGCTTGTCTGGTATTGATGATGAAGGAGATCGTGTTGGGAGACGTAGTAGTAAATCAAAATTTTCCTATGTGTCACAAAGATCTATCTATGGAGAAACCAGCAATGAGTGGGGAGAGATTGCATCTGCATACCTTTGAAGATCACTAAGCAGAAGCGTTACAAGAACGCGGTTGATGGAGTCGTACTCACAGCGATTCAGATCGTGGTGGATTCCGATCTAAACACCGAACAACGGTGCCTCCGCGTTGAACACACGTGCAGCCCGGTGACGTCTCCTACGCCTTGATCCAGCAAGGAGGAAGGAGAGGTTGGGGAAGGGCTCCAACAGCAGCATGACGGCGTGGTGATGGTGAAGTAGCAAGGTATTCCGGCAGGGCTTCGCCTAAGCGCTGCGAAGGAGGAAGAAGAGAAGTAGGGCTTTGCCGTGAGAGAGAGAGATAGAGTTCAGAACTGTTTTCAAAAGGCCTAAACCTCAAGTATATATAGGAGGAGGGAGAGGGAGGGCTGGCTTGGACTCTCCTCCAAGGAGGAGAGCTTCGGCCGAATCAAAGGGAGAGTCCACCTCCCACAAGGGAGGTGGATCTCCTCCTTTTCAAACTCCTTTGCCGTTATCTCTACTCCTCCAGCCGCATGGTCCTTTCTAGAAGGTCTTGGCCAGCCCAATAAGGGCTGGCACACCTCTTCTAAGGGCCCACAAAGTCCTATGGTCGTCACACCCCTTCCGGGGGTCCTCTCGCACCCTCCCGGCACTCCCAGTACAATACCGATGAGCCCGAAAACTTTTCGGTGGGGAATCTTATTTTTTTAAACATAGTACATATGCAAGCACTCATATACACGCGCATACACTCATTCTTATGAACGTATACACGCACATCTTATCCCTACGATAAGCTCCGAGAAAGATTGTGCCAACATATCATTTTGAGATTTACGAAGTCACCGTAGGCGCCTCGTCATCGACGAAAATGTCTCCTTCCACTGAAAGTATATCGCCGAAATTTCTGAAATAAATTCAGGAAGAATGCAAGCATCAAAACTTGAATCCTGATGGGCTGAGGATACCACTGTTTTTCTGACCATCTAACCACAGGTTGGTTTGCAGCAAAACTCTTACTAGTTAGGCCATGTATTACGTGATGTACTTGGTCATGAAGTACTAGTTCTTGTAGGAGCACATCACTTCGTGTCCAAGTACGTGGGTTTGGAGTTCTTATAGGAAAAGGACTCCGAGTCCGATAGAGTTCCGAGTCGCTTATTGTTGGCGTTGGTGCAGGCTTGACGTGTGTTTATACACGAGGCTGCCGTGAGATTGTAACCGAGAGTAAATCACACTGTGAGTTGTTTGAAGAAATCCGAGGCGCTCCATCGATATATGAAGGACCAAGCAATTACACGAGCACGACGTCAAGATTTGTTAACGAGGTTTACCGATATGGCTACATCCCCGGGGCATGACTACGGGCGCTCTTTCCCATAACACCGTCACAATACCGCACCTTGGCCGCCCCCGAGCACCGGCACATGCCGTCGGCTCCCCCCGCGCTCTTGTGCTATTATATTGGCATAGGTTACATCGTGTGTCTATCCCCGCTATATATGAGAGGCTTATGATACAAGTGTCCTATTAGGACACGACTCCATATCATATCTAAACACAATACAACTCAGAAGTCCAACTGTAACCTACCTTGTACACAATATTTGACACAACTCTAACATGAGTCAATGGCAAAGAAAATAAAAACAAAGAAAAATTAGGGCACGACAAGAGCCCTTGGCTACATAAGTTCTTGTGCGTGTGTTCATCGTACTATAATTTGATCGATCGGTGGGCGAGTTCCAACATATTTTATCTCTTGGTTAAAACATTTAGGATAGCCTTCATGGTGAGCATTATATCATCTTAAATAGGGATACGTCTTAGTGGTGTTTTGGCATTGTTTTGTTGTGATCAGATTCATGTTGAGGATTAAAGAACTAAAGGAGAGATATGTTGATGCTTATATTCGTTTGTCTGATGATGCCTCTTTATGGCGTTTAACTTGTATTTATGGAGAACCCCGGTAGAGAACCGTCATCTCATGTGGACCGCATTGCAACATCTTAAAGCTCAGTCTGACTTGCCATGGTGTGTTCTAGGGGATTTTAATGAGACTATGTGGTCTTTTGAGCATTTCTCTTCTACAAGGAGAAGTGAAGCTCAGATGTTGGCATTCAGAGAGGTGCTAGAGGTGTGTGAGCTCATGGACTTGGGCTTCTCTGGTTTGGCCTATACATATGACAACAAAAGACATGGTAACCGGAATATAAAGGTACGGCTGGAACGAGTAGTGGCAGATAATAGCTGGAGAGAGATATTTTCAGAATCTCGAGTTGTGCACCAAGTGAGTCCTTGCTCGGATCATTGTCCCATTGCTCTGCGATGCGAGAAAGAGGAGCAGTCGCAACAACCTCGACAGAAACAATATGAGGTGATTGGGAACGTGACTCAAGTTTACCAGAGAGAGTCCAACAAGCATGGACAAAGGCCGGTGTTAAGCATGACCTTGGTGGTGTCCGTTGTGGGCTCTCTACCCTTATGGCCGAGCTACAGGTATGGAGTAAGAAAGCTTTTGGTAGCATCACGAGAGAGCTGGAAAAATCTTGAACGCGCCTCGAGGAACTTATGGCGATGAATGCCGATAGAAGGGAAATACGGAAGGTTGACGATCACATGAATGAGCTACTGTATAGGAAAGACCTCATGTGGTTGCAGCGCTCCCGCATTGATTGGCTCTGTGATGGTGATCAGAATACAATTTTTTTCATCGAAAGGCCGTGTGGAGAGACCGGAGAAATAAGGTGCGCCGACAGCGCTCCCGCATTGATTCCATGGTCAGTATGGGCTGCATGCGGGCAACCAAACGCGTCCTAAATGCTCTATTTTCTTTCTCTTTTTTCTATGTTTCTTTTAGGCGTGTTTGTATTGTTGCCTCAGCAGACTGTATTATTTTTGGTGCAATACTTACGGTTGCTGTATAGATGTGTTGATTGCTTCATTTGTCAAACAGGGCGTATACTATTTCGAAAGAAGTACTATTAAAGCCACTGCATAGAGAAATATGGAAGATGTGGATGGCAGTTGCTGAGAGGATTCTAACATTGGCCATGTTAAGCGTTGTGTGTCGAGCGTATAAGTAGGGAAATACCGGTCGATCTGCCGAGTAAGGCTGATTTTTCTTGGTGCTGTAAGGTTGGGGTTCGCGTTGTTGTTAGGAGTACTCCACTTGAGGCATGGCAACAAATAACATGTTCGCTCGACGCACCTTGCCTCCGCAACCTTTTTATTTACAACAAGAATATATTATTATCATGAAGATACTAATTACATTCAGGTTCCGTAACATTGCAATGTCATAAAGATATTACGGATTCAGATAACCAAAAAATGTAAAAATAAAAGATAGAAAAAAATATTTCACTATAATAAACAATTCCTGCTAGCTAAAAGCCTACAACATGAACCATCACCTAGACAACACATGAAGTCCAAGCTCTCCAAAAACGATACCTCCAAACAAAAACAATGTACAAGCACCATCATCGTGCAATCCTAGATTTGAGGTTTTCACACTGGAGAAGATACGCGCTCTTAAGAACAATACCTTCAACAAGGTCACTGCAAGGCACAACCAATTAAGACCAGACATCGGGCTTCACTTAAAAACCTAAGACTCTATACTCCTCATGTGTTGCCGTCACCAATTGTCGATGCTGCTAGAAGTCATGAATCACCAAGCAAAGTTCTCATCGTCACGAAGATTCGATCCGTCATTACAAGTCCTCAGATCTCAGCCGTCATGACATTCTCCCCCATTGTGTTCATCGTGGAAATCAAAATACCGATGTGTCTCATAATGTCAACAGATATCGAAGCTCCACGTCACACCATCCTAAAGCTACTCATGCTGAAATAGGGGCGCACACGACTGAATTCCATCCGATCCGGTGATCTACAGGCGTCAAGCACCAAATGAAGATCTCCGGCATAACATTTCGGAACTCGTCAATGGCTAGATCCATCAGTGTCGGCAACCGGCAAAACACCATCCTAGAGGGGAAAAAACAAAAGATCGCATCACCTCCCGGTTCCCTACGGTAGGCCAAAGATCTCAGTGGGCACCGCCACCACGACCCACGCCACGCGGACATGAGTACGTGAGCCGCATGGACCCCCCGAACCAGTCGTCCGGCAGCCCTTGTGGCCACAATGGCAGTCGAGGTTTCCGAAGAAATTCGAGGCCAGCACCCCGGCACCCATCTCCGCCGCGAACCATGTCGTTCAGGGCCGCCATGAAGTTTCGACCAGAGATCCTACAACGCAAGAAACGATGAGGCCTGATGAGCAATGTACCTTGGGTAGGGTCCTAGGCAAGACCTACATACCATCTAAGGACCCTATATTGGAGGACTTGAAGATCAAGCATAAGCTTCCGTCTGGATTCCATGTGATGTTCAAGTCACTCGACATTCAATCCACTCGGAGTCTTCTTCCTTCACTCGACAATCGCCTGTCACTCGGTAGAACTCATTCTCAGTCGACACCAGAAGACTAGGAGCCACCATTAGGAGGCCAACGGGTAGTCGTTAGTGCTTCGTCATTAGTAGCATTTATTATGTACGTTACCAGTAATACCAGACTTTAAACCCACGATCGGACCCTTAGATATCGGGCACTTATGAGGGGCAGCGAACTCTTTATAAGCCGCCCCTCCCATCTGGCATAAGGGTTCGCAACCACTGTAATCTTAACATTCCACATGACATAAGCTCCCGAGCGCTGAGACGTAGGGCTGTTATCTCCATGAGAGGGGCCTGAACTCATACATTTCTGTGTACACCCTCGCCATAGCTAGGACTCTGCCCTCTCCCTTTGTATCCCTACCTTCTACTATCAGGCTCATTCCCACGATAGTTGGCGCCCACCTTGGGGCAGGCGTCTAAGAGACTTCCAGCGAGGTTGCATTTTCCATCCTTCGACATGTCTTTCGGCGGTGTTTTCGCTCTGGGCCACGAGATCCGTTTCGGTGCACTCACCTTCATCGTCGACGATTCGGCATGGCTTCAGGAAGCGCCTCTCGATGTCGAGGCGCTCCCAGTCCGTAGGACCGCGTACTTCCGCGTGAGTTCCTACGGCGTGTTGCTACGTCAGCCGTCGACTCCCTATTCGTCGGCTCCCCTCGCTGTCTGTAGTCGCAAGCGGTCTGGCCGCTCACGATTCCTGCGCTGGGTCAAGCACGCAGTGGCGCGTTAAATTTCTTCTCCGCAGATCGCAGTGCTCGAGACTGCCGAGTCCCTCCATGGCGTGTTCGATTCGGATTCCGATCCGTCCGATATCCCTTCCGAGTGCGAGAGCTGTGATCCAGCAGCATTGGTCCTTATGACGGGCTCTCACCAAAGTCCGCCGCCGGGCTTTGGCCATGGCAAGCGTGATGTTGGTGGTGCGTCGAGTGAATAGTCGCGTCACAAGGGGGAGGTTCTTCATACACCCATCGTTGGTACGACAGCTAAGGTCCAGGATTTGGAGGCCATGCGCATTCGGCGGCAGGAGCTCCAGCGAGAACTCGACGAGTGCGCTCGCCAGCATCCACTTGTTGCCGGTCGACGGCAGTGACAAGTGTTCCTCACTGGCTCCCGGAACGATGTTGAGGTATATCGAACTCCTGTGTTAAATGTTGCAGCTGCTGCTAGGATAGCAGATTCCATTCAGCTATCGCGGTCAGAGGCTGGAAGAGGGTCGATGCAGATCAGGGCACTGTGAGATGCAGCACAGCGTCAGAATTCTGTAGTTTTGCAGTCCTGCAACAGGATACACATCAACTCACCCAAGGCCGAAACAGTTCAGTCGGCACACAGCCATGGATCGCCCCTGCGTAGTAGGGGTGGGGGCTTTCGCGGGGATCAGATCAAAGATCAGCCTCACCGCGAAGACCACAGTCGAGTGCCCGCTCCTCCACAGGGCGGTCCGCGCGTGCCCCGGCACCCGGACGATAGGCGCTTGTTCGATGATGAATGGAATGCGGAGTTTGATGCTCGAGATCTCCTCACCCAGAAACGGATCGACAAGGGCAGAGGCCACAAAGAAGGCCAAGATAGAGACTTTCAGAGTGGTAGCTCAGCTGTGATTTCTGGTCCTGAGTGTTTCATTAGAGCCATCCGTTTTGCGGAGATTCCCCCCAACTTCAGGTTGGCGGTTGGGATCGGAAAATTTTCTCGCGAGGCCAAGCTAGAGACTTGGTTAGATGATTATCGAGTAGCTATACAAATTGGTGGCGGCAACGACAATGTCGCAATGAAGCACATGTCCTTGATGCTAGATGGTTCAGCTCGAGCTTGGCTGAATCACTTGGCTACTTCCAGTATATATTGCTAGGAGGATCCGGCCCGAGTATTTATCCGAACTTTTGAGGGTACTTGCAAACGTCCTATAGGTCTGGTCGACTTACATCATTGTGTCCAGAAGCCTGATGAAACTTTGAGAGATTATATTCAGAGGTGGTCCACTCTGCATCATACAGTGGAGAATGTGCCAGAACACCAGGCTGTGTGTGCTTTCATGGCCGGTGTGAGATACAGGGAGGTGTACCTGAAGTTCGGGCGCACGGGTGATATTTCACTCGGCAAGATGATGGAAATCACCACTCGGTATGCCAACAGAGAGGAAGAAGACCGCCTCCGTAGCGGCAAAGGAAAGGCAGTCGCCAATGAGGCTGGTGGCAATAAGAATCGGAAACAGAAGCGAAAAGCGGAAGGTCCGGTTGATGCAGAAGCAGTAGCACTGGCGACCCAATCAAAAAACAAGGGCAAGGCTAAAGCACAGTATGCCCCCAAGAAAGGAAAAAATCAGTCAGTAACTGATATCATGGATCAGCCGTGTGCAATTCACATGAGGAAAGATGCAGAAGGCAATGTGATTTTGCCCAAGCACACCACTCGGCAGTGTCGGACCCTTATCTAGTAATTCAAAGGGGACCCGCCGAGTGATAAATCTCCTGAGAAGGGTGATGAAGATGAAGATAAAGAAACATTCTCCGATGTCACTTCTACACTTGTGATTTTTGCTGATGTCGAGAGCAAGAGTCGTCTGAAAGTCATCAATAGAGAAGTCAACATGGTTGTACCTGCTACTCCCACCTACATCAAGTGGTCCCAGTATGCCATCAGATTCGACCAAACAGACCATCCTGCTCATGTGGCCACTCCTGGTCGACAGGCTCTGGTAGTTGATTCCATGGTAGGGGGCACTCGACTTAGAAAGGTCCTCATGGACGGTGGTAGTGGCCTGAACATTCTCTGTGCGGATACCCTGAAAGGGATGGGCATTCCGATGTCCCGACTAAGTGAAAGCAACATGAAATTTCATGGGGTCATCCCAGGGAAGAAGGCCAAGTGACTCGACCAGATAGCATTGGATGTGATATTCGGGAATGACAAAAATTTCCGAAAAGAAAAGCTGACGTTTGAAGTTGTGGATTTCCAGAGTGCTTACCATGCCATTCTGGGTCGACCCGCATATGCATGTCTCATGGCCCGACCATGTTACGTGTATCTCAAGTTGAAGATGCCAGGCCCTAAGGGTGTGATCACGGTCACTGGCAATCGACAGCGGGCCGAAAAATGCCTCCAGCAAGCCTCCAAGATCGCCGATCACCAGATTTTCATGGTCGAGCTGGAAGAGTACATGAAAACCGTTGACCTTGCTGATTTGCTACGTGCAAAGAAGTCGGCCTCCGAGTCGGCATTTCAGTCGGCAGGGGAAGTGAAGAAGGTGCACATCTAGCCGACAGATCCTACTGCTGCCCCGACGAATATCTCATCAACACTCGACAGCAAATAGGAAGTCGAGCTCATCGAGTTCCTCCGTGAGAACTGGAATATCTTTGCATGGAAGCCTCCTGACATGCCGGGGGTTCCCAGGGATCTGGCTGAGCATCGTTTGAGAGTGGATCCGAAAGCCAAACCCGCCAGGGAGCATTTGCGTCGTTAAACGGCGGAGAAGCGCAAGGCAATCAGCGAAGAAGTGGCCCGTCTCTTGCAAGCCAAGTTCATTCGGGAGATTTACCATTCCGAGTGGCTCTCGAATGTTGTGATGGTGCCAAAGAAAGATAAGTCATTGCATTAGTGCATTGAATTCAAACATCTCAATTGGTGTGCCCGAAGGATCATTTTCCACTCCCCCGCATAGATCAGATTGTTGACTCGACTGCGGGGTGCGAGCGTTTATCGTTTCTGGATGCTTACTCTCGGTACCATCAGATCCATCTGTATGGCCCGGACGAAATAAAGACAGCTTTCATCACCCCATTCGGGTGTTTCTACTACATCACTATGCCATTTGGTCTCAAAAATGCTGGCGCTACTTTTATGCGCATGATTCAGAAGTGCTTACTCGACCAAATCCCTCGGAATGTTGGCCTACATGGATGATATAGTGGTCAAGTCCTGCAAAGGTTCCGACCTGCTGGCTGACTTGGCCGAAACATTTGCCAATCTGAGGAGATTCGACATAAAGTTGAATCCGGCCAAGTGTACCTTTGGCATCCCTGGCGGCAAGTTACTCGGTTTTCTCGTTTCCGAGCAAGGAATCGACGTCAACCCCAACAAAATCAGCGCTATTACCCGAATGAAGACTCCTGTGTGAGTGCACGACGTTCAAAAGCTCACAGGTTGCTTGACAGCATTGAGTCGATTCATTTCTCGTCTTGGTGAGAAGGCTCTGCCTTTATATCAATTGATGACGAAATCTGACATGTTTGAGTGGACACTCGAAGCTGAAGCAGTGTTTGTGGAGCTCAAAACCCTGCTCTCCACCCAGTCGGTGCTTGCCGCCCATTTTAGCAAAGAGCCATTGCTCCTGTACATCGCGGACACTAATCAGGTCGTCAGTAAGGTGCTAACTAGCGAGCGGGAAGAGGAGGGTAAAGCTTATAAAGTCTAGCGACCAGTTTATTATGTCTCCAAAGTATTGTCCCCCTCAAAGCAAAGATATCCACACTATCAGAAGCTGGTTTATGGTATTTACCTATCAGCGAAGAAGGTGGCACATTATTTCCAAGACCACTCGACTTCAGTCGTCAGTGATGTCCCTCTGTCTGAGATTTTCAATAATCGAGACGCATTAGGTCGAGTGGCTAAATGGGCAATCGAGCTTGGACACTTTGACATCAGATTTGATACCAAAAATGCAATCAAGTCCCAGGCATTGGCAGATTTCATGGCCGAGTGGATTGAACAGCAACAGCCAATCCAAGTTCACTCGGCGCATTGGATTAGGTGCTGGTGTTGTCTTGATATCTCCCAGGGGCGGCAAGCTCAGCTATGTCTTGCAAATTCACTTCGATTCCTCCAACAATGAGGCAGAATATGAAGCACTTTTGTATGTGTTGCGCATGGCTATATCACTTGGCGTCAAGCGCCCGATGGTTTATGGTGACTCAGATCTGGTGGTGAATCTGTTGGGGAACGTTGCATGGGAAACAAAAAATTTCCTACGCACACGCAGACCTATCCATGGTGATGAGCATCTGCGAGAGGGGGAGTTGATCCACGTACCCTTGTAGATCGCTAAGCGAGAAGCGTTAAGAAACGCGGTTGGTGGAGTCGAACATCTTCGCGATTCAAATCGCCGAGTGTCCCGTGATCCAATCACGATCCGTCCCGCGATCTCGTCACGATTTGTCCCGCGATCCAATCACGAACCGTCACGTGGCCTTGATCACGGTCCTTCCGATCTAGTACCGAACGGACGGCACCTCCGCGTTCAGCACACGTGCATCTTGATGACGATCTCCACCATCTTGATCCAGCAAGAAGAAGTGGAGAGGAGGAAGAGTTCGCCGGCAGCGTGACGGCGCTCCGGCATGGTGGTGGAGTAATTCTGGCAGGGCTTCGCCTAAGCGCTGCGGAAATACGATCTAGAGGAGAAACTATGCACCAGTGGAACGGGTAGCACGTGGCCGGAAAAAACTAGTGCAAACAGCCCCAAATCCACCAGTATATAAAGGAGGGAGGGAGGAGGGCTGGCTTGGCGCAAGGTCCAAGACAATTTGGCCGCAAGAGGGAGGGAGAGAAGGACTCTCCTTCTCCAATCCTAGTTGGACTAGGATTGCTCCCTATTGGCCCTTTTTTTTCACCTTTTCTTCAGGCCTTTTTTCCTACTGACGCCATGGGCCTATTGTGGCTGTTCCACCAGCCCACTAAGGGCTGGTTATTAATCTCCCACACCCCATGGACCCTCTAGGGTCGAAATACCCCTCCCGGAGGTCTCCCGGTACACTACCGGCACTCCCGGTACACTACCGATGAGCCCGAAACTTTTCCGGCGATCAAACTGGGACTTCCTATATATGAATCTTTACCTCCAGACCATTCCGGAGCTCCCCGTGACGTCCAGGATCTCATCTGGGACTCCGAAAAAACTTCGGTCACCACCATACATAACTCTATACTACCGAAACGTCACCAAACCTTAAGTGTCCAGACCCTGCGGGTTCGACAACTATGTAGACATGACCGAGACACCTCTACGTTCAATAACCAATGGTGGGACCTGGATGTCCACATTGGTTCCTACATATTCTACGAAGATCTTTATCGGTCGAACCTCTATGTCAAGGATTCAGTTAATCCCGTATGATGTTCCCTTTGTTCTTCGGTATGTTACTTGCCCGTGATTCGATCGTCGGTATCTCCATTCCTAGTTCAATCTCGTTACCGGCAAGTCTCTTTACTCGTTCTGTAATACAAGATTCCGCAACTAACAATTAGTCACATTGCTTGCAAGGCTCATTGTGATGTTGTATTACCGAGTGGGCCCTGAGATACCTCTCCGTCACACACAGTAACAAATCTCAGTCTCGATCCATGCCAACTCAACAGACACCCTCGGAGACACCTGTAGAGCACCTTTATAGTCACCCAGTTATGTTGCGACGTTTGATACACACAAGGTCCCGATATCTGTGAGTTGCACGATCTCATGGTCATGGGAACATATGCTTGACATGCAGAAAACAGTAGCAATAAACTGACACGATCATAAGCTACGTTTGTACTTCGGGTCTTGTCCATCACATCATTCTCCTAATGATGTGATCCAATTATCAAATGACATCTGATGTCCATGGCTAGGAAACCTTAACCATCTTTCAATCAATGAGCTAGTTCACTAGAGGCATACTAGGGACATTGTGTTTGTCTATGTATCCACACATGTATCCATGTTTCCAATGAATACAATTATAGCATGGATAATAAACGATTATCATGAACAAGGAAATACAATAATAAACACTTTATTTATTGCCTCTAGGGCATATTTCCAACAGTCTCCCACTTGCACTAGAGTCAATAATCTAGTTCACATCACTATGTGATTTACATTGTCATGAATCGAACACCCATGCAGTTCTGGTGTTGATCATGTTTATCCCTTGGAAGAGGTTTAGTCAATGGGTCTGCAACATTCAGATCCGTGTGCACTTTGCAAATATTTATGTCTTTCTCCAAGATGTAATCGCGGATGGAGTTGAAGCGTCGCTTTATGTGTCTGGTCCTCTTGTGAAACCTTGGTTCCTTGGCTAGAGCAATGGCACCAGTGTTGTCACAGAACAGGTTCATTGGATTCAGTGCACTGGGCACTACTCAAGATCTATCATGAACTGCATCATCCAGACACCTTCCTTCGCCGCCTCCGAGGCTGCGATGTATTCCACTTCGCACGTAGAATCAGCTACCATGCTTTGCTTGGAACTGCACTAGCTTACCGCTCCCCCGTTAAGAATAAATACGTATCCGGTTTGTGACTTAGAGTCATCTGGATCAGTGTCAAAGCTTGCATCGACGTAACCCTTTACGACGAGCTCTTCATCACCTCCATAAACGAGAAACATTTCCTTAGTCCTTTTCAGGTACTTAAGAATATTCTTGACCGCTTGCCAGTGCTCCATTCCAGGATCACTTCGAAACCTTCCGGCCATACTTATGGCAAGGCTGACATCGGGTCTTGTGCACAGCATTGCATACATGATAGATCCTATGGCTGAAGCATAAGGGATGACACTCATCTTTTCTCTATCTTCTCCAGTTACTGGGCATTGAGTTTTACTCAACTTCACACCTTGTAATACAGGCAAGAACCCCTTCTTGGACTGTTCCATTTTGAACTTCTTCAAAACTTTATCAAGGTATGTGCTCTGTGAAAGTGCTATTAAGCGTCTCGATCTATCTCCATAGATCTTAATGCCTAATATGAAAGCAGCTTCTCCTAGGTCCTTCATTGAAAAACTCTTGTTCAAATATTCCTTTACGCTTTCCAGCATTTCTATATTGTTTCCAATCAGCTATATGTCATCCACATATAATACTAGAAATGCTATAGAGCTCCCACTCACTTTCTTGTAAGTACAAGCTTCTCCGTAAACTTGTATAAACTCAAACGCTTTGATCACCTCATCAAAGCGCTTATTTCAACTACGAGATGCTTGCACCAGTCCATAAATGGATCGCTGGAGTTTGCAAACTTTGTCAGCATTCTCTGGATCGACAAAACCTTCGGGTTGCATCATATACAACTCTTCCTCAAGGTAACCATTGAGGAACGCTGTTTTTACATCCATCTGCCAAATTTCATAGTCGCAATAGGCAGCTATTGCTAACATCATTCTGACAGACTTAAGCATCGGTACGGGTGAGAAAGTCTCATCGTAGTCAACCCCTTGAACTTGTGAAAAACCCTTTGCCACAAGTCGAGCTTTATAGACGGTGACATTACCATCCGCATCTGTCTTCTTCTTAAAGATCCATTTGTTCTGAATGGCCTTTCACCCTTCAGGTAATACTTCCAAAGTCCATACTTTGTTTTCATACATGGATCCCATCTTGGATTTCATGGCCTCTAACCATTTCTCGGAATCCGGGCTTATCACTGCTCCTCCATAGCTCGTAGATTCATTGTTGTCCAACAACATGACCTCCAAGACAGAGTTGTCGTACCACTCAGGGGTAGTACGCGGCCTTGTCGACCTACGAGTTCAATAGCTGCTCGATCCGAAGCTTCATGCTCATCATCATTAACTTCCTCTTCTACCGTCGTACGCTCCATAGAAACATCTTTCAGCGTTGCGCTATTTTCTGGTTGAAGTAAAGGTTCAATAACCTCATCAAGCTCTATTTTCCTCCCACTCAATTCTTTGGAGAGAAACTCTTTCTCAAGAAATGTTCCGTTTTTAGCGACAAACACTTTGCCTTCGGATCTGAGATAGATGGTATACCCGACTGTCTCTTTCGGGTATCCTATGAAGACGCATTTCTCCGCTTTGGGTTCCATCTTTTCAGGCTGAAGCTTTTTGACATAAGAATCACATCCCCAAACTTTAAGAAACGACAACTTTGGCTTCTTGCCAAACCACAGTTCATATGGCGTCATCTCTACGGATTTTGATGGCGCCCTATTTAAAATGAATGCAACTGTCTCTAATGGATAACCCAGAAACGATAGTGGCAAATCAGCAAGTGACATCATAGAACGCACCATATCTAATAAGGTTCGATTACGATGTTCGGACACACCATTACGCTATGGTGTTCCGGGCGGTGTCAACTGTGAAACAATTCCACACTGTCTTAAGGGACTGCCAAACTCATAACTCAGATATTCACCTCCTCGATCAGATCGCAGGAACTTAATCTTCTTGTTACGATGATTTTCAACTTCACTCTGAAATTGCTTGAACTTTTCAAACGTTTCAGACTTGTGTTTCATTAAGTAAATATACCCATATCTACTTAAGTCATCAGTGAAGGTGAGAAAATAACGATATCCACCACGTGTTGTAACATTCATTGGACCGCACACATCAGTGTGTATGATTTCCAATAAGTCACTCGCCCGTTCCATTGTTCCAGAGAACGGCGTTTTAGTCATCTTGCCCATGAGGCATGGTTCACATGTGTCAAGTGATTCAAAATCAAGTGACTCCAAAAGTCCATCAGCATGGAGCTTCCTCATGCGTTTTACACCAATATGACCTAAACATCAGTGCCACAAGAAAGTGGTACTATCATTATCAATTCTACATCTTTTGGCATCAATGTTATGAACATGTGTGTCATTACTATCAAGATTCAATATGAATAAACCCCTAACATTGGGTGCATGACCATAAAAGATATTACCCATATAAATAGAACAACCTTTATTCTCTGATTTAAATGAGTAACCGTCTCGCAATAAACAAGATCTAGATATAAGGTTCATGCCTAACACAGGCACTAAATAACAATTATTCAGGTTCATCACTAATCCCGATGGTAATCAAAGAGTTAGCGTGCCGACGGCGATCACATCAACCTTGGAACCATTTCCCACGCACATCGTCACTTCATCCTTTGCCAGCCTTCGTTTGTTCCGTAGTTCCTGCTTTGAGTTGCAAATGTGAGCAACCGAACCGGTATCAAATACCCAGGCACTACTACAAGAGCTAGTAAGGTACACATCAATAACATGTATATCATATATACCTTGTTTGTCGTTGGCCGCCTTCTTGTCAACCAGGTACTTGGGGCAGTTCCGCTTCCGGTGACTAGTTCCTTTGCAATGAAAGCACTCAGTTTCTGGCTGGGGTCCATGCTTGGGCTTCTTTGCAGGAGTAGCAACTGCTTTGCCATCCTTCTTGGTTTTACCCTTCTTGACCTTGCCCTTGACTTTGCCATTTTTCTTGAAACTAGTGGTTTTATTGACCATCAACACTTGATGTTCTTTCTGGATTTCAGACTCAGCGACTTTTAGCATCGCAAACAGCTCGGCGACTGACTTGTTCATCCCGTGCATGTTATAGTTCATCACAAAGCTCTTGTAACTAGGTGGCAGTGATTGAAGAACTCTGTCAGTGATCGCCTCTGGCGGAAGGGCAATTCCCAACTCCGCTAGACGAGTTGAATACCCAGACATTCTGAGTATATGTTCACATATAGACTCGTTCTCCTCCATCTTGCAAGCGTAGAACTTATCGGAGGTTTCATACCTCTCGATTCGGGCGTTCTTCTGAAAGATAAACTTCAACTCCTGGAACATCTCATATGCTCCATGACGTTCAAAACATCTTCGAAGTCCCGGCTCTAAGCCATACAATATTGCACACTGAACTGTTGAGTAATCTCCAGTATGTGCCTCCCAAGCGTTCTTAATGTCTTCGGAGGGCATGTCTCCTGGTTGGTCACCAAGCGGTGCATCAAGGACATATGATTTCTGGAAGCCGTGAGGATAATCCTCAGATTACGGGCCCGGTCAACAAAGTTACTTCCATCATCTTTCAGTTTAGCTTTCTCTAGGAACACATTAAAATTCAGGGGTGCTACTGCGCGAGCCATTGATCTACAACATAAATATGCAAAGTTAATTTAGACTATTGTTAATCAAATTACTAAAGCTCCCACTCAAATTGACATCCCTCAGGTCATCTGAGTGTCACATGATCCAAATCCACCAACTCAAGTCCGATCATCACGTGAGTTGAGGTGGCTTCAATGGTGAACATCATTATGTTTATCATATCTACTATATGACTCATGTTCAACCTTTCGGTCTCTTGTGTTCCGAGGCCATGTCTGTACATGCTAGGCTCATCAAGTTTAACCCAAGTGTTCTGCGCGTGCAAAACTGGCTTGCACCCGTTGTATGTGAACGTAGAGTCTATCACACCCGATCATCACATGGTGTCTCAACACGACGAACTTTCGCAACGGTGCACACTCGGGGAGAACACAATTTTATTTTGAAATTTAAGTGAGGGATCACCTTATAATGCTACCGCCTTACTAAGCATAACAAGGTGCATAAAAAGATTAACATCACATGCAATTCATAAGTGACATGATATGGCCATGAACTTGTGCTTTAGATCTCGATCTTGAAAGCACCGGCATGATCTTCATCGTCACCGGCACAACACCATGATCTCCATCATCTTGATCTCCATCAACGTGTCACCATCGAGGTTGTCACGCCCTGCATGCTTCTACTACTATTGCTACCGTTTAGCGATAAAGTAAAGCATTACGTAGCGCTTAATGATTGACACGCAGGTCATACAATAATTAAAGACAACCCTATGGCTCCTGCCGGTTGCCGTACTCATCGACATGCAAGTTGTGAAATTCTATACATTACATGATCATATCATACATCACATATATCACATCATGTAATTGGCCATATCACATCACAACATACCCTGCAAAAACAAGTTAGACGTCCTCTAATCGTTGTTGCATGTTTTACGTGGCTGCTACGGGTTTCTAGCAAGAACGATTCTCACCTACGCATAAACCACAACGGTGATACATAATTTGCTTTTCAACCTTCTCAAGGACCGCCTTTGTCGAATCCGATCCAACTAAAGAAAGAGAAACTGCCACCCGCAAGCCATCTAGGCAACAAGTTGCGTCGAGGGAACCGGTCTCTCGTAAGCGTACGAGTAATGTTGGTCCGGGCCGCTTCATATCACAATACCGCTGAACCAAAATCCGACCAAGGAAGGAAGCAATCTAAGCATCAACGCCCACAAACCTTTTGTGTTCTACTCGAGATCTGATCGAACCATCAACCTAGCTCATGATGCCACTGTTGGGGAACGTTGCATGGGAAACAAAAATTATCCTACGCACACGCAAACCTATCCATGGTGATGAGCATCTGCGAGAGGGGGAGTTGATCTACGTACCCTTGTAGATCGCTAAGCGGGAAGCGGTAAGAAACGCGGTTGGTGTAGTCGAACGTCTTCGCGATTCAAATCACCGAGCGTCCCGCGATCCAATCATGATCCATCCCGTGATCTCTTCACGATCCATCCCGCGATCCAATCATGAACCTTCCCGTGGCCTTGATCACGGTCCTTCCGATCTAGTACCGAACGGACGACACCTCCGCGTTCAGCACACGTGCAGCTTGATGACGATCTCCACCGTCTTGATCCAGCAAGAAGAAATGGAGAGGAGGAAGAGTTCGCCGGCAGCGTGACGGTGCTCTGGCTGTGGTGGTGGAGCAATTCCGGCAGGGCTTCGCCTATGCACTGCGCAGATACGATCTGGAGGAGAAACTATGCACCGGTGGAACGGGTAGCACGTGGCCGGAAAAAACTAGTGCAGACATCCCCAAATCCACAAGTATATAAAGGAGGGAGGGAGGACAGCTGGCTTGGCGCAAGGGCCAAGCCAATTCGTCCGCAAGAGGGAGGGAGAGAAGGACTCTCCTTCTCCAATCCTAGTTGGACTAGGATTGCTCCCTATAGGCCTTTTTTCCTCCTGGCGCCATGGGCCTTTTGTGGCTGTTCGACCATCCCACTAAGGGCTGGTTATTAATCTCCCACAGCCCATGGACTCTCTAGGGTCGAAATACCCCTCGCGGAGGTCTCCCGCTACACTAACGGCACTCCCGGTACACTACCGATGAGCCCGAAACTTTTCTGGCGACCAAACTGGGACTTCCTATATATGAATCATTACCTCCGGACCATTCTAGAGCTCCTCGTGACATCCAAGATCTCATCCTGGACTCCGAACAAACTTCGGTCACCACCATACATAACTCTATACTACCGAAACGTCACCAAACCTTAAGTGTGCAGACCCCGCGGGTTCGAGAACTATGTAGACATGACCGAGACACCTCTACACTCAATAACCAATGGCGAGACCTGGATGTCCAGATTGGTTCCTACATATTCTACGAAGATCTTTATCGGTCGAACCTCTATGTCAAGGATTCAGTTAATCCCGTATGATGTTCCCTTTGTTCTTCGGTATGTTACTTGCCCGTGATTCAATAGTCGGTATCTCCATACCTAGTTCAATCTCGTTACCGACAAGTCTCTTTACTCGTTCCGTAATACAAGATTCCGCAACTAACAATTAGTCACATTGCTTGCAAGGATCATTGTGATGTTGTATTACCGAGTGAGCCCTGAGATCCCTCTCCGTCACACGGAGTAAAAAATCCCAGTCTCGATCCATGCCAACTCAACAGACACGCTCGGAGACACCTCTAGAGCACCTTTATAATCACCCAGTTACGTTGTGACATTTGATACACACAAGGTACTCCTCCGATATCTGTGAGTTGCATGATCTCATGGTCATAGGAACATATGCTTGACATGCAGAAAACAGTAGCAATAAACTGACACGATCATAAGCTACGTTTGTAGTTTGGATCTTGTCCATCACATCATTCTCCTAATGATGTGATCCCCTTATCAAATGACATCTCATGTCCATGGCTAGGAAACCTTAACCATCTTTCAATCAACGAGCTAGTTCACTAGAGGCACTAGGGACATTGTGTTTGCCTATGTATCCACACATGTATCCATGTTTCCAATTAATACAATTATAGCATGGATAATAAACGATTATCATGAACAAGGAAATACAATAATAAACACTTTATTTATTGCCTCTAGGGCATATTTCCAACAGAATCAAGTGATGAAAGAGTGGGATGTTCGAAACCTTGTTATGACTGGGTACTGTAATGCTGTCAGAAAGTTGGAGAACAAATTCGAAGGCCTGGAACTCCATCATGTTCCCCGACTGAAAATTAGGCAGCTGACGAACTAGCAAAGATTGGGTCCAGTCGATGGCATATTCCCAGTGATGTGTTCTTACAGCACTTGCATACTCCTTCGGTACAAGAAAATCCTTTCACCGAAGAGCCCCCACAAGCTTTGAGTTCCACTAACCCGACAGAAGTCAATGTCCCTGCAGTGATTGATCTGGTCATGGAGATTCTTGTTGTCACTCCCAAGTGGACTGTGCCTTACATTCCCTATATCCTCAGACAAGAGCTCCCTGAAGATGAAACAGAGGCTATACAGATTGTGCGCAGATCCAAGGCTTTTACTGTGATGGGAGATCAACTGTTCAGAGAGAGTGCAACTAGCGTTACACAGTGCTGCATTTCCCCCGAGGAAGGTCGAATGATTCTGGATGAGATCCACTCGGGAACTTGCGTCCATCATGCGCCCTCACGGACGATTGTCGCGAAAGTGTATCGAGCTGGTTTCTTCTGGCCACGGGCTAATGAGATGGCTAAAGACATCGTCGATCACTGTGATGGATGCCAATTCTATGAAAACTTGTCACACAAGCCGGCCTCTGCTCTGAAGACAATTCCCCTCGCCTGGCCATTTGCTGTTTGGGGACTCGACATGGTTGGTCCCTTTCGGACCGGAAAGGGTGGTTTCACTCATTTACTGGTTGTAGTCGACAAATTTACCAAGTGGATAGAAGCCAAGCCCATCAAGAAATTGAACTCCCGTACGACAGTTACATTAATGAGAGAGATAATTTTCCGGTACGGCATTCCTCACAACATTATCACGGATAATGGCACCAACTTTGACTCAGAAGAATCCAGAAACTTCTGCACATCTTAGGGCACTCGGGTGGATTATGCGTCTGTCGCTCACCCGCAAACCAATGGGCAAGTCGACCGAGCCAATGGCCTCATCCTGCAAGGTCTGAAACCTCGTCTTATGCGCGACCTGGATCATGCCGTTGGTGCCTGGGTAACTGAGCTGTCGTCTGTGTTATGAGGCCTGAGAACTATGCCAAATCGGTCGACTAGACGGACTCCTTTTTCCTGGTCTATGGTGCTGAAGCTGTCTTACCGAGTAACTTGTTTCACAATTATCCTCGAGTGGAACTTTATTCTAAGGCTGAAGCCGAATAGTCTAGGTAGGATGGTGTTGATCTCCTGGAGGAAGAATGAGAGATGGCTTTGATTTGTACTACTGCCTATCAGCAGGATCTGCGGCCCTTCCATGCGAAGAACGTTAAGAGTCGATCCTTTCATGAGGGAGACTTGGTACTCCGAGTGAATTAACACCAACCTCACAAGTTTGCTCCTGCATGGGAAGGTCCTTTCGTCGTCACTAAAGTGCCGAACAACGGGGCTTATCATCTATACAATCTCATGAAGCGGATAGACGAGCCACAAGCCTGGAATGAAGATCTGCTCCGGTGTTTTTATACTTAGAGACAGAAGAATCTCCTAATGTAATGAGAATACTTCATCTATGCAATTCAAAATTTTAAAATATATATTGTCGATTTCGATTGTACAGCTCCACTCTTGGGAATACTCCGAGTGTTGAGCAATCCTCACACTCGGGGGCTTAGCTGCGAACATGCTTTCACCTAAGTTAAAAAAACCTGTCGGGTGGATAGCAGTCCATTCACTCGACAACTTAGCTGTGAATCAATATTCGCCTAAGTTCAAAAAAACTCCGAGTGATGAGCAGTCCTCACATTGTGAGGCTTAGCTGTGAACATGTTTTGCCAAAGTTAAAAACCCTGTCTGGTGGATAGCAGTCCATTCACTCGACGGCCTATTTGCGAATCCGTCTTCGCTTAGGTTAACAAATACTCCGAGTGGTGAGCAATCGTCACACTCGGGGGCTTAGTTGCGAACATGCTTTCGCCTAAGTTAAAAAAAACATCGGGTGGATTGTATTCCATTCACTCGACAACCTTCTCGCAAATCAGTCTTCCCTTAAGGTCAAAAATAGTCCGAGTGTTGAGCAATCCTCACACTCGGAGGCTTAGCTACGAACATGTTTTTGACTAAGTTCAATACCCCGCCGAGTGGATTGTAATACATCCACTCGACTCCCTAGCCGCGAATAAATCTTCGCCTGGGGTAAAAAAATATTCCGAGTGTTGAGCAATCCTCACACTCGGATGCTTGGCTGGGAACATGTTTTCGCCTAAGTTAAATATCCCGCCGAGTGGGTTGTAATACATCCACTCGACTCTCTAGCCGCGAATAAATCTTCGCCTAGGGTCAAAAATATTCGAGTGTTGAGCAATCCTCACATTCGGGGGCTAGGCTGTGAACATGTTTTCGCCTAAGCCTAAAAACAAACTCAGTCAAACAAACGGTTGAAAGCCAAATACGGATAAATCCAAAGGGTTAATCGCAGATTAAAGTTTTGCGAGAAAGCAAAAGTGCTCGGGCCTAAGGCCTGAATGAAGTTTTAAGGGATACAGTTCCACTCAGTATACCGAGGCGAATAAAAGTATTTCTTCCTAAGGTCAAGTTTTTTAATCATCCGACGGGCTGGTTGGCTCGATAAAAGTGTCCAAGTCGATGCCATCTGCATTTTTGGTAGCTGCGTCGATGAAAGTCTCCATGAAGTCCTCGAACTGAAGCTTCTTTGTATTAACCACTCGGAGCTCCTTTAGCTTCTCCTCCCTCACGTCCCTACAGTGAACCCTGGCGAGTGATAGCGCCACGTCGGCCCCACAGCGAGCAGCAAACATCTTCCAGGCCTGCACTTGACTTGGAAGGTCATTCAGACGGGCCATCATGGAGTTAAGGTCGAGCTGAAGAGTGTCCTCAGGCCACAACTCCTTGTCAATCCTCTCCATCGCAGATTTCAGTTGGACAAGATATGCCTAAACACCCTGGAGCCAGAAATTGAGTCTAAGCATGTTCATGGCTACCGCGTCTGTGACAGGAGACTTGGTGGGATCCAGGTTGGGCTCAATCTCCTCTATCTCCTTCTCGAAGTCTTGGCAGAATACTATTAAAGAGAAGGAATGGGAGGAGAATCGGTGAGGTACGATCTTCATGTATTTTACAAAGTTCAGTCGACAAGAGACACTCACCGTCGAGCATGATGTACATCTTCCCCGAGAATTCGCCCAAATGCTTCTTTAGGCCATTGCTCCTTTTGTTCAGCTTCTCGGCCCTTTTGACGAGGTCCACGCGCTCTTGCTTTAGCTTTGCGTTCTCCTCCTCCAGCTTCTGGGCAGCCGCCACCTTTCGATCCGCAGTCTCGGCTTTATCCTTGGCCACCCGTTGGGCATTGGCGAGTGCTTTGTACTTGTCCTCTAGCGCCTTCTTCATGGACTCTAAAGAAACAACATTGTTGAGTCGCGCTTGGAGTCGATGATTTTCATTGCACACGTCTGTTCGAGTGAGAGCACTCGGTTCAAAGCATGAAAAGTGAAGATGGGAATACAAAGAGTTGATGGTAGTTACCTCCCAGACACTTTAGCTCAGCCCGCGCTCGCTCCAGAGCATTGTTGGAGGCTTCCAGATCCATGCGCAGTTGGTTCATCTCATCCTCAAGAAACCACAAAAGAAAGAAATTCAATCGACAAGTAATACCAAGGATGGTCGACTGGGTTATGAATACCGTCGAATGCATGTCCTACTATCCTTGAAAAACGTCATATAATGGTTGAACTATGATGTCCATGAAGCCCGTGTCCAGGGGAACAAGAATTCAAGCAAAAGTCCACTCGACATGTCAAGTGGCTCTGGCGCTCCGCGTGCCGTAAACAAATTCAAAGCAGTGTCTATTAAGACCCTCGCTGGTGCAAGCACTCGATAGCGGTCTCGAGGACTACACCCAGTGGGTGCACTCAGAGTGCCCCCACTGAGACGGTTAACACTCGACCTGTCGAGTAACTCGTTAGGAAAAAATATGCACTCGACATGTCGAGTGCCTCCAGTACTACGCGTATGACGGAAATCCCGATTTCAAGTTTTGATGACTACTGCTTATCATCTGCGATTGGCAGTAGCCTCGGGGACTACACCCAGTGGGTGCACTTAGCGTGTCCTCACTGGTTACTGAAATGTTCGACAAGGTCAGCCCTATCAGAACATTCATCCATCACTCGGCCCGTCGAGTGACGCGCCTCCCTGCTCTGTGAACTTCAATCTATCCTTATGTAGCGTCATATCATTGTTTATCAATGATATCCATGAAACCTAAAAGGTAGCTTCGATGTGGTGTGATCAAAGGAGAAATGTATCCCGCATACAACAAACTCTAAGACCCCTGCCGGTGCAAGCACTCGACAGCGGTCTCGGGGACTACACCCAGTGGGTGCACTTAGCGTGCTCCCACTGGATCTGCCAATTCTAGATCAGTCGAGTGGAAGAAAACATCCATCATTGGAATGTCCATCACTCGATCCATCGAGTGACATGCCCCTCCCCACTCTGTGAAGTGTAGTCTATCCTTATGTAGCCTCATATCATGGTTTATCAATGATATCCATGGAACCTACAAAGTTGCTGCAGAGTGGTGCGACCAAGGGCAAACATATCAAGCATACGACAAACTCTAAGAACCCTGCCGATGCAAGCACTCGACAGCGGTCTCGGAGACTACACCTAGTGGGTGCACTCAGAGTGCCCCCACTGAGACGGTTAACACTCGATCCGTCGAGCGGCCCGTCAAAAATATATGCATTCGACATGTCGAGTGACTCTAGTACTACGTGTACCATCGATCCAAAACCTACTCGACTAAGACCTGACCTACTCGAGTGGAAAATTTCAAACATTCTACGAGTGGAAAATAAGCACCCACTAGGTGTACAGTCAAGGAAAGACAGGAATTCAATCGGAAATGTACTTACAATCGAACTTACTTAGATATTGCTGCGAAGGGTCATGCTGGCATCGTAAGCCAGCTTGCTGGCCTCGTACGCCTCTTTGGTTCGCAGCAGCATCTGCTCTGCCAGTTGGAAATATGCCCAACAGGCAATAAATAAAGTGTTTATTATTATATTTCCTTGTTCATGATAATTTTTTATTATCCATGCTATAATTGTATTGATTGGAAAACATTACATGTGTGGGTAAATAGACAACACTTGATCCCTAGTATGCCTCTAGTGAACTAGCTCGTTAATCAAAGATGGTCAAGGTTTCCTAGCTATTGACATGTGATGTCATTTGATAATGGGATCACATCATTAGAAGAATGATGTGATGGACAAGACACAAACTACAAACGTAGCATATGATCGTGTCAGTTTATTGCTACTGTTTTCTGCATGTCAAGTATATGTTCCTATGACCATGAGATCATGCAACTCACGGACACCGGAGGAGTTCCTTGTGTGTATCAAACGTCGCAACGTAACTGGGTGACTATAATAGTGCACTACAGGTATCTCCAAGGGTGTCTATTAGGTTGGCATGGATCAAGACTGGGATTTGTTACTCCGTGTGACGGAGAGTCTCAGGGCCCACTCGGTAATACAACATCATAATAAGCCTTGCAAGCAATGTGACTAAGTGTTAGCCACGGGATCTTGTATTATGGAATGAGTAAAGAGACTTGCCAGTAACGAGGTTGAACTAGGTATGGAGATATCAACGATCGAATCTCGGGCAAGTAACATACCAAAGAACAAAGGGAACATCATACGGGATTAACTAAATCCTTGACATAGAGGTTCGACCGATAAAGATCTTCGGAGAATATGTAGGAACCTATATGGGCATCCAGGTCCCGCTATTGGTTATTGACCGTAGAGGTGTCTCGGTCATGTCTACATAGTTCTCGAACCCGCAGGGCCTGCACACTTAAGGTTTGGTGACGTTTTGGTAGTATAGAGTTATGGATGGTGGTGACCGAAGGTTGTTCGGAGTCCCGGATGATATCCCGGACGTCACGAGGAGCTCCAGAATGGTCCGGAGGTAAAGATTGATATATAGGAAGTCTTGTTTTGGTCGCCAGAAAAGTTTCGGGCTCATCGGTAGTGTACCGGGAGTGCCGGTAGTGTACCGGGGGACCATCGGGAGGGGTATTTCGACCCAAGAGCCTACATGGGCTGTGGGAAGGTGAATACCAGCCCTTAGTGGGCTGGTGGAAGTCCCACACAAGGCCCATGAGGCTGGGAAGAAAAGCCCAAAAGGAAAAAGGTGGAAAAAGGCCAAAAGGAACAAATAAGGAAGGAGTCCTAATCCTACTAGGAGTGGAGGAGGAGGACTCCTCCCTCCTTGGTTCGGCCGAAGCCTAGGGCTGGCCCAATGAGGTACAAGGCTCCTCCTCCCCTCCTCCTATATATATTAGTGGTTTTGATGGTTTGTGCACAGAATTTTCTGCCACGTGTTGCCCTCTTCTCGAGTGCATAGTTTCTCCTCTAGATCGGTTTTCTGCAGTGCTTAGGCGAAGCCCTACCGGAACAGCTCCACCACCATCGCCGGAGTGCCGGCACGCTACCGGAGAACTCTTCCACCTCTCCGCCCCATCTTGCTGGATCAAGAAGGCGGAGATCGTCATCAAGCCGTACGTGTGCTGAACGCGGAGGTGTCGTCCGTTCGGTGCTAGATCGGGACGGATCGTGATTGGATCGCGGGACACTCGGCAAGTTGGATCGCGATGACGTTCGACTACATCAACCACGTTTCTTAATGCTTCCTACTTAGTGATCTACAAGGGTATGTAGATCCACTCTCCCACTCGTAGATGCTCATCACCATGGATAGGTCTTGCGTAAACGTAGGAAATTTTTTGTTTCCCATGCAACGTACCCCAACAGTGGCATCATGAGCTAGGTCTATGTGTAGATGAGATCTCGAGTAGAACACAAAGAGTTTCTGGGCGTTGATAGTTAGATTGCTTGCTCCCTTGGTCGTGTTTTGGTTCAGCGGTATTGTGGGATGAAGCGGCCCAGACCAACATTACTCGTATGCTTACGAGAGACCGGTTCCATCGACTGACGTGTAACTTCGTTGCGCAAAGATGGCTGGCGGGTGTCTGTTTCTCCTAATTTAGTTGGATCGGATTCGACTAAGGCGGTCCTTGAGAAGGTTGAAAAGTAACTTATGTATTACCGTTGTGGTTTATGCGTAGGTGAGAATTGCTCTTGCTAGATACCGTAGCAGCCACGTAAAACATGCAACAACAATTAGAGGACGTCTAACTTGTTTTTGCAGGGTATGTTGTGATGTGATATGGCCAATTACATGATGAGAAATATGTGATGTATGAGATGATCATGTGTTGTATAGAATATCACGACTTGCATGTCGATGAGTACGGCAACCGGCAGGAGCCATAGGGTTGTCTTTAATTATTGTATGACTTGCGTGTCAATCATTAAGCGCTATGTAATGCTTTACTTTATCTCTAAATGGTAGCAATAGTAGTAGAAGCATGGTGGGCGCGACAACCCCGATGGCGACACGTTGATGGAGATCATGGTGTCGTGCCGGTGACGATGAAGATCATGCCAGTGCTTTCAAGATGGAGATCAAAAGCACAAGTTCATGGCCATATCATGTCACCTATGATTTGCATGTGATGTTAATCCTTTTATGCACCTTGTTTTGCTTAGGACGACGGTAGCATTATAAGGTGATCCCTGACTTAAATTTCAAGATGAATTGTGTTCTCCCCGAGTGTGCACTGTTGCGAAAGTTCGTCGTGTCGAGACACCACGTGATGATCGAGTGTATTAGACTCTATGTTCACATACAACGGGTGCAAGCCAGTGTTGCACAGGGAGAACACTTGGGTCAAACTTGAGGAGCCTAGCATGTATAGACATGGCCTCGGAACACAAGAGACCGAAAGGTCGAACATGAGTCATATAGTAGATATGATCAACATCAGATGTTCACCATTGAAGCCACCTCAACTCACGTGATGATCGAACTTGAGTTGGTGAATTTGGATCATGTGACACTCAGATGATCTAAGGGATGTCGATTTGAGTGGGACCTTTGGTAATTTGATTAACTAAACTCATTATCTTGAACAATAGTCTAAGTAAACTTTGCATATTTATATTGTAGATCAATGGCTCGCGCAGTAGCACCTCTGAATTTTAATGCGTTCCTAGAGAAAGCTAAGTTGAAAGATGATGGAAGTAACTTTGTTGACTGGGCCCGCAATCTGAGGATTATCCTCACGGCTTCCCAGAAATTATATGTCCTTGATGGACTGCTTGGTGACCAACCAGAAGACACGACCTCCAAAGACGTTAAGAACGCTTGGGAGGCACGTACTAGAGATTACTCAATAGTTCAGTGTGCAATATTGTATGGCTTAGAATCGGGACTTCAAAGACGTTTTGAACATCATGGAGCATATGAGATGTTCCAGGAGTTGAAGTTTATCTTTCAGAAGAATGCCCGGATCGAGAGGTATGAAACCTCCGATAAGTTCTATTCTTGCAAGATGGAGGAGAACGGGTCTATCAGTGAACATATACTCAGAATGTCTGGGTATTCAACTCGTCTAGCGGAGTTGGGAATTGCCCTTCCGCCAGAGGCGATCACTAACAGAGTTCTTCAATCACTTCCACCTAGTTACAAGAGCTTTGTGATGAACTATAACATGCACGGGATGAACAAGTCAGTCGCTGAGTTGTTTGCAATGCTAAAAGTCGCTGGGTCTGAAATCCAGAAAGAACATCAAGTGTTGATGGTCAATAAAACCACTAGTTTCAAGAAAAATGGCAAGGTCAAGGGCAAGGGCAAGAAGGGTAAAACCAAGAAGGATGGCAAAGCAGTTGCTACTCCTGTAAAGAAGCCCAAGCATGGACCCAAGCCAGAAACTGAGTGCTTTCATTGCAAGGGAACTGGTCACTAGAAGCGGAACTGCCCCAAGTACCTGGCTGATAAGAAGGCGGCCAACGACAAACAAGGTATATATGATATACATGTTATTGATGTGTACTTACTATCTCTCGTAGTAGTCCCTGGGTATTTGATACCGGTTCGGTTGCTCACATTTGCAACTCAAAACAGGAACTACGGAACAAACGAAGGCTGGCAAAGGACGAAGTGACGATGCGCGTGGGAAATGGTTCCAAGGTTGATGTGACCGCCGTCGGCACGCTCTCTCTTCGATTACCATCGGGATTAGTGATGAACCTGAATAATTGTTATTGAGTGACTGCGTTAAGCATGAACATTATATCTGGATCTTGTTTATTGCGAGACGGTTACTCATTTAAATCAGAGAATAAAGGTTGTTCTATTTATATGAGTACTAACACTTAATTAATACTTAATTTAATATAAGTAGTTAAACAGTTAACTAGACTAAACTTTTTATCATAGTACTTTGATAAATTAAGCGGGCGAGCGGCGGGAATCGAACCGGTATCTTCTCCTTGGCAAGGAGATGTTTTACCATTGAACTACGCTCGCTACGGTATATATTTTATAGCGTATATCCGTTTTGATTTCAATGGTGTAGCGTATCTTATGCAAACGGAATTCTAACGTTTCTTTATTTTATTATGCAATAAGAAGAATTCTTCTATTCTCTTTTTCTTTAGTTGCGGGAAAACCTAAATTCAAACTTTTATTTTATAGCGAGCGCAATTTCTAGTAAAAAGTCATGTATCCTTCCACTTAGATCAAAAGGAATTTTTCCAATAGAACTAGGGAACCCCCAAGCGGTTGCGGTTGTACCTGTACTGCGGGAGTAAGAAATTCGCCATATCCCCATTTCCCTCTACTTTGAGACCAGGATTCCTTGTGTAATTTCATCCATCTCTTAGTTTTTTTTTTGAATCATTGAGTTCATCACTCAACGTAGTCTAGCAGTTCAGTTCGACTTTATTTGAGAGACCCCGCTTGCTTATTGCAATTCTGAATTACATTGATTCTATCCTTGATGTATTTGCAATTCAATCCGAATCAATATATCCAAAACTTTTTATCTCCCCCACCTCCCATCTTACTTTTTTGTGTTATTCAAAATTATACTATAACGCTTGATATTTCTTCTTTTTTTTCTAATCAGAATTATCAATTTTATTTACTCTAACTCTATGTTCCCCTTAGTGAAATATTAATCCTCAAATTATTAACAAATAATAAAGTCTATAATGATCGAATGAAAATACCCAAAAATTCTATAATTTTATTTTTAAATATCCTATAGTTAAGCATATCAAGCTAACTTTATCTTTAAGAAGTTTTAGTATTTTTTTATAAGTAGAACTTCCAATTTAGAAGTAGTTAATAGCTAAGAGTAATAACTAATATCTGAGATTTTACGGATTTCCTATATTATACCTATTTCTATTTGTTACACTATTTCCGTTATGTAAGCCCACTTAGCTCAGAGGTTAGAGCATTGCATTTCTAATGCGAGGGTCATCGGTTCAAATCCGATAGTCGGCTTTTTTTTTCTCTATCGATGTTCTACGAACGAGAATCTCTTTTTTCCGAATTAAATGGAGAATCCAGGATCTTTTATGTTTTTTACCTTACTATTTTGCTAGATACAAAACAATAGAATAAATAATATATATACAAAAAATACAGATTTTGATGAAATTCCATTTTTTGTGGTACTTTAGTTGATTTTACTCTGTTTATCCTGTAGTTTAATTCAGTTTTAATTTCGATGTATTCTGTAATGTAAATACAATGAAATTAATTGTGTAAAATTAAATTTCAATAAAAAAAGGAGTCTTCATGTCCCGTTATCGAGGACCTCGTTTAAAAAAAATACGCCGTTTGGGAGCTTTACCAGGACTCACTAGAAAAACACCTAAATCCGGAAGTAATCTTAAAAAAAATTCAATTCTTGGAAAAAGGAGCAATATCGTATTCGTCTTCAAGAAAAACAGAAATTGCGTTTTCATTATGGTCTCACAGAACGACAATTACTTAGATATGTACATATCGCTGGAAAAGCAAAAAGCTCAACAGGCCAGGTTTTACTACAATTATTTGAAATGCGTTTGGATAATATCCTTTTTCGATTGGGTATCATATTTTTTGCTTCCTTTTGCTCTTCGAGTCGTAGAAGTACGAGAATTCTATAACTACCAAAAACGTTCAATCTATTCATTGGAATAGTTTATTTAGTTATATAGTTAATTGTTTTTGGTATGGAAAAAATATATTACTAATAGAATTCTAATTCTAGTAATTAAATGAATTAAACTTTTTTGGAGGTTGATAGTTTATTTATTGAGGAAGAGTCAATCCTTCTCTTCTCACTTCAAGTTTGATCAATTGTATCCATTGGGCAAATATAGGTTCGATCAAGATTTGCTTTTCTGGAGTACCAAAAGCAAGCATGACGTCGTTATGAACATAAAGGCCCAAGGTATGGAATCCTAGAAAGAGGCTAGCCCAACTTAAATGATATATGATAGCTTCTTCATGGTCTAACATTCTTGCCAATACATTATCCTCATTCTGTTCCGGATTGTAATCCCTAATGAAAAAAATAGCTCCATGAGCAAAAGCCCCTGTCATGATGAACCCCACAATATATTGGTGATGAGTATATAAAGCAGCTTGAGTAGTAAAGTCTTGTGCTATGAATGCATAAGGAGGTAAAGAGTACATATGTTGAGCTACTAAGGAAGTAATAACCCCTAAAGAAGCTAGAGAAAGACCTAACTGAAAATGAATCCTCCAGACCAGAGAGGAGGTCAATAAAAAAAATGACTCAATCAAAGATCCAACTGATCTCCACGCCTGTATTACAAATACGCAGTCACGAATAATCCCGCTAAAGTAATAGGAATTAGGCCTAAGACGATTCCAAATAGAAGAACTTCAATCATTTCGATTTGTTCGGGTGGAGCTACTAATTCTTCCTCCGCTTCTGGTAAATCAAAGGGTAATCTTTCACATTCTGCCAAAGAAGAAATTAAAAAAACCAGAAAACCTATAGGCTGACGCCAAATATTCCATCCAAAAAAACCATATTTTGACTGTGCTTCAACTATATCAACTGTACTTGAATTGTTAGATAATCATAGTCGATGATAACATCACATTTCCCACCGCTATTTCAAAACCGTACATGAAACCTTAGCTTCATACGGCTTCTCTATGATCAGAAAAAGGAAAGGACTGTTTTGTTCCTAGCCCCTGGGGCATAGATAGAATTAGGTAAAATAAAATAGATTTGAAAGTCCTAAATTAGACCAAACGAATTCCGTCTGCTAGAATAAGAAAAAAGCGCTTCTGAATTGATATCATCCTTTATAATATATTGCAAATTTTTCTTTGTTCAGTAATAACTTAATCTTGGAATAAAACACTTGGTACTTGTTTTGTTATAGGAATTCAATTAATAAATGGAAAGAGTTGGGTATTAGTATCTTTTTTGGTCATGCACCCAATTAGGGGTTTATTCATATTGAATCTTGATAGTGATGACACACGGGTTCATAACATTGATGCCAAAAGATGTAGAGTTGATAATAATAGTACCACTTTCTTGTGACACTGCCGTTTAGGTCATATTGGTGTAAAACGCATGAGGAAGCTCCATGCTGATGGACTTTTGGAGTCACTTGATTTTGAATCACTTGACACATGTGAACCATGCCTCATGGGCAAGATGACTAAAACGCCGTTCTCTGGAACAATGGAACGGGCGAGTGACTTATTGGAAATCATACATACTGATGTGTGCGGTCCAATGAATGTTACAGCGCGTGGTGGATATCGTTATTTTCTCACCTTCACAGATGACTTAAATAGATATGGGTATATTTACTTGATGAAACACAAGTCTGAAACGTTTGAAAAGTTCAAGCAATTTCAGAGTGAAGTTGAGAATCATCGTAACAAGAAGATTAAATTCCTGCTATCTGATCGAGGAGGTGTGGAATTGTTTGGCAGTCACTTAAGACAGTATGGAATTGTTTCATAGTTGACACCGCCCGGAACACGACAGCGTAATGATGTGTCCGAACGTCGTAATCGAACCTTATTAGATATGGTGCGTTCTATGATGTCTCTTGCTGATTTGCCACTATCATTTTGGGGTTATGCATTAGAGACAGCTGTATTCACTTTAAATAGGGCACCGTCAAAATCCGTTGAGACGATGCCATATGAACTATGGTTTGGCAAGAGGCCAAAGTTGTCGTTTCTTAAAGTTTGGGGATGTGATGCTTATGTCAAAAAACTTCAGCCTAAAAAGCTAGAACCCAAAGCGGAGAAATGCGTCTTCATAGGATACCCGAAAGAGACAGTCAGGTACACCTTCTATCTCAGATCCGAAGGCAAAGTGATTGTCGCTAAGAACGGAACATTTCTTGAGAAAGAGTTTCTCTCGAAAGAATTGAGTGGGAGGAAACTAGAGCTTGATGAGGTTATCGAACCTTTACTTCAACCAGAAAGTAGCGCAATGCAGAAAGATGTTTCTGTTGAACCTACGACGGTAGAAGAGGAAGTTAATGATGATGATCATGAAGCTTTAGATCAAGCTACTATTGAACCTTGTAGGTCGACAAGGGCGTGTACTACTCCTGAGTGGTACGGCAACCCTGTCTTGGAGGTCATGTTGTTGGACAACAATGAACCTACGAGCTATGGAGGAGCAGTGATGGGCCCGGATTCCATGAAATGGTTATAGGCCATGAAATCTGAGATGGGATCCATGTATGAAAACAAAGTGTGGACTTTGGAAGTATTACCTGAAGGGCGAAAGGCCATTCAGAACAAATTGATCTTTAATAAGAAGACGGACGCGGACGGTAATGTCACCGTCTATAAAGCTCGACTTGTGGCAAAGGGTTTTTCACAAGTTCAAGGAGTTGACTACGATGAGACCTTCTCACCGTAGCGATGCTTAAGTCCGTCAGAATCATGTTAGCAATAGGTGCTTATTTCGACTATGAAATTTGGCAGATAGATGTCAAAACAGCATTCCTCAATGGTTTTCTTGAGGAAGAGTTGTATATGACGCAACCAGAAGGTTTTGTCGATCCAAAGAATGTGATAAAGTTTGCAAACTCCAGCGATCCATTTATGGGCTGGTGCAAGCATCTCGGAGTTGGAATAAGCGCTTTGATGAGGTGATCAAAGCGTTTGAGTTTATACAATTTTATGGAGAAGCTTGTATTTACAAGAAAGTGAGTGGGAGCTCTATAGTGTTTCTAATATTATATGTGGATGACATATTGCTAATTGGAAACAATATAGAAATGCTGGAAAGCGTGAAGGAATATTTGAGCAAGAGTTTTTCAATGAAGGACCTAGGTTAAGTTGCTTTCATATTAGGCATTAAGAGCTATAGAGATAGATCGAGCCGCTTAATAGCACTTTCACAAAGCACATACCTTCATAAAGTTTTGAAGAAGATCAAAATGGATCAGGCCAAGAAGGGGTTCTTGCCTGTGTTACAAGGTGTGAAGTTGAGTATGACTCAATGCCCAGTGACTGCAGTAGATAGAGAAAAGATGAGTGTCATCCCCTATGCTTCAGCCATAGGCTCTATCATGTATGCAATGCTGTGCACAAGACCCAATGTCAGCCTTGCCATAAGTATGGCCGGAAGGTTTCAAAGTGATCCTGGAATGGAGCGCTGGGCGGCGGTCAAGAATATCCTTAAGTACCTGAACAGGACTAAGGAAATGTTTCTCGTTTATGGAGGTGATGAAGAGCACGTCGTAAAGGGCTACGTTGATGCAAGCTTTGACACTGATCCAAATGACTCTAAGTCACAAACCGAATACGTATTTATTCTCAACGGGGGAGCGGTAAGCTGGTGCAGTTCCAAGCAAAGCGTGTTAGCCGATTCTACATGCGAAGCGGAGTACATCGCAGCCTCGGAGGCAGCGAAGGAAGGTGTCTGGATGAAGCAGTTCATGACAGATCTTGGAGTAGTGCTCAGTGCATTGAATCCAATAAAC
Organism: Hordeum marinum; assembly: GCA_022496015.1. Classification (NCBI taxonomy): domain Eukaryota; kingdom Viridiplantae; phylum Streptophyta; class Magnoliopsida; order Poales; family Poaceae; genus Hordeum; species Hordeum marinum. The sequence goes on along the minus strand of CM039674.1, from coordinate 510,861,452 downwards.
CTGTTCTATGACAATACTGGTACCATTGCTCTGGCCAAGGAACCAAGGTTTCACAAGAGGACCTGACACATAAAGCGACGCTTCAACTCCATCTGCGATTACATCGAGGAGAAGGACATAAATATTTGCAAAGTGCACACGGATCTGAATATTGCAGACCCGTTGACTAAACCTCTTCCAAGGGCTAAACATGATCAACACCAGAATTGCATGGGTGTTCGATTCATTACAATGTAAATCACATAGTGACGTGAACTAGATTATTGACTCTAGTGCAAGTGGGAGACTGTTGGAAATATGCCCTAGAGGCAATAAATGAAGTGTTTATTATTATATTTCCTTGTTCATGATAATTTTTTGTTATCCATGCTATAATTGTATTGATTGGAAACACATTACATGTGTGGGTAAATAGAAAACACTTGGTCCCTTGTATGCCTCTAGTGAACTAGCTCCTTAATCAAAGCTGGTCAAGGTTTCCTAACTATTGACATGTGATGTCATTTGATAATGGGATCACATCATTAGAAGAATGATGTGATGGACAAGACCCAAACTACAAACGTAGCATCTGATCGTGTTAGTTTATTGCTACTGTTTTCTGCATGTCAAGTATATGTTCCTATGACCATGAGATCATGCAACTCATGGACACCGGAGGAGTGCCTTGTGTGTATCAAACGTCGCAACGTAACTGGGTGACTATAAAGGTGCAGTACAGGTATCTTCGAGGGTGTCTATTGGGTTGGCACGGATCAAGACTGGGATTTGTTACTCTGTGTGACAGAGAGGTATCTCAGGGCCAACTCGGTAAGACAACATCATAATAACCCTTGCAAGCAATTTGACTAGGTGTTAGCCACGGGATCTTGTATTACGGAACGAGTAAAGAGACTTGCCAGTAACGAGGTTGAACTAGGTATGGAGATACCGACGATCGAATCTCGGGCAAGTAACATACCGAAGAACAAAGGGAACATCATACGGGATTAACTAAATCCTTGACATAGAGGTTCGACCGACAAAGATCTTCGTAGAATATGTAGGAACCAATATGGGCATCCAGGTCCTGCCATTGGTTATTGACCGTAGAGGTTTGGTGACGTTTCGGTAGTATAGAGTTATGCATGGTGGTGACCGAAGGTTGTTAGGAGTTCCGGATGAGATCCCGGATGTCACGAGGAGCTCCGGAATGGTCCGGAGGTAAATATTGATATATAGGAAGTCCTGTTTTGGTCGCCGGAAAAGTTTCGGGCTCATCGGTAGTGTACCGGGAGTGCGGGTAGTGTACCGGGGGACCATCGGGAGGGGTATTTCGACCCAAGAGGCTACATGGGCTGTGGGAAGATGAATACCAGCCCTTAGTGGGCTGGTGGAAGTCCCACACAAGAAAATCCCAAAAGGAAAAAGGTGGAAAAAGGCAAAAAGGAACAAATAAGGAAGGAGTCCTAATCCTACTAGGAGTGGAGGAGAAGGACTCCTCCCTCGTTGGTTCGGCCGAAGCCTAGGGCTGACCCCTTGAGGTCCAAGCCTCCTCCTCCCCTCCTCCTATATATACTAGTGGTTTTGAGGGTTTTTGCACAGAATTTTCTGCCATGTGCTGCCCTCTTCTCTAGTGCATAGTTTCTCCTCTAGATCGGTTTTCTGCAGTGCTTAGGCGTAGCCCTGCCGGAACAGCTCCACCACCATCGCTGGAGCGCCATCATGCTGCTGGAGAACTCTTCCACCTCTCTGCCCCCTCTTGCTGGATCAAGAAGGCGAAGATCGTCATCAAGCCGTACGTGTGTTGAACGCAGAGGTGTCGTCCGCTCGGTGCTAGATCGGGACGGATCATGATTGGATCGTGGGACGCTTGGCGATTTGGATTGCGAAGACGTTCGACTACATCAATCGTGTTTCTTAACGCTTCCCGCTTAGCGATCTACAAGGGTATGTAGATCCACTCTCCCTCTCGTAGATGCTCATCACCATGGATAGATCTTGCGTGAACGTAGGAAAATTTTTGTTTCCCATTTAACGTTCCCTAACACTGCTTGGATCATAGCCTCCTTCGCAGCTCCGGTCTGATCTTCCGGGACGCGATGCAGAGGGAAAGCCGTCAAGGGCGGGATCGGCGTAGTAGCTGGGGCAACTGAAGCAGTCTGAGCAGGTTCGGTTGGAGTTGATGTCACGATGGTCGAGACAGCTGGAGGGGCACTCGACAGAGGTACTACAGGATCAGCTATGATTCGTGTCGAGTCGCCCATCCCCTGGGAGGACTCTGCAGTCGACCGCTGAAGCGTCTGCACTGATGAAACTCTTCGAGTGCGGGTGGGAGAGGTGTCTAGGTGTTCCTCGTCGTCATCCAGCTAGATGACCTCTGCAACGTCAACCGACAGTGTTACTTTTGCAAGTGACGAAGCTCATTCGGATGAATCAAGGACTTATTAACCTGTGTGAGAAGTGACAGCGTCAGTAGTGTCGATGTCCATCGCTTCTCGTCCATCTCGAGGAGGTGATGTTACAGAAGTTGTAGCTCTGATGGATCAAACAACACTCGGTTAGCAACAACGCAAAGTCACAATCGACAGAAAGAATTTGAAAGTAAACACTCAGGTGGATACGACATGCACGGCCATCTTCATGCGAGGCAAGGCTTTGCAAGGTTTTCTCGACTATTTTCTCGAGGTGCGGCGTACGGTGCGAAGAGGTGGCTCGACTTCTCGATTGTTTCGTCTGATTTTTCGTACTCATCCTCGGAGTCTTCTGTATTGTCGCCGTCCACGCTACCGCCTTCACTCACAACTCCATCATCAACGTGGTTCCCGTTAGGAACGGGCGAGTACATGTGCGTCCACTCCTGCATGATTCAAGTAAAGAAGTCAGTTCATAAGTCAATATATCACTCGACGGTACAAGTACATCAGTCGACACTTCGCAGCTCACCAGATTCTTCGACGGGTTTTCGGCCGAGTAAGGTCGGATCCTATTGGCTCCCAAAGGGTTGTCACATGCTCCAGTGATGTTGCGAAGCCACTGCTCGACAGTTTTTGCAGAACCTCTTCTGGGTGCGTCCTGGTCGAGTCCTCAGGGCCCGCGTAGTGCCACATGGTGTGATCTCTGGCTTGGAGCGGCTGAATACGTCGACTGAGAAATGTTTCCAATAGATCCATGCCAGTCACTCCACCCCGAATCAGTTGCACCACAACTTCAACCAAGATTCCCACTTGGACATGTTCCTCTTTGGTCACCCTCAGAGTCTTGGGGACAGCTGGACGGTCAAGTGTATAGGGGGGAATGTGAGTCGACATGTTGGGGGATGCTACATCTTTGCAGTAGAACCAAGTCGGCTGCCAGCCTCTAACAGACTCAGGAAAAGTCATGGCAGGGAAAGAACTAAGGGCTCTTTTATGAAGTCCTAAACCCCCACACAACTGAAGCACGTGAGTCTTCCCATCAGTGGGGAGGGCTTTCTTCACGGTGTGGGATCTGACCGTAAAGATGTGCTTGAACAACCCCCAATGAGGGGAACAGCCCAGAAAACACTCGCACAAAGTAACGAAGGCAGACAAGTATGCAATAGTATTCGGTGGGAGATGGTGAGGTTGAGCGCCGAAGAAATTCAACAACCCTCTAAAGAATGGGTGGGGTGGCATAGAGAAACCTCTTTCAACATGGGAGAGAAGGAGGACCCTCTCCCCGTCGTGCGGCTCCGGCTCGCGCTCTCCCTCCGGCAGCCTCCAGGCGCCGTACGCCACGAGCCCATCGGCGGCAAGGCCCTTCATGTCCTCACGAGTGACTACGGAGGGGAGAAAGTCCCCCTGCATCCATCCTGCCGGCACGGTGAACCGAGCGGTAAGGGCTTCTTGGCTTGCTCCAGCTTCTTAGCTTGCTCCAGCTTCTCCGTGGTGCTCTTCATCATCATCGCGGCGGCTCTCGTCGGAGAGGAATGCAGTGGGGCGCTGGGGGCAGAGGAAGCGTAGGAAGGGAGGAAGTCTGGGCAGAGATACTGTGCAAATCACGGCGCGTCGAGTTTTATACTCCACCGAGTGACTCACTAACTAGTGGGCCCACGAGATCACCGCACATGCCAACCGCTGACGGCGCCCAGTACGTGGCGATATGACCGGCGCGAGAATCTAGGCGTCACGCCTCCACTTACCCCGATCGTGGCGTCATCATCGCACGCGCACATGCGCTTCCCAAATTTTCGTATCCCGCGAAACCCAGGTCTGACAGACCGACCCGTCACCTCCCAAGATGCTTTCAGTTCACTCGGAGCAAAACAGGCATTAAACATTCACTCGGAGACTTTCAAGGCTAAATGGATCCGGGCGAATGGTGAAGAGTTCAATCGACGCAAGTTTCGTTGAAGCTCCGAATATCATTCGAAAGATTTGGCATGTTGATCCTGAATTGACATCAATGCCTAGAGTTCAATCGACGCAAGTTTTGTTGAAGCCCCGAATATCATTCGAAAGATTTGATGCCTTAATTCAAGATTGGCATTGATACCCCCATTTCACCACTCGAACCCTGATCCATTTGGGGGCTAATGACGAGGATATGTACCTAAGGTAGGATCCTAGGTAAGACCTACATATCCTACCTAAGGACTCTACATTGGAGGACTTGAAGATCAAGCATAAGCTTCCGTCTGGATTCCATGTGATGTTTAAGTCACTCGACATTCAATCCACTCGGAGTCTTCTTCCTTCACTCATAGTCGCATGTCACTCGGTAGACCTCATTCTCGGTCGACACCACAAGACCAGGAGCCACCATCAGGAGGCCAACGGGCAGTCGTTAGTCCTTCGTCATTAGTAGCATTTATTATGTACGTTACCAGTAACGCCGGACTTTAAACCCACGATCGAACCCTTAGATGTCGGGCACTTATGAGGGGCAGCGATTTCTATATAAGCCGCCCCTCCCCTCTGGCACAAAGGTTCGCAACCACTGTAATCTTAACATTCCACACAACATAAGCTCCCGAGCGCTGAGACGTAGGGTTGTTACCTCCATGAGAGGGGTCTGAACTCATACATCTAGGTATATACCCTCGCCGTAGTCAGGACTCTGCCCTCTTCCTTCGTATCCCTACCTTATACTGTCAGGATCGTTCTCACGACAAGGCCCCTGCCACCATAAATCGCACGAAAAAGATGTGGACCCGCCGCCGCCGTTAGCCTTTGATCGGAGGCGCGTCCATCGACAGCGGCAGGAGGAGCGGCGGTTGTACAGGATCCACCCGAGTCACCCCTCCTCAGAAAACTAGATCTCGTCCTAATAGACAAAATCCCTTCTCGCTCTTCATGCAACCCATCAATCATGCGTGCGCGCACACACACACGCGACCCTCTCCGCCCCATGCGCACACATACCTCCCAACGTTAATGGCACCAGCGGCCCGCACCAAGTCCTCCTCCTGAGGAGCAGTAGCTCAGAGAGCACCGGCTGTATCGTACTCATGACTACTGTGACCGTCAACAATGTCCACCAACAACCACACCCATCCACAAATAGTTCTATAAGAAATTCAACTATTCGGTATTTCGGTTCCTCCCATAGACATCGAAAACAGCCCGGAGATTCACCTAGCTAGGGTCTGGCTCTCTGCACATCTGAACAGCTATTATATTACAACGGAAAACAGATCATGTAAATAAATAAATTCCAAAGTCCCTCGTTTGTAAGAACTAAGAACATACGTGTAGGTCATGTGCCCATCCTCCAAGTTCTACACTAAGTTATTTCTGTCTTGTGCAACGTCAGTCAGCTCGCATTCAAATTACCCAAGAAAGAAGATGGAGGTCCCGGAAAATAATGGTTTGGTAACACAAAGTATGTGCACAAACCTGACAGTATCCAGGCATCTTTATAATAATATAAACGTTTGTTTCTGAAAATTACTGAACAATTTCTACTCGCAGGGTGCTAAAGGCAAAGCCTGCAGTTTTGAACAAACGGGAAGCGACATAGTTGGAAGAAATGGCCTCTTGGTGTTGAATTGTTGATCACGATATGCTTGGAAGGAAGCAGAGCAACTATTGGCTTCTTCACATGTGACGCTGATCAACAAACTGTTAGGCTGGCCCAGGGTGCACTGCCAGCAAGCGGGCCGCCATCGGAAGCACAGGAAGACAGCGAGCCCAAAAGGAGGAGATGACAGCCAGCTCAGCGCTACGCATCCGACGACTGGGTCCGGTAGCTATATGAGTGACGCGAGTGTGTGATGTGGAAGGCCGCGATTGGCAGAACGGCTCGACCGTATGCTTGTAACAGGATAGAACCATAGCTACCTCACAGATTCAATACGAGAGCAATTCCTCGGTCAATTTCCTCAATCCTCCATGGCAGATCCTTTAGATCCCTAGCTAGCTGCTAACACAAACCCTCACTGCAGCACCACACACACACACAGACAGGCAGAGAGAACTCTGGTCAGAATTGATTGGGATTATCACACATACAAGCAACTTTGAAGAGCACCGGCTAGCTGTAGCACTCGGTCCGTCAGTCTGACACCGCCAGACAGGTTTAGCGGTCATGGTGAAGAGATCACCATGGTCGACTAGGCTCTCTAGCACACCGCGAGATAAAAAACGAGCAAAACCATAAACATCTCGTCTAATTACATCTCCAGCATGCCGTGAACTGGTCTTTTGACAAGTAGAATTATTGTACTCGAACGCAAAACTGGTCATATTGACAAGTAGAATTATTGTACTCGAACGCAAAACTGGTCTTTTCGTCCAGGAACTTGAGGCTGAGGCTGCCATAATTTGTGTGTAGTGTCACCTGGACACTGCCAAAAATGTCGAAGTGTGGGTTGACCTGTCTAAGCCTTGACACCTTCCTCTCATCAGAATTTGTTGTGCGAGCATTGGCACCTCCAAAATATTTAGACTACCCAAAATATTAAGGGAGGGTTGACCAAAGTGCAAGCAGTCAACTCAAAACACAGGCGGGTGTCACAAGATTGCTGGAAACACTAGTACTGTCTATCTGCTGACAGCTAAAAACGGGTTGATTAGCAACAGTAGCACAGTAGTCGGGTAAAATTTCGAGTTACCTACCCATAAACCAAAACTGTAGCATGCGCACAATCTGGGCATTCCAGTAGGTTACTAACAGCGCATCTAGTCGAAGCCCAGTGCATAAAGGATTGCCAAATAATTTTAGCACGCACTACAGCAGCCATCAGTCAAAGTCGGAGTCGTTTGCTCAGAGTTTAGGAATGGCGAAGATGCCTCTAGGACAGGAGTGATGACGATGACGCCTGCGTGCTGTCTCGGCAAGACCCTCTTTGAATTGGTGTGTGTAAGGTTTCATATGTGCGTCATCCCGCGGTTGTGATGGTTTTCGTCCGGTTCCCCACAATGAACTGTGCAACATGGTTTTTGCTCGTTTTTTAATTAACTGAGTAATTCTTTTTTCTTAACGAATGCAGGATAACTGCCATTTCAAAAAAAAAAACAGTCAAACACTTCCTTGGGATCTTTGCATACTCCCTGGGATCTCTCTACTATACTAGGACAGCCCCAAATGTGGAGTTCCTACGGGGCGGTAAGGTGTTGTGTTAGTCTGCATGAGGCATTTTGTGATCGCTGTGTGTGCGCTTTTGAGTCACTGCATGCAATGCAAGTGAAGTAGATAGCCATTGCCCAGAGCTAGGCCTGTCCACGTCGCGGCAGGTTTGTTTTGGTTGTTCACCGACCCAGAGTGCGACCAGCAGCCAATTTCTAGTGAGTGGCTTGCGAGGTACCGATGATGTGGGCCCACATGCATTCCACTTTCCTGCTCATTTAGGGAGCTTCAATTCGTGGGATTATTTAGTTTCTCGTTTGAGTGGCTTCTTTTTTTTTTGAAAAGGAGGATGCACCCCCGGTCTCTGCATCTAAGTGATACATGCGGCCATTTTATTTATTATTCACAAAGACCTTACAAAGCAATATAACAGTAAGCCGAAGCCACCATCTAGACGACACATGTCGCTACTCCTATCCTATTGATGAAGGGGTGCCTAATGTCCGAGCCAAAAAATACCAAACAGACATAGCGCCAAAGCCTATCATCTAAAGCCGGTGCCCCATCCAAGCCACCTAGGCGGGTTGGGTAACACTCCGGTCCGGCGCACTCACAGTGAGTACCACATGCACATGCTGCAAGGGCCGTCACCTTCGTCTTCCATCGATCCATCCTCAAAGCATATACTGATGCATCGACCTTCTCAGGCCTCTCTGCTATCGACGCCACCACGACACTAGACAATATCGTCCTCCTGCGCGTGTCCTTCGCCGCACATCTAACGTCGAGCCTCCACTGCTCCACGCCGCCGAGACCCGCCGCCATGAATATGTAGACAGAAACCCCGCTCCACCGAAGAAGCCATGGGCTGGTTCCTCGAGCCCGAGTGCATCTCCAAGAATGCCGCCCCCAAGGGAGTAACGACACATGCTTGCCGCCATCATCCAATCAACTGATCTAGGGTTTCCCCTGGAGGTATTGGGTGGGGTTGGGAGCTTCACCTCGATGATGCCTTCATGAAGGAAAACGATGATAAGAGCATCGTCATCACCGGCTCCGGCCACCGACCGAAAGACCAGGTTTTCTCCCGAATCCGTCCCAAAAAATCCACCTGACAACCTGTGCACGGTCTCGAACGCGTTCAAAGCCCCAGATCTAGCCGCCTAGATCCGGCGACCAACCGCAACAGCAGTGCCATCGTAGGAGCCCTGACGGACCGGCCACTGCCTGAGTGTGCCACCACTAGAGCTTGGGAGGAGGGCTCCCACCCCACCTTGCCAAACCGCGAGAGCCGCCGAGATGAATCCCACACGCTCGTCACCGTCTCTGATCTGAACTAATACGCCGACCCGGGATCCAGACGGAACACCGTCGCTGCCACCAGCAATGTTCCGCCGGCCACCGCGACCAAGGCCGCCATGACCCAGCGAGCCCAGCAAGCGGCTGCCGACATTTGAGTGGCTTCTGATCCACACTTTAATGTATCACATGTCATTCAGTATATAGCTCGTCTGCTTTCACCAGTCGCATAGAGAGAGAGAGACTATTGAATTGAAGCACGTGGATGTGGGGTTAAAATCATTTGTTTTGAAAAGGGTACCATCTAGATATGTCGTGGATGGTATGATGGATAGCAAATGCAACCATCGTTTCCTTGCTTAAGAGCACGGGATCATGCCTTAGCTCAATATATTCGCTCCACATGTGCTTGTAGTTTGCCTATCATTTTACCTACCTATTGTCGCATGCCAACATAGTTCCATCCAGAGGCTGAAACTCTAAATAACAAGAGAAGTCCTATTTACAAGAAGTTTGATAGGTGCAATGCTGCTTGGACTAAGAGGCATCCGGGAACAATCAGCTGCCGTAAGTCCAAATCCTGCCGCCATGTAATGGACCACTTGGGCTACTATTTTTCCTAGGTCTCGTAACCACTGTTGCATATACGACCCGGTCCGGAAAGGGGTCCCGAATCTCTATGCTTTCTGTGCCAATCCCTAGATTGATTGCTGACACACACAAATGACAATGAAATATTGATAACTTAATATATACTCCCTCCGTTCCAAAATAAGTGTCGATGATCTAGTACAAAATTTGTATTAGTTTAGTACAAAATTTACGACACTTATTTTGAGACGGAGGGAGTATCTTACATACCTGTTGACTCATATGCCAGCTTACTATACAATCATGCAACGGACATTTTTTTTTAGGGAAATCATGCAATGGACATAATATTCCAGTCTTGTGCAGGGCTGGGCCCATAGGTGCACCGACTGTGCGGCCCGCACAGGGGCCATAAATTTTGGGGGCCCCAAGTTTTATTTGTAGGCAGCTGTTCCTGGGCCAATCCTCGAGGCGTCGAGCATCGGCTCGATCGGCTGCTGCAGCACTGCCCGATAGGAATTAGGAATCGGAGATAGTGGGCGCTATAAAAAATGAACGGAATCGTCAAATTGATCGGCGGATAGCAAAAGGGAAAAAAGAACTTGCGTGGCTACATGTTACAACCTGCAAGGAAACGGGATCTCATTGGATCGATCAGCCTCGGCGATAGTTCTCCAGCCGATGCTCGATCGGATCATCCGAAACATGATTGCCAGATTGATCGGCCGCAATTACAGACTCCAGAACCGGCAGAACGGCAACAATTCCTTCGATCCTCTCGCTAAAACAGGTAGCCTGCCTCTGGCGACTCCTTCTATTTGATTAACTTCAAGTCTTACTCCTAATTTCTAATTATTGATTAGGTGAATTAGATGGTTCGTTTAATTGTAAAAAATTCCTGCATAATCTCCAATTGATATGGGCTGTCCTATCACGTCAATTTTGTTTTATTCCTGTTTTGTATTTTATGTTCCAATAATATAATTTGGAGTTATCATGAGGAAACATCAGTCTGATATGACATTATATCGTATACATTATAATTGCTCGTTAGTTTATTTTTTTTCTAGTGACATAGGGCCTCATTTTTTTAGTTTCGCACAGGGCCTAGGATTTTTTTCGGCCCGGCCCTTGTCTTGTGGCATCCATCCATGCACAGGTAGGAGTTGAGTATAGCATCATAACTCTGTTTTCTAATTCTTATTCGATGTGGAAAATATTGCAACATGATACGTTGCGGCCACAAGAGTTAATACATTGAATATTTTGGCAAGTTCACAACATTGATTTAGCAATCCTATGAGTATTTAACATGTCAAGAGTGGTTCTTTTATTTTCTTAAAACATATTCCTCTTTCTCCTACTTACCAATAAGGGTATTTCAGCCAGAGTTGCCTAATGAATGATTTATGTCTTCTCCAATTGGTTTACCATGAGAGCCCCCCGGGTTCATGGTTAATCAAACATTGCCACGAGAGTCCCTCGGAATCATGGATAACGACACTGCCATGAGAGCCCCTCAGGATCATGGTTAGTCAAACATTGCCACGAGATCCCCTTGAGATCGTGGTTAACAAACACCGCCATGAGAGCTCCTGGGATGATGGTTAATCAAACATTGCCATGACAGCATCCCAGGATCGTGGTTAACAAATACTTCCATGAGAGCCCCTCGGTATCATGGTTTCTCAATCACAACATGGTTGGACACTCTTGTCCAAGATTCACACAAAACCCAACAACCAGGATAACGTCTGTTTCAACAACACGTGGCTATATTGTTTTGGTTTCAAAACAGTGTAAAGTAAAATAGGGTGGAGCAACTTCAAGAGTGCAACTTGCCTCGAGCTCGTTCATGTTATTCACATAAATAAATCCTTGTAAGTGATGAAGTTCTTCACACATACAATCTCTACTCCTAAAGGAGCAGTCCGTACGTAGTTTCGTTCGTTCGCATCACCTCACATCAATCGATCCCACCTCCCACGTTTTCCCACCCTCTCCACCGATTTTTTTTCCTATCCTCCCAAGAACCGGTGGAGAAAACCTCCGAAAAAAGCGGGCCGATGAAACCTAATCGAACCCCTCCATGATCCCTATCCTCTCGATCGCACCCCCACTCCTTTCCTTCCCTCTCGTGAGCGGCGTCCCTCTGCTCCGCAGCCTCCCTCCGTCATGATCCCCGGTCGTGACCAACAAGAGGGGAACCTCGGCCCCGGCCGTGGACGCCTGCTCGGGACACAGATCGCCAGGTTCGACGCCGCCAGCGCCTCGTGGATCGCCGTCAATAGCTCCAGGTCCGCCGCCATCGAACTCAGGTACGACACATCGAGGACGACAACCATGATCGCCATGTCCATGGTCGATCGACTGATCTGATCTGATCACAAGTTCCACATGAAGAAAATCTTGAAATTCTTGCGCTGGATGCAGTAGATGAAACTGATCTGATCTGATCTGATCTCAAGTTCCCAAATCCTGATGAGAATATACACCTGCATGTTTCCATGTCCGAGTTGGGAGCCACATCGAACCCATGAACGTGCAAGGAATTTCTGAATCCAACACTTCTATTTGAGCATATGTTCAATTGTTCGTATAAGTGCAGTTTTTTTTCTTTTAACACGAATTCCAGTAGTTGTGTTTGCCTCTTTTGCAGGCAGATCTTGGATTCTATCCAATAGTTGTGGTGCGTGAATTTCCAATTATTTCATTATTTGTCATATAGCTTCCTTGAAAGAAGACATGAGGCTGGATACTGCGCCTGTCCTCGCATGGGGAACTTTGCTATAGTTTTTGTGTACAGGTTGACGACACGAGCTGAAGTACGTTGGAACATTTTTCTTTCAGTTTTCCTAGGTACTTCTAAACTTTCTACAATACTAACACTGCTTCCTCATTATACTAATACCTTCTCAACGAGCTGGAGCCTGCACATATGGGCATATGGCACACTTGCACGGGTTGCCAGGTTCTCAAGACGATTGGATTGAATACTGCAAAATGGATTACATGAACCAATTACTAACTGTTCGTCCTTCTCAGTGTAGTGTATATAGTATTTAGTATTTCTGCTGAATTATTCCCATTAAATATGTTCCTTTAGGGAGATATGTAAAGATGTTACTGCAACCTACAAGGAACAAAATCATTTTGTCAATAACCACAATGGTATTCTCCATGAAGCTTAGTCAAGAGCAAGGATTTCTGTTCCAACGGCCTTGACGAACTCAGCCTCTTAGCTCCAGCGTCACCAGTATAAGATAAATGAAGTTGGTGTTATATTGGATGAAGATTGTCTGCTAACAAGACCATCTTGTTAACTTGTGCATTATTTTCAGTTTCGTAAATTTCGTGGCTGTGCGCTAACATATCAATTACTTGTTTGTTGTCTTTGATGCTATGGGAACTTGGTAAGTGCAATTTTGGTGCAAGAAAATTTGCAAATGCTTAACCTCACTGTTTCTGTTTGTACAACATTTAATAGTTTTCAGAAGGTGAAGTCAGTCCATGTATGCCTACTTCTAAATCTACTTTCAGATGTACACCATGAAATGAAATTTCTATTTTGACAGAAATTGATATGTTTACTACATTTGCCATGTGTGCTTTGATATGGTGGTGATTGGAGTATAGGATACTACGACGAAGCACGGTCCATGGGGGATACCTTCTTCACCACCACTGTCCGGGCAGCCTGACCATGCTCCTTTTCATGGCTTTGCTTCCTTGGCTTTCACTATATGTTTATATTAGTTGTTTCGTATTGCTATTCAAGGATTACAGTGAAGAGGCTTGCGGAACTGCTTTGTTGTAGGTTCCCCTAGCAGCATCCCACATTATTCTTTCCTCAAAGATTCTTTGTTTTTATAGATATGGTTTATCCATGTATATTATTTCATTGATGTTATCGTCCTAGTTTTGCTCTCATCATTTTTCTTTAATATGTGTAGCTTTTTTGGGGCGCCCATCGATGCCAAGGACTCCCAAGAGTACACTATGCACCAACATTATCTTATCAATTTCTCAAAGGTCAGAAAGTGCGAGGTAACTACTGCATGTCTTATCAGGGAATGTCGATGAATAGATCAAAAAATTGTTTTCATTGGAAGTGTAAAACATAAAACAAGCATGGAGCTCTCGCATCATATTCATACCTCAAACTGATTTCCTGCAGATTCCTGTTGAACTACTACATGGTAGTCTTAAAGTAAATACAATACAAATTTTTTGGTATATATATACTAAGTGGTTGCAGCACAATAGACCCTTAGTAAGTAATATTTGTTTCAGGTTCTAGATGGGCCAATCAATTCAGAAAAAACTTCTGTCCGACGGAGATGCAGGTTTACCACATTTCACAAAACCAAACATAATTTCCTTGAGTACATCTTTTGTTGTTTTTATGCTTATGACTAGCTGATGTGTGCGCTTCTTTTTGGAAGCCTGATAGGATTAGTGATATTTTAATCTGGTCTGACCCTCCATTCATTTGTGATTAGGTCTGTAAGGGCTTTCTAATTGTGAATGGAGCTGGGAAATACTTGCCTTTACATATTATGAAAAAAGCATCACATCTAAAGAGTGCATGCAAAGTTCTCCTACCAATTTAAGACCATGGCCAATCAAGAGCATGTGGTAATTTCCCCTCATCTCCCCGTGCGTTTCCCCTTGCGTTGAAGTTCTACGGAAAGTTTAGTGTGTAACTGTATTAGCAAAAAAAAGTACAGTGTAACTGTGATGTAGATATGATTCTATGCATTATTAATCATAAGAGGCTCTAATTCCTATGATTGGCCATGGTCTTAAATCAGCCACTCCACAATTTTTTTGGGCACGCAACAAAGGTTGATCGCCCATTTGAAATTGTATTAACATTTTATTTTTGACATGGTTGGAAGTTGGTTTATAAGGGATTGCGGCCGGGGATGACACATTAGGTTCAAGCAAAAGAATCACACCAGGGGTTGAGGGAGGACAGAGCAACACGACGGGGGCCTCTAACCACCCAAAAATGTAGGTGGTCAACTATCGTCCTATGCAGCTCAACGTCGGTGGAACACACAGTGTCGAAGACCATGATGTTTTCGAGAATTCTAAATGCCCCAGAAGATCGCACCGACCACGTGATCCAAAAAGGGAGAATACGAGTTGGTGGGTGGTGATGGGGAAATGAAGTTTTTGAATTACTTGTGTGGAAATCTTAATCTCCTAAGACTATTATCTTTGTAGCTAGCGTGAGATTTAGATATTAGGGTCCACTGTTGCATCTTTACTCAAGTGTTTGAATTTTGCAATAGAAAACATATTCATATTTATAATTTCCTTTTTATTTTTCTTCCCAATTAGATAGATAGGACTATATCACTTGCCAGTTTGTCCACTATTTTAATTTGTTAAGAATAGAATTTAGACTAATTGTTTGATTGTAAGATGGCGTGATATCATTTACTTATTAGTATGGGTGAACATATTTCATGCTACTCTAGGCTCCTCTAGCTTCTTATCATTTATATTAAATTAATCTAGCTTTCCAGGGGAAGATCTATCCCATGATATTTTGGTAAATTGTAGAGGAAGATTTGCAATATACAATTTTAGTAAATTTACTAGGTGGAAGAATGATGCTACTCCCTCTGATTCATATTACCCGTCGTTGGTTTAGTACAACTTTAGTATGGATTGGAGGGAGTATTTTGACTTATATGTTAGGATCATGATAGTTAGTTAATATAGAAATTTATGGAGTGGTTTCTTGTTTTCTAGATGTTGTGTCATAGTTATTTTAAGGAAAAATAACTCACCACCATCTCATTTTCATGCAAGTTTAGTGACTTGATATACATTTCTAGAGGTAAATAATATCAGTTATTTACTAAGTGAACTATCAGCTTTGGGTCCTTTCAAATTGAAGCTTAAATTTGTTGGCATTTTCAGTTGTCTGGCAATTCTCATATCTAATTTATATATGGTTCAAATGTACCATTGCTTGATCTAGCTATATGGTTCTCAATTGTTTGCTCTTGCATTAAAAGAGCATTGACTATAAACTATATGCACTATGGATTCATGAGAAGCAAAACTGGTAGATAAGTACTTAGTATATTCCGTGTGGGGTAGAAACATAATTTATGTATGCTAACATATCTCATGGTATCAACTTAATTATCTATTTCTACCATCGGCGATACTATTTTGATTTCTAGTATTGCTCGAGCATTGCAGTACACTGCACTCGGATGATTTTGTTGACAGAAAATTTGAAGCTCAATGATTTGGCAAGAGGATTTGTGCAAAAAATTATGTACGTTCTAATTTTGGGCATCAAATTTTTTGTATTTGTGTTGAACATGAGAAAGACTAAAATTTTCTTCAGAGATGACCTTGTCAATATAGAAAAGTAGCACATAGACATAATCAAACCTGTTTGGCGAAGCCGATTGTACCTTCTTCCTGGGTGCCTAATACTGATGACTAACGTTGATGATATGATTCACTTTCCTTGTTTTTAAATAACATATGTGCACCACAACAATGCAAAGGGAGTCTGGTGGAGGAGGGATAATAAGACATATTTAAGGGATTGAAGAAGCACATGAAAGTAGATATGCTTGTGAGGTTGGAAACTGAAATGCATGCTTGAAGAAACATATTTAGAGGAAAGCAAGAGATAGACATGACGTACTTGTGACAACATAGTCCCAAGCATGTGATGTATGCACTGCATAGAATGATATTTTGATATATGTTGCCATAGATCAGTTTGTTCTTTCATGGAAACACACACGCTTCGAATTTAAATTTTAAAATATTCAAATTTCAAATTTCACTTTTCTGTGTGAATGTATATTTCATAGGGATCATTTTTCAAAAAGGATCACTTAAACTGGCCTTTAGAGAATAAAAGTTGTGATGATTTGATGCTTTAGGGGGGTTTCTGCAAAACTGCATTTAATTGAATTAACAGGAAAAAATTGAGTGGATAATGATGCAGAAGAAGAGGGTGGTCACTAATTCTTTCCGTTGCAACTAAGTTGGGTTCTATAATCCTCAGAGTGACTATTAGGTAATGAATCTGAAGAACGAAGTTGCAGGTGCTTCTTCTTTGCAATGTGGCTGCCATTTTATCACTCAGTCCATTAGATTAGTTCGGTGATGTGTTGTTTCTCTGTTTTCATCGTTGGCTAGTGGCAACAGTTACCTAAACAAAGTGTTGGGTGTTATATTATCACCTTCATTAGTGGAATTGGGGGAGCACGCTCCTACGGCAAAAAAAATAGGTTCTTAAAACTCGAGAGGCTAAACTTTATGGGATAATGGGCGTCAGTGGTATTTCCAAAACAGGTGGATAACTTTCAGCCTCTTGATTGATGTTCTCCGCATCAGGTAACCTCAGTTTTGAAATCAGGCATACAAGTAAAATAATGATACATTGATTGATCGTTCATGACACACTGGTGATTGATCCTTCAGTTGAGCGATGATTCTCAAGCTTAACACCTACGGACGTCATGTCACAAGTGGAGGCTGGAAGCATTATGGTAAAAAATGTGCAGAAGATTTTAACCTCGCTAGCTATACCACTTGGACGATGTACCAAAATCCATAACCGGTTGATATTTTCTGTCCCCCCCCCCTGCTTTGTCCCCCCTCCCCCCTTATCTTTCGAGTTTCAAACCTTTGTTTGGAGTACCTTTTTAGTGTTAGATTAAAAATAACCAAAGCATGGGAGGGCTCTAAAGAGCCCAGGCACAAAACCAATCTGATTTGATTACTTACGAACGAAAATACACCTCCGGCATAGCCACCTGTGCTTTTTGCAAGTTAGGCCCGGGAAAATTGTTTTTTTATTGCATCCCAAACAAGTAACTATGAACTGCTACTTCATTTTGAGTACTACTAAACATAAAAACAATGCCTTCATTAGCTTCACATGTTATCGTATATCACATTTCATTCAGACTACAATCTTATGCTTCCACCTGGCGCAAAGAGCCAGAGTCCATTGAATTGAGGCACATGGATGATGGTAATCAATTAAAGTTATTTCTTTCAATTAAAAATGATCTTAATGTGTGGTGGATGGATAGCTTATGCAACCACCATCTTTCCCTTATTTAAGAGCATTGGATCTTGCCTGTGTTCAATTTATATTAGTTTTCATGCTTCTGGTCTCCTTATCATTCCTCATACTTTTTGTAACTCGTTAGAATAGTTTCACCCATAGATGAGACTCTAGATGTCGAGAAAATCCCTTTTCAGGGAAGTTTGTTATTGGAAATAAACCTTGGACTAGGAGGCATCCGGGAACAATCAACTACCATGTGTCCACATAGAGTCTCATTTTCATGGACATGCTGAAATAGTATTTTTCAAAAGGCCGACAACCATTGAGGTAGTCACCCATAGAAGCTCCAGCGATGTACGCTCAGGTCTGGTTGACCGTGAATATCGGTGAGGAAGATCGTGGTAGGAGCAAGAAAATTTGGCTATTGGGTTCGCTCATTGAGAGAACATGATACTAATTTATGAAGATTAAAATCTAATTGTATCAAAAAAATATAACACCCGTAAACAATAGGGAGCAATATAGGGAAAAGAAAGACATACCTAGGTCTAATGAGTGACATTAGTATGCCTACAGAGTATTTGGACTAGGGGCAAAGAACTTGAGTTGGGCCATATTCTATAAAAATTCAAAAAGAAGTATATTTTTCAAAAATTGCAACCAAAACTCACTAGAATTTAAAAAATTGAGTGAGTACCTGGGCCCCCACTCTCCAAAACATAGGTCCACCCCTATCTAATGAGTGACCTTAATATGCCTTATCAGACATCTGGATCCGATGACTGAGTTATATTTGAATAATACAGTTCCATAGCCTAGATCAATCAAAGTCCATGCAGGTTTTTAAAACAAACTAGGGAAGAGAAGAATATCATACTACGAAAGTAGGCTAGATAGAACACATACAAGAGAGGGAAGATGTGGCAACCTAATCCAATATTCTATAGCTAAATAACTAGCCCCCACTAACTATTGTTTTCAACATGCAAGCATGCCACATCATCTCACAACATGCATGAGAAAAGGTCCACACCCATTATTACAAGTCTCTCAACATGCAAGCATGCCATTTCATCATGACATACAATAAAAAAAGATCCATCTTAACATGCAAACATACATGATAATTTTCATTCATTATGTTATATATATTTAATAAACATATTACAATTATATAGTAATCAAATATAATAAATTATATGTAGTTTAAGTTTTAAGTTTCTATATTATTACTTCAAATATTCATGTTTCATACACCGAATCACATTGAAATATGTTGTGCGGGGTATCAACTAGTTACCATAATTTTTGGGCTACAATTGTTGCCGCCGTGGATCTGCAGTGGCCTGGTTGCTAGCGGCGTGCAGCGGCCGGGGCGCCAGAAAACGCGAATAGAGAGTCGAGCAGGAGGTGTGCAAAATTGGAAAACGAATGGATGAGAGAAGAGGCGTTCGGCTACGTGTGTTTTCTGTTAGGCTAATCACAGTTTAGGCCTGGACATGGACTAATTGACATTTGCTTATGGGCTTGTGGGCCCTTTATTTAACTATCCACGTGAGGCCATTTATTAGATGGGGTGAGCAACCATTTTTTACTAGGTTCAGGTACATCAAATAAGTATCCATGCATTTACCACGCAAATTTCGTTGGGTTCACTAGCAGGCCTAAACCCTAAATACTAGCAGGCAGAGGCGCGGCGCCACGCCGCACCCATGAGAGAGTTTGGTGTTATAGAATGGAACAGAGAATGTGAGAGAGAAATCTGTGGAGCGGTAATTTTTGTTTATCGAGCGGTTTGACAAAGTCTATGTGTATGTATTTTTAATCAGCAAATACGTGTGTATCAGAGTTCAGACATGGCTGGCAACAAACAGACGTGATTCTATATAAATACATAATAGGACCATATTGACCCACATAATATACATAGAACATTTTTCTAAACAGACAACTAAAACCCTCCTGTTTAGAAGTCAGAACCTTAATACTTCCCTGCAACAGCGATAATACATGAACTACTGGACCATTTTAACCGTTGTATCTGTCATCAAGACCTTCTGAGAGCAAGAAAGATCAGATGATTAGCTACAGGAAAAGAAGAGACAAATTAGCAGAGAGGAAAGGAAAAGGAGAGGATGCATACCAAATACAAAGTGAATGCCATCATGATGGCGCTTGTGGATCATGGCAATCTCCATGGCATGAAGCAAGGGTGACCACGGCAAGCATGGCAACATAGAGCGCACTAACCCATTAGGGAGGGCACTGGAAAGCAACAACTTGAGGCAGTTGGCAAAGATGTGTACATGCAGAATTCATAAACTGATTAGTGCCATGATCACATTGAAAAGAATCCAAACAAAATGTAGGCATCAGCCACAATCTGAAAATGACAAATGATTAAACCATCGAATATTCAGCCATGCCATTCTTTTTTCATGCTCACATGTATCTGTACTTGTACAAAAAAAAACAAGCCCTTACATTTTTTGTGATTAGTAAGAATAGGTTGTAGACACATCTGAGGAGCTTTTCACTGGTGAGCATTCTCAGCTCAGTTGTCTACTTAGTGGCCAAACCATGCATTATTTTCTTAGTTTCACATTGTTCGTGTTTCCATGCACATCACCCGTTATTTGTTGGTTATAGACACATATGTCAGATTGCTGCCGCTAAAAATATATGTTTTTGAATGCAATGTGCAGAACATATTTTTTCATATTATAGAATAGTTTAACAGATATTGGTCCATGAGCTTATTTCAAGGAAAATATACATAGCACAAAAAACTGTAAAAAAATGAACAGGAAATTAATTATTCTTTCTTTTCACCTAGATCGTAGCATTAAACTACATGTTCATAAGATAAAGATAGGACACACGGATCATCTTCCACGAAAGCTATGTGCAGACCTCTGTGGATACTCACAAAACCTTTTGCTCAAAAGGAAGCTAAGATCAGTCATTCAAGAATAGGTATATACCTCAGAATGTCTATCAAATCCCTTAGTTGCCGAATTGGACAGTTGCACACTGTTGAGCAAGTTGTTTGAATTCACTAAAGAATCTGCTATGCATAAACTTGTAGGAAACATCTCCAAAGGTTGGCTAAATTTAGTATTCTATCTGTAGAACTTTCTCTACAAACTTGAAAGTTGGGATAGTAATTTACTAATTCAGTATGACTTTAACTAAGTTTATTTTCTTGAAACATCCTCCCATATGCTTCGCTACTGCTGCTCACCTTTGTAATTAGGAGCTACAGTTAGAAATGACACAGGTGTGGACTGTTCAGTACGGTTCAACTTCAAATTAACCTATAGCAACTTAGGCATTGGAGTACAAATACCGATTTATGGATTTTCTTTTATGTCGGTATAGCATTGTCAATGGAATAGTACAGTTAACCTGCTGCTCACCTATCCAAGAAGAAATTATGTCTTCCTTTCCTCTTAATGTCCTAGAGCTACCGCCTCCGCTTCGGCGCATTGGCAACCAAGGGGGTAGTATCAAACTGGTCATGTATAGGGGAAGAAGAGTCCTTGTGGAGGTGGAGATCCAAGCCGCATCATCGTCATGCGCACCATGTCGTCAGCTTCCACCATCTCCCATTGTGTGGCCCATACATAAAAAGAATAAATAAGATTATAGATGGATGCTAGTTTGGCTTAACCAACAATTCTACCTAATTTCGGCCCACCGAAGAACATGTACCTCATAGTGAACCAGCACCGTGGGTTATATATATCCTCCCATCTTTCACTATCTTTCAGGACTGTTCGGATCTTGGGAAAGCCTAGGTTGGCTAAGCCATCAGTTTAGTACTACAAAATCCAGGAATTTTTAGCCAAGCAAAGAGAGATTAATCGGCTCCCATCTGCCATTATTACTCAATTTTCTATTCGATGAAACACGAATCAAAGTCCTTGGAATTACAGGTAGCATACTACTTGGTCTTATAATTAACTTATATACGCTAGCTAAATTAAACGTGTCCTCGTCACATTGTTCTAACGCTTCCTTCACATTGGAGTATTAAAGCAGGAATTGTTCAGTTATCGTTCATCATACATACAAATCCTGATTAACAAACTAAAATTTAAAACTACACAATGGTTTAGCAGGAAACCAACACTACGCGCTATGCAAGCCGGACTACCATTTATATAATCCCTTATATGTAGATGGCCACAACAGAGGAGATACAGTAACATTATACAATGGGCGTCGAATTAAAGTAAACAGGTTATTAGCATACTCACCTCTGTGTCCATCCAGACCTCCCCCTCAGCCAAGAGCCCAGGACCACCACGTCACCAGATTGAAACTTATCCTCTTGGCACATGTTGTTCACACTGATGTGATTCCTCAGCATCATTGCATCCATTGCCTGAGGAAACGTGGTTGGAAGCAGCAGCCATAGCCGCACACAAATGGATAGAGGCCAGCAGCAGATTCAGATCACTAAAAATCCAATTCACAAATTCGTTTAGGAAAAACGAACGACCAAAATAATATAATGTTTTGACAATGGTAGCTTACCGGATCTCCACATCTTGAAACCCCCGACCCCTCCATATGTATACCAGATCCTCGCTGCGGTAGAATCTGCCGCCCGCCGGAGACATGCTACTCAAAGGGGGTTGCTGCCTGAAATATCCTCTCGTTCAAAGGCTGGGACGGGAGGACCGCTGACTCCTATGTGGTCGGTACTAGAAAGGCCGGGGGGAGGGGGGATGCTTCGCTGCTGGGAGGGATTGGGAGACAGGGCGCTGTCGCCGCCATCGTTGCGCCACCGCCTCTGTTGCCCATGCCTCCGCGGAGGGAGAGGATGGACCTGGCGATCTGCGAGATGCCTTGCTATTCGTGTGATTTCTTCGTCGGACGGTGGTGGGGCAATGAGATCAATGGGTGGAGGTGGCGAACGGCATCGTCCCCTTTTTCTCTTACCCCTTTCTGGTTCCCCTCTCTGCGTGAACGAAGAAGGAAGGGGTGCCTGGGCGTGGTTACTGGGCCTCAGGTCCAGATATTTCCTTGGAGACGTGGCAACCAAATTGATGTGGACACGCGGCAGCGGAGGAAAGCCCATGCGGGAGCACTCCAAACTCACGACATCGTCGCTAGTTTAGCCGCTATAATATATTGTTACTAGTAGGTAGAAGGCGTGGTGGCACACCGTCCCCTTATTTAAGCCCGCGTGTGTTTGTGTGTGTGTTTTATTTTTTATTTTAAAGTAAAAAGGGTGTGGTAGTGATATCAGGGTCGAGGTGGTTGCAAAGAAGTCTTTTTGATATACTTTAGAATTTTTTATTGCACATTGGTAGACTATGAAAACGTAATTATGATTTGGAATCGGTTGTTTATTATTTGACACTTCAATATTCTGTCTAGCTATCAAAATCGTATACATCATTAACAAAAATTTAAGGCATATAGTTTGGTGAAAAGTCAACTTCGTAATCGTTGCAAGTTCAAAATCAAAATATCTTCCTGACTATATTCATGTGGGTTGTACCTTATAATCAATCTAGTATTACACTCTTCTGCGATATTATGATCCAAAAGTTTCCTGGGTAGTGATATCAATGTTACTATTTTTCAAGAATTTCCTATTTTGCATCCGGTAAAAGAAAATGATGTACCGGCGGTTTTTTCAAGAAAAGATGCTAAACTCATATCGTGCACAAACATACAATAAAATATTTCTCTTGGCACTTGGACCCTTTTCAAAAATTTAGAAGGACACAATTTGATCAACCCGTGAAAATAAATACGAATTCTTTGTACATTAGATCTCACAGTAAAGAAGCCAAACTAATTTCGAAACTACATTTAAGAAAAAATTATCAAACAAAATTCAGATTGTTTATATGGTATAGTAGTTCCCACTTCAAAGAAGCCGGACTATTACGGAACTTTTTAATTTAAGAAAATAAGACTTCATCATGACTTGGAAAACATCAATGGAGAATTCTGAAACTTGCCTCAAAAATTGTGCATCAAGATCATGAATAACACGTTAAATTAGGCTATTGTGTGAAATCCTACAATTACACTATACTACGTGTTATTTTCCTAACATGTAAGTCGGGAGATGGTTATAAAGCTGGTAGCCGATTCAGAACTAACAACACACAAATGTTCATACATAGAGTTGTCCGACCAAGGTGTGGACCAGGTCCTTCAACAAAAAGCTAAAAGGACATAATGCATTTTGTTTTAGTCCTGAAGAAACTATACTTTTGGCGATAGTAAGTTCATCAATGTTTCCTTTAGTTGACAACACCAAAACGAAATATAGCGATAAATGCCAGAAAGTATACATGAACACCATGTAAATTACATGAATATATTGAAACATGTCAAGCCTAGTTATATAAAAACAAGGACATATAATTTTTTTTTCTAAATTAATTAATCACAAAACTGATCGTTGTCGTTCCTACTTTTTAATTAAGAATATTGGATAACATAGTACCTATTTAGATTCTACCACCGAGCAGCAGAAAGAGTGCAAAAATTGGCATGAATCCCAGAATTGTACCCTCGTCTTTGCCTAACATGCAAGTAATAAAGTCTAAATGATAAGATTAGAATTTAAGGAATACTCTTTTATCAACCATTAAATTTTGAGTGACTAATATTTTCCAACCAACCCCGTCTAAAAGAGGGGGAGATTCCAAGAGAGAAAATGATTTTGGGTGAGAAAGAATCGGCATGACGTAAATCTTATGGCTGTTTCGCGGCTGTTCGCATTAAGTGGTGAGAGATGGAGCGAAACCTCATCTCTAGGTATTCTATGACCATGCAAACCAGTCTGTGTGGTTGGATGGTTAGGAGGACAGTGGTATCGCGAGTCCACGAGGGTTTATATCGAAACATGTCAGGCCTAGTTATATAAAAACAAGGACATATAAAGTTTTTTCTAAATTAATTAATCACAAACCAGATCGGTGACGTTCCTAATTTTTAATTGAAAATATTGGACAACATAGTACCTATTTAGCTTGTACCACCGAGGAGCAGAAAGAGTGCAAATATTGGCATGAATCCCATAATTGTACCCTCATCTTTTCCTGACTTGCAAGTAATAAAGTCTAAATGATAAGATTAGAATTTAAGGAATACTCTTTTATCGGTCAATAAATTTTGAGTGACTAATATTATCCAACCAACCCCATCTAAAAGAGGGAGAGATCCCAAGAGAGAAAATGTTTTGGGTGAGAAAGAATAGGCATGACGTAAATCTTATATGGCTGCTTCGCGGCTGTTCGCATTAAGCGGTGAGAGATGCAGCGAAACCACATCTCTAGGTATTCTGTGGTCGTGCAAACCAACCTGTATGGTTGGATGGTTAGGAGGACAGTGGTATCCCAAGTCCATGAGGATTTAAGTCCGAGATTTGACTTTGGTGATTGGATTTTTCTGGATCAATTTAATGCTTCTGCCGATGTTCGTTTAATGATAGGAGACGTTCCCGTTGACCGCGAGGTGCGTGTGATGACATCGTAAAATCTTAAGATGCTATGTCGGCTTAGTCTTTTAGAGGTGCTCATAAGGGTAAGGTGCATGTGTGTTTATATGGGTGAGTGTATGCTCGTGCATAACGACTCCGATTGTATTGTATTAAAAAATATTATTTTGTAATGCCTTAAGTAGTAAATCCTATTAGATAGTAAAAAAATATAAAAAAATTCAAAAATGAACTTGAACACGTGTCAACCTATGAGTACTTGGCTCATAGCACTGAGAA
The DNA here is from genome assembly GCA_022496015.1 of Hordeum marinum. Lineage (NCBI taxonomy): Eukaryota > Viridiplantae > Streptophyta > Magnoliopsida > Poales > Poaceae > Hordeum > Hordeum marinum. Next base: position 510,836,232 of record CM039674.1, on the reverse strand, counting down.
CGCATGGGAGGAGCTCCTACTTAGCCGGTTTAATATAGGTATATATTTTTGAAGTATACGATTAAAATTTTCCAAAAGATGATGAATTATTTTAGTACACAGTTAACGTTTTTTACCACCTTAATAATATTTTCATGAATACCGTAAACATTTTCTTATATAGTGCAAAATGTTTCTTAATTATTTGATGTCATGAAAAACAAACAGAGGTATGAAAGTTTTTTCTAAATTACACGAACAATGTTTTTTATATTGTATCAAATTTCCAAAAAATTAATGAAATAATTTTTAAATAGGTGAATCTATTTTTGAATGCTACGTAAATTTTCCCTAAATTATCCAAAGATATTTTTGCAATGTTAAAAAAATTACAAATTTATGAACATATTTTTCAAATGTGTAATCGTTTTTAAATGCCAGATTACTTGTCTAAAAGTTGCGCGAACATTGTTTTTACACTACCATTTTTTAAATGTGTGATAAGCACTTTTAAACGTGTTAGTAAATTGAATTTTAGAATGTATGAACTTGTTAGATTTTCTTAAATATAAATAAAACTGAAAAAAGGAAAGAACAAAACGAATATGGAAATAAGGTAAAAAAAAATATGAAAAGATATTGTACTACTGGGTCGGCCACTAACGGGTTCCCTACAGGCCAGGCGAGCTACTAACAAGAAATAGGTGAGTTTTTTTAAGACTAGAAATAGGTGACACCTAGCCACGCTCGTTGGGCCGCCACCGCGCTTGTCTTCTTGTTGGGAATGTACGAATCTGATCGTGACGCGGCTGGACAATCCAGTTCTTCCTTCCAACTACACAGAAGGACGTTGAGAGTGCTTATATGATGTGTCATTCAGAAGATAGTTTTTTTTTTTGCTTCCGCCGGACATATAGAACCGGAGGTTGTTGAAGTGATATTGAAATTCTTTCTTTCGAAATGGGAAAAAAAAATAGGATCTTAATATCTGGTGGATGGATGGCTATGCAACCACCAACTTTCCCTTGTTTAATAATGTCGCATATATTCTTAGCTAAATATAGTCGCTCAGCATGCATGTAGTCTGCTTAACATACGTCCTACTCTACGTACATCTCGTAAAAATAGTTGCATACATAGAAGAGACTTTAGAGAAAGATGGAAGTCCCTCCAAACAAACTCCAAATTGGGATTTCTTATTGGATCAGAAATCCCATTGCATTTTTCATCTTTTTCCATTTTTCTTCTTTCAATCAGTTTTGGCTCGCAATGAAGCTAGGTCCTATCTATCTATCTCTCCAAACACAATATCTTGAGTACCTATGATGATGACAATCTGCTGGCCTGTGATGTTTGGATATAGAATCAAGTCCTTGTGGATGCGCAAAGTCAGGTGCTCTTATTTCAATGGTAGGGACGATTACTCCCATTACTGACAAGAAAGACATCAAATTCACCTTTAGGTGCTTCCACTGTGGTATCGGTAGAAGTAATGCATGCACTTTTCTTACCAGGATGAGTCGCTTCCATCCTCGGAGTTAGTGCCTAGCAAAGCAAGCAGCTGCAGCAAGATGAGAGGCTAAGAGTACAATTTTTTCATGTCTTCATGTCGATGCATCACATCAAACCGATATATAGTGTATACCATGCAATTCATAGGTTAGGTGACCTTAATATTCATTCGCTAATCCAGAACGTGTACTATCTGAATATGTAATCTTAAAATTCATAGGTTAATCCACTCATTTATACACGGGGTTGCAAAAAGTAGCTGGCTTGCTCTATATATTTCTTATGATTAATGAATAAATAAACATTAGGCTCTCAACACCAAAGTGGGAGCACGTATAATAGAAGGGCACAATTCCGGGTTAGCCAGGTACAGAAGACCAATTAAGATATGTATGACTGTGTGCACTGACCTTCGTACATATACTGTAATACCAAAGATCCGTCAGATCGATGCATTCGATTATTTATCTTCTGCAAATACTCATGTAGGATCTCTGGAAAACACCTTGGGGGAGTGAAAATCTAGCCAATAATCGATCAGCTCGCTGCCATTGAACATCCAGCGGAAAATACATATAAATACTGAAAAAGAGAACACAACACCATCTCTACATGTTTAATTGTAATGAGGAAACTACAAAGCTGTAGAGAACAAATAGAGGGCACACCAGTAATGGAACTATTCTGTCGGTCACGACGCTCATTCGTCCATTCCCCTCGAACTGAGGCAGGAAGCCAGCGCAACCATGATATCTACATATCCAGAAACACACAACTATTCGCATGGTATGTGAAGTTGTGTGATTGTGTCTACTCCAAGATTACCTGGTAAATAAATTTAATTCCAATCACCACGTCAAAGCACCAAGAGTTACCATTCATCCTCTGCAGCAAGACATCCATGACATCACTCTGCGGCTGTTGCACGTCCAGCACCTGGTCAGTGGCCTCTAGTGCCACCCAAGTGCCACTTGAACGGGGACCGAGGGTCCATGACGGACGGAGGGCCACTCTTGCAGCTTGTTACAAGTAGGACGCACTCCCAGACCGCGTCCTCCGCGTCCTCGAGCATCGGCTCCCTGCCTTGATGCCATATCGCGAATCCACCATAGGCTGAGGCATTGGTGCACCTCTGCAGATCGTGCCGCAGCAATAGATTGCAAGGAGTTGACGTGATGGGCACCGCTGATGAGGCCGCGTGCACAAGCAGTGCAAGATAAGATCCTGTAGGACCATGGAGTTGGGAGGCGAGATCCGCGGCGGCAGGACGAAAATAGTTGGCAGGCGAGATCGTGAAGAAAGAGTTGGAAGAAAACCGCTGCTTAGCCGCTGGGTGGTTTACTCATTTAATTTATTTATTTTTGTGTTGGGCTTACGTTTTGTTTTGATGAAAGACAAAGGTTTAGGGATTTTATTATTAAAACTGATATCGTTCGGCTGAGATTTCACGATTGCAATACAAAGGAACAAATAGTGAGAAAGCGAAACGTTAACACTAATAGAAAACGACCCATTTGTCAAGGTTCCACAGGCCCAGTAGTCCCGGTTCTGGAACCGGAACTAAAGGGTCGAGACTACAGCCCTAAACCTTTAGTCCCGGTTTTTTTATGAACCGGGACAGAAGGGGCTCCACGTGGCCTCTGCGGGGAGGCCAGCCAGAAGGACCTTTAGTCCCGGTTGATAACTCTAACCCGGACCAAAAGTTGTTGCGTTTTTTTTGAAGGGGGGTTAGGGGGTTTTGGAGGGTTAATTTAGGGATTTCATATTGTGTTAGCTAGCTAATTAATAGAGAGAAGTGTCCTCTCTTTCTCCGTGCTTGGTCGACGCTGCTAGCTACTATACATATAGAGAGAACTCGACGCTAGCTAATAAGCAAATGAAGGAAACCATTAATTACACAAGATCTAACACCTCATCATCATCATCGTCTTAATCGTACAAAGTTAAAGTCTCATAAAACAAAAAAAAGATAAAATGATATAGTTCTCCCTCATAGGACCTACTCCTCCCTCCTAGGTAAAATGATATAGGCCTCTGAACCCAACGATGCTGCTACTCCATTTGGTGAGATGTTCGCCCCAGCATTTCGTCAAACACCAAGTGGGGGCGGCACGACCAAGGCAGAGCAGGACGAGCGGAGGAGGTGGAGAGCACGGCGAGCGGAGCATGTTCCATGCGAGGTACAGCAACCGGACAGGTCCACGGGCGGCGTGCCAAGCTAGCTCTCATGGGGTACCATACATGGTCAGGCACCACCATCAAGGAGAGCTAGCTAGCTTGCATGGATGGCCCACAGTGCCCGCAGGCGAGCGCCAAGCAGGTAGTTCGCCGTGGCCCTGTGTGCTCCCGCCGCCGCCGCCCCAGCTGCCAGTCATGTCTGTGCTCGTGCAGTATCATGACTATCATCAAGTCTCCCTACGTGAGCTCTCCTGGTACCGCTACCCTTCCTGTACTCGCTGGTAACTGCCACTTCCACTGGAGGGCCCCGCACCCTCGGCCCGTCGAGACCTGCCGCCCGGCCATTGTGCTCCTACTCCCGGAGGCGTTGCCACGGATGCTACTCACCAGCGCCTCAGCGACTGCCTTCCCTCCTGCACAGCTCGGGGGCTCAACGCCCTGGTGGATCGGTGCTGTTGTGGGTGGGAGTGGTTGGAGAGATGGGATGGGCAAGTGGGGTGAGAGAGAAACATATGCGTGGGTTGATGGCAGGTGGGCTAGGACAGACATGCAATGGACAAATACGGACGAGGAGGATGCATAGAAATTTCAATCTGCTTCCACCTCCAACACACATCTGGCACAAATTTGAGGCAAAAATGGGTCTGAGCTGACACAAAGCAAACCCAAAACAGAATTGGTTATCTGCCTTGGTCGTGTTAGATTATAAAGATTCCTAGGCTAGTTGGATCTAGCCTAGGAAATGGAGTCGGGTAATTCCTCGTATCTCCGCCGTAGATCTATCCTCCCCCTCACCGTAGACTTGAAGAGTCCCCTCATCAATGAGAAACTAAGATGCCCAGCCGCCAGTCTCACCAAGGATCACGTACTCCCTTCATTCCCTTATACAAGGCCACAAACTCATATTATAGGTACATGGGCAAAACTTAATGACCACTTGGAAAATCAAGTTTTCTTATCGTTAACCAAAATCATGAATATGCCACATGCATGCAACCAATGAATGAGAAGAAAATAGCTAAGTGTCATTATGAATGCATGCATGCAAGTATTAAACAAGTTGCTAATATGAGGAAACATCATTAATGTTTACCTTGATTACTGTTGGTAGCTTTATATAGCTGCAAAATGTATTTTTCATAGTGGCCTTCCATAAGGAAATGGAGGGAGTAGTAGAGATCCTCTGATGGCTTGAGGTAATGCCATTTTGCCGCTTCAAGAGGCGGCATCTCTCGGTTTTAGCACTGTCTCCCCGAGGCAAAACTACGCTATGTTCTTTCCTGATTCTGCCTTCAAAAATCCTACACTTACGGAGAGAGTGCTACAGACTGATTTTACGGGAAGATGTGTCCTCCTCTCGACCATAAACTCACCCCTCTTTGATTTTAGCTGACCCCACCTCTCGATTTTAACTGGGTCATGTTGGTCCGTAACTTCCTTTCCGTGAGAAGTGGCCCGTAGATGTAGGAAAGCTCGTTGTGTCAATGCTTAAAGCCACATGCGATACAGAGTATGTCATGGTCAATCATGCCACCAACAAGTGGGTCGCATTGCCCTACTCCAGCTAGAGTGGCAAGCTGTGTGAGGAGTGACTGGGGTTCGATCCACTCCCGGTGTGTCATAGTCACAGTTCCATGTGTTCAAGTCCGTGGAGTATGATGACGATTCATCATTGGAGTATAGGTAGAACCGGAGGATGCATTCACAAGGAGATGTAATGGGATTGCCATAATGTGCTTATTGATAGGTCATGTGTGTATGTGTTTCTCAACAGTTCGTTGTAGTTTCTCCACGACGAAGCTAATGTAGCTGTGGATCTTCACACTGCCTGCCATGCCCCATGCCAAAATCCGACGCCCTGTCGGGCAGCTGTATCTCGTGTCGCCACCACTATGGGAGGAGAGCAGGAGATCCTCTGGCTGTCCACACCAGCAGGATTTCGCACGGCAGCGCTCCTAGGTGGCGTCGTGGGGGATACGAGACCACGAGGAAGGGAAGTAACGAAGGGTGAGGCCCGCCCTGCCGCGACGCATGAGCGGCGCTGACGAACGGAAGGGGATCGGGCTTGGGAGCCTATTTATGTGTTGGACACCTGCAAACTCTGTTTCTTCTTCCATCTTGTTTTACATTGACATTTACTTGTAGCTTGCACTTGGCGCTTCTTTTTCCCCCGCAAAAAAAAAAAAAAAAGCTTGCACTTGGCGCTTCTTTAACCTATATCACACCGTCTGAAACCATGCACTAATCATTTGCTTATTGAGCTCCTCATTTGACTAGCTTCGATTCACGCTTCAGTCGTATGACATGTCATTCAATATAGCTCTTCTGTTTCCACCAGTGGCAGAGAGGGAGAGACTACTGAACTCAACCATATGGATGCGGGGTTCAAATTGTTTATTCCAAAAGGGTATCATCTAAGTATGCGGTGGATGGATAGTGAATACTAAAACACCATCCATTCCTTGTTAAGAGCATCGGATCTTGCCTTAGCTCAATATATTCGTTCGGCATGCGCTCGTAGTCTGTCTACTCATCATTTAACCTACCTACTGTAGCTTGCCGAGATAGTTCCACGTAGAGACCAGACTTTAATTAATCGCAAATATCCTATGTACTGATAAGTTTATTAGGTGCAATGCTGCTTGGACTAAGAGGCATCCGGGAACAAGCGGCTGCCGCAAGTCCAAATCCTGCCGCCTTATCATAGTCTTCTTGGGCTCCTATTTTTTGTCAGGCTCGCAACCATTGTTTTACGCACATGTGGAAGGCCGGTCGAAGTATTACTAAAGCAAGGTCACCTGCTTTCTACACAGGTGGATCACGACCGGCTTAGCTATATGATGGACGCTGGTCGCTGTCTTGCTTTACCGCAGTTCGGCACGGTCGCTTTCTGCACGCCGTCTTGCTTTGCCGCAGTTTGCCAGAGCTTCCGGCCACTTGGTAGTCTTCATTTCTTTTAATTTATGTTTTTTTTTGGCAAATGTTTGTATTGTTGCTCTAAGTGACTACACAATTTACTTTTTATGTGGTACTTGATCTTCTTGTATGGACGTGATGGTTGGTTTATTTAAAAAATGGGATCAGAAAAATTTCAGCACTAACCGAAATCACCGAGTGAATTTCAGTTTTCATTCCAGCCGAAGGACCGAAATATTCACTTGAATTTAGTTAAAATTTTGTTCTTTTAAAAACGTTGAAAACTATTCGCATTCCCGTGTTGTACTGAAATTGCCGAAATATTTTGGCTGAAACGTAATATTTTGGTGTCTACTGAAATTACCGAAACTCAACGAATTTCATGGAAATCTCATTGAAAGTGAAAACCATGGTTTCGACAGAAATACTATTAAAGCCAATGCATAGAGACTAATTGCTGATGTCGATGGAATTTCATGAGAGGATTCCAGTGTTGGCTATGTTCAGCGGTGAGTGTCGAGAGTATGAGTAGGGACACACAGTTACACATCTTGATCCGCCGAGTAAGACTGATTGTTCTTCGTGTTGTAAGGCTGGAGTTCACGTCGTTGCTAAGAGTATCCCACTTTGGGCATGGAAACGAATAACGTGTTCGCTCCACCTAGCTTGCCTCCACAACCTAATAGACCAAATCCCTCCTCCCTCCTCCCTCATTCCTCCAACACATCAATCAGTACACACACGCGCGTGTCTACACTGAGCTTACAACGGCAATGGCACGAGCGCCCGGCACCATGTCCTCCTTATCTGTTGGAACTAATCTTGTTATTACTGGTAAAATTAGTTGATTAGATATACATGTATGTAGATGAGACGTGACACAATAGGTTGCGGCTGTGTACATATGTAGAGACGTGCCCATGTGTACGCATGCAAAGCCAGTAGTGTTAGTCAGGTGCATGTAGGAGTAGTGCTGCAAGTGTGGCTGCATGGATAAGTTTGTTAGCTAGCTTCACGTATGGAGTTAGTGTGATGGTGGACGCAAAAGTGGTCACGGGTAGTTGGTTAGTGACCGCACGTTTAGGCCGGTTAGTGGAGTGAATTTGTGGCAGTACCGTCTGAGTCTTTGTATATATGTGTGATACAATGATCAATGAAAGAGGGCCGTGAGGACCGGAAGAAAAACATGTAGCCACGGTGGTAACCAAGGAAGTGTCTTTGGCAAAGCTGTTCCTCTTTCTTGGTTCATGTGTGTGTAATGTTCCTGTAAGAAACCATCAAAGTTCATGAGAGATAGTTGTGAGGCAGTTCGAGGTAGAAGAAAAGCGGCGCTGCGAGGAGGCGGCGCCAACATTCCTCCTCGCCCCGCTAGTCCTCTACGCAGCATGCCCCAGAGCCGTGTCCGCACCCGTTGTTGGAGCCGCTCAGCCATTCGTCACGCTCCAGATGGTCGTTGGCTGGCTGATCGGTTGGGCTTGATTTGCATGCATTCCAACTGAGGAGCAGCAGCTCAGAGAGCTGAACCACCTGCTAGATGGTACTCATGACTCATGAGGACTATACAAGAAAAATAAAAAAATCTTCCCTGCTTTTGACTACTCTGACAGTCAACAACACACACACCTATGAGAAATGCAGCCGGGGAGGATGCTTCCGTGTTCATCTAGAAAACCAATGTGCACACCAAATTCAACCAGGGCAGTGCTCTACGCCCACGCGCCCACCGAAATTTTCGACCGGCCGCACGCGGGTCGTCCGATCTGTTAGATTGGATCTGGTTTGACCCTTAGATCTGTCCATACAGTAAAATTCTCGATGCAACAAATTTCGACCACGATGCAATAAATTTCGACCACGGATACAACAAAAAACATAGTTGTAAAAAAATAATATCAACGTGATCGTAGCAAAAAAAACGACGCTGATGTTGCGAAGTAGCAAAATAAAATGTGGGTCATAGCAAAAACAATCCGGTGAACTTGGGGTGCAACTCTGACGAGCGTATATGCAGCTTTTTAGTGAACGGTTGTAGCAAAAATTGATACCGATTGTAGCAAAAATTGATACCGATTGTAGCAAAAATCAACACCGGTTGTAGCAAAAATCAAAAACACCGGTTATAGCGAAAAATTTGACGAACTAGGGTTGCAACCAAACGTATATGCAGCTTTTTTAGTGGACAAATATAGCAAATAAAAAATACTTGTAGCAAATTTGAAAGCTAGTTGCTGCAAATTTAGACGGGAAAAAAGTTACATGCCTAATCAGCTACATGTGTTGGTCGCGCGCGACCGGCCGAACAGTTCGGCCGGCGCGTCGGCCACAAGCGTTTCCCATTCAACTATTCGGTTCCTCCCATAGAAATCCAAAACAGCCCCCACATTCATCTCGCTAGGGTCTGGCTCTCACATCTGAACTTCTATTATATCACAATGGAAAAACAGAGCAAGTAAACAATTAAATTCTGAAGTCCCCTGGTTGTAAGAACTAGAACATACGTGCAGGTCATGTGGCCATCCTCCAAATTCTACACTCAGGAATTTCTGTCTCGTGCTACCTCAGTCAGCCCACAATCAAATTACGCAAGAAAGAAGATGGGGGTCGTGGAACAATTGGCTTTTCACGTGACACTGATCAACAAATCCTCGCTAGAGCACCACCCACGAAAGCAAAGATTAAACTCTGGTCAGAATTGATTGGGATTAACACAAGTACAAACAACTGGAGGGTGTCGGCAACGGGGACGAAACCCATCGGGTTTTGCCTGCTCAAACCCATCCGCACGAGAAAATCTCAAGCCCGTTCCGTTACCGTGCACGTGGCTAGCATTTTGCCCGTCCCTTAAACCCACGGGATACTCACAAGAAAATTGGCATACTTACGCAAACATAATAGCAACACAGAATAACATTTCAGCAATAAGAAAACATATTTTAGCATCATAACTTGAGAAAATTTCAGTACAATACAATAGTACATGGTTCAACAGCAACAAGTGGCATATTTCAACATCATAACTTGCGCAAAAAAGAGCAATAACAAGAGCTACAAGGAGCATATTTCAACACCTTGCAATACCCCATTTGAGCAAGAAAGATAGGCATATTTCAGCTACAAATAGTAGCATTTTGACGGTTACAAGAACGCCCATCCCCATCCCCTAATAGGATAAAAAAAATATGAGGACGCGAGTTTCAGGGCCCCATTTGCCATCTTGTGATGCACTTACGAGTACCGTCTGGCTGTAGCGCTCGGTCCGTCAGCCTGATGCGGCCAGCGAGGATGAGAGGTCAAGCAGAAGGAAATCACCGAGGTCGACTCTGCTCTCTAGCACACGGCAAGATAAAATCGAGCAAAGCCATAAGCATCTCTAGCCTCATCACATCTCCAGCATGCCAGACGATCATGTTGGCAAGTAGCCAAGTAGTACTACACTGTAGTTTATAATGCAACGCAAACCTGGTCTTTTCTTCCAGGATCTTGTGGCTGCGTGTGCCATAATATTACGTCTTGTTTGTAGGGTCACATGGGGAATGCTAAAATGTTCAAGTCAGGGCTGGCAAAAATGTAAGCAGTCAGAACACCGGAGGGTGTAACAAGATGGTTGGAAAGTGGAAATACATATCGTGGCGAGGTGGGGTCAGCGTAATGCAGCAGTACTGACAGTAGTACCGTCTATCTGAGCGAGGACTAACCATGTTTTATTTAATTAGCAACGAACTAGTTGGTTACAAATCTGTAAGTGATCAGAAACCATCCACCAGTGCATACGTTCAGATAGAATTACCGATCTCTCCAGTTTAATGTTAGCATGCGCATCATCAAGCCACTCTGGGTCTCTTTGAAGCCCAGTGCATAAACAATTGCCAACCACGATCATTATAAGCCTTGATTCAGGAGTCGGGAAACAGGTCAATAGTGGCCAGAACAAACTGAAACCAGATAGAACAACGCAAACAATGCATTGGGTTGACAAAGCTTGATTCACCACCAAGACTTGCACACACCTAAGTTTTGTACAACTCAAGTCTCCCTGATTAGGACTTCCGATGGTTCTGGAACGAAGGAGAGACTACATATGAGCTTGTTTGTTTGATCGTGTTCTTTGCACAATACCTGAATGCACAGTCAGGAATATAATTGCTTAAACTTCAGATTTAATATACACCCGCACACTAGAGGGATCTGGGAAACAGTGAGCCTGCTAGCGTATTGAAAAAACAGACCACATCTTTTGCCAAGAGGGATGTTTACATTGACCGAAAACGTGTTCCGACACATTGACCTATCTTAGAGCGCTGAGTTGGCGTGTTAACGTGTGAAATGATTTGCTGCAGCTACACGGTGTAATACGCGCTGCATGCGCTGTGGCTTGTATCAGATTTCGATAAGAGAGAGAAATACACACACACACACACAGAGCTGTGCCCACAAGATATGATTTGCATTTTATTTTCATTTTGACGTTTTCAGTGATTAATAATTAGCTTACCGGCGATATTCTTGTTTTGGATCATATATATATAGGGATCGACTATTCGTCATCCTGGGTGAGGAATAGTTATTCTTCACCCCCCTCTATTTTCACATCAATGCACCGTAATTTTACGTTCCGTAAATTTTATCATATTCCATACGTAAAAAGAGACCGTAAGAAAATATAGTCACCGTAAAAATTACTTATCTCATGTAAATTTACAAACATAAAAACATAGTGTAAAATATACATAAAATGTGATTTTTCTGGTCTTATGACTTATATTTTTATTTTTTTATGTCAAATTTTACGTAATGAATCAATATATATATAACTATTTGCATTTAAAATGTAATTTATTTATTAAACGATCGTAATATTACCTCGGGTGAAGAATAACTTATTCTAGACCCTGTATGATGAATAGACTTTCTATATATTGTGTCTACCATAGCTTGCCACAGAACTTGTTTAGATTGGCTATGCTTTTAACGGTTTAAAAGTTATCAAAAAATATGAAATAAATAGTGTATCATCTGTCTAATGTAACAAGATGATCCAACGGTGAGATTGTGAAAATATGCATTTATGTGTCCTCGGCAAAAAAAGCAAGAATTTCAACTTGCTCTGACATAAAATATATACTGACCTACTTGTTTTTTTTTTCAGGACACATAAAGTTTTATTTTTACAATCGCCCCGTTGGATCATGTTATCTATACAGAGAGAGAGAGAGTTTCTATATATGGGTCGCACTATTCGTCACCTTGGGTGAGAAATAGTTATTCTTCACCCCCACTCTATTTTAACATCAATACACCGTAAATTTGTCTTATTTCATACGTAAAGAGAGACCGTAAGAAAATATATAATCACCGTAAAAATATTTTATGTCACGTAAAATTAGGAACATAAAAAATAGTGTAAAATATACAATAAATTCAATTTATTCTGGTCTTGTGACCCATATTTTTGGTTTCTTATAACAAATTTTACCCAATGATTCAATATAAATGTAACTATTTTTATTTCAACTGTAATTTATTTATAAATTGATCATAAGTATCTCGGGTGAAGAATAGGCAATTCTGCACCCTGGGTGATGAATAGAGTTTCTATACATATGATATGTATGACATAGAAGATCTACTAATGGGAAATAGAAATTTGATGGTATACTTTTCAGAATGGTGACATAAAGACAATATAGAAAAGAGATATGCATGTCAACATTAATTTAGTTGATATATAAAAATGCATGATAATATCTAAGATATGTTTGCCTCATGAAATTCAACTGATGTCAAATTTTCCTTCTGTAAGCTAGCACCAACAACAATTAAATAAGCAAAAGAAAATATAGAAACAAAGAATAATTAAAGTAGTTGTGCGGTTTTTATTTGTCGAAACAAGATATGTGATATTAAATACCATTGGATGAGATAAATAAATGCAAGATCATTGTGTGATATTTGATTGTGACTCTATATTAAAACTAGCTCTACATTTAAATAAATGTGAAATAAAATTCATTTTATATAAAAGAATGTACGTCATTATGTAGAACAAGCAAGATCTGGGAACAATAATGTAGGAGCAATACATGAATTCGAGATCATTACCTAAGTGTGCGGCATTTATTTGACCAAAGAAGATATTAATACCATTGCAGAGATTAATAAATGCAATATCGTTGCCTAATACTCGATTACGACTCTATCTAGATAGAAGTACTACATACAAATAGGGATCCAATAAGTCCAGAATGTTTTTTATTGCAATTTCAGTTGACGGGAGATGACAACTTTAGTTGTTAAGACATGACAATTTTGTCCAAGTTCAGAAAATTACCCTGTTTGTCCCTAAAGTTGTCATCTCCTGTCAACTAAACTTACCACCTCGTGGCAACTAAAGTTGTCATTTCGAAACGAAATGCTAAAACACGGACGTTCGGGATTATCATTACCGTATAAATAACATGAAATGTACACAATTTATATGAAAGAGTGTATGCCATTTATGTGGAACCATTAAGATATGACAACAATATTTTATACTCGGATGCGATAAAAATACATAAGATGCTAGTGGGCCTCTCTAATAAATAGCAGCAAGTGAAGAAGTTTGTTGGCAAGACAAAAATACACATGAACATAAGAAGGAAGGAGGAACGACATAATAGAAGTGATAACTTTGTTCTCATAGGGTTCACCGAGAGCTCTACAACACAATCGACAATGGTGTGCTCGGTGGTTGTTGCATTCCTGGTGCTTGCTATGTTATGTTCTACCTTGCCATCTTGCCATGCACGCACTGGTATGTAAGACACCTCCTTATTTCTACATGCGTTTTACAAAATTGTTAAATTTGTTAATGCTATGGTCCACCACCTTAGGAAAGTTTATATGGATGTTAAAATTGCTTTTCGATGAGGAATATTCACGTGCATTGAGGACTAACTAATTCTAATGCCTATCTTCTCGATGGCTCAATCAAGAGACCATACCCAACGGTGGCAGCCGCTCCGATAAAGAAACTAGAACAAAAAATGGCTAGCCTTGTCTATGACACCCGTTCTTCCATGGCATACGAATATTTCCCACGAGAAAGACGTATATCATATCCTCGGTGATTACACATACAAATATTGTAGTGTTCTATATTATTGATAGGCCTAATTGTTAACTAGGTTCAATGGATTGTATTTTAGTATTTTGAGTAGTTAGTACGGTAGGTAGAACAAAGCTTGAGCATGAATTTTGAATCAAAGACCTTTATACGGCCCAAATTAGTGTGGGATAGGAAATATGAAAAATCGGTTTTCATATCAAATTAGATTGCTAACGGCTAGTGGTCGTACGCGAAACCATAATGACGCGACCAGCTTGCAACACGTCTACCCTCGACAGAGCTACTCATGTATATTGCCGCACCAGCCTGCAGATGAAGCATTCAACCGATTGAATTGGATATAAAAGACTATACTAGCCTATTTTGATTGAAGGGGTAACTCTTAATCTCCACCTTCCATCTTCCTCAAGATATGTAAACTTTTGTAGGGTGGTCTACATAAGCAAACCTCAGTTAACTTATCAAAAAATGCATGTTGTTTGATATACGTGTACATGTTGCATTTTGCAGAACCTAATAAGGTGCGCGTGGTGTGCAAGCCGATGGATCCATGTGTCAATGACAAAGGATGTAAAGTTATGTGTGTGAGTATGGGCATGCATTCCTGGATTCCCCTTTGTAAGGGGAGCATTTATCCGATGTGTTGCTGCGTAGAGCCTCAAACTCATTGATAGTTCTCTACCTGAGCTATGCAATGCTGAATAATTATATGCTTGTACTGAATCTGTGCTAAGTTTAATAAATTTGTTTTTCTTCATATTGTTTGTTGTCTGTCTTATTCTCACAAATGTAATAATTATCGTCTATTATATGTCGTTTTTGTTTTGAGGAAGTTATAATCTTTCTTTGTTCCTTTTGAGCAAGTCTATTATCTGTCTTGTGCAAGGACGTCATTTTATATCAATATCCATGGGTGCATGTGAGTTTGACCGGGAGAGGGCATTGTGACTTTTTGGAGGAGATGGAGGAAAAGGAGAGGGCGACTCCGAAGGCGGCCGTGCATCCGCTGGTGGCGGCGTCAACGGCGGCGGTGCCCTCGCCGCTGGTTCCACCGTTCAGGGGGGAGATCTCGCCCTCGCCGCCGGTTCCACCGTTCCAGGGGGAGATCGCGCTCTCGCCATCGCATCTGTTCCTGGATCCGCCGCCGGGGGGAACCTATGCATCGGAATTGCGGGAGGGTCCTGGGGCGCGATCGCCGCCGCTGGCGGAGCGGCCATCGCTGCGGTGGCAAGTTTCCTTCGTGCTCGTTGGAGGGGGAGGAGATCGGACGGACGGTTTCCTCCATTTCAATCCCCATCCGTGATCTAGATGGGTTCGTTGCGAGATCTCGAAGATGACATTCTAGCGGGGCGGTACCTATGCGCGAAGGAGGAGATCACCGAAGGTATGTGCCATATTATGGATGTTTTTGAAATTTTCGTGGGATGTTTGTTGCAGATGACGAACAGAGAGAATTCTCCGGTGGAATGCATCGATCTTTCGTCAAACACGCCGCAGCGGGGTTTGGCCATGGTGGGGGGCGGTTCTGGGTCCTTGCTGACCGTGATGAGGACGACGACTCAACGGAGGAGGAGTTGGTGACAATGTCGCCGATCTCTTCGCGGATTGCGGTGGTGCCAGCATGTCCTTTGCAGGCTGCCCGTTCAGATCATGCTGCCCTCATTCCTCGCCGGACCAAGCCAAGGAGACCGGCCGCGCCGCCAGTTCGGCCTTGGATTGGCCCCTTACCCAAGGTTTGTCCCACTAAGGTTTCTTTGTTGGATTTTATTCCGGATGATTGGACGCCAATTACTAGGACAAGGAAAAAGAAGAGTCTTGCGGCTGTGCGGGCGCCGGCGCTGCGGACGCTGCCGCCGGTGATCGATCCGGTGATCCAGCTAAGGGCGGAGAGGCATGTTCGTTTGAATTTTTTGCTGGGCGTGGATGGGCCGTCGGTCGGGCCGATCGCTGGGGCGCATGTCGCGCAGGTGATGAACGGCCGCTACTAGATGGGTTGTTGGCCCAGGCAAACACGGCTGTGGTTCCTGCCTCTGTGTCAAATACATGCACGACGACATGTGGAGACCTCGATCGATTTTTGCTAGGGTTCGCCGCCGTCGCGCAACATCGGGATTCCCCGCTGCAAGGCAGGGCCGAGCGGCTCGTATCCCTCCTCTTGGTTGCATGGCGAGCCGGGGAGGCGGCGGACCGCCGGGACCGAAGAACCTGGCGCACGCGCCGTCTTCTGCTCCGGCGGCACGGTCGCAGCCGGCCGCCCCTTCCGCGCCGGTCATCCCGCAGCTACAGGCTGCACCGGCCAATCCGCCACAGTCTGCTGCGCCGTCCTGTGGCTCCGGTGCTCAGCAAGCACTGCAGTAGCAGCAGCAGCCGCGAGCGGGCTCCGGTGCTCAACACGCACAGCAGCAGCAGCGAGCGGTCTACGGGCCACCTCGGGCGGCCAGTGCTTGGTCGAACCAGCCTCCAAACCCTCCTGTGCGAGCGGGACGGCTGGCGGGACCCGATGATTTAGCCGACCAAGGGGCCGGTCGTGGCAGAGATAACCGGTTCACCGGAAGGGGCAATACCTCCCAGAAGAGCACCGCGGGTATTGGGGTGACAATGGTTACGACGCATATGGTGACGGTATTCACCGTGGTTCGTCCTCTCCTGGCGGCGGCATGGTTCAGGGCGCTGGTCGTGGATTCGACGGACCTCCGGGTCCTTTCGTGCAAGGGGCATCCGGGCCAACGAACAGACAGCAGCACTGGTTCCGCCCAAGGGGCGGGGGACGAGGAAGAGGCCGCGGGCCCCGGCGATCGCCGCCGCTACCGCCTACTGAGGTCTCGGCCAGCACCGTGGAGGCTCCCATGACGAGAGAAACACCCCAGCAGCCCACGGGTGGCACGACTGCTCCGGTGTTGACAGGGGCAGCGGCTCAGGTAGTGAAGGACCTAGCTGAAATCCAAGTTCCCAAGAAGGGGACTAACACTCCTGATGTGCCTAATGAAAAGGCGGTTTCTGACAAATCTAAAGGAGAAAGAATTACCAAGTGGGCTCGGAAAAAAGAAAAGATGTCATGCTACCGGTGCGGTGGCCCAAGACACTTTGCTGCAGAGTGCAAGGTCGAGTTGGTCAACATTTACGGCGTCTGCTGCCAGGAACTGATGTTCTTCGAGTCCTTCAGGTCATCTTCGACGACGCCCATCCCGGAGAGTTCCCGGACTGGGGTTATTCGTATCACTCGTGGGATAATGACGTCTGATCAGGTGGTGCAACGACTGCGGGAGTTGGTACCCGCGGCATTCCAGTGGGACTTGGTGAGTCTTGAGGACCAAGTGTTCAGGGTGGATTTTCCCACCAAGGAGGATCTAGGGCATCTTCTCACTTTTGGGATGAGCAAAGTAACAAATAGCCCATGTGTGATTGAGTTTGAACCGTGGACACGGCAAGAACCAGTAGGCACTCCTTTACTGCAGCTTTGGATTCAGCTTTCGGGGGGCCCCTAGGTGGCACATGATGATGTCATGGTTACGTGGAGCCTTGGCTCACTTATTGGTAAAACTGAGAAGGTGGACATGCCTTTCACACATGCCAATGGAGTGGCTCGTTTGTTCGTGAGTGTCATTAGCATTGAGCATATTCCAGACTCGGTTAGACGGGCCTATGATGGTAAGACCATTATGTTGGATATTGAGATCAAGGAGAATGCTGAGTTTCAAGACTTGGCAGGGCAGGTGGACAAGGATACTGATGAGGGTAACGATAGGGATGGGCTGCCGCAGAAGGAGGGAACACAGAGTACTCAGAGAGGTATGAGGGCTACACCACCGACCAAGAAGGCGGAGACGGCAGAAAGTAGCGAGCGGCATCATGGTTCTTCTTCTACCCAACAATTGCGGTTTGGTTCGTTTGTTGCATTCTCGGCACCGAGCAAGCTATGGGGTACGAGGGTTGACAGTGATGACCCGGAAGTACTCGAGCTGCTGCCCCTATCTGCACTAGATCCTGCTTCACATAAGGTTCCCATATCACCACCGGCAACCCAACCATCATTGATGTTGTCACTTTCAGCTCATACGGGGGCCAACAGTGATCCGATATCTCCTGTGTTTACACCTACAGAGGGTTGTACACCATCTCAGGTTTGTCACTTGGGAACAACTGTGGATTTAGACACTTCTTAGGACACTGTGCTTGGCACGAAGCTGGCGGTCGGAGGTGAGGCTTTGAGCATTGTTGGCTCATAGGATCCTCGGGTGGCCCCTGCTAGTGGCGCGGGACTAGCGGCTATGGGTGCGGATCCCTGTCCCGCCGGCGAGCATCCGGCGACTGGGGGTCAGCCGAAGACTAGAGATGTCGCTCCTCAGTCGCATGGCGCGCAGCCATCGGTAGATGATCGGCCGGCTGGAGGCACGAAGCGGGCGGCAGGGAACAGTCAGGTTGGAGGACTATAGGCGACAGAGGGCTACCAGCCGATTGACGGTACCGAGCAGAGGCCAACAGCTGGCAAGCCGGCTGGTGGCGGCATTGACGAGCCGCTGGAGGTGGCGCGTGACCGCATGGTTAGGAAAGGGGTAGGAGGCCCTTTGCCAATCGCGCGTTCGGCTGTGGAAGTGGTCGCCTACGGTGGCATCCCAGACCCGGGGACCGGTGATAGGCGGTCAAGCCAGCGCCTTCAGGAGCAGCCGAATGCGGACGAGCTACTGATGGGCCGTGCCATGAGGGCGGCTAAGCTGCTCGATAACGAGGCGACGACAGGTATGACCGTTAATATGACATGTTCCATTTTGAATTTTCGGATGCAGATATTATTTCGAACGTGAACTTGTTAGGGCTGTCTTTGGGTAGCAATGGGACGGAGATTTCTAATTCTATTAATACCATGTTAGACTTAGAGGCTGAGAGAGCTATGGTCATGTTGTGTAAGATTGCATCCGTAAAACCAACGAATGATGATGAGATTAATGAGCTAGGGATTGGGGACATGGAACGTCTATGTGAAGACCTCCTTCATCACTAGTAGTTGAGGACGGTGAGAACATCAGTGCGGAGGAGTATGTGGCCCCAACGGAACTGAATGAGAGTTCTCTTCCAGCACCTGGTTATGGGGACCAGGAGGCGGTCCTTGACAGGCCTAAACGATCTTGGAAAAGAAAGGTCTACTCAGTTTCGGCGGTTCACCGGAGTGCTAGATTCAAGACTGCAAAGGAATTTCATGATGAAAGATGAAAGGCATATTCTGGAATAGCAGAGGTCTTGGTGATTTGGCTAAAATGAGATTTATTGCAGAAGCAAACAATCGAACACAAGCTAGACTTCATAGCATTAATGGAAACGGGTAGAGATAACTTTACCTCTCAGTTTCTGAGCACGATTTCGGGTGGAGTTGTCTTCGACTCGCATTGTTTACCACCAAGAGGAAGGACCGGAGGGATCTTACTTGGGGTACGATGCGAGACCCTGGAAGTACGGAATGTGGTTCTAGGAGACTTTGTAGTTAAGTTTAGAGTGCGGTCCAAGGAAGATGGGTTCCTTTGGGCGCTGGTGGCAGTGTATGGTGCGGTGCAGCCAGAGTTCAAAATGGACTTCCTGGCAGACCTCGTTCGTATTTGTGGGAACGAGAGGTTACCAATATTAGTGGGTGGTGACTTTAATATCATCAGGCATAGAGATGAAAAAATAATGATAACTTTGATGGCAGATGGTCATTCATGTTTAATACTATCATCAAAAGCCTGGATCTAAGGGAGATAGATATCACGGGCAGAAACTGGATAGGGTCCTAACCAGTGTGGAATGAGAGCAGAAATTCCCACGAGTGATAGTACGTGCACTGCCCAGGGTGATATCTGACCATACACCATTTTTTGTGGATTCCGGAGGGGCGACCCATGTGGGCAACAAAGATTCTTTCTCGTTTGAGCTAGCATGGTTCGAACGAGAAGGATTCATTGACCTCATAGCGAGGGAATGGGGGCAAGTCTCCGGGGTGGTTCCAATATTGACAGATGGCAAAACAAGATACGTCATCTAAGACAGTTTCTTCAGGGTTGGGCGAAGAATGAGAGCGGAGCATATAAACTCAAGAAGCAAAGGCTTATGGAGTTTATTGATTACTTTGATATCAAGGCTGAAACCGTGTTGTTGGATGATAATGAGATGACATCTAAAGTGGAGGCAGAACTTGATCTTAAGAAAATGCTTAGAGAAGAGGAGCTAAAATGGGCCCTCAGAGCAAAAGTGAGACAAGTAGTGCATGGAGATGATAATACACAATTTTTCCATCTTATAGCTAAAGGAAAGCATAGAAAGAAGAAAATCTATCAGGTGGAACAGGACGAGGGTACAATCGTTGGGCAAGATAACCTAAAGTTGTACATCTCCAACTATTATAAGAAATTGTTTGGGCCACCGGAGGATAACACAGTGACCATGGATGAACATTTGGTCGGTGATATTCCTCAGCTCGGGACGGACGAGAATGAGAAATTAACTGCACCATTCACGGAGAAAGAGATGTTGGATGCTATTTCACAGATGAAGAATAATAAGGCACCTGGACCGGATGGGTTCCCAGCTGAATTCTATAAGAAATGTTGGCATATTATCAAAGGTGATCTGTTGCCAATGTTTCATGATTTGTTTAATGATTGCGTGGAAACTTACCTCCGCTGGCACATTCTCAGTTAAATCTATGTATCTGGAGCTCATAAATACGTCAGCACTGCCCTAATCAAGTCATATTTGGAAGGTCAAAGTCCTTTTGAGAACCAGAGTTTTCATGTGGTTTGTTCACAACAAAGTGATTCTCACTAAGGATAACCTCGCAAAGCGCAATTGACCAGGCTGCATGAGATGTAGTTTTTGTGATCATTAGGAGAAAATCCAACACCTTTTTTTTCCAGTGCCCACTTGGGAAACTTTTATGGCAAACGGTCAAAATTATTTTTAATATTACACCTCCAGATAGCATAGACACGCTGTTTGGGACGTGGCTAAATGAAATAGATATCAACTTAGCAAAACATATACGCATAGGAGTGTGTGCATTTCTTTGCGCTATATGGAACTGCAGGAATGACATGACATTTAACAGACAGACACGTATACATTTCTTACAGGTGCTATTCAGGGCGTCGTCGTGGATCCGTACGTGGTCGTAACTCATTCCTGCGGAAGCCAGAGAGCCTTTAGTTATTGGGTCTGCCCGGTGGAAGATGGTAGCACGGGATATATTCAACCGGTTTGGATGACGGTCCACTAATAGGATAGATGGATAGACATCTATGCTTATTTTTGCCGGTTGTGGCTTTTTTGGCTTTATCTTTGAACTTGTAATAGTTCCTTCAGAACTTGATTGTATCGAGCAGACTTTGGCTACGTTTTTTTAATAAAGGGGTCGCATGCATCTTACTGATACAGAGGCCGGTGGTAACACTTCTTATCTAAAAAAATAAAAAAAATGTGAGTTTGACCGTCCAACAATGCAAGTCACTCCAGATATTTAAACTAAGCAGACCATTACTGCATGCAAACGCGGAATACTATCAGAGAGCTTACTGCAAGGGTGCATCGGGCCTGTCGGTGAGGGTAGGAGCACATGCGAGAGCGTGGTGATTTTTTCCCCCTCTACAACGGCGCTAGGGCTTGCCACTGCAGGCGGTGGCAAGTGCAAGAGTGGCGGCATTGTTTCCCGTGTACATCACAGAAGGAGACCTGCTAATCTTGGTGTCTCTTTTTTTTAACAACACATTACGTAAATTGATTGGTCGGAACTGCATTAGAAACTCAGGGGCGTTTACTTTTAGAATACGAACAAGCACAGTATTGTTGAAATCTACCGGGACCTCCTTACCATACAGAAAATCACGAACAACCTTGCAAGCAACATTTTTAACCAAAAGGACAGTGTTTTTTGGTAAAAAAGAGAAGGCAAACCATCTGGACCCATCTATATCTATATATATCTATCTATATCTATACTTTATTATACTAATTAGTGACTCTCAAAAAATTATCACGTTAATCGGAAAATATAAGCCGTTAATTTTGTAGGACCAGAGTTATTACGGTCCAGATGAATCCATGTAGATTTTCATGTTTAGATTTTTTTTCCGTACACATAAACCTTTCTGAGTAAAAGATTGCACGTTAAAAAAATTGCCATAAGAGATTGGATCGTAAC
Source organism: Hordeum marinum (assembly GCA_022496015.1). Classification (NCBI taxonomy): domain Eukaryota; kingdom Viridiplantae; phylum Streptophyta; class Magnoliopsida; order Poales; family Poaceae; genus Hordeum; species Hordeum marinum. The sequence continues at coordinate 510,814,375 of CM039674.1, read as the reverse complement.
CTCCTTCTGAGGCCATGTACTCTTCCACCGGCCATCTAAAAAAAACAAATTCCACCATCCATTCGTCCATATTCTTTCTCTCTCCTACTCGATGGAAACTATCCCAACATATGTTTGTTTCTATTTTCTCTACCCCATTGAAAGCAAACAACTCTTCGGCAGTCGCGTGGTACTTCCTCTCTGTTATTTAACTCTGATCGGCAAATTATGGAAGCGAGGCCTAGGAAAGACAATGTGCATACGGTTCTGATTGTGCCTATGGCCGTGTGAGTCCGGGTACTCTACAGCCCTTCACTAGCGGCTATAGGGAATAATCCATAGATGGGTTGCGGAGGAAGACTGCATGGTGCTGGATGAGACGAGGTTCCGCCCACTAGAGCATCATTATCTCACAAGGTGATGTGCCCAGCGGTCCCATGCCATGATCCAGTTACAAGTAGTGGCAGGCGGCAACTTTTTCGTGGCTGATCTACAATTCTAGATGCGGCAAAGTTAAGCACGTCAATCAATTGTGATCTATCATGTACATATTAAGCAAGTGCGAGGATTAATTATGACTTCGAGCATGCTTGCAGATTCATGACTCCACTGATTTCCTAAATTTTTCTATAAGCACACATAGGGCCGGTGATGACGGATTACTATATTTGGTGGGTTCATTTGATGGGTTGCCTCCGTCGGATTAGGTTATACTTTGCCGCAACATGTGACAACACACATTTGTATCCACTGTTATCATAAGCAGGAGAAAAAAACTACATATTAATTTTTTGAAATGCCAGGACGTCTGTACTAATATACTACAACAAAGATAATCCCGTTGGAAAGATCTCATGCACACACATAATTATCAAATCATGTACCGATATGCACACGAGTCTTTCCAATGGCAAATACTCCCTCCGTTCCTAAATATAAGTCTTTGAAGAGATTTCACAAGGGAACTACATACGGAGCAAAATAAATGAATCTACACTCTAAAATATGTCTATATACATCCGTATGTAGTCCCCTAGTAGTAACTTTTAAAAGACTTACACTTAGAAACGGAAGGAGTAGCTACAATCTCCAGTCTCCTCTTTTCAGTTTGGTTGATCATTTATAAAAAAAAGAATCCATGTCAACCAATGTAGTTTAATGGAAATATCTAAGCAAAAAGAAGAACACTCTCTCCTGACAGATAGAGATGAGATGTCAGGCAGGCGGGTCAGAATATTATTTTTTTCACCCACGGATTATGTCTATTTTTCTACTAATCTCTGTCCTCTCCGCGGACACTATGTTTGTACTTCATCATGTCATGATAATTTCTTGGACAAAATACTAATTTATTCATAGAAGTTCAAATATCCAGACTTATCATTTTCAAATATTACTATTAGCATTAATTTGTATTAAATATATAACCTATTGTACATATAAGAGAAAAGTTATGGTCAAAGTCATTTATTACAAATCCACGTTATTTTCTAAAACGAAATATGATGCAGTTTTGCACTATCACGATAGAATATATCATCAGTTCATGCATACCACTTTCAAAAACTATCGTGCATCTCTAGTATTACCATATTTTATATTATCCGTCCTAGCTTATTAGCAAATGTAAAACTTTCCAACCTAAAATGTTGACATGAAAAATGCAAGCCGGGACATAAGAAAGAAGCATAGGACTACAAAAATAGCTTATTTTACCAAATTGTTAAACGAAATATCGTGACCATGCTATAATTATTGGTCTATATATAATATCAATAGAATTTAAAAAGTCCATAGTAATTAGATAGCGAGATTATTCTGGGAAACTGTGAATACAGATGAATGTTCCTAATCATTGTGTGTTATTGAAAAATAGACATATATATATGTCTTGCTACTGTTTATTTATTTTACTTAATGTTATTATTACTATCTATTGATTATTTCTCACTGAAATTCATATTTATTTATTTACTGATCATGTCCTCCATTTGCCTTGGTTTCTCCCTAATAACATAATATAGTTTACAAACACTTTTTTCAGAGATGGGTCTATGTCTTACATAGTAGTTTGTCTCATCCATACTTTCTTCCATATAAAGATAAATAATTCTTCATACTCGCTACAACAAAGTTGACATTTGTTTAGCCCTCATAATCTTATAAATTTTCTTTCAATACATTCAAGCATGATTATCTTATTCTAGCCATGCGAATGCACGGGTTGACGACTAGTATGAAATAATGCTTGTTCAACCTCCGTATCTGAAAAAGCATCCACTAAACGTGAGTTCATATCATTGGAATTTCCAACTGGAATGTGCTGAAGGATATGATCCATGTTGCCTGCCCCTTCCGAAGAGTATAAATTTTCATAGAAAGCTTTTGCCATGGAGCTCATGTCATCATCCGAGGCGCAAAAACTCCCGTCGGTCTAGCCAGGTGGTTGGCGGTCCAAATCCTCCCGGGAATGACCAAGCAAAGAAATTTTCACTAGTAGAAAACCGCCCATTTGTCCTGGTTCCAGAGACCCATTAGTCTCGGTTCTGGAACCGGGATTAAAGAGTCGGGACTAAAGCTTAAAACCTTTTATCCCGGTTCGCTTACAAACCAGGATAGAAGGGGCTCCACGTGACAGCTACGTGGAGCTCAGGCAGGAGGACCTTTAGTCCCGGTTGGTAACATCAACCGGTACCAAAAGGCATGCACGCGTCAGCATCTGGCAGGAGCTGGGATTTTTATTTCTTTTTTGAAAGGGTGGGAGGGTGGGATGGGGGGTTAGGGTTTTTTGGAGGGTTAATTTAGGGGTTTCATATTGTGTTCGCTAGCTAATAGAGAGAAGTGACCTCTTTTTCTTCGTGCTTGGTCGACGCTGCTAACAACTATACATATAGAGAGAACTCGACGCGAGCTAATAAGCAAATGAAGGAAACCATTAATTACATAAGATCTAACAACTCATCATCATCATCTTAATCATACAAAGTTAAAGTCTCATAAAACAAAAAAAGATAAAATGACATAGTCCTCCTTCATTGGACCTACTCCTCCCTCCTAGGTAAAATGACATAAAAAAGAACAACACCTATCTCTCCATGATGAAGCAAAAAGATCCAACGGTCTCCAACTTGTGGCTTGCGATCCTTCTTTGTTTGTCACCATGTTTCAATTTGGAGCCTTCTTGGTGGTTTTCGCTTAGTAGAGTATGCAAAAAATAACTTGAGATGGAAGGGGCTTTTTATTGTCATATTACCTTTGGGTTGCATCAACGGTGGCACAACTTCATATAGCAATTTTTGTTGAAGAACATAATAGTAGCCTAGTTAGCAATGTAATCAATACCATTTACGCAACAATACTAATATACTTAATTAACAACTCTTATCAAGATATTTTGGCGAATGTCATCCGTCCTCAACCTATGCATTATTGTCCTGTACAATGTATAATTTGGGCCAGTTCCCAATTATATGGGAAAATGTCCCTACCAGCTATGACACCAATTATAAAGTAGATAAGATCATCCTTCCCCTCCAATGTTAGATGTGATCCATAAGTGTAGTGTGTCGTGTCGATTATGTTATGTATTTCACTCGAAGAAACGAAATAAGATGTAAATTAAAAATTAACAAATTTAGTACAGATGAACACCAAATATTTTTATATATAGAATGCGAATTACTTGACAAATATGCATTGTTGACAAATTCACATGGAGGTAAATAGGAAGCATATCGACATCCACCCAATTGTCGATGTTTCCTTCAATATGATCTTCAGGACGAAGATCGAAGGTTATTTCCATATCCCTCTGAAATCCATATGCCTTGAACAGAGCTTCCCAATTTGAGCAACCTAATTTTGTGTTATTAGGTGCATTCATTACTTTCACAAAAAATGTGTGACCATGTTTAGTCCTCAGGTTGGCTATCCTCGTCTCGAAACTCTCGTGCCCTTCGAAACCGAGCCTAACAGGGGACGGACTAGTTGAATTATATAAAACATAAATTACGCGTTGAAGGAAAGAAACAGAAGTCATGCTTAATTACAAAAAAATAGTTGTCATCATTGCGTACCGTACAAATATCAAAGTTCTCGTAAAGCTTCATGGTGAAGAACCTGTCGTCTCGCAGCCCAGGCTAGTCCCAAAGACCCTTATCTTCACCGCAAAATTCACACGCTTGGATCCTATCCTCGTCCAATGACGACGACATTCCTGTGTTCATGACACGCTTGGATCCTAATGCGTGTGTTCATTATGAATACGACACGCTTGAATCATGAACACAGGAAATGCCGGTTGGTGCACACTCTTTCACGCTGATACAATGGTGCATATATGTTGGTGGACACTCTCTCACAGTAATAGTCTGACTGCCGGTGATGGATGCTCCCCCTCTTCTATTCTTGCGCATTATACGGACGAATATATCGCTAAGAAGAAAAGAAAGAAGAGGCGCCCCCACTAGTGCAGAACATGCCTATAGTCCCGGGTCATAAGGGCCTTTAGTGCCGGTTCGAGAACTGGCACTAAAGGGTGGGGACTAAATCCTAGCCCCTTTAGTGTCGGTTTCACACGGTCCAGCACCAAAGACCCTCCACATGGCATCCGACGACGCCGTGGGCTGGGGGACCTTTAGTCCCGGTTGGTAACACCAACCAGGACTAAAAGTATTTAGTTTTTCTAGTTTGTTTTATTTTTATTTTAAATTCTTTAGGGGTTTATGAATTAATTATGGTTTAATATTCCTTTTAATTTTGTATTTTCTATTTAATTAATTTTCATTTCAAACATATATTACGCTACTACGTATATACAATACACACGTTGTGCATGCGCATATGTATAAATATAAATAGAATTTATCGTAGAACCACGATCATATATATATACATACATACATATATATATATATATATATATATATATATATATATATATATATCATCGAATTGCTAGTATGACGACAATTCACACACACATATATATATACAATTTCTCCTACAATTTGAGGATCATTACATATATATATATATATATATATGCAGGCCCCGCAGAAATCCAGCTAATTCTTGAAGATCTTGTAATGGTATTTTCCTTTGAGATCTATGACCTGGTCGAGCAGAAATCCAGCTAATTCTTTTTGAATTGCTCATACCTGAGCCTCTAGTATGAGCTGGCCCTGCATTTCCGTCTGCTACAAAATGGAGATCAAGATGAATATATTAGTTGTGTGTATATATATTATATAGATCATGGTAAAAAATTATGAATATTGTTCTGTCAAACGTACCCAAACATTTTTTTCGTTTTTGCTCCTTTCAGACGTGATCATGCGAATGTTCTCGCAAATGTAGTATCCGCAAAAACTCGTCCCCTGTTCCTGCACCATGCACTTTACGAGAATAAAATTCAAATAGGTAATAATTAATCAAGCATGATAATGGTATTGAAACTAGAATTAAAGAGATGCACGGATGTAGCTAGCTAGCTAGTAGTACTTAATTACCTTGGGTCGCACTGATTTCAGTTGTTGTGCCCAGTCGCCTGTGACCTGTTTGATGAACTTGGCCCAAGCCTTGCCCGCCGACAAAGAAAATGAATAAATGAGTTATTAACTCGTTGATATCAGGAAATGAAGTAATTAAAGAGGCCGACATAGTGCGATAATGATTGAAATTACCTCTCAAGCAGCCCCCTGACGATTGCGTATTCGGATGGATCCTTTAATAGCGAGTCGAGTACTTCAACTTTTTTCTTTTCAACTTCAATGATTAACAAGATCAAGTGGTAACTGCATAACTCATCAACTACACTTATTAACATCTAGTAAGCAAAAAAAGAATTTGTAGTACAAGATATATATATAGTAACACTCACCCAAAGTTGTAAGGAAGTAGTATTTCTGGTTGGCTGTTTAGATGGATCAAAAATTCTAGCATTTTTTCTCTCTGTCTTTTCTCAAATATGAAGTTTCCCATATGTTTTGATTAATCGTATTTGGGTCAATGAACCCAATGTCACAACGTCGAGCTTGTTTCATTTCATACATCTTCATTCTGCACAATACCACAAAAACGAATATAGTGAGGATAATTCCAGGTAATGAACGAGAGCACAGCTAGCTAGAGACTTAAATTATAGAAAGAAATCACTTACAAACAATAGCAACTGACTAAAGATTTGACGAGTGCATCTTGATTGAATAACTGAAACAACTCTGCATAATGAATCCACACATGGTTTTTATGGAAGTAATGCCTCTCTTGGACTCTCACCATGAAGGACTCTTCATTGGTATTTGCTGTTATTTGCATGTACCATGTATGCAAATCATACATTCTAGTTGGTAGAAGCTTGACGTCTTCAGGCTTGACCAGAGGTTTGCCGCGGGCATATTTTTAAAATTTAGTTCTGACTCTTTAAGCCGGGGCATGTCCACAAGGCCCAGTAGTTGTTCAACACTGACACCGGCCTCTTTAGCCATCCTAATATTTTTTTACTTCTGGCCGATCGGCGGTACTCACAGGTGTTTGTACAATGAGCGGGGGGGTCGATTGCACTGCCTGTTCTCCCAGCCGGGGGATAATTTTCCCGCTTTTTTGCCAACTCCTTGGCTCGAGCTCGAGCTTGACTCCTTTTGTGCAACAAGATATGACTTCTTGATGGACCGCACATAGTCGCTGTCCTTCTGAACCAGTCGAGCCATATCAATGAAGTGTTGTGAGACTTGCTCAGGTACTTTCTCCTTTGGCGGCTGGGGCGGTTTCGGTCCAAAATGGGCCTTCAAATTGGCATTCACTGCGTTGTCGAGTTCCTCGTCGGTCAGGTGGTAAGGCAACTTCGAAAGAGGCTTGAGGCTTGGACCATATCTGAATTTCTTGTCTGTTGTACCTCTACTCGTCGTAGCTGCGGCCTCTGTCTTCCGTTGTTGCTTAGGCGACCGAGCACGCTGACACCGTGCCGGACTTGGAGGAGGAGTGGGCTGACGCGGTGCCGAACTTGGAGGAGGAGGATTTGGCTGACGTCGTGTCGGACTTGGAGGAGGAGTTGGTTGATGCGGTGTCAGACTTGAAGGAGGAGGATTCGACTGACGCGGTGGCGGACTTGGAGGAGGAGGAGTCGATGTCCATGGAAATACGATGCAATCCTTTCTCCATAGAATGATACGATGTATGGCCTCTCCTAGTGTTCTCTCCTCATCAACTCCGGGAATGTCAAGTTGTAGCTCATGATATGTTGACATCACTTCATCAACCCCTACATGAGTATAGCTAGCTGGAATGGGATTGCAATGGAAGGTTGCTTCTGGGGGATTTGCTAATGCATAGCCGTCTGCCACCTTCATGGACAGGTTCTTCACTTTCATGTCTAGCTCAGAGTTAGTCCTGTCGTTGATATCATCCATAGGGTACCTGGCTAGCATTGCATCGTCATCGATATCGACCGGGGCAGAACCCACGCTGCTTCTGGGCATAAATGTGACGGTGGTATCCAATGCTGGATCGATCTGCTCATGTTGCAGCTGAGACACCCTTTCCTAGCTGAGTGAGTCGAACTGCTCCTGCTGCCGCCTGACTCTAGATTCCAACACTAGGTGCTTTGATTCGAGTGCTTCAAGGGGGAGTGCTTCCTCCTTCTTCTTCCGCTCCTCCTGCATCTTCTTTCTCGCACGACTTCTTTAGTCATCGTTCCAGCCAGCAAACCCCTCAAACCACGGAACAACGCCTTTCCCTCGTGTTCTTCCTAGGTGTTCATGATTCTTCAGAGCGCGCGTATGCTCGTCGTCCTCTCTGTTGGGCGTAAACACCCCCGTTCGAACTTCTTCTATTTAAATCAGCATTTCATCTGTCACTTTTTTAAGACTTGCCTTCACCATAATAGCCCCTGTCTTTGGGTCCAACTTCCTCCATGCGCGTAAAACCATGTCCTGCACCTTGGGGGCCAGGTCACTGTAACTAGGGTGACCCCTACACTAATCATATCTTTTTCGGATTGATCCCACTTAGGCAGGGCCGCCTGGTAGCCACCTGGCCCCAGAGTATGGTGCCACTCCTTTTTCGCAGCATTAATCTTGTTCTTTCTCGACCGTTCCTTAGCTACTTCTGATTCCTTGAACTTCACGAAATCGTCCCAGTGAATTTTTCCTTCACCAATGCTCCCTCGAATTTTGGAGTCGTCTTGTTTGCTATGACATACGCAGCCCATGCATTTTTCTTGAAGGTGTTGAATGCGATCGCCATCTTTTTAAGAACATAGTTTCTGCCTTTATTCACATCTGCATCTGTGAGGTTACATGGTAGTGTGAAATGTGACATCAGCCTGGTCCAAAGCACATCTTTTGATCTTTCATCGACAAAAGTAACTCCTTGTCGATCTCCCTTTGCTGGCTTTTTCCATTCTTGTGTGGAGATCGAGATTTGGTCCCTGACAATAACTCCGTATTGATTCTTGAACTTGGTCGCATTTTTCTTAGGTTCAAGCGGTTTGCCAGTTGATGTATTACTAGAATCGATGCTGAACTTTACGTCAGAGTCTAACTTTCTGGTCGGGCCTCGCTTTACCCTGTCGCTTGTAGAAGATTTGCTCGATCCGGAGGCCTAAAAGAAGAAAGATCGATTCGTTAATACATATACAACTCAATTAAGACATGTAATGATCACCAGATGGCTTATATAATGAATATACCTCGCCGGTCTTTGTTATTTGAAGAACATTTTCTTCGTCAACATCGTTGTCGAATTCATCTATTCTTTCCTCTTCATCAAACATACAATCCTTACATGAATTGTTCAGATATTGCGAGCCGTCATCATATTCATGTTCATGCTCTAGGTTCGTGGAGCGTATGATGTCGAACAGAGCTTCTTCTCCTTCTCTGCCGGTATTGTCCATAGCTTATAATTAACTAACCCAGAATAAAGATAAAACAACTTAGTATTCAAATTAGAATGCATGCAATTAATAAGGAAAATTGAATCATTGTACATAATATGCATCATCGAATATAATCTCGAATAAATCATCTCGAATATTATCGAATATATTTTCGAATACATCTCGAATATTATTACTAATACATATCGAATATTATTGATTATACAATATCACTACTACAGATCCAGTTGACGTCTTGCGCGGCAGGCATTGGACACCCAAAGAGAAGGAACTATGACAGGATCATAGCTCGGATGAGATCCCTGAAGAACCTAACAGGTATTAGAGAACCTGACATCCAACGCATCCCTATACCGATGGACATGCTCGTCCTCCTCCCTGACAGGGCGACATACCACCTCTGGCAGATCCGGCTACCTCCGCACCGAAAGTGGCCCACGCGAAGCTCTGGATCGACGACGGGACCCGGGTTCCTCACCAAGCTACGCGCCCCTCAAGATAGCACCTCCTAGTGCCAGCCCGGCGGGGCCTAGTCCCGAACGTTGCCCCTCTGAAGCAGGACGTCGTCGCGAACGAGTCGACGACGAGGATGGGGGCCAGGTATCATTGACTCCAAGAAAAAAAATTATGAAAAAAATTCCTAGGTTATAACTATCCTAATAATATTCCTAATAAATTTCCTAGGATATAACTACACTAATTATGGAAAAACAACATTATATAAAAAGATCAAAATGCATATAATTAAGATTCATATTTCTAAAATTAATCTAACTTTTCTATACATCTAATTAACGTCTAAAAATTCAAAATTCATCTAATTAACATTCATATATCTAAAATTAACATCTAAAAACAACATCTAAAAATAACATCAAAAATAACGTTATATATTTCTATACATCTAATTAACATCTAAAATTCATCTAAAATTAAAATTCATCTAAAACAACATCTAAAAAAACCATGATGGCAAGGGCTCACAGCGAGGCGACGACCGGCGAGGCGCGGCGAGTCGTCCATGACGGCGATGGCGACGACGACGACGCGCGAGTTTGAGGAGGCGGGGGCGGCGACGAGGGGCGGGGGGTGGTGCGTCTGGGCCGGGGACAGCGTGGGCGGCGCGTCTGGGGCGGCGACGGCGTCAGGGGCGCGCAGGCGGCGATCTCCTCGGTGGTCGAAGCTAGAGACGAAAAACGCAGAGCGAATGAAAAAATTTCAACTCCCGCTTATATAGGAGGACCTTTAGTCGCGGTTGGTGGCTCCAACCGCGACTGAAGGTGAATTTCAGCGGGCGCGGGCGGTGGGAAGCGAAACCCTTTAGTCGCGGTTGGTGCCTCTGCCACCAACCGCGACTAAAGGTGTGTTCCTCGCATGGCGCACCGCGGGGAAGTTTAGTTCCACCTCGCTAGTCGAGGGGCGCCTCGACCAGTTTATAAGCCCCGACGCAGGCACTGCATTGAGCTCCTCTGTAATGCAGGCCTTCTAGGCCTACCTGTGCTGCGATTTCCTGTGGGCCTATTGGGCCATGTGGGAATGCATCCTGGACCAGGTTGGGTTTCTAGTCGTATGCAGGCCGTGGCAGCCCAGTAGGCGTGAATTTTTTATTTTTTGCTTTATTTATTTTCCTTTGTTTCTGAGGTTTTTTGTGCTTTATTGAGATTTAGTGAGAGAATCTTTTTGCGTTAGGTCAAAAAAATTATAAAGTTTTTGTTAGTGGCCGTAGTTTTCAAATTCGAATAGTTTAAATTTGAATTATTTGAAATTTGTGTGAATCACTAGTTCGTGAATAACTTTACTTTAAAAATAGATTTTCTAGTGATTCTTTCTTCTACTGTTTAATATTATCGTGTTTTATCATTATATCCAATTTTGTAAATCTTAGGTTATTTAAAAAATGAAATGCCTCTGTAACATGCGAGTTTTTGTCCGAAACCCTGATACTTCAAAAGAGATTGTCCATTTTATACACGAAGTGCATCCACTTTTTGCCATAACCCTCTCAACTTTTTATAACATGCTATGTGGGTGAAATGATGATAACATGCTAACTTTCAACCTTTTCAGAGTTCATTTGAAGTGCTTTCCAATTTCAAGGTTATTTTGCTGGAAAAAAATCAGTAAGTGCATGAAAAATAGCAAATGAAGTCAGAAAGGGTTGAAAACAGATGATGTGGCTTTGAATGGTGCCTTTTTTACACACAAAAAGTATGGAGTTCAAATAAGTTAAAAAAATGAAATGCCTTTGTAACTTCGGTCACCACCATACATAACTCTATACTACCGAAACGTCACCAAACCTTAAGTGTGCAGACCCTGCGGGTTCGAGAACTATGTAGACATGATCGAGACACCTCTACGGTCAATAACCAATGGCGGGACCTGGATGTCCACATTGGTTCCTACATATTCTGCGAAGATCTTTATCGGTCAAACCTCTATGTCAAGGATTCAGTTAATCCCGTATAATGTTCCCTTTGTTCTTTGGTATGTTACTTGCCCGAGATTCGATCGTCGGTATCTCCATACCTAGTTCAACCTCGTTACTGGCAAGTCTCTTTGCTCGTTCCATAATACAAGATCCCGTGACCAACATTTAGTCACATTGCTTGCAAGGCTTATTGTGATGTTGTATTACCGAGTGGGCCCTGAGATACCTCTCCGTCACACGGAGTAACAAATCCCAGTCTTGATCCATGCCAACTCAACAGACACCCTCGGAGACACCTGTAGAGCACCTTTATAGTCACCCAGTTACGTTGCGACGTTTGATACACACAAGGTATTCCTCCGATATTTGTGAGTTGCATGATCTCATGGTCATAGGAAGATATACTTGACATGCAAAAAACAGTAGCAATAAACTGACACGATCATAAGGTACGTTTGTAGTTTGGGTCTTGTACATCACATCATTCTCCTAATGATGTGATCCCTCTATCAATTGACATCTCATGTCCATGGCTAGGAAACCTTAACCATCTTTCAATCAACGAGCTAGTTCACTAGAGGTATACTAGGGACATTGTGTTTGTCTATGTATCCAGACATGTATCCATGTTTCCAATTAATACAATTATAGCATGGATAATAAACGATTATCATGAACAAGGAAGTACAATAATAAACACTTTATTTATTGCCTCGAGGGCATATTTCCTACAGTCTCCCACTTGTAGTTCACATAATCTAGTTCACATCACTATGTGATTTACATTGTAATGAATCGAAGACCCATGCAGTTCTGGTGTTGATCATGTTTAGCCCTTGGAAGAGGTTTAGTCAACGGGTCTGCAACATTCAGATCCGTGTGCACTTTGCAAATATTTATGTCTTTCTCCAAGATGTAATCGCGGATGGAGTTGAAGTGTTGCTTTATGTGTCTGGTCCTCTCGTGAAACCTTGGTTCCTTGGCCAGAGCAATGGCACCAGTGTTTTCACAAAACAGGTTCATTGGATTCAGTGCACTGGGCACTACTCCAAGATCTGTCATGAATTGCTTCATCCAGACACCTTCCTTCGCCACCTGCGAGGCTGCGATGTATTCCACTTCGCACGTAGAATCAGCTACCACGCTTTGCTTGGAACTGCACCAGCTTACCGCTCCCCCGTTAGGAATAAATACGTATCCAGTTTGAGACTTAGAGTCATCCGGATCAGTGTCAAAGCTTGCATCGACGTAACCCTTTATGACGAGCTCTTCATCACCTCCATAAACGAGAAACATTTCCTTAGTCCTTTTCAGGTACTTAAGGATATTCTTGACCGCTTGCGATTGCTCCATTCCAGGATCACTTTGAAACCTTCTGTCCATACTTATGGCAAGGCTGACATCGGGTCTTGTGCATAGCATTGCATACATGATAGAGCCTATGGCTGAAGCATAGGGGATGACACTCATCTTTTCTCTATCTTCTTCAGTTACTGGGCATTGAGTCTTACTCAACTTCACACCTTGTAATACAGGCAAGAACCCCTTCTTGGACTGTTCCATTTTGAACTTCTTCAAAACTTTATCAAGGTATGTGCTCTGTGAAAGTGCTATTAAGCGTCTCGATCTATCTCTGTAGATCTTAATGCCTAATATGAAAGCAGCTTCTCCTAGGTCCTTCATTGAAAAACTCTTGTTCAAATATTCCTTCATGCTTTCCAGCATTTCTATATTGTTTCCAATCAGCAATATGTCATCCACATATAATACTAGAAACGCTATAGAGCTCCCGCTCACTTTCTTGTAAATACAAGCTTCTCCGTAAACTTGTATAAACTCAAACGCTTTGATCACCTCATCAAAGCGCTTACTCCAACTCCGAGATGCTTGCACCAGTCCATAAATGGATCGCTAGAGTTTGCAAACTTTGTCAGCATTCTCTGGCTCGACAAAACCTTCTGGTTGCATCATATACACCTCTTCCTCATGGAAACCGTTGAGGAACGCTGTTTTTACATCCATCTGCCAAATTTCATAGTCGCAATAGGCAGCTATTGCTAACATGATTCTGACAGACTTAAGCATCGCTACGGGTGAGAAAGTCTCCTCGTAGTCAACTCCTTGAACTTGTGAAAAACCCTTTGCCACAAGTTGATCTTTATAGACGGTGACTTTACCGTCCGCGTTTGTCTTCTTCTTAAAGATCCATTTGTTCTGAATGGCCTTTCGCCCTTTAGGTAATACTTCCAAAGTCCATACTTTGTTTTCATTCATGGATCCCATCTCGGATTCATGGCCTCTAACTATTTCTCGGAATCCGGGCCCATCACTGCTCCTCCATAGCTCGTAGGTTCATTGTTGTCCAACAACATGACCTCCAAGACAGGGTTGCCGTACCACTCAGGGGTAGTACGCGACCTTGTCGACCTACGAGGTTCAATAGCTGCTTGATCCGAAGCTTCATGATCATCATCATTAACTTCCTCTTCTACCGTCGTAGGTTCCATAGAAACATCTTTCTACGCTGCGCTACTTTCTGGTTGAAGTAAAGGTTCAATAACCTCATCAAGCTCTATTTTCCTCCCACTCAATTCTTTCGAAAGAAACTCTTTCTCAAGAAATGTTCCGTTTCTAGCGACAAACACTTTGCCTTCCGATCTGAGATAGAAGGTATACCCGACTGTCTCTTTCGGGTATCCTATGAAGACGCATTCCTCCACTTTGGGTTCCAGCTTTTCAGGCTGAAGCTTTTTGACATAAGCATCACATCCCCAAACTTTAAGAAACGACAACTTTGGCTTCTTGCCAAACCGCAGTTCATATGGCGTCGTCTCAACGGATTTTGATGGTGCCCTATTTAAAGTGAATGCAGCTGTCTCTAATGCATAACCCCAAAACGATAGTCGCAAATTAGCAAGAGACATCATAGAACGCACCATATCTAATAAGGTTCGATTACGACTTTCGGACACACCATTACGCTGTGGTGTTCCGGGCGGTGTCAACTATGAAACAATTCCACACTGTATTAAGTGACTGCCAAACTCATAACTCAGATATTCATCTCCTCGATCAGATCGTAGGAACTTAATCTTCTTGTTACGATGATTCTCAACTTCACTCTGAAATTGCTTGAACTTTTCAAACGTTTCAGACTTGTGTTTCATTAAGTAAATATACCTATATCTACTTAAGTCCTCAGTGAAGGTGAGAAAATAACGATATCCACCACGCAGTGTAACATTCATTGGACCGCACACATCAGTGTGTATGATTTCCAATAAGTCACTCGCCCGTTCCATCGTTCCAGAGAACGGTGTTTTAGTCATCTTGCCCATGAGGCGTGGTTCACATGTGTCAGGTGATTCAACATCAAGTGACTCCAAAAGTCCATCAGCATGGAGCTTCCTCATGCGTTTTACACCAATATGACCTAAACGGCAGTGCCACAAGAAAGTGGTACTATCATTATCAATTCTACATCTTTTGGCATCAATGTTATGAACATGTTTGTCATTACTATCAAGATTCAATATGAATAAACTCCTAATATTGGGTGCATGACCATAAAAGATATTACTCATATAAATAGAACAGCCTTTATTCTCTGATTTAAATGTGTAACCGTCTCGCAATAAACAAGATCAAGATATAATGTTCATGCTTAACGCAGACACTAAATAACAATTATTCAGGTTCATCACTAATCCCGATGGTAATCAAAGAGAGAGCATGCCGACAGCGATCACATCAACCTTGGAACCATTTCCCACGCGCATCATCACTTCGTCCTTTGCCAGCCTTCGTTTATTCTGTAGTTCCTGCTTTGAGTTGCAAATGTGAGCAACCGAACCGGTATCAAATACCAAGGCACTACTACGAGAGCCATTAAGGTACACATCAATAACATGTATATCATATATACCTTGTTTGTCGTTGGCCGCCTTCTTGTCAGCCAGGTAGTTGGGGCAGTTCCGCTTCAAGTGACCAGTTCCTTTGCAATGAAAGCACTCAGTTTCTGGCTTCGGTCCATGCTTGGGCTTCTTTGCAGGAGTAGCAACTGCTTTGTCATCCTTCTTAGTTTTACCCTTCTTGCCCTTGCCCTTGACTTTGCCATTTTTATTGAAACTAGTGCTTTTATTGACCATCAACACATGATGTTCTTTCTGGATTTCAGACTCACCGACTTTTAGCATCGCAAACAGCTCGACGACTGACTTGTTCATCCCGTGCATGTTATAGTTCATCACAAAGCTCTTGTAACTAGGTGGCAGTGATTGAAGAACTCTGTCAGTGATCGCCTCTGGCGGAAGGGCAATTCCCAACTCCGCTAGACGATTTAAATACCCAGACATTCTGAGTATATGTTCACTGATAGACCTGTTCTCCTCCATCTTGCAAGCATAGAACTTATCGGAGGTTTCATACCTCTCGATCCGGGCGTTCTTTTGAAAGATAAACTTCAACTCCTGGAACATCTCATATGCTCCATGACGTTCAAAACGTCTTTGAAGTCCCTGTTCTAATCCATACAATATTGCACACTGAACTATTGAGTAATGTCTAGTACGTGCCTCCCAAGCGTTCTTAACGTCTTCGGAGGTCATGTCTTCTGGTTGGTCACCAAGCGGTGCATCAAGGACATATGATTTCTGGGAAGCCGTGAGGATAATCCTCAGATTACGGTCCCAGTCAACAAAGTTACTTCCATCATCTTTCAGTTTAGCTTTCTCTAGGAACGCATTAAAATTCAGGGGTGCTACTGCACGAGCCATTGATCTACAACATAAATATGCAAAGTTCATTTAGACTATTGTTCAAGATAATGAGTTTAGTTAATCAAATTACTAAACTCCCACTCATATTGACATCCCTCAGATCATCTGAGTGTCACATTATCCAAATCCACCAACTCAAGTCCGATCATCACGTGAGTTGACGCGGCTTCAATGGTTAACATCATTATGTTGATCATATCTACTATATGACTCATGTTCGACCTTTTGGTCTCTTTTGTTCCGAGGCCATGTCTGTACATGCTAGGCTCGTCAAGTTTAACCCGAGTGTTCTACGCGTGCAACACTGGCTTGCACCCATTTTATGTGGACGTAGAGTCTATCACACCCGATCATCACATGGTGTCTCAACACGACGAACTTTTGCAACAGTCCACACTCGGGGAGAACACAATTTTATCTTGAAATTTAAGTGAGGGATCACCTTCTAATTCTACCGCCGTACTAAGCATAACAAGGTGCATAAAAGGATTAACATCACATGCAATTCATAAGTGACATGATATGGCCATGAACTTGTGCTTTGGATCTCCATCTTGGAAGCACCGGCATCATCTTCATCGTCACCGGCACGACACCATGATCTCCATCATCTTGATCTCGATCAACGTGTCGCCATCGAGGTTGTCACGCCCTGCATGCTTCTACTACTATTGCTACCATTTAGCGATAAAGTAAAGCATTACATAGCGCTTAATGATTGACACGCAGGTCATACAATAATTAAAGACAACCCTATGGCTCTTGCCGTTTGCCGTACTCATCAACATGCAAGTCGTGAAATTCTATACATCACATGATCATCTCATACATCACATATATCACATCATGTTATTGGCCATATCACATCACAACATACCCTGCAAAAACAAGTTAGACGTCCTCTAATTCTTGTTGCATGTTTTACTTGGCTGCTACGGGTTTCTAGCAAGAACGATTCTCACCTACGCATAAACCACAACGGTGATACATAATTTTCTTTTCAACCTTCTCAAGGACCGCCTTTGTCGAATCCGATCCAACTAAAGTGAGAGAAACTGCCACCCGCAAGCCATCTAGGCAATAAGTTGCGTCGAGGGAACCGGTCTCTCATAAGCGTATGAGTAATGTTGGTCCGGGCCGCTTCATCTCACAATACCGCTGAACCAAAATCCGACCAAGGGAGGAAGCAATCTAAGCATCAACGCCCACAAACCTTTTGTGTTCTACTCGAGATCTCATCTACACATAGACCTAGCTCTGATACCACTGTTGGGGAACGTTGCATGGGAAACAAAAAATTTCCGACGCACACGAAGATCTATCCATGGTGATGAGCATCTACCAGAGGAAGAGTGGATCTACATACCCTTGTAGATCGCTAAGCGGGAGCGTTAAGAAACGCGGTTGTTGCAGTCGAACGTCTTCGCGATCCAAATCGCCGTGCGTCCCGCGATCCAATCACGATCCGTCCTGCGATCCAATCACGATCTGTCCCACGATCCGATCACGATCCGTCTCACGAACTTGATCACGATCCTTCCGATCTAGTACCGAACGGATGGCACCTCCGCGTTCAGCACACGTACAGCTTGATGACGATCTCCACTGTCTTGATCCAGCAAGAAGAAGTGGAGAGGAAGAAGAGTTCTTCGGAAGCCTGACGGCGCTCCAGTGACGGTGGTGGAGCAATTCCGGCAGGGCTTCGCCTAAGCACTGCAGAAAACCAATCTAGAGGAGAAACTATGCACTAGAGGAACGGGTAGCACGTGGCTAAAAAAACTTGTGCAAAAACCCTAAATTCCACCGGTATATATAGGAGGAGAGGAGGAGAGGAGGCATCTTGTCCTCCAAGCCTCCTAAGCTTCGGCCGAACTAGGAGAGGAGGAGTTCACCTCCTCCACTCCTAGAAGGATTAGGATTGATCCTTTTTTTCCTTTTTCCCTTTTTCCACCTTTTTCCTTTTGGGTTTTCTTCTCCACCTACATGGTTCTTGTGTGGGAGATTCCAGCAGCCCACTAAGGGATGATATCCACTCTCCCACAGCCCAAGATGCCTCTTGGGTCGAAATACCCCTTCGGGAGGTCTCCCGGTACACTACCGGCACTCGCGGTACACTACCGATAAGCCCAGAACTTTTCCGGCGACCAAAACAGGACTTCCTATATATGAATCTTTAGCTCCGGACCATTCCGGAGCTCCTTGTGACATCCAGGATCTCATTCGGGACTCCGAACAAACTTCGGTCACCACCATACATAACTCTATACTACCGAAACGTCACCAAACCTTAAGTGTGCAGACCCTGCGGGTTCGAGAACTATGTAGACATGATCGAGACACCTCTACGGTCAATAACCAATGGCGGGACCTGGATGTCCACATTGGTTCCTACATATTCTGCGAAGATCTTTATCGGTCAAACCTCTATGTCAAGGATTGAGTTAATCCCGTATGATGTTCCCTTTGTTCTTCGGTATGTTACTTGCCCGAGATTCGATCGTCGATATCTCCATACCTAGTACAACCTCGTTACTGGAAAGTCTCTTTACTCGTTCCATAATACAAGATCCCGTGACCAACACTTAGTCACATTTCTTGCAAGTCTTATTGTGATGTTGTATTACCGAGTGGGCCCTGAGATACCTCTCCGTCGCACGGAGTAACAAATCCCAGTCTTGATCCATGCCAACTCAACAGACACCCTCGGAGACACTTGTAGAACACCTTTATAGTCACCCAGTTACGTTGCGACGTTTGATACACACAAGGTATTCCTCTGATATCTGTGAGTTGCATGATCTCATGGTCATAGGAATATATACTTGACATGCAGAAAAACAGTAGCAATAAACTGACACGGTCATAAGCTACGGTTGTTGTTTGGGTCTTGTCCATCACATCATTCTCCTAGTGACGTGATCCCGTTATCAAATGACATCTCATGTCCATGGCTAGGAAACCTTAACCATCTTTCAATCAACGAGCTAGTTCACTAGAGGTATACTAGGGACATTGTGTTTGTCTATGTATCCACACATGTATCCATGTTTCCAACTAATACAATTATAGCATGGATAATAGACGATTATCATGAACAAGGAAATACAATAATAAACACTTTATTTATTGCCTCTAGGGCATATTTCCAACAGTTACTTGTGTAATTTTCTGACTTGTATGATTGTTTCTTATATATGGTGCCATGGTTTTGAGATCTGTCCTCATTGGCCGTCGTCCGGTTTATGATTCATATGTGGTATATTATCTTTTAGAACTATTTTGTTTCATTTCGTGTTTATGACAATTATGAACATCAAGTTGACAATTATGCCCATCAAGTTGACTACCGTCCAATTGATAGAAGATCAAAAAATCATGTCGATATCCAAGGCAATGATCATTATATAAGCATCATGTCCAAGATAAGTAGACCGAAACGATTCCGCATATACTACTATTACTCCACACAACGACCGCTATCCAGCCTGCATCTAGTGTATTAAGTTCATGGAAGAACGGAGTAATGCAATAACAACGGTGACATGATGTAGACAATATTTATTCATGTAGGAATAGACCACATCTTCTTATCCTTAATGACAACGATACATGTGTGCCTTGATGCCCCTTATATCACTGGGAAAGGACACCACAATATCAAACCCATCACAAAGTACCTCTTCCCATGGCAAGAAAAATCGATCTAGTTGGCCTTAGTAAACCAGTGATTCAAAGAAGAAATATGAGGCTATAAGTAATCATGCATACAAGAGATCAAACGAGAGCCAAGTAATATTCATGGATAGAAACTGATCATGAACTCAATATTCATCGGATCCCAACAAACACCCCACAAAAAGTCATTACATCAAATAGATATCCAGTAGACCATTGTATTGAGAATCAAACGAGAGAGAGAAACCGGTTGGGCACTCGTGGTTCTGGAACTTGTGGTGTTAGATTGGATCTCGTGGTTCTGGAACTTGTGGTGGCTGGAATTGTCTATCATCGACTCTTCTAGTTTTTTTTAGAATATTTGGGAATATATAGGGGTGATAGTCGGTTGAGGGGGTTCCCGAGGTGGCCACCCTCCACTAGGCTGGGCACTAGGCCATTGGCGCACCTTGGTAGGTTGTGGGTAGCCTGGGCTCCCTCTCTGGTAGTTGTTTGGACTACCTTGGGTCTTCTGGTCCACAAAACATCTCCAATTTTTTTTTAGGATGTTTAGGCTTCATTAGGTACTGAGTTTGCGCGATGTAAAAACAAGCAAAAACAACAATTGACACTTTGGTACTGTGTCAATAGGTTAGTCCCAAAAAATGATAAAAATTTGCTATAAAATGATTGTAAATCATCCAAGATTGATAATATAACAACATGGAACAAGCAAAAATTATAGATACATTGGATACGTATCAGTATGCCAAGCCCGACATTATGTACTACACTAGCACCTCTTCATGTCCAGTGGCAGGAACATCCCATGCATCATTCTAGTGCCAGTTGTAAATGGAATTATTTGCCCCTTTTAAACCATTGTCGGCACGTTGTTCACTTTGGCTAGCAGCTAGCATGAAACATCATGTGATGCGCATAGTTGTTGGGTGCTCATGGCCAGATGGGAATATTTAAGCTAACCTTCTCTGAATTGTTGGAGCTACTTTAACATCTACTTTGGCTCTATATTATTGTAACTCTTTGGTCTTGGAATAGGCCTGGTCCAACAGCACCCGACCCGCGCCCAACACATGCCCAGTCTTGGGCTTCCTGTCCACCCCAAATCCCTCGTTCACATCCCATGTAAGATGGCCTTCATACCTATAGTCGTATGGAGATTCTTCACGACCAGGACCAAAGTCCTCCTTCATTATTCTGTACAAAAAAGTAGATAAGTTGTGGTAAATGTTTAGTATGATAATACTTGTAGTAGGTACTAAATTATTTGTCTCCAGTGATGTTACCAGGCTCTCCTCCCTTGAGCGAACTTGTGGCGTCATAAGGACGAACTCGCTAGTCTATAGGTCTTGAACTGCACGGGCCCCAACAAAATGGAAGTCATGCAGATAATCTCGATGTTAAGAATAGGGGTGATATACATGCGGCTTCAAAGTCCGCGACATCCTTCTCCCACTTGGGTAACACAACTTTGTAACTACCGGGCCCAAACTGTGGTTGCTACTTCTTGGGCTTGCGTTAGTTTTTCCTTGAAGAGGAAAGGGTGATGCAGCAAAGTAGATAATTATTTCACTCATTTTTTGAGAACCAAGGTATCAATCTAGTAGGAGATACATGCAAGTCACGAATGGATGCACCTACATAAACAATCAAACTCTTGCACCCAATGCTATAAAGGGGTTGTCAATCCCTTCACGGTTATTTGCATGGATACGATCTGATAGAAATAGATACGAAAGATTGCGGAAAGTAAAAAATGTAAATAAATTGCAGAAAGGTATTTTTGGTATTATTGGTTGATATATCTGAAAATATAATATGGAAAGTACACCCTGGGGCCATAGGTTTCACTAGAGGCTTCTCTCTTGACGAAAAATAACACGGTGGGTGAACAAATTACTGTCGAGCAATTGATAGAAAATCGAATAATTATGAAGATATCCATGGCGATGATTATGCATATAGGCATCACGTCCGTGTCATGTATACAGAAACGATTCTGCATCTACTGCTATTACTCCACACATCGACCGACTTCTGCGTGCATCTAGAGTATTAATTTCATGAAGACCAGAGTAACTGTTGGGGATATAACCCCATGGTGAGACCCGGCGCCCAGGCGGGGCCGGGTCACACCTAGCGGCTCATGGGCCGGATCAAGGATGGGCCTGGAGACTCAAGGCTTGGCGTTTGGCGGCTCACCCTCAATGAGCCAAGATGAGGCCTAGGCAAAGAAGTCACGAAGACCCGGGCGGATAAGTCACCCGGAGATGGCTTGCTCAAGAATGCAAGACAACATAGAGATAGACTCAGACACATTGTGAGAGTCGGTATACGACTTGTGTAACCCGTGGTCTTGACCTCCTATATAAGGGCAAGACCCAGGGCGACTTAGGAAAAGACCAACAAATCGAGTGCTAGGTCAAGCGATTCCGCTAACTTGTAATCGATACTCCAATCAATACAACACAAGCAGGACGTAGGCTATTACCTCTACTTGAGGGGCCGAACCTGGGTAAACTCGTCTCCTTCGTCCCAACCAACCCCTTTGAGTCCATCACCTTAGCGATGGCCTCAAATCTAAGTCCTCGAACATCTGCCGTGATAAAACCACGATAGTTGGTGTCCACCATGGGGCTAGCGCTCGGTGGTGTTCAGTTCTCAAAGGTCTGTCTAATAGGGTTCGAGGGATACGTGGTCAAAAGGATGAACAAGAATTGCCATGGCCGGCTCTACATCAACGATGCTGGCTGGGGGCCCGAGTCCTGCTCTTTGGAGTACGGTTTTCGGGTTCCCTTCGGCAGAATCCACATTTTCACTTATAAGATCGGTGGATCTACACCCAGGCCGGACGTCTGCACCAACATCGTCGAACCAGCTCGGCGCGCGCAACCCGCCGAACACATGCGACCTGCCCGTATTGATCCGGGCAGGAAGCATTTCTTCGTTGGCTTTACTCAAGGTATGTATCTTGAGGCCTCTGAGTCGCAGGAGATTCTCGTTTGTTAGGAGGATGGATCTTCGAGCGGTGAGGTGGAATCAATCTACCAGCTTCATGATGGCAGGCTCAGGGGCTACGAAGAGCTTTACCCCGAGTCGGAGCATTCGGAGTCGGACGTCCGTGGGCTGCCGACTCATGCGGCCGTGTTCATGGTAGGGTTGGCACCAGGTACAAGCAGTTCAACCGTCAGAGTGGCCGACACGAGGGCTAACCCGCCGCCGGCCCAGGTTCTTCTGGATCTGATGAATGAGCTCGCCGCCCTGATGGCTACCGAAGTCACGTCTGAGAATCAAGCCGTCCGGAATCTTGAAATCTCAAGGCTGAAGGACCAGATGGCTGAGGCCCAACAAAGAGTCTGCACGTTAAAAGCTCAGATGTATGGGGAAACATAGCTCCTTAGATCAGAGGCCTTCCGCCTTGAGTTGGATCAGCAATCGGCAGCCGTGGTACAACGGATGAGGCATCAGTCCCGCCTGCCACAACAGTATGAGGCTAGAAACCTTTTTAACATGCCAGGAACAGGACGTACGGCGGATGCACCTGGAACCCGTCTGGCGGCACGGCAACAACTTAACCCACCCCAACAGAACCAGACCTCACCAATGGCTTTCCCAACGCCGGCGGGTCACTATTCAAACCTGGCGGAGAACATGGTGGTGACAGCAACCCGGCTTGAAACAATTCATATTCCGGATGAGGCGCCCTTTGCAGAGGAGATGCGGAACACCCTTGGATACCTTGAAACGGAGATGGCCCGGCAAGAGAAATATACTTACAGCCAGAGCCACATGGATTCAGCCCCACTCCCTAGCCGTAGCTTCAGCCGGCGCTATGAGTCACCGGTGGGTTCTAGCAGTGATCTGCACAGGAGGCCGCCGCAAGACAATCAGACGGCTCTGGATGCACAGGCGCTCGTAGATCGGGCAAGAGTACATCGAGAGGCAGCGGCTCTAGCAGGGGCGGCTCATCAAGAGCCCGCGCCCTCCGTCTCAGTTGGAGCAGGAGTGACCACCAGGGCCATGGGAATCCCATGCTTGGTGCCGGCTTTGCGGAACGAGCGTCTATCGAAGGATTTCAAAGGCCCTCGTAAGGTTCCAAACTACACTGCAGACCTACCCCAGAGGCCTGGATTGAAAGTTATGAACTGGCTATGGAGATGTTGGATGTCAATGATGTGGTTTGCACCAAATACTTTATCATGATGTTTGAAGGTCCGGCTCGCACATGGTTGATGGGTTTGCCACCCAATACCATCAACTCATGGGCTACGCTGAAGGCAAGGTTCATCAAAAAAATTCAAGGAACTTGCAAGCAGCCTATGATGATTGTGGACCTGGATCACTCTGTTCAATTGGAGAATGAGTCGGCTCATCATTGGGTCCGGTGGGTATCGACATTCATCCACTCGTCTAAACAGATCACGGTGGCTCAAGCGGTGTTGATCCTGGAAAAGAACTGTCACTTTGTCCCTCTGAATCAGAAGCTCGGCCAGCTCAAACACATGTGTCAAGACATGGGGGAGCTCATGGTGTCTCTCACGAAGTATGTTGATTCTGATAACACAAATGATCCGGGTTCTGATGAAGAGAAGCCTAGTCAGTGTAAAAACAATAACCATGGAAAGAGTGTGGCGG
This sequence comes from Hordeum marinum, assembly GCA_022496015.1. Lineage (NCBI taxonomy): Eukaryota > Viridiplantae > Streptophyta > Magnoliopsida > Poales > Poaceae > Hordeum > Hordeum marinum. The sequence continues at coordinate 510,789,978 of CM039674.1, read as the reverse complement.
GCAATGGTAACCAAGGCAAAGAGGAGAACCCGGATAGCGGTTCAGAATTGGTAGCCAACGCCAGCACAGGAAACAACCATGCCAAGGGCAGCGGGAAGTTCAGAACACCCTTTAATAAAAACAAGACTCCTTTCAATTTGGAAGAGATGCTCAATAAGCCTTGTCCGGAGCACAGCCGGCCCGATAGACCGGCGGGTCACACATGGGGTAATTACCATGTTATGCAAAATTTCAAAGACTACAACTTACGGCAGCACCACAACGATGGTGGCCCGCCCGATAGTTCAGGATCCAGCCATCATGGCCAGGGCAACCACGGAGGACAACATGAGCGCTCGGGTGGCAACAATCAACAACAGAATAACCAGTCTGGGTATCAGAGTAATCCGAAGCATCTTAGCTCGGGTCAGTATCATGTTTTCATCACCAGCCTAGACAAGTGAGATCAGAAATTGCGCAAATGGGGGGTTAACACGGTCACGCCGGCTCTACCACAATACTTAAAGTGGTCCGAATATGACATAACCTGGAGTCGAGAAGATCACCCGCCGCATGTTGATGAGCCGGGGCGGCTGGCTCTGGTGGTTGTGCCGCAAGTGGGAGGATATGTTTTCACTAAGGTCCTTATGGATGGTGGCAGTAGTATCAACATACTGTAGTACGACACTTTCCGACAAATGAAGTTGCCTGATAAGGATCCTAAGCCTTCCTCGACAGTTTTTCATGGTGTAGTGCCTGGAAAGTCGGCTTACCCGATGGGTAAGATCTCTCTAGAAGTCGCCTTTAGTGATGAATACAACTACATGGTAGAAACCTTGTGCTTTGAGGTGGTAAAATTCAAGAGCCCCTGTCACACTTTGTTCGGGCGTCCGGCTTATGCCAAGTTCATGGCTAGGCCCTGCTCTGTCTACTTGCAGCTCAAGATGCCCGGATTGAACGAGACAATTACGGTTCATGGTGATCGGAAGACGGCTATTGAGTGCGAGGAAGGAGACGCGGCTTATGCAGAGTCCAGTTGTGCTTAGGTGGAGCTCATATTTTACAAGGAAAATGTTGACCCGGAGGACATGACTCCGTTAAAAAATCCCACCACAGAGGTGGAGCCGCCCCTCAAATTTTTGGGCGACTCATCACAGCAGTTCACTATTGTGGCTAATATGGATCCCAAATAGGAAAGCGTGCTCATCGAATTCATCCGTGAGAATTGGGACATCTTCGCATGGAAACCTTCTGACATGCAAGGTGTTCCGAGATAGTTCGCTAAGCACCACCTTAATGTGGATCCTAAGTTTAAACCTGTCAAGCAGTTTCTACGGCGGTTCAACGAGGAAAGACGCAAGGCAATTCGGGAAGAGATAGCCCGGCTCTTGGCGGCGGGTTTCATCGTCGAGGTCTTTCACCAGGAGTGGCTTGCTAACCCGGTGGTGGTACTTAAGGAGAACGGCACGTGGCGCATGTGTGTGGACTACACAGATCTTAACAAGGCTTGTACGGTTGACCCGTTTGCTCTCCCTCGCATTGAACAGATCATTGATGCGACGACGGGTTGAGAGAGTTTATGCTTCCTAGATGCTTATTCTGGTTATCATCAGATCAAGATGGAAGCCAAGTACCAAGAGAAGACGGCTTTCATCACACCTTTTGTTGCCTTCTGCTACGTATCTATGCCTTTTGGGCCCAAGAGTGCCCAGGCGACTTATCAGCATTGTGTCTAGAACTATCTTCACAATCAGATTGGGCGTAACGTTCATGCATATGTGGATGATATTTTGGTCAAGTCAAGGAAGAAATAGACTCTTCTAGATGACCTGAAGGAGACTTTCGATAACTTACAAGTCTACAAGATGATGCTTAACCCAGCTAAGTGCGTCTTTGGCGTTCCAGCTGGCAAGCTCTTAGGATTTCTAGTCTCCGAGCGTGGCATTGAAGCTAACCCGGATAAGATCAAAGCTATCACCTCCCTGTCTAAGCGGACATGCATCAACGATGTTCAACACTTGGCAGGTTGAATTGCTGCATTAAGCCGGTTTATAACTCGCCTTGGTGAGAAGGCCATCCCTTTATACCAGATGATGAAAAAGACAGGCAATTTTGTCTGGAGTAAGGAGGTGGGTGAAGCATTTGAGGCGCTCAAGAGACAACTCACTAAGCCGCCGGTTTTAGCCGCTCCGGTTGAAAAGGAACCCTTGCTCTTATACGTGGCGGCTAATAACAGGGCTGTCAGTGCTGCAAGCGTTGTCGAGCGTAAGGAGGCGGAAAGGAATATCCGGTTCAAAGGCCGGTTTACTATGTCAGTGAGGTTCTGACAGAGTCCAAGCAGAGATATCCACATTGGCAGAACTTGGTGTATGGGGTTTCCAGATTGACAGAGTCCACGGCCAATCACAAGCTAAAGAATTATTTCTTGGGCCACCAGATCATAGTGGTTAGCTCTGCCCCTTTGGGCGTTATATTTCTAAACAAAGAAGCCACTGGCAGGATTGCCAAGTGGGCACTAGAGCTTGGACCTCTCAATTTGAAATATGTACCTCGCACGGCGGTCAAGTCTCAAGCCTTAGTGGATTTCATAAATGACTGGATTGAGAGTCAGGCGCCCAAGGAAAAGCCGGACAACACATTCTAGACGATTCACTTTGATGGATCCAGGCAACTGGAAGGATCAGGAGCAGGATTTGTCTTAACATCTCCCAAAGGTGACAAGTTCTGTTATGTGCTAAGGTTGATGTTTCCTTGTACTAACAATGCAGTTGAGTATGAAGCCCTGCTTCATGGCCTCCGGTTGGCTAAATAGATGAACCTGAGCCGAGTTAGGTGCTTTGGTGACTAAGATCTGGTGGCTCAGCGGATATCAGGAACGTGGGACTCCAAAGACCTACGGATGGCGGCTTACCGCCAGGCGGTTGATGTCATTGCTGGTCACTTTAAGGGATACCAGGTAGATCATATCGAACATCGCAAGAACGAGGCGGCTGATGCTCTATCAAGGTTGGGTTCTCAACGAAAGCCGGTGCCGCCTAATGTTTTCTTGCATGTGCTACATCACCCGTCGGTTAAGTTGCCTTCAGAGCAAGACTTGGCTATTCCTGACCCGCAGGGACAGCTGGTGGCGGCTCTACATGCTATTCCTGACTGGACCATGCCTTATTTGGCGTACTTGAATCATGGCGAGTTACCTAATGATGAAAATCTGGCCAGACAGATCACCAGGCGGTCTAAGTCTATGACGATAGTTAATGGCGAGTTCCATAAGTGCAGCATCATCGACGTGTTTCAACGTTGTGTCTCACCTGAAGAGGGCAAGGAAATCCTGAATGAAATTCATGCTGGCGATTGTGGTCATCACGCCGGCTGAAAATCTCTGGTGGCCAAAGCCTTTAGACATGGTTCTTCTGGTTGACGGCTCATAAGGATGCGGAAGATCTAGTCCGCAAGTGTGATGGTTGTCAAAAGTTTGGCCGGCGTGCTCATGTTTCGGCTCAAGAATTGCGCATGATTCCAATTATTTGGCCGTTTGCAGTCTAGGGGCTCGATATGGTCGGGCCTTTGAAGAGATCCAAAGATAAAAAGACCCACCTCTTGGTGGCGGTTGACAAGTTTATCAAGTGGGTAGAAGCTGAGCCGGTCAGCAAGTGTGATGCGGCTACGGTGGTTCAGTTTATTAAGAAGCTGATCTACCGTTTTGGTTACCCTCACAGTATCATCACGGACAATGGTACTAACCTGTCCAAGGGGGGCTATGAAAACGTTTTGCAACAATGAGCACATCCGGCCTCACGTTTCTACGGTTGCTCATCCACAGTCCAACGGTCAGGCGGACCGTGCTAACCAAGAAATCTTGAGAGGTATCAAGCCCCGGCTTATGGTTCCTTTATAGAGAACGCCGGGTTGCTGGGTGGAGGAATTGTCGTCCGTCTTATGGAGCATCAGAACCACTCCCAACAGATCAACGAGTTATACACTTTTCTTCATGGTTTATGGTGCAGAGGCCGTGTTACCAAGTGACATCCGTCATGACTCGCCATGAGTGGCGGCTTACGTTTAGGCGGACAATGAAACGGCGCATCAAGACGCCTTGGATGCCTTGGAGGAGGAACGTGATCTGGCGGCGGCTCGTTCCGCGATTTATCAGCAAGACCCGCGCCGCTATCATAGCCACAGGGTCAAGAACCAGACGTTTCAGGAAGGTGACTTAGTGCTCCGGTTGATTCAAGATCAGGCAAATGTGCACAAGTTATCCCCTCCATGGGAAGGTCCTTTTGTGGTTAGCAAAAATCTCAATAACGTTTCATATTACATCATTGACATCCGAGACGAGTCACATACCTAGGGGCTGGAGACCCGCATCTACGGCCTTACAATACTTAAGTTGTCAAGGCTTGACATTGTACACGATCATTGTACATATCATATATTTATATGAGTAAAGTAGGCATCCTTGCAAGCCGGGGCCTCTGCTGTTTCACACATCTCAATCTGTGAAAAATTGAAAATATGATCGTCCAAGGGGCTTCCCACCCAGCGGGTGTAGCTTATCACACCCTATCAGTCGGCTCTCGAGCCAAAATAGTTCACTCCGTCGACATGATCGTCCAGGGCGCTTCCCACCCACTGGGTGTAGCTTATCACACCCTATCGGTCGGCTTTTAACCCAAACAGTTGACTCCGTCAACAAAGGTCACTTGGGGGCTTCCAACCCACCGAGTTTAGCTTACACACCCTCCTGCTCAGATCTCAAGCCAAAAAGGGTTAAACCTGCTCATGAGACTGATGCTGCTCCGCTAGGTGACCCACCGAACTCTTACCAGTTAATCTCGCCTGGAGACCTTGAGCCGGTTCAAAGAACTTAATGGTCAATCTCAATAGAGACCCTATACTGGTTAAAGTTAAAACGGCAGCTATTGTCACATGAGGGCCGGCTTACGGAAAGCAAGGATAAACTTTCCCATTTACTGCCGACTCTCCGCTATGTGGCCCGTTCGTACTGTTTAAGGTTAAAACGACGGATTTATGTCAAGTGAGAGGTAGTTTTTGGGCTACCAGGGTACTCATGCCCTGCCATGTCTCTTCTGGGACATCACACTTCCTTTCAGTTAAGCTCACTTAGATACCCTGAGCTGGTTCAATGAACTTAACGACCAATCTCGATAGAGACCCTGTACTGCAAAGGAGTTTTAACTGGCGAGTTAGCCCAGCAGAACCGACACATGAGCTATTATGAAAAAGCAAGTTAGGAAGATACAACATCTTTGGGTTACGCTATTCTAAGCCGCCCTCCTAACAATGTGAAGATACATCTATTCTTGCAGGTCGGTTAAAACCACCAAGAGTCGGCAAAACATCCAATTTAAGTCGGCAACGCAAGGCAGATGTCATATGTTAATCCGGACAATTTAATATGTGCACGATGGCATAGTAGAGATAAAGATAAGGTTTACTATAATCCTATTACATATGCTCTCTACAGAACTCAAAATTGGTGATTCAAAGTTTTTTACACCACTCTATGGTGAGTCACAAGGTCGGCTTATCCACGGCGTTCTCGAAGTCGTCAGTATGATCGCGGATTACCTTCTGGCGGATCTTCGACCTCCATGATCTGGAGATTGTCCATGTCCCAGTTGCAGTTGGTTAAAGCCGCACAGTTTCCCTCTTCAAAGAGGGGGGACAGGTAGAGATCAGAACCAAAGAGGTGCTTACTATGTGCAGGAGTCAAGTCTTTGGCTTCGAAGGTTGGGCCGCGTATTCTCTGCTCTCGGTATTATAAGCCGCCTGGTATGTTGACAAGTTCACTTCCTCTGCTCACACAAAAGCGAGGACTTTGGAAGCTTTCACACACTGTGTGTAGTCAGCCTCCATAAACTCTGAGCCGTCATCCTTCTTGGAGGGAAACCCATCCATCATGTCTTCGGGAGTCAACTCTGGAGCAAAAGCCAACACCCGGCATATGACGGTGATGGCTCCTTGTCGGGCGGCTGATTTTTTAAGCTCTTGGATCTGTTTCGGCAGAGTGGACAACAGTTCTATGACCCCCTTCATAGTCGGAGGGATGTTATCCTTATAAAGTACCGTCTTGATCGTGCAGACAGCTCCGCAGTATAGCTGCTCTATCAAAGTATAGATAGCCTTCAGAGTCAGCAAACTGTCAGAAGCAAGTTGACGGCTCCTTGGACCTGCATAAGCCGGTTTTTTGGTCATAAGTCGCCAGTATAAATATTCATACAAATGTTTTTGCCAAGTATTTAAATGCTTACCAAATATGGTGGCTGGCATTTTCATGATATGGCGCTTCAAGGATTGCAGCTCATCTGACACAATCATGAGCCGCTGGTGAGCATCGTCTGCTAATTGAGTCAGGGCGGCTTGTTCTGTTTTGGCAGACTCTTTGAAAGCATCAAGTCAGCTTTAATCTTCATCAGTTCCTCGGACAGGAGCCATCAATTTTCATCGACATCCCTTCGGGCAGCTTTCTGGTTGGCCAGATTGTTCTTTAAACTGGTCAAATCTGACCTGGCTTCGTTTAAAGCTTCCTGTCACATATCAAAATGCAGAATAAGTCGCCAGGACGGAATTTCATCAGATGATGAAGATTAAGACAATATTATGCAAGTCTCAAGCAGATTGCAAGCAATATGTTTGACACTTGGGGGCTAATGTTTATTTGATCTCCCAAGATTTACAAGGAAGCTCCGGCTCAACTTTATAAAATTGAGCCAGCCCTTGGGTGCTACAATTGGCTCTTCAGGTTATTTACAAGGAAGCTCCAGCTCAGCTTTATCAAAATTGAGCCGGCCCTTGGGGGCTAAAATTGGCTCTTTAGACTATTTGCAATGAAGCTCCGACTCAACTTTATCAAAATTGAGCTGGCCCTTGGGGGCTACAATTAGTTCTTCAAACTATCTACAATGAAGTTCTGACTCAACTTTGTCAATGTTGAGCCGGCACTTGGGGCTACGGATGATGCTTTCAGCAACCACTTCCACGCTAGTAGTTGAGGCATGCACGCTCAGTATTTCTACTTCTAATAAGATTTGAAGACCCGGCTTACCATTAGCTAATATTAACCCGACACTTGGGGGCTACGTAAGGGTATAAGGAAAGGAGAGTGAGAATACCCCGTATTTCATCTTCATCAGATTGACAAGCTTGAGCTCCAGGTCCCGGCTTGTAGGCAGGCGGTTCAGATAACCAGAGTGAAGCTCATCGGCTGTTAGCTTCTCTAGCATAAGGAGCTCAAATTCCAACTTGTTGGAGGTTTTAGTCGCCTCAGTCTGCTTTGTTAGTACACAAGGTTGGGGAGAGTGAAAGCCGGTGCCAGTAATATGGAGGTGTGGAGTATTTGAAGTGTCAACAGTCTTGGAAGGGCTTGACGGCTTGGAATTGGCCCTCGGAGGACTCTCAGGAATCATATCATCGGCTGCCGGCTCAGCAGAATGATGAGTTTCTTCAGGAGTCTCTTTGGAAGACGCCGAGGGATCAACCTGCGGCACCGGAGAATCCGGCTTGGCAGGCTCCGACTCTCGAGCTTTGTGGCTAGGGGTAGACCCACTGGTCTTCCTCCATTTTTGTTGGGCTCTAGAAAACACAGAAGGTCATGGTTCGAGCTTTATATATAACACAAGTTTGAACATAAGCATAAAAGACACAGACTCTAGGTTAATCTTCAGAGGCGGGAGAGCAGTTCCGGTAGAGTCGCCGGACGAAGGGGGTGATTCATGAAAAACATTTAAGACAATATAAGACAATGTCAAATTGCAAAAGACAAGGTTGACGAACAAAGGTTGAACAGATACCTAAGCCATCTGTTTTGAGTTGGAGATAACCCGGCCATGAGATCGTTAGAGCTGGCGCTCCGGGTCTGGTGTGGGGAAATTTGCTGTTGCGTTTTCAAAAGAAAGTGGGGGTCTAAGTAAGCAAGAGGATGAGAAAGTTGGACTTTTCGAACGACCCGCCGTATATTCTGTGGTACAAGATGTTCCAAGTCAGATGAAACGTAAGTTACCTTAGGAACGTTGGTGTGGCTTGTCTCCGTTTCGTCCTATGAATAAGTATTGTCTATGAGGTGCATGAAGAGACGACCAAGAGAATCAAGTTCTACCTCTGAGTCATCAGATTTCGGCTCTTCTTCGGGCTGTTCTCAGGGTGCAATTTTCTTCTTCCGGCCTTCAGTCTTCTTCTTTGACTTCTTCGGAGGAGGAACGTACTTCTTTTTCCAGAAGCCAGAATTGGCCTGAAAATATAAGCCGGCAAAAGGTTGATAGATTACGAAGTATAAGCTAATACAAAGATAAGGACATCGAGAGTCTCCCTTACGTCTGGGGCCCAGTTTGCGACACAGAAAGGTGCTAGCCCAATGGAACTGCAAGCTCCTGAAGACTCATGGACAGGGCTCCTTATGGCAGCGGATTAAATCCAGGCCCGTCAGTCCATCGGCCATAAGAGCTTTAACTTTGGCGTGAGCCGGAGCGTTTTTCGCCCGCTCAATGGCTGACAGCCGTCCAGGAAGCTCAGTGGTTATCTTGAGCTGGGACAGGTGATAACCCGACAAAGGATGCTCTCCTTCTAGGGAGGTGTCTTTCAAGTAAAACCAAGTCTTATTCCAGTCTTTAGGATGACTCGGCATATGAACAGCCATAAAAGTTATGTCCCGTCGTCTCTGAACGGAAATCCCCCCAAGCTCTAAGCTTGGACCAGCCTTCACCTCCGTCTAGTAGTTCGCATAAAAAACTCACGAAATAGACAAACGGATGGCTCTTCTTGCAAGTAAACTTCACTGAGTACTTGGAAGTTGCACATGTTGGAGACGGAATTGGGAGATAGGTCTTGAGGGCATAGTTTGAAGAAGTGAAGAATGTCCTACAAGAATTTTGAGCCAAGGGGGCTAAACCTGTGCTCGAGATGATCCGAAAATACAACTACTTCACCCTCCTGAGGAACGGGTTTTAGCTCATTACTCGGAACCCACCAACGGATGACATCTCTGGCGGGTAAGGTACCCACGTCTACAAAGTCCATCAAGAACTCCTCTATGGTAGCAGAGCCGACCCAATTGCATGAATTGGATGCGCGAGACATGGTGGCGACTTAAATCTGTGCAAAGTAATAACTTTTGGCGAGTCAGAAGGTGACAGACAATATAAGGGCGGTTAAAAAGTTTAAGTACCATAAAGTTAAGTCGCCAGAGCAGTTTGGATGAGAGTTGGAAGATTGACTAGCGAGTCAAGTTTGCAAAACAACAAGGCAAAATTTTAATAAGTATGGAAAAACAGGTTTCTCATACTATCAATATAATTATGGATCTACAAAAAAGAGGAAAATTGGGTTTATTCTAGACCTAGCGACGAACAGTCGAACTAGTCACCTTTTGAAAGACAGGGAACAGAGCAACTACAGATCTGCGTAATGCTATTATCGACTTCCTACGGTCAACCGTGATGGAACAGAGGACGATATCGGGTTTGATGATATGTATACTGTCTGCCATTGCAGGGAAGTTCGTGTTCTAGCGGAGGAGAACTCCATGGAAATCCTATCGGGAACTATGGACCTAGGGGAGGAGAAGAACTTACCGGAGATGGCGCAGCGGACGCAGGCAGAGCTCTCGTACGAATAGGTTGATGTAGCGGCCTGTAGCAACGACAGCGTGGAAGCTTTGTCGGAGCGGAAGGGTGCTGGAGCGACAACGTCGGGAGGAAGAAGAAGAGGCGCGAGCGGAGAAAGGAAGTGAAACTTCCCTCCATGGTGCTATTAAATAGGCAAAGAGTGGGAATGGGCGAGAGAATCCAGGCGACAGAGGTTAATTGACCAAGACGAAAGCCTCGATTTACGGGATATCACTTTAATAGCGTTAAGTTCCGTTGCGGGTGTCAGGGAATCTTTTTTGATGTCGCTGGCATGATGTCATGGCGGGTTACTTTGTCTTACTTTCAGGTGGCAATGAGCAAGACTCGCCGCCAAGTGAGACGAAAGATTGAGCACGACTCGCCACCAAGTGAGACGGAAGAGTGAAATGAGCAAGCTCAAATCAACCTGGGGCCTAATGTTGGGGATATAACCCTGTGGTGAGGACCCGTCGCCCAGGAGGGGCCGGGTCACACGTGGCGGCTCATGGGCCGGATCAAGGATGGGTCTGGAGACTCAAGCCTTGGCGTTCGGCGGCTCAGCCTTGATGGGCCAAGATGAGGCCCAAGAAAAGAAGTCACGAAGACCCGGGCGGATAAGTCTCTCGGAGATGGCTTGCTCAGAAGGTAAGACAATGTAGATATAGACTAAGACACGTTGTGAGAGTCGGTATATGACTTGTGTAACCCGTGGTCTTGACCTCCTATATAAGGGCAAGACCCGGGGAGACTTAGGAAAAGACCAACTAATCGAGTGCTAGGTCAAGCGATTTCACTACTTTGTAATCGATACTCCAATCAATACAACACAAGAAGGACGCAGGCTATTACCTCTACTTGAGGGGCCAAACCTGGCTAAACTCGTGTCCTTCGTCCCAACCAACCCCTTTGAGTCCATCACCTTAGCGATGGCCTCGGATCTAAGTCCACGGACATCTGCCATGATAAAACCATGACAGTAATGCATTAGGTAGGATGACATGATGTAGGGGGGTAAACTCAAGAAATATGATGAAAACCCCATCTTTTTATCCTTGAAGGCAACAATACAATACGTGCCTGACTACCCATACTATGTCACTAGGGGAGGACACTGCAAGAATGAACCCAAAATGAAGCACTGGTCCCATTGCAAGAATTACCAATGTAGTTGGCCAAACCAAACCAATAACTCGAAAAGACTTGCAAAGATATGAAATCATGCATATAAGAATCAGGAAAGACTCAAATAATATTCATGGATAATCTGAACATAAACCCACAATTAATCGGATCTCGACAAACACACCACGAAAGAGTATTACATCGGATAGATCTCCATGAAGATCATGAAGAACATGGTATTGAAGCAAAAGAGAGAGAAGAAGCCATCTAGATACTAGCTATAGACCAGTAGGTCAATGGTGGACTACTCACGCATCATCGAATGGCCAATGGAGTTGATGTAGATGCCCTCCATGATCGAATCCCCCTCCAGCAGATTACCGGAAAAGGCTCCGAGATTGGATCTCTCTGGAATGGAGGCTTTTAGCAGTGGAAAGGTATCTGCATGGGTATTTTTTGGTATTGAGGGATTGGAATTTATGTGACGAAGAATAGGGTTAGGAGACCTGCTAGGGGGCCACAAGCTTGCCAGGCGCGGCAACGGGTGGTGGTCGTGCCCCTGGCTTGTGACCTCCTGGCAGGTCCCTTGCTTTGCCGTCCAAGTCTGTTAGATGTCTTCTGGTCCAAGAAAAATCATCAGGAAGATTTTATTCCGTTTGGACTCCATTTAATATTCCTTGTCTGCAATACTCAAAAACAAGAAAAAACAGAAACTGGCACTAGGCTATAGATTAATATGTTAGTCCCAAAAATAATATAAAATAGCATATCCATGCATATAAAACATCCAAAACAGATAATATAATAGCATGGAACAATCAAAAATTATATATGCGTTGGATACGTATCAACATCCCCAACCTTAATTCCTGCTCGTCCTTAAGTAGGTAATTGATAAAAACAGAATATTTGATGTGGAATGCTATCTATAAAATATTTATGCATGTAATATTCTTTATTGTGGCATGAATGTTCAGATCCATAAGACTCAAAAAAAGCATAATGTTGACATAAAAACAATAATATTTCAAGCATACTAACAAAGCAATTGTATCTCTTCAAAATATAAAGGCAAAAGAAAGTTATCCTTACAATATCATATAGTCTGGCTATGCTCCATCTTCCCCACACAAAGTATTTATATCATGCACAGCCCCGATGAAAAGTCAAGCAATTGTTTCACACCTTTCATGTTCTCAAACTTTTTCAACTCCCACACAATACATGAGCGTGAGCCATGGATATAACACTATAGGTGGAATAGAATATGGTGGAGGTTGTGAAGAAAAAGGAGAAGATAGTCTCACATCAACTAGGCATATCAACAGGCTATCGAAATACCCAATAAGAGATAACAATGTGAATGAGTAGCGATTCCATGCAAAGGGTATGAAAGCTCAAAAGGAAGCTAAGTGGTTGTGGATCCAACTTGCTTGCTCATGAAGACCTGGGGTAATTTGAGGAAGCCCATCATTGGAATATACAAGCATAGTTATATAATGAAAAATTCCCACTAGTATATGAAAGTGACAAAATAGGAGACTCTCTATCATGAAGATCATGGTGCTACTTTGAAGCACAAGTGTGGAAAAAAACATAGTAGCATTGTGGGCATCTATGGGCTATTGTTTTACTTGGGCTTCGCTGGCCTCTTTTATTTTTCATAAAGTCTAGAGTCTCATCCCAACTTGTGGGGGAATCATAGCTTCCATCGTCCTTTCCTCACATGGGACAATGAACTAATAATGATGGTCATCACACTTTTATTTCTATAAAACAAAACACCATCGTGCTCTAAAAAGGTATAAGTGAAGCACTAGAGCAACATTGCCTATCTCAAAAGATATAAGTGAAGCACATAGAGTATTCTAATAAGTTCACCCTTCATGCATGTCTATCTCAAAAGATGTGTGCAGCAAGGATGATGCTGGAAACTATAAAGCAAAGACTCACATCATACACGACGCTCCATGCAAAAGACATATCATGTGGTGAATAAAAATATAGCCTCAAGTAAATTACCGATGGATTGTAGACGAAAGAGGTGATGCCTTTCGGGGCATCCTCAAGATTAGGCTATTTGGCATCCTTTAATATGACTTGGGGTGCCTTAGTCATCCCCAAGCTTAGGCTCTTGCCACTCCTTATTCCCTATACCATCAAATCTTTACCCAAAACTTGAAAACTTCACAACACAAAACTTAACAGAAAAATCGTGAGATACGTTAGTATAAGAAAATAAATCATCACTTTAGGTAGTGCTGTGAACTCATTCTTTATTTATATTGGTGTAATATCTACTTTATTCTAACTTCCCGATGGTTCATACCCCCCGATACGACCCATAGATACATCAAAATAGGTAAACAACACAAATAAAATAGAATCTGTCAAAACCAGAATAGTCTGTAGCAATCTGGAAACTTGGTATACTTCAGTAATTGTAACAATTATAAAACATTACGAAAACCTGGGAAATTTGTATATCAATGTTGTGTAGAAATTTCAGACTCATTCGACGCTTTGAAATTTTTATAAAATTCCTTTGATGGGTGTAAAAGTTTTTGTTTTTCAGCAAAATCAAATCAACAATGACCATAGACCATCCCAAAGGTCTTACTTGGATCAAACACTAATTAAAACACCAAAACACAATTACAACATAGGTAATAATGTGTGAAACACTCCAAAACAGAAGCAAAAACATAAACATACAAATAAAATTGGGTTGCCTCCCAACAAGCTCTATTGTTTAACGCCCCTAGCTAGGCAAAACACAATAGATCTAGGTATTGTCATCTTTGGTATTAGAAACCTTCATGGGGGCCTTCTCAAATCCAAGGGGTTGTTTCTGCTTTCCCGGGTTTTAGGGCAAAGGAAGCATCATAAGATCCGAAATATCCAAACTCTTATTGCAAAGGATAATCAAAGTGTTCAAGTGACTGAGATTCCCATTAATGTGTTTGAGGGGTTCGTGATAATTTTGTAACTCGACTAAGTGTTTATTCAAGTCGCCCGATATGTCGGAGAGTTGAACTCCCTCTTGTGAAAAGCTGGGCCCCATTTTTAGTGTGGGAACCCCCAAAATCCTTTCCAAAACTTTATAAGCGGTAGCTGCATCAAGTTCGATAAAATTCCCCTTTGAGGCAAAATCCAAAAGCTTTCTGTGATGTAAAACCAATCCAATGTAAAAACTTCTTAGAAAAACTTTTGTATATCCTTCTAGATTGGAAATACGATAGGATTCCATTAGCCTATTCCAGGCACCTTGTAGATTTTCCGCTTGTTTTTGCTGGAAGTATAGAACTTCAAAGCCTGGTGACAAAGTGGAGGTAGTAACACTAGTCATAGTAGCAAGCAAAAGATCCGGCAAGAAAAATGGCAAATGAAAAAGAGAAGGCAAATAAAACGACCAATTGGTGAAGTAGGGGAGAGGAAAACAAGAGGCAAATGGCAAATAATGTAAATGCAAGAGATTAGTTTATGATGGGTACTTCGTAGACTTGATGTAAATCTCCCCGGCAATGGCGGCAGAAATCCTTCTTGCTACTTCTTGAGCTTGCGTTGGTTTTCCATGGAAGAGGAAATGGTGATGCAACAAAGTAGATAAGTATTTCCCTGAGTTATTGATAACTAAGGAATCAATCCAGTAGAAGATATAAGATCGTCACCAATAGATGCAGCTACAGAAACAATCAAACTATTGCACCCTACGCTATAAAGGGGTTCTCAATCCCTTCTCGGTTATTTGCATGGATGAGATCTGATAGAGATAGATAGGAAAGATTGTGGAAAGTAAAAAATGTAAATAAATTCAGCAAGGTATTTTTTGTAAAATTGGTTTATAAGATCTAAAAATATAATATGGAAAGTAGACCTGTGGGCCATAGGTTTCACTAGAGGCTTCTCTATTGAAGGAAAATAACACGGTGGATGAACAAATTACTGTTGAACAATTGATAGAAAAGAGAATAATTATGAAGATATGCAAGGCAATGATTATTCATCAGTGCTCCGGAGCTTATGTCGTGTGGAATGTTAAGATTACAGTGGTTGTGAACCCTTGTGCCAGAGGGGAGGGGCGGCTTATATAGAGTTTGCTGCCCCTCATATGTGTCCGACATCTAAGGGTCCGATCGTGGGTTTATAGTATGGCGTTACTGGTAACGTACATAATAAATGCTACTAATGATGATGGACTAACGACTGCCCGTTGGCCTCGTGATGGTGGCTCCTGGTCTTCTCGTGTCCACTAAGAATGAGGTCTACCGAGTGACAGGTGACGGTCGAGTGAATCGGAAGCTTATGCTTGATGTTCAAGTCCTCCAATGTAGTATCCTTAGGTAGGGTATGTAGGTCTCCCCTAGGACCCTACCCTAGGTACATATCCTCATCATTAGCCCCCGAATGGGTCGGGGTTCGAGTCGTGAAATGGGGGTATCAATGCTAATCATGAATTAATGCATCAAATCTTCCGGATGATATTCGGGGCCTCAAAGGAGCTTTCGTCGATTGAACTCTAAGTATTGATGTCAATTCAGGATCAACACGCCAAATCTTCCGAATGATATTCGGGGCTTTAGCGAAACTTGCGTCGATTGAACTCTTCGCCATTCGCCTGGATCCATTTAGCCTTGAAAGTGTCTGAGTGACTGTTTAATGCCTATTTTGCTTTGAGTGAATTGAAATCATCCTTGGAGGTGAAGGGTCGGTCTCTCAGACCTGGATTTTGCGGGATACCAAAATTTGGGACACACGTGCGCGTGCGATGATGACGCCACGATCATTGCAAGTGGGGGCACGATGCCTTGATCTCCGCACTGGTCATTTCGCCACGTACTGGATGCAGACTGCGGCTGGCGTGCGTGGTGATCTCGCGGGTCCACCAGTCAGCGAGGCACTTGGCGGGATATAAATCTCGGAGCATTGTGGTTCGCACAGTACTTTTCCCCAAACTTCCTCTCTTCCTCCTCCTCCCCTTTCTCTAGCGCTCCACTGCGTTCCTCTCCGACGACAGCCGCCGCGACGATGACGAAGAGCACCACGGAGAAGCTAGAGTGAGCTAAGAAGGGGGCAATGAAGGTCAAGGGCAAGAAGCCCTCGACCGCTCGGTTCACCGCCCGGCGGGATGGATGCAGGGGGACTTTCTCCCCTCCGTAGTCACTCGCGAGGACATGGAGGGCCTTGTCACCAATGGGCTCATGGCGGATGGCGCCTGGAGGCTGCCAGAGGGAGAGCGTGAGCCGGAGCCGCGCGACGGGAGAAGGGCCTCCCTCTCTCCCATGTTTAGAGAGCTTTCTCTATGCCACCCCACCCGTTCTTTAGAGGGTTCTTGAATTTCTTCGGCGCTCAGCTGCACCATCTCCCACCGAATACTATTGCATACTTGTCTGCCTTCGTTACTTTGTGTGAGTGTTTTCTAGGCTGTTCTCCTCATTGGGGGCTGTTCAAGCACATCTTTACGATCAGATCCCAGACTGTGAAGAAATCCCCCCTGTTGATGGGAAGACTCATGTGCTTCAAGTCTCTGAGGGTGACCGAGGAGGAACATGTCCAAGTGGGAATCTTGGTTGAAGCTGTGGTGCACCTGATTGATTAACTGGCATGGATCTATTGGAAATATTTTTTAGTCGACGTATTCAGCTGCTCCAAACTAGAGATCACACCATGTGGCAGTACGCGGGCCCTGAGGACTCGACCAAGGCGCACCGAGAAGAGGTTCCGCAAAAAATTGTCGAGCAGTGGCTTCGCAGCATCATTGGAGCATGCGACAACCCTTTGGGAGCCAAGAGGATCCGACCTTACTCGGCCGAAAACCGCCAAAGAATCTGGTGAGTTGCATGGTGTCGACTGATGTACTTGTACCGTCGAGTGATATATTGACTTATGAACTGACTTCTTTACTTGAATCATGTAGGAGTGGACGCACATGCACTTGCGCATTCCTAACGGGAACCACGTTGACGACGGAGTCGTGAGTGAAGGCGGCAGCATAGACGGTGACAGTTCAGAAGACGAGCCTGAAGTCGAGCCACCTCTTCTCACCGAACGCCGCACCAAGGCTCGCCAAGAGCCCACGGCTGCTGAGACAGGGCTCTGGGCCCAAGCGAGAAGAACCCGAAGCGGAGCCGCCCCTCGAGTGTCGAGTCGAGCAAACGATCGGCGAAGCAACCCAAAGTGACCGTGGCCAAACCTCGCAAAGCCTTGCCTCACATGAAGATGGCCGTGCCCGTCGTATCCACGTGAGTGTTTACTTCCAAATTCTTTCTGTCGATTGTGACTGTGCGTTGTTGCTAACCGACTGTTGTTTGATCCATCAGAGCTGCTACTTCTGTAACATCACCTCCTCAAGACGGAGGGGAAGCGACGGACATTGACACTGCTGACGCTGAAACTTCTCACAGAGGTTAATAAGTCCTCGATTCATCCGAATGAGATTTGTCACTTGCAAAATTTAACACTGTCGGTTGACGTTGCAGAAGTCATCCAGCTGGAAGACGACAAAGAACACCTAGACACCTCACGTACCCGCACTCGAAGAGCTTCATCAGTGTAGACCCTTTAGCGGTCGACTGCAGAGTCCTCCCAGGGGATGGGCGACTCGACACAAATCAGAGCTGATCCTGCAGTACCTTTGTCGAGTGCCCCTCCAGGTGTCTCAACCATCGTGACATCAACTCCAACCGGACCTGCTCAGACTGCTTCAGCTGCCCCATCTACTATGCCGATCCCGTCCATGACGGCTTTCCCTCTCCATCGTGTCCTAGAAGATCAGACCGGAGCTGCAAAGGAGGCTATTATCCAGGCAGAGCAGATGATGTTGTGAACCAAAGAGGCGTATGAGGCCAGCAACCTGGCTTACGATGCCAGCACGGCCCTCCGCACCAATGTCTGAGTAAGTTCGATTGTAAGTACATTTCCAATTGAATTCCTATCTTTTATTGACTATACACCCAGTGGGTGCTTATTTTCCACTCATAGAATGTTTGAAATTTCTCCACTCGAGTAGGTCAGGTCTTAGTCGAGTAGATTTTGGATCAACAGTACGCGTAGTACTAGAGTCACTCGATATGTCTAGTGCATTTGTTTTCTGACGGGCCGCTCGACAGATCGAGTGTTAACCATCTCAGTGGGGGCATTCTGAGTGCACCCACTGGGCGTAGTCCCCGAGACCGCTGTCGAGTGCTTGCATCGGTAGGGGTCTTAGAGTTTGTCGTATGCTTGATACATTTGCCCTTGGTTGCACCACTCCGCAACTACTTTGTAGCTTCCATGGATATCGTTGATAAACCATGATATGATGCTACACCAGGATAGACTGCACTTCACAGATTGGGGAGGGGCTGTCACTTGACGAATCGAGTGATAGATATTCTAATGACAAACATTTTCTCCCACTCAAATGATCGTGAATTGGCAGATCCAATGGGAGCACGCTTAGTGCACCCACCGGGTGTAGTCCCCAAGACTGCTGTCGAGTCCTTGCACCGGCAGGGGTCTTAGAGTTTTTTGTATGTGGGATACATTTTGCCTTTGATCACACCACTCCGAACCTACCTTGTAGGTTTCATGGATATCATTGATAAACCATGATATGACGCTACATAAGGATAGATTGAACTTCACAAAGTAGGGAGGCGCGTCACTCAACGGGTCGAGTGACGGATGAATGGTCTAACAGGGCTGGCCTTGTCGAACGTGTCAGTAACCAGTGGGGGCACGCTAAGTGCACCCACTGGTTATAGTCCCCGTGGCTACTGCTAATCGCATACGATAAGTAGTAGTCTTGAAAACTTGAAATCGGGATTTCCGTCGTATGCGTAGTATTGGAGGCACTCGACATGTCGAGTGCATATTTTTTATGATGAGTTACGCGATAGTTCGAGTGTTAGCCATCTCAGTGGGGGCACTCTGAGTGCACCAACTGGGTGTAGTCCCCGAGACCGCCGTCGAGTGCTTACATCGGCGGGGGACTTAATAGGGATTGCTTTGAATTTGTTTTTGTCACACGGAGCGCCAGAGCCAATCGACATGTCGAGTGGACTTCTGCTTGAATTCTTCTTCCCCTGGACACAGGCTTCATCGACATCATAGGTCAACCATTATATGACGCTGTTCCTGGATAGTTAGACATGCATTCGACAGTATTCATAACCCAGTTGACTGTCCTTGGTATTACTTGCCGATTGAATTTCTTTCTTTTGTTGGTTTTAGAGGGTTTGCGAACTTGGAATGTAGTACAAGGATCTTGAGGATGAGAGGAACCGACTACGCGTGGATCTTGAAGCCTCCAACAATGCTATAGAGCGAGTGCGGGCTGAGCTGAAGTCTCTGGGAGGTAACTACCATCGACTCTCTGCATTCCCATCTTCAATTTTTATGCTTTGAACTGAGTGCTCTCACTCGAATAGACGTGCGCAATGAATATCATTGACTCCAAGCGCAAATCAACAATGTTGTTTCTTTAGATTCCATGAAGAAGGCGCTGGAGGACAGGGACAAAGCACTCGCCGACGCCCAACGGGTGGCCAAGGATAAAACCGAGGCTGCAGATTGAAAGCTGGCGGCTGCCTAGAAGCTGGAGGAGGAGAACACAAAGCTGAAGTAAGAGCGCGGGGACCTCGTCAAAAGGGCCGAGCAGCTGAACAAAAGGCGCAACGGCCTGGAGATGCATTTGGGCGAATTCTCGAGGAAGATGTACATCGTGCTCGACGGTGAGTGTCTCTTGTCGACTGAACTTTGTAAAATCCATGAAGATCGTACCTCACCGATTCTCCTCCCATTCCTTCTCTTCAACAGAATTCTGCCAAGACTTGGATCCCACCAAGGAGACAGAGGAGATTGAGCCCAACCTGGATCCCACCAAGTCTCTTGTCGCAGACGCGGTTGCCATGAACATGCTTAGACTCAATTTCCGGCTCTAGGGCATTCAAGCATATTTTGTCCGATTGAAATCTGTGATGTAGAGGATTGGCAAGGAGCTGTAGCCTCAGGACACTCTTCAGCTCAACCTTAACTCCATGATGGCCCGTCTGAATGACCTTCCAAGTCGAGTCTAGGCCTGGAAGAAGTCTGCTACTCACTGCAGGGCCGACCTGGCTCTGTCACTCGTCAGGGTTTATTGTAGGGATGTGAGAGAGGAGAAGCTAAAGGAGGTCCGAGTGGCTAACACAAACAAGCTTCAGTTCGAGGACTTCATGGAGACCTTCATCAACGCAGCAACCAGAATTGTAGATGGCATCGACTTGGACACTTTTGTCGAGACAGCCAGCCCGTCGGATGATTAAAAAACTTGAGCTTAGGAAGAAATACTTTTATTCGCCTCGGTATGCCGAGTTGAACTGTATCCCTTAAAACTTCATTGAGGCCTTAGGCCCAAGCACTATTGCTTTCTCGTAAAACTTTTATCCGCGATTAACCCTTTGGATTTATCCGTATTTGGGTTTCAATCGTTTGTTCGTGAGTTTCTTTTTAGGCTTAGGCGAAAACACATTCGCAACCAAGCCCCCGAGTGTGAGGATTGCTCAACACTTGGAATATTTTTGACCCTAGGAAAATATTTATTCGCGGCTAGGGAGTCGAGTGGATGTATTACAATGCACTCGGCGGGGTATTTGACTTAGGCGAAAACATGTTCGCAGCCAAGCCCCCGATTGTGAGTATTGCTCAACACTCGGACTATTTTTGACCTTAAGTGAAGACTGATTCGCGAGAAGGTCATCGAGTGAATGGAATACAATCCACCCAATGTTTTTTTTAACTTAGGCGAAAGCATGTTCGCAACTAAGCCCCCGAGTGTGAGGATTGCTCACCACTTGGAGTATTTTGAACCTAAGCAAAGACGGATTCACAAATAGGCCGTCGAGTGAATGGACTGCTATCCACCCAACAGGGTTTTTAACTTAGACGAAACATGTTCGCAGCTAAGCCCCCGAGTGTGAGGATTGCTTAACACTCGGACTATTTTTGACCTTATGCGAAGAATGATTCGCGAGAAGGTCGTCGAGTGAATGGAATCCAATCCACCCGACGGGATTTTTAACTTAGGCGAAAGCATGTTCGCAGCTAAGCCCCTGAGTGTGAGGATTACTCACTACTCGGAGTATTTTTGAACCTAAGCGAAGACGGATTCGCAAATAGGCCGTTGAGTGAATGGACTGCTATCGACCCGACAGGGTTTTTAACTTAGGTGAAACATGTTCGCAGCTAAGCCCCCGAGTGTGAGGATTGCTCAACACTCAGACTATTTTTGACCTTAAGCAAAGACTGATTCGCGAGAAGGTCGTCGAGTGAATGGAATACAATACACCCGACGGGATTTTTAACTTAGGCGAAAGCATGTTCGCACCTAAGCCCCCGAGTGTGAGGATTACTCACAGCTCGGAGTATTTTTGAACCTAAGTGAAGACGGATTCACAAATAGGCCGTTGAGTGAATGGACTGCTATCGACCCGACAGGGTTTTTAACTTAGGTGAAACATGTTCGCAGCTAAGCCCCCGAGTGTGAGGATTGCTCAACACAGAGACTATTTTTGACCTTAAGCGAAGACTGATTCGCGAGAAGGTCGTCGAGTGAATGGAATACAATCCACCCGACGGGTATTTTAACTTAGGCGAAAGCATGTTCGCAGCTAAGCCCCGGAGTGTGAGGATTGCACACCACTCGTAGTATTTTTGAACCTAAGCACAGATGAGTTCACAAATAGGCCATCGAGTGAAAGGACTACTATCCACCTGACAGGGTTTTTAACTTAGGCAAAACATGTTCATAGCTAAGCCCCCGAGAGTGAAACTGTACGATCGGAATCAACAATATATATTGCAGAAATTTGAATTGCATAGATGAAGTATTCTCATTACATCAGAAGATTCTTCTATCTCTAAGTATACAAACGCCAGAGCAGATCTGCATTCCAAGCTCGTGGCTCGTCTATCCGCTTCATGAGATTCTATAGATGATAAGCTCTGTTGCAGGAGCAAGCTTGTGAGGTCGGTGTTGATTCACTCAGAGCACCAAGTCTCCCCCATGAAATGATCGACTCTTGACGTTCTTTGCAAGGAAGCGCCTCAGATCCTACTAAGAGATAGTAGTGCCGATCAAAGCCATCTCTCGTTCTTCCTCCATGAGATCAACACCATCCTGCCTAGCTTGTTCGGCTTTAGCCTCAGAATAAAGGTCCACTCGAGGAGAATTGTGAAACAAGTCACTTGGCAAGACAGCTTCAGCACCATAGACCAGGAAAAAAGGAGTCCGTCCAGTCAACCATTTTGGCATAGTTCTCAGGCCCCATAACATAGATGGCAGCTCAGTTACCCAGGCACCAGCGGCATGATCCAGGTCGTGCATGAGACGAGGCTTAAGACCTTGCAAGACGAGGCCATTGGCTCGCTTGACTTGCCAATTGGTTTGACGGTGAGCGACAGATGCATAATCCACCCGAGTGCCCTGAGATGTGCAGAAGTTTCTGAACTCTTCCGAGTCAAAGTTGGTGTCGTTATCTGTGATAATTCTGCGAGGAACGCCGTACGAGAAAATTATCTCTCTCATGAATGTACCCGTTGTATGGGAGTTCAATTTCTTGATGGGCTTGGCTTCTATCCACTTGGTAAACTTGTCGAGTGCAACCAGCAAATGAGTGAAACCACCTTTTCTGGTCCGAAAGGGACCAATCATGTCGAGTCCCCAAACAACAAATGACCAGGCAAGGGGAATTGTCTTCAGCGTAGAGGCCGGCTTGTGTGACAAGTTTGCATAGAACTGGCATCCATCACAGTGATCGACAATGGCT
The DNA here is from genome assembly GCA_022496015.1 of Hordeum marinum. Classification (NCBI taxonomy): domain Eukaryota; kingdom Viridiplantae; phylum Streptophyta; class Magnoliopsida; order Poales; family Poaceae; genus Hordeum; species Hordeum marinum. The sequence goes on along the minus strand of CM039674.1, from coordinate 510,767,468 downwards.
TTAGCCATCTCATTAGCCCGTGGCCAGAAGAAACCAGCTTTGTATGCTTGGGCGACAATCGTCTGTGAGGATGCATGATGGCCGCAAGTTCCCGAGTGGATCTCATGCAGAATCATTCGACCTTCCTCGAGGGAAATGCAGTGCTGTGTAACGCCAGTCGCACTCACTCTGAACAGCTGATCTCCCATCATAGTAAAAGCTTTGGACCTACGCACAATCTGTCAAGCCTCTGTTTCATCTTCAGGGAGTGCTTGTCTGAGGATATAGGCAATGTAAGGCACAATCCAATCAGGAGTGACAACCAGAATCTCCATGACCAGAACAAGCACTACAGGGACATCGACTTCTATCGGGTCAGTGGAACTCAACGCCTGTGGGGGCTCTTCGGTGACAGGATCTTCTTGTACCGAAGGAGTGTGCAAGTGCTCTAAGAACACATCACTGGGGATGGGCCGTCGAGTAGACCCAATCTTGGCTAGCTCGTCAGCCGCCTGATTTTTCAGTCGGGGAACATGATGAAGTTCTAGGCCTTCGAATTTCTTCTCCAACTTTCTGACTGCATTGCAGTACCTAGTCATAGCGGGGTTTCAAACATGCCACTCTTTCATCACATGATTCACCACCAGATCGGAGTCGCCATAAACCATCAAGCGCTTGACGCCGAGTGTGATAGCCGTGCGCAACCCATATAAAAGTGCTTCATATTCTGCCTCATTGTTGGAGGAATCGAAGTGAATTTGCAAAACATAGCTGAGCTTGCTGCCCCTGGGAGATATCAAGACAACACCAGCACCTGACCCATTCAACCTTTTAGATCCGTCAAAGAACATAGTCCAATGTGTCGAGTGAATCTAGATTGGTTGTTGCTGTTCAATCTACTCGGGCATAAAATCTGCCAATGCTTGGGACTTGATTGCTTTCTTGGCTTCGAATATGATGTCAAAGTGTCCAAGCTCGATTGCCCATTTAGCCACTCGAACTGATGTGTCTCGATTATTGGAAATCTCGGACAGAGGAGCATCATTGACAACTGAAATCGAGTGGTCTTGGACATAATTCGCCACCTTCTTCGCTGATAGGTAAATACCGTAAACCAACTTCTCATAGTGTGGATATCTTTGCTTTGACGGGGACAAAACTTCCGACACATAATAGACTAGCCGCTGGACTTTATAAGCTTTACCCTCCTCTTCCTGCTCGATAGTTAGCACTGTACTGACGACCTGATTTGTGGCCGCGATGTACAGGAGCAAGGGCTCTTTGCTGCAAGGAGCGGCAAGCACTGACTAGGTGGAGAGCAGGACTTTGAGCTCAACAAACGCTGCTTCGGCTTCGGGACTCCACTCGAACGTGTAGAACTTCTTCATCAATTGATACAAAGGCAGAGCCTTCTCACCAACATGGGAAATGAGTCGTCTCAATGCTGCCAAGCAACCTATGAGCTTCTGAATGTCGTGCCCTCGCACGGGAGTCTTCATTTGGGTAATGGCACTGATTTTCTCAGGGTTGACATCGATCCCCCGTTCGGAACCGAGAAAACTGAGTAATTTGCCGCCAGGGACGCCGAAAGTACACTTTGCCTAATTCAGCTTTATGTCGAATCTCCTCAGATTGGTGAATTTTTCGGCCAAGTCGGCCAGCAAGTCAGAACCTTTGCGGGACTTGACCACTATATCATCCATCTATGCCTCGATATTCTAAGGGATCTGGTCGAGTAAATATTTCTGAATCATGCGCATAAAAGTTGCGCCGGCATTTTTTAGACCGAATGGATAGTGGTATAGCAAAAGCAGCCGAATGGGGTGATGAAGGCTGTCTTTATTTCGTCCATGGCATATAGACGGATCTAATGGCACCCAGAGTAAGCATCCAGAAACGATAAACGCTCGCAACCCGCAGTTGAGTCAACAATTTGATCAATGCGGGGGAGCGGAAAATGATCCTTCGGGCATACCCGATTGAGATGTTTGAAGTCAATGCACATACGCAACGACTTCCCTTTCTTTGGCACCATCACAACATTCGAGAGCCACTCGGAGTGGTAAATCTTCCGAATGAACTTGGCTTGCAAGAGATGGGACACCTCTTCACCGATTGCCTTGCGCTTCTCCGCCGTTGAACGACGCAAATGCTCCCTGACGGGTTTGGCTTTCAGGTACATTCTCAAACGGTGCTCAGCCAGCTCCCTGGGGACCCCCGGCATGTCAGCAGGCTTCCATGCAAAGATATCCTAGTTCCCACCGAGGAACTCGATGAGCTCGACTTCCTATTTGCTAGCAAGTGTTGATCAGATATTCGTTGCGGCAGTAGTAGGATCTGTCAGGTGGATGTGCACCTTCTTCACTTCCCCTGCCGACTGAAATGCCGACTTGGAAGACGGCTTCTTTGCATCGAGCAAATCAGGAGGGTTAGCGCTTTTTTTGTATTCTTCAGCATGCTGTCAATTGCCAGTGACCGTGATCATGCCCTTAGGGCCTGGCATCTTCAACTTAAGATACACGTAACACGGCCGGTCCATGAAACATGCATACGCGGATCGACCCAAAATGGCATGGTAGGCACTCTGGAAATCCATGACTTCGAACATCAGCTTTTCCGTTCGGAAATTTTTGTCATTCCCGAATGTCACATCCAATGCTATCTGGCCGAGTGACTTGGCCTTCTTTCCTGGGATGCCCCCGTGAAATTTCATGTTGCTTTCACTCAGTTGGGACATCGGAATGCCCATGCCTTTCAGGGTATCCGCATAGAGATTGTTCAGGTTGCTGCCACCGTCCATGAGGACCTTTCTGAGTCGAGTGCCCCCCCCCCCCGTATCAACTACCAGAGCCTATCGACCAGGAGTGGCCACATGAGAAGGATGGTATGTTTGGTCGAATGTGATGGCATACTGGGACAATTTAAGGTAGGTGGGAGTAGCAGGTACAGCCATGTTAACTTCTCTATTGATGACTTTCACACGACTCTTACTCTCGACGTCAGCAAAAATCACAACTGTAGCAGTGACATCCGGGAATGTTTCTTTATATTCATCTTCATCACCCTTCTCAGGAGACTTGTCACTCGGTGGGTCCCCATTGAATTGCTGGATAAGGGTCTGACACTGCTGAGTGGTGTGCTTGGGCAAAATTACATTGCCTTACACATCTTTCCTCGTGTGAATTACACACGGCCGATCCATGATATCAGCTCCTCACTGATTTTTTCCTTTCTTGGGGGCATACTTTACTTTGGCTTTCCCCTTGTTTTTTGACTGGGTCGCCAGTGCGGCTTCCTCTGCCTTTTCGCTTCTGTTTCCGATTGTTATTGCCACCAGCCTCATTGGCGACTACCTTTCCTTTGCCGCTACGGAGGCGGTCTTCTTCCTCGCCATTGGTTTACCGAGTGGCGATTTCCATCATCTTGCCGAGTGAAATATCTCTCGTGCGCCCGAACTTCAGGTACAGCTCCCTGTATCTCACACCGGCCTTGAAAGCACACACAACCTGTGTTCTGACACATTCTTCACTGTATGATGCAAAGTGGAACACTGCTGAATATAATCTCTCGAAGTTTCATCAGGCTTTTGGACACAATGTTGTTAGTCGACCAGACCGGTAGGACGCTTGCAAGTACCCTCAAAGGTTCGGATAAACACTCGGGCAAGATCCTCCCAGCAATAAATACTGGAAGGAGCCAAGCGATTCAACCAAGCTCGAGATGAACCATCTAGCATCAAGGACAAGTGCTTCATTGTGACATTGTAGTTGTCGCCACCAATCTGTACAACCCCTCGGTAATCATCTAAATAAGTCTATGGCTTGGACTCGCCAGAAAATTTTCCGATCCCAACCGCCAACCTAAAGTTGGGGGGAATCTCCGCAGAACGGATGGCTCTGCTGAAACACTCAGGACCAGAAATAACAGCCGAGCTACCACTCACAAAGTCTCTATCTTGGCCTTCTTTGTGGGCTCTTCCCCTGTCGATCCGTTTCTGGGTGAGGAGATCTCGAGCATCAAACTCCGCATTTCGTTCATCGCCAAACGAGCGCTTGTTGTCCGGGTGCCGGGGCATGCGTGGACCGCCTTGCAGAGTAGCAAGCACCCGACGGTGGTCTTCACGGTGAAGCTGATCCCTAACCTGATCCTCGCGAAAGCCCCCACCCCTACGATGCAGAGGCGATCTAGGTTGTGTGCTGACTGAACGGTTTCGGCCCTCGGTGAGTTGATGTGTATCCTGTCGCGGGACTGTGAAACTACAGAATTCTAACGCTGTGTTGCATCTAACAGTGGTCTGATCTGCATCAACCCTTTGCCAGCTTCTTACCGTGACGGCTGAATGGAGTCTGCTATCCTAGCAGCAACTCCTACATTTAACAGAGTGTTACAATATACCTCAACGTCGTTGCGGGAGCTAGTCGGGAACAACTGTCGCTGCCGTCGACCGGCAATAGGTGGATGCTGGCGAGCGTGCTCGTCGAGTTCTCGCTGGAGCTCTTCCAGACGAATGCGCATGGCCTCCAAAGCCTGGGTCTCAGTGGTCGTACCAACGATGGGGGTATGAAGAATCTCCCCCTCGCGACGTGGCTGTTCACTCGACACACCTCCAGCATCACGCTTGGCGTGGCCAAAGCCCGGCAGCGGGCTTTGCTGAGATCCCGCCATATGGACCTCTACCGCTCGATCGCAGCTCTCGCACTCGGAAGGGATATCGGACGGATCGGAATCCGACTCGAAGACGCCGTCAAGAGACTCGGCAGGCTCGAGCGCTGTGATCAGCGGAGAAGAAATTTGATGCGCCACTGCGATCTTGACCCAGCGCTAGAGTCGTGAGCGGCTAGACCGCTTGCGACTGCGGACAGCAAGGGGAGCCGACACATAGGGAGTAGACGGCTAACACAACAACACGCCGGAGGAACTCGTGCGGAAGTGCGCGGCCCCGCAGCTGGGAGCACCTCGACATCGAGAGGTCCTTCCTGAAGCCATGCTGAATCGTCGGCGATGAAGGTGAGTGCACCAAAACGGATCTCGTGGCCCAGAGAGAAAACACCGCTGAAAGACATGTCGAAGGATGGAAAATGCAACCTCGCCGGAAGTCGCTTAGATGCCTACCCCACGGTGGGCGCCAACTGTCGTGGGAACAAGGCTGACAATAGAAGGTAGGGGTACGAAGGGAGAGGGCAGAGTCCTAGCTACCGTGAGGGTGTACACACGAATGTATGTGTTCAGGCCTCTCTCGTGGAGGTAACAGCCCTACGTCTCAGTGCTCGAGAGCTTATGTCGGGTGGAATATTAAGATTACAGTGGTTGCAAACCCTTGTGCTAGAGGGGATGGGCGGCTTATATAGAGTTTGCTGGCCCTCATAATTGTCCGGCATCTAATGGTCCGATCGTGGTTTTAAAGTCTGGCGTTACTAGTAATGTACATGATAAATGCTACTAATGACGATGGACTAACGACTGCCCATTGGCCTCCTGATGGTGGCTCCTGGTCTTCTGGTTTCGACTGAGAATGAGGTCTACCGAGTGACACGTGACTGTCGAGTGAAGGAAGAAGACTCCAAGTGGATTGAATGTCGAGTGACTTGAACATCACATGGAATCCAGTCGGAAGCTTATGCTTGATCTTCAAGTCCTCCAATGTAGTTTCCCTAGGTAGGGTATGTTGGTCTTGCCTAGGACCCTACCCTAGGTACATATCCTCGTCACCCACAATTCATCGGATCTCGACAAACACACTGCAAAAAGAGTATTACATCGGATAGATCTCCATGAAGATCATTAAGAACATGGTATTGAAGAACAAAGAGAGACAAGAAGCCATCTAGCTAATAGCTGTGGACCCGTAGGTGTGTGGTGGACTACTCACGCATTGGTGGTTACCTCACATATTTTTCAATAAATTACAGAAATGATCTCTTACCTCCTTGCTTGACTCACTTCCTAATGATTAACAAAATTTCGTCCACTCTTCGTGATCCATAGTTGGATTGAGCCGTTTAACAGTATCGAAGTCCTTACCCACGAGTTTGCAACTGGCACTACTCTTCTAGTCTCTAAACATTCTCGGCCATTTTGATAGGGCATACTCTTCGGTCCTTTTTTCTAGAGTCGGATGGCAATGCAAAATTCTGGCCTAACACTTCGAGTAGCTTTGGCTTATGTCTTTCGATATGCTTGCAACTGATGTTTTTTGTCAAGATGCAACCTAGCATTTTACATTATGTCTTTGCCACGACATGTGGGGCGACGGGCTCTCCTGTTGGACCAACTTTGGTTATTATAATGATACCTTCGAATCTTGTTCGGTTGCCTAGACTTATGCATACTCTTGTTGATGGCGGCGGTGCTGGATAAACTTCCGTCGATGTGGGTCATTTCTCCTCGGACGGTGGGTGGTTCTTCATGGTTGTTCTTGCCTGTCTCGATGGTGGGGGCACCCATCTTAACATCAGGGTTATTGTCGTTGAGTTCGTCTTGAGATGATGCTCTGGTGTGGGGATCCATTCGTCGAACTGCAAAATTGACAAAGAGTTAGAAATTTTGGCATGATATTTTCTAATAGTAGGGCATAATTGAGTGTGAAAATTTGGACGAAAAGGAAATTAATCAACATTTCCTCAGAACATCGGCACTCATACTAGTATCCTCCAAATAAACCGGTGTAGACATTTCATCGAACACCTTGCTAGGCTCAAATAATGTTGTTTCATGTTACTTGAAGTACATGGGTCAGCCGTAATATATATGTAGACATTTCATCGAACAACTTGCATTGCTCAAATAATGTTGTAATACGTATGTACCTCAGTGGGAAAAGGCTCGGCGATGGCGGCGGTGGTGTGTTGGAGTACAGTGGGCACACCGAAGGCGGTATTGGAGGAGATCTAGAGGCCAGCGGAGTTGTCGTACTAGAGCATGGGCACATGATGATGACCCCGGGTAGCTGAGCTGTTTGCGATACTGAAATTCGCTGAGTCTGAAATCTAGAAGGAGCATCAAGTGTTGATGGTCAATAAATCCACTAGTTTCAAGAAGAATGGCAAGGGCAAGAAGGGTAACTCCAAGAAGAGTGGCAAAGCAGTTGCCCCTCCCATGAAGAAACCCATGGCTGGACCCAAATCAAACTGAGTGTCGTGGGAACGATTCCGACATTAGAGAGGGGTAGGATAACAGAGCATGATCTATCGAGATGCAAATGGGTGACACTGTGGTTTTAGCGAGTTCAGGCCTCTCACGGTGGACATAACAACCCTACATCTCGTGCTCCGGAGAGGCTTTGCTTATTTCTCATGAACACTGAGTTACATGGTGTACTTGAGAGAGAGAGAGAAGGGAGAAGAAGGAGCCCCCCTGGGCTATGTGGTGGGGGTGGCTTATATAGTGTGCGCCACCCCCTCACATCCTATTTTACAAGACAAGGCATTGATGCCATAATGTCATCCCACTATGAAGACTCCGATGATGCTCCGACTTCCCTGTTGACTGTTAGTCTTCACATATCCGAGTGGGTCATATGTCTGAGTGGTCGACCGTCATCCAAGTGGATGGGACGTTGCTTGTCCGAGTGAATAGTATGTATGTATTTGTCTGGACCCACCTTACATGTGGACCCATGCTTCTATGATATTTTGACCCTTCATGGGCCTACCTATTTTGTGTATCCTCGACAGTAGCCCCTGACAATTTGATGGATTGCTGGCGGTCGGTTGGAGTCTGCAGAGTTTGTTAAACTTGAATGTTGTTGTCGGACCTGACCGAGCAGAATGTTTATTTTATTTCTCTTCGAGTGGGGGCACACTGAGTGCACCCAGTGGGTGTAGTCCCCAAGCCTCTGCCAGACTAGATGAGTCGGGCAGAGGGTTTATGTCTTTCGGTGCGGAACTGAACTGAACAGGTGAACTCTGATGCGCTTGGCGCAGTAAATTGTTGCAATGTGGAGCTGGATCAATCGAACTGATCCTTGTGCGCTAGGCACAGTAAATATATATAACCCAGAACTAGGCCAATCGGGTAACTCTTCGTTTCGATGGCATGCTGAATGCTTATTGACCTAATATGATTGCAGGATCAAGTATAAGTCCCCGAGTGTGGATGACGTCCTCACTGGGAGTAGTTTCTAACTTAGGTGAATTAGGTTCGCAACTAAGCCCCCAAGTGTGGATCATGTCCTCACTCCGAGTAGTTATTGACTTAGGTGATACAGAATCGCAGCTAAGCCCCCGAGTGTGGAGGATGTCCGCCCTTGGAGTAGTTTTTGACTTAGGCAATATGGAATCATAGCTAAGCCCCCGAGTGTGGAGGATGTCCGCACTCGGAATAGTTTTTGACTTAGGTGACAAGGAATCGCAGCTAAGCCCCTGAGTGTGGAGGATGTCCGCACTCGGAAGAGGTTTTGACTTAGGGGATACATAATCGCAGCTAAGCCCGTGAGTTTGGAGGATGTCCACACTCGGAATAGTTTTTGACTTAGGTAATACAGAATCGCAGCTAAGTCCTTGAGTGTGGTGGATGTCCACACTCACAGTAGTTTTTGACTCAGGTAATACGAAATTGCAGCTAAGCCCCCGAGTGTGGAGGATGTCCGCACTCGGAGTAGTTTTTGACTTAGGCGATACGAAATCTCAGCTAATCCCCCGAGAGTGGAGGATGTCGGCACTCAGAATAGTTTTTGACTTAAGCGATACGGAATCGCAGCTAAGCCCCCAAGTGTGGAGGATGTTCGCACTCGGGGTAGTTTTTGACATAGGCGATGTCAAGTTCGCTAACCCGAGCAATGGCACACGGGGCAGCCGAGTGATGAAAACGTGCCACATGGAGTGGTGATGCGCAGGGCATCCAAGTGATGTAGACGAGTCCGTCCGAGTGGTGACGCGCGGGGGGCCAAGTTCTATATGTCGAGGACGCGTCTCACCGAGTGACGGTATGCGGGGAGGCCATGTACGTCATCGAGGAGGCGTCCGAACATGTGATGACGCACGGGGCAACCGACTTGAGCATGTCGTCGCGAAGGCATCCGAACAAATGACGGTGCGCGGTCTAACAGAGTGCAAGATCCGACTGTACATGTGCAAGTGAAGGATCCGACTGTACTTGTGTAAGTGAAGGATACGACTAAACTCGTTTGAGTAGTGGACCTAAACGAAGCGGAAGTCAAGTATTTCCACATAAAAATAAACAACCAAGTGCAGAGGTACAATCAGTGGCGTGGCCTCCGAGTGAACGTCATGTGCGACTTCCTCGACACTCGGTGATGAGGAAACAAGTCTTTAATTGAATGCAGCGTATGAGGAATGACTTAGCTCTCTGGTACCGTAGGAACGGCCGACTGACGGTGCGTGGAGCGACCGAATGACGAAGGAGCGTCCAATTGAGTGACGGTGTGCTGAGTGACCGAGTGACGAAGGAGCATCCAGTTGAGTAACGTGTTGGGGAACGTTACATGGGAAATAATTTTTTTCCTACGCACACGCAAGATCTATCCATGGTGATGAGAATCGATTAGAGGGAAAGTGGATCTACACACCCTTGTAGATCGCTAAGCGGAAGCATTAAGAACCTGGTTGATGTAGTCCAACGTCTTCGCGATCAAAATTGCTGAGCATCCCGCGATCCCATCATGATCCATCTCACGATCCAATCAAGATCCGTCCCGCGATACCATCACAATTCGTCTCGCGATCTTGATCATGGTCCTCCTGATCTAGCGCCGAACGGACGACACCTCCGCGTTCAACACACATACAACTTGATGACGTCCTCGCCTTCTTGATCCAGCAGGAGGGGCGAAGTAGTAGATGAGTTCCGGAAGCACGGCAACATCGTGACGGTGTTGGTGAATAACTATCTCTGCAGGTCTTCACCAAGTACTACGGAAACTATGACGGAGGATAAACTAGACAAACAGGGTTGCCGACACACGGCTTAGGGTTTCTTGATGTGTTACACGTGCTAACCCCACTCCTTTATTTATATGTTGAGCCCTGGGGTCGAAACTTGGACAAAAATCCTCCTCAAGGTGAGTTTGCCCGCAAGGCATGTTTCCTCCTCGGACTCCAGGACCAGACGCCAAGGTCCTTGGCATCTGGCCCCTAACGCCAGGGTGTTGGGGAACGTTGCATGGGAAACAAAAACTTTCCTACGCACACGCAGATCTATCCATGGTGATGAGCATCTACGAGAGGGAGAGGGATCTATGTACCCTTGTAGATCGCTAAGCGGGAAGCGTTAAGAAACGCGGTTGGTGTAGTCAAACGTCTTTGTTGGAAATATGCCCTAGAGGCAATAAATAAAGTGTTTATTATTGTATTTCCTTGTTCATGATAATCTTTTATTATCCATGTGATAATTGTATTAATTGGAAACATGGATACATGTGTGGATACATAGACAAACACAATATCCCTAGTATACCTCCAGTGAACTAGGTCATTGATCGAAAGATGGTTAAGGTTTCTTAGGCATGGACATGAGATGTCATTTGATCATGGGATCACATCATTAGGAGAATGATGTGATGGACAAGACCCAAATTACAAATGTAGCTTATGATCCTGTCAGTTTATTGCTACTGTTTTCTGCATGTCAAGTATATGTTCCTATGACCACGAGATCATGCAACTCACAAATATCGGAGGAGTACCTTGTGTGTATCAAACGTCGCAACGTAACTGGGTGAATATAAAGGTGCTCTATAGGTGTCTCCGAGGGTGTCTGTTGAGTTGGCATGGATCAAGACATGGATTCGTTACTCCGTGTGATAGAGAGGTATCTCAGGGCCCACTCGATAATACAACATCACAATAAGCCTCGCAAGCAATGTGACTAAGTGTTAGTTATGGGATCTTGTATTACGCAACGAGTAAAGAGACTTGCCAGTAACGAGGTTGAACTAGGTATGGAGATACCGACGATCGAATCTCGGGCATGTAACATATCGAAGAACAAAGGGAACATCATACGGGATTAACTGAATCCTTGACATAGAGGTTCGACCGATAAAGATCTTCCTAGAATATGTAGGAACCAATGTGGACATACAGGTCCCGCCATTGGTTATTGACCATAGAGATGTCTCGCTCATGTCTACATAGTTCTCGAACCCGCAAGATTTGGTGACATTTCGGTAGTATAGAGTTATGTATGGTGGTGACCGAAGTCTTTTCGGAGTCCCGGATGAGATCCTGAACGTCACGAGGAGCTCCGGAATGGTCCGGAGGTAAAGATTCATATATAGGAAGTCCCATTTTGGTCGCCGGAAAAGTTTCGGGCTCATCGGTAGTGTACCGGGAGTGCCGGTAGTGTACCGGGAGGCCTCTGGGAGGGGTATTTCGACCCAAGAGGCTTCATGGGATGTGGGAGAGTGAATATCAGACCTTAGTGATCTGGTGAAAACTCCCACACAAGGCCCATGTGGCTGGAGGAAAAAACCCAATAGGAAAAGGTGGAAAAAAGGAGCAATCCTAGTCCTACTAGGATTGGAGGAGGAGAGTCCTCCTCCACCTCCCAGTTCGGTCGAAGCCTCCAAGGCTTGGAGGCCAAGGATGCCTCTCCTCCTCCTTCCCACCTATATATATTGGTGGATTTCTAGGGTTTTGCACTAGAATTTCAGCCACGTGATACCCGTTCCTCCAGTGCATAGTTTCTCCTCTAGATCGGTTTTCTGCAGTGCTTAGGTGAAGCCCTGCCGGAATTGCTCCACCACCATTGCCGGAGCGCCATCAGGCTGCCGGAGAACTCTTCTTCCTCTACACTCCTTCTTCCTGGATCAAGACGGTGGAGATCGTCATCAAGCTGTACGTGTGCTGAACATGGAGGTGTCGTCCGTTCAGTGCTAGATCAGAAGGATCGTGATCAAGTTCGTGAGAAGGATCGTGATCAAGTTCAAGGGACGGATCGTGATCGGATAGCGGGATGGATCGTGATCGGATAGCGGGACGGATCGTGATTGGATCATGGGACGAATCGTGATTGGATCGTGGGACGCACGACGATTTGGATCGCTAAGACGTTCGACTACACCGACCGCGTTTCTTAACGCTTCCCGCTTACTGATCTACAAGGGTATGTAGATCCACTCTCCCTCTCGTAGGTACTCATCACCATGGATAGATCTGCGTGTGCGTAGGAAATTTTCTGTTTCCCATGCAACGTTCCCCAACAGTGGCATCATGAGCTAGGTCTATGTGTAGATGAGATCTCGAGTGGAACACAAAAGGTTTGTGGGCGTTGATGCTTAGATTGCTTCCTCCCTTGGTCGGATTTTGGTTCAGCGGTATTGTGAGATGAAGCGGCCAGGACCAACATTACTCGCATGCTTACGAGAGACCGGTTCCCTCGACGCAACTTGTTGCCTAGATGGCTTGCGGGTGGGAGTTTCTCTCACTTTAGTTGGATCGGATTCGACAAAGGCGGTCCTTGAGTAGGTTGAAAAGTAAATTATGTATCACTGTTGTGGTCTATGCGTAGGTGAGAATCGTTCTTGCTAGAGACCGGTAGCAGCCACGTAAAACATGCAACAACAATTAGAGGACGTCTAACTTGTTTTTGCAGGGTAGGTTGTGATGTGATATGGCCAATTACATGATGTGATATATGTGATGTATGAGATGATCATGTTATGTATAGAATTTCACGACTTGCATGTCGATGAGTACGGTAACCGGCAGGAGCCATAGGGTTGACTTTAATTATTGTATGACCTGCGTGTCAATCATTAAGCGCTATGCAATGCTTTACTTTATCGCTAAACGGTAGCAATAGTAGTACAAGCATGCAGGGCGTGACAACCTCGATGGTGACACGTTGATGGAGATCAAGATGATGGAGATCATGGTGTCGTGCCGGTGAGGATGGAGATCATGCCGGTGCTTTCAAGATGGAGATCTAAATCACAAGTTCATGGCCATATCATGTCATTTATGAATTGCATGTGATGTTAATCCTTGTATGCACCTTGTTTTCCTTAGTACGATGGTAGCATTATAAGATGATCCCTCACTTAAATTTCAAGATAAATTGTGTTCTCCCCGAGTGTGCACCGTTGCAAAAGTTTGTCGTGTTGAGACACCACGTGGTGATCGGGTGTGATAGACTCTACGTTCACATACAACGGGTGCAAGCCAGTGTTGCACGCGCAGAGCACTCTGGTTAAACTTGACGAGCCTAGCATGTACAAACATGGCCTCGGAACACAAGAGACCGAAAGGTCGAACATGAGTCATATAGTACATATGATCAACATAATGATGTTCATCGTTGAAGCCAGCTCAACTCACGTGATGATCGGACTTGAGTTGGTGGATTTGGATCATGTGATACTCAGATGACCTACGGGATGTCAATTTGGGTGGGAGCTTTAGTAATTTGATTAACTAAACTCATTATCTTGAACAATAGTCTAAGTAAACTTTGCATATTTATGTTGTAGATCAATGGCTCGTGCAGTAGCACCCCTGAATTTTAATGCGTTCCTAGAGAAAGCTAAGTTGAAAGATTATGAAAGTAACTTTGTTGACTGGGCCCGTAATCTGAGGATTATCCTCATGGCTTCCCAGAAATCATATGTCCTTGATGCACCGCTTGGTGACCAACCAGAAGACATGACCTCCGAAGACGTTAAGAATGCTTGGGAGGCACGTACTTGAGATTACTCAATAGTTCAGTGTGCAATATTGTATGGCTTAGAACCGGGACTTCAAAGACGTTTTGAACGTCATGGAGCATATGAGATGTTCCAGGAGTTGAAGTTTATCTTTCAGAAGAACGCCCGGATCGAGAGGTATGAAACCTCTGATAAGTTCTATGCTTGCAAGATGGAGGAGAACGGGTCTATCAATGAACATATACTCAGAATGTCTGGGTATTCAACTCGTCTAGCGGAGTTGGGAATTGCCCTTCCGCCAGAGGTGATCACTGACAGAGTTCTTCAATCACCGCCACCTAGTTACAAGAGCTTTGTGATGAACTATAACATGCACGGGATGAACAAGTCAGTCGCCGAGCTGTTTTTGATGCTCAAAGACACTGAGTCTGAAATCCAGAAAGAACATCAAGTGTTGATGGTCAATAAAACCACTAGTTTCAGGAAAAATGGCAAAGTCAAGGGCAAGGGCAAGAAGTGTAAAACCAAGAAGGATGGCGAAGCAGTTGCTACTCTTGTAAAGAAGCCCAAGCATGGACCCAAGCCAGAAACTGAGTGCTTTCATTGCAAGGGAACTGGTCACTCGAAGCGGAACTGCCCTAAGTACCTGGCTGACAAGAAGGCGGCTAACGACAAACAAGGTATATATGATATACATGTTATTGATGTGTACCTTACTAGCTCTCGTAGTAGTACCTGGGTATTTGATACCGGTTCGGTTGCTCACATTTGCAACGCAAATCAGGAACTACGGAATAAACGAAGGCTGGCAAAGGACAGAGTGACGATGCGCGTGGGAAATGGTTCCAAGGTTGATGTGATCGCCGTCGGCACACTCTCTCTTCGATTACCATCGGGATTAGTGGTGAACCTGAATAATTGTTATTTAGTGCCTGCGTTAAGCATGAACATCATATCTGGATCTTGTTTATTGTGAGACGGTTACTCATTTAAATCAGAGAATAAAGGTTGTTCTATTTATATGAGTAATATCTTTTATGGTCATGCATCCAATGTGAGGGGTTTATTCATATTGAATCTTGATAGTGATGATACACATGTTCATAACATTGATGCCAAAAGATGTAGAGTTGATAATGATAGTACCACTTTCTTGTGGCATTGCCGTTTAGGTCATATTGGTGTAAAACGCATGAGGAAGCTCAGTGCTTATGGACTTTCGGAGTCACTTTATTTTGAATCACTTGACACATGTGAACCATGCCTCGTGGGCAAGATGACTAAAACGCAGTTCTCTGGAACACTGGAACGGGCAAGTGACTTACTGGAAATCATACATACTAATGTGTGCGGTCCAATGAATGTTACAGTGCGTGGTGGATATCATTATTTTCTCACCTTCACTGATGACTTAAGTAGATATGGGTATATTTACTTGATGAAACACAAGTCTGAAACGTTTGAAAAGTTCAAGCAATTTCAGAGTGAAGTTGAGAATCATCGTAACAAGAAGATTAAGTTCATGCGATCTGATCGAGGAGGTGAATATCTGAGTTATGAGTTTGCCAGTCACTTAAGACAGTGTGGAATTGTTTCACACTTGACACTGCACGGAACACCACAGCGTAATGGTGTGTCCGAACATCGTAATCGAACCTTATTAGATATGGTGCGTTCTTTCATGTCTCTTGCTGATTTGCCACTATCGTTTTAGGGTTATGCATTAGAGACAGCTGTATTCACTTTAAATAGGGCACCATCAAAATCCGTTGAGACGACACCATATGAACAATGGTTTGGCAAGAAGCCAAAGTTGTTGTTTCTTAAAGTTTGGGATGTGATGCTGATGTCAAAAAGCTTCAGCCTCAAAAGCTGAAACCCAAAGCGGAGAAATGCTTCTTGATAGGATACCCGAAAGAGACAATCGGGTATACCTTCTATCTCAGATCCGAAAGTAAAGTGTTCGTCGTTAAGAACGAAACATTTCTTGAGAAAGAATTTCTCTCGAAAAAATTGAGTGGGAGGAAAATAAAGCTTGATGAGGTTATTGAACCTTTACTTCAACTAGAAAGTAGCACAATACAGAAAGATGTTTCTATGGAACCTACGACGGTAGAAGAGGAAGTTAATGATGATGATCATGAAGCTGCGGATCAAGCTGCTATTGAACCTCGTAGGTCGACAAGGCCGCGTACTACCCCTGAGTGGTACGGCAACCCTGTCTTGGAGGTTATGTTGTTGGACAACAATGAACCTACGAGCTATGGAGGGGCAGTGATTGGCCTGGATTCCGAGAAATGGTTAGAGGCCATGAAATCCGAGATGGGATGCATGTATGAAAACAAAGTACGGACTTTGGAAGTATTACCTGAAGGGCGAAAGGCCATTCAGAACAAATGGATCTTTCAGAAGAAGACATACGCGGACGGTAATGTCACCGTCTATAAAGCTCGACTTGTGGCAAAGGGTTTTTCACAAGTTCAAGGAGTTGACTACGATGAGACTTTCACAAGTTCAAGTCTGTCAGAATCATGTTAGCAATAGCTGCTTATTTCGACTATGAAATTTGGGAGATGGATGTCAAAACAGAGTTCCTCAACGGTTTCCTTGAGGAAGATTTGTATATGATGCAACCCAAAGGTTTTGTCGATGCAGAGAATGCTGACAAAGTTTGCAAACTCCAGCGATCAATTTATGGACTCGTGCAAGCATCTCGGAGTTGGAATAAGCGCTTTGATGAGGTGATCAGAGCGTTTGAGTTTATACAAGTTTACGGAGAAGCTTGTATTTACAAGAAAGTGAGTGGGAGCTCTATAGGATTTCTAGTATTATATGTGGATGACATATTGCTGATTGGAAACAATATGGAAATACTGGAAAGCGTGAAGGAATATTTGAACAAGAGTTTTTCAATGAAGGACCTAGGAGAAGCCGCTTTCATATTAGGCATTACACTAGTGCAGAACAGGCCTATAGTCCCGGGACGGATGGACCTTTAGTATCGGTTCCCCAACCGATACTAATGGGTCGGGACTAAAGGTCCAGACTTTTAGTACCGGTTGGAGCACGGACCGGTACTAAAGGCCCTCCACGTGGCTGCCTGCGTGGACTGGTGGTGGAAGACGTTTAGTATTGGTTGGTGATACCAACCGGTACTAAGTCTTCTGTTTTTTTGTTTTAGCTTTTAATTAGGTTTTAATTTTCCTCTCTATTTTTTGTGTTTTCCATTCATTTCAAATTTATTTTACGGTGCTACATACTGTAAACAGTACACAAGTTCATGCATATATATGTAATATAATCTACAATATCTCATACACAATATATATATATATATATATACAAATGGAATTACACATCCATATAAATTCGGGATTTATAATTAACGTGAGGCCCAAAACCCGGCCGGGACTAGCTAGCTAGTGCTCCAGATGAAGTCTCAGTACTCTACTACTGATTTGCCGGCATTATTGAGGCGGCGGTAAGGAATAGTGCTCTCCGTTTACATCAATGACATGTTCAAGAAGAAATGCCGCAAATTCCTCTTGAAGTGCTATGAAGCGTTTCTCGTGTGAGAGCTTCGACAACATCTGCCAAAGCTAGAGTTGTCTTTCACGTGCTTCTTTGCGACGTATACGGCCTTCGGTCTGGATGCGAATGTTCTCGCGGAGGAAATATCCACATAAATTTGTCCCCTGTGGCTTCTTCGCGCACTTTGCAAAAGAATAGAATTAAATAAGATAATTAATAATCGAGCATGACAATGGTATTGAAAATAGAATTAATGAGATGCACGGACCTAGTAGTATTACTTAATTACCTGCATCTTTTTCCACTTCCGCTTCGGTTTCCATTGACGACCGTGATGGTTTTTTTCTATCATCTTTTACTAAACACTACCGGGCAAAGAAAAAGGATGAAAGAGTTATGAAAATTACTTTTGATATCAGGAAATAATGAAAGAAAGTGAGGTCGATAAAGATTGAAATTACCGTTCTATCATAAAATACAAGTCCACGTATGATTGTTCTGGTGTATCTAGTGAGTCGTACACTTGAACAAGTCCATCCTCGAGGATAATATATAGGAGGATATAGTGGTCTCTGCGCATAAGTTTATATAATTAAGCAGGCATGCGCAGATAACTCATCAACTACACTTGACAATGAGCTAGTAAGCAAAAATATAATTTGTAGTATACAAGAGAGTAAACACTCACCCCATGTTTTAAGGAAATATTATAGTAGATTTGGTATTCATTAGTGCCTCTAGAAAATTTTCCAAGAGATCTTCTGTGTCCTTGGCATAATGTTTTACCACATGACCATTAACGGTTCTTGGGTCGATGAACCTAATGTCATCGATTCCCTCTTGTTTCAATTCCCACATCTTCAATCTGCATAATAGCATAGAAAATAACATATCTAGTGAGGATGAGCCAATGAATGATATCTTAGCTAGAGACTTAAATTACTAAAGATATAAATCACTTACAGACAATAGCAACTGATGAGAGTTTTGTCGATAGAGTCCATGTCGTATAACTGGAAAAGTTCTGAGAATTCAAGACATATGTCACATGCATTGACGTAATGCTCTTTCCTTACTTTGACCATGACCGCCGTCTCCCCTCGCTTTGCAACCGTCGCATCGCAGTTGGTAGTTCCTTGTACTGCTCGGGTGTGACAAGTGGTTTTCTGATGGCATATTGCATTGCGTACTCAGTTGCATCGTACCCATGGATTTCCTCGGTGCCAAGGATTTGGTCAAGAGTGAGACCTGCAGCCTTTAGTACTTCGAGGTCGATTGGGTTGCCTTGCACGTCGACTGGTTGGATCGGTTGCTTGCTTGGATTGGTACTCACCTTGAGCGGAGGGATCGATTGCTTGGATTGTTCTCCGAGCTGGGGAACTATTTTCTCGCTAGTTGATGCCGTACTTCCCGACTTATTCCTTGGGTTGGGCTGACTTCTCTGCTCACTTGCCTTCTGGATTTGTCGCTCATAGTCTGTCGGCATACGCTCGACATATGCGGGGGGTCGATCAATAAAGTGTTCCATAAAGTGCTCTTGGACTTCCTTGGGTATTACCTCCTTTGGCGGCACGGTCTTCTTCGCAAAAAAGGCTTTCACCTAGAGATCGCATTAAATTTTATTTTCCTCCGGTGTCATGTCATAAGGCAGCTTCCTTTTGGCCGGAGGCTCGGATTTCTTCGTTGCTTTCTTCTGAAGAGGACTGCTGGTGGCCTTCCTCTTTTGGGAGCCCTGCTGGCGGGACCGCTGCTAGGGTGGAGTCGGCTCACGCGGCGGAGATCGATATCGATGATGATATGGACTCGCGTCATGCTCCGTCCCGAGGTTGGGAGGACTGCTCATGACGAGGTGGGGAGGACTACTGGCGAGGTGGGACGCCTCTCGAGGTGGGGAGGACTGCTGGCGAGGTGACTGCTGCCGAGGTGACTGCTGGCGAGGTGGGGAGGACTGCTGGCGAGGTGGGGAGACACTACTGGCGCTGCAATGCCTCTGGCTGGGATCCCTCACGCTGGACATCGATACTCGGAGGAGCCGGTGGCCTTAGCGCCGAGTGTGGAAAGACGATGCAGTCCTTACTCCATAGAATGAGACCACGGCCGGTTTCTACCAATGTGGTCTCCCCCTCACCTCCAGGGATGTCAAGCAATAGTTCATCATATCCCGGCTCTATTGCGTCCACCGCGACACGAGCATACCCAGCTGGAACCGGATTGCAATGCCAGAGAACATCAGTTGTATTTGGTAATGCATAGCCCGTCGCGACCCGCACAGGTATGTTCTTCATTTTCTGGATTAGCTCACAAGATGTCTTCTCGGTGATATCATCCACGGGGGTGTGACCCAGCGGTGCCCCCGTGGAACCCACGCTGCTTTTCGGCATTGTAGATGAGACGGGTTCTTCCCCGGCCTCCTGCTGCGGAGTTTCCCTTTGCTGGGTCAGTACCTGTATCTTCAGCTGCTGCTGCTGCTCGTACTTCTGTTCCAACTTCGAAAGTCGGTCTGCTTCCACCTTCTTTTTTCTCGAATGGCTTTTATAACTATCTTGCCATCTCGCAAACCCCTCGTACCACGGAACAACGCCCATGCCTCGTGTTCGTCCTCCCTCTTCGGCATTCCCGAGGGCACGTGTAAGCTCGTCGTTCCCTCTATCGGGGTGAAACCGTCATTCTTGGGCATCTTTTATTGCTTGAATCAACTCATCTGATGCATGCTTTAGTCTGGCCAGTGCAATAATCTTTCCTGTGGCTGGGTCCAACTTTCCCCCATGCGCAAACAACCAATTCTTGCACCTCTTGGGCCAGTTGAAGGTTACTGGAGTGATCCCTTCAGCAATCATCTTATTCTCTAATGCATCCCACTTAGGAACGACTGACTTGGATCCACCAGTCCCTACTTTATGGTGATACTTTTTTTCTCAGCATTTATCTTATTCTTTGCCGACTTCTCCATAGCAACTATAGATATCTTGTACTCGATAAATGCGTCCCAGTGATCCCTTACCTTCTCGTATATTCCTTTGTATTCGGGCGCCTTCTTGCCTTTTGCGTTGTAGTCGGTCCATAATCTTTTATTCCAAGTCTGGAACGCGTCGACCATCTTATGGAGAGCAAACTCCTTGACTTTGTTCCTTTGACGCTCCGAGAGAGAATCTGGTAGGGTGAAATGCTCCATGAGCTCTCGCCAAAGGGCATCTTTAATTCTTGTATCGACATTATTCACTCCTGGTTTTGGTTCATTTGGCTGAATCCATTCATGCATTGTGATCGGGACTCCGTCCCTAACAACCACTCTCTATTGACGTACAAATGTCTTGGCATTGACTTCAGGGTGAGTCGGTTTGCCATTATGTTTGAAAGCATCAATATTGAGCTTTATGTTGCCGTCCAATATTTTGGCTGCGCCTCGTACATTTCTACTAGATTGGCTCGATCCGGAGGGATGATAATTAAAATAAGAAAGATTTGTTAATATATATATATATACAAATCAATTAATACACATGTAATGATCACCAGAGGCTAATGGATGTGTATATACCTCGCCGAACATTCTTGGTTGTTCCGGATTTTGGAACATAAGTTGTTCTTCCTCGGTCTCACATCCATCCCCTTGATCGTTCAGATATTGTGAGACATCATCATAATCATGTGATTCACCTCGAAGGTCCGCTGGGTTTTCGGAGGAGCGTATCATGTCGAAGATGTCCTCTTCATGAGCTCTACCGGTATTGTCCATAGCTTAATAACTAGTCCATAATAATATAGATAAAAAAAATTAGTATTTAAATTAGCATGCATTCAAGAAGCAAAATAAGTGATAGCTAATTAATAATGCATCATCGAAAACATATATATTATAGTTCTTAGAAAAGATCTCATCTGCATAATCTTGGATAATTTTCAATACATCGGCTAATCTCCATCGATCTAGCTAACACATCATAATAATACATCATAATAGTAGCTAGCTAATATATCGATCTAGCTAGTACCCTAGCGCTCGGCGGATATCGGGGCAGGCGGTGGACACCCAAAGAGAAGGAACCATCATAGGAACATAGCTTTAGTGAGATCCCTGAAGAATCTGCTAGGTATTGTCGGACCTAGCCTCCAAAGCTGCCATGTAGAGTCGGACGTGCTCGTTCTCCTTGCTGACTTGGCACTATACCACCTCTGCGGGGGACTCAAGCCTCTCGATCGTCTGTGGCCCACGCGGCCACCACCACAGAGCCTCCGGGTCGACGACGGGCCGGCTCCTAAACTAAACATAAACTAACACATATCCTAATAACCTGATAACCTAACTAACTAACTAACTAAATAGGGGTGTCGTGTTGTGGTCGGGATCGGGTGTCGGGGGTGTCGTGTCAGGGTGTCGGGGTTCGACGTTGAGGGACTCTAGATACCCTAGCATCTACACACTAGTCCGGCGATCATCGGGGCGATCGTCGGGGAGAGGGGTCGGCCGAGAGATATCACCTAGCCTCCTGACCCGGAGGTGGCGTCGGCGACGGGATCGCGGCGGCGGCAATGGGATCGTGGAGCGGCGGCCGGAGTGAGCGGGCTGGCGGCGACGGGACCGACGACTAGGGGCGGCGTCTAGGTAGGTGAGGGCGACGGCGGCAAGGGCGAAGGTGGCGGTGGTGAGGTCGACGGCGGCGAGGGGCGGCGTCCGGGTAGGCAAGGGCGACGGCGGCGAGGGCGAGGGCTGCGAGGGCAAGGGCGACGGTGGTGAGGGCGACGGCGGCGCGATCGACAGCGGCGAGGGCGACGGTTGTGGTGGTGCGACGGTGGCGGTGGTGAGGGCGACGGCAATGGCGTGGTGGTGGTGCGACGGCGGCGAGGGCGATGGCGGTGAGAGCGACGGCGGCGAGGGCGACGGCGGCGAGGGCGACGACAATGGCGATTTCCGCAGCCTGGCGGCGCAAGTTGAGCTCTCCCGGTGCGTTGCACGGCCCGGGACGACGAAGTCCTCTATTTATACCAGGCACACCTTTAGTACCGGTGCGTGGCACGCACCCGTACTAAAGGGTCTTTAGTACCGGTGCTAGTCACGCACAGGTACTAAAGGTCCTGCCAAAAGAGCGTGGGGGCGGTGGACCTTTAGTACCGGTGCGTGGCTAGCACCGGTACTAAAAGTGTTTTCTAATTACATATTAGTTATTATTTTCAGAAAAAACCCGTAAACTTTAGAAAATCATAGGAAAAAAACGTACGACTCCAATGGAAATAAATAATATATGAAAAAATATCAGAAAAATATAAAGAATCTGTTTATGGCATTTCCATGCATGTTTGAACAACTTCAACTGTTGTATAAGATAATTTGATTAAATATGGCATTTGAAATATTCATATCTCGAGTTTGAAACACTACTAGGAAAAGGGCTATAGATAATATAGACACTAATGGCGCACCACACAAGTGGTGCGCCACTACTATATAGCAGTGGCGCGTGCGCCATTAGTGTGATGGGCACTAATGGCGCACCACACACCTGGTGCGCCACTACTAACAGTTTTTTTCCAAAAGTACTAATGGCGCACCAGGTCCGAGTGCGCCATTAGTAGTTTAACTACTATTTTTTTTTTGCAAAACTACTAATGGCGCACCTCCAGCTGGTGCGCCATTAGTAACCAGGGTTACTAATGGCGCATTTGTAGGTGGTGTGCCATTAGTAACCTGTGACCAGCTAGATATTTTGGACAGCCACCTACCACACTCACTTTCCCCACTTTCATTCTCTCCACCTCCTCCTCCAAGCTTGTCTCGAGTGCCTCCTCCTCCTCACCTCATTTGCATCATAGATTCACCCAAATTAAGTGTTTAAATTACCTTTTTTGATAGGTAAGTAAGGGGAAAGCTTTTATGTTGTAGATCTACTTTTTTGTCCCTCCAACAATGTGCACATGCACTTTTTATGGCCTAGCTAGATCTACGTTTGTGGTGTTGCATATATGTACTTTTTATGTTGCATATGCACTTTTTATGGCGTAGCGAGAATTTAGCACTATGCATTCTTTTTGGTCCTATTTTTAGGCAAAATCATGCCAAATTTTTTCTTGGTTCTAAAATATCGTTTTGCTCTACCCCGCAGGCTATCATGGTCCGCAAGATGACCGAAGGCATCGTGAATAGGTTTTTGAGCTCCGCGAAGGCAGAGATGCTTCAAAATAACGAGGCGGAGATAAGATGTCCATGTCGAAGATGCAAGCTGAGGAGCCTTATGGACCCAGATTCCGTACAGGTCTGGGGCCACCTGCTCGTGCGCGGTTTCATAGATGGCTATCGGTGGCAAGGTGATGAAGATGATTATGAAGTCATCCATGGGGGCCGGGCAAGAAATGAGGAAGGGCATGAGCAAGACAACCGTGGCGAGGGCGGGCGAGAAGACGAAGTATCTCCAGGACATGATCACGAAGTAGATGCAGTACACGGTCATCATGTAGAAGATGCCGGACATGATGATGAGGAAGATACCGGAGCAGACGAAGGGTATGATCATGAAGATGAAGATGCCAGCATACACCACAAGAAGAAGCAGGACCACCCTACCTAAAGGACGTCCGTTCAAAAGAAGAACTCCATTCGCAAAAAATAAGGGCAAGAAGATTGTGAACAGATAGCTAGCTAAGATCGATTGCATTTAAATTGTAGCCTTCATTTCTCAATTGTATTTTGACATATTGAAATGATATTTCTTCCGTTCTAGTGTCCTCATGAATATTTATTTATGTTTATTATGGCATTGAATTTCTAACTCACAAAAAGTATTGAATTTATTAATATTTTTTGAACTCATGAATATTTTTAAATTTCATGGGCACTATTTGAATTCTTGAATATTTTTTCAAATTTGATGATATTTTTTCATATTCAATATAGCTATAAATGGAAAAGAACTAGCATAACCCATCAAGCAATAAAACACCCAACACATATTGATAGGGTATATGACAAGTGGGTCATGCCCCACTTGTCACCCATACAAACCTACACACACTACCCCACATACACACACACATGGAAAATATGCACAAATGCATATAGACACACCCACACATTCATGAGAACACACACACCTATGTGTGTGGGTGTTCATCACACACACACATATGCACAAGTGCATATATATGCACATACACACATGCATGTGACACCACACTCACACACATACACTCACACACAAACATGTATACAAGCCCACACACTCACTTACACTACACACACATGTATATCTAAACAGAAAATGAATTTAAAAACATATATCATGTATGTATACATATACATACACTCAGCACATACACATACAATCAAAACAGGAAAACACAAAAAACGGGGCGCCTGGGACTCGAACCCTAGACCTCTGGTCTGCACAGAGAGTCGGCTACCACTACACTACTGCCTCGAACCTTAACAGGAGAGGGCTTCGACCCCTCTAGTACTACACTTCGCACCCCTACTATACTTATGGCGCACCCCTCAGTGGTGCGCCATTGCTATGGATATACTTATGGCGCACAACCGGGAGGTGTGCCATTGCTATCCCCGGCCCATATCATCCCCTTGCTATCCCCGGCCCATCTCATCGATCCCATCCCATCTATCCCCGGCACCCCGTGGAAGCAACCAATGCGGCGGCGCAACCTACGCGGAGGAGGACAGCGTGGAAGCAATCCCCGAGTGATCCCTGGCGATCCCTGGCGAGCGAAGGAGGAGGAGGACAGGAGCGATCCCCAGCCAGCGAAGGAGGAGGAGGACAGTATCGCAATCCCCGGCGGGCGATTCTCCTCATCAATAGGGTTTCCCGTTGCCACTACCACCCTCCTCTGTCGTTCCTCCAAGTCATTGACGGCAGGTAGCCAATCCAGCCCCGGTCGACCATCTTATCGATCTGTTGTTCTGCCCTGTCAACATTTACATGTCAACATCCTACGGGTCTCTTTGAATCTTGTAACTTTGGAGTTGAATTCATGACAAATGTAATACCAGTAAGATGATTGCTCTGCCTGACAATGTACTAACTATAACATAGTATGCATCTTTTATCTGAAGTACATATGGATGATCTCAAATCCAAAATCTGATGGATGCGTTACAAAAATGTGTTTGTTTCTCTGTACAGAATCAATGCATCCAATAGATACATGTTTGAAAGTTCAGAAAAAATAAGCTACAACTTTAGCGAAGATACCATTTTTTTGTCTGTCATTAAGTAGGCCTAATCCTCAGTGTAAGTCAAACCACACTATCTATCTGAAAATTCAGATAGTCATCCTTCATTTATTTTGTACAGAAATAAACCACACTATCTATTAGAAAAAACATTCGGAGAGTAATAAGGATTATGATTTAAAACAGAACTTAAGGGAAATGATGTTCATGAGCATTCTCGAAGAACTTAACAGTTATCATCATACCTTGTTGAGCCCAAATGGCATAATCCCTGGGATGTTATTCTTCCCCAGGGAGAAAAATCTGTATATTGTACATTACTCGTCTGATCACAGTTGCGAGACATGCATAATCTGAACTCCAAGCAGTGCCTAGTGTAGTGACTAGTTACCTGTGCAGTGGAAAGAGACTCTTGTGTAATCGCCTGCAATAACAGATAGATGGTAGTTCAGTAGTGCAACTTCTGATCTACAGTAAAACAACATAATAAATATTAGCTATGCCAACTAAGGCAAACAACTCGGAAACAATTGAGTGTTGAAAACTTAAGACTAGGTTATTACAACCACAACAATCCAACAATCAGCGTCAAGGAGAATTTCTGTATTGTCCAAAAAAAAATTGCATTGATAAGAAGACAGAGAGGTGTGTCTGCTTAAGTGAAAGCTCGTTTTATGATTTCTCCAAAATTCCAATGTGGTGAGCCAGTTGCAGGGATATTATAGGATTCATTCATGTGATCCAAAGGGCTTCTATATAAGAAGAAAAGAAAATCAGGTTGACAATTATTATCCAAATTCCTTTGAAAATACTTTTGAAGCTAGAGAAAATAGATGAAAATAGTGCTGAATTATATATCTTACTGCTAAGACTAAAAATCAACACAATCTTAGATGAAAATAGA
Source organism: Hordeum marinum (assembly GCA_022496015.1). NCBI lineage: Eukaryota > Viridiplantae > Streptophyta > Magnoliopsida > Poales > Poaceae > Hordeum > Hordeum marinum. Next base: position 510,741,275 of record CM039674.1, on the reverse strand, counting down.
TGAAAATAGATTAATCATGTTGTTTTGATCTTCTCTGTATTGATATTACTGTTGATTATTATTGCTTGGTCTATATATCTGTCTTACAAACTATTTTTATGTGTATATATATGTTCTACTTCAAATATGTGTGGCTATACCCTGTTAAAGCAATCTTTTGATTTGCTGTCTCGTGTAACTGTAGAACATGAGAGAAGGAATTGGACACCTACTGTGTAGGCACTAGGCAGAGCTGTTTTATGATGCTTGTTGCCACAGTATGAAAGCAGAGGACCATATGGTCTGTGGCCTTTTCATCCATATGAAAGTAGAGGCACATTGTGGTGCTAGTTTGCTGGGTTTTGTGTCCGACCATCGTGTCATGATGATTTTGCAGGTACCCCGAGAGGCCCTTCAGTATGCCGGAATGTTGATTAACTTCCGTTCCGACAAATTCGGGTACTCCATATGTCCTATTTTCAGCAAAGGTCATGCTGAAATTTTCCGTGAATTTTAGCATGACTTTGCTAAAAACAGGACATATGGGGTACTTGCGACTAATGCATGGGCCAGTTTTGTAGGCCCTTGACAATAACCAACTTTTTGACCAAACTTTTTTCCTATTTAGCACGAAACATGGCCCACAACGACGAGGCCGGCGGTTCGGGCAAGGCATTCTTGGAGTTGTCCCAGGAGTTGCCCCCGGTTCCCAGCTTCACGACCAGCAATTCGCACAACGTGCAGGCGGCGCCATTGGTGTCTCTGGCGGAGGCGCTATTGGTGTCTCCGGCGCCGGCACAAGCATTGGAGCTTAATGCACCCGGGTGTACGCCGGCCGGCACCTCGGCAGCAAGCGGCCCCTTCGTCAGTTGCAAGCCCGCCGTTGGCGGTGCCTCGACATTAGCCGAGCTCGACGCCATCACGGTAACTAAGCCTCTCGACCGATGACTTCATCTCCTTGCCTTTGACTGGGCATCCCTGACGCCCTACAAGTTTTCGTAGGGCGCCACCGACGTTCCATGCACTCTCCTAGACTTCATGGACGGCGAGTTAATCGATGTCGCCAAGGGCAGAATCGTTCAACCGGGCAACCCCGTGTTCCATGGTAATCCGATGCCACCCACCGTGTATAGGGTTGAACTGGTTCGGGTGCTGCCAGGCTGTGACGACTTGTTACCTCCGATTCGACCCGCTGGGGCCGACGAAGATGATGTGATGACCCTCAACACCTGCGTAAGCTGGCCCCTGCTTTGGCCAAAGAGCCAGATTCGTTTGGGGGCGGGGGACACCACCCCAAAGACAACACCGCCAGTCGTGCCGGCGCCAACCATGGCAAGACTGCCGCAACACTACCGGACATGCCGGACATGCATATTGCAAAGGATCCGGACGACGACGACGACGGTACATTTACCAACGTCGATAAGTACTTTGCCGAACATGGGTACGGTGAAGAATTATTCGGGCCTCCTTCTCAAGAACCCAACCCTACAAAAGACGACCGCGATCTAGCTGGTACCGCGGAGAAACCCAATTGCAACAGGTGTCGTCTGGCGTTCAGTTCTCAGGAGACGCCTCCAGCTGGCACCTTCACCGATCCTCAGATAGCCGAGGTGCGAAATATTATCAGCCCCAACACACTCAAGAAGGCAGTTTGTGAGCAGAAGTCGATCCCATTACAGCAGAAGAAGAAGGGATGAAAAAGAAAGAATAACAAGGGCGATGCGAGCCAGCCGGCACCGAGTACGATCCGTGCTCAGGACGGGTCACCTTCACCTAAGGATATCTCGAGGAGGGTGCATGTGGTGGGTAGGCATCTACGCTATGTTTAACCTTCATCCTGCGGTTTGATGACATCTACGCTATGTTTAACCTTCATCCGCTGCACTACACCTTCGTTCGGCTATTTTCGCTGAGTATGGAGATGCGGATTATTAGAGACAAGACCCCGGACATCGTGATAGTCGACCCCTTCTACATGTGTGCCAAGATCTTGGGCAGCGCTGGGGACTGGCAAGTCGCGAGTTCACACCTCGAAGGCATCATTCTGGCTAACCCAGATAAGGATAACTTCCTCGTGCCTTACTTTCCCGAGTAAGTCATCCCCTCACCGCCCCGTAACATATGATTTCTTAGATTTCAATTGTTCTTTTTTTCTAACATTCCGTGTTTTGTGCACAGTGACACACATTGCACACTCATCCTCATAAGCCCGAAATATTCCATGGCCACGTATTTCGACTCGGACCGTCAGTCGAAGATAGACTACACAAATATCAAGAAAGTTCTTGATGATGTTCTCCCCGGCTACGCCAGATCTGGAGGCACCTTCAGCAGGACAATTCGTAGGTACGGCAAGCACGTGTTCACCCACAATACGATGTTCCCCTGCATCAAGCGGCCGCCTGGCAGTCAGAAGGATGCCTACTATGCCCTCCATCACATGCGGGCGATCGTACGGGACCAGCATCACCTTCTCCTACCAAATAATCTCAAAGATTGGGCCACACGCTTGTCGGCAATCCAGGACGCGGACATCAAACAAGAATTCTATCGCATCCAGTCGGAGTTTGCGGAAATCATCCATGAAGATGTCCTTCGTACCTCGGGGCAGTTCTACCTCAGATATCAACCGTCCAACAGTGAGATAGAAACAACGCTACAAATGCAGGCTGACAACGCCCGCGATTTCATGACCATCACTAAAGACGGCGGCTTCATCCATGCTCCGGTCCCTGAGTCGAGTCGAAAGTAGTGATGCTATGTAGTTCTGAAATGTCGATTGGCTCATGTTGTAATATTAAACTTTAATGAACTTGTATGTTTCTTTGGTTTGGACAGTCGTTCAACTTATATGTAATCGATGCTATTTATTAGTAGGACCATGAATCGTGCTATTAATGTGTTGCTTTTTTCTTCCGATCCTTTTGTTGCATACCTATATATTCCTTATGTATTGTCTGTGAATTGCTAATAACGTTTTGTTTGGCTAGTGCATAGAGATGCCGTCATATGTCGTGTACAAGGGTAAGGTTCCCGGAGTGTACGACGACTGGGAGGAGTGTTAGAGACAAGTTCACCGTTTCAGCGGTAACAGTTACAAAGGGTACACCACTAGGGCGGAGGCGGAAGCTAGATACGCGTGCTATCTAGCGGGAGAGAGGAGGGAGCGTTGGAGGAACTGGATGAAGACCAGTTTCATCACGATGATGCTCATCGTGATGACCGCAACTCTCTTCTATGTGATGGTAGTTTAGATGATCGATATCGACTTGTAATGTGAGGACAAACTCGCTACTCGCGGTGTCGAGACTGGTAATGTTCTAACGTTGTTCGGTATTTTAAATTCGGAGACTAATATGATGAATTGTATTCGGAGACTAATCTTCCATTGTATTCGATAAATCTGTTGTTTATATGTTGTGCTCTCTATATTCTGTGCAGTAATATGTTTTGTAACCTGTGCAAATATCAGAAAAGAAAAAAAATACCTAATATTCATACTAGTGGCGCACCACCCAGCACATTAGTGGCGCACTGCAAAAATCACACTAGTGGCGCATCCTACATTAGTGCGCCATTAGTAAGCCAGAGCACATGGGTAAATATGGCCCCCGGGAGGCATACTAATGGCGCACCGTGAGCTATACTAATCCCTGTGGTGCGCCATTAGTAAAAAATTCTAATGGCATGGTGCTAGTGGCGCACCTGTAGTGCGCCATTAGTAGGCAAAACAGGTGCGCCACTAGCAGCCTTTTTTCTAGTAGTGAAAAGCAGTACAAATGAACTCTGAAAAGATTGTAACTTGGCATGACATCATAATTTCACCCACATAGCAACTTCTAGAGAGTTGAGAGGGTTACGGCAAAAACTGGATGTACTTCGTGTACAAATTGGACAATCTCATAAGAAGTATGAGTGTTTCGGACGAAAACTCATCTATTACAAAGGGATTTCATTTTTAATAACTTCTTTTTAACTCCATACTTTTTATGTGTTCAATATGCACCATTCAAAGGCACATCATCAATTTTCAACCCTTTATAACTTCATTTGATATTTTTCGTGCATTTAATGATTTATTTTCAGCTAAATGACCCTGAATTTGAAAAGCAGTATAAATGAACTCTGAAAAGGTTGTAAGTTGGCATGACATCATAATTTCACCCACATAGCAACTTCTAGAGAGTTGAGAGGGTTACGGCAAAAACTGGATGCACTTCGTGTACAAACTGTTACAAAGATATACCATGCTAGCTAGGAAATGCATGCATGTCCTTCACATAAATATATAGAAAGTGATGACGGTGAAGCCGGTCACATCCCAGAGTGGGATCTCGCCGTGTAAGACTTTTTCTGCGCGTTCGTCCCTTTCTTATGATTGCGCCGTAACCATGGATAATCTTCATCATTTAACAGGAGGCTTGGGTCAGTCTTCACTCTGAAGGGAGGGATTTCATGAAACTTTTCATAATCTTCGGACATGTCTGTCTTGTCCTCCACTCCCACAATGTTTCTTTTTCCTGAAAGAACTATGTGGCGCTTTGGCTCATCGTATGATGTATTCGCTTCCTTACCTTTTTTCTCCTTAGTTTGCTAGACATGTCCTTCACATAGAAAACCTAAGCCACATCATTGGCTAGTACGAATGAGTCATCTGTGTATCCAAGATTGTTGAGATCCACTGTTGTCATTCCGTACTGCGGGTCTACCTGTACCCCGCCTCCAGTATATTTGACCCATTTGCACCGAAACAAAGGGACCTTAAAATCATGTCCATAGTCAAGTTCCCATATCTCCTCTATGTAACCATAATATGTGTCTTCAAGGTTGGTTGCATCATAGCGGACACCACTGTTTTGGTTGGTGCTCTTCTTATCTTGGGCGATCGTGTAAAATGTATTCCCATTTATCTCGTACCCTTTGAAAGTCGTTACAGTCGAACTTGTTGTCTTGGCCAACCAGTACAGTTCATCTGGAACATCGTTGTCATTGATGAGCTTTGTTTGCAACCAACTGGCAAAAGTCGCCATGTGTTTACGTTCAATCCAGAGGTCAGACTGCGCCCGGTTCTTGGACCGTACAATATCCATGTGTTCCTCCATATATGGAGTCACCAAGGTGGAATTTTGTAGAACCGTGTAGTGCGATTGAGTGAAAGAATGCCTGTCCATACTTATTGCTTCTTTCTTTCCTAATGTGCCTTTTCCACCCAGTCTCCCCTCATGCCGCGATTCAGGAAGACCAATCGGCTTAATGTCAGGAAAAAAGTCAACACAAAACTCAATAACCTCCTCTATTCCATATCCCTTGGCGATGCTTCCTTCTGGCCTAGCACGGTTATGAACATATTTCTTTAAGACTCCCATGAACCTCTCGAAGGGGAAAATATTGTGTAGAAATATAGGACCCAGAATGTTAATCTCTTCGACTAGGTGCACTAGAACGTGCGTCATAATATTGAAGAATAATGGAGGGAACACCAACTCGAAACTGACAAGACAATGGACCAGGTCATTCTGTAACCTTGGTAGGATTTCTGGATTGATTAGCTTCTAAGAAATTGCATTGAGGAATGCGCATAGCTTCACAATGGCTAATCGAACATTTTCCGGTAGAAGCCCCCTAAGTGCAACCGGAAGTAATTGCGTCATAATCACGTGGCAGTCATGAGACTTTAGATTTTGAAATTTTTTCTCTGCCATATTTATTATTCCCTTTATATTCGACGAGAAGCCAGACGGGACATTGATACTAAGCAGGCATTCAAAAACGATTTCCTTCTCTTCTTTCGTAAGAGCGTAGCTGGCAGGACCTTGATACTGCTTTGGAGGCATGCCGTATTTTTCATTAATTCTTTGCTTGTCCTCCCGTGCCTCCGGTGTATCTTTTGTCTTTCCATACACGCCCAAGAAGCCTAGCAGGTTCACACAAAGATTCTTCATAACATGCATCATGTCGATTGCATTGCGGACCTCTAGGGATTTCCAATATTCAAGTTTCCAAAATATAGATTTCTTCTTCCACATGGGTGCGTGTCCGTTGGCGTCATTCAGAACAGATTGTCCGCCAGGACCCTTTCCAAAGATACCTGTAAATCCTTCGCCATATCAAATATATATTCACCAGTACGGAGGCCAGGCTTCTTCCGGTTATCTGGCTCACCTTTGAAATGGTTGCCTGCCTTTCTTAAGATATGCTTGATCAGTAGAAATCGACGATGTCCCAGGTACACATTCTTCTTACATTTATCCAAATATATACTTTTAGTATCATCTAAACAGTGCGTGCATGCATTGTATCCCTTGTTTGTATGTCCAGAAAGGTTACCAAGAGCAGGCCAATCATTGATGGTTACAAACACCAACGCTCGTAGGTCAATTTCCTTCTGTGTGTGCGCATACCACACACGCACACCTGGTTTTTTCCATAATTGCAGAAGTTCATCAACTAGTGGCCTTAGGTACACATCAATGTCGTTGCCGGGTTGCTTAGGGCCTTGAATGAGCACTGGCATCATAATGAACTTCTTCTTCATGCGCAACCAAGGAGGAAGGTTGTAGATACATAGAGTCACGGGCCAGGTGCTGTGACTGGAGCTCTGCTCGCCAAAAGGATTCATGCCGTCTGTACTAAGACCAAACCATAAGTTCGTTGCGTCAGCTGCAAAGTCCTCGAACTCCCTCTAGATTTTTCTCCACTGCGACCCATCAACGGTTGTCTCAACATCCCGTCTTTCTTAGGTTCTTCTTTGTGCCATCGCAACAACTTGGCATGCTCTTTGTTTTGGAACAAACGTTTCAACTGTGGTATTATAGGAGCATACCACATCACCTTGGCAGGAACCCTCTTCCTGTGGCGTTCGCCCTCCACATCACCAGGGTCATCGCGGGGGATCTTATAGCGCAGTGCACCGCATACCGGGCATGCATCAAAATTCTTGTACTCCTCACCGCGGTAGAGGATGCAGTCATTAGGGCATGATGTATCTTCTACACCTCTAATCCTAGAGGGCAGACAACCTTCTTTGCTTCATATGTACTTTCAGGCAATTCGTTATCCTTTGGAAGCATCTTCTTTATCATTATCAGCAATTCTTGAAATCCCTTGTCAGTTACACCATTCTTCGCCTTCCATTGCAGCAATTCTAGCGTGGTACCCAGCTTTTTCTGGTCATCTTCACAATTTGAATACAATAATTTCTTGTGATCCTCTAACATGCATTTCAACTTCAACATCTCCTTATCATTTTCGCAGTTTCTCTTTGCATCAGCAATGACCTGACCCAAATCATCAGCGGGCTCATCCGATGCCTCTTCTTCAGCTTCCCCCATTGATGCCTCTTCTTCAGCTTCCCCCATTTTTGTATCGGCGAAAGGATGGTTGTCATCATCCTCTTCTTCTTCATTGTCTTCCATTATAACCCCTCTTTCTCCGTGCTTGGTCCAACAGCTATAGCCGGACATGAAACCGGACTTCAGCAGGTGGTAGTGAAGGGTTTTTGAGTTAGAGTAATTCCTATCATTCTTACAGTCGAAACATGGACAACACATGAAACCATTCTGCTTATTTGTCTCAGCCACACGAATAAAATCATGCAGGCCATTAAGAAACCCTGGACTTAGTCGGTCATCGTACATCCATTGCCGGCTCATGTTCACTACACAACATCGAAGTGACCAAATTAATACAACTTCATCATCACATTACAACCAAAAGTAGAGCTAGCAGTGACCAAATGTTATTACTACAAATAATGGATACTTATAGTTCATACATATACATCTCATAAAACAACACCAACTATCTAAAACATGTGAATACAACAACAAATGCGATCATAATCGCAACTAAAGTAACAATTGAGCCAACAGCATAATGATACCAAGCCTCTTTATCAATGGCATATTTTCTAATCTTTCTAAGCTTCACGCACATTCCAACCATCTTGTTCTTGTGATCATCGACAATATCGGCAACATGCAACTCCAATCCCATCTTCTCATCTTCAGTTCTTTTCAATTTTTCTTTCAAATGATCAATTTCTTTTTCAGCTTGTGTTAATTTCTCGAGGAGAATTGCATAGTCGGTTGGAATTTCTGGTTCAACGACTTCCTATGGATAAAAATATCTACGTCAATTTGGTGGCATAATTAATTGTCATAGACATTAGATGATGTGTGAAATAGTTATAAAAGATAATTAACGACATACCATATCTGAAACATAGACTGGACGAGGGCCGGCGTGGGCGGATACCATAACCATTACACTATAGAATAACTAACAATAATACAAGTAAGTAAATCGTACACGCACCATCTCGTCGTGGCACCGACGATGGACGGTGGTTAGGACGGCCGGGGATGGGAAGGCACACCAAATAAACCACACCTACACATATGCGACCTAACAAGTTAATCTGAGCTCAAATTGGATATAAATCAAATAAACTCCCACAAATCACATATCACATATCTTTGAGCATACCACAAGCTAATCTAGCAAGAGATGAAGGAGCAAAGTTGCTAACCTTTATGAACACTTGGATAGATGGGGTGCCTTTAAATCTTGACAAATCCTTGGGAAAATGGAGGATGAGCTTCGAGCAACAAGAAGAACATGGGAAGGCACACCAAATAAACCACACCAACACATATGCAATCTAACAAGTTAATTTGAGCTCGAATTGGATATAAATCAAATAAACTCCCACAAGTCACATATCACATATCTTTGAGCATACCACAAGCTAATCTAGCAAATCTAGCAAGAGATGAAGGAGCAAAGTTGCTAACCTTTATGAACACTTGGATAGATGGGGTGCCTTTAAATCATGACAAATCCTTGGAAAAATGGAGGATGAGCTTTGAGAAAGAAGAAGAACAGGGGAGAAAAGAGAGCTCTTTCGATCGGCTGCGGGCGGATGTATATGTAGGAAGTCTTTAGTACCGGCTGGTGTCACCAGCGAGTACTAAAGGTTGTCCTTTAGTACCCGCAGGTGACACCAGCCGGTACTAAAGGTGCAAGCGGGGCCCATGTCTGACCAAAACCCTGCCACGCCCCCTTTAGTACCGGCTCGTGCGACGAACCAGTACTAAAGGTCCCTCACGAGCCGGTACTAAAGGTCGCCCTGCTCCTAGCCGTTGTAGCCGGCACGAACCGGGACTAATACCATCTTTAGTACCAGTTCATGACCAGACCGGGACTAAAGCTCTGGACGAAAGGTCTGTTTTCTACTAGTGTTAAGATCTATAGAGATAGATCGAGACGCTTAATAGCACTTTGATAGAGCACATACCTTGACAAAGTTTTGAAGAAGTTCAAAATGGAACAGTCCAACAAGGGGTTCTTGCCTGTGTTACAAGGTGTGAAGTTGAGTAAGACTCAATGCCTAGTAACTGCAGAAGATAGAGAAAAGATGAGTGTCATCCCCTATGATTCAGCCATAGGCTCTATCATGTATGCAATGCTGTGCACAAGACCCGATGTCAGCCTTGCCATAAGTATGGTCGGAAGCTTTCAAAGTAATCCTGGAATGGAGCACTTGCAAGCGGTCATGAATATCCTTAAGTACCTGAAAAGGACTAAGGAAATGTTTCTTGTTTATGGAGGTGATGAAGACCTCATCGTAAAGGGTTATGTCGATGCAAGCCTTGACACTGATCCGGATGACTCTAAGTCGCAAACCAGATACGTATTTATTCTTAACGGGGGAGCGGTAAGCTGGTGCATTTCCAAGCAAAGCGTGGTAGCTGATTCTACGTGCGAAGCGGAATACATCGCAGCCTCGGAGGTGGCGAAGGAAGGTGTCTGGATGAAGCAGTTCATGACAGATTTTGGAGTAGTGCCCAGTGCACTGAATCCAATGAACCTGTTCTATGACAACACTGGTGCCATTGCTTTGGCCAAGGAACCAAGGTTTCACAAGAGGACATGACGCATAAAGCGACACTTGAACTCCATCCGCGATTACATCATGGAGAAAGACATAAATATTTGCAAATTCATTACAATGAACTCCATCCGTGAATGTTGCAGACCCGTTAACTAAACCTCTTCCAAGGGCTAAACATGATCAACACCAGAACTGCATGGGTGTTCGATTCATTACAATGTAAATCACATAGTGATGTGAACTAGATTATTGACTCTAGTGCAAGTGGGAGACTGTTGGAAATATGACCTAGAGTCAATAAATAAAGTGTTTATTATTGTATTTCTTGTTCATGATAATTGTTTATTATCCATGGTATAATTTTATTAATTGGAAACATGGATACATGTGTGGATACATAGACAAACACAATATCCCTAGTATACCTCTAGTGAACTAGCTCGTTGATCGAAAGATGGTTAAGGTTTCCTAGCAATGGACATGAGATGTCATTTAATAACGGGATCACATCATTAGGAGAATGATGTGATGGAGAAGACCCGAACTACAAACGTAGCTTATGATCGTGTCAGTTTATTGCTACTGTTTTCTGCATGTCAAGTATATGTTCCTATGAACATGAGATCATGCAACTCACAGATATCGGAGGAGTGCCTTGTGTGTATCAAACGTCGCAACGTAACTGGGTGACTATAAAGGTGCTCTACAGGTGTCTCCGGGGGTGTTTGTTGAGTTGGCATGGATCAAGACTGGGATTTGTTACTCCGCGTGACGGAGAGGTATCTCAGGGCCCACTCGGTAATACAACATCGCAATAAGCCTTGCAAGCAATGTGACTAAGTGTTAATTACGGGATCTTGTATTACGGAACGAGTAAAGAGACTTGCCAGTAATGAGGTTGATCAAGGTATGGAGATATCGACGATCGAATCTCGGGCAAGTAACATACCGAAGAACAAACGGAACATCATACGGGATTAACTGAATCCTTGACACAGAGGTTCGACCGATAAAGATCTTCATAGAATATGTAGGAACCAATGTTGACATCGAGGTCCCTCCATTGGTTATTGACCGTAGAGGTGTCTCGGTCATGTCTACATAGTTCTCAAACCCGCAGGGTCTGCACACTTAAGGTTTGGTGACGTTTTGGTAGTATAGAGTTATGTATGGTGGTGACCGAAGTTTGTTCGGAGTCCCGGATGATATCCCGGACTTCACGAGGAGCTCCGGAGTGGTACGGAGGTAAAGATTCATATATAGTAAGTCCCTTTTTGGTTGCCGAAAAAGTTTCGGGCTCATCGGTAGTGTACCGGGAGTGCCGGTAGTGTACCGGGAGGCCTCCGGGAGGGGTATTTCGACCCAAGAGGATTCATGGGCTGTGGGAGAGTGAATATCAGCCCTTAGTGGGCTGGTAAAAACTCCCACACAAGGCCCATGTGGCTGGAGGAAAAAACCCAATAGGAAAAGGTGGAAAAAAAAGGCAAAAAGGAGCAATCCTAGTCCTACTAGGATTGGAGAAGGAGAGTCCTCCTCCACCTCCCACTTCGGCCGAAGCCTCCAACGGTTGGAGGCCAAGGCTGCCTCTCCTCCTCCTTCCCTCCTACATATACTGGTGGATTTCTAGGGTTTTGCACTAGAATTTCAGCCACGTGCTACCCGTTCCTCCAGTGCATAGTTTCTCCTCTAGATCGGTTTTCTGTAGTGCTTAGGCAAAGGCCTGCCAGAATTGCTCCTCCACCATTGCCGAAGCGCCATCAGGCTGCCGAAGAACTCTTCTTCCTCTCCACTCCTTCTTGCTGGATCAAGACGGTGGAGATCGTCATCAAGTTGTACGTGTGCTGAACGCGGAGGTGTCGTCCGTTGAGTGCTAGATCGGAAGGACCGTGATCAACTTCGTGAGATGGATCATGATCAAGTTCGTGGGATGGATCGTGATCGGATCGCGGGATGGATCATGATTGGACCGCGGGACGGATCGTGATTGGATCGCGGGACGCACGACAATTTGGATCGCCAAGACGTTCGACTACACCAACCGCGTTTCTTAACGCTTCCCGCTTAGTGATCTACAAAGGTATGTAGATCCACTCTCCCTCTCATAGGTACTCATCACCATGGATAGATCTGCGTGTGTGTAGGATTTTTTTGTTTCCCATGCAATGTTCCCCAATAGTCTTCGCGATCCAAATCACCGAGCGTCCCGCAATCTCATCACGATCCGTCCCGCGAACTCATAACGATCCGTCCTACAATCTCGTCAAGATACGTCCCGCGAACTCATCACGATCTGTCCCGCGAACTCATCAGGATCCGTCTTGCGATCTTGATCACAGTCCTTCCGATCTAGCGCCGAACGGATGGCACTTCCGCGTTCAGCACACGTACAGCTAGATGACGATCTCCGCCTTCTTGATCCAGCAAGAGGGAGCAGAGAGGTAGAAGAGTTCTCAGGACGGTGCTGCGGAGATGGCGGTGGAGCTATTCTGGCAAGGCTTTGCCTAAGCACTTCAGAAAACCAATCTAGAGGAGAAACTATGCACTAGAGGAATGGGTAGCACGTGGATGAAAATTCTTTGCAAAAACCCTAAAACCTCCAGTATATATAGTAGGAAGAGATGAGGAGGCTTGGCACAAGGGCCAAGCTTCCAAGGAGTCGGCTGAACCAGGTGGAGGAGGTGGACTCCACCTCCAATCCTAGTAGGACTAGGATTCACCCTATTTTTGCCTTTTTCCACTTTTTCTCTTTGGGCCTTTTTTTCCCAAACCGCATGGGCCTTGTGTGGGACTTCCACCAGCCCACAAAGGGCTGGTAAACACTCTCCCACAGCCCATGGAGCCTCTTGGGTCGAAATACCCCTCCCGATGGTCTCCCGGTACACTACCCGCACTCCCTGTACACTACCGATGAGCCCAAAACTTTTTCGGCGACCAAAATAGGACGTCCTATATATGAATCTTTACCTCCGGACCATTCTGGAGCTCCTTGTGACATCCGGGATCTCATCCGTGACTCCGAACAACATTATTTCACCACCATACATAACTCTGTACTATCGAAATGTCACCAAACCTTAAGTGTGCAGACCCTACGGGTTTGAGAACTATGTAGACATGACCGAGACACCTCTACGGTCAATAACCAATAGCAGGACCTGCATGCCCATATTTGTTCCTACATACTCTACGAAGATCTTTATCGGTCGAATCTCTATGTCAAGGATTCAGTTAATCCCGTATGATGTTCCCTTTGTTTCTTCGGTATGTTACTTGCCCCGAGATTAGATCGTCGGTATCGCCATACCTAGTTCAACCTCATTAACGGCAAGTCTCTTTACTCGTTCCGTAATACAAGATCCCATGACTAACACTTAGTCACATTGCTTGCAAGGCTTGTTGTGATGTTGTATTACCAAGTGGGCCCTGAGATACCTCTTCGTCACCCGGAGTAACAAATCCCAGTCTTGATCCATGCCAACTCAATAGACACCCTCGGAGATACCTGTAGAGCACCTTTATAGTCACCTAGTTACGTTGCGACATTTGATACACACAATGTACTCCTTCGATATCTGTGAGGTCATAGGAACATATACTTGACATGCAGAAAACAGTAGCAATAAACTGACATGATCATATGCTACATTCATAGTTTGGGTCTTCTCCATCACACCATTCTCCTAATGATGTGATCCCGTTTATCAATTGACATCTCATGTACATGGCTAGGAAACCTTAAATATCTCTGATCAATGAGCTAGTCTATTAGAGGCATACTACGAACATGGTTTTGTCTATGTATCCACACATGCATCTAAGTCTCCGATCAATAAAATTATAGCATGGATAATAAACGATTATCATGAACAAGGATATATGATAATAACTAATTTATTTTTGCTTCTAGGGCATATTTCCAACAGTCTCCCACTTGCACTAGAGTCAATAATCTAGTTCACATCACCATGTGATTCACATTGTTATGAATCTAACACCCAATGAGTTCTGGGGCTCGATCATGCTTTGCATGTGAGAGAGGTCTTATAGTCAACGGGTCTGCGACATTCAGATCCGTGTGTACTTTGCCAATCTCTATGTCAAACCATAAACATTGCCACTACACTCCACTTGGTACTATTCCAAATGGCTGCTGCACCATACATATCCAGATTGCTACTACGAGTCATCTGGATTGGTGTTAAAGCTTGCATTGACGTAACTCTTTACGATGAACTCTTTATCACCTCCATAATCGAGAAACATCTCCTTAGATTTTTAGTCACTAAGGATAATCTTGACTACTGTCCAGTGAGCCACTCTTGGATCACTTTTGTACCCCTTGACTGACCCATGGCAAGGTAGACACACGTGTGATACACATCATGGCATACTATACAAAGCCTATGGCTAAGGCATAGGGGACGACATTCATCCTTTCTCTTTCTTCTTCCATGGTCGAGCTTTGAGACTCACTCAACTTCACACCTTACAAAGCAGGCAAGAACACTTTTGTCTGACTAATCCATTTTGAACTCTTTCAAAATCTTGTCAAGGTATGTACTCATTGAAAGTCTTATCAAAAATCTTGATCTATCTCTATAGATGTTGATGCTCAACAATTAGGTAGCTTTATTCAGGTCTTCCTTTGAAAATCACTTTTCAAACAACCGTTCATGCTTTCCAGAAATTCCACATTATTTCCGAATAGCAATATGTCATCCACATATACTTATCAGAAACTCTATAGTGCTCCCACTCACTTTATTGAAAATACAAGTTTCTCATAAACTTTGTATAGACTCAAAAACTTTGATCACCTCATCAAAGTGTACATTCCAACTCCAAGATGCTTGCTTCAGTCTATAAAAGGATCACTGAAGCTTGCACACCTTTTAACATGCTTAGGACTGACAAAACCTTCTGGTTGTATCACATACAACCTTTCCTCAAGTAAATCGTTAAGGAAACGATGTTTTCACATCCATCTGCCAGATTTCATAATTGAAAGTGCAGCAACCGCTAACATAATTTCAACAGACTTTAGCATCGCTACGAGTGAGAAAGTCTCATCGCAGTCAACTCCTTGAACTTGTCGTAAAGTTCTTTGCAACAAGTCGAGCTTTACAAATGCTGACATTTACCATCAGCGTCTGTCTTCATTTTAAAGATCCATTTGTAATTAACGACCTGCCGTCCAACGAGCAAGTCTACCAAAGTCCATACTTGGTTTTCATACAAGGATCCTTTCTCGGATTTCATGGCCTCTAACCATTTGTTGGGTTTCGGTCCCATCATCGCTTCTCCATAGTTCGTAGGTTCATCGTTGTCTAACAACATGACCTCCAAGACAGGGTTGTCATACCGCTCATGAGCAGTACATGTCCTTGTCAAGCTATGAGGTTCGATAGTAACTTGATCCGAAGCTTCATGATCATCATCATTAACTTCCTCTTCACCTAACGTAGGCTTCACAGAAACATCTTCCTGCGCTGCGCTACTCTCTCATTGAAGAAAGGTTCAACAACCTCATCAAGTTCTATCTTCCTCCCACTCAATTCTTTCGAGAGAAACTCTTTCTCGAGAAAGGACCCAGTTTTAGCAACAAACATTTTATGCTTGGATCTGAGATAGAAGGTTCACCCAACTGTTCTTAGGGTATTCTATGAAGATGCATTTGTCCGCTTTGGGTTCGAAGTCATTAGGTGAAAACATTTTCCTCACAAGCGTCGCAGACCCAAACATTAAGAAATGACAGCTTAGGTTTCTATCAAACCATAATTCACACGGTGTCATCTCAACGGATTTAGATGGTGCCCTATTTAAAGTGAATGTAGTTGTCTCTAATGCATAACCAGAAAATTATAGTATCAAAACAATAAGAGACATCATAGCACGCACCATATCCAATAGAGCACGACTATGATGTTCGGACACACCATCACGCTATCGTGTTCCAGGTGGCATGTGTTGTGAAACAACTTTCACATTGTCTAAAGTTGTACGCCAAACTCGTAACTCAGATATTCACCTCCACGATAATATTGTAGACATTTTTATCTTCTTGTCACAATGATCTTAAACTTCACTCTGATATTGTTTGAACTTTTCAAACGTTTCTGACTTGTGTTTCATTCAATAAATATACTCATATATACTCAAATCATCTGCAAAGGTAAGAAAATAACGATATCCACTGCGCGCTACAACACTCATTGGAGCGCATACATCAACATGTATTATTTCCAATAAGTTACTAGCCCACTCTATCATATCGAAAACGAGGTCTTTAGTCATCTTGCCCATGAGGCATGGTCCGCATGTCTCAACTGATTCAAAATTGAATGAGTCCAAAGATCCATCAACATGGAGTTTCTTCATGCGCTTTACACCAAAATGACATTTAGCGGCAGTGCCACAAGTATGTGGTATTATCATTATTAACTTTGTATCCTTTGGCATCTATCTGATGAACATGTGTATTACTATGATCAAGATTTAACAAACCATTCTCATTGGGTGCATGACCATTGAAGGTATTATTCATGTAAATAATAACTATTATTCTCTAACTTAAATTAATAAAGGTATTGACCATCTATCTTATGAACATGTGTATTATTATGAACATTGGGTGCATGACCATCTAATCATGTTCATGCTTAACGCAAACACCAAATAACATTTATTTAGGTACGTCACTAATCTCGAATGTAGAGAGAGCATGCGATGTTGATCACATCAACCTTGGAGACATTTCCAACACACATTGTCGCCTCACCCTTAGCTAGTCTCTATTTATTCTGTAGCTTTTATTTTGAGTTACTATAATTTAGCAATCGAACAGGTATCCAATACCCAGGTGCCACTAGGAGTACTAGAAAGGTACACATCAATAACCCATATATCAAATATACTTCTGTCGACGTTGCCAACCTTCTTATCTACCAAGTTTCTAAGGTTGTTTCGCTTCAGCGACCGCTCTACTCATAATAGAAGCACTTAGTCTCGGGTTTGGGTTCAGCCTCGGGTTGCTTCACTGGAGCAGCAACTGACTTGCCATCCATGAAGTTTTCCTCCTTACCCTTTCCCTTTTCTAAACTAGTGGCTTTACTAACCATCAACACTTGATGCTCCTTCTTGATATCTACCTTCGCGGTGTCAAACATTGTGAATAGCTCAGGGATCATCATTTCCATTCCTGGCATAATTATAGTTCATGTGCAGGTTCTAGTAGCTTAGTGATAGTGACTTGGAGAACTATATCAATCACTATCTTATCTGGAAGATCAACAACCATTCGATTCAAGCGATTGTAACACCCAGACAATCTGAGCACATGCTCAACGATTGATCTATTCTCCTTCATCTTGCAGGCAAGGAATCTTGTTGGAGATATCATATCTCACAAGACGGGCACGAGCCTGAAATCCCAATTTAAGCTCTTAGAACATCTCATATGTTCCGTGACGTTCAAAACGTTTTGGAGCCTCAATTCTAAGCCGCAATGCATGACACACTAAACTATCATGTAGTCATCGGAACGTGCCTGTCAGATGTCCACAACATCTACAGACGATGCTAGAGGGGGTGGTGCACCGAGCGGTGCATTAAGGACATAAACCTTTTGTGCAGTAATGAGGACAATCCTCAGATCACGGACCCAATACGCAATATTGCTACCATCATCTTTCAACTCTATTTCTCTAGGAACATATAAAAATTCAAGGGAGCTACATCGTGAGCTAGTAATCTACAACACAATTTGCAATGACACTACTGACTATGTTCATGATAATGAGTTCAATTAATCATATTACTTAAGAACTCCCACTCAAATTGACATCCCTCTGGTCATTCGAGTGTCACATGATCCAAATCCACCAACTCAAGTCCGATCATCGATACGTCTCCAATGTATCTATAATTTATGAAGTATTCATGCCATTTTCAGAATAATTCTATATGATTTTGGTATGAGTTTATTAGAACTAACCCGGACTGACGCAGGTTTCAGTAGTACTACCGTGGTGTTGTTTTTGTGCAGAAATAAAAGTTCTCGGAATGGGCTGAAAATTTACGGAGAATATGTTTTGAAAATATAAAAAATACTGGAGTGAAGAGCTGTGCCAGGAAGTGGACGAGGAGGCCACAAGCCTGCTGGGCGTGGCCACCCCACTGGCCGCACCTAGCAAGCTTGTGGTCCCCTCGAGCACCTCCTTGACGTGATTCCAATGCAAAAAAATACTATAAATCCAAAAAACTATGAAATAAACCTAGATCGGGAGTTCCGCCACCGCAAACCTCCATAGCCACGAAAAACCAATCGGGAGCCCGTTCTGGCACCCTGCGGGAGGGGGAAACCATCACCGGAGGCCATCTTCATCATCCCGACGCTCTCCATGACGAGGAGGGTGTAGTTCACCCTCGGGGCCGAGGGTATGTACCACTAGCTATGTGTTTGATCTCTCTCTCTGTCGTGTTGTTGAGATTGCATGATCTTGATTTACCGCGAGCTTTGTTCATATAGATTGAATCATATGGAATGTTTCCCCTCTCTATCTAGTTGTGATGAATTGAGTTTTCCCTTTGAAGTTTACTTATCGGATTGAGTCTTTAGGGATTCGAGAACACTTGATGTATTTCCATCGATGGGATATCTGTGGTGACAATGGGATGTTCTATTGATACACTTGATGTATGTTTCGGTGACACTTGATGTATGTTTCGGTGATCAACTTGCAAGTTCCGTGACCTTGGGAATCTATGCATAGGGGTTGGCACATGTTTTCGTCTTGACTTTCCTGTAGAACCTTTGGGGCACTCTTTGAAGTTCTTTGTGTTGGATTGAATATAATGAATCTGAAATTATGTGATGCATATCGTAAGGTTGATGTGTGTCTTAAGGTGTTATTTTAGTATGAACTCTAGGGCTCTTTGTGACACTTATAGGGACAGCCCATAAGATTGATCGGAAAAGATAACTTTGAGGTGGTTTCATACCCTACAATAATTTCTTCATTAGTTCTCCGCTATTTGTGACTTTGGAGTGAACTCTTTGTCACACGAGAGGTATTTACATACGATTCAACTATGCCAATATTGTTGAGAGAAATTGCACTAGTGAAAGCATGGACCCTAGGCGTTGTTTCCAAGCATTTATACAATGTTTTGCTCGTCATTTACTATTTTCTACCTTGCTGTTTTTATATTTTCAGATTACAAAAACCTATATCGACCATCCATATTGCACTTGTATCACCATCTCTTCACCGAACTAGTGCACCTATACAATTTTCCATTGTATTTGGTGTATTGGGGACACAATAGACTCTTTGCTATTTGATTGCAGGATTATTTGAGAGAGACCATCTTCATCCTACACCTTCCGTGGATTGATAAACCTTAGGTTATCCACTTGAGGGAAAATTGCCATTGTCCTACAAAACTCTGCGCTTGGAGGCCCAACACGAGTCTACAAGAAGAAGGTTGTTAGTAGAAATCAAGCTCTTTTCTAGCGCCGTTGCCGGGGAGGTGAGTGCTTGAAGGTATATCTTTAGATCTTGCAATAAAATATTTCAGTTTCTTGTTTTTCACTAGTTTGCTTTTATAAAATAAAACTACAACAAAATGGAATTGAGGTTGCCTCATATTCTTCATCTTTTTAATGTCTTTCGTGAAAATGATGGAAAGGAAAATTGTGCTCAAGTGTTCGAAGAAGAAGTTATTAAAATGTTTGGTCCTAAATATTTGAGTGATGAGCATGATAGTGATATTGTCGGTATGAATTCTCTGAATATTCATGATGCTAATGACATGAATAGCCACAAGCTTGGGGATGCTATGATTGATGAAGACGATATTTTTTGCCCCCAAAGTTTTGGTGAGCAAAACTATTATGATTATGACATCTCTCCTATCTATGATGATTATTGTCATGACGCGTATACTATAAAGACTAATATTAACCATGAAACTTGTCATCATGATTTTAATATTTAAAGTGGTTATGTCATGATAGTTATTTTGTTGAGTTTGCTCCCACTATTTTGAATGAGAAGGAAATTGCTTATGTGGAGAGTGACAAATTTTCTATGCTTGTGCACAATAAAAATAATGATTTATTTGCTGGTTATATTCTGGAATTTCTCAATTATGCTACTGAAAATTATTATGAGGGAGGAACATATGCTTGTAGGAATTGCAATAATATCAAGTTTCCTCTCTATGTGTTCAAAGTTTTGAAGATATTCTTGTTTTGCCTTCCTATGTTAGATGATTATTGCTCCCATAAATTGTTTGCTCACAAAATCCCTATGCATAGGAAGTGGGTTAGACCTAAATGTGCTTGTCATGAGATTCATGATTCTCTTTTGCATGTTTCAATTACTATTCCTATGTGAGCATCATTGAAATCATCATGCCTAGCTAAAAGGCATTAAAGAAAAACACTTGTTGGGAGACAATCCAACACTTTTAGTTTCTGTTTTCATGTGTTCACATGATTAATATACTGTAGTAATCATGTTTTGTGCCTTTTATTTAAATAAAATGCCAAGTGTATCCTTTGGGATAGTGTGGATACTTGCTTGTTTGATTTTGTGCAAAAACAGAAAGTTTTGCGTCCAGTATATGAATTATCTGATTTTTCTGGAGCATAAAAAAATTCTAAATTTTTTACACAAACTTTATATGTAAATTCCATGAGATTTACTAATTTTTAAGAATTTTGAGAGTCAGGTAAGTTTTGTGATCATTCAGATCTTTACAGACTGTTCTGTTTTTGATAGATTCTGTTTTGCATGCATAGTTTGCTTGTTTCAAGTGTTCCTATAGCTTATATTGAGTAAAATAAATTGTGGGAATTATGTAATATATTATGTATTATGTGGGGAAAATTATGAATCTTGTCTTGACAGTACTGATGTGAATGATCTATATTTACTACACTAACCCATCTCACGAAGTTCCGTTAAGTTTTGTGTGATTGAAGTTTTCAAGTTTTGGGTGAGGCAGTGATATGAGGAGAATAAGGAGTGACAAGAACCTAATTTTGGGGATTCCCAAGACACCCCAAGGCAATATTAAAGGAAGACTCGAGCGTCTAAGCTTGGGGATGCCCCGGAAGGCATCCCCTCTTTCGTCTTCAACACTATCGGTCTATCTTACATGGAGCTATATTTTTTTTGTCACACAATATGTGCTTTGCTTGGATCGTCATTTTATTTGTTGTTCTCTTCTAGTTGTTACTTATAATCTTGTTTTTAATAAAAAGTTCCAACACTTTCCTTAGGATGCTTGCGTTGCGTGTTTTGATATGTGCTGGGTAAAAATAGAAACCTCTGGGGTATTGTTTGATTTTTCATATTTTACTGAAACGTGGAAAGTTTCTGAAATTTCACAAATATAAATGTTTTAGCATGTCCTAAATTTTAATATTTTTTTGAGTTACAAAAGTACACTGTTTTCATAAATTGCTACAGACTGTTCTGTTTTGGCAGATTGCTGTCATGGCTTTGTTATCTACTTATCATATAGTTTCCATAGCCTATATTGGTAAATGTAAATTGTGGAAATTATAGTATACAGTACCTAATGTTTGAAAATTATTATGAAAATTTTCTTGGTTGTCCATAAAGAGTTGATTTATTATTATGTGTACTAACCGATCTCACGAGTTATTTTTGAGTTTTGTGTGGATGAAGTATTTGAGAATAGGTGAAACCGTGGTATGAAAGGATTGAAAGAGATACAAAAGCTCAAGCTTGGGGATTCCCAAGGCACCCCAAGTAAATATTTCAACAACTCTCAAGCATCTAAGCTTGGGGATGCTACGCATCCCACTTCCCTTCATCAACAGCTATCGGTTAGCCTTTGTTGAGCCTAAATTTTTATTTGTCCACATGATATGTGCTATTCTTGGAGTGCTAGTTTTATTTTGCTTGCTGTTGAATAAAATACTCATATATGAAAATCTTTATTGAGAGAGATAGAGAATGTCCTCACATAGCTACTTAATTGTTTGTCCACTCATTAATCTTCACTTATATGTTTTGGAGTAGTTTTGGCATTCACTGTCGTGCTTCACTTATATCCTATGAGTAAATAGTTGAATGAATTGGATATCATAAATCTGAAATTGTATATGTTTTATATGCTTATACCATGGGAATTAATGACTTCACATTTAGGAAGAATAGGTGGTAAAATTTATTGAAAGTTAGCAAACATCGCATTGGTCACTTGAACAATTCATGAAAGAATATTGATGAACGAGATATTTCACGTATAAATATACTATCCTGGACATCTTCAATGATTGTGAGCCCCATTAGTTATTTTCAAACTTGAGCAAATTAGTTGAAGTTGGACAAGGAAGACAACGTAATGAGTTATGTTTGGGTATATTTGTATAGAAGTTATATTGTTATGGATCCTCCAACATGTGGTGCTTGTTTCCACCTCATACTAACCAGAACTTCTACACCAAGTAGAAATAATACTTGTGCATCCAAAAAACATTAAATCCAAAGTTGTTCCATATGAGTCCACCATACCTAGCTATATGCGGTATTTACCTGCCATTGCAAGTAAATTTACATGTGCCAAACTCTGAACATTCAAATAATATCCTGTTTTGTATGCTCGAACCGCTTGTATAGTGACTAGGGGTTGTCCGTATCTTTCATGCTAGGTGGGTTATTCTCACGGTATGTGTTGATTCGCTATCATTCACGAGAAAATGGCTTGTAATAGGGATTCCCAGTCCCGAAATAAAAAAATGCAAATAATTAAACAAA
The DNA here is from genome assembly GCA_022496015.1 of Hordeum marinum. Classification (NCBI taxonomy): domain Eukaryota; kingdom Viridiplantae; phylum Streptophyta; class Magnoliopsida; order Poales; family Poaceae; genus Hordeum; species Hordeum marinum. Next base: position 510,718,601 of record CM039674.1, on the reverse strand, counting down.
ACTCCCCGAGGAACGTTGTTGGTCTGGACGATACCCGTGGATTCGGCTCGCCATGGAGTGTGATTGATTGGTTGAGGGGGAGTAAAAAATTTACCATTCTGTTTAGGAACCGCCTATAATGTATCTAGCATGGAAGATACCGAGATCTCTCGGTCATTATGGTGAAAATGAAAGCACACCGCCCAAAATTATTATTCATCTCTATTTTAAAGCTCGAGCTCTGACACCTCTGCAAATCAATGCTTCCCTCTACGAAGGCCGAAGGGCCTATCTTTTACTTTCTAGTACTTACCTTTATGTATCTTCACCACTTCCTATATTTCGCGTTTTTCTCTCGGCAATCATCATGTGTCGGGGAAATATCCAAGCATATATGGCCATTCAAATATATTTGATCATGAATTATTATTGTTGACAATTATCGATATGATAAATAAGTTAGGAGGCGAAACATTAAGACGCTATCTTTCTCTGTATTCGATGGATGCTATTTGTTCTAAAAATACACTTTGAGTGCTAGCAATCATGGAAGACTATATGATAGTTGAGTATGTGGAATTTGCTTAATCAAAGCTCTTACATAGACCCTTCCTGAAAATAAGATGAATTCCAATAGTTTGGTGACTGAAAGCATAGTTTGCTAGTCTATACTTTGACATGTGGATAGATTGTTATTTCATGATGAGAAGTTTGATGAGATGAGCTAGTGTTTATGATGCATAATGATGCTAGAAAAAGTGATTGGAATTATCATTGATCAAACTTGTGCACTTGCTAGCATTCACACCTCATAAATTATTTCTTTTATCATTTACCTACTTGAGGACGAGCAGGAATTAAGCATGGGGATGTTGATACGTCTCCAACGTACCTATAATTTATGAAGTATTCATGCCATGTTTATAATAATTCTATATGATTTTGGTACATTTTAGTAGAACTAACCCAGACGGACACTGTTTTCAGCAGAACTACCGTGGTGTTGTTTTTGTCCAGAAATAAAAGTTCTCGGAATGGGCTGAAAATTTATAGAGAATTGTTTTTTGAAAATATAAAAATACTGTTGTGAATAGCTGGGCCAGGAAGTGGACGAGGAGACCACAAGCCTGCCGGGCGCGGCCAGCACCCCTGGCCGTGCCTAGCAAGCTTATGGGACCCTCGGGCACCTCCTTAACGTGATTCGAACGCCAAAAGCCCTATAAATCCAGAAACCTCCGAAAAGAAACCTATATTGGGATTTCCACCACCGCAAACCTGTAGAGCCAGGAAAAACCAATCAGGAGCCCGTTCCGGCACTCTGCCGGAGGGGGAAACCATCACCAGAGGCCATCTTCATCATCCCTACGCTGTCCATGAAGAGGAGGGAGTAGTTCACCCTCGGGGCTGAGGGTATGTACCAGTAGCTATGTGTTTGATATCTCTCTCTCATGTTCTTGAGATGGCACGATCTTCATGTACCGCAAGCTTTGTTGATATAGATTGAATCATATGGAGTGTTTCCCCTCTCTATCTAGTTGTGATGAATTGAGTTTTCCCTTTGAAATTTACTTATCGGATTGAGTCTTTAAGGATTCGAGAAGACTTGATGTATGTCTTTCGATGGGATATCTATGGTGACAATGGGATATTCTATTGATACACTTGATGTATGTTTTGGTGATCAACTTGCGGGTTTCGTGACCTTGAGAATCTATGCATAGGGGTTGTCACATGTTTTTCTCTTGACTTTCTGGTTGAAACGTTGGAGCACTCTTTGAAGATCTTTGTGTTGGATTGAATATAATGAATCTGAAATTATGTGATGCATATCGTATAATCAAGCCGACAGGTACTCGAGGTGACATTGGGGTATCTAGGTGACATTATGCTTTGGGTTGATGTGTGTCTTAACATGTTATTTTAGTACAAACTCTAGGGCTGGTTGTGACACTTATAGGGACAGCTCATAAGATTGATCGGAAAAGATAACTTGGAGCTGGTTTCGTACCCTACAATAATTTCTTCATTCGTTCTCTTCTATTTGTGACTTTGGAGTGAACTCTTTGTTGCACGAGAGGTATTTACATATGATTCTACTATGCCAATATTGTTGAGAGAAATTGCACTAGTGAAAGTATGGACCCTAGGCCTTGTTTCCAAGCATTTATACAACGTTTTGCTCACCGTTTACTATTTGTTACCTTGCTATTTTTATATTTTCAGATTACAAAAACCTATATCTACCATCCATATTGCCCTTGTATCACCATTTCTTCGCCGAACTAGTGCACCTATATAATTTGCCATTGTATTGGGTGAGATGGGGACACAAGAGACTCTTCGCTATTTCATTGTAGGGTTGTTTGAGAGAGACCATCTTCATCATACACCTCCCGCGGATTGATAAACCTTAGACCACCCACTTGAGGGAAAATTGCCATTGTCCTACAAAACTTTGCGCTTGGAGGCCCAACACGAGTCTATAAGAAGAAGGTTGTGTAGTAGACATCACTCATCACGTGAGTTGAGGTGGTTTCAATGGTGAACATCATCATGTTCATCATATCTACTATATAACTCGTGTTCGACCTTTCAGTCTCTAGTGTGCCGAGGCCATGTCTGTACATGCTAGGCTCGTCAAGTTTAACTCGAGTGTTCTGCATGTGTAACACTGACTTGCACCCATTGTATGTGAACGTGGAGTCTATCACACACGATCATCACATGGTGTCTCGACATGACGAACTTTCGCAATGGTGAAAACTCGGGGTGAACATAATTTATCTTGAAATTTAAGTGAGGGATCACCTTATAATGCTACCGTCATCCTAAGCAAAACACAGTGCATTAAAGGATTAACATCACATGCAAATCATAAGTGACATGATATGGCCATGAACTTGTGCTTTTGATCTCCATCCTTAAAGCACCGGCATGATCTCCATCGTCACCGGCATGACACCATGGTCTCCATCATCTTGATCTCCATAAACGTGTCGTCATCGGGGTTGTCGCGCCCACCATGCTTCTACTACTATTGCTACCAATTAGCCATAAAGTAAAGCATTACACAACGCTTAATGAGTGACACACATGTCATACAATAATTAAAGACAACCCTATGGCTCCTATCGGTTGTCGTACTCATCGACATGCAAGTCGTGATATTCTATACAACACATGATCATCTCATACATCACATATATCTCATCATGTAATTGGCCATATCACATCACAACATACCCCTGCAAAAACAAGTTAGCCGTCCTCTAATTGTTGTGGCAAGTTTTACGTGGCTGCCACGGCTATCTAGGAAAAACAATTCCCACCTACGCAAAACCACAACGGTGATACATAAGTTGCTTTTCAACCTTCTCAAGGACCGCCTTTGTCGAATCCGATCCAACTAAAGTAGGAGAAACAGACACCCGCCAGCCATCTTCGTGCAATGAAGTTACACGTCAGTCGATGGAACTAGTCTCTCGTAAGTGCACGAGTAAGGTTGGTTCGGGCCGCTTCATCCAACAATACCGCTGAACCAAAACACGACCAAGGGAGGAAGCAATCTAAGCATCAACGCCCACAAACTCCTTTGTGTTCTACTCGAGATCTCATCTACACATAGACCTAGCTCATGATGCCACTGTTGGGGAACGTTACATGGGAAACACAAAATTCCCTACGCACACGCAAGATCTATCCATGGTGATGTGCATCTACGAGAGGGAGAGTGGATCTACATACCCTTCTAGGCCGCTAAGCGGAAGCGTTAAGAAATGCGGTTGATGTAGTCAAACGTTTTCGCGATCCAAATTGCCGAGCGTCCCGCGATCCCATCATGATCCATCCCACGATCCAATCACGATCCGTCCCGCAATCCCATCACGATCCGTCTCGCGATCTTGATCACGATACTTCCTATCTAGTGCCGAACGGACGGCACCTTCATGTTCAACACACATACAACTTGATGACGTCCTCGCCTTCTTCATCCAGCAAGAGGGGCGAAGTAGTAGATGAGTTCCGGCAGCACGACGATGTGGTGACGGTGTTGGTGAAGAACAATCTCCGCAGGGCTTTGCTTAGCACTACGGAAACTATGATGTAGGATAAACTAGAGGGACGGGGTTGCTGGCACACGGCTTAGGTTTTCTTGATGTGTTGCAGGTGCTAGCGCCGCCCCTTTATTCATATGCTCAGCCCTGTGGTCAAAACTTGGAGAAAAATGCTCCTTAGGGTCGGTTTGCCTACAAGGCAAGAATCCTCCTCGGACTCCAGGACTAGACGCCAAGGTCCTTGGCGTCTGGTCCTAGACGCCAGGGTCCGTGGCATCTGGCCCCTAGCCTTCACAAAACACTTTTTGCACCTTCCTAAAGCCTCATGGGCTTTACCACTTGGCCCAAATAAAGTGTTCTTGTACCCCAAACATTGTAGGAAACCACCGAAACTATTCTGGTGAATTTCGGAACTCTTTTGGAGACAAAACACTATTATCCCATATATCAATCTTTACCTTTGGACTATTCCGGAGCTCGTCGTCATTTCCGGGATCTCATCCGGGACTCCGAACAACTTTCGGTCACCAACATAATAACTTAACTATACTTATATTGTCAACAAACGTTAAGTGTGTAGACCCTGCAGGTTCGAGAACTATGCAGACATGACCGAGACAACTCTATGGTCAATAATCAATAGCGGTACCTGGATGCCCATATTGCTTCCTACATATTCTATGAAGATCTTTATCGGTCGAACCTCTATGTCAAGGATTCAGTTAATCCCGTATAATGCTTCCTTTGTTCTTTGGTATGTTACTTGCCCGTGATTCGATCTTCGGTATCTCTATACCTAGTTCAATCTCATTACCGGCAAGTCTCTTTACTCATTCCGTAATACAAGATCCCGTGGCTAACACATTAGTCACTTTGCTTGCAAGTCTTGTTGTGATGTTGTATTACCGAGTGGGCCTAGAGATACCTCTCTGTCACATGGAGTAACAAATCCCAGTCTTGATCCATGCCAACCCAACAACACCCTCAGAGATACGTGTAGAGCACCTTTATAGTCACCCAGTTACGTTGCGACCATTGATACACACAAGGTACTCCTCCGGTGAGTTGCATGATCTCATGGTCATAGGAACAGATACTTGACATGCAGAAACTGTAGCAATAAACTGACATGATCATATGCTACGTTTATAGCTTGGGTCTTGTCCATCACTTCATTCTCTTAATGATGTGATCGCATTATCAAATACTAACTCATGTTCATGGCTAGGAAACCTGAGCCATCTTTGATCATCGAGCTAGTCTACTAGAGGCATACTAGGGACAAAGTGTTGTCTATATACCCACACATGTATTTAGTTTCCAATCAATACAATTATAGCATGGATAATAAACGATTATTACGAACATGGAAATCTCATAATAACTAATTTATTATTGCCTCTAGGGCACATTTCCAACATAACGGTGTGTGGAGTGACCGAGTGACGATGGAGCATCCATTTGAGTAACGGTGCACGGAGCGGCCGAGTGACGAAGGAGCGTTCAGGATGGTGTGCGGAGCGACCGAGTGACGAAGGAGTGTCCAGCTGAGTGATGGTGCGTGGAGCGACCGAGTGATGCAGGTCAGTCTCACCGACTGGCGACGCGTAGGGCAACTGGGTGATGAAGATGTGTCGCACGGAGTGGCAATGCGCGGGGCATCCGAGTGAAGTAGATGTGTCTGGCTGAGTGGCGACGCGCGGGGCGGCCAAGCGATGTAAACTCATCTAGCAGAGTGACGACGCGCGGGGCATCCGAGTGGGGTAGATACGTTTCACTGAGTGACAACGCATGGGTCGGTCAAGTAACAGCATTTGGGGCACCAAGTCGAGAATGTCCGACCAAGTTACTACGCACGGGGCGGCCGAGTCCAGCATGTCGTCGAGAATAGTGCACGGAGGCGTTCAGGTAACCCGTGTATGAAAAATAACACAAGCTAACATAAAAAATTCTCCAAGTAATTTAATGTTTGTTGAAATGATCCGTCTAAATTACACCCATAGACACATGTTGGGTGTGACAGGTGCTTGCTGGTCCAAAATCAGCAAGAGTCTAAAGGGTGAAGGATCCGACTGAACTTGTGAAAGTGAAAGATCCGACATGAACATAAAGAACCGAGTGCAGAGGTACACTCGGTGGCGTAGCCTCCAAGTGAATGTCATATGTGACTTACTTGACACTCCGTAATGCATAAATAATTATTTAATTAAATGCATCGTGTGAAAAATGACTTAGGTTTCTGACGGTGTATGAGAGGCCGAATCATGAAGATGTGCCTCTGTTGGAAATAGGCCCTAGAGACAATAATAAATTGGTTATTATCATATTACCTTTTTCATGATAATCATTTATTATCCATGCTATAATTTTATTGATCGGAAACTCAGATACATGTGTGGATACATAGACAACACCATGTCCCTAGTATGTCGGTAATAGACTAGCTCGTTGATCAACACCATGTAGTTCGGTTTCCTAGTCATGGACATGATATGTCATTTAATAACGGGATCACGTCATTAGGAGAATGATGTGATGGATAAGACCCAAACTACAAACGTATCGTATGATCGTGTCAGTTTATTGCTACTATTTTCTGCATGTCCAGTATTTGTTCCTATGACCATGAGATCATGCAACTCACTGACACCGGAGGAGTACCTTGTGTGTATCAAACTTTGCAACGTAACTGGGTGACCATAAAGGTGCTCTACAGGTATCTCCGAGGGTGTTTGTCGGGTTGGCATGGATCAAGACTGGATTTGTTACTCGGTGTGACGGAGAGGTATCTCAGGGCCCACTCGGTAATACAACATCATAATGAGCCTTGCAAGCAATGTGACTAAGTATTAGCCATGGGATCTTGTATTACGGCACGAGTAAAGAGACTTGCTGGTAACGAGGTTGAACTAGGTATGGAGATGCCAGCGATCGAATCTCGGGCAAGTAACATACCGAAGAACAAAGGGAACAACCATATTGAATCTTTGACATAGAGGTTCTTGACATAGAGGTTCGACCGATAGAGATCTTTGTAGAATATGTAGGAACCAATATGGTCATCCAGGTCCCGCTATTGGTTATTGACTGTAGAGGTGTCTCAGTGATGTCTACATAGTTCTCGAACCCGCAGGGTCTGCACACACTTAAGGTTCGGTGACGTTTTGATAGTACAGAGTTATATATGGTGGTGACCGAAGGTTGTTTCGAGTCCCGGAGGATATCTCGGATGTCATGAGGAGATCCAGAATGGTCCGGAGGTAAATATTGATATATAGGAAGTCCTGTTTTGGTCACCGAAAAAGTTTCGGGCTCATCGGTAGTGTACAGGGAGTGTCGGGAGGGTACCGGGGGACCATCGGGAGAGGTGTCTCGACCCAAGAAGCTACATGGGCTGTGGGAGGAGGTAAACCAGCCCCTGGTGCGCTGGCCGAAGCCTTCTCTAATGGCCCATGCGGCTGGAGTGGTTTGAGAACGAAAAAAATCCAAAGGTGAAGAGGTGGAAAGAGTTTCCAAGTGGAAAGGAGGAATCCTACTCCTAATAGGATTGGAGTAGAACTCCTCCACCTCCAATTTCGACCAAACCTTGAGGGTTTGAGGCTGCCTCCTCCCCTCCCTCCCTTGTATATATACTAGATGATTTAGAGGAAAAAGTTAACCCTAATAGCCACGTGCTACCTCTCCTCTAGATCGCAGTTTCTCCTCTAGATCGGATTTCAGCAGTGCTTAGGCAAAGCCCATCTGGAATAGTTCCACCACCAGCGCCGCAACGCCGTCGCGCTGCCGGAGAACTCATCTACCTCTCCACTCCCTCTTGCTGGATCAAGAAGGTGTAGATCGTCATCGAGTTGTACGTGTGTTGAATACGGAGTTGGGCGCTAGATCGGAAGGACCGTGATCAACATCGCGAGACGATTTGTTATTGGATCGTGGGATGGATCATGATGAGATCGCGGGATGGATCGTGGATGGATCGCGGAACGGTTCGTGATGGGATCGCGAGATGTGTTGGAAATATGCCCTAGAGGCAATAATAAATTAGTTATTATCATATTTCCTTGTTCATGATAATCGTTTATTATCCATGCTATAATTGTATTGATCGGAGACTTAGATACATGTGTGGATACATAGACAAAACCATGTCCCTAGTATGCCTCTGATAGACTAGCTCGTCGATCAAAAGATGGTTAAGGTTTCCTAGCCATGGACATGAGATGTCATTTGATAACGGGATCACATCATTAGGAGAATGTTGTGATGGACAAGACCCAAACTATAAACGTAGCATATGATCGTGTCAGTTTGTTGCTACTGTTTTCTGCATGTCAAGTATATGTTCCTATGACCATGAGATCATGCAACTCACGGATATCAGAGGAGTGCCTTGTGTGTATCAAATGTCGCAACGTAACTGGGTGACTATAAAGGTGCTCTACAGGTATCTCCGATGGTGTCTGTTGAGTTGGCATGGATCGAGACTGGGATTTGTTACTCCGTGTGATGGAGCGGTATCTCGGGGCCCACTCGGTAATACAACATCACAATGAGCCTTGAAAGCAATGTGACCAATTGTTAGTTGCGGGATCTTGTATTATGGAACGAGTAAAGAGACTTGCCGGTAACGAGGTTGAACTAGGTATGGAGATACCGACGATCGAATCTCGGGCAAGTAACATACCGAAGAACAAAGGGAACATGATACGGGATTAACTGAATCCTTGACATAGAGGTTCGACCGATAAAGATCTTCGTAGAATATGTAGGAACCAATGTGGACATCCAGGTCCCGCCATTGGTTATTGACCATAGAGGTGTCTCGGTCATGTCTACATAGTTCTCGAACCCGTAGGGTCTGCACACTTAAGGTTTGGTGGCGTTTTGGTAGTATAGAGTTATGTATGGTGGTGACCGAAGGTTGTTCGGAGTCCTAGATGAGATCCCGGACATCACGAGGAGCTCCGAAATGGTTCGGAGGTAAATAAACATATATAGGAAGTCCTATTTTGGTCGTCGGAAAAGTTTCGGGCTCATCGGTAGTGTACCGGGAGTGACGGTAGTGTACTGGGGGACCATCGGGAGAGGTATTTCGACCCAAGAGGCTACATGGGCTGTGGGAGGGTGGAAACCAGCCCTTAGTGGGCTGGTGGAAGTCCTCTAAGAGGCCCATGCGGCTGGACTTGAGAAAGAAAGAAAAAACCGCAAAAGGTGGGAATAGACTCCACGTAGGAAAGGAGCAATCCTAGTCCTACGAGGATTGGAGGAGCTCCTCCAATCCTCCTTGCGCAAGAGGCAAGGCAGGGCTGCCTTGTGCGCCAGCCCTCTTCCTCCCTCCCTCTTATATATACTGGAGGTATTGGGTGTTTTGCACTTGATTTTACGGCCACGTGCTACCCGTTCCACCGGTGCTCCTCTAGATCGGATTTCCGCAGTGCTTAGGCGAAGCCCTATCGGAATTGCTCCACCACCATCACCGGAGCGCCGTCACGCTGCCGGTGAACTCTTCTCCCTCTCCACTTCCTCCTGCTGGACCAAGACGGTGGAGATCGTCATGAAGTTGCGGGACGGATCGTGATTGGATCGCGGGACGGATCATGATGTGATCGCGGGACGCTCGGCGATTTGGATCGTGAAGATGTTCCACTACACCAACTGCGTTTCTTAACGCTTCCCTCTTAGCGATCTACAAGGGTACGTAGATCCACTCCCCCTCTCGTAGATGCTCATCACCATGGATAGATCTGCGTGTGCGTAGGAAATTTTTTGTTTCCCATGAGACGTTCCCCAACAGGATGCTCGGCAATTTGGATCGTGAAGACGTTCGACTACATCAACCGCGTTCCTTAACGCTTCCCGCTTAGCGATCTACAAGGGTATGTAGATCCACTCTACCCCTCATAGATGCTCATCACCATGGATATATCTCGCGTGTGCGTAGGAAAATTTTTGTTTCCCATGCAACGTTCCCCAACAGCCTGACGAAGCAGCCACGCGCGGAGCGGCCGGCGATGAAGAAGTCCCTCATGCAGCGGCGACGCACGGAGTGGTCAAAAGTCGAAGGAGCGTCCAGCTGAGTGACGATGGAGCGTCCAGCTAAGTGACGATCCGCGGAGCTACCAAGTGACGAAGGAGCACCCAGCTGAGTGAAGGCACGCGTAGTTGTCGAGTGACGAAGGAGCGTCTCGCCGAGTGGCGATGCGCGGAGCTGCCAAGTGATGAAGGCACGTCTAGCCGAGTGGCGATGCGCGGAGCTGCTGAGTGATGAAGATTTGTCTCGCAGTGTGGCGATGCGCGCAGCAGCCGAGTAACGAAGACTTGTCTCGCCGAGTGGCGATGCGCGGAGCTACCGAATGGTGAAGACTTGTCTCACCGAGTGGTGACATGCGGAGCTGCCGGGTGATGAAGGAATGTCTCGCAAGTGACGAATGCTTCTCTCGCCGAAGGACGATGCGCGAAGCTGCCGAGTGATGAAGGAGCGTGTCGCCGAGTGGCGATGCGTGGAGCTGCAGAGTGACGAAGACTTGTCTCGTCAAGTGATGGCGTAAAGGAGCGTCTCGTCGAGTGACGAAGGAGCGTCTCGCCGAGTAGCGATGCGCATAGGTGCCGAGTGACGAAGACTTGTCTCGCCGAGTGACGGTGCAAAGGAGCGCCTCGCCGAGTGACAAAGGGAGTGTCTCGCCGAGTGGCGATGCATTGGAGCTGCCAACTGGCGAAGACTTGTCTCGCCGAGTGACGGTGCAAACGAGCGTCTCGCAAAGTGACGAAGGAGCGTCTCGCCGAGTGGCGATGCTTGGAGCTGTCGAGTGATTTGTGAAAATAACACCAATAGACACTCGCTGGGTGTGCCAGGTTTTTTATTGGTTCCGAACCAGCAAAGCAAGGCAGCAAGACTCTAAAAGAGTGACGGATCCGACTGAACTGTTTTGAGTACTGGACCCAAAAAGAAGCATAAGTGAAGTGTCCCAACATAAAAATAAACAACAGAGCATAGAGGTACACTCATGGCTTGGCCTTTGAGTAAGCGTCATGTGGAAATAACTATTAAATTACATGCAACGTATGAAGATTGACTTAACTGTCTGATGGCGCGCGGGGCGACCGGGTGACGATGACGTGTCTCACCGAGTGTCTATGCGCGGCACGGTCGGGTGACGACGACGTGTCTCACCGAGTGGCGACGTGCGGGACGGCCAGGTGACGATGACGTGTCTCGCCGAGTGGCGATGCGCGCGGCGGATGCAGTCGCGGCATGCGGAAGGCAGAGTCAGACAAGTATATGAAGATGCGTCCGAGTGAGCAAATCTTGTCCGAGTTAACGCTGGAGGGACCCACTGGGTTTGCCAGGTGTTTGTTGGTTTGGAACCAGCAAGACTCTAAAAGAATGACGGATCCAACTAAACTGTTTTGACTACTGGGCCCAAAAAGAAATGTAAGTGAAGTTTCCCGACATCAAAAGAAACAACCGAGCGTAGAGGTACACTCGTGGCTTGGCCTTTGAGTGAGACTCATGTGGAAATAACTATTAAATTAAATGCAACATATGAAGATTGACTTACCGAGTGGCGACGTGCGGGACGGCCAGGTGACGATGACGTGTCTCACCGAGTGGCGACGTGCGGGACGGCCAGGTGAGGATGACATGTCTCGCCGAGTGGCAATGCGCGGGGCGGATGCAGTCGCGGGGTGCGGAAGGCCGAGTCAGACGAGTATATGAAGATGTGTCTGAGTGAGCAAATCTTGTCCGAGTTAACGCTGGAGGGACCCGCTGGGTGTGCCAGGCGTTTGTTGGTTCGGAACCAGTAAGACTCTAAAAGAATGACGGATCCAACTGAAATGTTTTGAGTACTGGACCCAAAAAGAAGCGGAAGTGAAGTGTCCCGACATAAAATAAACAACCGAGCGTAGAGGTATACTCGTGGCTTGGCCTTTGAGTGGACGTCATGTGGAAATAACCATTAAATTAATGCAACATATGAAGATTGACTTAACTGCCTGATGGCGCGCAGGGCGACCGGGTGATGATGACGTGTCTCACCGAGTGACGATGCGCGGGACGGCCGGGTGACGATGACGTGTCTCACCGAGTGGCGACGTACTGGACGGCTGGGTGATGATGACGTGCTTCACCGAGTGCCGATGCGCGGGACGGTCTGGTGACGATGACCTATCTCATTGAGTGACGACGTGCGAAACGGCCAGGTAATGATGACGTGTCTCAACGAGTGACGGTGCGCGGGGCAGATGCAGTCGCGGAGTGCGGCAGGCCGAGTCAGATAAGTATGTGAAGATGCGTCCGAGTGAGCAAATCGTGTCCGAATTAACGCTGGAGAGAGTAGTGGTCGTGTACGCGGGACGTGACCATCCTCCGACTTCCGGACGTGGCGGGCCCCAAGTCGAGCAGTCAGTTCCGGAGGGAGAATTTGCCGAGTGCCCGCGCCACGTCAGGTAGTTGGAGCCGGTGGGAGGATTTGGCAAGTTCCCACGGGCCACGCCACGTCAGGTAGCTGGAGCCGGTGGGAGGATTTGCCGGTTGATCCGAGCAACGGTCCCGAGCGTCCGCACTGCCCGCTACGACGCAGCGGGAGCGCTAGAGACGAAGCGATCATTTTCAAGCTGCACGAAGACGAGGCAGTGGACTTGCCGCTCAACCGTGCGTTCATGGAGCAACAAACCACCCAGTAAAGAAGCGTGATTGTTTGGCTAATCAAAGCATTGAAGGAGTTACCCACGTCCAGGTTCCGCCTGCATCACCTGCATGCAAGAGGCGTTAATGCTAACTAATTGTAGACCCATGCACTTGTATGGCCTAGTATCAGACTAATCACAATGAAAGTAACATAGAATAGTAACCTGCATATGTTATTAGTCTCAGTTACTATCTACATAGTGGATAATAACATAGGAATAGTAATATAGAGCCTTTTATTTATTAGCTTATAGACTCATTTTGCCTTCATATGCGCTATGTTACTCATAGAGGTAGTAACATGCTAAGTTACTCAATTTTTTTCTCTTCTCATTAATTAGTTGTCACATCATATTTTTTGTTTAGGTGGTATCTATGTTACTAGTACTGTTACTCCCATTATGACTAGTCTCATATGGATAGTCCAAATCTACTCATATTTATCCTTCTTAGAATCTTATTTCATTAGCATTTTGCAAGTATTACATACAGTGTAGTTTAATTTACGTTTATCTTTAATTATGGACATCCAAATAAAGGTAGTTTGAAATCCTAACCTTTACAATGTCGTTGGGAAAATGAGCACTACAAAAAGGTGATTCAGCCATGTATGTAACTCCAACAGGTCATCTAGTTCTGATGCCCATTGACAAAGTGAACAAAATAATTCTTCACCATCTGACTATGCGTGGAAGCATAATAATAAGAGGATATCTTAGGTTGGAGTTTCAATTACATACATACAAACAACAACAATAGTCATATATGTACCACAAATGGTCCCATTGATATACTGCAGATATATAATACAGTAAATTAGATGGGTTTCCTTCTCTAAAGAACGTCATCCAAAAGAGAGTGTCAATTACCAATTATACGATGAATAAGACAATCTACAATTAGATGACAGAAAATTTGCATATAAAAAGAAGTAGAAAAGATTTAAGGGCTAGTGAATAAAATTTATAAGGTGTGCTTCCATACACACCATAGAAAATATTGTTTATTCATGCTTACAACCATTCCAGGTTAAGGAGAGAAAAGAAAACCACACATCTTTATATTATTTATTTTAGCAATTTCGTGAATTACAATAGAATACACTCGACTTTCAATTGAAAGAATATGCTTTATTATACTGTCACGTCCCTAGCTTTAGCATGCACTAGGAACCATGCTTGTGATTGGATCATGTTTGAATTCTTTTTAAACTTGAAATGGAGATGATCAAAACCCTAGCACAATTTGAATTTAAATAGGTTCAACCAAAAATATTTTTCAATGATCCAAAGTGGCTCTGAAAAATGTTCATCTTTTCTGGAATAATGTGGCAACATAAACAAGGGGTGGTGCATATTTTACAATATCATTTTTGGATATTGAATTAAATCAATAACTATTCAGATTGGAGTTTTTAAATGCTATAAATACTTTTCAAATCCCCAATAATACTGAAAACTTTTATGTGGATTTAGACTTTTTATATATAACCACATATTTATTTTTAGAATTAATAAAATTGATTTGATTTTTCTTCTAAATCAGAAACCTATTGAAATTAATAGAAAACAAAGAGAAAACAAAAAATGGTTGAGGATTACCTAGGCCTTACCTATGGCAGATGCGGCCCAGCCCAGGGGCAGGGTCATCTTCCACCTCTCCCAGTAGGCAGAGGGGAAGGCGAGCACGGCGAGTCACCGCGCTAGCTCCCGCGTTGTGCTGGCAGCCTTTCCTTCCCTTATCCTCTCTAGGCAACCACCTAGACTCCCCTCAAGCCATTCCTCCCCCATGCCGCTCTCCCCTCTCCTTTGCTCCCTCCCGTCACCATGGCCGAAGCTCCATGAGCGCCACCGTCGCCACCGTTGGTTCACCGACCACTGCGCGTCCCCGACCATGGCACCGGCGCCAGAGGCTCCACGGTGAGGCCTTGGTCCTTCTCCCCCAAGCCCATCGTCGTTTCACCCTTTTAGCCCCGTGCGCCACCTTGGCCGAGCTCCGGCTGCCGCGAGTGAGCTTGCCGCTGTCAGCTCCGACAACCTCGCGCCGTCCCACCTTCTTGGATGGACGCGCATCGCTCCCCGCGTTCGATGGCGCTGCCCCGCATGCCAAATGGTGGCCGGAAATGAGCCTCCGCCGTCGGGATGGTCGCCGTCGGCCAACTCCGGTGGAGCCGATGTGGCGAGCCATTAGTGCTAACCCCGCTGTTAGTTAGCCTTAGGCACTGACAGTGGGCCCGCAAGCAGGTTAAACCGCAGTCAACGCAGGACTTGACCCTACTTAGCAACTGGGTCACTGACCAGTGGGTCCCATTGATCAGTTTTGACCTAGACCGGTAGGTTGACTAGGCTGACGTCATGCTGATGCATGGCTGACGCAATAAATGTATTTCTGGATTTTTTTAATTCTAGAAATTGCTGAAACTTAGAAAATTCATATAAATTAATCTGTAAGTCAGATGGAAATAATTTATATATGGAAATTGATCAGAAAAATCCAATGAATCCATTTATACTATTTTCATGCATGTTAGAGCAACCTAAATAGGTGAACTTGGACATTTGAGTTCAAATGCATTATGGAACTCCATATATGAAGTTGAATTTGAACCTTGAGTTCAAACCTACTTCATTTAAATTCGTTGCTAGATGCATTACCTCAAACACATCATATTGCCATGTCATATTCATGAATCATATTGTTACAATTGATGTGTATTGATTTGTTCCCCCTTCGATGGTTGTTCTTCGTGTTAGGCACTGTTCCGAAGGATACAATCGAGTATCCATCTGAGGAGCAGTAACATGTGATCATCTTATAAGGCAAGCAACCCCTCTTGAACATATCCAATACAATCCCACTATCTCTCTCTTGCTCTCACTTATTGCATTAGGACAAAACATTACAACTTTTACATGTTCCGGTAGTTGAACTCATTCCTCTGCATGACGTGTCATTGTCATAGTAAATAGCTGAACCATGCAGCCTAGCATACCTGGTAGATGCTTGAGCCATGTTGTGTATTAACCTGCTATGTTTCTTATGCTTAGAGTTGTGTCAGGTCTGATTCATCTGGGTGATGAACCAGAGTGAACTGAACTTGTTCTGATAAATGAGAGTTAAGTTGTGAACCCGATTTGGTCTTGTTCATCTAAATCAAGGTCAAGACATGTCAGAATAATTCTGGCAGCAAGGGAATCATACATGTTAGAAATCCAAGTAAAGAAAATATAATATTCTGATAGAGAAGCGATGTAGACTATGAAGAGAAGAACGAACCTCAGAAAGATACCCTGAAAATGCACCAAACCAAAAAGAGTAGAATCTGAGAAGAAGAAATCAAATCCAAGTAGGAGAAAACTGATATAGTTGTTGCTTACTCTTGACCATTCCTTCCAAATAGCCACCATCCGAATTCATTCAATCACACTTGATGAGAGAAAACAAAAAAATTTCACAATTGCTTTCTCCATCATCTACTTGGTGCAAGAAGAAACATTAATAATTGTTGACGTGCAACATATTTGTAAACGGAAACATGATTGAGATTATTGTGGATTTCGTTTGCAGCAATAAGAAAACAATTGCCACCTAACAACTGTTTAATCTGCACACAACACAGTAGTTGCCGATTCTCTAAAAATCTATATAATTCATTTGCAGCAATAGGAATCTGCAAGCATGTACAAAATATATCTCCAAAACTTTAGCTATACTTTGGAGCCTATACCATGTAATGCACCATATCCTAAACAACATTTGGAAACTTCAGCACTGGCTTGAAACATACGTTGTTAGCTTTTATACATAATTTTATCCTTTTTCAACTGTTAATCAGCAGAATCATCTGAATAGAAATAGCCCATGCATAACTACGTTCTCTAAAAATTACCTCATAGACATTGTTATTTGTGAGCAGGTCCGATAGTTACACGACTAAACTGAAGAGGGATTATTGGAGAGAAACGGATATGGTGTAAACGATTATTTTATTGTGCTGAGAGGAGTAATGCATACAGCTGGGGGTCAATCACGTCCTCGTTATGTCGTACACAACATAGTCGAGCTGTTGCTGCTTGCAAGGAACCTATGCATGGTGGGCGTCTTGTTGTGGTTACAGGCCTTGCTGATCTTCAAGTCGCAGCACGTTCTTGGACCTTCCTTGATCAACTCTATGATACATCTGCAATTCATACTCATAGCTATGACATGAGATAACAGATTTTTCTTATCTACAGTTCAAAATTCATAGTCAAGTAATTGAAGCATAGTAGAAGTAATAGGTCCTTTCCTATAGCATGCTGAGCTCGCCCAATAGCTTGATCGTCGTGAAACGCTAGATTCATCGAGAGCTTGTCCGCGTCATGTACGTGGTCATGGATGTTCCTGCTGGGGGGTTGCTGAGGAAGACCCTCAACAACTCGAAGTGTGGCTGAAGCGAAGGCCGGGCTGAGGAGCCACATACCTGATCTGGAGGAGGCAATCATGTACGATACATGCAAGCAAGTCAGTTGCATAAACCTGACCAAGGAGAAGAGCCGAGGGCGTTTCGATACTCAATCCTTGAAGAGGACTTACAACAAATCGACAACAAACGCTGCAGGAGTTCGCTCAATCGTTCGAGACTCTTCCTTTTCCTTTTATTACTTCCGTGAAGATAGATCTTTGGGGACTCTTGTTTGAGTTGGACATGAGAGGTTGTGAGAGATACGTAATACAGTAGATTTTATTAGACGTATAGGTGACATATTTAGGTAGTTGGTACATGGGAAATATGCGTGAGAGTTTTTTTTTTTTGGCCGCTGCAGGATTTGGCTGAATTGTTCGGGACTCTTCTTTTTTCCTTTATTAATTCCATGAAGATAGATCTTTGGGCACTCTTGTTTGAGTTAGACATGTGAGCTTGTGTGCGATATGTAATATATTTTATTAGTGGTGTATGCGTGAGAGACTACGGGGGTTGGGACATGGCAGAGAACGTGAGAGTTCCATGGAAAAAAAAAAGAGAACGTGAGAGTTTCATTTTTTTATGCTATGAATAGATCTTGACCATAATAATTCGGTCCCAACAGATTAACGGCTCGTGAATTCTAATTAACATGAGAATTTGTAGAAAGTACCTAATTAGTATAGGTAGGTATAGATAGAGAGATTAGCAAGAGTAGAAACCGGTTGGGCATGCAATGGACGTTTCCCTTTTCCCATGGGCTATTCACTGCACGCTGTTTATTGCTGCGCCGTCGGTCTTGTCGGACTCAATCTTGTAGGCTCGAACTCCCTGGGAACGGGCCGTCGAGGACACTGGAGAACAGCTCGGGAGCTTGATGTAGACGCTGCCGACATCGCAGTCGGGCTGCGGCTGCCGGAGCAGCATGTCGACCGACATGACAGCACCGGCGAGCATGACCGACAGCTCGAGCTCGGGCTGCGGCCGCTGGAGTAGCATGCCGGCGGACACGACAATGCCGGCAGGCTCGACTGATCGCTTGAGGGCGTGTTCCTTGGGGAGCATCACTTCGATGGACACGACGCCGTCGGCGGGCATGATGAACGGCTCAAGGACGTGCTCGGTGCGGAGCAGCACGCCGGCAGGCACGATGAACCTGAATATGGCATTCCAGGTCAGGCTGTGTTCGCCGAAGTCGTGTGCGTGGGTGCAGCCTGCCCTCGGCATGTGCCCGTCGACGGATCTGCGCCTTCCACGCCGAAGACGTTGCAGCACAGCTGACTAGATGAAGAGGGTCGGAGACGACGGGCAGACCGCGTCGACGTTCGTACATGAGTAAAAGGTCAACTCATTATTAAATAATTTATTGTAAATAGACTAGATGAAATGGATACTGCCCTGATGATTATTTTGTTTGTGCGAATGGCGCGATGCCCAAAACCCTAGAAGCAAATTTCTCTGGCGATGGTCGATGGTCCACCGTTGAAGATTGAAGAAAAGACCATTTGCACCATAGCTTGATAGACACCTCCCCCCACGGTCGGCGCTAAATGTCGTGGAAACGATTCCGACATTAGAGAGGGGTAGGATAATGGAGCATGATCTATCGAGATGCAAATGGGTGACACGGTGGTTTTAGCGAGTTCAGGCCTCTCACGGTGGAGATAACAACCCTACATCTCGTGCTTCGGAGAGGCTTTGCTTGTTTGTCATGAACACGGAGTTACAAGGTGTATTTGAGAGAGAGAAGGGAGAAGAAGGAGCCCCCTTGGGCTATGTGATGGGGGTGGCTCATATAGAGTGCGCCACCCCTCACCTCCTATGTTACAAGCTGAGGCATTGATGCCATAATGTCATCCCACTATGAAGCCTCCGATGATGCTCCGACTTCGCTATTGACTGTTAGTCTTCGCATATCCGAGTGGGTCATACGTCCGAGTGGTCGAGTGTCATCCTAGTGGATGGGACATTGCTTGTCCAAGTGAATAGTATGTATGTATTTGTGTGGACCCACCTTACGTGTGGACCCATGCTTCCATGATATTTCGACCCTTCATGGGCCTACCTATTTTTTGTGTATCCCCGACACTGAGTGCTTTCATTGCAAGGGAACTGGTCACTGGAAGCAGAACCGCCCTAAGTATCTGGTCGACAAGAAGGCGGCCTACATCACAAGGTATATATATATATATATATATATATGATATACATTTTATTGATGTGTACCTTACCAGCTATCGTTATAGAGCCTAGGTATTTGATACCGGTTTGGTTGCTCATATTTGTAACTCAAAGCAGTATCTATGGAATAGACGAAGGCTGGCTAAGGACGAAGTGACGATGCCCATGGGAACTGGTTTCAAGGTTGATGTGATCGCCGTCAGCACACTCGCTCTTCGACTACCATCGGGATTAATGATGAACCTGAATAATTGTTATTTAGTGCCTTCGTTAAGCACGGACATTATATGTGGATCTTGTTTGTTGCGAGACGGTAACTCATTTAAATCTGAGAATAATGGTTGTTTTATTTATACGAGTAATAACTTTTATGGTCATGCACCCGGTGTGAGGGCATTATTCTTATGGAATCTCGATACTGACGATATACATGTTCATAACATTGATGCCAAAAGATGTAGATTTGATAATGATAATTCCACTTTCTTGTGGCACTATCGCTTAGGTCAAATTGGTGTAAAACTGATACGTCTCCATCGTATCTATTTTTCCAAATTCTTTTACCCTTGTTTTGGACTCTAATTTGCATTATTTGAATGGAAATAACCCGGACTGACGCTGTTTTCAACAGAATTGCCTTGGTGTTATTTTTGTGGAGAAATAAAAGTTTTCGGATTGACCTGAAAATCTACAGAGAGTATTTTTGTAATTAATAAAAATATTGGCGAAAGAATCAACCAGAGGGGGGCTACCCAAAGGTGGCAAGCCTGTCAGGCGCGACCACCCCCTGACCGCGCCTCGTAGGCTTGTGGGGCCCCTGTGACTCCACCGACCTCGATACCGCTCCTATTTATTCCTATTCGCAGAGAAAAAATAAAGGAGAAGAGTTCATCTCGTTTCAATGAAGCCGCAGCCACTTCATGTTCTTCCTCGGGAGGCTAGATCTGGAGTCCGTTTTGGCTTAGGAGAGGGGAAATCAACGCCATCGTCATCACCAACCATCCTTCATCACCAATTTCATGATGCTCTTTGCAGTTCGTGAGTAATTCCATCGTAGGCTTGCTGGATGGTGATAGGTTGGATGAGATTAATCATCTAATCGAGTTAGTTTTGTTAGGATTTGATCCCTAGTATATCCACTATGTTCTGAGATTGATGTTGCTATGACTTTGCTATGAGTAATGCTTTTCACTAGGGCCCAAGTGCCATGATTTCAGATATGAACCTATTATGTTTTCATGAATATATACGTGTTCTTGATCCTATCTTGCAAGTTGTATACACCTATTATGAGTTATGATCCGCACCCCCAGGGTGACAATAACTAGGATTCTTTCCGGTCATTACCGTAGTTTGAGGAGTTCATGTATTCTCTATGTGCTAGTGCTTTGGTCCAGTTCTCTATTAAAAGGAGGCCTTAATATACCTTAGTTTCCAATAGGACTCCGCTGCCATGGGAGGGTAGGACAAAAGATGTCATGCAAGTTCTTTTCCATAAGCACGTATGACTATATATGGAATAGATGCCTACACTATATTGATGAACTGGAGCTAGTTCCGTGTCACCCTATGTTACAACTGTTGCATGATGAATGCCATGCAACATAATTATCCATCACCGATCCATTGCCTACGAGCTTTCCACATACTCATCCTTGCTAAATTACTTATCCGTTGCTACTGTTACAATCACTATAAAACTGCTACTGTTACTTTTGCTATCGTTACCGTTACTTTCATACTACTTTGCTATAGAATACTTTGCTGCTGATATTAACTCTTACAGGTGTGATTGAATTGACGACTCAGTTGCGAATACTCGAGAATATTCTTTGGCTCCCCTCGTGTCGAATCAATAAATCTGGGTTGAATACTCTACCCTCGAAAACTGTTGCGATCCCTTATACTTGTGGAACATAGCTCTATTCTCTGTGTCACTTCGGATTTATATCTATTGATCACAATGAACAACCTGAAAGATCCATAAACCAAGATATATCCCTCTACTACGAGGGGATGTAAGGAACTGCCATCTAGCTCTGCACTTGATTCACCTTCTGTTATGAGTAAATTTGCGACACCACCAGCTGCTAGAAATTCTCATATGTCACAAGTAATTGATGATGCCACTTTTTCTATTCATGGTGCTTATGATGATGCTTTTCTTGATAATACTGTGCCACTGGGTGAATTACTTGATGAACAATTTGCTAGAGCCAATGCTGAAAATTATGATACTTCTGAAATTGATGAGATTATTGAAACTGAACACTATGAGACACCTGCTTGACCTAGCCCTCCTAGATATGAATTACCTGATATTCCCGAGTGTTATGTTGTGGAAGGAGAGCTAGCTAGGGACTTTCTTGCTTGTAATGATAGAGTTTATCTTAAGAAATTGCTATGCAAGTGGAAAGAAAAATCTTTGAATGCTAGAATGAAATATGATCCTAAGTTTGCTACTTCACCTATCTTTGTTACTCATAAGGATTAGGAATTCTCCGTCGATCCCGAGTTAATTACTTTGGTTGAATCTGATCCTTTCCATGGTTATGAATCTGAAACTGTCGTGGCACATCTTATAAAACTGAATGATATAGTCACCCTATGTACTCATGAGGAAAAAATTCGTTATTATTATATCCTCAGGTTGTTTCCTTTCTCATTGAAGGGTGATGCTATGATATGGTTCAACTCTCTTGCTCCTGGTTGTGTGCGTAGCCCCCAGGATATGATATATCAGTTCTCTATAAAATATTTTCCTGCCCATAACAAATAAGTTGCCTTGCAGGAAATATTTAACTTTGTGCAAATTGAAGAAGAGAGTCTCCCACAATCTTGGGGGAGGCTTCTCGAATTACTAAATGCTTTGCCTGATCACCCTCTCAAGAAAAATGAAATACTTGATATATTTTACAATGGACTAACTGATGATTCCAGGGACCACCTAGATATAGTTGTGCTGGTTGTGTTTTCAGGGAACGAAATATTGAACAAGCCGAAATACTATTGAATAATATATTAAGCAATGATAATAATTGGACTATCCCCGAACCACCTCCAAAGCCAACTCCGAAGAAAAGAGGTATCCTATTTCTAAGTCCTGAAGATATGCAAGAGGCAAAGAAATCTATGAAAGAAAAAGGCATTAAAGCTGACGATGTTAAGAATCTACCACCTATTGAAGAAATACATGGTCTTGATGATCCAACACAGGTAGTAGAGGTAAATTCTCTTTTTAGATTTGATGAAAGCAATATTCCTTATAATAAGTCCGCTAGACAATGCTTGGATGAGTTTGATAATTTTTTTGTTAAGCAAGAAAATTTTAATGCATATGTTAGTAGACAGTTGAAACATAATGCTTTCATGCTTGATCGCTTAGGTGATTATATGAGTAGAACTATCAATGATCTTAAACTGATTAGTAAACAGGCTTCCATGGTAACTACTCAAGTAGAACAAGTACTTAAGACATAGAATGATTTGCTTAATGAGATGAATAGTGAGAACAATGATCATTCTGTTAGAGTTGTGACTAGAGGTGGTAGAATGACCTAGGAGACTTTGTATCCTGAGGGCCATCCTAAGAGAATTGAGAAAGATTATCAAAGGAGTAATACCGATGCACCTAGTCGCTCTAGTAATAAGAGGAACAAGGATGATGATAGAACTGTGCAAGCTGCTAGTGAACCTGTTATAGATACACCTGAAAACCCAAATGATATTTTTGTCTCTGATGCTGAGACCCAATCTGGTGATGAACATGAGCCTAGTGATAATATTAATGATGAAGTTCATGTTGATGCTCAACCAAGCAATGATAATGATGTGGAGATTGAACCTACTGTTGATCTTGATAACCCACAACCTATGAATAAAAGATATGACAAGAGAGATTTTATTGCTAGGAAGCATGGTTAAGAAAGAGAACCATGGGTTCAGAAACCCATCCCCTTTCCTCCTAAATAATCCAAGGAAAAGGATGAAGGGGATTTTGAGCTCTTTATTGAAATGCTTAGACCTGTCTTTTTGCGTATGCGCTTGACTAATATTCTGAAAATGTCTCCTTATGCTAAGTATATATATGAAAGATATTGTGACTGATAAAAGGAAGATCCTGGAAGCTGAAATTTCCACCATGCTTGCTAATTATACTTTTAAGGGTGGTGTACCAAACAAATTAGGAGATCCAGGAATACCAACTATACCATGCTCTATTAAATGGAATTATGTTAAAACTGCTATATGTGATTTGGGAGTTGGAGTTATTGTTATGCCTTTCTCTTTATATCGTAGACTGGATTTGAATAAGTTGACACTTACTGAAATCTCTTTGTAAATGGCTAATAAATCAACTACTTTACCTATCGGTATTTGTGAGGATGTACCTGTCGTAGTTGCAAATGCTACTGTTGTAATGGACTTTGTATTTCTCGATATTCCCGAGGACGACAGTATGTCGATCATCCTTGGTAGACGCCTTCTGAATACTGCAGGGGCTGTTATTGATGGCAACAAGGGCCATGTCACCTTTCATATTAATGGTAATGAGCATACAGTAAACTTTCTGAAGAAACAACCTCAAGTTCATTGTATCAACTCCATTGAAAAAATTCTGATGATTATTATTGGAGACTTTAAATTCCCTCTTCCTACTGTCAAGAAGAAATATGATATACTTATTGTTGGGGATATGCATACACTACAGGAAATAGATATTTTGCCGTCCGACATCCCGACGGCAAAGGCATGAATCCCGGACGACAAAGGCTTCGTCGTCCGCCATCGGACGGCAAATCGTTTGGCTGAATGAGCCATGGTAAAGGCCTCTTTGCCGTCCGCTGGCGGACGGCAAAGACCTTTGAATATTTGCCGTCCGCCAGCAGACAGCAAAGGGCCTGGACAGCACACGTGACAACTTAGCTCCATTAGGGGGCTTAACGGCGTGCTTTGTTGTCTTTGCCGTCCGCAAGCGGATGACAAAGAACCTTTTTTTTGCTAGCCTAGGTGGGTTCTTTGCCTTCCGCTGGCGGACGGCAAAGACTTTAAGTTCTTTGCCGTCTGCCAGCTAACGGCAAAGAACCCACCTAGGCCAGCCCTAGTTTGCATAGGTAGCTGCCACGTGGCCACTTTGCCGTCTGCTAGCAGACGACAAAGACCTTTGCCATCCGCCAGCAGACGGCAAAGTGGCCATATAGCCCCTATTTTTTTGTTATTCTTAAAATCATTCAATTTGATAGAATATTCATATATAACCAACATATACATATCCAACGTACATATCCAAAACATACATATCATTCAACAAGTTCCAACAAGCATACCAAATAAGTTCCAACAACATATACAAGTTTCGAACAACATATCCAACATACATATTGAACACAAGTGTCCAACATACATATCCAAAACAAGTTTCCAACATATACAATAAACACAAAGGAAGCAGAAGTACAAGAGTACACTCCATCAATGCAAGCTTCCTCATCTGTAGCAAATCTGCAAAGTAGGAAAGATTAGAGTTAGAAGAAGAAGAACACTAGGTAGAAGAAAAACAAGAAAAAGAAGAACAAAAAGAAGAAGAATTTATCTTCTCTTTCTTTTTCTCCTCTCCTCTCCTCTTCTCCAAGGTAGTAATGTCATTTTCTAGCTAACTAAGCATATCAAGTCATTTTGGAGGCAAAATTGCTAAGTATAGGTCATTTTAGAGCTATTCTAGGTAGACTATATCATTTTGGAGCTAAGTAAGGTTATTATGTATTTTTGAGGAAATAAGCTAAGTATAGGTCATTTTAGAGCTAAACCAAGGTTATTTTGCCTTTTTTTTACCAAAGTGAGCATATTATGTCATAAATGGACTATCTAAGCTAATTATAGATCATTATTGAGCTATCCTAGCTAGTTATGACATTTTGTACCTCAGTGAGCTAATTATGTCATAAATGAACTAGCTAACCTAGCTATAGTTCATTATTGAGATATACTAGGTACTAATGCCATTTTCTAGCTAAATAAGCATATCAAGTCATTTTGGAGGAAAAAATGCTAAGTATCGGTCATTTTATAGCTATCCTAGGTAGAATATACCCTTTTCTAGCTAACTAAGCATATCAAGTCATTTTTGAGGAAAATAAGCTAAGTATAGGTCATTTTGGAGTTAAGTAGGTCATTTCTTAATCTAAGTATGCATTTGTTAATGAAAACACTTGGAAAAACTTACCATAAACACGAAGGTGAAGGACCGGTAGGGTTTGGGCCAGGGTGAGACGTAGAAGGACCGGTCGGGGTTGCGGCAGACGCAGAAGGATCGGTCGATGCTTGTTGGGAGGCACGCAGCACCAAAGATCATTTGCAATGTATCCTTAGCATGATGCAACTCAAATGTGAATATTAGTAACTAATGACCATTTAAATGAAACTCACCTTGGGTGCTATAGCAATATGGAGCATCGACGGAGGGGTCTGACCATTGTTCTAGCACACGGTCTGCACATTTTTTTTCACGAGTCATTCATATTAGTTAGTGATGAAACAAACATTACGTGCATGGTTTAGCTAATATGCAGGAGAAACTTACCACGAGGAGCTCGTATAGGGCCCGGTGAGACGCGTCGTTACGGTTCCTCTCCTCCTCCAATTGCCTAGCCGTCCTCTCCTCCATGTTCCTCTCCCTCTGTGCCGCCTGCCTGTTTGCCTCCGCCAGAAGCTCCTGGGCCCTAGCCAGAAGCTCCATTGGCCGTGGATGAGGCCTTATCTCAGGAACAGAGCTCGTCTAGCGCTTCTTGATCTCTGGGAGAGTTCTAGGACAATGTATCAGTCCATCCCCAATGACTATCGAACCATGGGGCCTCCCACCACCAGATATCATCACGAGCTCTGGATCAAAAGGACTCTGGCTCGGGTTGAAGTCCTCGCCTTTCCTCTCCTTCCCCTCATCTCTACACCTCACGAGTTTGTTGTGGGAGGAGATGTTGCTGAAACTCTCTGGATGATCGAGGTCATCCTCAAAGAATGCCTTGGCCTTCTTATACGAGGCAGTATGGGCCATGGCATAGAGGTCGAACAGAGGTGGCACCTCCTTCTTGTTTTCTCGCGCCTAAAAGAGGTGAACAAAATATTAGTTAAGGGCTCAAGTAGCATGAAGAATGAAATTGCATGCATCATGAAGCAAACCACATACCCCGTTATCCCCGTACTCAAACAGGTTGGAGCTCCCTTGATGGTGTGGCACACCTCTCAGTTGGGCATGCTTCTCCTTGGCCTTGTTGTGTTCGGCTAGCCATTCGGAAGAGCACCACTCATCCACCAATGCCTCCCAATAGTCCGTTGTATCCGCACACCATCTCGGGGGCACCTAAGTTAGACAGAGAAATTTCAGCGCTACTTAATGTTACTCGAATCAAATCAAATAGATAATTAAATCAAATCAAAGAAACTAAGTACAAGGCCTTAAGAATAGATAATTACCTTCATAAACTTCTCCTTACTCAGATAATTTTTGCGGCACTTCTGCTTGGCCCTCTTAATGTTACTCGAGGCGTAGTAGTATCGAATAGCCTGCACCCGAGCCTCGTGCCGTAAGTTCTGAAGAAGGCGCTTGCACTCGGCTTTGAGAACAATAGCCGCTCTCACCTCGTCTTCCTCAAGACACTTGTAGAAGGTCTGCAATCAAACAAGAAAACACATTACACACCGATTAGTACAATCACTAGTTATTGTTGATTGTTAATTCAATAAAGGAGAAATTACCCAAAAGCAACGGATCACAATGTAAGCCACCGTCTTGCACAAGACACCGTCGACCATCTCCTTCGGCGTGGCCGGGGCAACCTTGTACAGCTCCCAGGTCAGTGCTACCTGTCGAGCCTCAACCTCACTAGGCAACTGGACCTTTCCTGGGAAGTGGTGCTTGAGAAGCACACCAAGGACCTGGTTGGGCCTACGGACACCATGCTCATATTTCCAACCCCTACAGTATGAAAAGGCCAACACATTAGATATTAATTTGAAGAAACATGAAGGCAAAAGGTTAAAAAAGAGTAAATGCACTTACTTCTCCGCATTAGGCGCAATCAACCACCTATGCTCGCAGGGCATCGTCACGTGAGGCAGCTTTGTACAAGCATGCTAGTAGACCTTCTTGCCCTCATCAACCAGCTCGCCCTCGCTATAGGTGTCCTCAACCAAGTAATTGTCCTCGCCACCATAAGCATGGCCACTAGCCTCCGGAGTCACGTGGGACGAAGACTCTGGGACCCGAGTCTCCTCGGACGAAGACTCTGGGACCGGAGTCTCCTGGCACGAAGGCTCGGTGACCCGAGGCTCGGTGACCCGAGGCTCGTCGACCCGAGGCTCGTGGACCGGAGTCCGAGACGGGTCCAAGTTAGAGGGGTCCACCTGAGACGGAGCACTCCTGTCGTCGGGAGAATCAGCTGGGGTGGCGGCAAGGAAGGCGCAGCGGCCTTCCTACCTCTAGAAACTCTCTTCGGCTTCCCCCGACCTCTCCCAGTAGAATAAGAAGCGCCCACTGGTGTCTGCATGCTGTGTACCGGCGCTCTCCGGAGTTGCTGGGGTGGAATAATAGCACCCCTCCCAGCACGCGCCGAGGAAGGAGGTTCAGAGCACTCTCGACCCCCGCCCACCATCTGTCAACACCTGCAATGACAAAGAGTGAACGAAATTCGTTCAACATAAAAAAATTGAATACCTAATAACATGAACTAATTAATAATATATATGTACATAATAGTAATTGGTATTACATCGTGGGTGGATGTACATCGGTATAATGCGTGTGTGACTTTCGGTTCGTCGAGGCTTTCCTTAAGTAACTCTCATATTTCATGGTGTGTTGGTGCGCTCTCTCTCACACTGATATGGTGGGGTATATTTGTTGGTGGGCACTCTCTAACAGTAATAGTTCGACCGTCGGTGACGGACGCCCCACCTCTTCTCTTCTTGCTCAATATATCAATGAGTATATCGCAAAGAAGAGAAGAATGATGAGGCGCCCCCACAACAACAGTCGAGATTCCTCCATCAAGAACACACATGAAAGTCACACAAGGTGCAACGACAGACCAAAAGTCACACACGCATTATACCGATGCACAACATTTAAATCCACCTGATCAATATAAATATGATGTTTTGTATAAAAAAATCGAAAAATATATGACCTAACTCATAATTCAAAAATATATGAGCTTTGTCGTGTCGGGGTCGGGGTGTCTGCGGTGTCGTGTCGGGGTAGGGGAGCTGTGTCGTGGTCGGGGGTGCCGTGTCGCGGTCGGGGTGTCAGGGTGTCATGTCGGGGTCGGGGTGTCGGGGATGTCGTGTCGGGGTAGGGGTGCTGTGTCGGGTTAGGGGGTTCCTCGACGTCGATGAAACCCTAAATAGCAAGTATCATCGGTGTGAGATACATGTGGCACTCGGTGTTGAACACTAGATCCACATCCCGCAAGTGACGCCGGCGCCCGGTGTCCCGCGCGCAGGCATAGTTCTGGGGGCCGATGACGGTCGAACACCTTGGCAAATTTGTCTGGCAGCCTCTGCGATGAGGATTAAAGCCATGTTTTGAAACTTCAAACAATCAAACCGACTTGAGTCAGTTAGGGTGTTTCAAGTTTCAACACTTGGCTTTTAATCGTCATCACAGAGGCTGCAAGACAAATTCGCATAGGTGTTCAACCACCATCGACCCCGAGAACTGTTGCTGTGGGACGCCGGACACTGGCGTAACTTGTGGGACATGAATGTAGTGTTCGACACCGACGGCCACATGTATCTCGCACCGACGATACTTGCTATTTAGGGTTTCATCGACATCGGGGGTGTCATGTCGGGGTCGAGATGTCGGGGGTGTCGTGTCGGGGTCGGGGTGTCGGCGGTGTCGTGTCGGGGTAGGTGTGTTGTGTCGTGGTCGGGGGTGCCGTGTCAGGGTGTCGGGGGTGTCGTCTAAGGGTCAGGGTGTCGGGAGTGTCATGTCGGGGTAGGGGTTTTGTGTCATGGTCAGGGGTGCCGTGTCACGGTGTCAGGGTGTCGTGTCAGGGTCGGGGTGTCGGGGGTGTCGTGTCGGGGTCAGGGTGTCGGGGGTGTCATGTCGGGGTAGGGGTGTTGTGTTGTGGGCGTGGGTGCCGTGTCAGGGTGTCGGGGTGTCATGTTGGGGTCGGGGTGTCAGGGTGTCGTGTCGGGGTCGGGGTGTCGGGGGTGTCGTGTCGGGGTCGGGGTGTCGGGGGTGTCGTGTCGGGGTCGGGGTGTCGGGGGTGCCGTGTCGGGGTCGGGTGTCGGGGGTGCCGTGTCGGGGTCGGGTGTCGGGGGTGTCGTGGTCGGGGGTGCCGTGTCGGGGTCGGGGTGTGGGGGGTGTCGTGTCGGGGTCGGGGTGTCGGGGGTGCCGTGTTAGTGTCGGGGTGTCGGGGTGCCGTGTCGGGGTTGGGGTGTCCGGGAAGTCGTGTCGGTGTAGGGTTGCTGTGTCATGGTCGGGGGTCCCGTGTCGGGGTGTCGGGGTGTCGTGTCGGGGTCGGGGTGTCGGGGTGTCGTGTCGGGGTCGGGGTGCTATGTCGTGGTCGGGGGTACCATGTCAGGGTGTTGGAGTGTCGTGTCGGGGTCGGGTGTAGGGGGTGTTGTGTCGGGGTCGTGGTGTCGGGGGTGCCGTGTTGGGGTCGTGGTGTCGGGGGTGTCATGTCGGGGTCGGGGTGTCGGGGGTCCCGTGTCGGGGTCGGGGTGTCAGGGATGCCGTGTCGGGGTGGGTGTGTCGGGTCGGGGTCGGGGTCGGTGTGTCGGGTCGGGGTCGGGGTCAGGGTTTTTTCTTTTTTTTTATTTTTTTCTTCTTCCT
The DNA here is from genome assembly GCA_022496015.1 of Hordeum marinum. NCBI lineage: Eukaryota > Viridiplantae > Streptophyta > Magnoliopsida > Poales > Poaceae > Hordeum > Hordeum marinum. The sequence goes on along the minus strand of CM039674.1, from coordinate 510,688,419 downwards.
TTTCTTCCTTTTCTTCCTTTTTTCCTTCTTCTTCTTCTTCCTCCTTTCCTTTTTTCCTCTTGTTCTTCTCCTCCTCTCCTCTTTTTTCTTCTTCTTCTTCCTCTTCTTCTTTTTTCTTCTCCTCCTCCTCCTCTTCTTCTTCCTTTCCTTTTTTCCTCTTCTTCTTCTCCTCCTCTCCTCTTTTCTTCTTCTTCTTCTTCTTCTTTTTTCTTCTCCTCCTCCTCTTCTTCTGTTTCTTCTTCTTATTATTATTTTTTTCTTTTCCTGTTTTATTTTTCCTTTTATTTCTTCTTCTTTTCTTCTTTTTTTCTTCTTTTTACTAATATGAACTAATAACTAACTAATATGAACTAACTAACATGAACTAATAAAAACAAAAAAAACATAAAAAGGCAGGAGGGTGGAGCTCACCGGAGGGGGGTCGAGGCGGCGACGCGGGGCGGCGGAGGGGAGGGGCAGAGCTTGGTCATCGGGGGTGCCTGCTCGCCGGCGCCCCGACGCGGCTGAGCGGCGGGGCAGGGCGTGGCGGGGGCGACGGGGCCGAGGTGGTGGAGGAGGCTCGCGGGGAGGGGGCGGGCGGCGCCGCGCCCTGGCTCCGGCAGTGGTGGAGAAGGGCCGCGGGGAGGGGGCGGTCGTGGAGGAGGGCTACAGGGAGGGGGCGACGGCAGGAGGGTAGGGCGGCGGTGTTGAGAGAGACCGGGAAAGAGAGATGTGAGAGAGAGAGAGAGGCACGGGGGGCGGGGCTGAAAGTTAAGTTCATTTCATTGCCGCCGTCGGCACTTGCTGTCTGCCATCAGCTGGTTCTTTGCTGTCTGCTTTGGAAAGACAGACGACAAACAACCTCTTTGCCGTCCGCCAGCGGACGACAAAGAGCTGGCAGACGACAAATTGTCTGATTCAAGTAGTGATGTCCCCATTGAGAAAAAAGAAGAAATGCTGAGGAGATTGTTAAGAGGATCTTCAAGACGGAGTTCTAAGGCAGGAGAAAATGAGATAAGGGAAAAACCCACGTAGAATCTTCCTCACGTCGCAAAAGTTCAACCATGTGAATGGCCATGTGACACATTCTTGAGGGCAGCCGACATTTATGAAGATTTATATTATTTGGCTAAGAATGCAGTCCTCGCCGACTTCCTTAACGATAAGAAGTTTTTCACTGGGAGATGCAGGAGCTTGCTGACCAATGGAAATGTGAGGACGCTCTTGAGTATCCGAGTTGTTCCATCCATTGCCCTAAACCAACTTAGGCCTAAAGGCTATGCTTGGGGGAGTACATATTTCTCACCGACTTACATTCATGTTCACACATTCATCTTATTAGTCGGTGTTCATACTTTTTTATTGTACCATCCATGGTAGTTTATTTCCTTGTTTCGCTTTCATCTTGTGTGTTTAATTAACTTTGAGAAAAAAACAAAAAAAATAGTTTTGGCTTTAACTTCTAGTTTGCTTAGTGTTATCATTAAATGAAAATCCAAAAAGATTTTTCTTTCTCCTTTTGTTTGTTGGGAGCTTTCCTGTGTAAATAGTTTTGTCGTTCTGGTTTTGATTTTTCTTTCTTCGGGTCTTAAGGAAAAGACCTTAATGAAAATGTTGAGTGGAACTCATACACATAATTGTTTATCGATCAGAGAGATCATATTACCTTGACTTCTCCTTGGAGTTATTGTTTGCAGATTCCAGCTTAGTCCAATGCACGTGCACTCTTATTGTTCGGTCGTCGAAGTGAAAGGCAATAATGACGATATTTGATGAAAAGATTGAGATCGGGAAAAGATGGTATCAACTCGACCTATCTTGCTTTTTTAAATATGATTAGCTGATCGTTCCAAATTCAGTTCATCATTGATGAAACATATTTGCAATGACAATTAGAGATTATAGTTACTCATGGCATGCTTAATTAGCTAAGAGTGGATAATTGTTTGTCTTGGGTTCCAACATGCATATTAAAATAGTTGTGGTCACTAGTAGAAAACAGACATTTCATCCCAAGCATTAGTCCCGGTCTGGTTATGAGCCAGTACTAAAGATGGTATTAGTCCCGGTTCGTGCCGGGTCCAACGGCTAGGAGCAGGGTGACCTTTAGTACCGGCTCGTGAGGGATCTTTAGTACCGGCTTGTGTCACTAGCCGGTACTAAAGGGGGCGTGGCAGGCTTTTGGTCAGACTTGGGCCCCACGTGCCTCTTTAGTACCGGTTGGTGACACCAACCGGTACTAAAGGGCAACCTTTAGTACCGGTTGGTGTCACCAACCGGTACGAAAGACTTCGTACATATATGCCTCGTCCGCAGCCAATCGAAGGGACTCTCATTTCTCTGTTTTCTGCCCTATTCTTCTTCTTGCTCGAAGCTCGTCCTCCATTTTGCAAAGGATCTATCAAGATTTAAAGGCACCCCATCTATCCAAGTGTTCACAAAGGTTAGCAACATTGCCCCTTCATCTCTCATTGCTAGATTAGCTTGTGGTATGCTCAAAGATATGTGATTTGTGGGTTTTAGCTAGGTTTTGGAGGAGTGATCATTATGTGGGAGTTTATTTGATTTATATGCAATTTGAGCTCAAATTAACTTGTTAGGTTGCATATGTGTAGGTGTGGCTTATTTGGTGCCTTCCCATCCCCGTCCTAACCACCGTCGATCGTCCGCACCGTCTTGTCGCGCCACCGACCACCTTGGTGAGCCTCTTGTTCTTCTTAAAAAAATTGTTAAAAAAATTACTTGTATGATTTATATAGCTGCATGTATTATTTACTTACTTGTATTATTATTAGTTATTCTATAGTGTCATGGTTATGGTATCCGCCCACGTCGACCCTCGTCCAGTCTATGATTCAGAAAAAGTTGGGTACCACGCTGGAATTGCTGCAATGGAGGGCGAAGAATGGTGTAACTGACAAGGGATTTCAAGAATTTCTGATAATGATAAAGAAGATGCTTCCAAAGGATAATGAATTGCCTGAAAGTATGTACGAAGCAAAGAAGGTTGTCTGCCCTCTAGGATTAGAGGTGTAGAAGATACATGCATGCCCTAATAACCGCATCCTCTACCGTGGTGAGGAGTATGATAATTTGGATGCATGCCCGGTATGCAGTGCACTGCGCTATAAGATCCACCGTGATGACCCTGGTGATGTTGAGGGAAAACTCCACAAGAAGAGGGTTCCTGCCAAGGTGATGTGGTATGCTCCTATAATACCACGATTGAAACTTTTCTTCCAAAACAAAGAGCATGCCAAGTTGTTGCGATCGCACAAAGAAGAACGTAAGAAAGACGGGATATTGAGAGCACCCGCTGATGGGTCGCAGTGGAGAAAAAATGAGAGGGAGTTCGAGGACTTTGCAGCTGACGCAACGAACTTATGGTTTGGTCTTAGTAAAGACGACATGAATCCTTTTGGGGAGCAGAGCTCCAGTCACAACACCTGGCCGGTGACTCTATGTATCTACAACCTTCCTCCTTGGTTGTGCATGAAGCGGAAGTTTATTATGATGCCAGTGCTCATCCAAGGACCTAAGCAACGCGGCAACGACATTGATGTATACCTAAGGCCACTAGTTGATGAACTTCTACAAATGTGGAAAAAACAAGGTGTACGTGTGTGGGATGCGCACACATAGAAGGGAATTGACCTACGAGTGTTGATGTTTGTAACCATCAATGATTGGCCTGCTCTTAGTAACCTTTCAGGACATACAAATAAGGGATACAATGCATGCACGCATTGTTTAGATGATACTGAAAGTATATATTTTGATAAATGTAAGAAGAATGTGTACCTGGGACATTGTCGATTTCTACCAATCAAGCATATCTTAAGAAAGGTAGCAACCATTTCAAAGGTGAGCCAGATAACCGAAAGAAGCCTGGCCTCCGTACTGGTGAATTAATTATTTGATATGGTCAAGGATTTACAGGTAATCTTTGGAAAGGGTCTTGGCGGAAAATCTCTTCCGAATGACGCCAATGGACACTCACCCATGTGGAAGAAGAAATCTATATTTTGGGAACTTAAATATTGGAAAGCCCTAGAGGTTCGCAATGCAATTGATGTGATGCACATGACGAAGAATCTTTGTGCGAACTTGATAGGCTTCTTGGCCGTGTATGGAAAGAAAATATATACAATGGAGGGACGGGAGGAAAAGCAAAGAATTCAAGAAAAAGACGACATGCCTCCAAAGAAGTATCAAGGTCCTGCAAGCTACACTCTTACGAAAGAAGAGAAGGAAATATTTTTTGAATGCGTGCTCAATATCAAGGTCCCATCTCGCTTCTTGTCGAATATAAAGGGAATTATAAATATGGCACAGAAAAAATTTCAAAATCTAAAGTCTCATGACAGCCACATGATTATGACGCAATTACTTCCGGTTGCACTTAGGGGGCTTCTACCCGAAAATGTTCGATTAGCCATTATGAAGCTATGCACATTGCTCAATGCAATTTCACAGAAGGTAATCGGTCCAGAAATCCTACCAAGGTTAGAGAATGACCTGGTCCAATGTCTTGTTAGTTTCGAGTTGGTGTTCCCTCCATCCTTCTTCAATATTATGACGCACGTTCTAGTTCACCTAGTTGAACAGATTAACATTCTGGGTCCTATATTTCTACACAATATGTTACCCTTCGACAAGTTCGTGGTAGTCTTAAAGAAATATGTTCATAACATGCTAGTCCATAAGGAAGAATCACCAAGGGATATGGAACAAAGGAGGTTATTGTGTTTTGGGTTGACTTTGTTCCTGACATTAAGCTGATTGGTCTTCTTGAATCGCGGCATGAGGGGAGACTGGGTGGAAAAGGCACACTAGGAAAGAATGAAGCAATAAATATGGACGGGAATTCTTTCACTCAAGCACACTACACAGTTCTACAAAATTCCACCTTGGTGACTCCATATATCGAGGAATACAAGGATATTGTACGGTCCAAGAACCGGAGCACACTGACCCCTGGATTGAATGTAAACACATGGAGACTTTCGCCGCTTGGTTGCAAACAAATATCATCAATGACAACGATGTTCCATATCAACTGTACTGGTTGGCCAAGACACCAAGTTCGACTGTAACGACTTTCAAAGGGTACAAGATAAATGTGAATACATTTTACACGATCGCCCAAGATAAAAAGAGCACCAACCATAACAGTGGTGTCCGCTATGTGCAACCAACTTTCAAGACACATATTATGGTTACATAGAAGAGATATGGGAAATTGACTATGGACGTGATCTTAAGGTCCCTTTGTTTCGGTGCAAATGGGTCAAATATACTAGAGGCGGGGTATAGGTAGACCCGCAGTAAGGAATGACAACAGTGGATCTCAACAATCTTGGGTACATAGACAACTCATTCGTCCTAGCCAATGATGTGGCTCAGGTTTTCTATGTGGAGGACATGTCTAGCAAACCGAGGAGAAAAAAACATAAGGAAGCGAATACATCATACGATGAGCCAAAGCGCCACATATTTCTTTTAGGGAAAAGAAACATTGTGGGAGTGGAGGAAAAGACAGACATGTCAGAAGATTATGAAAAGTTTCGTGAAATCCATCCCTTTAGAGTGAAGACTGACCCAAGCATCCTGTTAAATGATGAAGATTCTCCATGGTTATGACGCAATCATAAACAAGGGACAAACATGGAGAAAAAGTCTTACACCGCGAGATCCCACTCTGGGATGTGACCGGCTTGACCGTCATCACTTTCTATGTGAAGGACATGCATGCATTTTCTAGCATGGTATCTTTGTAACAGTTTGTATACGAAGTGCATCCATTTTTTGCCGTAACCCTCTCAACTCTTTAGAAGTTGCTATGTGGGTGAAATTATGATGGCATGCCAAGTTACAACTTTTTCAGAGTTTATTGGTACTGCTTTTCAAATTTAGAATCATTTAGCTCAAAATAAATCATTAAATGCATGAAAAATATCAAATGAGTCACAAAGGGTTGAAAAATGATGATGCACCTTTGAATGCTGCATATTGAACACGCAAAAAGTATGGAGTTAAAATAAGTTATTAAAAATGAAATCCCTTTGTAATAGATGAGTTTTCGTTCGAAACCCTCGTACTTCGAAAGACATTGTCCAATTTATACACGAAGTGCATCTAGTTTTTGCCGTAACCCTCTCAACTCTTTACAAGTTGCTATGTGGGTGTAATTATGATGTCATGCCAAGTTACAACCTTTTCATAGTTTATTTGTATTGCTTTTCAAATTCAGGGTCATTTAGCTCAAAATAAATCATTAAATGCATGAAAAATATCAAATGAAGTTAGAAAGGGTTGCAAATTGATGATGTGCCTTTGAATGTTGCATATTGATCACACAAAAAGTATGGAGTTAAAATAAGTTATTAAAAATGAAATCCCATTTTAATAGATGAGTTTTCGTCCGAAACCCTCATACTTCGAAAGAGATTGTCCAATTTGTACACGAAGTGCATCCAGTTTTTGCCGTAACCCTCTCAACTCTTTAGAAGTTGCTATGTGGGTGAAATTATGATGTCATGCCAGGTTACACCGTTTTTAGAGTTCATTTGTACTGCTTTTAAAATTCAGGGTCATTTAGCTCAAAATAAATCATTAAATGCACGAAAAATATCAACTGAAGTCAGAAAGGGTTGAAAATTTATGATGTGCCTTTGAATGCTGCATATTGAACACACAAAAAGTATGGAGTTAAACTAAGTTATTAAAAATGAAATCCCTTTGTAATAGATAAGTTTTCGTCCGAAACCCTCATACTTCGAAAGAAATTGTCCAATTTGTACACGAAATGCATACAGTTTTTGCCGTAACCCTCTCAACTCTTTAGAAGTTGCTACGTGGTTGAAATTATGAGGTCATGTCAAGTTACAACCTTTTCAAAGTTCATTTGTACTGCTTTTCAAACTCGAGATATGACATTTCAAATGCCATTTAATCAAATTGTCTTATACAGCCGTTTAAGTTGTTCAAACATGCATGGAAATGCCATAAACAGATTCTTTATATTTTTATGATATTTTTTCATATATCATTTATTTCCATTGGAGTCATAGATTTTTTTCTATGATTTTCTAAAGTTTAGGGATTTTTCTAAAATAATAATTAATAACGAATTAAAAAACCTTTAGTACCGGTTCGTGGCTCGCACCGGTACTAAAGACCCTTTAGGACCAGTGCGAGCCACGCACCGGTACTAAAGGTCCTCCACGTATAAATAGTGGAGGCCTCATTCCGGTGCGAGCCACGCACTGGGAGAAGCTTATTTGCGCCGCCGCTAGGCTGCCGGAATTCGGACCTCCTCGCCGCCGGACCTCCTCGCCCCCCTCCCCGAGCCAGCTCCTCGTCGCCGCCCCCGACGCCGTCCCCGAGCCCTGCCCGACGCCATCACCTCCGAGCCGTCACCAAGCCCTGCCCGATGTCGTCGCCTTCGAGCCGTCCCCGAGCCGTGCCCGCGACGCCATCGCCGGACTTCCTCTCCCTCCTCCCTAAGCCCGCTCCTCATCGCCGCCCCCGACACCATCGCCGAACCCTCCCCCAACGCATCGCCCCCCCCCCCCCCCCCCGACGAGCCCCGACAATCCATCCTGCCGATGAGCCCCGACGAGCCCTGCCAAAATATACTATGATGCAAAAGCTGATTTTTAGGAATTTTAGGAATTTAACTATGGATTAGATGCTGGAATTTTAGGAATTATAGGAATTTTAGGAATGTTAGATGAATAGATAGATATGTTGTGGCAAAGTTGTTAGATGGATGTTTAGATTTTTAGATAGATATGTTGTGGCAAAGTTGTTAGATAGATATGGACGAGGATCCCCAGCCACGCAGCACCCTACCATTCGGCCATTGGCACGTGGGACCGCGCGGCAACCTGTCCCACATGCCAGTGGCCGAACGGCAGGCTACCACATGTCAGAGGAGCCGGCTCTGATAGATATGTTAGATGGATAGATAGATGAATAGATAGAGATGTTAGATGGATAGATAGAGATGTTAGATGGATGTTTAGATTTTTTTGCATTGGAGTTCATTTTTTGCATTAAGCTTTGGATAGGTAGAAATGGTAGATGGATGTTTAAATTGATGTACATATATAGAAAATGTTGTAATGATGAGTTTTTTTGTTCATAGATTGTTTTTGTCCATGTATGTATGTATGTATAGAGGGATGGATTGATATATATGGTACATGTTCATATGCAGACTTCAGGAAAACATTCCCGGATGTTATTCCCCTTCCGTTTCACTTGTTAGATGCTAAGTGTTAATTTTGCTAAGCTTTATTTTTTTTCTTCATAATTAAGTGTTTCTTCTCAACGTCGACGATGCCGATCCCGCATCCTCGTCGTCAAGTCGGCGGAGGAGGTCAATTGCTTGAGCCGAGAGATCCTCACCGGGACTAGGCTCTCCGGGCTGGTACTGGAAGGTGCTGCCTTTCGGGCGGTGCAGCTTGGTGAGGAGCCAGCCCGTCGTCCACCCGGATGTTTTGTGGTGGCGGACGCATGGGCCATGGACGATTCGGAGGCTTGAGTCCCCCCGCAGACGTGGTACAGTACCATGTTAGCAAAGAGAACGAACACGTCCGTCGCTACATGGCAGCTTTGGAGGCCAGGTCCGACAATACCTGGCAAATTCTTTAGGGATCTCACTGGAGCTATGTACCTGTGATGGTTCCTTCTCTTTGGGTGTCCACCGCCCGCCCCGATATCCGTCGGGCGCTAGGGTTCTAACTAGCTAGATCGATATATTAGCTACTATATATGTATTATTATGATGTATTAGCTAGATCGATGGATTAGCCGATGTATTAACAATTATCCGAGATTATGAGATGAGATCTTTTCTAAGAACTACTATATATGTATTCGATGATGCATTATTAATTAACTATCAGTTATTTTGCTTCTTGAATGCATGCTAATTTGAATACTAACTTGTTTTATCTATATTATCTATATAGCTATGGACAATACCGGTAGAGCTCATGAACATGACATCTTCGACATGATACGCTCCTCCGAAAACCCAGCAGACCTTCTGGGTGAATCACATGATGATTATGTCTCATAATATCTGAACGATTACGGTGATGGATGTGAGGCCGAGGAAGAACAACTTATGTTCCAAAATCCGGCACAACTAACAATGTCCGGCAAGGTATATACACATATTAGCCTCTGGTGATCATTACATGTGTATTAATTGATTTGTATATATATATATATATATATATATATATATATTAGCAAATCTTTTCTCTTTTAATTATCAGCCCTACGGATTGAGTCAATCTAGTAGAAAGGTACGAGCCAGTGCCAAAATATTGGACGGCAACGAAAAGCTCAATCTTGATGCTTTCAAACATGATGGCGCACCGACTCACCTTGAAGCCAATGCCAAGACATTTGTGCGTCAATGCGGAGTGGTTGTTAGGGACGGAGTCCCGATCACATTGCAAGAATGGATTCAGCCAAACAAACCAAAACCAGGAGTGAATTATGTCGATACAAGAATTAAAGATGCCCTTTGGCAAGATCTCATGGAGCATTTCATCCTACTAGATTCTCTCTTGGAGCGCCAAAGGGACAAAGTCAAGGAGTTTGCTCTCCATATGATGGCTGATGCGTTCCAGACTTGGAAGAAAAGATTATGGATCGAGTACAACGGTAGAGGCTAGAAGGCACCCGAATTCAGAGGAATATACAAGAAGGTAACGAATCACTGGGACACATTTATCGAGTACAAGACATCGGAAGCTGCTATGGAGAAGTTGGCAAAGAATAAGATAAATGCGGAGAAAAAAAAGTATCACCATAAACTAGGGACAGGTGGATACAAGTCAGCCATTCCTAAGTGGGATGCATTAGAGAATAAGATGCATGCTCAAGGGATTACTCTAGTAACCTTCAACTGGCCCCGGAGGTGCAGGAATTGGTTTGTTGTGCATGGGGGAAAGTCGGACCTAGCAACAGGGAAGATTATTGCACTGGCCAGTCTGAAGCATGTATCAGATGAGTTAATTGAAGCAGTAAAAGCTGACCAAGAAGGACGATTTCACCCCGATGGAGAGAACGACGAGCTTACATGCGCCCTCGGGAATCCCAAACATGGAGGAGGAACACGAGGCGTGGGTGTTATTCCGTGGTACGAGATGTTTGCGGGATGGAAGGACATGTATAAAATCCGTTCGAGAAAAGAGAAGGTGGAAGCAGACAAACTTTCAAAGTTGGAACAGAAGTACGAGCAGCAGCAGTTGTAGATACAGGTACTGGCCCAGCAAAGGGCAACTCCGCGATCGGAGGCATCGGAACCCGTCCTATCTACACTGCCGAAAATCAGCGTGGGTTCCACGGGGGCACCGCTGGGTCACACCCCCATGGCTGATATCACCAACAAGACATCTTATGAGCTAATCCACAAAATGAAGAACATACCCATGTCATTCGTGTTGGGCTATGCTTTAATCTTTTTTGCGAAGCAGACCCTACCGCCAAAGGAGGTAATACCCAAGGAAGTCCAAGAGCACTTTATGGAACAATTTATTGATCGACCCCCGACATATGTGGAGCGTATGCCGATAGACTATGAGCGACAGATTCAGAAGGCAAGTGAGCAGAGAAGTCGGCCCAGCCCAAGGAAGAAGTCGGGAAGTACGGCATCAACGACAGGTGGTACTACTAGCAGGAAAACAGTTCCCTAGCTCGGGAACAATACAAGCAATCGATCTCTCCGCTCAAGGTCAGTACCAATCCAAGCAAGCAATCGATCCAAGCAGTCAATGTGCGAGGCCTCGAAGAAGTAGATGTTATAGGTCTCACTCTTGGCCAAATCCTTGGCACCGAGGAAATCTGCGGGTAGGGTGCAGATGAGTACACAATGCAATATGCCGTCGGAAAACCACTTGTCACACCCGAGCAGTACAAGGAACTACCAACTGCGATGCGACGGTTGCATGATTGGTACCTGCGTGAAGCAAAGCGAGGGGAGACGACGGTCATGGTCAGAGTAAGGAAAGAGCATTACGTAAATGGATGTGACCTATGTCTTGAATTCTCAAAACTTTTCCAGTTATACCACATGGACTCTATCGACAAAACTCTCATCAGTTGCTATTGTCTGTAAGTGATTTATATCTTAAATAAATTAAGTTTCTAGCTAAGATATCGTTCATTGGCTTATCCTCACTATATATGTTCTTTTCTACACTATTATGCAGATTGAAGATGTGTGAATTCAAACAAGAGGGATTCGATGACATTGGGTTCATCGACCCAAATACCGTTCATGCCAAGGACACAGAAGATATCTTGGAAAATTTTCTAGAAGCACTAATGAATACCAAATCTACTATAATATTTCCTTACAACATGGGGTGAGTGTTTACTCTCTTGTATACTACAAATTCTATTTTTGCTTACTAGCTCGCTGTCAAGTGTAGTTGATGACTTATATGCATGTCTGCTTCATTATATAAACTTCTACGCAGAGACCACTATATCCTCCTAAATAATATCCTTGCGGATGGACTAGATACACTAGAACAATCATACGTGGACTTGTATTTTATGATAGAACGGTAATTTCAATCTTTATCGACCTCGCTTTTTTCATTATTTCCTGATATCAAAAGTAATTATAATAACTCTTTCATTCTTTTTATTTGCCGCGTAGTGTTTGAAAAAACATGATAGAAAAAACCATCACGGTCGTCAATGGAAACCGAAGCTAAAGTGGAAAAAGATGCAGGTAACTGAGTAGTACTAATAGGTTTGCGCATCTCTTTAATTCTAGTTTCAATACCATTATCATGCTTGATTATTAACTATCTTATTGAATTATATCCTTTTGCCAAGTGCGAGAAGCAGCCATAGGGGACAAATTTATGTTGATACTTCCTCTGCGTGAACATTCGCATCCAGACCGAAGGCCGTATACGTCGTAGAGGAGCACGTCAAAGACAACTCCAGGTTTGGCAGATCATGTCGAAGCTCTCACCCGAGAAATGCTTTGTAGCACTTCAAGAGGAATTTGTGGCATTTCTTCTTTGACATGCCATTGATGTAAACGGAGAGCACTATTACTTGTCGGCCTCAATAATTTCAGCAAATCAGTAGTAGAAAACTGAGATTTCATCCAGAGCACTAGCTAGCTAGTTCTGGCCGGGTTTTGGGCCTTAGTTTATAAGTCCGGAATATATATGGATGTGTAATTCCGTTTGTATATATACTGTGTATGAGATATTGTATATTATATTACATATATATATGCATCAACTTGTGTAATGTTTACAGTATGTAGCACCGTAAAATAAATTTGAAATGAATCGAAAACACAATAAATAGAGAGGGAAACTAAAACATAATTAAAAGCTAAAAAAAGAACACTTAGTACCGGTTGGTGATACCAACCGGTACTAAAGGTCCTCCACCACCAGCCCACGCAGGCAGCCACGTGGTGGGCCTTTAGTACCGGTCCGTGGGCCAACCGGTACTAAAGGTCTGGACCTTCAATACTGACCCTTTAGTACTGGTTGGGGAACCGGTACTAAAGGCCCGTCCCGACTGGGACTACAGGTCGACATTCTACTAGTGGATGTAGTATGATGGGATGGTATCCTCCTCTGAATTATTCAACTGGCTCGACTTGGCACATGTTCATGCCTGTAGTTGAAACAAAATCAACATAGCCTCTATGATATTTATGTTCATGGTGATTTATATCCTACTCATGCTTGCATTGCATTCAAGGTTGGTTAATCTCAAAGCATGTTGATGACTCTGTCGCTCTCTAGTTGGTCACTCCCTAGTCATTTGCTAGGCTTCACTTGTACTAAGAGCGTGTCGATCCAATTCCTCAAACAATAAGTTGTTCCATATGAGTCCGCCATACCTACCTATATGCAGTATTTACCTGCCGTTCCAAGTAAATTTGCATGTGCCAAACTCTAAACCTTCAAATAAACATTTTGTTTTTTATGCCCAAATCGCTCCTGTGGCGACTATGGGCTTTCACTATCTTCCATGCTAGGTGGGTTATTCTCACTATATGTGTTGATTCACTGCCATTCACGAGAAAGTGGCTGGTAATCGGGATGCCCAGTTCCATGCTCGAAATATAGTCAAAATGTAATTAAACAAAACTCCCCCAGGACTGTGTTTGTATGGACGGTACCCATGGATCCGTCTTGTCGTGTAATGTGACAGATTGGTGGAGGGAGAGTAGAAACTTTATCATTCTGTTTGGAAACCGCCTATAATGTATCTAACATAGAAGATGTTGAAAACCTCGTGGTCGTTATGTGAGCAATGAAAGCATATCTCTTAAAAAAATTATTACTCATCTCTGTTTTGCTAAACTCGAGCTCTGGCACCTCTGCAAATCAATGCTTCCTGTGTGAAGGGACTTTCCATTTACTTTATTGTTTAGTCATCCTATTCCTATAAAAGGCACCAATTACAGAGCACCATCATCATTTTTATGCTTTGCTGTTAATTCATATGGAGTATGACCATGACTGGATCTCTTTCACGGTGAATTACAATGTTTAGTCAGCCCATGTTCTTTAGAGGTGCTCTACATTTATGTTTTGCGGTCTTAGAAAGGCTGGCGAGATACCATTTATTCATATTGTATCATGGTTGTTTGGATGAAGTGTTGTCATCTGAGAGTTATTATTACTTCTTGCTAGTTGATTATGTCATTTGATATGAGTAAATGTGAGACCAAAATGTTATTGTGAACGGGGTTAGTCCATGGTCTTTGCTGAAAATCCGAACATCAGTTAGACATATTTACGACAGCAAGATCAAACAGAGTTTGTAAAAGTTTTTCTTTATCACTTTCAGTTTATCAACTGAATTGCTTGAGGACAAGTAATGGGTTAAGCTTGGGGGACTTGATACATCTCAATCATATCTACTTTTCTAAACTCTTTTGGCCTTATTTTGGACTATAATTTGCATGATTTGAATGGAACTAACCCGGACTGACGTTGTTTTCAGCAGAATTGCCGTGGTGTTATTTTTGTGCAGAAATAAAAGTTCTCGGATTGACCTGAAAATTTACGGCCAATATTTTGGGAATTAATAAAAATACTGTTGAAAGAATCAACCAGAGGTGGCAAGCCTGCTAGGCACAGCCACCCTCCTTGGCCACACCTAGCAGGCTTTTGGGGCGCCTGTTGCTCCACCAACCTAAATTCCACTCCTATTTATTCCTATTCAAGGAGAAAAAAATAAAGGAGAAGAGTTCATCTCGTTTCACTATACGAAGCCTCTGCCATACCCTGTTCTTCCTCGGCAGGTTAGATCTGGAGTCCGTTTTGGGCTCCAGAGAGAGGAGATCTACTCCATCGTCCTCACCAACCATCCTTCATCGCCATTCCATGATGCTCTTCTCTAGGGTTTGATCCCTAGTATCCACTATGTTCTGAGATTGATGTTTCTATGGTTAATGTTTGTCACTAGGGCCCAAGTGCCATGATTCCAGATCTGAACCTATTATGTTTTCATGAATATATATGTGTTCTTGATCCTATCTTGCAAGTTGTGGACACCTATTACGAGTTATGCTCTACATCCCCTAGGGTGACAATAACTGGGATTCTTTCCGGTGATTACCGTAGTTTGAGGAGCTCATGTATTCACCAAGTACTAATGCTTTGGTCCGGTTCTCTATTAAAAGGAAGCCTTAATATCCCTTAGTTTCCAATAGGACCCTGCTGCCATGGGAGGGTAGGACAAAATATGTCATGCAAGTTCTTTCCCATAAGCACGTATGACTATATATGGAATATGCCTACATTACATTGATGAATTGGAGCTAGTTCCGTGTCACCCTATGTTATAACTGTTGCATTATGAATGCCATCGAACATAATTATCCATCACTGATCCATTGTTAAGTTACTTCTCCGTTGCTACTGTTACAATCACTACAAAACTGCTACTGTTACTTTTGCTATCATAACCGTTACTTCCATACTACTTTGCTACTAACACTTGCTACAGATATTAAGTCTTACAGGTGTGGTTGAATTGACAAATCAACTGTGAAAACTCGAGAATATTCTTTGTCTCCCCTTGTGTCGAATCAATGAATTTGGGTTAAAAAATTTACCCTCGAAAACTATTGCGATCCCTTATACTTGTGGGTTATCAAGAAAACCGCATGAAGAAGCTCCATGCCGATGGACTTTTGGAGTCACTTGATTTGGAATCACTTGATATCAGTGAACCATGCCTCATGGACAAGATGACTAAAACCACATTCTCTAGAACAATTGAACGAGCAAGTGTCTTACTGGAAATCATACATACTGATGTGTGCGGTCCAATGAGCATTGAGGCACGTGGTGAATATCGTTACTTTCTCACCTTCACTGATGACTTAAGTAGATATGGGTATATTTACTTAATTAAGCACAAGTGTGATACGTTAGAAAAGTTCAAGCAATTTTAGAGTGAAGTTAAGAATCATCGTAACAAGAAGATTAAATTCCAACGATATGATCGAGGAGGAGAATATCTAAGTTATGAGTTTGGCAGTGACTTAAGACAGTGTGGAATTGTTTCACAATTGACTCCGCCTGGAACACCACAGCGTAATGGTGTGTCCAAACATCGTAATCGAACCATGTTGGATATGGTGCGATCTATAATGTCTGTTGCCGATTTGCCACTCTCGTTTTGGAGTTAAGCATTACAGAAGTTGTATTCACTTTAAATAGGGCGTCATCGAAATCTGTTGAGACGGCACCATATGAACTGTGGTTTGGCAAGAAGCCAAAGTTGTCGTTTCTTATAGTTTGGGAACGTGATGCTTATGTCAAAAAGCTTCAGCCTGAAAAGCTGGAACCCAAAGCGGATAAATACATCTTCATAGGATACCCAAAAGAGATTGTTGGGTATACCTTCTATCTCGGATGTGAAGGCAAAGTGTACATCACTCGAAAAAATTGAGTGGGAGGAAGATAGACCTTGATGAGGTTGTTGAACTTTTGTTTCAACCACAGAGTAGCATAGCACAGAAAGATGTTTTTGTGGAGCCTATGTCAGTTGAAAAGGAAATTAATGATGATGATATTTAAGCTTCGGATCAAGTTACTATCAAACCTCGTAGGTCGACAAGGGCACGTACTGCTCCTGAGTGGTACGGTAACCCTGTCTTAGAGGTCATGTTGTTGGACAACGATGAACCTACGAGCTATGGAGAAGCAATGATGGGCCCGGATTATGAAAAATGGTTAGAGGCCATGAAATCAGAGATGGGATCCATGTATGAAAAAAAAGTATGGACTTTGGAAGTATTTCCTGAAGGGCATAAGGCCATTCAGAACAAATGGATCTTGAAGAAGAAGACGGACGCAGACGGTAATGTCACCATCTATAAAGCTCGACTTGTGGCAAAGGTTTTTTCACAAGTTCAAGGATTTGACTACGATGCGACCTTCTCACCCGTAGCGATGCTTGAGTCCGTCAAAATCATGTTGGCAATGGTTGCATTTTTGGATTATGAAATTTGGCAGCTGGATGTTAAAACGCCGTTCCTTAATGGTTTCCTTAAGGATGAATTGTATATGGTACAACCAGAAGGTTTTGTCGATCCAGAGTATGCTAACAAAGTTTGCAAACTCTAGCGATCCATTTATGGACTGGTGCAAGCATCTAGGAGTTGGAATCTTCGCTTTGATGAGGTGATCAAATCTTTCGGGTTTGTACAAGTTTACGGAGAGGTTTGAATTTACAAGAAAGTGAGTGGGATCACTATAGCGTTTCTAGTGTTATATGTGGATGACATATTGCTGATTGGAAACAATATATAAATGTTGGAAAGCGTGAAGAAATATTTCAACAAGAGTTTTTCAGTGAAGGACCTAGGAGAAGCTGCTTTCATACTAGGCATGAAGATCTATAGAGATAGATCGAGACGCTTAATAGGACTTTCACAGAGCACATACCTTGACAAAGTTTTGAAGAAGTTCAAAATGGATCAGTCCAAGAAGGCATTCTTGCCTGTTTTGCAAGGTGTGAAGTTTAGTAAGACTCAATGCCCAGTGACTGCAGAAGACCCAATGCCAGCCTTTCCATATGTATGGCCGGAAGGTTTCAAAGTGATCCAGGAGTGGAGCACTGGACGACGGTCAAGAATATCCTTAAGTACCTAAAAAGGACTAAGGAAATGCTTCGCGTTTATGGAGGTGATCAAGAGCCCGACGTAAAGGGTTACGTCGATGCAAGCGTTGGCACCGATCCGGATGACTCTAAGTCTCAAACCGGATACATATTTATTCTTAATGGGGGAGCGGTAAGCTGGTGTAGTTCCAAGCAGAACGTGGTAGATGATTCTACATGCGAAGCGGAGTATATTGCTGCCTCGGAGGCGACAAAGGAATGTGTCTGGATGAAGGAGTTCATGACAATCTTGGAGTAGTGCCCTGTGCATTGAATCCAATGACTCTGTTCTGTGACAACACTGGTGCCATTGCTCTCGCCAAGGAACCAAGGTTTCACAAGAGGACCAGACACATAAAGAGACGCTTCAATTCCATCCGTGATTACATCAAGGAGGAGGAAATAAATATTTGCAAAGTGCACACTCATCTGAATGCCGCAGACCCGTTGACTAAACCTCTTCCAAGGGCTAAGCATGATTAACACCAGAATTGTATGGGTGTTAGATTCATTACAGTGTAAATCACATAGTGATATCAACTAGATTATTGACTCTAGTGCAAGTGGGAGACTATTGGAAATATGCCCTAGAGGCAATAATAATGTAGTTATTATTATTTTTCCTTGTTCATGATAATCGTTTATTATCCATGCTATAATTGTATTGACTGGAAACTCAATTCCATGTGTGGATCCATAGAAAACATTGTGTCCCTAATATGCCTCTAGTATACTAGCTCATTGATCAAAGATGGTCTAGGTTTCCAAGCCATAGACCTGAGATGTCATTTGATAATGGGATCACATCCTTAGGAGAATGATGTGGTGGACAAGACCCAAACTATGAGCGTAGCATATGATCGTGTCAGTTTATTGCTATAGTTTTCTGCATGTCAAGTATCTGTTCCTATGACCATAAGATCTATCAACTCACTGACACCGGAGGAATACCTTGTGTGTATCAAACGTTGCAACGTAACTGGGTGACTATAAATATTCTCTACAGGTATCTTTGAGGGTGTATGTTGAGTGGGCATGGATCAAGACTAGGATTTGTTACTCCATGTGACGGAGAGGTATCTCGGGGCCCACTCGGTAATACAACATCAGTATGAACCTTGCAAGCAATGTAACTAAAGTGTTAGCCACGTGATCTTATATTACCAAACAAGTAAAGAGACATGACGGTAATGATATGGAACTAGGTATAGAGATACCGAGGATCGAATCTCGATCAAGTAACATACCAAAGAACAAAGTGATTAATGTACGGGATTGGCTGAATCCTTGACATAGAGGTTCACCCGATAAAGTTCTTCGTAGAGGTGTCTGGGTCATGTCTACATAGTTCTTGATCCCGCAGGGTCTGTACACTTAACGTTCGGTGACATTTCGGTAGTATTGAGTTATATATGTTGGTGACTGAAGGTTGTTCGGATTCCCGGATGAGATCCCGGACATCACAAGAAGCTCCAGAGAGGGCCGGAGGTAAAGACTGATATATAGAAAAGTGGTGTTTGAACTCTAGAAAGATTTCGGGCATTTTCGGAAGTGTACCGGGAGTGAAGAATGGGTTTAGGGGGTCCACCAAGCGAGGCCACCACACCTCAAGAGGGCCAGATGGGCCTTAGGATGGCGCACCAGCCCTTGAGGGGCAGGGCGGCCAGCCCAAGAGGGCCTATGCGGCTGGATTTGTGGGAAAAGGAAAAACCAAGTGGGGAAGGGAAGGAGTCCTACTTGGAGTAGGCTTGGAGGTGGACTCCTCCACCTCCACCTCCTTTCGGCCGACTCGTAGGAGGAGCCCTAGGGGGCCAGCCCCTCCCCTCCTTCATATATATACTAGAGGGGAGAGAGGGAAGCCGCACTAGAAACCCTAACCATGATGCATTCCTCTCTTCCCGATAGATAAAATCCTCTACTTTTCGGCGGTGCTTGGGCGAAGCCCTGCCGAAATAGTTCCACCACCACTGCCGCCGTGCCTTCGCCGTACCGAAGAACTCATCTACCTCTCCGCTTCCTCTTGTAGGATCAAGAAGGCGGAGATCGTTATCGAGTTGTACGTGTGCTGAACGCGGAGGTGCCGTCCGTTCGACGCTAGATCGTGATTAGATCGCGGGACGACTAGCGATTTGCATCACGAAGACGTTCGACTACATCAACCGCGCTTCTTAACGCTTCCCGCTTAGCAATCTCTAAGGGTATGTAGATCCACTCTCTCTCTTGTAGATGCTCATCACCATGGATAGATCATGTGTGTGCGTAGGAATTTTTTTGTTTCCCATGCAACGTTCCTCAGCAGTTACTAACTACGCCAGCTACTCATTCGGGTCCACCTATAAACCCTTTTCCAGTAGTGCATTCGGAGCATCATTGGCTGCTGCACTTCAAATCCACAATTGGTTTTCTTCAAACACGACATCGCGTGAAATTGGTAGATGCTTGGTCTGTGAATCATAGAACAGGTATGCCTTGATGCCGGAACTCCTCTTGTATCTAATGAACACCTGGTGCTATGATCGACAAGCTTTGAGGGGTGCTGCTCCGCCATCTTCACATGCGCGAAACACCCACGTCCGTTGATGAGACATGTTTTCGGTTATGTTCGTGAATTGATTCATATAGAGTCTTGCCGATCACCACACCCAAAAATTCTCCAGCAAGTTATTGCTCTTGAGTAAACTCCTCGCCATGTGAATGACGGTTCGATTGCACCTTTCAGCAACCCCATTCTGCTGTTGCATACAAGGTGCCACGAGGAACCTTTCTATGCCATTCTTCTCATGGTAGTCGTTGAACTCATTCGATGTAAACTCTTCGCTGGATCTGTGCATAGAGCGGGAACTTCCAGCTTGTGTTCCATCTTCGTTCCAGGCTTCAACTGAAGGAAAGCTTTTGAACCGCTCATCTCTAGATCGTAGGAGAATGAACCACATGTACCATGAGTAATGATCTACCACAAGGAATAAGCCTCATCTTGATTGCACTACTCACGCTACACCGCCACTAAACCTCGCTGTATGCTATAACGTTATACTATTATACTGTTTTGTTGCATGCACCCAATAGCATAGCATACCATCGGCCCAAGCCCAACTCGTTCCCGGTCTTTCTTAGATGCAACATGGCCTAACCTATCCCACACGCAGTTACTCAATCCCAAGTTTGTTTGGTCCTGACCAACAGCAGGGACGGTATCATTGTCTCTTCAGCATTGCATCATCGTCTCTTGAGCGGCAGCTTCATCTCTTAAGCAGCGGTGGCGGCAGTCCCACTCCACCTTGAATCATGTCAATGGCACGAGCCACGCCTCGCACTCCAATGGCAATGGCGGCATCTCGAACACAAAGTCAACGCCCATGTAAGCCATGACCCCGACAAGTGCAACCTATCTTGATCCTTTTCCTACACGTGCGCATGAGCAGCAGATTCACACGAGAGGAGGAATTGGGCTACCACATAGACAATTAGAGACTACTTCTGCATCTAAGACAACGGAAGACTATTTTTTATGTGATTAACCGCTTATGCGTGTATAGCACCTGGATAAATTCAGTTGCTAAAATCCATACAATATGTGATATAATTGTCATTTGAATTCAAAACAGTATTTATTAAAAACTAAATTCTAAAAAGTGCAGCTGCACATTTTAGAACTTCCGAGCACACACCCTTCGGCACCGTCCGGTCGAAATAGAGGACTGAGGTGCTGGGCGGTCGGTGTATAAATAAACGAGCCCACCCATCCCCGTTTTCTGCACTATGCCACCGCGCTTAATCACTTCTCATCCCACGAACTCACCTTCTCCCCCCGTGCACACCTTCCTCCACGCCCCAGCGAGATGCGCTGCACTCAGGCAAACCCTGCGCTGGAGCTACTCCAATCACCTTCTCCGCCGACATACCCCACAACCCAACCGGTAGTGAACCATCTTGCGTGAGCGGATGCGCTACCCCGCCCCAAACCGCCGCCAGATGTGGCCCCGAGTCATGCGCTCCCCCCTCCGGTGTCATGCGCTGGAGCCGCGTCGATCCCTTGCCGGGTCGATGTATCCCGCGGCTGGGACGTGTGCTCCTGTTGTATCAGTGTCTTTCTCGTCCAAATACGGCAACAATAGAAGGCAGCGTCCCCTCCGGCAAGTCCACACTGGTTCCAACCAGCGATGGCCTCCCTGCTTCCGCGCTCATCGGAGATCCGGTACAGTCCTCATCTCATGCGTCTCTGCGAGCAAGCACAACCCGTGGGACGCTTCCGGGCACGTGATCGGCGCCAACTCCCAGCTGGCATGGTTGGGGTTTTGCACACTTCACCTTAATTCCATTGCGACCAACCCACCTGCAGGTATAGCCGGCGCTGGCTAGCTGCCATTTCGTGTTCTCTCTCGTGGGAGCCGGCTAGCTGCCATTTCGTGTTCTCTCTCCTCGGATCCGGGCTAGCTGCCATTTCATGTTCTCTCTCGTGGGAGCCGGCTAGCTCCATTTTAGTTGTGTTCTTCTATGCTTGTTCTGAACGGCGTTCTTGTCAGATTCTACCACTGTTACTTTTCCAACAGAATTTGCAAGTACAACGACAAGAAAATGTACTGACACTTTCTACAGTCTCTGAATTTAGCACTGTTTCGTTTTAAATAGAAGTTGCAAGTACAGTATGCAAGAATCATCAGCCCTATTAATGAGTCCCTAAAATGGAGTTATATACTGAGATGCAAACTTGCCTAACCATAGCCTTGTAGTTGCCTCCAACTGATGCAAATTTGCAATCTCTTTTCATTACATACTCCGATGGTAGACTATAGTTATACGGGTTTCAGTTGGTCCGCATTCGTGAAGTCGATACTGTTAGGTTGATCTCCAGCCGGTTGAGCCCAACGGCTCAACGGGCCGCGCCCTGATCGGGGGCGCCCAACCCTCATTTGGTTGGTGGGCCCCTGTTGCCAGCGCTATATAAAGAGGTGGGAAGCCGGTCGCCCGGGTTACGAGGTTGAACGTGCGTCAGACTCAAGCCACCGACAGCCCAAATCCGATCTAGGGTTAGCGCTAGGCACGGGAAGCACCACCGCCGCCGCACACGCAGCACCGCCCCGCGACGACATGGAAGGTGGTTCAAGCTCCTCTGGGCAGGGAGCAGGTAATCCTCTCATCCTCCACCTCTCTACCGGTATCATCAATCCTAGTCGATCTTGTAAGTCAATCAATGGTGTCAGAGCACCTAGGATCTAGATGGTATTTTCAGTAGAAAGCAAAGAAAAGCAAATCCCCTCCATGCCCCAAAGAACCCTAGTAGTGCAAAGAAAACAGAAAAGAACAAATTCACCGGAATCCTTTCCGGAAAAGAGCGTCGCCATTCCGGCCGTGCCTGTTCCTCTCGATGCCCACACGCATCGGTAAGCCGAGGTGCTTGGACGAAGAACGCAACCCCGCAAGGGGCAAAGAGCCCTGCAGGCAAACCGCTCGACGGCGGCGCGCCCACCGCAAGGGGACGCGCAGCCGGCGAGGGGAATGGACACAGTGCTGTCGTCAGTATCTCCACTACCTCTGCTCTCAGCGGGTTGGTGGTGGGTGGAGAAAGTGGAGAAAAGTAGAAAAGGGAAGGGGGCTTGCGCCGCCCGGACGTCCGACACCGTCGCCGGCAGCCGGCATAGCCGCCAGTGCGGGACAAAGATGGCGCGGTGGCCCTCTTTTGGCGCCGCCGCCGGCGGTCGGGACGGGCAACTGGGGCGCAGCCCCATGCTCCCACCGAGCAGGCGGAGAAAGGGGAAAGGAAGAGAGTGGAGAGCGAGCGGTGGCTCGTCGCCGGCGGCTGGCGGCCGGAGGGTGGCTTGGCACCTCCTCACTGTCGACGTGACCAGCAGGCGCAGGAACGCTCGACAGAGGGAGAGGGCGCGTCGGGGGGGGATGAGATAGGGTTTCCCCCCACCGACAGGCTGACCCAGTTTTGGTGCTCCGATCTATACACTCGGTCATTGGATGATCTATCTAGTTATCCGACGGCCACAGGGAAAAACCTAAGCAGCTCTGGGCCAAGTGGGCCAAAAGTCGCCGCTGGGCCCTGGCTGGCTGGTGCGGTGGGCCGAGGCCGACTCAGCTGCAGTTTTGTTTGTTTTTTAACAGTTTTTGTCTAGTTTTGAACAGAATTAAACATAGTTGTATCTAGTCATTTTATTCCAACGAAAATTGTCTAGAAAATAGAAAAGTAAAAAGTAAAAAGTTTCTGAAAAAGAAAAATAGAAAAGTCTCCGAAAATAAAGAAAATTTTCAGAAAAAAAAGTTCATGAATTTATTTTCATGTTTTCCGCTGCGTAAATATTTAAAAATGTCCTTTTATAAAGAAATAAAGTTTAGAGAGAATTATTTATAAAGAACACATTGAAGAGGTTATAAGAATTAATATGATTATGTTATTTTTATAACCAACGTTATTAATGACATGACCATGTTTTTTAAAGGTGTTTTTATTTCTATTAATTTACCCAACGGTGATATAGATTTAATTGCATAGACAATTATATGTTTAATTTGACCAACGTTAGATTAACACATATGGTTGTTATAATTTTGAGGAGGTTTCAACTTGATGAGTTGTTTAAAGGAAGTTACGACACTCAGAGGTGATAATTTGACCAACGTTAGATTAACACATATGGTTGTTAAAGGAAGTTTTTGCCAAATCTCACCCCGGACTGCACGGTGTGCGCCCTCGCTTCCCCGGACTGCACGGCATGCTTCTAGGCGCAAGCGACTTGGCGCTATGGCCCAGGCCCTCCTGGGACCTCCCATGCGCAGGCGAGATGTCCCGCTGACCCGAACCACCCGAAGCAGGACCAGGCGAGGGAAGACCCGGGCTACCGGTTGTACCCGATGTGCCCCTTGCAGCAGCCTTCACGCCCACTTGAGCGAACATCGGAGAGCCCCCGACCGCCGGCTTCACCCCCCCCCCCCCCCCCCGTCGTGCTGCTTTGAACCGGACAACGCAGCGGAAGCACCGATCGCAGAAAAACCGTCCACCCCCACCATCCGTGTTTGAGTTTGAGTGAGTTTGGGTGATACCCGTGGAGACAACGGAGGCAGTTGAAATTTCTCCGAGTCTTGACCTTCCGCTCTAACACCCCAAAGCTTACTCGGTGCCGAAGAGGTACCGAACGATCCAAACTTCAGCTGCTATGACAAGGAAGAATGCACAACCCTCTCGGTACTAGAATTTGACGCATTAGTCTTAGTTGTAGGCACATGTCCTTTATCAGTCCCTGGGCGCGCAGGCACATCTGGTTCGGGTTGTCCATCTCTATCCTTTCCCTCGTCCGTGTCCATATCAGCAAGTTTTGCCAAGTCTTGGAATTCGGCACTCTCCTCTATCTCAATTTCCAACAAATAACTTTTGCCGTCATACATCCAACATACCGAGTCAGGTATGTGCTCAACGCTAATGACGCTGACAAAAAGATGAGCCACTCCATTAGCGCGGGTGAAGGGCATATCAACCTTCACTAGTAGAAAACAGACCTTTCATCCCAAGCATTAGTCCCGGTCTGGTTACGAGACAGTACTAAAGATGCTATTAGTCCCGGTTCGTGTCGGCTCCAACGGCTAGGAGCAGGGCGACCTTTAGTACCTGCTTGTAAGGGATCTTTAGTAATGGTTTGTGTCACGAACCAGTACTAAAGGGGGCGTGGCAGGCTTTTGGTCAGACTTTGGCCCCGCGTGCCTCTTTAGTACCGGTTGGTGACACCAACCGGTACTAAAGCGCATCCTTTAGTACGGGTTGGTGTCACCAACCAGTACTAAAGTCTTCCTATATATATGCTTCGTCCGCAGCCAATCGAAGGGGCTCTCATTTCTCTGTTTTCCCCCTTGTTCTTCTTCTTGTTCGAAGCTCATCCTCCATTTTGCCAAGGATTTGTCAAGATTTGAAGGCGCCCCATCTATCCAAGTGTTCACAAAGGTTAGCTACTTTGCCCCTTCTTGTCTCATTGCTAGATTAGCTTGTGGTATGCTCAAAGATATGTGATTTGTGGGTTTTAGCTAGGTTTTGGAGGAGTGATCGTTATGTGGGAGTTTATTTGATTTATATGCAATTTGAGCTCAAATTAACTTGTTAGGTTGCATATGTGTAGGTGTGGTTTATTTGGTGCCTTCCCATCCCCGTCCTAACCACCGTCGATCGTCCGCACCGTCTCGTCACGGCACCAGCCACCTTGGTGAGCCTCTTGTTCTTCTTAAAAGCTTTTTTTCAGTTACTTGTATGACTTAGATAGCTGCGTGTACGATTTAGTTACTTCTATTATTGTTAGTTATTCTATAGTGTCATGGATATGGTATCCGCCCACGTCGGCCCTCGTCCAGTCTATGATTCAGATGTGGTATGTCGTTATCTTTTATAACTATTTCACACATCATCTAATGTCTCTGACAATTAATTATGTCACCAAATTGACGTAGATGTTTTTATCTATAGGAAGTAGTTGAACCAGAAATTCCAACCGACTATGCAATTCTGCTCGAGAAATTAACATAAGCTGAAAAAGAAATTGACCATTTGAAAGAAAAATTGAAAAGAACTGAAGATGAGAGGATGGGATTGGAGTTGCATGTTGCCGATATCGTCGATGATCACTAGAACAAGATGGCTGGAATGTGCTTGAAGCTTAGAAAGATTAGAAAATATGCCATTGATAAAGAGGCTTGGTATCATTATGTTGTTGGCTCACTTGTTACCTTAGTCGCGATTATGATCGCATTTGTTGTTGCATTTACATGTTTTAGATAGTTGTATGTTGTTTTATGAGATGTATGTATGAACTATAAGTATCTATTATTTGCAGTAATAACATTTGGTCACTGCTAGCTCTACTTTGGTTGTAATGTGATGATGAAGTTGTATTAATTTGGTCACTTCGATGTTCTGTATTGAACATGAGACGACAATGGATGTATGATGACCGACTAAGTCCATGGTTCCTTAATGGCCTGCATGATTTTATTCGTGTGGCTGAGGCAAACAAGCAGAATGGTTTCATGTGTTGTCCATGTCGTGACTGTAAGAATGATAGGAATTACTCTACCTCAAAAACCCTTCACTACCACCTGCTGAAATCCGGTTTCATGTCCGGCTATAGCTGTTGGACCAAGTACGGAGAAAGAGGGGTTATAATGGAAGACAATGAAGAAGAAGAGGATGATGACAACCATCCTTTCGCCGATACAACAATGGGGGAAGCTGAAGAAGAGGCATCAATGGGGGAAGCTAAAGAAGAGGCATGAGATGAGCACGCTGACCAGAAAAAGCTGGGTACCACGCTGGAATTGCTGCAATGGAAGGCAAAGTATGGTGTAAATGACAAGGGATTTCAAGAATTGTTGGTAATGATAAAGAAGATGCTTCCAGAGGATAAAGAATTGCCTGAAAGTATGTACGAAGCAAAGAAGGTTGTCTTCCCTCTAGGATTAGAGGTGCAGAAGATACAAGCATGCCCTATTTACTGCATCCTCTACCGCGGTGAGGAGTATGAGAATTTGGATGCATGCCCGGTATGCGGTGCGCTGCGCTATGAGATCCCCCGTGATGACCCTAGTGATGTGGAGGGAAAAAGGCACAGGAAGAGGGTGTTGGGGAACGTCGCATGGGAAACAAAAAATTTCCTACGCACACGCAAACCTATCCATGGTGATGGGCATCTACGAGAGGGAGAGTGGATCTACGTACCCTTGTAGATCGCTAAGCGGGAAGCGTTAAGAAATGCGGTTGGTGTAGTCGAACATCTTCGCGATCCAAATCGCCGAGCATCCCGCGATCCAATCACGAACCGTCCCGCGAACACATCATGATCCGTCCCGCGAACTCATCACGATCCATCTCACGATCTTGATCATGATCTGTCCCGCGAACTCATCACGATCCGTTCCGTGATCACATCACGAACTGTCTCGCGATCTCGATCACGGTCCTTCCGATCTAGCGCCGAACGGACGGCACCTCCGCGTTCAGCACACATGCAGCTTGATGAAGATCTCCACCGTCGCGATCCAGCAAGAGGAGGTGGAGAGGAGAGAGAGTTCACCGGCAGCGTGACGGCGCTCCGGTGATGGTGGTGGAGCAATTCCGGCAGGGCTTCGCCTAAGCGCTGCAGAAAACCGATCTAGAGGAGAAACTATGCGCCGGTGGAACGGGTAGCACATGGCTGGAAATTCTGTCCAAAAACCACCCAATCCACTAGTATATATAGGAGGAGAGGAGAGGAGAGGCAGCCAAGGCCTTTGGGTTGGCCGAAATAGGAGGTGGGAAGCAATCCTACTTCACCTCCAATCCTAATTGGAGTAGGATTGCCTCCTATTGGCTGATTTTCAACTTTTTGCTTTAGGACTTTCTCTCCTGCGCCATGGGCCTTTGTGGCTGTTTTCCCAGCCCACTAAGGGCTGGTTATTATTCTCCCACAGCCCATGGACCTCTTGGGGTCGAAATACCCCTCTCGGAGGCCTCCCGGTACACTACCGGCACTCTCGGTACACTACCGATGAGCCTGAAACTTTTCCGGAAACCAAACTGGTACTTCCTATATATGAATCTTTACCTCCGGACCATTCCGGAGCTCCTCGTGACGTCCGGGATCTCATCCGGGACTCCGAACAAACTTCGGTCACCACCATACATAACTGTACACTACCGAAACGTCACTGAACCTTAAGTGTGCAGACCCTGCAGGTTCGAGAACTATGTAGACATGACCGAGACACCTCTACGGTCAATAACCAATGGCGGGACCTGGACGTCCACATTGGTTCCTACATATTCTACAAAGATCTTTATCGGTCGAACCTCTATGTCAAGGATTCAGTTAATCTCGTATAACGTTCCCTTTGTTCTTCGGTATGTTACTTGCCCGAGATTCGATCGGCAAGTCTCCATCCCTAGTTCAACCTCGTTACCGGCAAGTCTCTTTACTCGTTCCGTAATACAAGATCCCGCAACTAACAATTAGTCACATTGCTTGCAAGGCTTATTGTGCTGTTGCATTACCGAGTGGGCCCCGGGATACCTCTCCGTCACACAGAGTAACAAATCCCAGTCTCGATCCATGCCAACTCAACAGACACCATCGGAGATACCTGTAGAGCACCTTTATAGTCACCCAGTTACGTTGTGAAGTTTGATACACACAAGGCACTCCTCCGATATCTGTGAGTTGCATGATCTCATGGTCATAGGAACACATACTTGACATGCGGAAAACAGTAGCAATAAACTGACACGATCATATGCTATGTTTGCAATTTGGGTCTTGTCCATCACATCATTCTCCTAATGATGTGACCCCGTTATCAAATGACATCTCATGTCCATGGCTAGGAAACCTTAACCATCTTTTAATCAGCGAGCTAGTCTATTAGAGGCATACTAGGGACATGGTTTTGTCTATGTATCCACACATGCATCTAAGTCTCCGATCAATACAATTATATCATGGATAATAAATGATTATCATGACGAAGGAAATATGATAATAACTAATTTATTATTTCCTCTAGGGCATATTTCCAATAGTCTCCCACTTGCACTAGAGTCAATAATCTAGTTTACATCACCATGTGATTCGCATTGTTATGAATCTAACACCCAACAAGTTCTGGGGCTCGATCATGCTTTGCATGTGAGAGAGGTCTTATAGTCAACGGGTATGTAACATTCAGATCCGTGTGCACTTTGCAAATACCTATGTCAAACTGTAAACACTGGTACAACACTCCGCTCGGTACTATTCCAAATGGCTGCTCCACTATACGTATCCAGATTGCTACTACGAGTCATCCAGATTAGTGTTAAAGCTTGTATCGACGTAACTCCTTACGACGAACTCTTTATCACCTCCATAATCGAGAAACATCTACTCAGTCTCTTAGTTACTGAGGATAATCTTGACCGCTGTCCAGTGATCCACTCCTGGTTCACTCTTGTACCTCCTGACGGACTCATGGCAAGGCACTCACAGGTGCGATACACAGCATGGCATAATATAGAGCCTATGGCTAAGGCATAGGGGACGACGTTCGTCCTTTCTCTTTCTTCTGCCATTGTCGAGCTTTGAGTCTCACTCAACGTTCACACCTTAAAAATCAGGCGAGAACTCTTTCACTGACTGATCCATTTTGAACTCTTTCAAAATCTTGTCAGGGTATGCACTCATTGAAAGTCTCATCGAGCATCTTGATCTATCTCCATAGACTTTGATGCTCAACAATTAGGTAGCTTCACCCAGGTCTTCCTTTGAAAATCACTTTCCAAATAACCGTTTTATGCTTTCCAGAAACTCTACATTATTTCTGATCAACAATATGTCATCCACATATACTTATCAGAAATTCTATAGTGCTCCCACTCACTTTATTGCAAATACAAGTTTCACGTAAACTTTGTATAAACATCAAAACTTTGATCACCTCATCAAAGTGTATATTCCAACTCCGAGATGCTTGCTTCAGTCCATGGAAGGATCACCGAAGCTTGCACACCTTTTAGCATCCTTAGGCCTGACAAAACCTTCTGGTTGTATCACATACAACCTTTCCTCAAGTAAACCGTTAAGGAAACGATGTTTTGACATCCATCTGCCAGATTTCATAATTGAAAACACAGCAACTGCTAACATAATTCCAACAGACTTTAGCACCACTACGAGTGAGAAAGTCTCATCGTAGTCAACTCCTTGAACTTGTCACAAACATCTTTGCAACAAGTTGAGCTTTACAAATAGTGACATTCACCATCAGTGTATGTCTTCATTTTAAAGATCCGTTTGTACTCAACGACCTGCCATCCAACGAGCAAGTCTACCAAATTCTACACTTGGTTTTCATACATGGATCCTATCTCGGATTTCATGGCCTCCAACCATTTGTCGGAATCCGGGCCCATCAACGCTTCTCCATAGCTCGTAGGTTCATCGTTGTCCAACAACATGATCTCCAAGACATAGTTGTCGTACCACTTAGGAGCAGTACACATCCTTGTCGACCTACGAAGTTTGATAGTAACTTGATCCTGAAGCTTCATGATCATCATCATTAACTTCCTCTTCAACTAACGTAGGCTTCACAAAAACATCTTTCTGCGTTGCGCTACTCTCTGGTTGAACAAAGGTTTAGCAACCTCATCAAGTTCTATCTTCCTCCCACTCAATTCTTTCGCGAGAAACATTTCCTCGAGAAAGGATCCGTTTAAGCAACAAACACTTTGCACTAGGATCTGAGATTGAAGGTTCACCGAACTGATCTTAGGATATTCTATGAAGATGCAATTGTCCGCCTTGGGTTCGACCTCATTAGGTGAAAACATTTTCCACACAAGTGTCACAGCCCCAAATATTATGAAATGATAGCTTAGGTTTCTATCAAACCATAATTCACACGGTGTCATCTCAACGGATTTAGATGATGCCCTATTTAATGTGAATGTAGTTGTCTCTAATGCATAACCCCAAAAATTATAGTAGTAAAACGATAAGAGACATCACAGTATGCACTATATCAATAGGGCATGACTATGATGTTCGGACACACCATCACACTATGGTGTTCTAGGTGGCGCTAGTTGTGAAACAAATTTCACATTGTCTTAAGTTGTATGCCAAACTCGTAACTCAGATATTCACCTCCACGATCATATCGCGGTCACTTTTATCTTCTTGTCACGATGATCTTTAAACTTCACACTGAATTTGCTTGAACCTTTCAAACGATTCAGACTTGTGTTTCATTAAGTAAATATACACTATATCTACTCAAATCATCAGTGAAGGTAAGAAAATAACGATATCCACTGCACGCTACAAGACTCACTAGATTGTATGCATCAACATGTATCATTTCCAATGAATCACTTGCCCGCTCCATCCTACGGGGTCCTTTAGTCATCTTGCCCAAGAGGCATGGTTCGCATGTCTCAACCGATTCGAAATCGAATGAGTCCAAATATCCATCAGCATGGAGTTTCTTCATGCGCTTTATACCAATATGACATTTAGCGGCAGTGCCACAAGTATGTGGTACTATCATTATTAACTTTGTATCTTTTGACATCAATGTTATGAACATGTGTACTACTACGATCAATATTTCAACAAACCATTCTCACTGGGTGCATGACCATTGAAGGTATTATTCATGTAAACAGAGTAACCATTATTCTCTAACTTAAATGAATAACCTTATTGCAATAAACATGATCTAGTCATGTTCATGCTCAACGCAAAACACCAAATAACATTTATTTAGGTTCGTCACTAATCCTGAAGGTAGAGAGAGCGTGCAATGTTGATCACATCAACCTTGGAAACACTTCCAACACATATCGTCACCTCACCCTTAGCTAGTTCTCCGTTTATTCCGTAGGTTATATTTCGAGTTACTAACATTTAGCAACCGAACCGGTATCCAATACCCAGGTGCTACTAAGAGTACTAGCAAGGTACACATTAATAACTCGTATATCAAATATACTTCTATCAATGTTGCCAGCCTTCTTATCTACCAAGTATCTAGGGTTATTCCGCTTTAGCGACCGCTCACCTCATAACAGAAGCACCGAGTCTCGGGTTTGAGTTCAACTTTGGGTTGCTTCACTAGAGCAGCAACTGACTTGCTATCCATGAAGTTTCCCTCCTTGCTCTTGCCCTTCTCAAAACTAATGGTTTGATTAACCATCAGCACTTGACGCTCCTTCTTGATTTCTACCTCTGCGGTGTCAATCATCGCGAACAGCTCAGGAATCATTATTTCTATCCCTGGCAACTTATAGTTCATCACCAAGTTCTAGTAGCTTAGTGACAGTGACTTGGAGAACTATATCAATCACTATCTTATCTGGAAGATCAACTCCCACTTGATTCAAGCGATTGTAGTACCCAGACAATCTGAATACATGCTCAACGATTGAGCTATTCTCCTTCATCTTACAGGCAAAGAATCTTGTTGGAGATCTCATATCTCGCAACACGGGCACGAGCCTGAGATCACAATCTCAGCTCCTAGAACATCTCATATGTTCCATGACGTTCAAAATGTTTCGGAGCCTCAATTCTAAGTTGTAATGCATGACGCACTAAACTATCAAGTAGTCATCGAAACGTGCCTGTCAGATATTCACAACATCTACAGATGACGCTAGAGGGGGTGGCGCACCGAGCGGTGCATTAAGGACATAAGCCTTCTGTGCAGCAAAGAGGACAATCCTCAGATCACAGACCCAGTCCGCCATATTGCTACCATCATCTTTCAGTACTATTTCTCTAGGAACATATAAAACTACAAGGGAGCTACAGCGTGAGCTTGTAATCTACAACATAATTTGCAAAGACACTTTGACTATGTTCATGATAATGAGTTCAAATAATCATATTACCAAAGAACTCCCACTCAAATTGACATCCCTCCGATCATTCGAGTGATACATGATCCAAATTCACCAACTCAAGTCCGATCATCGCGTGAGTTGAGGTGGCTGCAATGGTGAACATCATCATGTTGATCATATCTACTATATGAATCATGTTCGACCTTTCGGTCTCTTGTGTTCCGAGGCCATGTTTGTACATGCTAGGCTCGTCAAGTTTAACCCGAGTGTTCTGCGCATGCAAATCTGGCTTGCACCCGTTGTATGTGAACGTAGAGTCTATCACACCCGATCATCACGTGGTGTCTCAACACGACGAACTTTCGCAACGGTGCACACTCGGGGAGAACACAGTTCATCTTGAAATTCAAGTGAGGGATCACCTTATAATGCTACCGTCAACCTAAGCAAAACAAGGTGCATAAAAAGGATTAACATCACATGCAAATCATAAGTGACATGATATGGCCATGAACTTGTGCTTTTGATCTTCATCTAGAAAGCACCGGCATGATCTCCATTGTCACCGGCATGACACCATGATCTCCATCAACATGTCGCCATCGGGGTTGTCACGCCCTGCATGCTTCTACTACTATTGCTACCGTCTAGCGATAAAGTAAAGCATTACATAGCGCTTAATGATTGACACGCAGGTCATACAATAATTAAAGACAACCCTATTGCTCCTGCCGGTTGCCGTATTCATCGACATGCAAGTCGTGATAATCTATACATCACATGATCATCTCATACATCACATATATCACATCATGTAATTGGCCATATCATATCACAACATACCCTGCAAAAACAAGTTAGACGTCCTCTAATTGTTGTTGCATGTTTTACGTGGCTGCTACGGGTATCTAGCAAGAACAATTCTCACCTTCGTAAAAACCACAACGGTGATACACTAGTTGCTTTTCAACCTTCTCAAGGACCGCCTTTGTCGAATCCGATCCAACTAAAGTGAGAGAAACTGTCACCCGCAAGCCATCTAGGCAACAAGTTGCGTTGAGGGAACCGGTCTCTCGTAAGCGTACGAGTAATGTTGGTCCAGGCCGCTTCATCTCACAATCCCGCTGAACCAAAATACGACCAAGGGAGGAAGCAATCTAAGCATCAAAGCCCACAAACCTTTTGTGTTCTACTCGAGATCTCATCGAACCATCAACCTAGCTCATGCTGCCACTGTTGGAGAATGTCGAATGGGAAACAAAAAATTTCCTACGCACATGCAAACCTATCCATGGTGATGGGCATCTACGAGAGGGAGAGTGGATCTACTAACCCTTGTAGATCGCTAAGCGGGAAGCGTTAAGAAACGCGGTTGGTGTAGTCGAACATCTTCGCGATCCAAATCGCCGAGCGTCCCGCGATCCAATCACGAACCGTCCCGCGAACACATCATGATCTGTCCCGCGAACTCATCACGATCCGTCTCCCGATCTTGATCACGATCTGTCCCGCGAACTCATCACGATCTGTTCCGTGATCACATCACGAACCGTCTCGCGATCTCGATCACGGTCCTTCCGATCTAGCGCCGAACAGACGGCACCTCCGCGTTCAGCACACGTGCAGCTTGATGACGATCTCCACCATCTCGATCCAGCAAGAGGAGGTGGAGAGGAGAGAGAGTTCACCTACAGCATGACGGCGCTCCGGTGATGGTGGTGGAGCAATTCCGGCAGGGCTTCCCCTAAGCGCTGCAGAAAACCGATCTAGAGGAGAAACTATGCACCGGTGGAACGGGTAGCACGTGGCCGGAAATTCTGTCCAAAAACCACCCAATCCACTAGTATATATAGGAGGAGAGGAGAGGAGAGGCAGACAAGGCCTTTGGGTCGGCTGAAATAGGAGGTGGGAAGCAATCCTACTTCACCTCCAATCCTAATTGGAGTAGGATTGCCTCCTATTGGCTGATTTTCCACTTTTTGCTTTAGGACTTTATCTCCTGCGCCATGGTCCTTTGTGGCTGTTTTCCCAGCCCACTAAGGGCTGGTTATTATTCTCCCACAGGCCATGGACCTCTTGGTGTCGAAATACCCCTCCCGGAGGCCTCCCGGTACACTACCGGCACTCCCGGTACACTATCGATGAGCCCGAAACTTTTCCGGAAACCAAACTGGGACTTCCTATATATGAATCATTACCTCTGGACCATTCTGGAGCTCCTCGTGATGTCCAGGATCTCATCCGGGACTCCGAACAAACTTCGGTCACCATCATACATAACTCTACACTACCGAAACGTCACCGAACCTTAAGTGTGCAGACCCTGCGGGTTCGAGAACTATGTAGACATGACCGAGACACCTCTACGGTCAATAACCAATGGCAGGACCTGGACGTCCACATTGGTTCCTACATATTCTACGATGATCTTTATCGGTCGAACCTCTATGTCAAGGATTCAGTTAATCCCGTATAACGTTCCCTTTGTCCTTCGGTATGTTACTTGCCCGAGATTCGATCGTCGGTATCTCCATACCTAGTTCAACCTCGTTAGCGGCAAGTCTCTTTACTCGTTCCGTAATACAAGATCCCGCAACTAACAATTAGTCACATTGCTTGCCAGGCTTATTGTGATGTTGCATTACCGAGTGGGCCCCGAGATACCTCTCCGTCACACGGGGTAACAAATCCCAGTCTCGATCCATGCCAACTCAACAGACACCATCGGAGATACCTGTAGAGCACCTTTATAGTCACCCAGTTATGTTGCGACGTTTGATACACACAAGGCACTCCTCCGATATCTGTGAGTTGCATGATCTCATGGTCATAGGAACACATACTTGACATGTGGAAAACAGTAGCAATAAACTGACACGATCATATGCAATGTTTGAAGTTTGGGTCTTGTCCATCACATCATTCTCCTAATGATGTGACCCCGTTATCAAATGACATCTCATGTCCATGGCTAGGAAACCATAACCATCTTTTGATCAGCGAGCTTATCTATTAGAGGCATACTAGGGACATGGTTTTGTCTATGTATCCACACATGCATCTAAGTCTTCGATCAATACAATTATAGCATGGATAATAAACGATTATCATGAACATGGAAATATGATAATAACTAATTTATTATTGCCTCTAGGGCATATTTCCAACAGAGGGTTCCTGCCAAGATGATGTGGTATGCTCCTATAATACCACGGTTGAAACGTTTGTTCCAAAACAAAGAGCATGCCAAGTTGTTGCGATGGTACAAAGAAGAACGTAAGAAAGACGGGATGTTGAGAGCACCCGCTGATGGGTCACAGTGGATAAAAATCAAGAGGGAGTTCGAGGACTTTTCAGCTGATGCAACGAACTTATGGTTTGGTCTTAATACAGACGACATGAATCCTTTTGGGGGGTAGAGCTCCAGTCCCAGCACCTGGCCCGTGACTCTATGTATCTGCAACCTTCCTCCTTGGTTGTGTATGAAGCGGAACATCATTATGATGCCAGTGCTCATCCAAGGTCCTAAGCAACCCGCCAATGACATTGATGTATACCGAATGCCACTAGTTGATGAACTTCTATAGTTGTGGAAAAAGCCAGGTGTACGTGTGTGGGATGCGCACACACAGAAGGAAATTGACCTACGAGCGTTGCTGTTTGTGACCATCAATGATTGGCCTACTCTTAGTAACCTTTCAGGACATACAAACAGGGGATACAATGCATGCACACACTGTTTAGATGATATTGAAAGTATATATTTGGATAAATGTAAGAAGAATGTGTACCTGGGACACCGTCGATTTCTACCGATCAAGCATATCTTAAGAAAGACAAGCAACCATTTCAAAGATGAGCTAGATAACCGGAAGAAGCTGGGCCTCCGTACTGGCTAATATATATTTGATATGGTCAAGGATTTACAAGTAATCTTTGGAAAGGGTCTTGGCGGACAATCTGTTTCGAATGACGCCAACGGACACGCACCCATGTGGAAGAAGAAATCTATATTTTGAGAACTTGAATATTGGAAAGACGTAGAGGTCCGCAATGCAATCGACGTGATGCACGTGATGAAGAATCTTTGTGTGAACCTACAAGGCTTCTTGGTCCTATATGGATAGACAAAAGATACACCGGAGGCACGAGGGAACAAGCAAAGAAATAACAAAAAAGACTGTATTGAAGTCCTGCCAGCTACGCTCTTACGAAAGAAGAGAAAGAAATATTTTTTAATGCCTGCTTAGTATCAAGGTCCCGTCTGGCTTCTCGTCGAATATGAAGGGAATAATTAATATGGCAGAGAAAAAATTTCAAAATCTAAAGTCTCATGACTACCACGTGATTATGACACAGTTACTTCTGGTTGCACTTAGGGGGCTTCTACCGGAAAATGTTCGATTAGCCATTGTGAAGCTATGCGCATTCCGCAATGCAACTTCTCAGAAGGTAATCGATCGAGAAATCCTACCAAGGTTACAGAATGACCTAGTCTAATGTCTTGTAAGTTTTGATTTGGTGTTCCCTCCATCCTTGTTCAATATTATGACGCACGTCCTAGTTCACCTAGTCAAAGAGATTAACATTATGGGTCCTATATTTCTACACAATATGTTCCCCTTCGAGAGGTTCACGGGAGTCTTAATGAAATATGTTCATAACCGTGCTAGGCCAGAAGGAAGCATCACCAAGGGATATGGAACATAGGTTATTGAGTTTTGTGTTGACTTTGTTCCTGACATTAAGCCAATTGGTCTTCCTGAATCGCGGTATGAGGGGAGACTGGGTGGAAAAGGCACACTACGAAAGAAAGAAGCAATAAATATGGACGGCCATTCTTTCACTCAAGCACACTACACAGTTCTACAGAATTCAACCTTGGTGACTCTATATATCGAGAAACACAAGGATATTGTACGGTTCAAGAACCCGGAGCAGTCTGACCCCTGGATTGAACGTAAACACATGGAGACTTTCGCCGGTTGGTTGCAAACAAAGCTCATGAATGACAACGATGTTCCAGATGAACTATACTGGTTGTCCAAGACACCAAGTTCGACTGTAACGACTTTCAAAGGGTACGAGATAAATGGGAATACATTTTACATGATCGCCCAAGATAAGAAGAGCACAAACCAAAACAGTGGTGTCCACTATGATGTAACCAACTTTCTAGACACATATTATGGTTACATAGAGGAGATATGGGAACTTGACTATGGACCTGATCTTAAGATCCCTTTGTTTTGGTGCAAATGGGTCAAATATACTGGAGGCGGGGTAGAGGTAGACCCGCTGTACGGAATGACAACAGTGGATCTCAGCAATCTTGGGTACACAGACGACTCATTCGTCCTAGCCAATGATGTGGCTCACGTTTTCTATGTGAAGGACATGTCTAGAAAACTGAGGAGAAAAAAAGATAAGGAAGCGAATACATCATACGATGAGCCAAAGCGCCACATAGTTTTTTCAGGGAAAAGAAACATTGTGGGAGTAGCGGACAAGACAGACATGTCAGAAGATTATGCAAAGTTTCATGAAATCCCTCCCTTCAGAGTGAAGACTGACCCAAGCATCATGTTAAATGATGAAGATACTCCATGGTTACGGCGCAATCATACGCAAGGTAGAAACACGCAGAAAAAGTCTTACACCCCGAGATCCCACTCTCGGATGTGACCGGCTTCATCATCATCACATTCCATGTGAAGGACATGCATGGATTTTCTAGCATGGTATCCTTGTAACAGTTTGTACACGAAGTGCTTCTAGTTTTTTCAATAACCCTCTCAATTCTTTAGAAGTTGCTATGTCGGTGAAATTATGATGTCATGCCAAGTTACAACCTTTTAAGAGTTCATTTGTTCGGCTTTTCAAATTTACGGTCATTTAGCTAAAAATAAATCCTTAAATGCATGAAAAATATCAAATGAAGTCAGAAAGGGTTGAAAATTGATAATGTGCCTTTGAATGGTTCATATTCAACACACAAAAAGTATGAAGTTAAAATAAGTTATTAAAAATGAAATCCCTTTGTAATAGCTGAATTTTCGTCCGAAACCCTCATACTGCGAAAGCGATTGTCCAATTTGTACACAAAGTGCATCCGGTTTTTGCCGTAACCCTTTCAACTCTTTAGAAGTTGCTATGTGGGTGAAATTATTATGTCATGCAAAGTTACAACCTTTTCATAGTTCATTTGTACTACTTTTCAAACTCGAGATATGACATTTCAAATGCCATTTTATCAAATTGTCTTATACAGCAGTTTAGGTTGTTCAAACATGCATGGAAATGCACTAGTGGAAAAAGGCCTATTTGTCCTGGTTCCTAAGGCCCATTTGCCCCGGTTATGGAACCGGGAATAATGTGTCGGGACTAAAGCCCACGACCTTTAGTCCCGGTTTGCTTACGAACCGGGATAGATGGGGCTACACTTGGACGCTCCGCCGAGCCCAGGTAGGAGGGCCTTTGGTCCCGGTTGGTAACACCTACCGGGACCAAAGAGCATCCACGCGTCAGCAGCTGAGGAGCTGGGTTTTTTAAAGAGGGGGGGGTTGAGGGTTTTGGAGGGTTAATTTAGGGGTTTCATATAGTTTGTTAGATAGCCAATAGAGAGAAGTGATCTCTCTTATCTCCGTGCTTGATCACGACGCTACGTACTGTACTTATAGATAGAACATATAACACAATTTAATCATCATTTTCGTCAATGAGACATCATATAACAAGTTGGTCACTAGTTATAATCCCAACTTCTCGTCCTCCTCCTCATCATCATCAACTCTGACACATTGTAGCACATAATAACACATTGTACCTAGGAACTACGTACTCCTATCTCGTAGGATTTACTCTACCCTCTCTTAGGTACAATATCATAAAACAAGATAGGCCCTGACTCTCCATTATGGAGAATGGAGATCATCCTGTCTCCCATTCTTGGCCTACACACAATGTTGCTTCCAAGTAGCTCTCTTCAATTGAGCTTACATTTTTTCCAATCTTTGATTGTCATGACTCCATCGGTTTGAGAAATCCGGTATGGACAAGAGTGATGCGTAGGATGACCTGGCCATGGTGGCCCTAAGCTCGTAAAAACAACATGACCTCTCGGAAACATCCGATGAGGCACACGATCCTCTGGGATTTTTTGTTGAAAAACGTAGTAATAAATTTGTAGTTAGCAATGTAGTTTAGTTTTAGAACAATTTATGCAAAAGATGCACGACTGTCGTAATAGTAGAATTAAAATCTTACCACACAATCTCCATGGATGTTACCGTAGTTCACCACGTGCACTAGTGGCACGTATTGACCACAATGTGTAGGAGTTTGATAATAGCTATTGTAATTCTCAAGATGACTAAGAAATGCGGTAAGATGATCTTTCTCCTTATAAGTTAATTCTGATTCATCACTCTAGTAGTAGTTTCTATCTACGATCT
The DNA here is from genome assembly GCA_022496015.1 of Hordeum marinum. NCBI lineage: Eukaryota > Viridiplantae > Streptophyta > Magnoliopsida > Poales > Poaceae > Hordeum > Hordeum marinum. The sequence goes on along the minus strand of CM039674.1, from coordinate 510,648,456 downwards.
TCCGTACATTTCTTGAAGAATGAAAATAAACTGTCAATGCAAATAAGTTGTCAACTATTTTTAAATGAACAATATAAATTCCTTAATAAATATGGTTGAGAAACTCACATAATGGTAGAACTGGAGGCGTCTGCACATCGACCCAGATGTCGATATTACCCTCAATTTCATCTTCCAAACGAATATCAAAGGTGATAAGAATATTAGGCTCAAATGCATAAGCCTTGCATAGTGCTTGCCAACTTTTGCATTCAAAATAGCATCAGGTGTCTGCATGGTATAATTTTACCGCAAAAGTAAAACCATGCTCGGTCCTCAAGTGAACTATCTTTACCTCCATATCTTTTTTATTATTGAAACCAATATTATCCAAGACAACAATTCTTGCATGGCAGGGGATACGCTAGTAGAATAGTAAAAAAATTAAAATTAATTATAAGTTGAAGCAAAAGAGGCAGAAGTCATGCTTAATCATGAAAAAAGACTTGGCATTATGACTTACTCTATCCACTTCAAAGGTCTCATCCAGCATGATGCTGAAGCGCCTACCATCAACTAGGAAAGTCTTGTCACACACACCGCGCTCGTCTTCGCAGTAATCGCACATAGCGAATTCCCTTTCGTCGTCATACATTTCCTATGTTCATAGTTGAAACATTTAAAATCGATCGAAGGAAACTACGAGAAAACTAATCAACACACATATCACTATTAGTCAATATGCAACGGGTTGACTTTAGGTCTGTCGAGTCTTTCCTTCCGATACTCTCATCTCACGTATATGGTGGGCACTCCCTTTGATATTGCGACCATCGGTGATGGTGTCTCCTCCATTTGTCCCAGAGTGCCTTACACCAAAATTTCTAGCACACTGGAACGAAGGAGAAGCGACCCCCACGACAACAGTCGGGATTCTTCCTCTCTCTCTCTCATATATATATATATATATATATATATATATATATATACATATATATGGTGGACACTCTCCCTCACTGAAATACACACAATGAGCCGAAACATACCTAAAGTCAACCCGTTTCATATATCGAGCAATGACATAGAAAAAATTCCCTATGTTTTACCGGAATGACTTGCAAATCATAAATACATTTATAATGAACTCGAATATAATATCACTAATACATCATCCCGAATAAGCCGGTTCAAAAATTACGGCACGCTTTGGATCCTAATGCGTGTGTGAATTTCGGTCCGTCGAGGCTTTCCTTAAGTAACTCTCATATCTCATGGTTGTGTTGGTGCGCTGTCTCTCGCACTGATATGATGGTGTATATATGTTGGTGGGCAATCTCTCACAGTAATAGTTCGACCACCGGTGATGGACACCTTCCCTCTTCTCTTCTTGCGCAATATATCGACGAGTATATCGCAAAGAAGAGAAAAAAGAGGAGGTGCCCCCCACAGCAACAGTCGGGATTCCTCCATCAAGAACACACATGAAAGTCACACAAGGAGCAACATCGACCGAAAGTCACACACGCATTATACTGATAACATATCACAAATACATTAATATTTATAATAATGTCGAATATAATATCACTAATACATCATCCCGAAAAATCTAGTTAATGCATCATCAAATATTAACTAATACATCTTGAATATTATCATATGAGATCACTAATACAGATCGAATATTCTAGAATCCAAAGTGGAGGACGGCGAAATCGGTTCACTAGCGGCCTCTGAGTCGCCGGCGGTGGACACCCAAAGATAAGGAACCATCACGGGACCATAACTCAAGTGAGATTCATAAAGGATCTGCCAGGTATTGTCGAACCGGGTGTCCAACGCCGCCATGTAGCGACGGACGTGCTCGTCCTCCTCCCTGACACGGCGACGTACCACTTGCGTGGGTGCCCGCTCCCTCCGCACCGAAATTGTCCCGCTTGACCGCCACCACAGAAGGTCCGGGTCGACGATGATACCTGCATTCCTCACCAACCTCCGAGCCTGGGAAGGTAGCACCTCCTAGTGCCAGCCTGGTGGAGCCCTGTCCCGGACATGGCGCCTATCAAGCAGGCTCTCGCGGACTACTCGACGACTAGGATGCGGGCCGGACATCATTGACAAATTCCTATGAGAACGTTTTCTTATCGTTTAATCACTAATTTTTCATAAAACCCAAAAAAATTCTATAATCTAACATACACATAATATTTTTTCCTAGGACTCCTAATAATTAAAAAAACATAAAACAACATACTAATCTAACATAAACATTCATCATAAACATACTAATCTAACATAAAAATTTATCATAATCATACTAATCTAACATAAAAATTCATCATAAAAAATTTATGTAATCTAACATACACATACTAATCTAACATAAACATTCATCATATAAAAAATCAACATATATTATAAAAGGAAATTGCATAGAGCCGGGGTGGCGATGGGGACGGTGCTGCGACGGGGGCGGTGGGGAGGCGACGGGGGAGGGGCGGCGACGGGAGCGGGGCGGCAACGGGGGAGGCGACGGGGACGGGGCGGCGACGGGAGAGGCGACGGGGGAGGGCGGCGACGGGGGTGGCGTGTTCGGCAACGAGGGCGGGGCGGCGACGGGGGAGGCGACGGGGAGGGGCGGCGACGGGGGTGGCGTGGACGGCGACGAGGGCGGGGCGGCGACGGGGGCGATAAGGGCGGCAACGGGGATGGGGCGGTGACGAGGAGGGGGATGACGACAGCGGGGGCGGAGACGGGGAGGCGACGGGGGCGGCGACAGGGACGGGGACAGCGTCAGCGGGCTCGGGGCGGCGAGCGACGACGGGGATGAGGACGGCGGACTCGGCGAAGTGGCAATGAAAACTGCGAGATTTCCTAAATGCCTCTTATATAGAAGAAGCGTTGGTCCCGGTTGGTGACACGAACCGGGACAAATGCCACCCTTTAGTCCAGGTTGGTGCTACCAACCGGGACCAAAGCCCTGTTTTCAGCAGCCCAAAGGGCGGGAAACAGGCACCTTTGGTACCGGTTGGTGGCACCAACCGGGACGAAAGGGGGGCATTGGTCCTGGTAGGTGCCACCAACCGGGACCACTAGTCCCTTTTGGTCGGCCGACGGGGAAGCAGCACATGTTTAGTCCCACCTCGCTAGTCGAGGGGAGACAACACCTGTTTATAAGCCCAGATGCGCTTGACTTGTCAAGATCCTCTCATAGTGAAAATAGATGCCCTTATACACGAAATTTGACCTAAATTCAAAATGCTAGTTAGGTGCCTAACTAGCACTTTGAATTTAGGTTGAAATTCAGTGTAAGCGCATCTATTTTCACTTTTTCTTTTTTTATGTTATTTCTTTGCTATTTTTCCTGCTATTTAATATTACTTTGTTTTAACATTATATTTAAGTTGCTAATTTTTAGGTTTTATATAATTTTAGTTTCAAAAATACTAGAGGCTTATAATTTTAGTTATTGACTTTTTTGAGCTAAATTACCTGAAATTGAAAAGCACTACAAATGAACTCTGAAAAGGTTGAAAGTTGGCATGGTATCATCATTTCACCCACATAGTATGTGCTAAAAAGTTGAGAGGGTTACAGCAAAAGCTGGATGCACTTCGTGTACAAAACGAACAGTCTTTTTCGAGGTATTAGGGTTCCGGAGGGAAAATCATGTGTTACAAAAGACATTTCATTTTCTTGAACTTATTTGAACTCCTCGCTTTTTGTGTGTTCAAAATGCACCATTCAAAGCCACATCATCAATTTTCAACCCTTTCTGACTTCATTTGGTATTTTTCATGCAGTTATTGATTTTTTGAGCTAAATGACCCTGAAATTGAAAAACACTACAAATGAACTCTGAAAAAGGTTGAAAGTTGGCATGGTATCATCATTTCACCCAAATAGCATGTGCTAAAAAGTTGAGAGGGGTACGACAAAAGCTAGATGCACTTTGTGTACAAAACGGACAGTCTCTTTCGAAGTATCAGGGTTTCGGACGGAACTCATGTGTTACAAAAGGGATTTCATTTTCATGAACTTATTTGAACTCCAGATTTTTTGTGTGTTCAAAATGCACCATTCAAAGCCACATGATCAATTTTCAACCCTTCCCGACATCATTTGTTATTTTTCATGCAGTTATTGATTTTTTAACTAAATGATCCTGAAATTGAAAAGCACTACAAATGAACTTTGAAAAGGTTAAAAGTTGGCATGGCATCATCATTTCACCCACATAGCATGTGCTAAAAAGTTGAGAGGGCTATAGCAAAAGCTGGATGCACTTCGTGTCCAAAACGGACTGTCTCTTTCGAAGTATCAAGGTTCCGGACAGAAACTCATGTGTTACAAAAGGCATTTCATTTTCTTGAACTTATTTGAACTCCAGGCTTTTTGTGTGTTCACAATGCACCATTCGAATCCACATCATCAATTTTCAACCCTTTCTGACTTCATTTTGTATTTTTCATGCAGTTATTGATTTTTTGAGGTAAATGACCCTGAAATTGAAAAGCACTACAAATGAACTCTGAAACAGTTGAAAGTTGGCATGATATCATCATTTCACCAGCATAACATGTGCTAAAAAGTTGAGGGTTACGGCAAAAGCTGGATGCACTTCGTGTACAAAAGGGACATTTCATTTTCGTGAACTTATTTGAACTCTAGATTTTTTGTGTGTTCAAAATTATGCAGGCCCTTAATATAATCGGAGGTGCGTCGGTCAACGTACATCCATTGTTGGTTCATCTGCGTGCGTTATATAATAAAGTGTATTAAAAACCATTACAACATATCATGAATAGAGAAGTGACTAAATTAATAGAAATTCATCATCACATTAAAGCCAAAGTACAATAATGACCAAAATAAATACGTACAGTTCATACATAGTTGTCATTATTGAACAACATATAGCTCTCTAGAGCATCTAATTAAAACATACAGCGAAACTACATAAAAAAATTAAATGCAACAACAAATGCAATCATAACCGCTATTAAGGTACCAATTGATCCAACAGCATAATGATACCAAGCCTCAGTATGAATGGCATATTTTCTAATCTTTCTAAGCTTCAAGCGCATTGCATCCATCTTGGTCTTGTGATCGTCGACTATATCGGCAACATGCAACTCCAATCCCATCTTGTCATCTTCAGTTCTTTTCAATTTTCCTTTCAAATGATCGATTTCTTTTTCAGCTTCTGTTAACTTCTCGAGCAGAATTGCATAGTCGGTTGGAATTTCTGGTTCAAATACTTCCTATAGATAAAAACATCTACGTCAAGTTGGTGGCATAATTAATTGTCATAGACATTAGATATGTGAAATAGTTATATAAAAGATAATATACCACATCTGAATCATAGACTGGACAAGGGCCGACGTGGGTGGATACCATAACCATGGCACTATATAATAACAAACAATAATAAAAGTAAGAAAATCATACGAGTAAGTATATTTTCTTTTAACAAGAAGATAAGATCAAGAGGCTCACCACGTGCGGGCGATCAACGGCGGTTTCAGGACGGGGACGGGACAGGACGGACCGCCAAACCTAGACAAATCTTGACGAAAATGGAGTTTGGACAAGGAGCTTGGAGAGGAGAAAGCTTAAGTTTGGCTTGGGCATTTCATCAAACACCTCATGTGCATAGGAGGTGAGCTAGAGCACCACAAAGCTCTCCCCTTTGGTCCCGGATCCAGCAACGAACTGGGACCAATGGTTGTGGGCCAGGAGCGAGGCACATTGGTCCCGGTTCGTGTCTAGAACTGGGACCAAAGGTTCCAGACGAACCGGGACCAATGCCCCACGTGGCCCGCCCGGCCCCCTGGCCTCATGAACCGGGACTGTTACCCCGATTGGTCCCGGTTCGTGACTGAACCGGGACTAATGTGCTGGCCCGGCCCGAACCAATGCCCTGTTTTCTACTAGTGATGCCATAAACAGATTCTTTATATTTTTCTGATATTTTTTCATATATTATTTATTTCCATTGGATTCATAGATTTTTTTCTGTGATTTTATAAAGTTTAGGTTTTTTTCTAAAAATAATAATTAATAATTAATAATTAAAGTTTAGGGCACACACCGGTACTAAAGGTCCACCGCCCCGCGCATTTTTTGGGGGCTTTAGTACTGGTGCGAGCCACACACCGGTACTAAAGGTCCTCCACGTATAAATAGTGGAGGCCTCATCCCGGACCGAGCCACGCACCGGGAGAAGCTTATTTGCGCCGCCGCTAGGCTGCCGAAATACGTTGTCCTCATCGCCGGACCTCCTCGCCCTCCTCCCCGAGCCAACTCCTCGTCGCCGCCCTCGACGCCGTCCCCGAGCCCTGCCCGTCGTCGTCGCCTCCGAGCCATCCCCAAGCCTGCTCTTCATTGCCGGACCTTCCCACCGTCCTCGTCCCCGGACTTCCTCTACCTCCTCCCCAAGCCCGCTCCTCGTCGCCACCCCCGACACTGTCGCCGAGCCCTCCCCCAACGCGTCGTCCCCCCAGCCCGCTCCTCGTCGCCGCCCCCGACGAGCCCCAACGATCCATCCCGCCAGTGAGCCCCGACAAGCCCTGCCAAAATGTATGATGCACAAGCTGATTTTTATGGTGGTAATAGCGTACATCAAGTATATGAAATGCTAGACGTCTCTAGGAATTTTAGGAATTTTTGAGAATTTTGTGGTGAGGTGTTGATACACAAAAGAGAGTCTAGCAAAGTTTCAGAATTTTTGGAGCAATTTAAATTGGGATTTGACCATGGAGTTCGAATCTGGTCCAAATTTGAACTGAATGAAATTTGAAAAAAATTAACTATGGAACCAAATGATTTTGCTGCAATGGGTTGTGGGTACTGTCAAATAGATGGAGTACTTTTTGTGGGTGCAAAAGAATTGGGGAGAGAATATCTCCTTTGCAAATAAAAGTTTTTTTTGCATTAGAGTACATATTTTTGCATATCAAATATGTATGAGCTGTCAGCTGGATAGATAGATATGTTTGGATGGATGGATGATCATTTTGTCTTTAGTGTTTACTTAGAGTTCATTTTGATGTTCATTGAAGAATTTTTTGTTGTGGCAAAGTTATGAAATTTAGAGCTTTTGACCTTAATTATCTCGCAAAGTTGTGGCAAACTTAAGGAATATTGTGGCATATACTCTACTCTGCTCAAGATCGTGGATGGATGTATATATATAGAAAATGTTGATATGATGATTTTTTTGTTCATAGAATTTTTTTCTCCATGTATGTATGTATGTATAGAGGGATGGATTGATGTATATAGAAAATGTTCATATGTAGAGTAAAACACTTATATGAAGTGTCTCCATTAGAACTATAGATCAATGGAGATCATCTACTCTGCTCAAGATCGATGGATGGTTAGATGCTAAGTGTTGATTTTGCTAAGTGTTATTTAATTTGTTTTCATAATTTAGTGTTTCTTCTCGACATCGATGATGCCAACCCCGCATCCTCATCGTCGAGTCGGCGGAGGAGGTCACTTGCTTGAGACGAGGGGCCTTGTCCTGGACTGGGCTCCGCTGGGCTCGTATTGGGAGGTGCTGCCTTCCGAGCGGCTCATCTTGGTGAGGAGCCAGCCCGTCGACCCCCCGGAGGTTCTATGGTGGCGGCGGCATTGGCCACGGATGATTAGGAGGCTTGAGTCCCCCGCGGAGGTGGTACAGTCCCATGTCAGTAAGGAGAACAAGCACGTCCGTCGCAACATGGCAGCTTTGGAGGCCAGGTCACACAATACCTGGCAGATTCTTCAGGGATCTCACTGGAGCTATGTTCCTGTGATGGTTCCTTCTCTTTGGGTGACCACCGCCAACCCCTATATCCGTCGGACGCTAGGGTTCTAGCTAGATCGATATATTAGCTACTATATATGTATTATTATGATGTATTAGTTAGATCGATGGATTAGCCCATGTATTAACTATTATCCAAGATTATGAGATGAGATATTTTATAAGAACTACTATATATGTACTCGATGATGCATTATTAATTAACTATCAGTTATTTTCTTCTTGAATGCATGCTAATTTGAATACTAATTTGTTCTATCTATATTATTATGGATTAGTTATTAAGCTATGGACAATACCGGTAGAGCTCATGAAGAGGACATCTTCGACATGATACGCTCCTCCGAAAACCCAACGGACCTTCTGGGTGAATCACATGATGATGACGGCTCACAATATCTGAATGATTACGGTGATGGATGTGAGGCCGAGGAAGAACAACTTATGTTCCAAAATCCGGAACAACTAACAATGACCGGCGAGGTATATACACATATTAGCCTCTAGTGATCATTACGTGTGTATTGATTGATATATATATATATATATATATATATATATATATATTAACAAATCTTTCTTCTTTTAATTATCAGCCCTCCGGATCGAGCCAATCTAGTAGAAAGGTACGAGGTGGTGCCAAAATATTGGACGGCAACGTAAAGCTCAATCTTGATGATTTCAAACATGATGGCATACCGACTCATCCTGGAGCCAATGCCAAGACATTTGTACGTCAATGCGCAGTGGTTGTTAGAGACAGAGTCCCGATCACAATGCAAGAATGTATTCTGCCAAACAAACAAAAACCAAGAGTGAATTATGTCGATAAAAGAAAGATGCCCTTTGGCGAGATCTCATGGAGCATTTCATCCTACCAGATTCTCTCTCGGAGCGCCAAAGGGACAAAGACAAGGAGTTTGCTCTCCATAAGATGGTAGGCGCGTTCTAGACTTGGAAGAAAAGATTATGGACCGAGTACAACGCTAGAGGCAAGAAGGCGCCCGAATTCAGAGGAATATACGAGAAGGTAAGGAATCACTGGGACGCATTTATCGAGTACAAGACATCGGAAGCTGCTATGGAGAAGTCGGCAAAGAATAAGATAAATGCGAAGAAAAGAAAGTATCGCCATAAACTAGGGAGAGGTGGATACAAGTCAGCCATTCATAAGTGGGATGCATTAGAGAATAAGATGCATGCTGAAGGGATCACTCCAGTAACCTTCCACTGGCGTCGGAGGTGTTGGAATTGGTTTTTTGCGTATGGGGGAAAGTTGGACCCAGCAAAAGGTTGATTATTGCACTGGCCAGTCTGCAGCATGCATCAGAAGAGTTGATTGAAGCAATAAAAGTTACCCAAGAAGGACGGTTTCACCCCAATAGAGAGAATGACGAGCTTACACATGGAGGACGAACACGAGGCGTGGGCGTTGTTCAATGGTACGGGGGGTTTGTGGGATGGAAGGACAGCTATAAAAGCCATTCGAGAAAAAAGAAGGTGAAAGCAAACCGACTTTCAAAGTTGGAACAGAAGTACGAGCAGCAGCAGCTGCAGATATACGTACTGACCCAGCAAAGGGCAACTCTGTTGCAGGAGGCATCGGAACCCGTCCCATCTACACTGCCGAAAAGCAGCGTGGGTTCCACGGGGGCACCGCTGTGTCACACACCCATGGATGATATCACCGAGAAGACATCTTGTGAGCTAATCCAGAAAATGAAGAACATACCCGTGTGGGTCGCGACAGGATATGCTTTACCAAATACACCTGATGTTCTCTGGCATTTCAATCCGGTTCCATCTAGGTATGCTCATGTCGCGGTGGATGCAATAGAGCCAGGATATGATGAACTACAGCTTGACATCCCTAGAGGTGAGGGGGAGTCCACACTGGCAGAAGTCAGTCGTGGTCTCATTCTATGGTGTAAGGACTGCATCGTCTTTCCACACTCGGCGCTAAGGCCACCGGCTCCTCTGCGTATCGATGTCCAGCGCAAGGAATCCTAGCCAGAGGCATCGCAGCGCCAGTAGTCCTCCCCACCTCGCCAGTAGTCCTCCCCACCTCGAGAGGCGTCCCACTTCGATATGGATCCCAGCGCGAGTCCACCCAACCTCGGGATGGAGCACGACGCGAGTCCATATCGTCGATATCGATCTCCGCTGCGTGAGCCGACTCCACCCTGGCAGCAGTCCCGCTAGTAGGGCTCCCTAAAGAGGAAGGCCATCAGTAGTCCTCTTCGGAAGAAAGCAAAGAAGAAACCCGAGCCTCCGGCCAAAAGGAAGCTGCCTTACGACATCACACCAGAGGAAACCAAAAGTGAAAGCCTTTTTTGCGAAGAAGACCCTGCCGCCAAAGGAGGTAATACCCAAGGAAGTCCAAGAGCACAATATGAAACACTTTATTGATTGACCCCCGACATATGTGGAGTGTATGCCGATAGACTATGAGCGACAGATTCAGAAGGCAAGTGAGCAGAGAAGTTAGCCCAGCCCACGGAAGAAGTCGGGAAGTGCGGCATCAACGACAGGTGGTACTACTAGCGGGAAAACAGTACCCTAGCTCGGAGAACAATCCAAGCAATTCATCTCTCCGCTCAAGGTGAGTACCAATCCAAGCAAGTAATTGATCCAAGCATTCGACGTGCAAGGCAACCCAATCGACCTTGAAGAAGTAGAGGTTGCAGGTCTCACTCTTGGCCAAATCCTTGACATCGAGGAAATCCGCGGGTACGGTAAAGCTGAGTACGCAATGCAATATGCCGTCTGAAAATCACTTGTCACATCCGAGCAGTACAAGGAACTACCAACTGCGATGCGATGGTTGCATGACTGGTACCTGCGTGAAGCAAAGCGATGGGAGACGGTGGTAATGGTCCAAGTAAGGAAAGCCTTTTCCAGTTATACCACATGGACTCTATAGACAAACTCTCATCAGTTGCTATTGTCTGTAAGTGATTTATATCTTTAATAATTTAAGTCTCTAGATCAGATATCGTTCATTGGCTTATCCTCACTATATATGTTCTTTTCTACGCTATTATGCAGGTTGAAGATGTGGGAATTGAAGCAAGAGGGAATCGATGACATTGGGTTCATCGACCCAAATACCGTTAATGGTCATGTGGTAAAACATTTTGCCAAGGACATGGAAGATCTCTGGGAAACATTTCTAGATGCACTAATGAGTACCAAATCTACTATAATATTTCCTTACAACATGGGATGAGTGTTTACTCTCTTATATACTATAAATTATATTTTTTCTTACTAGCTCGCTGTCAAGGGTAGTTGATGAGTTATATGCATGTCTGCTTAATTATATAAACTTCTGCGCAGAGTCCACTATATCCTCCTAAATATTATCCTTGCGGATGGACTTGTTCAAGTATACGACTCACAGGATACACTAGAAAAATCATACGAGGACTTGTATTTTATGATAGAACATTAATTTCAATCTTTATCGACCTCACTTTCTTTCATTATTTCCTGATATCAAAAGTAATTATAATAACTCTTTTGTTCTTTTTCTTTGTCGCGTAGCGTTTGGAAAAATATCATAGAAAAAACCCATCACCGTCCTCAATGGAAACCGAAGTTGAAGTGGAAAAAGATGCAGGTAATTAAATAGTACTACTAGGTCCGTGCATCTCGTTAATTCTAGTTTCAATACCATTATCATTCTTGATTATTAATTATCTTATTGAATTCTATTCTTTTGCAAAGTGCGCGAAGCTGCCATAGGGGACAAATTTATCTGAATACTTCCTCTGCAAGAACATTCGCATCCAGACCGAAGGCCGTATACGTCGCAGAGGAGCACGTGAAAGACAACTCCAGGTTTGGCAGATGATGTCGAAGCTCTCACCCGAGAAACGCTTTGTAGCACTTCAAGAGGAATTTGCGGCATTTCTTCTTCAACATGTCATTGATGTAAATGGAGATCACTATTCCTTACCGCCGCCTAAATAATGCCAGCATAGTAGAAAACTTAGATTTCATTCGGAGCACTAGCTAGCTAGTCCCGGCCGGGTTTTGGCCCTTAATTTATAAGTCTAGAATATATATGGATGTGTAATTCCATTTGTATATATACTGTGTATGAGATATTGTGTATTATATTACATATATATGCATCAACTTGTGTACTATTTACAGTATGTAGCATCGTAAAATAAATTTGAAATGAATGGAAAACACAAAAAATAAAGAGGAAAATTAAAACCTAATGAAAAGCTAAAACAAAAAAAACACTTAGTACCGGTTGGTATCACCAACCGGTACTAAAGGTCCTCCACCACCAGCCCACGCAGGCAGCCACGTGGTGGGCCTTTAGTACCCGTTCGTGGGTCAACCGGTACTAAAGTTCTGAACCTTTAGTCCCGACCCTTCAGTACCGGTTGGGGAACCGGTACTAAAGGCCCATCCCGACCGAGACTACACACATACATTCTACTAGTGCTTCTCCGTCTTGCCAATGAGCGACCCGAGACTCCAGGTCACTCTGACATCATCAAGAGCTAACTGAGGGGCACTGGTGACCTGTATCCAAAGCTGAGGTAGAGGAATGCCTTCGGGTTCTTGTTGTGCCCAAGGTTCAAATTCAAGCACACAAGTAGTATTTGGAACCTTGCTCATCCCGAAAGTCAGGAGCCTACCTAGATCCTCCCAAGTTGGAAAATCCACTCTAAACACCTGATCCTTCAGAGTTACAAGATCCCAATTATAAGAAGTCGCAACAGTACTTGCTCTGTGGTCATCCTCCCATGAGCCACCCGCACCACCCCAGTCCTGGAACTCTCTGAAATAGGTGCAATAGAAGACGAGCGGGGGGACTCAAAAAACATCAACTCCGAACAGCAGACTCCATATATAGTGACCGTTGGCTTTGGTCCCAGGAGAAACGGGCACACCCCCGTATCATGCTTTGGTTTTCGGCACAAGTCACATAGCTCTACCTTACACTCTGCTGCGAAGTGCCCCGGTTCTCCGCACCGGTAGCACGACATCGTTTCTTTCTTTCGAGCCCACTTAGAAAGTTTTTCACCTTCAGATTTTTCAGACTTGTCAGAAGCCGCATCTTTAGCCGGCACAACCTTACGATTAGGTACCTTTACCGCTGCCAAAGCGCCGACCACCTCCATTGTCACACCCGCAAGGGCTGGCCCCGCAGCATCTGTTGCTACGGTTGATGATATTTAGGTGTGTGCCAGGGAACGTTAGGGAGCATGTGTGTGTTTGATAGTCGTGTGCTTTTCAAATATAGCACGCTATTAGCAAGCTATAACACACATAGCATCCGGAGAAGGGTAGCTCTAAATATAGTAGAATACTATTTTTTTCATTGGTTGTGCATGAACAACCGATGAAAACATGACCATTATCTGTACGCATCGATTGGCCCGCGTAAGCTAGGGTGGGGTAGCATGAACAGTCCTAGCCCCAATACGCGAAGAAGTAGGAGATGCAGTTTCCCTCATGCTTCCTGTCCCTCTCATCTCATTTCATATATGGGGAAGCCACCGCACCGGGAAGCATACAAATCGACAGCTGAGGGAGGGACTCCACATCTGCACAATGACGGTGAGAGATCCACTATGATGTAGCAGGGGACGACTATGAGAGGCATCAAGGCAAGGTGGCTCTGCGCGCTGCTGCTGGTGCTGCTCTGCCTGGCTGAGCACATCCATGGCGCGTATGGCCGCAGAGGGGGCGGTGGTGGAGGCCATGGAGGTGGTGGCGGCGGCAGCGGGAGAGGTGGAGGAGGTATTGGTGGTGGAGGCCATGGAGGTGATGGCGGCGGCAGCGGGAGAGGTGGAGGAGGTATTGGTGGTCGAGGCCATGGAGGTGGTGGCGGCCACGGGAGAGCTGGACGAGGTTACGACAGGGGAGGCGGATGGAGGGGTGGCGGTTGGACTATGTGGCCGTGGTTCCACCGAGACAGTGCAGCGGCCGAACCGCGCGTTGGCTGGAGGGTTTCTGCCGCCGTCACACTGACGGCGACGGCTCTTGTATGGTGGCTCTGAGAGTGCCTGCTTCCGCAAGCTAATCTGGAGAGATGAGTGACTTGGTGAATTTCTCATCTCTGGTGGCTCCGCTACCTCGTTTACCAGTAGTATAGATCGGTGGATGTAATCCAATTATCACGAGTAGTCTCATAGTATATCATGGGATATGCATGTTCAATGAATAGAAGAGAATGTTCCATTTACTTCTTGTGAAGTGAATCAAGTAACCGGTGGTGAATCGAATGCTACTTGGAGTAAGATGGCATTATATAAAGAATGTAAGACAAGCAATATATTCAGATCTGTCATTTTATCCTTAGTAGCAACCATAAAAAATATGTGTTTTGTCCCTTTCTGTCACTGCAATATAGAGCAACCCAAGATTTAACCTACTACAATGCACCCCTCCTATTTAGAATAAACCGATCTAGTTGGCGGGGGCCTGCTATGCGTTGGTCTGCGGATATTTTAAAAAGATCCGTCGCCTCGCGAGCCATTAGATCTGATCAATCTAGCCATTAAGTGTCTTCTTCTTCTTTGCAACAAAGTTCTAGTTGCAGAAATAAGATGCATAAATTTTCTGCAACATAAGTTATGTTACGGGATTTAGTTTTGCAACATCGGTTATGTTGTAGAATATTTTTCACATAGGTTGTGTTGTAGATTTTTTTTTATTTCTTCTCTCTTTTCTGCAACAAGGATGGTGTTGTGCAAGAAGTTTTGCAAGGTAGGTAATGTTGGGAAAGCATAACGGAGAGACGAAGAGAGGAATGTGATGTCTCTAGACAAAGAGATAAGTGTCGTGCGTGAGGGCACGTGGCACTCAAAGCATATGGCGGACGCGTCGGCTATTTTCATCCCGTTGACGCTGAACGATCCACCTAAACTAAAAGATATATCGCAGAGAAATACAAAATTATCATAATCATGCATAATTGAATACATAGATGATTCAATTACTTTCGATGAATAGTCTAATCATAAACCCATAATTCAATAATCTGATCATCGTAAAAAATATTACATCAGATAGACCAGCGCGAGAATCACAAAAAACATGGTATTTAAGATCAGAGACAGAGGAACCCATCTAGCTAGTATTTGTGGACCCGTAGGTCTATGGTGAGCTATTCACACAATATCATGGAGGCAACAAGGTTGATGTAAATGGCCTCGATGATCGATTCCCCCTCCGGCAAAGTACCAAAAACGGTCACTAGATGGGATCGCGGCGGAATAGAGACTTGCGGCGGTGGAAAAAACATTTCTAATGGCTCTTTGTTATTTTAAAAATATTTAGAGATTTATAGAATTGGAATTAGGTCAAGGGGGCATGGGAGGGGGCCACAAGCCCCGAGGCTTGTCGCTTCCTCGTGCGGATTCCGGTCTCCTCCCGAAGCTTCATGGCCCCCAATTGGTCTAGGAAAATAACTAGAAAATTATATCGTGTTTCGACTCCATTTCATATGGATTTTCTGCAAAAGTAAAAAAAACACGCAAAAAATAGGAACTGGCATTAGCCCCTGGGTTAATAGTTTAGTCCCAAAAAATAATATAAAATAACATAGTATTAAATATAAAATATACCAGATTGATAATATAGAAACATAAAACAATAAAAAATTATAGATACGTTGGAGACGTATCAATAATACTCCTCAGATTCGTGAAGAAAATGTAAGAATGACTTCTGAGCTTGCGTCGTGTATTATGTGGCAATGTAATCCAATTTTTGACCATGGAAATATGTTCTCCCTCTCTCGTTGGTGAGATTCAGGGTCAAAGGAATGCCATTGTTTAACTACATCTTGTTAAACTTAGTCGTCCACTCCTCACCGATGGCCATGTTGGACACACGCATAAACTATTCTATTCACCAACAAGAGATACGTTGAGCATGATAAAAATAAAACAAAGACATGGATACAATAAAAGGCTACAAATTATGTAAAGTGTTTTGCCTGAACCCATCCGACACACAAGCAAGCGTTTTAGGGCAACTTAAATATTATAATCCGAGAAAGTACTCTAGCTAGGAATCCCAAGTATATGCCCAAAATAGGCCTGGGCTGATTTATCGATTCCACAGACAATAGCCGGCCGGGATGCAGAGGTTGGCCACGGTACCGGGGACCTCCTTAGAAGGACATATTCCAAAAAATACACGAGGTCACAATTTTAACATATTAAAAAAACAAAGTGGATATTCATAAGATATGAAAAATTGTACGCAAAATTGAAATATAATTTGTATATGTTTAAGTTTAGATAAGTTAGGTTTAAAAAGATATAATATTGTAGAAAAATAGGGAAAAATCCTATGATGACGTCCGCTGTAAGCCTGGTTGGCATAGATCTAATGGCGTTGGACGTCTATCAGCAAACAGTCGCGAGGCCCAAGTGGCAGAATGTACGCCAACAGTCTTTTCTATGGCGACGACCGGCTTCCATGGAGCCTTGCCGACGGCCTATATATGCCGACAGATGCCGTCGGCATACATGGAGCTTGGCCGATGATCTTTGTATGCCGACGGTTTCTCCGATACCGTAAGTTTATGTGCACGTATACAGTCGGCATACCTTTTGCCGTTGGCAACTTGGCTGTTTCTTGTACTTCTTACCGGGTGCATCACTCGGGGAAAGCATTACAGAGAGACATTTGGCATTTACCTAGTGTTCTTTGGCACCCAGGAATTTCCTGATTCAGCCATTGGCTCCTTAATCCTCACCCAAACATAGTGAGCATGATTGCAGGTTACTAACCATGGCACGTTCATTGGAGCCTATATGCTGACGCGTGCTATGAGCTCAGCTAGCAGTATCCATTTTCCAAATTTCCTTGGAATATTTTAGACTAACTAACGAAATAATGGGCTGCCACATCGCACCAGGAATGGAAGACTGGGTGATCACATAATTCTCTCCAGGTCAACTGGTGCTTTCTGTTCCCTAAAAATTGGGCTTTCTGTTCATGGCACGCCATAGTGGAATACAGAATTAGGAACGGGGATCACGAGCATATTTGAATAATCTTATGTGATTCGTTAGTTATAGTCAACGAATGCACCTAAAAAAAATGAATGATTGAACGGACGGAGTAACATGCATGCATGGTGCACGAGTAAGTAGGATAATGCAATAAAAGTTATCTTGATAGCTATCGAGAATGCCAATTGAGCTGGCTAGCCTAGTATATGATACAATGCAGTATCTCCGCGCGCCTATAAATAGCTAGCTACTTAGGGAATAAGCATCCTCGCCTTGTCCTTCATTAGCTAGCAAGCCAGCGTCTTCTTCCTCTCTAGAGCAAGCTTGATCTACCGTTACAGCCAACGTTCCCAACCCGACCAATGGCATCTCTCAAGGTGACTGCTGCTGTCTGTGTTGTGTTGGTCCTGCTCATCCAGCTTCAGGCGCCGGCGGCAGCGCAGGACATAAGGTGCGACGACTGCGGGTCGGGATGCGGCAGCGCATGCCGTCAGCTGCGCCAGTACAGGTGCAACGGCTTCTGCAACGTCCTGCCTACCCTGTGCGAGTACTGCTACACCATCAGCGCTAACGCGTGCGTTACCGAGTGCTTTAACCTCTGCAAACTCCACTGCAACTGATTCACCAAGCAAGCATCCATCGATATGCAGTACTACTCCAGTATATTTCCATCATCATACTCCATACCCATGTGTAATAAGTCAATGCTTGGCAGGTTGCATGCGCGTGTTGCGCGCGAGTTCCTCGACTTAGCATTTGATTCCGCCTTTAATTTCGTACCATTTCCCTCTATTACAGATATAATACTGGATGCATCGGCTGTATTTATGTTGCATTGTCCTATACATATTCGATCATGTATGTATGTGAAAACCGATCATTTGTTTCCCGGCCAGTCTAGCTTATGTGATACATGACTTCCAACACCCGGGTGCACCTACACCCTCTAAAACAGTAAATTCAAAATAAATTGCAAGGGCACCGGGATGTTACACCTTTCGGTGTTTCCTTTCATCACGAGAAAATCGATTATCTCTGCAACTGGGATGCGTTTCTGGTTACTTTGACAATCCTCAACCTTCACGATACAGTCTTCCGTTTGAACTTTGATCTCAACTGTTGGTCGGGAGGCAATTCAGATGCCACAAGACCGTAATGAAATTTCTGCATGCATTTGTTCCTCGCATAGTTTTAATACAGTTATTTCATCTCAGACTAAATAGGATTTTCCGATTTCGAATGAGAGAGAAAAATAATAATTCATCGGTCCGGTGAATGATGCGATATTTTCATATATTTTTCTCAAAGATCAAGGCATTGTTGTTTTTTGAACAGTGTAGCAATTGGTAGGTCATTAACATAGCACATTGGTTGATTAAAAGTATAACAAACTTCTTAGGGCGTTCACTGTTACACGAAATTGACGAAGCATTGTTACATATGTAATCATGCTCTTAAATTTTGTTTAGTGGTTGGATCATTTCTGATGGATAATGGATTGGTGAACCATAGGTTTATTTTCACACTTTTTGATGGAATCAACCAGAAAAATTGCTCGCTTCTTCTATCCATAGCCTTTCTAGGTGGGTATGGACAATATGTGCTTGGAGATAGGAATATGTGGTGGAACTTTGCATGATTAGTCAATTGCCCTTGCATTTTTTCTATCGTATTCCAGTATAATCTGCACAATTTCACGTAACCACTACCACACTAACAGTTAGAAATTCTGACTACGAAATTTGCTACGTAAGTACAAATCATACAGATGAAACTGTGGAATTACCTAGCATCATAAAGTAGCAGATTGTGCTTGAAGATCCAGGATGAGAACATGTCTGCAGGACATCGGAGAACTAATGGCAAATTTTGCAACGTTGTATGAAATTAAATTTTAGGAAAAACAATACCACTGCTTCTTTCAGCAATATTGTTATTGAGCTAAATTCACAAAATAATTTCATTTTTGTCATTTATTTCGATTTTTTTTCAAATTTTACTGTTCACCGAGCTCATTTGAGCTCGGGAGCAGAGTGCCACTTGCATCCACCCATAAAACAGATTGAAAATATGTGAATTTCGATATGTGCAATGCTACTTGAACTAGGAGGCACCATGGAATAATCTGGTGCCACATGATATAGACGACAACAGATGGTTAAAGCTGATTGTCAACATCAAGAATGTGTCTGGAGAGTTTTTGAGACTGAAATCCAAACAGCCACGTCGTCCCCTGCGGGCGGCTCAGGTGGAACAACCACCACCTACCTAGCTCCACTAGTAGAAAACTGAGCTTTGGTTCAGGCCTGGCCAGCCATTAGTCCCGGTTCAGTCACGAACCGGGACCCATGAGGGCATACGTCTCGGTTCGTGCGCCCAGGGGGCCGGCCGGGCCTCGTGGGGCATTGGTCCCGGTTCGTATGGACCCTTTTGTCCCGGTTCCAGACACGAACCGGGACCAATGGGCCTCGCTCCTGGCCCACATCCATTGGTCCCGATTCGTGGATGGAACCGGGACTAAAGTGTGGCCTTTAGTCCCGGTTTCAGCCACGAACCGAGACCAATGATGTGGCTATATATACCCCTCCCCCGCGAGCAGAGCACTCCACTGCTCTGTTTTTTCCTGGAGTGTGAAGGGAGGGCTTTGTGGTGCTCTAGCTCACCTCCTATGCACATGAGGTGTTCGATGAAATGCCCGACCCACACTACTTAAGCTTTCTCCTCTCCAAACTCGACCTCCAAGTTTCATTTTCCTCAAGATTTGTCTAGGTTTAGCGGTCCGTCACGTCCCGTCCCCGTCTTCACCGCCGTCGATCGCCCGCGCCGATCTCGTCGCCGACACCACCGTGGTGAGCCTCTTGTTCTTATCTTCTTTCTAAAAGAAAAAAATTTATATTAATTTGGTCACTTATCTATTCATGATGTTCTGTAATGGTTTTTGACACACTTCCGAGTACATTAAGGGCGTGCGTAATTTTCTCGAAGTGGCTGAGGCAAACAAGCAGAATGGTTTTATGTGTTGTCCATGCCCTCTATGTGGGAATACGAAGTCTTACTCTAACCGGAAAATCCTTCACACCCATCTGCTTTATACGAGTTTCATGCCACACTATAATGTTTGGACCAAGCACGGAGAAATAGGGGTTATGATGGAAGACATCGAAGAAGAAGAGGACGATGACAACTATGTGCCCCCTGAATACGGTGATGCTGCAACGGGGGAGGCTGAAGATCAAGAGGAACTAGACGATGATGTGCCCGGTGATGATCTCTGCCGGGTCATTGTTAATGCAAGGAGACAGTGCGAAAGTGAAAAGGAGAAGCTGAAGTTCAATCGCATGTTAGAGGATCACAGAAAAGGGTTGTACCCCAATTGCGAAGAGGGAAACACAAAGCTCGGTGCCGCACTGGAATTGTTGTAATGGAAGGCAGAGTATGGTATACCTGACAAGGGATTTGGGAAGGTACTGAAAATATTTAAGAAGAGGGTTTCAAAGGATAACGAATTGCCCGACAGTAAGTATGCAGCAAAGAAGGTCATATGCGCTCTAGGATTGGAGGCGGAGAAGATACATGCATGCCCTAATGACTGCATCCTCTATCGCGGTGCGTACGAGGATTTGAACGCATGCCCGGTATGCGGTGCACTGCGGTATAAGATCAGACGAGATGACCCTGGTGATTTTGACGGCGAGCCCCCCAGGAAGAGGGTTCCTGCCAAGGTGATGTGGTATGCTCCTATAATACCACGGTTGAAACGTCTATTCAGAAACAAAGAGCATGCCAAGTTGTTGCGATGGCACAATGAAGACCGTAAGAAAGACGGGAATTTGAGACACCCCGCTGACGGGTCACAATGGAGAAAGATCCTGAGAAAGTACGGCCGGGATGAGTTTGGAGCTGACCCAAGGAACGTATGGTTTGGTTTAAGCGCGGATGGCATTAATCCTTTCGGGGAGCAGAGGAGCAATCACAACACCTGGCCCGTGACTCTATGTATGTATAACCTTCCTACTTGGATGTGCATGAAGCGGAAGTTCATTATGATGCCAGTTCTCATCCAAGGCCCTAAGCAACTCGGAAACGACATTGATGTGTACCTAAGGCCATTAGTTGAAGAACTTTTACAGATGTGGAATGGAAACGGTGTACGTGTGTGGGATGAGCACAAACAGGAGGAATTTGACCTGCATGCATTGCTGTTTGTAACCATCAATGATTGGCCTGCTCTCAGTAACCTTTCAGGACAGACAAACAAGGGATACCACGCATGCACGCACTGTTTAGCTAACACCGAAAGTATATACCTGGAATTTGCAGGAAGAATGTGTACCTGGGGCATCGTCGATTTCTTCCGACCAACCATCAATGTCGAAAGAAAGGCAAGCATTTGGAAGGCGAGGCAGATCACCGGAAGAAGCCCGCCATGCGTACCGGTGATCACATACTTGCTATGGTCAATGATTTACACGTAATATTTGGAAAGGGTCCCGGCGGACTATTTGTTCCGAATGACGCTGAGGGACGCGCACCCATGTGGAAGAAGAAATCTATATTTTGGGACCTACCCTAGTGGAAATACCTAGAGGTCCGCTCTTCAATCGACGTGATGCACGTGACGAAGAACCTTTGCGTGAACCTGCTAGGCTTCTTGGGCGTGTATGGGAAGACAAAAGATACACCGGAGGCACGGGACGACCTGAAACGTTTGCACGAAAAAGACGGCATGCCTCCAAAGCAGTATGAAGGTCCTGCCAGCTACGCTCTTACCAAAGAAGAGAAGGAAATCTTCTTTCAATGCCTGCTCAGTATGAAGGTCCCGTCTGGCTTCTCGTCGAATATAAAGGGAATAATAAATATGGCCGAGAAAAAGTTTCACAACCTAAAGTCTCATGACTGCCACGTGATTATGACGCAACTGCTTCCGGTTGCATTGAGGGGGCTGCTACCGGAAAACGTTCGATTAGCCATTGTGAAGCTATGTGCATTCCTCAATGCAATCTCTCAGAAGGTGATCGATCCAGAAATCCTACCAAGTCTAAGGAGTGATGTGGCACAATGTCTTGTCAGTTTTGAGCTGGTGTTCCCACCATCCTTCTTCAATATCATGATGCACATCCTAGTTCATCTAGTCCGCAATATCTTTCTAGGCCCCGTATTTCTACACAATATGTTCCCCTTTGAGAGGTTCATGGGAGTCGTAAAGAAATATGTCCGTAACCGTGCTAGACCAGAAGGAAGCATCTCCATGGGCCATCAAACAGAAGATGTCATTGGGTTCTGCGTTGACTTCATACCTGGCCTTAAGAAGATTGGTCTCCCTCAATCGCGGTATGAGGGGAGACTGACTGGAAAAGGCACGCTTGGAGGGGACTCAATAATATGTAGGGACGGGCATTCTTGGTCTCAAGCACACTACACAGTTCTACAGAACTCTACCTTGGTGACCCCGTATGTCGATGAACACAAGAACAATCTGCGCTCCAAACACCCAGAGCAGTGTGACGAATGGATTACACATGAACACATCAGGACTTTCGGCAATTGGTTGGAAACACGTCTCAGAGCTGACAACATTGTCTCTGATGAGTTGTACTCGTTGTCCAGGGGACCATCTTATACTGTATTGACTTACAAAGGATACGAGATAAATGGGAATACATTTTACACGATTGCCCAAGATCAAAAGAGCACCAACCAAAACAGCAGTGTCCGCTTTGATGCAGCAACCAAGAGGGGAAACGACACATATTATGGTTACATAGGGGACATATGGGAACTTGACTACGGACATGATTTTAAGGTCCCTTTGTTTAAGTGCAAATGGCTCAATCTGTCAGGAGGCGGAGTACAGGTAGACCCACAGTACGGAATGACAACAGTGGATCTGAACAATCTTGGGTACACAGACGAACCATTCGTCCTAGCCAATGATGTGGCGCAGGTTTTCTATGTGAAGGACATGTCTACCAAACCGACAAAAAAAAAGATAAGGAAGCGAATGCATCATACGATGAGCCAAAGCGCCACATAGTTCTTTCAGGAAAAAGAGACATCGTGGGATTAGAGGGCAAGACAGACATGTCTGAAGATTATGACAAGTTTCATGAAATTCCTCCCTTCAAAGTCAAGACTGATCCAAGCACCCTGTTAAGCGATGAAGCATATCCATGGTTACGGCGCAATAAGCAAAGGACACAAGCGAAGAAAAAGTGAAGACAGATGAAGTCAGAAAGGGTTGAAAATTGATGATGTGGCTTTGAATGGTTCATTTTGAACACACAAAAAGTCTGGAGTTTAAATAAGTTCAAAAACCTTTGTAACAGATGAGTTTTTGTCCGAAACCCTGATACTTCGAAAGAGATTGTCCATTTTGTACACGAAGTGCATCCAATTTTTGCCATAACCCTCTCAACTTCTTAGCACATGCTATGTTGGTCAACTGATGATACCATGCCATGTTTCAACCTTTTGTGAGTTCATTTGTACTGCTTTCCAATTTCAGGGTCATTTAGCTCAAAATAAATCATTAAATGCATGAAAAATAGCAAATAAAGTTAGAAAGGTTTGAAATTTTAGTATGTGACTTTGAATGGTGCATATTGAATGCACAAAAATGGTGCATATTGAATGCACAGAAAATTTAGTATCTTCGCGTGTTTCCCTATAGTATTTTCTGTTCAAAACATTAAAAGCACAAAATGGAAACAAAATAAAATAAAGCAAAAAAATGTCACCTACAGGGCCATCACGGCCTGAATACGACTAGAAACCCAACAATGGGCCAGGATTCAGGCCCGCAGAAGGCCCAATAGGCCCATGGGCAAAGAGTGACACAATAGGCCCGGAAGCCTGCAGTTGAGAGGAGCTCGAGAGGGTTGGCGCAGTAGTGCTTATAAACCGCTCTCGCGCTCCCTCGACAAGCAAGGTGGGACTAAACATCCCACCGCACCGCGGCGCAAGGCCTTTGGTTCCGGTTGGTAGCACCAACCGGAACGAAAGGGTGGCATTGGTATCGGTTCGTAGCGCCAACCGGGACCAATGCCCCTTTTAGTTCCGGTTGGTGGCACCAACCGGAACCAAAGGTCTCTGTTTCCCGTCATTTGGGCTGCTGAAAAGAGACCTTTGGTCCCGGTTGGTGGCACCAACAGGAACGAAAGGGGGCATTGGTCCCGTTTGGTGCTACGAACCGGGACCAATGCTCTGGGTATATAATTGGCACTTAGGAATTTTCAGTCCTCATCTCGCCATTAGCCCCCGACGACGCCGGAGATGACACCGACGCCGTCAGGCTGCCCGACCGCCACGCCGTCGCCGCCCTCTGCCCCGTCGACACCCTCTGCCCCGACTTCGTCGTCGCCGCCCTTTGCCTCGACCTCGCCGTCGCCGCCCTCTGCCCCGACCTCGCCGTCGCCGCCCTCTGCCTCGCTGTGAGCCCCTCCCCCCATTCCCCCTCTTCTTCCCAGCCTCTCCGCATTGATGTATGATTATTTTTGTTCATAGATTTTTTTTGTCAATTGATGTATGCTTTTTTTGTTCATAGAAATTTTTTTGTTCATAGAAAGTTCTGTGTTCATAGAAAGTTTTTTGTCAATTGATGTATATGTTCATATATATGTGCATTTTTAGAAAAAAATTGTGTATGTATGTTCATATATGCAAAAGTTACATTTAAGAAAAAAAGAAAATGTATGTATTATGTTCATATGCAAAGAATATGCAAAAGTTAGAATTTTTTGTACCAAGTTAAAAGAGCGTTGTCATCGAGCCACTAGAGAAACGTGACATGAGGGGGTCGAGGGTCGGGAACTAGGGTAGAGGGTCGTGGATCGCCGAGGGGTCGAGAGGTTGCCTTGTGTATCCATCCCCAAACCGTAGAAGCGTCGAGCTAGCTAGGTTTATGTTTGCCACTAATATATTAATTCTCATGTTGTAATATTTGCAGAAACTATGGACGATCCGAATCTTCCGCAAAGAAACTTACAAGAAGAAGCGTTGTTGTGGGACATCATCCGGGAAGGAGGTGATGTCTTATCGTTTCTGAACGACACCGATTGTCTGGAAGAAGAGGGTGAAGAAGGCTCCGATGATCGGACAATGGAGGTGGAAGAACATGATTATGATGGCTCCGGTGAGGGAACCGAGGAAGGAGCAGTTGCAAAGTCCGGCGAGGTATATATATTAATTAAGCCTGTGCTGACTAGCTAATTAATGCATTAATTGTTTTTGTATGTACACATATTAACTCTTTTCTTTCTTCTTTTCTAGCCCTCCGGATCCGGATCGAGCCAAACTTTGGTAACGAGACTAGGCCCGAAGAAAAAGTTGTACCAGGATGAAAGGTTCACGATCACCAGCATCAATAGAGATGGCCAACCGATTGAATCCAGCTGGACCAAGGAAGCATTTTCTGCTCGGTGCGGGGTTGTTGTTAGGGACATGATCCCGATCACCATCCACCAATGGAATAAGCCGAAGAGCGGAGACCCTGAAGTGTCTTTTGTCAACGATAGACAGAAAGATGATCTTTGGACCGCGTTGAAGGCAAATTTCACCCTACCGGCAGAGGAGGATCCGGATAAGCCAGTTATAGAACCATTGGTCAAGGCTCATACTCTTAAGAAGATGGCAGATCTATTCAGGAGGTGGAAGAATGAGTTGAAATCAACGTTTGTCGACAAAGGGAAGACTCCAACATTCACCGGCCTATTTGAGAAGATAAGAGATCACTGGCCCGCATTTATGGCCCACAAGACATCGGAGAAGAGTAGGAAGATGTCAGCGACAAACAAGATAAATGCTGCAAAGAAGAAGCTTCACCATCGCACGGGGTCAGGTGGCTACATCAAAGCCTGGCCGTTGTGGGACAAGGCTGAGAAGGACCTGCTTGCTAAAGGGGTCCAACCAGAGACATTGTACTGGCCAGACCGTGCAAGGACTTGGTTCTTCGGGGCTGGGGGAACCTTGGACCCTGAAACAGGGAAGTGCGTTTGGACGAACGAGCAACTGTCAATACCGGTCAAGAATCTTCGATAGTATATCGCCGCAGCGCAGGAAGGGACGTTCGTTCCCGGTAGAGAGAATGACGAGCTCAGATAGGCCCTCGGGAATCCTGATCACCAGGACGAACACGAGGCACGACAGGCTCCGTTCCGTGGAAGGTTGGGTTTCCCGACGCAGAAGGTTACAAATCCCAGGAGAGGAAGCGGAAACAGGAGCAAAGCGATATGTAGAAGCTGAATGAAAGAGTACTAGCGCTAGAGAAACAAGCAGTTGAGAACCAGCGATCTCAGCGGGACGAAGCTATCCAAGAAGCTACCCCGCCATCTCAGCGGAGAAGCAGCATGGCTTCCACCGAGCTTGACCAGCCTGACTTCACGGCTCACAGCTTCCCCGTGGATGCTATCAAGGAGGCTCAACCTTGCAACCTTATGACGCAATGGCATCACCGCAAAGTCAAGGCGGCTGTTGGCTTTGTTGCACCTTCCAAACCCGGCGCAACTTTTCACTGCCTTCCGATTCCACAAGGCTATGCTATTGTGATGGTCGATGAGATAGAGGAGGGATTTGAGGACCTCGAGCTTGACCACCCTACCGGTGAAGGGGAGACTCTGCTGGAATGTGCTCTGAAGACTACATGTCTATGGCGGAAGGAGCTCATCAAGCTTCCGAACTGGACGCCTCCGCCTCCTCCTCCTCCAGTGAGTCAGGGCACTCCGCCTCCTCCTCTGGTGAGTAATCAGGGCACTCCGCCTGCTCCGGCGCGTGGTGGCACTCCGCCTCCTTCTCCACCTGCGCCGGCGCGTCCGAGCAGCCCGCCTCGTCCTCCGCCTCCTCACCAAGGGCGGAAGAGAGCCGCCGCTGCTCCGGCTGCTCTGCCTCCTCGTAACACTCCTTCTCCGCCTCGTAAGCAACAAAGGAAGACAGCCGCCGCCACTCCGGCTACTCCGGCGTCTAGCAGTACAACCAGTGGCGGGAGGCGATACCAATACGGTCCATCATCTCTCAAGGTTCTTGAGCAATTACCTTACGAGAAGAGCGACGAGCAAAACGCGAAGATCTCTAAAGGCCAAGTGAAGGAGTTTTTTGCAAAGAAAAATCCACCTCCGGAGGAGAAGATAGATCCGGTGAAAGTGAAGCGCACTTTGGATGCCCTGAAGCGATCACCACCGCCTCCGCCGGATGACAACTATGTCCGCACTATTAAAAAGACAGCGCTAGAAGCGCGCCGGTCTGGAACCACTAGAACTGACAAAAGGAGACAAGAACAAATTAGAAAAGGGAAAAAAAACCAAGCTCGGTGAACAGGCGAACCAATCGTGCCCCCGCTGAAGGTGTCTAGCGATATCGTCCCAAATCTGCCGGTAATGGTGTCCGGTACCAATCCTGGTGATTACCTGCCCGACGATGTACATTTTGATATAATGGAGGCGGACGATCACAAATACCGGCACGGGAAGCCTCTCGTCAGACCTGGTCATTCTCCTCTAACAACGATGATGCGAAGATTTCAAGAGTGGTACATGGGCACCTGCAAGTCTGGAACGGATACTTTGATGCTGACAAATAAAGAGGAGCACGACCTCGTTGGAATTGAACTGTTGTGTGTTCCATTTGAGGAGTTATTCCAGCTTTTCAATCAAATGGCAATCGATAAAGTAATCGTCACTTGCTACTGTCTGTAAGTACTACTTCTTTAATTAACTCTCTATATATAGCTCAGTTCTTTCATTGCATGTACATATAATTATCCTCACTATATCATGCAGATTGAAGATCGTCGAATGCAAGAAAAAACAAATCTATAATATTGGGTTCATTAACCTAAATCTCTTTAATGAATGGGAAATTAAACATGATGCCAATCGAGCCGAGGCCAACTTGCTAAATTCGTTGCTTAAACATCAAAACAAAGATAAAATAATCTTTCCTTACAACTTCGAGTGAGTGTTACTGTCTTGTGCATATTCGGTTTTACTTATTACTCGAGGTTATAGCAATGTAATTGATGAGTTATGCATGCGTGCGCAGCTTCCACTTTATTCTCCTAGAGATTAAGCATGTGGAGGGACTAGTAACCGTCTTAGACTCAAGACGAAAAGATCGCAAGCAGTATGCGGCGATGACTGAAATGCTCGTGAAGTAAGTTCAATCGATCATTATCGCACCATATCAGCAACTTTATTCATTTCCTGGTATCAGGTAATAATTATTTTCTTTGTCTGGCAGGGTTTGGAAACAGTTCACCGCAATAGCTCCGGGACTGCCGGGGAAGCTGCAATTTACATACCCGAAAGTAAGTACTACTAGCTAGTTCCGCGCATCTCCCATTGATTCTAGCTAGTTTTCATCAATACCATTTATAATGCTTGATTATCAGTTTGATTGATCTCTATTTCTCGTAAAGTGGCTGTGGCAGGAAGAAGGGACTAATCTTTGTGGATACTACATTTGCGAGTACATCTACAAAGCGACGACCTCTAAGCATGCCGGCTACTCTAAAGAAGATTTTAAAGTGCGTAAGCAATAATATTCACAAATTTATTTTATTACCATCACTTGTGTTGAGTTTCATGCATATATATGAATTGACCCCCTTCTCCAAATTAGCTTTCGGAGCTGCAGGATCAACTCCTACCACAAGATCGCATAAAAGCAATTCAAGAGGAATTGGCGGGATTCTTTCTTGACCACGTCATCGATAAACACCAAGAATACCATGTGGAAGTTGAGTTCAGATGTTAGGGGATTGTAAGAGATCTTATATTGTATATATGTAGCCAGTAGCGTTGGATAGATATACGAAAATTGTTGTTTGACCAATCTCTCGGAGAAGGAGAGGTCAACCACTTCTCTCTGTATACGTTCATGACGATCTTCTGTACTTAATGGTTTCCTTCATTTTCTTACTAGCTAGCGTGTCGAGTCCTCTCTATACGTATATTACGTAGCGTCGACCAAGCACAGAGATAAAAGAGGACACTTCTCTCTATTAGCTAGCTAAAATAATATATGAAACCCCTAAAATAACCCTGCAAAACCCCCTAAACCCCCAACCCCCCTTTCAAAAAAAAAACCCCAGGCCCTGGACTACTGACGCGTGGATGCCTTTTGGTCCCGGTTCATGTTACCAACCGGGACTAAAGGTCCTCCACCCCAGCGCACCACAACAGCCCACGTGGAGCCCCATTTGTCCCGGTTCGTATGCGAACCGGGACTAAAGGTATTGGGCTTTAGTACCGACACTTTAGTCCCGGTTCCGGAACTGGGACAAATGGGCCTCCGGAACCGGGATAAATGGGCCTTTTTCTACCAGTGCTCCCCTCCGTCCCCGGCTCTCCTCCCGCCTCCGACAGTCGCTGATATGGGCAAAGCCCCTCGCGGTGGCCGGCGGTGGGTCGTTCTTCCACTTCGGTCGGGGCACGCAACACGGGATGTGGCGGCCTGGTGTGACCGCTGGCGCAGGGAGCTGTGACGGCGGCGCGGTTGGGTGGTGACGTTGTGGAGGCGGCGTGGTAACCTGCGAGTGTAGCGGTAGTGTGCCCTTCAGATCTTGGGTGATGGCGGCTCTCCTGCTCTAAAGGGCCGGGACCTACGGGCGGCACCGGGAGGTGGGGCGGTCTTGTGCTGCTTCTGTAGATCCGACACCGATACGGTTGGGGTGCGCAGGACCGGCGAGGTGGTGCTTCTCGGGATCCTCCTAGTGGCCGAGGGGCAGCCTGCTGCCGTTGCAGTGGTGGCTTGCGCTTTCCAGCCCGTGGTCTCGCCTACTGGTCTTGGAGCTACGGATCCGGTCTTGTGGTGGTGGATGTCATTCGGCATCGAGTAGGTGTAGGGGGCCAACCTAGTCCGCACTAGTGCAAGCCTTTGCGTTAGTGCCCTTCTTACCTGTTGCTCCATTATGGCGTCGGTCTAAGTTGCTCCCCGTTTTCCGTTGTACCATTGTTAGGATTGATGTTGATGGCTGCGAGTGTGGCGGCGTGTGAGCTTGATTTGGCCTAGGTCAGTGGACTCTGGTTGAGTCTTGCTCCACGGTGGCCCTCGGCAACCTATAGGTTGTGTCGCCCGATTCACCGGGATTGGCTGGGGACACAGGTGTTGATGCCTCCTAAAGTGATGGTGTCGACCCAGACCCGGGGGCTGATGCCGGGCTAGGAGTGGAAAAACGTGTCTTCCAGTCCTCCTACCATGGGTGGTGCGCTGGGAAGATGTTTGTGTGTGGTGGCTTGGGACATGGATGTCGGGTTGGCGGTCCTGGAGGGTGGGCTACACGATTGGTTTCCGACAAACTCCATGGAAGTGGTGGTGACTTCACCTCTTGGCTGTGTGGGGTGCAAGGGGTGTAGTGGAAGGAGGTGATGGCCTGTCCGCCTCATTTGGGTGTGGCGATGCCCAGATCTGGTCTGATTTGGCTGACCTTCATCGTTGTACTGGTCGGGATGCCTCGTGGTGGTGCATACCAGTTTTCTAGCGAAAGCTTCGCACTTTGGCGCCACCGACGATGACACCCATGGGTGCCACTTTCTTCCTGGAGACGCCATCGTGCACTTCGTCTCTCTACCAAGGCTTCAGGTGAAAACCCTAGTCTGTATGTTCGGACTAGGCAATGACGACGCTTTGCGGCATCACCTTCATGGAGACGTTGTTGTGGAGCTCAGGCGTCTTCGGTCAGGCCTCGGTGTACTGTTAGGCTTGTTTTACGTTTCTTGTTGTATTTGTCGGTCTGCTTTGTAAAAAGACCTCCCCACCACATTATATCGTTTGACTGTGTACTCTGTGTTGTTGCTTTATCTATAAAGCGGGACGAAAGCATATTTCGAAAGATGGTTAAAGCTTGGAACTTAATGGATACATGTGAGAGAAGCTTGGTATGTGGAATTCTCTCCTTACTTTTCATTGAGACCTTCGAATTGGAACTTATTTGGAGCAGCAGTGAAGGGAGCTGGACCATATCCGCAACTAAGAGCGTTGTTGCCATGGTGGTCGAAGTATACTAGTGCAGTGGAGCTGAGGCATGTCTAGTACGTACAACACATGTGCCATCCCGCAGTTCTTGCCCCCTCTGTCTCTCGATGCCTGAATACTGCACTCACCTCTTTGTGCACTCTCGTTTCACCCATCAGGTTTGGCAGATCTTCAGAAATTGCATGGGACCAGATTTTCAGATTCCTGGTGATCGTTTCGGGAGCACGGAGTGGTGGTTAACGGAAATAAGGGCAGTCCCTAAAACTCTGCGACGCAACTTTGACACGAGAGCCGTCCTTCTGCACTCCAGGGTTTGGAAGGAATGTAAGTTCAGAATTTTTAAAAAGGTTGCAACGAGCGCTGATAGGGTACTAAATTTTGTCAGGGAAGGCATTGCTGTTTGGAGAGCTGCAGGCTGAGATAGCGACATTGGCACTGCTGCCTACTAGCTGTTTATCCTGGT
The DNA here is from genome assembly GCA_022496015.1 of Hordeum marinum. Classification (NCBI taxonomy): domain Eukaryota; kingdom Viridiplantae; phylum Streptophyta; class Magnoliopsida; order Poales; family Poaceae; genus Hordeum; species Hordeum marinum. The sequence goes on along the minus strand of CM039674.1, from coordinate 510,617,228 downwards.
AGTTCTATGTTTTTCGAGGCCTTCGCTCTAGTGTTTTCAGTTCTAGTTCGCCTAGATTGCTTATCTTGTTGTACTATCTGTCTCCCCATTTCTAGAAAAATTGGGCAACCACCCTTCGTGAAAACACATGTCTTATAGGATGGGCCTCGTCTTAATTGGCCGCAACTACAAAATCACTAATTATGGGGTATTTCTTTCAAACGTCACTCCCAAATTCCCAGGTTGCGACAAGTGGCGCGCATGCAGTGCGCCACTTGTCGCAACCTGGAAGTTTTTATTTTGTTGTAGATCCGTTTATTCAAAATGCTTATTCTCTTAAACTATGTGTTGGAATCTTAAACTATTTTTACAGTTGGATTCCTTGCGTGGATATCTAAAAAAAACTTTAGTCTCACTCACACCGCACACACAACTAACTCATATGGGCCATGCGAGTTTCAGATTTTAATGTGAGCTTTGGGCCAATGATCCAATAGCACAAATCCAACACATAAAACATAAGAGAAGGGTCTGACTGAGCACGAACAAGACCAGGGAGCAGAGGCCGAAATGCAAGGCCTCCTTGATCTTGACCATTGGGCTACCACGGTGTAGATCGGATTTCTCTTTGATTAACTAGCTGAACCCCGACCCTCCGGATATATATCTTCCTAAAATACTTAATAGTGTAGCTGCAGTATTTTGCTGAAACGATGCATCCTTGTGCAGCCGTTCGAAACGTCTATGTGACTATGTGGGCAACGTGGTACCAGCGGTGGAAGTCGGCAGCAGACACCGCATGGATTGACTCCGTGCATGTGGTGATGTCATTCCACTTTTTTCATCTCATTTTTTTTTTAAAACTACAACTTTTAAACTAAGTGTGAGAATGAGGATCCATTTTCACTGTTAGGCCTCTTACGATGAGCTCTTCAAAACTAGATTCCATATAGATACGTTTTGATGATTTTTTTCAGAAGCAACTTTGACTCTAAATATTGGTGAATTTACATAGCACGTATATTGTAGTCAACATAGAAACCATACAAAACAAATTTCATCATATATAGGCAATTGAGCATCGCCCGTAGGCAAATTTGGAATTATACTGAGGCAACTTTCAACACTAAACGTGACCACTCCAGTGTGTTTAATATTTGGCATTATATTGAGGCAACTTTTAAATTTGACATTATATTTGGCATCGCCCGTTATGAAGGTGCATACTTTGTTAGTTATGTTAGGAAACATGATGGCGAATCTAATCCACTCCAGTGTGTTTGAAGGCAACGTAGAAAAACAATGATAAAAAACTTCGTAATATTTCTAAGCAACTATTTTACAAAGGCAGACAAGTGAGCAGCAATTATGGCAACTAATTACCAGTAACCGGGAACTGGCGTCAATGATAAACAATTTATAGTATCTATAGACTGACCAACAATAATAGGCAACTGAGCATCAAATGTAAGCAATTTCATAGTATTTGTAGGCAATTGATCATCATTAATCCACAACTAGGCATCAATGTTTGGCAATTTCACAGTATCTATTGGCAATTGAGCATCAAACGCACGCAACTAATCATCGGTGACACGCAATTGATCAGCAACAATAGAGAAGTTGAGATAATGTTGGCAAGATTCATAGGCTCACATAGTACAGTGAAGTTACTTGTATGTAGCGCTAAATGTGCTTCATGTTTTGTGTGATTTTCTTATTTTGTACAAAAAAACAAATAGTCCTACTTGGCCAAAATGAAAAAAAAAAAGTTGCTTTCATATAGGACTAAATTTGTCTCAATATCATCCAAAGTTTCATAAAAAAGTTTGTCAAAACATATCTATGATATCTAGTTTTGAAGAACTCGTTGTAAGAAACCCAACCGTGAAAATGATCTCAATTCTGACGTTTGGTCCAAAATATATTTTTTTAAAGAAAGAAACGTAATTAACTGCACTGAAGAAGGAAATCGGGTAGCACGGGTTTTCCTTTTGGATAGTCCTGGTCGGACGCGGATTTGTTGCTTCCTTCTTTGGAGAGCGGTCGCTCCTGCGAACTAGCGCCCGTGCGCTACCCAACTGCATTTCTAGTTCTTCTCCCATGTTGCTAATTGCGAGAATTTTGGCACCCGAGGTTTTGCGCAGCGCACAAGACATGCTGCCTTTTCTGTCTTTCTAATTATTTATACGGAAACAACAAAGGATCATGGCGCTAGTCTCCCAACTCAACTCTCTCGGCCAAGATCCGCCCTAATTGATCGAGGCATCCCACGATCTGCTGAACAATACCGAGATCTGATCTAAAATATTGCCCAAGAATCGGACAAGTTGTTACATGGCCCGCCAATTGCTTATTTAAAACGAAATAAACAGCTAAAAGATCACTACTTGAAACGTGTCAGCTAAAAAAAAAAGTTTCATGGCATAGTCCTTCCCGCCCCTAAACGTGTCAGATGATCTTCTGCGTGCCAAGCTTATAAGGCATCTTCATGAACATGTTGTGCCCTAGAGACTTCGTTAGAATATCAGTAGCCGAACGATCATCATTGAGTATATGTGTTGTGCATATGCTCACCTCCTAGTTGCCTGTATAGTTGAGGTCGTGGCCCATCGTTGTACTTCATATATACGTGCGTTTGCACCTGAGTAATGCATCATGCAATTCTCACAACATACATGGTATTAGTTTTGTATAGTTGAGGTTGTGGCCCATCGTTGTACTTCATATATACGTGCGTTTGCACCTGAGGAATGCATCATGCAATTCTCACAACATACATGGTATTAGTTTTTTAGGTTTCAACCATAGCTTTCGCTGCCGCCGCCGCGCCTCACTCGTTGCGCCGCCGCTGCTCCAGCCGGCGCCACGAGCCTCTCCCGTTGCGCCGCCGCTGCCGCTACCTTCACCTCCTGCTGCCGCCGCGCGACCCTCCCACTGCTGCCGCTACTCTTCCCGCTCGGCTCGGCCGACCCGATCGTCGCCACCACGACACCGCAACCGCCGCGTTACCCCTTGTCGCCGCCCGACGCCGCCTCCACCCGCCACCATGTCCTCCATCACTTCGGGCGCCTCCACCAACTCCAACCCATTTGCCGGTGCCAACCCGCCCGACGTCAACGACATCCGCAACCTCAACATCTTCCTGCGGGTTCCGGTTCGTCTCTCCCATACGGACTCTTCCTAGTACACGTGGAAGACTTACTTCTCCCTCGTGCTCCGGGTGTACCACCTAGTTGATCATGTGGACGGCTTCGTTGACTACAGCCTCATCCCCGCCTTCCATGACTGGTCCAGCATGGACACCACGATCATCCGGTGGTTCTTCTTCACCATCTCGCCGAACCTGTTTCAGACGGTCATGAAGGACGGTGATGACGCCCACGCCATGTGGACTAAGCTGAACGGGCTCTTCACCAACAATCGCCTTCAACATCGTGTTTTTCTGTAGCAAGAGTTTTTCGTGTGCCACCAGGACAACTCCTTCATGGACGACTATTGTTGCCGCCTCAAGACTCTCGTTGATGAGCTCCGTGATATTGGTGCAAAGATTGATGATGACACCCTCCTCAGCACGCTCACCATCAGGTTCAACGAGGACTTCGTCAACACCACGGCCAACCTCTCCCTTGTCTCCGAGCCATCCTTTGCCAAGTTCGTAGGGTACCTTCGGCTCGAGGAGCGGCGGATGAAGCAAGTGAAGGCACGGGCCATCCACACCGCCCTTGCCGCCGGCACCATCTGTGGCGGGCCCCCGCCGCCCCTCGCGCCCCCTCAATGGCGCCACTAGGCATCATAGCCAGTGCCGCCACCGCCGTTCTCGGCGCCACCGCCAGGGCTGCTGCCTCTCCCATATGGGCCTCCCGCCCCTCCCGCGCCTCCCGTCGAAAGGCGCCGTGGAGGCCGACATGACGGCCAGCAGGAGCCGGGCAGAGGTGCGCCTCGTCAACAGCCGCCACAACAGCTCCGGGTGCCTCCTCCGTGGGCCTCCGGTTATAACCCGTAGACCGGTGTCGTTCATGCATACACCATGTCGGTCCCACGGGCCCCTTTGCCGACCCTGCCTGTGTCGCGTCCGCCAGCGCATCAGGCGTACTATGCGGCCCCGTAGCCCTATGGAGGGTACCCACCGCCGCAGCCGAGCGGTTACGGCTTCCCGGTGGCGTCTCCGTCCCCCTCGCTGACGCTACAACCGGCGCCCTGGGATCCGACGCTCATCGTCGCGTTGCACACCGCCCCTGCGCCGACCAACTACACTGGTGGCGGTGATTGGTACATGGACACCGGGGCGACGGCTCACATGTTTACTAATCTTGGTAATTTTGACTCCTTCACTCCGGTCAACACCGATCGCCGCATCATTGTTGTCGACGGTTCCTCCATTCCCATCACCCACATCGGGCACACTTCTTTTCCTTCTAATTCCATGCCTTTATCTTTGTCCAACATACTTGTGTCTCCTGATCTTATTAAGAACCTTGTCTCTGTTAAATGTCTTACAAATTCTGTTATTGTTGAATTTGATGGATATGATTTTTGTGTGAAGGACGCTCGAACCATGATGGTACTTTACCGCTCCTGATGACCTTTATCCGGTGCATCTACCTTCCTCCACCACCACCACAACGGTTGCTCTCTCCGATGGCGTCGATCTCTGGCATGCTCGCTTGGGTCATCCCAACCCCATCACACTTAGTCATATTCTTATGAGTTTCAGTTTCGGTTGTAATAAGATTGAGGATCACACTTGTCATGCCTGTCGTGTTGGCAAACATGTTCGCTTTCCGTTTAATAACTCCACCATCATTGCTTCTTTTCCTTTTCAGTTGGTTCAGAGCGGTGCGTGGACCTCTCCAGTTCCTAGTAATTCAGGCTACTTATATTATCTGTTTATCCTCGATGATTATTCTTATTATGTGTGGACTTTTCCTCTGCGACAAAAGTCAGATGCACTCTTCACTTTGACGGCCTTTTATTCCTATGTCAGCACGCAGTTTGGGCGTCCTATTCTTGCTCTTCAGACTGACAATGAAAAAGAGTTCCACAACCTTGCTTTCCGCACCTTTTTGTCGCATCATGGAACCGTGTTTCGTATCACATGCCCGTATACTTCACAGCAGAACGGTCAAGCCGAACGCGTCCTTCGCACTCTGAACGACTGCGTCCGCACGCTCCTGTTCCATGCTAACGTGCCGCCTCGCTTTGGCCGGACGCACATGCTACCGGCTCACTTCTCCTTAACCTTCGACCCTGCCGCCCACGGTGGAATTTCGCACCTCACCACCTTATTTTTGGTATGCCACCATCTTATGATGGTATGCGTATTTTTGGGTGCCTTTGTTATCCTAGCACTGCCGACACTGCTCCTCACAAACTTGCACCCCATTTTGTTGAATGCATCTTCATCGGCGACCCTTCTAACTCCAAGGGCTATCGGTGTTACGATCCCATATCCCACCGTGTGATCACCTCCCGATACGTTTACTTTGATGAACAGATGTTTCCGTTTCAGTAGGTACCCGGCTGTTCCTCCCGCCTCTGATGACGTGGGAGCATCGACGCTTCTATCAGGGCGCTCGCGCGCCACTCTTGGCCAGCCCCCTGGCTTGGAGGTGCGTCACCCGCTGGCATCCTTCGGGCAGCGCCCCCGCCTATGGCACCTCCTCCGAAAGCGGCCCCGATGCCGCGGCCTTGGCGCTTTCGTCGCCTCCTCTGCCCGTGGCTCCCGCGGCCACGGCACCCGTGACGCCCCTAGCGCTCCCTCCGTCTATAGCCTCGGCGCCCGTGGATCAAGCATCTACGGCTCAAGAGCCCTCGGCGCCAGCTTCACCGACGACTGCGGCCGATTCCGCGGTCGGTCCGGTCACTCCCGCCTGCACGGGTGTGTTTCGTCCGAGCTCCCGCTATGCCTCGGATGAGTATGTCCACGCGGCATCCACCTTTTTGCCATCGCCATTGTCGTCCTTCGTACGAGCCTCTCTTCATGACCCGCACTCGATGGCTTCGATGCAAGAGGAGTTTGATGCCCATTTGCACAACCGGACGTGGCAGCTTGATCCCCGTCCCCGGCACGCCAACGTCATCACCGGGAAGTGGGTCTTCAAACACAAGCTCCATCCTGATAGCACCCTCAACCGCTATAAAGCAAGTTGGGTTGTTCATGGCCTCCACCAACGTGCCGACATCGACTTCACCGACACCTTTGCTCCAGTTGTTAAGTCCGGCTCGATTCGCACGGTTCTCCACCTTGCGGTTTCCCGTGCTTGGCCGCTGCATCAGATGGACATCTCCAACGCCTTCCTTCATGGTCACCTGGAGGAGCAGGTCTTCTGTCAGCAACCCACGGGGTTTGTTGACCCAGTGTGCCTGCTTTCGCTTGGTACCACGGCCTCAAGCAAGCCCCTCATGCTTGGTACCACCGCATCGCGATGTTCCTACACCAACTTGGGTTTTTCTCTACCCGCTCGGATGCCTCGCACTTCGTCTAACACCAGGGCTCTGACATGGCATACTTGCTGCTTTATGTCGACGAATCATCTTGACGACATCCACGGACGGTCTTCTCAGTCAGCTCACTGCTCGTCTTCGTGCTGAGTTCGCCATCAAGGACTTGGGTCCTTTGCACAACTTCCTCGGTGTTGAGGTGGTGCGCCGTCCGGATGCACTAGTAGAATGCCGATCTGTAGTCCCGGTCGGAATGGGCCTTTAGTACCGGTTCCCCAACCGGTACTAAAGGGTCGGGACTAAAGGTCCAAACCTTTAGTACCGGTTAGCCCATGGACCGGTACTAAAGGCCCACCACGTGGTTGCCTGCGTGGGCTTGTGGTGGAGGACCTTTAGTACTGGTTGGTGATACCAACCGGTACTAAGTGTTTTTCTTGTTTTAGCTTTTAATTAGGTTTTAGTTTTCCTCTCTATTTATTATGTTTTCCATTCATTTCAAATTTATTTTACGACGCTACATACTATAAACATTACACAAGTTGATGCATATATATATGTAATATAATATACATTATCTCGTACAGAGTATATATACAAATGGAATTACGCATCCATTTATATTCTGGACTTATAAATTAAGGCCCAAAACCCGGCCGGGACTAGCTAGCTAGTGCTCCGGATGAAATCTCAGTTTTCTACTACTGATTTGCTGACATTATTGAGGCCGCGGTAAGTAATAGTGCTCTCCGTTTGCATCAATGACATGTCGAAGAAGAAATGCCGCAAATTCCTCTTGAAGTGCTACAAAGCGTTTCTCAGGTGAGAGCTTCGACATCATCTGCCAAACCTGAAGTTGTCTTTCACATGCTCCTCTGCGATGTATACGGCCTTCGGTCTGAATGCGAATGTTCTCGCAAAGGAAGTATCCACATAAATTTGTCCCCTGTGGCTGCTTCGCGCACTTTGCAAAAAAATAGAATTCAATAAGATCATTAATAATCAAGCATGATAATGGTATTGAAACAATTAAAGAGATGCGCGGACCTAGTAGTACTATTTAATTACCTGCATCTTTTTTTACTTCAGTTTCGGTTTCCAGTGACAACCGTGATGATTTTTTTCTATCATATTTTTCCAAGCACTGCGTGGCAAAGAAATAGAACGAAAGAGTTATTATAATTACTTTTGATATCAGGAAATAATGAAAGAAAACGAGGTCGATAAATATTGAAATTACCATTCTATCATAAAATACAAGTCCACGTATGATTGTTCTAGTGTATCTAGTGAGTCGTACACTTGAACAAGTCCATACGCGAGGATAATATTTAGGAGGATATAGTGGTCTGTGCGTAGAAGTTTATATAATTAAGCAGGCATGCATATAACTCATCAACTACACTTGACAGCGAGCTAGTAAGCAAAAATAGAATTTGTAATATAGAAGAGAGTAAACACTCATGCCATGTTGTAAGGAAATATTATAGTAGATTTGGTATTCATTAGTGCCTCTAGAAAATTTTCCAAGATATCTTCTGTGTCCTTGGCATAATGTTTTACCACATGACCATGAACGGTATTTGGGTCGATGAACCCAATGTCATCGATTCCCTCTTGTTTCAATTCCCACATCTTCAATCAGCGTAATAGCATAGAAAAGAACATTTATAGTGAGGATAAGCCAATGAACGATATCTTAGCTAGGGATTGTCGCTCATAGTCTGTCGGCATACACTCCACATATGCCGGGGGTCAATCAATAAAGTGTTCCATATAGTGCTCTTGGACTTCCTTGGGTATTACCTCCTTTAGCGGCAGGGTCTTCTTCGCAAAAAGGCTTTCACTTGGTAATCGCTTTCAATTTTGGTTTCCTCTGGTGTCATGTCGTAAGGTAGCTTCCTTTTGGCCGGAGGCTCGGGTTTCTTCTTTGCTTTCTTCCGAAGAAGACTGCTGATGGCCTTCCTCTTTTGGGAGCCCTGCTGGCGGGACCGCTGCCGGGGTGGAGTCGGCTCACGCGGCAAAGATCGATACTCCGTCCCGACGTTGGGTGGACTCGCGCTGGGATCCATATCGAAGTGGGACGCCTCTCGAGGTGGGGAGGACTGTTGGCGAGGTGGGGAGGACTACTGGCGCTGCGATGCCTCTGGCTAGGATCCCTCGCGCTGGATATCGATACTCGGAGGAGCCGGTGGCCTTAGCGGCGAGTGTGGAAAGACGATGCAGTCCTTACACCATAGAATGAGACCACGACTAGCTTCTGCCTGTGTGGACTCCCCCTCACCTCCAGGGATGTCAAGCTGTAGTTCATCATTTCCTGGCTCTATTGCATCCACCGCGACACGAGCATGCCTAGTTGGAACCGGATTGAAATGCCAGAGAACATCAGGTGCATTTGGTAAATCAAAGCCCGTCGCGACCCGCACGGGTATGTTCTTCATTTTCTGGATTAGCTCACAAGATGTCTTCTCGGTGATATCATCCACGGGGGTGTGACCCAGCGGTGCCCCCGTGGAACCCACGCTGCTTTGCGGCAGTGTAAATCGGACGGCTTCCGATGCCTCCTGCTATGGAGTTGCCCTTTGCTAGGTCAGTACATGTATCTGCAGTTGTTGTTGCTCGTACTTCTGTTCCAACTTTGAAAGTCGTTCTGCTTCCACCTTCTTTTTTCTCGAACACCTTTTATAACTGTCCTTCCATCACACAAACCCCTCGTACCACAGAACAAGGCTCACGCCTCGTGTTCGTCCTCCGTGTTCGGTATTCCCGAGGGCGCGTGTAAGCTCGCCGTTCTCTCTATCGGGGTGAAACAGTCCTTCTTGGGCAGCTTTTATTGCTTCAATCAACTCATCTGATGCATGCTTCAGACTGGCCAGTGCAATAATCTTCCCTGTTGCTGGGTCCAACTTTCCCCCATGCGCAAAAAACCAATTCCTACACCTCCGGGGCTAGTTGAAGGTTATTGGAGTGATCCCTTCAGCATGCATCATATTTTCTAATGCATCCCACTTAGGAATGGCTGACTTGTATCCACTTGTCCCTAGTTTATGGTGATACTTTTTTGCTTCCGCATTTATCTTATTCTTTGCCGACTTCTCCATAGCAGCTTCCGATGTCTTGTACTCGATAAATGCGTCCCAGTGATTCCTTACCTTCTCGTATATTCCTCTAAATTCGTGCGCCTTCTTGCCTCTAGCGTCATACTCGGTCCATAATCTTTTCTTCCACGTCTGGAACGCGTCGGTCATCTTATGGAGAGCAAACTCCTTGACTTTGTCCCTTTGGCGCTCCGAGAGAGAAACTGGTAGGATGAAATGCTCCATGAGATCTCGCCAAAGGGCATCTTTGATTCTTTTATCGACGTAATTCACACCTGGTTTTGGTTTGTTTGGCTGAATCCATTCTTGCATTGTGATCGGGACTCCGTCCCTAACAACCACTCCGCATTGACGCACAAATGTCTTGGCATTGGCTTCAGGGTGAGTCAGTGCGCCATCATGTTTCAAAGCATCAATATTGAGCTTTACGTTGCCATCAAATATTTTGGCACCACCTCGTGCCCTTATACTAGATTGGCTCGATCCGGAGGGCTGATAATTAAAAGAAGAAAGATTTGTTAATACATGTATATACAAATCAATTAATACACATGTAATGATCACCAGAGGCTAATATGTGTATATACCTCGCCGGACATTGTTAGTTGTTCAGGATTTTGGAACATAAGTTGTTCTTTCGCGGCCTCACATCCATCACCGTAATCGTTGAGATACTATGAGCCGTTATCATCATGTGATTCACCCAGACGGTCCGTTGGGTTTTTCGGAGGAGCGTATCATGTCGAAGATGTACTCTTCATGAGCTCTACCGGTATTGTCCATAGCTTAATAACTAATCCATAATAATATAGACAAAACAAATAAGTATTCAAATTAGCATGCATTCAAGAAGCAAAATAACTAATAGTTAATTAATAAAGCATCATCGAATACGTATATAGTAGTTCTTAGAAAATATCTCATCTCATAATCTCGGATAATTGTTAATACATCGTCTAATCCATCGGTCTAGCTAATACGTCATAATAATACATATATTGTAGCTAATATATCGATCTAGCTAGAACCCTAGCACCCGACGGATATCGGGGCGGGTGGTGGACACCCAAAGAGAAGGAACCATCACAGGAACATAGCTCCAGTGAGATCCCTGAAGAATCTGCCAGGTATTATCGGACCTGGCCTCCAAAGCTACCATGTAGCGACGGACGTGCTTGTTCTCCTTGCTGACATGGTACTGTACCACCTCCGCGAGGGCTCAAGCCTCCGAATCGTCCCTGGCCCATGCGGCCGCCACCACAGAACCTCCGGGTCGATGACGGGCTAGCTCCTCACCAAGCTGCGCCACGCGGAAGGCAACACCTCCCAGTACCAGCCCAGCAGAGCCTAGTCCCGGACAAGGCCCCTCGGCTCAAGCAAGTGACCTCCTCCGCCGACTCGACGACGAGGATGCGGGATCGGCATGAACGACGTCGAGAAGAAACAATTAATTATGAAAACAAATTAAATAATACTTAGCAAAATTAACACTTAGCATCTAACAAATTAAGTGACACTTAACAAATTAAATAACACTTAGCATCTAACAAAATTAACACATACCCTAATAACCTCGGAACCTAACTAACTAACTAAGTAAACTAACCTAACTAACTAAACCAACTAAACTAACCTAATAACCTAACTAACTAGCTAACTAACTAACTAAACTAACCTAACTAATTAAACTAACCTAAGAACCTAACTAACTAACTAACTAAACTAACCTAACTAATTAACTAATTAACTAACCTAACCTAAACAAACCTAGGAACCTAATAAACTATCCTAAACTAACCTAATGAACTAACCTAAACTACCCTAATAAACTAACATAAACTAACCTAAACTAACCTAAACTAACCTAAGAACCTAACTAATTAACCTAAACTTAACCAAGAACCTAACTAATTAACCTAAACTAACCTAAACTAACCTAAGAACCTAATAAACTAACCTAAACTAACCTAATAAACTAACCTAAACTAATCTAATAAAATAACCTAAACTAACCTAATAAACTAATCTAAATTAACCTAAGAACCTAACTAATTAACCTAAACTAACCTAAGAACCTAACTAATGAACCTAAACTAACCTAAACAAACCTAAACTAAACGAAGAACATAACTAGTTATCTAACTAAAAATAGGAAAAAGGTGGGGGCGGTCGGGCACTCACCGGAGTCGGAGTTGGGTGGGGGCTACCGGGGCGGCGGGCGGCGGCGGGGCGGTGGCGGCGGGGCGACGGGGTCGGGGCGGCAGGCTCGGGGCGGCACGCGGCGGCGGGGCGGCGCGGGGCGGTGACGGCCGATTTCGGCAGCGTGGCGGCGCAAATAAGCTTCTCCCGGTGCGTGGCTCGCCTCGGGACGAGGCCTTCACTATTTATACGTGGAGGACATTTAGTACTGGGGCGTCACTCGCACCGGTACTAAAGACTCATTTGTACCGGTGCGAGCCACACGCCGGTACTAAAGGTCCACACCAAAAAATGTGCGGGGCAGTGGACCTTTAGTACCGGTGCGCGGCTCGCACAGGTACTAAAGGTTTTTAATTCGTTATTAATTATTATTTTTAGAAAAAATCCCTAAACTTTAGAAAATCATAGAAAAAAATCTATGACTCCAATGGAAATAAATAATATATGAAAAAATATCAGGAAAATATAAAAAATCTGTTTATGGTATTTCCATGCATGTTTAAACAACTTAAACTAATGTATAAGACAATTTGATTAAATGGCATTTGAAATGTCATATCTCGAGTTTGAAAAGCAGTACAAATGAACTCTGAAATGGTTGTAACTTGGCATGACATCATAATTTCACCCACATAGCAACTTCTAAAGAGTTTAGAGGGTTACAACAAAAATTGAATGCACTTCGTGTACAAATTGGACAATCTCTTCCGAAGTATGATGGTTTCGGACGCAAACTCATCTATTACGAAGGGATTTCATTTTAATATCTTATTTTAACTCCATAATTTTTGTGTGTTCAATCTGCACCATCCAAAGTCACATCATCAATTTTCAACCCTTTCTGACTTCATTTCATATTTTTCATGCATTTAATGATTTATTTTGAGCTAAGTGACCCTGAATTTGAAAACTAGTATAAATAAATTCTGAAAAGGTTGTAACTTGGCATGACATCATAATTTCACCCATATAGCAACTTCTGAAGAGTTGAGAGGGTTACGGCAAAAACTGGATGCACTTCGTGTACAAATTGGACAATCTCTTTCGAAGTATGAGAGTTTCGGACGAAAACTCATCTATTACAAAGGGATTTCATTTTTAATAACTTATTTTAACTCCATACTTTTTGTGTGTTCAATATGCACCATTCAAAGGAATATCTTCAATTTTCAACCCTTTGTGGCTACATTTGATATTTTTCATGCATTTCATGATTTATTTTGAGCCAAAGGACCGTGAATTTGAAAAGCAGTACAAATGAACTCTGAAAAGGTTGTAACTTGGCATGACATCATATTTTCACCCACATAGAAACTTCTAAAGAGTTGAGACGGTTACGGCAAAAACTGAATGCACTTCGTGTATAAATTGGACAATCCCTTTCGAAGTATGATGGTTTCGGACGCAAACTCATCTATTACAAAGTGATTTCATTTTAATAACTTATTTTAACTCCATAACTTTTGTGTGTTCAATATGCACCATTCAAATGAATGTCATCAATTTTCAACCCTTTCTGACTTCAGTTGATATTTTTCATGCATTTCATGATTTATTTTGAGCTAAATGATCCTAAACTTGAAAAGCAGTACCAATGAACTCTGAAACGGTTGTAACTTGGCATGACATCATAATTTCACCCACATAGCAACTTCTAAAGAGTTGAGACCGTTACGGCAAAAACTAGATGCACTTTGTGTACAAATTGGACTATTTCTTTCGAAGTGTGAGGGTTTCAGACGAAAACTCATCTATTACAAAGGGATTTCATTTTTAATAACTTAGTTTAACTCCATACTTTTGGTGTGTTCAATATGCACCATTCAAAGGCACATCATCAATTTTCAACCCTTTCTGACTTCATTTGATATTTTTCATGCATTTAATGATTTATTTTGAGCTAAATGACCCTGAATTTGAAAAGAAGTACAAATAAACTCTGAAAAGGTTGTAACTTGGCATGACATTATAATTTCACCCATATAGCAACTTCTAAAGAGTTGAGAGGGTTAAGGCAAAAAACGGATGCACTTGTGTAAGAATTGGACAATCTCTATCGAAGTATGAGGGTTTTGGACAAAAACTCCTCTATTACAAAGGGATTTCATTTTTAATAACTTAGTTTAACTCCATAATTTTGGTGTGTTCAATATGCACAATTGAAAGGATTATCATCGATTTTCAACCCTTTCTAACTTCATTTGATATTTTTCATTCATTTCATGATTTATTTTGACCTAAATGACCCTGAATTTGAAAAGGAGTACAAATGAACTCTGAAAAGGTTGTAACTTGGCATGACATCATAATTTCACCAACATAGCAACTTCTAAAGAGTTGAGAGGGTTACGGCAAAAACTGGACGTAATTCGTGTACAAATTGGACAATCTCTTTTGAAGTATGAGGGTTTCAGACGAAAACTCATCTATTACAAAGTGATTTCATTTTTAATAACCTCTTTTAATGCCATACTTTCTGTGTGTTCAATATAAACCATTGAAAGGCACATCATCAATTTTCAACCCTTTCTGACTTCAGTTGATAGTTTTCATGCATTTCATGATTTATTTTGAGCTAAATGACACTGAATTTAAAAAGCAGTACAAATGAACGCTGAAAAGGTTGTAACTTGGCATGACATCATAATTTCACCCACATAGCAACTTCTAAAGAGTTGAGAGTGTTACGGCAATAATTGGATGCACTTCGTGTACAAACTGTTACAAGGATACCATGCTAGAAAATGCATGCATGTCCTTCACATAGAAAGTGATGACGGTGAAGCCGGTCACATCCCAGAGTGGGATCTCACAGTGGAAGACTTTTTCTGCATGTTTGTCCCTTGCTTATGATTACGCCATAACCATGGAGAATCTTCATCATTTAGCAGGAGGCTTGGGTCAGTCTTCGCTCTGAAGGGAGGGATTTCATGAAACTTTTTATAATCTTTTGACATGTCTGTCTTTTCCTCCACTCCCACAATCACTAGTAGAAAACAGGGCATTGGTTCGGCCTGGGCCAGCCCATTAGTCCCGGTTCAGTCACGAACTAGGACCAATGGGGGCAACGGGCCCGGTTCGTGAGGCCAGGGGGGCGGGCGGGCCACGTGGGGCATTGGTCCCGGTTCGTCTGGAACCTTTGGTACCGGTTCCAGACACGAACCAGGACCAATGTGCCTCGCTCCTGGACCACAACCATTAGTCTCGGTTCGTGGCTAGATCTGGGACCAAAGGGGGTCCTTTAGTCCTGGTTCCAACCACGAACCGGGACCAATGAGATGCCTATATATACCCCCTATGAGGGAGAGCTTTGTGGTACTCTAGCTCACCTCCTATGCACATGAGGTGTTTCATGAAATGCCTAAGCCAAACTTAAGCATTCTCCTCTCGAAGCTCCTTGTCCACACTCCATTTTCGTCAAGATTTGTCTAGGTTTGGCGGTCCGTCCTATCCCGTCCCCGTCCTGAAACCGCCGTCGATCGCCCGTGCGTGGTGAGCCTCTTGATCTTATCTTCTTGCTAGAATAAAATATACTTACTCTTCTGATTTTCTTACTTTTATTATTGTTTGTTATTATATAGTGCCATGGTTATGGTATCCGCCCACGTCGGCCCTCATCCAGTCTATGATTCAGATGTGGTATATTATCTTTTATATAACTATTTCACACATCTAATGTCTATGACAATTAGTTATGCCACCAACTTGAAATAGATATTTTTATCTATGGGAAGTAGTTAAACTAGAAATGGATACCGAGTATGCAATTCTGCTCGACAAGTTAACTATAGCTGAAGAAGAAATCGCGCGTTTGAAAGAAAAATTGAGAAAAACTGAAGATGACCAGATGGGATTGGAGTTGCATGTTGCCGATATCGTCGGCAATCACAAGACCAATATGCATGCAATGCGCTTGAAGCTTAGAAAGATTAGAAAATATGCCATTCATACTGACGCTTGGTATCATTATGTCATTGGATCAATTGGTACCTTAGTAGCGGTTATGATTGCATTTGTTGTTGCATTTAAATTTTTTACATAGTTTCGCTGTATGTTTTAATTAGATGTTCTCGAGAGCCATATGTTGTTCAATAATGACAACTATGTATGAACTGTACGTATTTATTTTGGTCATTATTGTACTTTGGCTTTAACGTGATGATCAATTTCTATTAATTTGGTCACTTCTCTATTCATGATATGTTGTAATGGTTTTTAATACACTTTATTATATAACGCATGCAGATGAACCGGCAATGGATGTACGATGACTAACGCACCTCCGAGTATATTAAGGGCCTGCATAATTTTCTCGAAGCAGCTGAGGCAAACAAGCAGAATGGTTTTATGCCTTGTCCTTGTACTGTTTGTGAGAATACGAAGTCTTTCTCCAACTCTAAAACCCTTCACTTCCAGCTGCTTCAGAAGGGTTTTATGCCACAGTATAATGTTTGGACCAAGCACGGAGAAAGAGGGGTTATGATGGAAGACAACGAAGAAGAAGAGGATGACGACAACTACCCTCCCCTGAATACGATGATGCTGCAATGGGGGAAGCTGAAGATCAAGAGGAACCAGTCGATGTGCCCGATGATGATCTTCACCGGGTCATTGTCGATGCATAGAGAGAATGCAAAAGTGAAAGGGAGAAGTTGTAGTTCGATCACATGTTAGAGGATCACAAAAAAGGGTTGTACCCAAATTGTGAAGTTGACAACAAAAAGCTCGGTACCACACTGGAATTGCTGCAATGGAAGGTAGACAATGGTGTATTTAACAAGGGATTTAGTTTGCTACTGAAAATAATGAAGAAGAAGCTTCCAAAGGATAACGAATTGCCCGACAATACGTACGCAACAAAGAAGGTTGTATACCCTCTAGGATTGGAGGTGCAGAAGATACATGCATGCCCTAATGACTGCATCCTGTACCGCGGTGAGTACGCGGAACGGAACACATGCCCGGTATAAGATCAGAAGAGATGACCCTGGTGATGTTGAGGGCCAGCGCACCGGGAAGAGAGTTCCTGCGAAGGTGATGTGGTATGCTCCTATAATACCAGGGTTGAAACGTCTGTTCAGAAACAAAAAGCATGCCGAGTTGATGCAATGGCACAAAAAATGCGGTAAGAAAGATGGGAAGTTGAGAGCACCCGCTGATGGGTCGCAGTGGAGAAAGATTGAGAGAAAGTGGAGCGACTTTATAGGTGACCCGAGGAACGTATGGTTTGGTTTAAGTGCGGATGGCGTTAATCCTTTTGGGGAGCAGAGCAGCCAGCATAGCACATGGCCTGTGAGTCTATGTATGTATAACCTTCCTCCTTGGTTGTGCATGAAGCGGAAGTTCATTATGATGCCAGTGCTCATCCAAGGCCCTAAGCAACCCGGAAATGACATTGATGTGTACCTAAGGCCATTAGTTGATGAACTTTTACAGCTATGGAATCGAAGAGGTGTACGTGTGTGGGATGAGAACGAACAGGAGGAATTTGACCTACATGCGTTGCTATTTGTAACCATCAACGATTGGCCTGCTCTCAGTAACCTTTCAGGACAGACAAACAAGGGATGCCACGCATGCACACATTGATTAGATGACACCGACAGTATATATTTGGACAAATGAAGGAAGAATGTGTACCTCGGGCATCGTCGATTTCTTCCGTCGACCAACTATCAATGTTGAAAGAAAGGAAAGCATTTCAATGGTGAGGCATATCACCGGAAGAAGCGCGCCCTCCGTACTGGTGATCACATACTTAATATGGTCAATGATTTACAAGTAATATTTGGAAAGGGTCCTAGCGGACTATCTGTTCCGAATGACGCTGACTCACCCATGTGGAAGAACAAATCTATATTTTGGGACCTACCCTATTGGAAAGACCTGGAGGTCTGCTCTGCAATAGACGTGATGCACGTGACGAAGAATCTTTGCCTGAACCTGCTAGGCTTCTTGGGAGTGTATGGGAAGACAAAAGATACACCGGAGGCACGGGGGGAACAACAACATGTGCATGAAAAAGACAGCATGCATCCAAAGCAGTATGAAGGTCTTGCTAGCTACGCTCTTACCAAAGAAGAGAAGGAAATCTTCTTTCAATGCCTGCTCAGTATGAAGGTCCCATCTGGCTTCTCGTCGAATATGAAGGGAATAATAAATATGGCAGAGAAAAATTTCCAGAACTTAAAGTCTCATGACTGCCACGTGATTATGACGCAACAGCTGCCGCTTGCATTGAGGGGGATTCTACCGGAAACGTTCGATTAGCCATTGTGAAGGTATGTGCATTCCTCAGTGCAATCTCTCAGAAGGTGATCGATCCATAAATCTTGCTAAGGTTAAGGAGTGATTTGGTGCAATGTCTTGTTAGTTTCGAGCTGGTATTCCCACCGTCCTTCTTCAATATCATGACACACGTCCTAGTTCATCTAGTCGACGAGATTGTCGTTCTGGGCCCTATATTTCTACACAATATGTTCCCCTTTGAGTGGTTCATGGAAGTCTTAAAGAAATATCTTCATAACCGCGCTAGGCCAGAAGCAAGCTTCTCCATAGGCCATCAAGTAGAGTATGTCATTGGGTTTTGTGTTGACTTCATTCCTGACCTTAAGAAGATTGGTCTCCCTCACTCGCGGTATGAGGAGAGACTGACTGGAAAAGGCATGCTAGGAGCAGAACCAATAATATGTAGGAACGGGCATTCTCTGTCTCAAGCACACTACATAGTTCTACAGAATTCCACCTTGGTGACCCCGTATGTTGATGAACACAAGAATATTCTGCGCTCCAAACACCCAGAGAAGTCTGACGACTGGATTACATATGAACGCATCAGGACTTTCGGTAGTTGGTTGCAAACACGCCTCATGGGTGACAAGACTGTTTCTGATGAGTTGTACTCATTGGCCAAGGGACCATCTTCGACTATATTGACTTACAAAGGGTACGAGATAAATGGGAATACATTTTACACGATCGCCCAAGATGAAAAGAGAACCAACCAAAATAGTGGTGTCCGCTTTGATGCAGCAACCAAGAGGGGAAAGGACACATATTATGGTTACATAGTGGACATATGGGAACTTGACTATGCACATGATTTCAAGGTCCCTTTGTATCAGTGCAAAAGGGGTCAATCTATCAAGAGGCGGGGTACAGGAAGACCCATAGTACGGAATGACAACAATGGATCTGAACAATCTTGGGTACATAGACGAACCATTCATCCTAGCCAATGATGTGGCACAGGTTTTCTATGTGAAGGACATGTCTACCATACCGAGAAAAAGAAAAGATAAGGAAGCGAATACATCATACGATGAGCCAAAACACCACATAGTTCTTTCAAGAAAAAGAGACTTCATGGGATTGGAGGGCAAGACAGACATATCTGAAGATTATGGAAAGTTTCGTGAAATTCCTCCCTTCAAAGTCAAGGCTAACCCAAGCACCCTGTTAAACAATGAAGATTATCCATGGTTACGGCACAATAAGCAAAGGAAACAAGCGAGAAAAAGTGAAGACTTTCTCTCCACAACTATACCATTGCAGTAACATGTGAAGAAATGAAATGCCTTTTGTAACACATGAGTTTTCGTCCGAAACCCTAATACTTCGAAAGAGATTTTCCGTTTTGTACACCAAGTGCATCCAGTTTTTGCCATAACCGTCTCAACTTTTTATGCCATGCTATGTGGGTGAAATGATGATACCATGCCAACTTTCAACCTTTTCAGAGCTCATTTGAAGTGCTTTTTAATTTCAGGGTCATTTAGCTCAGAAAAATGAGTAAGTGCATGAAAAATACCAAATGAAGTCAAAAAGGGTTGAAAATTGATGATGTGCCTTTGAATGGTGCATTTTGAACACACAAATACTCTGGAGTTCAAATGAGTTAAAAAATGAAATCCCTTTGTAACAGATGAGTTTCGTTCGAAACCCTGATACTTCGAAAGAGATTGTCCATTTTCTACACGAAGTGCATCCATTTTTTCTTGTAACCCTCTCAACTTTTTCGCAAATGCTATGTCGGTGAAATGATGATACCATGAAAACTTTCAACCTTTTCAGAGTTCATTTGAAGTGCTTTTCAATTTCAGGGTCATTTAGCTCAAAAAATCAGTACGTGCATGAAAAATACCAAATGAAGTCAGAAAGGGTTGAAAATTGATGATGTGGCTTTGAATGGTGCATTTTGAACACACAAAAATTATGGAGTTCAAATAAGTTCAAAAAAATGAAATCCCTTTGTAACAGACGAGTTTTCGTCCGAAACCATGATACTTCGAAATAGATTGTCCATTTTGTACACGAAGTGCATCCAGTTTTTGCTGTAAACCACTCAACTTTTCAGAACATGCTATGTGGGTGAAATGATGATACCATGCCAACTAAAAAGAATGAACTAAAAAGAATCAATTAAATATAATATTTTTCAATTGAAAAAGAATCAACTAAAAAGAATATAATATTAACTACAATTATCAAAGTATTTATTCATTAAAAACTTTAATAGTAAAAGGAATGAACTAAAAAGGAACAATTAAATATAATATTTTTCAACAGCAAAAAGAATCAACTAGAAAGAATCAAAATAATATTAACTAAAATTATCAAAGTATTTTTTTGTTAAAAACTTTAATAGTAAAAAGAATGAACTAAAAATAATCAATTAAATATAATATTTTCAATAGCAAAAAGAATCAACTAAAAAGAATCAAAATAATATTAACTAAAATTATCAAAGTATTTATTTGTTAAACACTTTAATAGTAAAACGAATGAACTAAAAAGAATCAACGAAAAAGCAAAAAATAAAAAAATACTGGACTAAAAATAAAAGATAAAAAAAGTGCCACCTACTGGGCCAACGGCAGGATTCAGGCCCGCAAACCCAGTAGGACAAACAGGTAGAGACAGATTAGTTAGGCCCATAGGCCTACAATAGAGAGGAGCTCGAAACCGTTGCCACAGCGGCGCTTATAAACTAGGCGGAGTGCTACTCAACTAGCGAGGTGGGACTAAACTTCCAGCACACCGCTGTCACTAGTACAAAACAGACCTTTCGTCCCGAGCTTTAGTCCCGGTCTGGTCAAGAACCGGTACTAAAGATGGTATTAGTTCCGGTTCATGCCGGCTACAACGGCTAGGAACAAGGCGACCTTTAGTACCGGCTCGTGAGGGACCTTTAGTACCGGTTCGTCTCACGAGCCGGTACTGAAGGTGGCGTGGCAGGGTTTTGGTCAGACATGGTACTAAAGACTTCCTACATATACATCCGTCCGCAGCCGATCGAAAGAGCTCTGCTTTCTCCCCTGTTT
This sequence comes from Hordeum marinum, assembly GCA_022496015.1. Classification (NCBI taxonomy): domain Eukaryota; kingdom Viridiplantae; phylum Streptophyta; class Magnoliopsida; order Poales; family Poaceae; genus Hordeum; species Hordeum marinum. Next base: position 510,596,188 of record CM039674.1, on the reverse strand, counting down.
TTCTTCTTGCTCAAAGCTCATCCTCCATTTTTCCATGGATTTGTCAAGATTTAAAGGCACCCTATCTATCCAAGCGTTCATAAAGGTTAGCAACTTTGCTCCTTCATCTCTTGCTAGATTACCTTGTGGTATGCTCAAAGATATGGGATATGTGATTTGTCGGAGTTTATTTGATTTATATCCAATTTGAGCTCAAATTAACTTGTTAGGTTGCATATGTGTAGGTGTGGTTTATTTTGTGTGCCTTCCCATGTTCTTGTTTTTGCTCGAAACTCATCCTCCATTTTGCCAAGGATTTGTCAAGATTTAAAGGCACCCCATCTATCCAAGTGTTCGTAAAGGTTAGCAACTTTGCTCCTTCATCTCTTGCTAGATTAGCTTGTGGTATGCTCAAACATATGTGATATGTGATTTGTGGTAGTTTATTTGATTTATGTCCAATCTGAGCTCAAATTAACTTGTTAGGTTGCATATGTGTAGGTGTGGTTTATTTGGTGTGCCTTCCCATCCCCGGCCGTCCTAACCACCATGCATTGTCCGCACCGTCTCGTCGCGGCACCGGCCACCTTGGTGAGCCTCTTGTTCTTCTTAAAATCTTTAAAAAAAATACTTGTATGATTTAGATAGCTATGTGTATGATTTACTTACTTGTATTATTGTTAGTTATTCTATAGTGTAATGGTTATGGTATGCGCCCACGTCGGCCCTCGTCCAGTCTATGATTCAGATGTGGTATGTCGTTAATTATCTTTTATAACTATTTCACACATCATCTAATGTCTATGACAATTAATTATGCCACCAAATTGACGTAGATATTTTTATCTATAGGAAGTAGTTGAACTAGAAATTCCAACCGACTATGCAATTCTGCTCGAGAAATTAACACAAGCTGAAAAAGAAATTGATCATTTGAAAGAAAAATTGAAAAGAACTGAAGATGAGAAGATGGGATTGGAGTTGCCTGTTGCCGATATCGCTGATGATCACAAGAACAAGATGGTTGGAATGCGCTTGAGGCTTAGAAAGATTAGAAAATATGTCATTGATAAAGAGGCTTGGTATCATTATGTTGTTGGCTCAATTGTTACTTTAGTTGCGATTATGATCGCATTTGTTGTTGTATTCACATGTTTTAGATAGTTAGTGTTGTTTTATGAGATGTATATGTATGAACTATAAGTATCCATTATTTGCAGTAATAACATTTGGTCACTGTTAGCTCTACTTTTGGTTGTAATGTGATGATGAAGTTGTATTAATTTGTTCACTTTGATGTTGTGTAGTGAACATGAGCCGGCAATGGATGTACGATGACCGACTAAGTCCAGGATTTCTTAATGGCCTGCATGATTTTATTCTGTGGCTGAGACGAATAAGAAGAATGGTTTCATGTGTTGTCCATGTTGTGACTGTAAGAATGATAGGAATTACTCTAACTCAAAAAAACCTTCACTACCACCTGCTGAAGTCCGGTTTCATGTCCGGCTATAGCTGTTGGACCAAGCACGGAGAAAGAGGGGTTATAATGGAAGACAATCAAGAACAAGAGGATGATGACAACTATCCTTTTGCTGATACAATAATTGGGGAAGCTGAAGAAGAGGCATCAATGGGGGAAGCTGAAGAAGAGGCATCAGATGAGCCCGCTGATGATTTGGGTCAGGTCATTGCTGATGCAAAGAGAAACTGCGAAAATGATAAGGAGAGGTTGAAGTTGAAACGCATGTTAGAGGATCACAAGAAATTATTGTATCCAAATTGTGAAGATGACCAGAAAAAGCTGGGTACCACGCTGGAATTGCTGCAATGGAAGGCGAAGAATGGTGTAACTGACAAGGGATTTGAAGAACTGCTGATAATAATAAAGAAGATGCTTCCAAAGGATAACGAATTGCCTGAAAGTACGTACGAAGAAAAGAAGGTTTTCTACCCTCTAGGATTAGAGGTGCAGAAGATACATGCATGCCCTAATGACTGCATCCTCTACCGTGGTGAGGAGTATGAGAATTTGGATACATGCCCGGTATGCGGTGCACTGCGCTATAAGATCCCCCACGATGACCCTGGTGATGTGGAGGCGAATGCCATAGGAAGAGGGTTCCTGCCAAGGTGATGTGGTATGCTCCTATAATACCACGATTGAAATGTTTCTTCCAAAACAAAGAGCATGCCAAGTTGTTGCGATGGCACAAAGAAGAACGTAAGAAAGACGGGATGTTGAGAGCACCCGCTGATGGGTCGCAGTGGAGAAAAATCGAGAGGGAGTTTGAGGACTTTGCAGCTGAAGCAACGAACTTGTGGTTTGGTCTTAGTACAGACGGCATGAATCCTTTTGGCGAGCAGAGCTCCATTCACAGCACCTGGCCCGTGACTCTATGTATCTACAACATTCCTCCTTGGTTGTGCATGAAGCGGAAGTTCATTATGATGCCAGTGCTCATTCAAGGCCCTAAGCAACTCGGCAACGACATTGATGTCTACCTAAGGCCACTAGTTGATGAACTTCTACAGTTGTGGAAAAAACCAGGTGTGCGTGTGTGGGATGCGCACACACAGAAGGAAATTGACCTACGAGCGTTGTTGTTTTTAACCATCAATGATTGGCCTGCTCCTAGTAACCTTTTAGGACATACAAACAAGGGATACAATGCATGCACGCACTGTTTAGATGATACTGAAAGTACATATTTGGATAAAAGTAAGAAGAATGTGTACCTGGGACATCGTCAATTTCTACCGATCAAGCATATCTTAAGAAAGGCAGGCAACCATTTCAAAGGTGAGCCAGATAACAGGAAGAAGCCTGGCCTCTGTATTGGTGAATATATATTTGATATGGTCAAGGATTTATAGGTAATCTTTTGAAAGGGTCCTGGCAGACAATCTGTTCCGAATGACGCCAACGGACACGCACCCATGTGGAAGAAAAATCTATATTTTGGGAACTTGAATATTGGAAAGCCCTAGAGGTCCGCAATGCAATCGACGTGATGCATGTGACAAAGAATCTTTGTGTGAACCTGCTAGGCTTCTTGGGCGTGTATGGAAAGACAAAAGATACACCGCAGGCACGGGAGGACAAGCAACGAATTAATGAAAAAGACGGCATGCCTCCAAAGTAGTATCATGGTCCTGCCAGCTACGCTCTTACGAAAGAAGAGAAGGAAATCTTTTTTGAATGCCTGCTCAGTATCAATGTCCCGTCTGGCTTCTCGTCGAATATAAAGGGAATAATAAATATGGCAGAGAAAAAATTTCAAAATCTAAACTCTCATGACTGCCACGTGATTATGACGCAATTACTTCCGGTTGCACTTAGAGGGCTTCTACCGGAAAATGTTTGATTAGCCATTGTGAAGCTATGCGCATTCCTCAATGCAATTTTTGAAAAGGTAATCGATCTAGAAATCCTACCAAGGTTACAGAATGACCTGGTCCAATGTCTTGTCAGTTTCGAGTTGGTGTTCCCTCCATCCTTGTTCAATATTATGACATATGTTCTAGTGCACCTAGTCGAAGAGATTAACATTCTGAGTCCTTTATTTCTACACAATATGTTCCCCTTCGAGAGGTTCATGGCAGTCTTAATGAAATATGTTCATAACCGTGCTAGGCCAGAAGGAAGCATCGCCAAGGGATATGGAACAGAGGAGGTTATTGAGTTTTGTGTTGACTTTTTTCCTGAAATTAAGCCGATTGGTCTTCCTGAATCACGGCATGAGGGGAGACTGGGTGGAAAAGGCACATTAGGAAAGAAAGAAGCAAAAAATATGGACGGGCATTCTTTCACTCAAGCACACTACACGGCTCTACAAAATTCCACCTTGGTGACTCCATATATGGAGGAACACAAGGATATTGTACGGTCCAAGAACCCGGAGTAGTCTGACCTCTGGACTGAACGTAAACACATGGAGACATTTGCCAGTTGGTTTCAAACAAAGCTCAACAATGACAACGATGTTCCCGATGAACTGTACTGGTAGACCAAGACACCAAGTTCGACTCTAACGACTTTCAAAGGGTACGAGATAAATGGGAATACATTTTACACGATCGCCCAAGATAAGAAGAGCACCAACCAAAATAGTGGTGTCCGCTATGATGCAACCAACTTTGAAGACACATATTATGGTTACATAGCGGAGATATGGGAACTTGACTGTGGACCTGATCTTAAGGTCCCTTTGTTTTGGTGCAAATGGGTCAAATATACTGGAGGCGGGGTACAGGTAGACCCACAGTACGGAATGACAACAGTGGATCTCAACAATCTTGGATACACAGACGACTCATTCGTCCTAGCCAATGATGTGGCTCAGGTTTTTTATATGAAGGACATGTCTAGCAAACCGAGGCAAAAAAAATATAAGGAAACGAATACATCATACGATGAGCCCAAGCGCCACATAGTTCTTTCAAAGAAAAGAAACATTGTGGGAGTGGAGGACAAGAAAGACATGTCCGAAGATTATGAAAAGTTTCATGAAATCCCTCCCTTTAGAGTGAAGATTGTCCCAAGCATCATGTTAAATCATGAAGATTATCCATTGTTACGGTGCAGTCGTAAGAAAGGGACAAACACGTAGAGAAAGTCTTACACCGCGAGATCCCACTCTGGGATGTGACCGGCTTCACCGACATCACTTTCTATATATTTATGTGAAGGACATACATGCATTTCCTAGCTAGCATGGTATATCTTTGTAACAGTTTGTACACCAAGTGCATCCAGTTTTTGCCGTAACCCTCTCAACTCTCTAGAAGTTGCTATGTGGGTGAAATTATGATGTCATGCCAAGTTACAACCTTTTCAGAGTTCATTTGTACTACTTTTCAAATTCAAAGCCATTTAGCTCAAAATAAATCATTAAATGCATGAAAAATGTCAAATTAAGTCAGAAAGGGTTGAAAATTGATGATGTGCCTTTGAATGGTGCATATTGAACACACAAAAAGTATGGAGTTAAAATAAGTTATTAAAAATGAAATCCCTTTGTAATAGATGAGTTTTTGTCCGAAACCCTCATACTTCTTATGAGATTGTCCAATTAGTACATGAAGTGCATCCAGTTTTTGCCGTAACCCTCTCAACTCTCTAGAAGTTGCTATGTGGGTGAAATTATGATGTCATGGCAAGTTACAACCTTTTCAGAGTTCATTTGTACTGCTTGTCAAATTCGGGATCATTTACCTCAAAATAAATCATTAAATGCATGAAAAATTTCAAATGAATTGAGAAAGGGTTGAAAATTGATGATGTGTCGTTGAATGGTGCATATTGAACACACAAAAAGTATGGAGTTAAAATAAGTTATTAAAAATGAAATCCCTTTGTAATAGATGAGTTTTCGTCTCAAACCCTCATACTTCTTATGAGATTGTACAATTTATACACGAAGTGCATCCAGTTTTTGCCATAACCCTCTCAACTCTCTAGAAGTTGCTAGGTGGGTGAAATTATGATGTCATGCCAAGTTACAACCTTTTCAGAGTTCATTTGCACTGCTTTTCAAATTCAGGGTCATTTAGCTCAAAATAAATCATTAAATGCATGAAAAATATCAAATGAAGTCAGAAAGGTTTGAAAATTGATGATGTGCCTTTGAACGGTGCATATCGAACACACAAAAAGCATGGAGTTAAAATAAGTTATTAAAAATGAAATCCCTTTGTAATAGATGAGTTTTCGTCTGACCCTCATACTTCTTATGAGATTGTCCAATTTGTACACGAAGTGCATCCAGTTTTTGTCGTAACCCTCTCAACTCTCTAGAAGTTGCTATGTGGGTGAAACTATGATGTCATGCCAACTTACAACCTTTTCAGAGTTCATCTGTACTGCTTTTCAAATTCAGGGTCATTTAGCTCAAAATAAATTATTAAATGCATGAAAAATATCAAATGAAGTCAGAAAGGGTTGAAAATTGATGATGTGCCTTTGAATGGTGCATATTGAACACACCAAAAGTATGGAGTTAAACTAAGTTATTAAAAATGAAATCCCTTTGTAATAGATGAGTTTTCGTCTGAAACCCTCACACTTCTTACGAGATTTTCCAATTTGTACCCGAAGTGCATCCAGTTTTTGCCGTAACCCTCTCAACTCTCTAGAAGTTGCTATGTGGGTGAAATTATGATGTCATGCCAAGTCACAACCTTTTCAGAGTTCATTTGTACTGCTTTTCAAATTCAGGGTCATTTAGCTCAAAATAAATCATTAAATGCATGAAAAATATCAAATGACGTCAGAAAGGGTTGAGAATTGATGATGTGCCTTTGAATGGTGCATATTGAACACACAAAAAGTATGGAGTTAAAATAAGTTATTAAAAATTGATGATGTGTGTTGAAAATTGAACACACAAAAAGGGTTGAAAATTGATGATGTGCCTACGTTTTTTCTATGATTTTCTAAAGTTTACAGGGTTTTTCTTAAAATAATAACTAATATTTAATTAAAAAACACTTTTAGTACCGGTGCTAGCCACGCACCGGTACTAAAGGTCCACCGCCCCCACGCTCTTTTGGCAGGACCTTTAGTACCGGTGCGTGACTAGCACCGGTACTAAAGACCCTTTAGTACCGTTGCCTGCCACACGTCGGTACTAAAGGTCCACTGCCCGTGCTCTGTTGGGAGGACCTTTAGTACCGGTGCGTGGCTAGCACCGGTACTAAAGACCCTTTAGTACCGGTGCGTGCCACGCACCGGTACTAAAGGTCTGGCTGGTATAAAACGAGGACTTCGTCGTCACGGGCCGAGCAACGCACCGGGAGAGCTCAACTTGCGTCGCCAGGCTGCCGAAATCGCCATTGTCGTCGCCCTCGCCGCCGTCGCCCTTGCCACCGTCGCCCTCGCCGCCGTCGTCGCCCTCGCCGCCGTTGCACCACCACCGCGCCATTGCCGTCGCCCTCACCACCGCCGCCGTCGCACCACCACCGCCGTTGCCCTCGCCACCGTCGGTCGTGCCACCGTCGCCCTCGCCACCATTGCCCTCGCCGCCGTCGCCCTCGCCGCTGTTGCTCTCACCGTCGTCGCCATCGCCGCCGTCGCTCTCGCCGTCGTCGCTCTCACCACCGCCGTCGTCGCCCTCGCCACCGTCGCCCTCGGCGTTGTCGCCCTCACCGCATGGGCCACAGACGATCGACCCGGAGGTTCTATGGTGGCGGCCGCATGGGCCACAGACGATCGAGAGGCTTGAGTCCCCCGTGGAGGTGGTACAGTACCATGTCAGCAAGGAGAACGAGCACGTCCGACGCTACATGGCAGCTTTGGAGGCCAGGTCCGACAATACATGGCAGATTCTTCAGGGATCTCCCTAGAGCTATGTTCCTGTGATGGTTCCTTCTCTTTGGGTGTCCACCGCCTGCCAAGATATCCGCCGGGCGCTAAGGTTCTAGCTAGATCGATATATTATCTAGCTACTATTATGATGTATTATTATGATGTATTAGCTAGATCTATGGAGATTAGCCAATGTATTGAAAATTATCCAAGATTATGCAGATGAGATCTTTTCTAAGAACTATACTATATATGTATTCGATGATGCATTATTAATTAACTATCAGTTATTTTGCTTCTTGAATGCATGCTAATTTAAATACTAATTTGTTTTATCTATATTATTATGGACTAGTTATTAAGCTATGGACAATACCGGTAGAGCTCATGAAGAGGACATCTTCGACATGATATGCTCCTCCGAAAACCCAGCGTACCTTCGAGGTGAATCACATGATCATGATGATGGCTCACAATATTTTAACCATCACGGTGATGGATGTGAGACCGAGGAAGAACAACTTATGTTTCAAAATCCGAAACAAGCAAGAATGTTCGGCGAGGTATATACACATCCATTAGCCTCTGGTGATCATTACATGTGTATTAATTGATTTGTATATATATATTAAAAAATCTTTCTTATTTTAATTATCAGCCCTCCGGATCGAGCCAATCTAGTAGAAATGTATGAGGCGCTGCCAAAATATTGGATGGCAACGTAAAGCTCAATCTTGATGCTTTCAAACATAATGGCAAACCGACTCACCCTCAAGACAATGCCAAGACATTTGTGCATCAATGCGGAGTGGTTATTAGGGACGGAGTTCCAATCACAATGTATGAATGGATTCAGCCAAGGGAACCAAAACCAGGAGTGAATTATGTCGATACAAGAATTAAAGATGCCCTTTGGCGAGAGCTCATGGAGCATTTCACCCTACCAGATTCTCTGTCGGAGCGTCAAAGGAACAAAGTCAAGGAGTTTGCTCTCCATAAGACTTGGAAGAAAAGATTATGAACCGAGTACAACGCTAGAGGCAAGAAGGCGCCCGAATTCAAAAGAATATATGAGAAGGTAAGGGATCACTGGGACACATTTATCGAGTACAAGACATCGATAGCTGCTATGGAGAAGTCGGCAAAGAATAATATAAATGCTGAGAAAAAAAAGTATCACCATAAACTAGGGACAGGTGGATACAAGTCAGCCATTCCTAATTGGGATGCATTAGAAAATAAGATGCTTGCTGAAGGGATCACTCCAGTAACCTTCAACTGGCCCAAGAGGTGCAGGAATTGGTATTGCACTGGCCAGTCTGAAGCATGCATCAGATGAGTTAATTCAAGCAATAAAAAGATGCCCAAGAAGGACGGTTTCACCCCGATAGAGAGAACGACGAGCTTACACGCGCCCTCGGGAATGCTGAACATAGAGGACGAACACGAGGCATGGCCGTTGTTCCGTGGTATGAGGAGTTTGCGGGATGGCAGGACAGTTATAAAAGCCATTCGAGAAAAAAGAAGGTGGAAGCAGACCGACTTTCGAAGTTGGAACAGAAGTACGAGCAGCAGCAGCTGCAGATACAGGTACTGACCCAGCAAAGGGAAAATCCACAGTAGGAGGCAGGGGAAGAACCCGTCCCATCTACAATGCCGAAAAGCAGCATGGATTCCACGGGGGCACCGCTGGGTCACACCCCCATGGATGTTATCACTTAGAAGACATCTTGTGAGCTAATCCAGAAAATGAAGAACATACCCGTGCGGGTCGTGATGGGCTATGCTTTACCAAATACACCTGATGTTCTTTGGCATTGCAATCCGGTTCCAGCTGGGTATGCTCGTGTCGCGGTGGACGCAATAGAGCCGGGATATGATGAACTACTGCCTGACATCCCTGGAGGTGAGGGGGAGTCCACATTGGCAGAAGCCGGCCGTGGTCTTATTCTATGGAGTAAGGACTGCATCGTCTTTCCACACTCGGCGCTAAGGCCACCGGCTCCTCCGAGTATCGATGTCCAGCGCGAGGGATCCCAGCCAGAGGCATCGCAGCACCAGCAGTCCTCCCCACCTTGCCAGCAGTCCTCCCCACCTCGCCAGCAGTCACCTCGACAGTAGTCCTCCCCACCTCAAGCTCTCCCACAGTCGTCCCCACCTTAAGAGGCGTCCTACCTCGCCAGTAGTCCTCCCCACCTCGCCATGAGCAGTCCTCCCAACCTCGGGACGGAGCACGACGCGTGTCCATATCATCATCGATATCGATCTCCGCCGCGTGAGCTGACTCCACCCCGGCAGCGGTCCCGCCAGCAGGGCTCCGAAAAGAGGAAGGCCACCAGCAGTCCTCTTTAGAAGAAAGCAAAGAAGAAACCCGAGCCTCCGGCCAAAAGGAAGCTGCCTTATGACATGACACCAGAGGAAAATAAAATTGAGTGCGATCTCCAAGTGAAAGCCTTTGTTGCGAAGAAGACCGTGCCGCCAAAGGAGGTAATACCCAAGGAAGTCCAAGAGCACTTTATGGAACACTTTATTGATCGACCCCCGGCATATGTCGAGCGTATGCCGACAGACTATGAGCGATAGATTCAGAAGGCAAGTGAGCAGAGAAGTCGGCCCAGTCCAAGGATGAAGTCAGGAAGTACGACATTAACTAGCGGGAAAACAGTTCCCCAGCTCGGAGAACAATCCAAGCAATTGATCTCTCTGCTCAAGGTGAGTACCAATCCAAGCAAGCAACCGATCCAACCAGTCGACGTGCAAGGCAACCCAATCGACCTCGAAGTACTAAAGGCTGCAGGTCTCACTCTTGACCAAATCCTTGGCACCGAGGAAATCCGCGGGTATTATGCAACTGAGTACGCAATGCAATATGCCGTCGGAAAACCACTTGTCACACCCGAGCAATACAAGGAACTACCAACTGCGATGCGACGGTTGCATGATTAGTACATGCATGAAGCAAAGCGAGGGGAGACGGCGGTCATGGTCAAAGTAAGGAAAGAGCATTACGTCAATGCATGTGACATATGTCTTGAATTCTCAGAACTTTTCCAGTTATACCACATGGACTCTATCGACAAAACTCTCATCAGTTGCTATTGTCTGTAAGTGATTTATATCTGTAGTAATTTAAGTCTCTAGCTAAGATATCATTCATTGGCTTATCCTCACTATATATGTTATTTTCTACGCTATTATGCATATTGAAGATGTGGGAATTGAAACAAGAGGGAATCGATGACATTGGGTTCATCGACCCAAGTACCGTTAATAGTCATGTGGTAAAACATTATGCCAAGGACACAGAAGATCTCTTGGAAAATTTTCTAGAGGCACTAATGAATACCAAATCTACTATAATATTTCCTTACAACATGGGGTGAGTGTTTACTCTCTTGTATACTACAAATTCTATTTTTGCTTACTAGCTCGCTGTCAAGTGTAGTTGATGAGTTATATGCGCATGCCTGCTTAATTATATAAACTTCTGCGCAGAGACCACTATATCCTCCTATATATTATCCTCGCGGATGGACTTGTTCAAGTGTACGACTCACTAGATACACCAGAACAATCATACGTGAACTTGTATTTTATGATAGAACGGTAATTTCAATCTTTATCGACCTCGCTTTCTTTCATTATTTCCTGATATCAAAAGTCATTATAATAACTCTTTCATTCTTTCTCTTTGCCGGGTAGTGTTTGGAAACATATGATAGAAAAAAACCATCACGGTCGTCAACGGAAACCGAAGCTGAAGTGGAAAAAGATGCAGGTAATTAAGTAGTACTACTAGGTCCGCGCATCTCATTAATTCTATTTTCAATACCATTAGCATGCTCGATTATTAATTATCTTATTCAATTCTATTATTTTGCAAAGTGCGCGAAGCAGCCACAGGGGACAAATTTATGTAAATATTTCCTTTGGGAGAACATTCGCATCCAGACCAAAAGTCATATACGTCACAGAGGAGCACGTGAAAGACAACTCTAGGTTTGGCAGATGATGTCGAAGCTCTCACCTGAGAAACGCTTTGTAGCACTTCAAGAGGAATTTGCGGCATTTCTTCTTCAACATGTTATTGATGTAAACGGACATCACTATTCCTTACCGCCGCCTCAATAATGCCAACAAATCAGTAGTAGAGAACTGAGATTTCATCCGGAACACTAGCTAGCTAGTCCCGGCCGGGTTTTGGGCCTTAAGTTAATTATAAGTCCCGAATTTATATGCATGTGTAATTTCATTTGTATATATATATACTGTGTATGAGATATTGTATATTATATTACAGATATATATATGCATGAACTTGTGTACTGTTTACAGTATGTAGCACCGTAAAATAAATTTGAAATGAATGGAAAAGACAAAAACTAGAGAGGAAAATTAAAAGCTAATCAAAAGCGAAAACAAAAAAACAGAAGACTTAGTACCGGTTGGTATCACCAACCGGTACTAAAGGTCTTCCACCACCAGTCCACGCAGGCAACCACGTGGAGGGCCTTTAGTACCGGTTCGTGGTCCAACCGGTACTAAAGGTCTGGAATTTTAGTCCCGACCCGTTAGTACCGGTTGGGAAACCGGTACTAAAGGTCCATCCGGCCCGGGACTATAGGCCTGTTCTGCACTAGTGTGTGCCAGGCTATTTGTCCCGGTTGGTGGCTTCAACCGGGACCAATGCTCACCATTCGTCCCGGTTGGAGCCACCAACCGGGACCAATGGTCTGTGCTTCCCGCCCTTTCGCCTGGCGAAAACTAACCTTTGGTCCCGGTTGGAGCCAACAACCGGGACTAATAGTGGGCATTGGTCCCGGTGGGTGGATCGAACCGGGATGAATGGTTGGGCTATATAAGCCAGCACTTAGGATTTTTTCCCCAATTTCTCCCATCGCCGCGCCCTACATCCTCGTCGCCGTCGCCGTCGACGCCCTCGCCATGCCCTGCCCCGACACGCGGCCCTCCTCTCGCCGTTCCAACCGGCCCAGAAGCCTCCCCGCGCTCGACCTCGTCGCCTCTGCCCGTTCGTTTGCCTGGGGAAGCACCACGCCGGCGCCCGCGACCCCTTCTTCCCCGACGCCGTTCGTCACTACCATCGTCGTCGCCGTCGTCGCCATCGCCGTCGCCGTCGCCATGCGCCCCTGCCCTGCCCCCGCCGTCGCCATGCACCCCTACCCGGGCCAGTCTCCGTCGTCGTCGGCCGCTCCCCTACCCCGTTGTCGCCGTCAGCATCCTCGCCCCCGACCCCGCTCCCCTGCCCCGTCGTCGCTCGAGCCCCGCTGTGAGCCGTCACGCCGCCCCGGCCTTTTTTATGTTTACGTTTGTGTTCATAGCATTTTTTGGTCAAAAAAATAGATGTGATCATTGTCACACAAAAATGTTATACTTATTTTGGATATGATGAATTTTTTAGTCATGTTCATATGATTTTTTTTTTGTTCATTGAATATTTTTTTCTTCATAGCATTTTTTGGTCCATGTAAATATGTATGTGTATGTATGGATGGATGAATGGATGGATGTAACTCTAAGTTAAAATTTACCCCTCCCTGATAACTTCGACATGAGGAGGGACATGCATGAGAGAGAGGCGGTCTGCTCACTCGACCAACTATCGAGGCCACCCAAACCCTACAAGAAAGCGCGTCGTTGTCGATCTACCCCCTCCCCGATAACTTCGACATGAGGGGGACATCGGACATGCATGAGTGAGAGAGGGCGGTCCGCTCGCCCGACCAACTATCGAGGCCACCAAAACACTAGAATAAAGAGCGTCATTGTCGACCTACCCCCTCCTCGATAACTTCGACATGAGAGGGGACGTCGAACATGCATGAGAGAGAGGCGGTCCGCTCACCCGACCAACTATCAAGGCCAACCAAACCCTAGAAGAAAGAGCGTCGTTGTTGATCTACCCCGTCCCTACCCGATAAACTCTCGAGGCCACCCAAACCGAGACTGAAAAAGCATTCTCGAGGCCACCCCAAACCCTAGAAGCATTGTCGAGGCCACCCAAATTTACCAAGTTAAATGAAGAACACTCCGGTAACATAGATTTATCAAGAATGCCCCCATTATTGATGTGCACAAGTTGATCCAATTTTTTTCTAATCTCATCTATATATATATATATTATTCTATATGTCACGTTGTCTGTCAAAGTATTGGAGAAATCCATGGCTTCATCATTAGCCAGAAGTAACATGCGTACGATGCTACGAAGCTCTTCAAAGTTGTTCTGAAACGGAGCCCCGGATAGAATAATTCTCTTTTTGGTACCAATTTCAGCAAAGGCCTTCCAAATAGCGATATTCGGAAGGCTCTTGCTGAACTTCGTACCAAAAAACTAATTAATTATCCTATTCGGGACTCCATTACAAAACAATTTTGGAGAGCTTCTTACCATTATGCGCCTGTTACTTCCGGCTAATGATGAAGGCTTGATTTTCTTGAATCCTTTGACACTAGACAACGTGACATATAGAAGGGTAGATGAGATCGGGAAAAATATGGACCATTTTCTGCACATTCGGAATGGCGCCATTTTGTTAATTAAATCCCTTAAAGGTTAACAGAATCCCTTGTTTGAAAATCAATGAGAGAGGCGGTCCGGACATCGTACATTCATGAGAGAGGCGGTCCGGACGTCGGACATTCATGTTTGTATATTAATTGCCATATTGTAATATTTGCAAAAACTATGGATCCAAGAGACGAAGAACAAGAGCAGTTGTTGGCGGACATAGTCCACGGTGGACATGATATCTTGTCATTTCTAAATGACACCGATGGTCTAGAAGGAGAGGATCATGACGGCTCCGGTGATCGAACAATGAAGGAGGAAGGACATGATCATGATGGCTCCGGTGACCGTATGCCGGAGGAAGAAGGAGACCATGATGACGGCCCGGCGACCGATTGGAGGAGGCAGTTGTTGCAAAGTCTGGCGAGGTATATATATATTAATTAAGCCTGTGCAGACTAGCTAATTGATGCATTAATTGTTTTGGTATGTACATATATTAATTAACTCTTCTTTCTTCTTTTATATCCCTCCGGATCGAGCCTAACTTCAGTAACGAGACGAGGCCCGAAGAAGAGATTGCGCAAGGATGAAAAGTTCACGATCATAGCACTCGCGAACGATGGCCATCCGATTGAACCCAAGTGGACCAAGAACGCATTTTCTGCTCAGCGCGGAGCTATTCTTAGGGACAACATCCCGAGCAGCATCAAGAAATGGAATAAGCCTAAGGACGGCGGCCCTGAAGGTGATTATGTCACCGATAGACAGAAAGATGATCTTTGGACCGCGCTGAAGGCAAATTTCACCCTACCGCCAGAGGAGGATCAGAATAAGCCAGTTATACAGCCACTGGTCAAGGCGTGTGCTCTTAATAAGATGGCAGATCTATTCAGGAGGTGGAAGAATGAGTTGAAATCAAAGTTTGTTAACAAAGGGAAGACTCCAGAATTCATCAGCCTATTTGAGAAGATAAGAGATTACTGGCCCGCATTTGTGGACTACAAGACATTGGACAAGAGTAAGAAATTGTCAGAGACAAACAAGGTCAATGCTGCAAAGAAGTAGTATCACCATCACATGGGGTCAGGTGGCTACCTCAAAGCCCGTCCATATTGGGACAAAGCTGAGAATGACCTGATTGCTAAAGGGGTCGTACCACAGACATTGAAGTGGCCAGATCGTTCAAGGACTTGGTTCTTCGTGGTTGGGGGATCTTTGGACCCTGAAACAGGGTAGTGTCGTTGGACTGACGAGCAACTTGCAATACCCATGAACAAGCTTCAGAAGTATATCACCGCAGCGCAGGAAGGGACGTTCATTCCTCATAGAGAGAAGGACGAGATGACTGAGGCCCTAGGTAATGCTGAGCACCCTGGACGAACACGAGGCACACCAGGCTCCGTTCCATGGAAGGTTGGGTTTACCAACGTAGGCGGTTATAGAAGCCGGGAGAGAAAGAGGAAAGAGGAGCTGAGCAAAATTCAGAAGCTCAATGTAAGACTACAAAAGCCAGAGGAAGCTGAGAACCAGCGAGTTGTCGGCCAACCATCTCAGCGGCACAAAGCTACCCCAGAACCTACCAAGCCATCTCAGTAGAGAAGCAGCGTCGCTTCCATCGAGCCTGTTCAGCTTGACTTCACGTCTCCTAGCTACCCCGTGGATACTATCACGGAGCCTCAACATTGCGAGCTTATGACGAAATGCTGGAACCTCACTTTCAAGGCGGCTGTCGGCTCTGTTGCACCTCCTCAAACCAATGGAACTTTTCACTGTCGTCCGATTCCACATGGCTATACTGTTGTGATGGTGCATGAAGTAATGAAGGAATTTGAGGAGCTCGAGCTTGACCACTCTACAGGTGAAGGAGAGAATATGCTGGTTCGTGCCCTGAGGAGTACATGTCTATGGCAGAAGGAGTACACCAAGCTTCCAAACTGGATGCCTCCGCCTCATCCTTCTCCTCAGGCGAATCACGGCACTCAGCCTCCTCCTTCTCCTCCAACGAGTGATCAGGGCACACCGCTTCCTTCTTTGGCTCCTCCGACGCGTGGGGGCACTCCGCCTCCTCCTTTTCCTACTCCGGCACATCGGAGCAGTACGTCTCCTCCTTAGCCTCATTGACAATGGCGGAAGAAAGATGCCGCCGCTCCGGCTCCTCCGCCGCCTAGTAAGCAACAACGGAAAGGAGTTGCCGCCGCTCCGGCGGCTAGCAGTACAAGCATAGGCAGGAGGGGATACAGATACGGTCCATCTCTCAAGCCTCTGGAAAAGTTACCATATGAGAGGACCGAGTCTGAAAACGAGGAGATATGTCAGGCCGAATTGAGGGCCCATTTTGCAAAGAAAACTCCATCTCCGAAGGAGAAGTTAGATCCGGTGACAGCGATGCGCACTATTAATGCCCTGAAGCGACCACCATCACCTCCGCCGGATTCCAACTTTGACCGCTGTATTAAAAGACATATCAAGATGCGCGGTGGTCAGGAAGTACTTCTAGTGATGCAAGGTTAGCAAAACGAAGAAGTGGGAAAAAAATTCCCCAGCTCGGTGAACAGGCGAACCAATCGTACCCCGGACGTCAAGTATATGTTCCTATGACCATGAGATTATGCAACTCACGGACATCGGAGGAGTGCCTTTTATGTATCAAACGTCGCAACGTAACTGGGTGACTATAAAGGTGCTCTACAGGTATCTCCGAGGGTGTTTGTCTGGTTGGCATGGATCAAGACTGGGATTTGTTACTTGTGTGATGGAGAGGTATCTCAGGGCCCACATGGTAATACAACATCACAATAAGCCTTGCAAGCAATGTGACTAAGTGTTAGCCACGGGATCTTATATTACAGAACGAGTAAAGAGACTTGCTGGTAACGAGGTTGAACTAGGTATGGAGATGCCGATGATCGAATCTCGGGCAAGTAACATACCAAAGAACAAAGGGAACATCATACGGGATTAACTGAATCCTTGACATAAAGGTTCGACCAATAAAGATCTTCGTAGAATATGTAGGAACCAATATGGGCATCCACGTCCTGCTATTGCTTATTGACCATAGAGGGGTCTCGGTCATGTCTACATAGTTCTCGAACTCGCAGGGTCTGCACACTTAAGGTTCGGTGACGTTTCAGTAACATAGAGTTATGTATGGTGGTGACTGAAGGTTGTTCGGAGGTAATGATTGATATATAGGAAGTCCTATTTTGGTCGTCGGAAAGGCTTCGAGCTCATCGGTAGTATACCTGGAGTGCCGGTAGTGTACCGGGAGACCATCGGGAGCGGTATTTGGACCCAAGAGGCTACATGGGCTGTGGGAGAGTAATTACCAGCCCTTAGTGGGTTGGTGGAAGTCCCACACAAGGCCCATGCGGCTGGGAAGAAAAGCCAAAAGAGAAAAAGGTGGAAAAAGGCAAAAAAGGCAAAAATAAGGAGGAGTCCTAGTCCTACTAGGATTGGAGGATTGGTTCGGCCGACCCAAGGGCTGTCTCCTTGGGATACAAGCCTCCTCCTCTCTTCCTCCTATATATACTAGAGGTTTTAGGGGTTTTGGCATTAGTTTTTCAGCCACGTGCTACCCGTTCCTCCAGTGCATAGTTTCTCCTCTAGATCGGATTTCTGCAGTGCTTAGGCGAAGCCCTGCTGGAATAGCTCCACCACCATCGCCGCAACGCCATCGCGCTGCCGGAGAACTCATCTACCTCTCCGCTCCCTCTTGCTGGATCAAGAAGGCACAGATCGTCATCGAGCTATACATGTGCTAAACGCGGATGTGTCGTCCGTTCGGCGCTAGATCGGAAGGACCGTGATCAAGATCGCGAGACGGATCATGATGAGATCGCGGAACAGATCGTGATGAGTTCATGGGACGGATCATGATGAGATCGCAGGATGGATCGTGATGAGTTCGCAGGATGGATCGTGATTGGATCGCGGGACGGATCGTGATGAGACCGCGGGATGCTCGGTGATTTGGATCGCGTAGACGTTCGACTACACCACCCGCGTTTCTTAACGTTTCCCGCTTAGCGATCTACAAGGGTATGTAGATCCCCTCTCCCTCTCATAGATGCTCATCAACATGGATTGATCTTGCGTGTGCGTAGGAATTTTTTTGTTTCCCATGCAACATTCCCCAACAGTGGCATCATGAGCTAGGTCCAAGTGTAGATGAGATCTCGAGTAGAACACAGAGTTTGTGGGCATTGATGCTTAGATTGTTTCCTCTCTTGGTCTTGTTTTGGTTCAGCGGTATTGTGGGATCAAGCGGCCCGGACCAACCTTACTCATACGCTTATGAGAGACCGGTTCCATCGACTGACGTGTAACCTCGTTGCAGAAAGATGGCTGGTGGGTGTCTGTTTCTCCTACCTTAGTTGGATCGGATTCGACAAAGGCGGTCCTTGAGAAGGTTGAAAAGCAACTTATGTATCACCATTGTGGTTTTTTCGTAGGTGAGAATTGTTCTTGCTAGATACCCGTAGCAGCCACGTAAAACATGCAACAACAATTAGAGGATGCCTAACTTGTTTTTGAGGGTATGTTGTGATGTGATATGGCCAATTACATGATGAGATATATGTGATGTATGAGATGATCATGTTTTGTATAGAATATCACGACTTGCATGTCGATGAGTACGGCAACCGGCAGGAGCCATAGGGTTGTCTTTAATTATTGTATGACCTGCATGTCAATCATTAAGCGCTATGTAATGCTTTACTTTATTGCTAAACGGTAGAAATAGTAGTAGAAGCATGGTGGGTGCGACAACCCTGATGGTGACACGTTGATGGAGATCATGGTGTCATGCCGGTGACGATGGAGATCATGCCGGTGCTTTCAAGATGGAGATCAAAAGCACAAGTTCATGGCCATATCATGTCACTTATGATTTGCATGTGATGTTAATCCTTTTATGCACCTTGTTTTGCTTAGGACGACGGTAGCATTATAAGGTGATCCCTCACTTAATTTCAAGATAAATTGTGTTCTCCCCGACTGTGCACCGTTGCGGAAGTTCGTCATGTCGAGACACCGCGTGATGATTGGGTGTGATAGACTCTACGTTCACATACAACGGGTGCAAGCCAGTGTTGCACATGCAGAACACTCGAGTTAAACTTGACGAGCCTGGCATGTACAAACATGGCCTCAGAACACAAGAGACCAAAAGGTCGAACATGAGTCATATAGTAGATATGCCCAACAAGATGATGTTCACCATTGAAACCACCTCCAAGTCATATAGTAGATTCTTTGCCTGCAAGATGAAAGAGAATAGCTCAATCATTAAACATGTGCTCAGATGTTTGGGTACTACAATCGCTTGAATCGAGTGGGAGTTGATCTTCTAGGTAATATAGTGATTGATATAGTTCTCCAAGTCACTGTCGCTAAGCTACTAGAACTTGGTGATGAACTATAAAATGCCAGGGATAGAAATAATGATCCCTTAGCTGTTCGCGATGTTTGACACCGCGAAGGTAGAAATCAAGAAGGAGCGTCAAGTGTTGATAGTTACTCAAACCACTAGTTTTGAGAAGCGCAAGAGCAAGGAGGGAAACTTCATGGATAGCAAGTCAGTTGCTGCTCCAGTGAAGCAACCCAAAGTTGAACCCAAACCCGAGACTAAGTGCTTCGATTATGAGGAGAGCGGTTGCTGAAGCGGAACAACCCTAGATACTTGGTAGATAAGAAGGCTAGCAACGTCAACAGAAGTATATTTGATATACGTGTTACTGATGTGTACCTTGCGAGTACTCCTAGTAGCACCTGGGTATTGGATACCGGTTCGGTTGTTAAATGTTAGTAACTCAAAATAAAAGCTACAGAATAAATGGAGAACTAGCTAAGGGTGAGGTGACAATGTGTGATGGAAATGTTTCCAAGGTTGATGTGATCAACATCGCACGCTCTCTCTACCTTCGGGATTAGTGACGAACCTAAATAAATATTATTTGGTGTTTTGCGTTGAGCATGAACGTGATTAGATCGTGTTTATTGCGACACGGTTATTTATTTAAGTTAAAGAATAATGGTTATTCTATTTACATGAATGATACCTTCAATGGTCATTCACCCAGTGAGAATGGTTTGTTGAATCTTGATCGTAGTAATACACATGTTCATAACATTGATGCCAAAAGATTCAAAGTTAATAATTATAGTACCACATACTTGTGGCACTGCTGCTAAATGTCATATTGGTATAAAGCGCATGAAGAAACTCCATGCTTATGGATCTTTGGACTCATTCGATTTTGAATCGGTTGAGACATGCGAACCATGCCTCTTGGGCAAGATGACCAAGGACCCCGTTTTCCAGATGGATGGAGTGGGCAAGTGATTTATTGGAAATGATACATGTTGATGTATGCAATCCAATGAGTCTTGTAGCGTGCGGTGGATCTCGTTATTTTCTTACCTTCACTGATGATTTGAGTAGATATAGTGTATATTTACTTAATGGAACACAAGTCTGAATCGTTTGAAAGGTTCAAGCAAATTTATAGTGAAGTTTAAGATCATCGTGACAAGAAGATAAAAATCTCTGCGATATGATCGTGGAGGTAAATATCTGAGTTACGAGTTTGGCATACAACTTTACACAATGTGAAAGCTGTTTCACAACTCACGCCACCTGGAACACCCTAGTGTGATGGTGTGTCTGAATGTCATAGTCATACTCTATTGGATATGGTGCGTGCTATGATGTCTCTTACCATTTTGCTACTATAATTTTGGGGTTATGCATTAGACACAACTACATTCACTTTAAATAGGGCACCATCTAAATCCGTTGAGATTACACCATGTGAATTAGGGTTTGATAGAAACCCAAGCTGTCATTTCTTAATATCTGGGGCTGCGACACTTGTGTGGAAAATATTTTCACTGAATGAGCTCAAACCCAAAGTGGACAAATGCATCTTCATAGAATACCCTAAGAACAGTTGAGTGAACCTTCTATCTCAGATCCAAGCATAAAATTTTGATTGCTAAAACTGGGTCCTTTCTCGAGAAAGAGTTTCTCTCGAAAGAATTGAGTGGGAGGAATATAGAACTTGATGAGGTTGTTGAACCTTTGTTCAACCAGAGAGTAGCGTAGCACAGGAAGATGTTTCTATGAAGCCTACATTAGTCGAAGAGGTTAATGATGATGATCATGAAGCTTCGAAACTTACTATCGAACCTCGTGGGTCGACAAGGATGTGTACTGCTCCTGATCGGTACGACGACCCTGTCTTGGAGGTCATGTTGTTGGACAATGATGAACCTACGAGCTGTGGAGAAGCGATGATGGGCTCGGATTCTAACAAATGGTTAGAGGCCATGAAATCCGAGAAAGGATCCATGTATGAAAACCAAGTATAGACTTTGGTAGACTTTCCCGTTGGATGGAAGGTCATCGAGTACAAATGGACCTTTGAGATGATGATAGACGCTGATGGTAAATGTCACCATTTATAGAGCTTGACTTGTCACAAAGAAGATTCTGACAAGTTCAAGGAGTTGACTGCGATGAGACTTTCTCACTCGTAGCGATGCTAAAGTTTGTTGGAAATATGTTAGCAGTTGCTGCATTTCTTCAATTATGAAATTTGGCAGATGGATGTCAAAACATCGTTTCCATCCTTAAGGAAAGGTTGTATGAGATACAACCAAAAGGTTTTGTTAGTCCGAAGGATGCTAAAAGGTGTGCAAGCTTCAGTGATTTTTCTATGAAATGAAGCGAGCATCTCGGAGTTGGAATATACACTTTGATGAGGTGATCAAAGTTTTTGAGTCTATACAAAGTTTACGAGAAACTTGTATTTACAATAAAGTGAGTGGGAGCACTATAGAGTTTCTGGTAAACATACGTGGTTGATATATTGTTGATCGGAAATGATGTAGAATTTCTAGAAAGCATAAATGGTTGTTTGAAAAGTGTTTTTCAAAGGAAGACCTGGATAAAGCTACCTAATTATTGAGCATCAAGATCTATAGAGATACATCAAGATGCTTGATGAGACTTTCAATGAGTACATACCTTGACAAGATTTTGAAAGAGTTCAAAATGGATCAGTCATAGAAAGATTTCTCGCCTGATTTCTAAGGTGTGAAGTTGAGTGAGACTCAAATCTCGACAACGGCAAAAGAAAGAGAAAGGACGAACGTCGTCCCCTATGCCTTAGCCATTGGCTCTATATTATGCCATGTTGTGTACCGCACCTGGTGTGTGCCTTGCCATGAGTCTGTCAAGTCGTACAAAAGTGCTCCAAGAGTGGATCACTGGACAGCGGTCAGGATTATCCTTAGTAACTAGAGGACTAAGGAAATATTTCTCGATTATGGAGGTGATAAAGAGTTCGTCGTAAAGGGTTACATCGATGCAAACTTTAACACCAATCCAGATAACTCTGAGTAGCAATCTGGATACGTATAGTGGAGCAGCCAATTGGAATATCTCCAAGTGGAGTGTGGTAGCAGTGTCTAAAGTATGACATAGAGATTTGCAAAGTACACATGGATCAGAATATCGCAGACCCGTTGACTAAAAGACCTCTCTCACATGCAAAGCATGATCGAGTCCCAGAACTCATTTGGTGTTAGATTCATAAAAATGCGAATCACATGGTGATGTGAACTAGATTATTGACTCTAGTGCAAGTGGGAGACTGTTGGAAATATGCCCTAGAGGCAATAATAAATTGGTTATTATCATATTTCCTTGTTCATGATAATCGTTTATTATCCATGCTATAATTGTATTAGTCAGAAACTCAGATACATGTGTGGATACATAGACAACACCATGTCCCTAGTATGCCTCTAATATACTAGCTCGTTGATCAAAGATGGCTATGGTTTCGTAGTCATGGACATGAGATTTCATTTGATAATGGGATCACATTATTAGGAGAATGATGTGATGGACAAGACCCAAACTACTAACGTAGCATATGATCGTGTCAGTTTATTGTTACTGTTTTCTGCATGTCAAGTATTTGTTCCTATGACCATGAGATCATGCAACTCACTGACACTGGAGGAGTGCTTTGTGTGTATCAAACGTCGCAACGTAACTAGGTGACTATAAAGGTGCTCGACAGGTATCTCCGAGGGTGTCTGTCGGGTTGGCATCGATCAAGACTGGGATTTGTTACTCCGTGTGACGGAAACGTATCTCAGGGCCCACTCAGTAATACAACATCACAATAAGCCTTGCAAGCAATGTGAATAAGTGTTAGCCATGGGATCTTCTATTACGGAAAGAGTAAAGAGACTTGCTGGTAACGAGGATGAACTAGGTATGGAGATGTCGATGATCGAATCTCGGGCAGGTAACATACCGAAGAACAAAGAGGAACATCACACGGGATTAACTGAATCCTTGACATAAAGGTTCGACCGATAAAGATCTTCGTAGAATATGTAGGAACCAATATGGGCATCCAGGTCCCGCTATTGGTTATTGACCGTAGAGGTTTCTCGGTCATGTCTACATAGTTCTCGAACCCGTAGGGTCTGCACACCTAAGGTTCGGTGACGTTTCAGTAGTATAGAGTTATGTATGGTGGTGACCGAAGGTTGTTCGGTGTCCCAGATGATATCCCGGACGTCACGAGGAGCTCCAGAATGGTCCGGAGGTAAAGATTGATATATAGGAAGTCCTGTTTTGGTCACCGAAAAGGTTTCGGGCTCATCGGTAGTGTATCGGGAGTGCCCGTAGTGTACTGAGAGACCATCAAGAGCGGTATTTCGACCCAAGAGGCTACATGGGATGTGGGAGAAAAAATACCAGCCCTTAGTGAGCTGGTGGAAGTCCCACACAAGGCCCATGCGGCTGGGAAGAAAAGCCCAAAGAGAAAAGGGTGGAAAAAGGCAAAAAAGGCAAAAATAAGGAGGAGTCCTAGTCCTACTAGGATTGGAGGAGGAATCCTCCCATCCTCCTTGGTTCGGCCCACCCAAGGGCTGGCTCCTTGGGAGCCAAGCCTCCTCCTCTCTTCCTCCTATATATACTAGAGGTTTTAGGGGTTTTGGCACTAGTTTTTCAGCCACATGCTACTCGTTCCTCCAGTGCATAGTTTCTCCTCTAGATCGGATTTTTTCAGTGCTTTGGAGAAGCCCTGCTGGAATAGCTCCACCACCATCGCCACAACACCGTCGCGCTACCGGAGAACTCATCTACCTCTCAGATCCCTCTTGCTGGATCAAGAAGGCGGAGATCATCATCGAGCTGTATTTGTGCTGAACGCGGAGGTGTCGTCCGTTCGGCGCTAGATCGGAAGGACCATGATCAAGATCGCGGGACGGATCATGATGAGATCGCGGGACGGATTGTGATGAGATCGCGGGATGCTTGGCGATTTGGATCGCGAAGACGTTCGACTACACCAACCGCGTTTCTTAACGCTTCCCGCTTAGCGATCTACAAGGCTATGTAGATCCACTCTCCCTCTCGTAGATGCTCATCACCATGGATAGATCTTGCGTGTGCGTAGGAAATTTTTTGTTTCCCATGCAACGTTCCCCAACAGTATGATGTATTCGTTTCCTTATCTTTTATTCTCCTCGGTTTGCTAGACATGTCCTTCA
The DNA here is from genome assembly GCA_022496015.1 of Hordeum marinum. NCBI lineage: Eukaryota > Viridiplantae > Streptophyta > Magnoliopsida > Poales > Poaceae > Hordeum > Hordeum marinum. The sequence continues at coordinate 510,571,784 of CM039674.1, read as the reverse complement.
CATAGAAAACCTGAGCCGCATCATTGGCTAGGACGAATGAGTCATCTGTGTACCCAAGATTGTTGAGATTCACTATTGTCATTCCGTACTGCGGGTCCACCTGTACCCCGCCTCCAGTATATTTGACCCATTTGCACCGAAACAAAGGGACCTCAAGATTAGGTCCATAGTCAAGTTCCCATATCTCCTCAATGTAACCATAATATGTGTCTTGAAAGTTGCTTGCATCATAGCGGACACCACTGTTTTGGTTGGTGCTTTTTTTATCTTGGGCGATCGTGTAAAATGTATTCCCATTTATCTCGTACCCTTTGAAAGTCGTTACAGTCGAACTTGGTGTCTTGGCCAACCAGTATAGTTCGTCTCAAACATCATTGTCATCTATGAGCTTTGTTTGCAACCAACTGGTGAAAGTCTCCATGTGTTTACGTTTCAATCCAGGGGTCAGACTGCTCCGGGTTCTTGGACCGTACAATATCCTTGTGTTCCCCGATATATGGAGTCACCAAGGTGGAATTTTGTAGAAAATTGTAGTGTGCTTGAGTGAAATAATGCCCGTCCATAATTATTGCTTCTTTATTTCCGAGTGTGCCTTTTCCACCTAGTCTCGCCTCATGCCGCGATTCAGGAGGACCAATCGGCTTACTGTCAGGAACAAAGTCAACACAAAACTCAATAACCTCCTCTGTTCCACATCCCTTGGCGATGCTTTCTTCTAGCCTAGCATGGTTATGAACATATTTATTTAAGACTCCCATGAACATCTCGAAGGGGAACATATTGTGTAGAAATAAAGGACCCAGAATGTTAATCTCTTTGACTAGGTGAACTAGAACGTGCGTCATAATATTGAAGAAGGATGGAGAGAACACCAACTCGAAACTGACAAGACATTGGACAAGGTAATTTTGTAACTTTGGTAGGATTTGTGGATCAATTACCTTCTGAGAAATTGCATTGAGGAATGCGCCTATCTTCACAATGGCTAATCGAACATTTTCCGGTAGAAGCCCCCTAAGTACAACCAGAAGTAATTGCGTCATACTCACATGGCAGTCATGAGACTTTAGATTTTTAAATTTTTTCTCTGCCATATTTATTATTCCCTTTATATTCGACGAGAAGCCAGATGGGACCTTGATACTGAGCGGGCATTCAAAAAATATTTCCGTCTCTTCTTTCGTAAGAGCGTAGCTGGCAGGACCTTCATACTGCTTTGGACGCATGCCGTCGTTTTCGTTAATTCTTTGCTTGTCCTCCCGTGCCTCCGGTGTATCTTTTGTCGTTCCATACACGCCCAAGAAGCCTAGCAGGTTCACACAAAGATTCTTCGTCACGTGCATCACGTCAATTGCATTGCGGACCTCTAGGCTTTCCACTATTCAAGTTCCCAAAATATAGATTTCTGCTTCCACATGGGTGCGTGTCCGTTGGCGTCATTCGGAACAGATTGTCCGCCAGGACCCTTTCCAAAGATTACCTGTAAATCCTTGACCATATCAAATATATATTCACCAATACGAAGGCCAGGCTTCTTCTAGTTACCTAGCTCACCTTCGAAATGGTTGCCTACCTTTCTTAAGATATGCTTGATCGGTAGAAATTGACGATGTCCCAAGTACACATTCTTCTTACATTTATCCAAATATATAATTTCAGTATCATCTAAATAGTGTGTGCATGCATTGTATCCCTTGTTTGTATGTCCTGAAAGGTTACTAAGAGCAGGCCAATCATTGATGGTTACAAACAGCAACGCTCGTAGGTCAATTTCCTTCTGTGTGTGCGCATTCCACACACGTACACCTGGTTTTTTCCACAACTATAGAAGTTTATCAACTAGTGGCCTTAGGTATACATCAATGTCGTTGCCGGTTGCTTAGGGCCTTCGATGAGCACTGGCATCATAATGAACTTCCCCTTTTTGCACAACCAAAGAGGAAGGTAGTAGAGACATAGAGTCACGGGCCTGGTGCTGTGACTGGAGCTCTGCTCCCCAAAAGGATTCATACCGTCTGTACTAAGACCAAACCATAATTTCGTTGCGTCATCTGCAAAGTCCTCGAACGACCTCTCGATTTTTCTCCACTGCGATCCATCAGCGGATGCTCGCAACATCCCGTCTTTCTTACGTTCTTCTTTGTGCCATCGCAACAACTTGGCATGCTCTTTATTTTGGAACAAACATTTCAACCGTGGTATTATAGGAGCATACCACATCACCTTGGCAGGAACCCTCTTCCTGTGGCATTCGCCCTCCACATCACCAGGGTCATCACGGGGGATCTTGTAGCGCTGTGCACCGCATACCGGGCATGCATCCAAATTCTCGTACTCCTCACCGCGGTAGAGGATGCAGTCATTAGGGCATGCATGTATCTTCTTGTGATCCTCTAATATGTGTTTCAACTTCGACCTCTCCATGTCACTTTCGTAGTTTCTCTTTGCATCAGCAATGACCTGACCCAAATCATAAGCGGGCTCATCTGATGCCTCTTCTCCAGATTCCCCCATTGATGCCTCTTCTTCAGCTTCCCCCATTGTTGTATCAGTGAAAGGATAGTTGTCATCATCCTCTTCTTCTTCATTATCTTCCATTATAACCCCTCTTTCTCTATGCTTCGTCCAACAGCTATAGACGGACATGAAACCGGAATTCAGCAGGTGGTAGTGAAGGGTTTTTGAGGTAGAGTAATTCCTATTATTCTTACAGTCACGACATGGACAATACAAGAAACCATTCAGCTTGTTTGCCTCAGGCACACGAATAAAATCATGCAGGCCATTAAGAAACCCTGGACTTAGTCGGTCATCGTACATCCATTTCCGGTTCATGTTCACTACACAACATCGAAGTGACCAAATTAATACAACTTCATCATCACATTACAACCGAAGTAGAGCTAGCAGTGAACGAATGTTATTACTGCAAATAATAGATACTATAGTTCATACATACATCTCATAAAACAACATACAACTATCTAAAACATGTAAATGCAACAACAAATGCGATCATAATCGCAATTAAGGTAACAATTGAGCCAACGGCATAATGATACCAAGCCTCTTTATCAATGGCATATTTTCTAATCTTTCTAAGCTTCAAGCGCATTCCAGCCATCCTGTTCTTGTGATCATCGACGATATCGGTAACAAGCAAATCCAATCCCATCTTCTCATCTTTAGTTCTTTTTAATTTTTCTTTCAAATGATCAATTTCTTTTTCAGCTTGTGTTAATTTCTCGAGCAGAATTGCATAGTCGGTTGGAATTTCTGGTGCAACTACTTCCTATAGATAAAAACATCTACGTCAATTTGGTGGCATAATTAATTGTCATAGACATTAGATGATGTGTGAAATAGTTATAAAAGATAACGACATACCAAATCTGAATCATAGACTAGACGAGGGCCGACATGGGCGTATACCATAACCATGACACTATAGAATAATTAACAATAATACAAGTAAGTAAATCGTACACGCAGCTATCTAAATCATACAAGTAATTTTTTTAACAAAAAGGTTTTAAGAAGAACAAGAGGCTCACCAAGGTGGTCAGTGTCGTGACGAGATGGTGCGGACGATCGACGGTGGTTAGGACGAGGATGAGAAGGCACCAAATAAACCACACCTACACATATGCAACTATAAGTACAAATCAAATAAACTCCCACATAATGATCACTCCTCCAAAACCTATCTAAAACCCACAAATCACATATCTTTGAGCATACCACAAGCTAATCTAGCAATGAGAGATGAAGGAGCAAAGTTGCTAACCTTTGTGAACACTTGGATAGATGGGGTGCCTTTAAATCTTGACAAATCCTTGGTAAAATGGAGGATGAGCTTCGTGCAAGAAGAAGAACAGGAGAGAAAACAGAGAAATGAGAGCCCCTTCGATCGGCTACGGACGAAGCATATATATAGGAAGTCTTTAGTACCGGTTGGTGACACCAATCGGTACTAAAGGTTGCCCTTTAGTACCGGTTGGTGTCACCAACCGGTACTAAAGAGGCACGCGGGGCCCAAGTCTGGCCAGAAGCCTGCCACGCCCCCTTTAGTACCGGTTCGTGTATCCCTCACGAGCCGGTACTAAAGGTCGCCTTGCTCCTAGCCGTTGGAGCCGGCACGAACCTGGACTAATACCATCTTTAGTACCGGCTCGTAACCAGACCGGGACTAATGCTTGAGATGAAAGGTCTGTTTTCTACTAGTGATGGCTTCTTCCTTCATCAGCAGAAGTACGCTCATGAGCTCTTGGATCGTGTTGGCATGCTTAACTCCAAGACCGCCGCTGCGCCTATTGATACGAAGGCCAAGCTCTCTGCCACGGATGGTTCTCCTTTTTCGGATGTTGCTTTCTACCAGTCTATTGTTGGTGCTCTTCAGTACCTTACTCCGACTCGACCGGAGATCCAGTATGCCGTCTAGCAGGTGTGTCTCCATATGCATGCTCCTCGGGATGTCCACTGGGCCACCGTCAAGTGGATTCTCCGCTATGTTTGTGGCACTATGGACCTCGGCGTCACTCTTCATGCCTCCATCGACACCGACCTCACCGCCTACTCCGATGCCGACTGGGCAGGCTGCCCTGACACTCGTCACTCTACCTCGGGCTACTGTGTCTTCCTTGGACCCTCGCTCATCTCCGGGTTGTCCAAGCGGCAGCCTCCGGTTTCTCATTCCAGTGTTGAGGCTGAGTATCGTGTTAGGGCTAATGTTGTTGCCTAGTGTTCGTGGCTTCGCCAGCTACTTCAGGAGCTATGTTGTCCTATCGATCGTGCCACAGTGGTCTACTGCGACAACGTCTCGGCGGTCTACCTCTGCGTTAACCCAATTCATCATCTTTGGACCAAGCATATTGAGTTAGATATTCATTTTGTTCGGGAACAGGTGGCGCTTGGTTTTATTCATGTTCCACACGTTCCTACATCCCAACAATTTGCAGATATCATGACCAAGGGCTTGCCTACGGCGTCTTTTGAGGAGTTCCGGTCTAGTCTTCGCGTCAGCAATGATGCCGCTTCGATAGCATGGGGGAGGGGGGTGTTGAGTATATATGTTGTGCATATTTGTGTATTGCGCCTACCTCTTAGTTGCCTGTATAGTTAAGGTCGTGGTCCACCGTTGTACTTCATATATGCGTACGTTTGCATCTGAATAATGCATCGTGCAATTCCCACAACATACTGACCAACAGCCATCTCCCGGCCTCAGTCCACTCTCTGGCGTAGTGAAGCAGATTTTGGATCCCGATAGACTTTTTGTTTCTCTCGGTGCACCAAAATTCGCCATTACCGCGTAATACCAGAGAAAAAAAATCATCAGTGACCACATTCCGGCGTGTTGGCTAGGTCGTATCTATCCTTCTCTTGCCTCCAGATCGAGGTATACCCTTCTGATCATATTTTTTGGTTCAAAAAGAATGAAGTATACTCGAACCAGCCAGACGAATCGATGTTCAAGCACGCACATACAGTAGACAACGTCTGCCTATGTGTTTTCTAGGGGTTCCAGCTTTATTTAACCAGACGCTTATCGTTTAAATTCAATTTTTCAAAAAAAATTAATTTTTTTACTGGGTACATGGATATTTCATGGGGTAACGACAACCGCAGATACTGCTCGGTATCCAAATATTTCACTCCATACTCAAAACTATGAGTGGAGCTGGTGTCGATGTGTTTTCTCCTCCTTTTTTTTAGAGAAGGAGGATGCACCTCCGGCCTCTGCTTCTGAATGATGCACGCAACCATATTATTAATTATTCATAAAATCATAGAAGGTGATACATCAATAAGTCTGAAGCCACCATCTTGGCAACACGGTTGCTACTCGTATCCCGTTGATGAAGGCGTGCTGAAAGTCCGGGCCTAATACCAAACAGACATCGCACCAAAACCTAACATCTAAAGCCGGGTGTCTCATCCAAGCCACTATCTGGATTGGGTCCCACACCGGTCTAGGCACAGTCCCAGTGAGCACCGCACGCTCCAAGGGCCGTCACCTCCATCTTCCCTCGGTCCATCCTCAGAGCATAGCTGATGCACCACCCTTGCCAAGCCTCTCTACCATCAACGCCACCATATATGACGCCAGACAACTTCCTCCTCCTGCACGAGTCCATCTTCGCGCATCAGCCGTCGAGTCTCCACAGCGCCACGCCGTCGAGAACCACCACCATGAATGTGGAAGATGAAGCACCGCTCCACCAAAGACGTCGTCCTCCGGTCCCTCGAGCCCGTGTGCACCTCCAAGAATGACGCCGTCAAGGGGGAAACGACACCAGAGAGTCGTCGTCATCCGATCTATTGATCTAGGGTTTCCCCCAGAGGTAGCAGAGAGTGACCTTGAACTTCTCCACAGCGATGCCTACAGGAAGGGAGCGACGCAGACAGCGTCGCCGTTGCCATCCTTGGCCATAGCCAATAGCAGGATTTCACCCAGATCTAATCGAAGACCTTCACCTCTCGTGCACGGGCCGCTGCCATCCCTGCCGGGATCTCAACGAAGACTCCAAGAAGTGGATCGGCGCCGGCCAAGGGTCTCCCCCAATCCCAAGAGCCCCACCATCCATACACCGCCCACCACCCGGATCCGGCGAGTAAGGCCACACCGAAGCCCCGATCGAGCGGGAGAAGGTGAAGGAGATGAAGTTGGCGCAGGTCGATCCAGACCTGGCGGTCGTCCGACGGATCACGACCGCCATGAGATCCGACCACCAGATCCTCGCCGCCCACGCAAGCCGAGGAATACAAGCCACCCACCCGTAGCCACCCTCCGTCAGGGAAGGCGCCACCCACCTTGACCGGGGCCGCCACCCCGGCACACCAAGCCCTCCGCGTGAGGCAGCAGCAGCTAGCCCCGCCGCCACCTTCCTTGATGCCGCGTGGGCTTGCCGACGGCTATCTCTGATGGCGGCGAGATCTGGAGGGAGGGGGAAGGGGGCCGGTGGCGCTCTAGGGTTGGGGCCGCCCGAGTTGCCCCCGAGGAGCGACGCGGGGGCGAGGTATCGGCTGTCAAATCAACAAGTGTCGCCCTTTTGTCCTCCCTGGCTAAACAAAAAATCTTTTTTTGTAAAGAAGAATATATTAATACCGCGAAGATATCAATTACATCTGACCACTGCACCAATAGGATTTCCCAAAGACATCCAAGATGCACATAGCCCGAAAAGAATTATTAAAAAAGATAAAATAAAGCCTCGCCACATTGATCAAGTCCTCTCAGCAGGAGCACACAAATCACCATCAAAGGCAATATCCAGAAAACATAGAAATACTCCAACAATGACGCATTCAAAAAGGAAACAAAACACAAACGTCGTCGTCACCCGATCCAACAACATAGGTTTTCACCTTGGAGAAGACCGAGCTCTCAAAAAAATATTTTAAGCAAGGAAATTGCCAGGCACATCCAATGATGGCTAGACCTTAGGTTTTAACTCTGAAAGTCATGACTCAGTATCCAAGGAGGACCGCCAGAAATAAGATCCTCCGGTGTTGCTGCCCCACATGTCATTGCTGCTTCTCAAATTTATAAAACACATGGCTGACTCCATCGCCTGTAAGCCCCCTTCACCTTATTGATCCTCCAATCTCAGCCATTATGACTTTCTCCGTCGCTATCTATGCCATGCAAATCAGAATAAAAATATTCCACATGGTGTGAACAAATACCAGAGCTTCGCGTCGCGTTCTCATGGAGCCGCATAGGCTGATATGGCTGCGCATGACCAAGTTCTATTCTATCCTCATATCCTTAGGTAAGATCTCCACCAATAGTTCCGGAAGACATGGATGGCCACATCAAGAGGAACGAGCACGCATATTGTTGCCATGATGCGGCAAGAGCACAACGATTGCCACCACGACGAAGGACACCAGCCCGCGCTGCACACAACACGCGGCTCCAGACGACAGATTTGATGGAGACGGCACCGGCCGCCCCGCCATGACGCAATATCGGCCCACGCGCCACCTTTGCCGCGCATCCATCGCCACCGCCGTGCACCGCCGCGCACAAAGCCCGGCCGTATGAGTCATCGCCACGATGTACTGCTGGAACGTCGTGCTCCCCGCCCGGTTACCATGTCACGCTATAGCCTCCAGGGTAGGATGGAGAAGCGGACCGCCGCCGCCAACGGGAGAAGCCGGACGACAGGTGGGAAGGGGGAGGCGAGCAGGAGTTCCGGGCGGCAGAGGCCAGGGTTTCGCCGAGCTGCCTGCGATAGCAACTTGGGCGACTCGCTCATGAATCGAACCATAAATAGGGACGCTAAACAAAATTTCTGCATAGGGTAATGACCGATTTGTTGCCGACCATAATTTTGAACTTGGGCTACTCATTGTGATGAGCTCGCCAATCATACGATTCAGCCATACTCGTGCCCAGTGTTGAACGTACGGTGCTCCCTGTGCCGGCTTGCAATGCAAAAACAGATGTGTGATGTCCGTCCTGCTGTTCACAAAATACCGAAGGATCGAAATCAAGATTATGTACCTAATGGCGAGCATGGTCTGCCCTTTTTCATGATTGGTAACCTTAAGACGAGGTTCCATGTGCGTGTGGCTTGGGGTGTAATCATCCATGCCTGCGCGCTCAAGAATCTTTGTAGCGTAGGCAGCCTGGCTCAGCATGATCATGTACGCACGCTGCTGCAGATTCATGCGATAATAGTAGATGTGAAGCCCAATATAAGTCATCTCGAGCAATTCCTTCATTTGTTATTTGAATGCAGTAATCACCTCAGCACTTGTACATGTGATGGTGAGACTATCCAAAGAAACACCAGCGACGAGGATGGATCTCGCGTCGCCGTGTTTGCACACCGCATGGACGACAGGGCAGCGGGTGAAGCCTAGGGACACCAGAGTAGCGTCTAGTTCGAGTTCAATGCCCATGGTGCTTGCTGGAGCCTGTAGATGGCCATACTTAGCCAGAGCACCTTGGTGCGGTTATTGTCGAAGCCAGTAGGGTGGTCGACGTAGACCTCCTCTACCATCTTGTCGTTGAGACTTGGCATCAATATGGTGCTCCCCTTGGAACTCTTCCAGCTCACTACACCACCGTTTAGTGCAATGACAAATTCCCGATCGAGCTTGAAAATCGCTTGGATTAGTGATGAAGATTGCAGCAGTGTAACCCCTAAAATCAAGTTTTCGTCAGTGTAAGCATTTACAACAAGCATCATCACTTTAATATACGATAAACATGTTCTTAGTCCTACATAAGTATATTTTAACTTTTGTCCAATTGTCAAAACCTTGATCATTCTCGTATATTCCCATAACACTTTGAGAATAGGACACATTCCTTGTCCATACCATGGCATACATGGTATATCCAATTGCGGATGCATGTGAAATCTCTAATCATGCATTGTCACTCATCAGTCGTCTTAGGACACCGAGTCTTGCTCAAACGATTCCCATGTGATACTGGAAAGAACCCTTTCTTGACAGTTTCCAGCCCTTTTATTATCTTGTCAATATATGTACTTTAGTTTATCTCTATGAGGTGCTTTGATAGATGTTTTATGCCCAATATTTAGGTTGCCTCGCCTGGGTCTTTCATTGAAAAATTTCTTCATTGAAGAGTTATTTTTTGTAAGGGAAAAATCGCTTTCCAATAACCAAACTATCATCCAAAACGAGTATTAGAAATGATATTGCGCTCCACTTACTTTCTTTTAAACTCAAGCACCTTTACCATTCTTTATGAAGTCAAACTATTTGATAACTTCATCGAAATGAAGATTTCACCTCCTTGATTATTCCTTTAGTCCATAGATGGATATCTAAATTTTTCACACTTTTCCTGCATTCTTTCGACCGACAAAGCCCTCAGAATATATCATATCGATGATCCACCTTCACTGGTCTCTGATAGGTTACCCAGTCGAGGGGTTACTTGACGTATGGTTTCACCAGGATCGTAAATAGGGAAACATGCCCACTAGGTTAACTAAAGTAACTAGTCGTGAACCCGTGCATTTGCATGGGCTAGTTACGTAATATTATCTCAAAATGCACATAAAGAAGATAGTGATGTGTAGTGTAAACTTGCATTAAGGGAGGATATTATTGAAACCTAAATGTTTTGAACCACCAAGATTCAAAAGGTAACCCATCCCATGCATGAATGGTCACCATAACCGGATAATTACTTGCCTCGATTGACAATCATGTGGAATGGTGTATGCCCAGTTATGGTATATGCATATTGAAAGTATAAAACTCATATGTATAGATTTGCCTTGAAAAATATTTCTAGAATCTGACAATTGATTATATAAATATGTTATCATAAAAAAATTCAAAGTAATATCTGCAAGACCATATTAATGTCCAAGACATCACTTTACTGTGATCTAGAGGGAGTATTATTTTTAAATAACTACACTGTGCTTAATTTTTTTCCTTAACCATATTTTTTACTATTGTAACAAAAATAAGGAAAACATATACATATTATCACGCAGAGAAAATGAAGTGGCTAAAGAATGTAGCTTAATCTAGTTTTTTATGGGTGTAGCTTAATCACTTTTTTTTGCGGGTGTAGCTTTATCAACTTATTCAGTCAATTCCATTCAACTCATGATACAACAAATAATTGGACTTACACAACGATACAATTTGCAATTTGCGGAAGTTTTTATCATAAAAATGCTTCTATTTGTATTATCTATTTTTGGTTGTCTACTTATGTTATTTACGCACTTCGAAGAAAAGAAAAAAGACATACCAAAGGCCCATTTACCAAAATTAATTAGGTACACATACTTCATCCTCCATTGAGCATCACCATGTTGTGTGTTTGCCAAGGCTGGTGCTTCCATCGTTGACTGCCACACGGTAGAGATTTTCCTGTACTTGTTTGTGCATGCATGGTATGGGAGTACGTGCATCCGTGACTAATGAAGCCGGAGCAGGTTGGAACATGATCAGCTAATTGATGGTATTAGAAAAAAGTAGACAGCTAAGCCAGATTGTATCCGTGGTAGCCAATTTCTATCGGGAGAGAGAGATCAGGGAAGAAGGGAGGTTGTGGTAGTAGATGGAAAGACATTAAGACTCAATCTGTTTTTGGCATCTATCGGGAGAAGGTTTTTTATCTCCTTTGACATCTATATAGTAGAAGCGTACTTTTAACTATTACCATCTCACCATCTGTATGCTGTGATTAATATTAAAATTACATGGATTAATCTACACCGTAATAATTTAGACCCACCGGATCAACGGCTGTAATTTTCTGATTAACATGGGAATTTACGGAAAGTGTCTAATTAGTATAAGTATAGATATAGATAGATAGAGAGCATTTTTAGATGGAAATCAGGTGGTCGAACATGACCTCATGCATTGAGTGGCCGAGGCGTTTATCAGCAGAGAACTGCCCTTGAAAGGGACTCATACCAATTTTGTTGCGTTCTAGAGTGTAAGTTTTTTTGTTGTCTGCATGAGTGGCCAAAGTTCAATGTGGGCGCAACACTTGTATCCTTCCATGTCTCGTTTTGCAGCTTTGACATTGGCATCTCCTGTCATTGCATGCACAACTTCGGTAACGACTACGTTGGCATTACCTCCTTGATCCCGTGAAACGATTATACACAAGGCTACTTACTAAATCTGTATGTGATGCTCACAACGTGGGCATCACTTATAAATTTCTTATTCTTTTTTCTGTTAGAAATTTATATAGATAATGCCTGTAGTGATGCCTACGAGATGAAATTAACCAAGAGGCAAAGATAGTTGGAAATTGCTCCTTGGGGGCCAACTTTGCAGAGAGTTTGCAGCCATGTGGTTGAGTGTGGTGATACATCTTAACATGCATCCTGCTCTAACCTATCCTAAATAACTGCAAGACAACAGTGTTGCGTTGAAGATAAGAAGTGAGAGGTTATTCCTTTCCATCAAGTGTTAAATGTTTCTGCATCATCTGCAACATGATTTGGATTGCTTCTTGTACCTTCTACTGTAAGGATGAAATACATTTTAGTAGCATTCTTGCTAACTTTCTCACAAAAGAAAGTTTGAGTTGATCACTAAGATCGGCCTGTAATAATCGCGTTGTGATGCCAGTCCAAGTATATTAATCTAGTGTCTAGACCTATCAAGAACCTATTAGCTACTTGGTGGTGTTGCAGAGGTATATGCGTTCAACTAATTAAATGAGGTACGGTTGGGTAAACTGGTCGGTGTTGTATTAGGATGTTCAATATTGATTTAGTGTCAAGAGATCTTGAATTAAAAAGCTTACCAATATTCTCATAGAAATCCACGAGTAATTTAGCCTTACTAGAAGGGTCGGGCGTGCTTTGCTGGGCCGTTGGTGTTATCAGGTATTCATAATTATGTTACTCTCTATCAAAATCTTAGGTAAATTGATTTTTGAAAAGTCATACCTCCATAAACTTTACCTAATTTGTAGAGAAGTATACCAATATCCATAATATCAAATCGGTGTCATTAAGTTCATCACGAATTTGGTCAAACTTACAAAATTTTGTCTTTCGAAAAACTAATACACCTTATAGTTTTGAAACATGCAGTATTTGGTTTGGAGAGTTGGGATATGATGGACTATATTTTATTTCTGTTTATAATGTCATGTTTTGGTGGGTCTTTCAGGGTGTGATTCTTCGCTATATGTTAATTACCTGTACTATATTGGTGCTACAATATCACATGCTTGCGCTTCCTTTTTCTAGGTGGCAAGGGTGTGTGTGAGAGATTGATATGTTTTTATAAACGTGTTGCTACCGATTGCTTCCAAAAAGTTGGTGATCCGGTCAAAATTTGGACGAAATACAAATTTGAATATCCCAATCAAATGGGAGAGCTTCATAAGTACGGAGCGTAGTGAATTAAAAGAATTGAATGAGCCCCGCAAAAAATAAAATACAATAAAAATTGTTGATCTGGTCACAATCGAATGACCTAATTTTAAATAAGATCTCAATTTATTATGAGGCCTTTACAATTAGGGCGCATAGGGTATTAGATATATTCGTTAATGCAATTCAATAAGGTGGTGCTAGAAAAGATGCAACACTTGGCTTGCAGTCAGGCATCCTTGGGAGCCACTAGGCATAAGACTACTGATGCGTAGACTCCCATGAGACAAGTGGATGACCCCTGATGGAAGCCAATTGGATTGTTGGATGTTGATAGTGCCCACGGCGTACTGTCTCTGTGAGTAGTTACTAAAACAAAAAACAATTAAGGCTAATTCCGTGGGATTTCCTATTAACTGCTAATTAAACTTCTCCATGTTTTTAGGAAAGTACTTTCGGTCGTTACGTATGAGTTTCCAGGCCATATACTTGCTTACTTTTATAAAATAGAAATTCCCATCAATCTAAAAGTAATTCACAAACAGGTTATCCAACAATTTAAAATTTTCTTCCATCTTGTTGACCGGGGATGAGCTTCCAAGGATAACAAAAATGGCTTCGATTTTATTTTTCAGTGTCACAACTTCATGTTTCTGTTGACAGGAGAATGACTTTCCATTATTAGTGCAATTTGCTTCAATGTAATATAGTCTCGCGGCATGTTTTAACCAGCAAATTAACGTTTCCTCCTCTAACCGTTGAATGACCTTGCATGAGTAGTATGGTGCAATCAAATGTTCTCTTACGCAGCAGACACACGATAGGTTGATTCAAATGACCTTCATATATTAATATCACATGTTTTGGACATGCTACAGATTTGCTTCGTTCAAGTCAACGATAATACAATGCTTCTAAGTTTTTTTTTGTGGGAAACAATGCTTCTAAGTTCATGTCGTATGTCTCCTACCAACTACGTATATAAGCTTCCCTCTAACATGGTAGTGATTCCTCTCGATGCCAATTAGATCGGAGTGCCACCAACGAGGAGCGGCATGAATGGAACGATGCTGCGACATACCTACGTGTTTCCGATCTGCTGGCCGGACGACTTCCTGAGTGCACAGGGTTGTGCTGAACAGTGCATGTTGAACGGTGAAGGAAGAAATGGCCGGCCGGGTGGATGGAGTTGCTGGTTTCGCGCGCGCGGGGGAGGGGGGGGGGGCAATGGTGGGCGGCTCTCCAGCAAAGGTGGGTGCCACATGTAGGTTAGCCCTTATGTCCGGTTGAGCAATCAGAGGAGTCATGGTGGGTTTGATAGTGCCTTGATGACAACAACATGATTTACGTGGGTGGTTTCTCTAGATTTTAGGTTGTGTGCATTTTGCAATAAAAGAAATGATGTCAGATGAAAACTGAATGTATGCTTGATCCACCGTCTTGAAGGAGACCAAAGAGTGACTTATTCCATGTGCACTAGTGACCTACGTCACTGATTGAATAAAAAAGGTAACCTTTTGTGTGATTCCTGCCATAGGTCTCAATGTAGTACCCAAGCATTGGAAAGGAGGACGAGGAAGAACTCTACAGGCTAGGTCCCTAGGTAACCTTAGCACCTGCGCCCAATTCTGGCGACGTGGCCATAGAGTTGAGGCCTTCAATCACAAGATTATCCCATAGGCCTGGCAAAACGGGCAACCGCTAAGGGCCCAAAAACGGGAGTGCCCCGACTAAACTTATACTACTAAGCAATATACAATTATACATTGCATTTGATAGATTATCAAATGGATAAAATAGAGCTCCAATTTGAAAGAGCGCAATTACTCTATACCATGCGGAAGCAAACAAAACAGACTAGGGAAGTTGAGTTTAAATATACTAGTCCCAATTTATGATGGATGTTGTTGTATCATAATGAAATTTATGATAACAACACTTCAATTTTTAAACCAATGCACAATTGTTCGCTTGACAAATGTGTAGGAGATTCCAATTGCACAAAATCAAACCATGTGTATCAAGATGAGCGTCTCGTATAATCAAATCATGCACAAAAGTGCAATCCAAACATTTTTTGTAATTCGATAATTATATTACTGGACCAAACTTGCAAGTCACCTTAGTTAAAAGCTAGAAATTTCTATAAAAATGGTACTAGAAAACACCACTATTTGTTAGTATGTATAATTTAGAAATATCCAACATGTTATTCAATAATATAAAAAGATATATGAGCACACACATACAAATATATGTGTATACACTAACAGTTTATGTAATATTAGAAAATTAATTCGAATGGTCTTTTAACAAGAAATATCACTTTTGGTAAATCATACAATTTAACATTTTGTAGAATCAATTTTATTAATTATATACACTACAATTGCGTATAAATAAAAAATATAACTATTATTTTCAAACATTTTTATCCGACTGAGTAATCGAAAATGATATTAATTTAAATTATAATGTGGTACATGTTGTTTGAATAAGTATAAAAGTTTAGTATGAACAATAATTATCTGAAACACCATTTTTTGGAAATAATCCAGAAAAGTTAGTTCAGCCACCACATTGGAAACACTCTAGTTGTTGAGATTGACAAATCCCCTCAAGTCTTGACCCGCAATGGAGTATCATTCATCAAAATAGATGCATTATATGTCCCCGTATGTAGGGTAGGCATATCACCGCCGCTAACCTCTGTGTTCATGCTGGATAACTAAGAAAATGTCAAGCACCAGAACATCATGACCAGTTTGTTGGACTCCAGGGTCATCTTTGATCCAGGCTGGATGGATATCTGAATCATGGCTAGATATGTCCTCTTAAAGGAGACCAAAGAGTGACTTAGTCCATGTTCACTAGTGACTCATGTTATCGAACGACGGAAAGATTCAACTCCGATGTGCTCCATGCCCCAGGTATCAATGTAGCACCATGACATTGGCAGCGAGGACGAGGAATAACTCCATATGCCACGCCCCCACGCACCCACGCATTGGCAACGAATACGAGGAAAGTTGGGGAAATCACAGACCAAACCGATGTATCCACCGATACGCCTTCCACCAGGTCGCCCGCAAAACTTGAGTCTATGGAGCCCGCTTGCTGGTTGTAGCTCGGCATCCAGGTTGCAACAATTTGATGGTCGATTGTTGCAATCACCACCTCTGGTTCTTGCTTTGGTATGGCCATGTGTAGTGCTTGTCGTTGGGGTGGACGTCACCAATCATAGCTCGTCGTGAAGGTTGCAACAATTTGGTGGTCCATTGTAGCAATCCCTGCGTCCGGTTCCAACTTTGGGCTGGCCGGGTATACCGCTTATCATCGTTGTCTCCGTCACCGTCACCGGTCGTAGCGATGGTAGTCATCGGTCTCGACAATTCCCATCGCCCATTGAAGCAAATCACCATTGCAACCGCCAACCACCAACCTCACATTCCAACACATGGCGTCTCTTGCTCCGGCAACAAGAGACACCGGTTTGAGCAAACCGAAGAGCTTGTTCCAGCAAAACAAATCGCCATTGCTTTCATTGATGTTTGTTGCTCGCCACTCAGGTCGTGAGAATTTGGCTGTCTATTTGCAAGTCCTATCATCACTGTGGCCATCACCGATTCCCGTAAACTGCGCCACCGGTTGTAGCAACTAGAGACGCCAATTTGAGCAAACCAGACATCTGGTTCTAGCAAACAGTAATCGTTGTTGCCATCCTTGCAGTTGTGGCTTGCCGTTCAGGTCGTGATGGTTGGGGTCGTGGGTTGTTGCAATCGCCGTCACTAGCTCCATCCTTTTGTTGTATATTTGCAACACCTGTCGTCATTGTGTCCATCACGGGTTCCTCCAAATTGCATCTCTACATCTGGCAATTAGAGACACCAGTTCCAGCAAACCAGAGAGTTGGTTCCAGCAAAAAATAACTTGTGGTCGTCATCCTTGCCATTGTGGCTCGTCGCTCAAGTCGTAATAGTGGGGGTTTACCTGTTGTAGCAATTGCCGTCACCGGTTCCAGTATGTGGTTGGCTGTTTGTAGCACATGTCTTCATCGTGGCCATCATCGGTTCTAACAAATGGCATCACCGGATCCTGTTGCTAGGGATACCGGTTCCAGCAAACCATAGAGCTGGTTCCAGCAGAAGATATAGTCGTCGCCGTCCTCGTCGGTTGTTTCTCGTCGTGCAGGTCGTAACAATTGAAGGTTTACGGGCTTAATTATCTTCAAATTGATATTTTTATTTTTCTAACGACTCGTGATTACCGGAACTTTAATAAATTTCACATCATAGGAGTGTCAAGCGCTAATAGCAAGTTCTGCAATTTGCTAGCTTTGGATTCACATATTATCGTGTATCACGTGTCATTCAAAATCGAGCTCTTCTGCTTCGACCGTGTGCTTTCATAGGCTGTTGAGTGGAAGCACATGAATGGCGTGGGATTCCGGTTCTTTCTTTCAAACAAAAGATGTGGTCTCGTTTTTGGTGGATAAAGATGTGGTGTTAATATTTGTTGGATGGATAACTTATGCAACCACCATCCTTCCTTTGTTTTAAGAGCATTGGACCTCGCCATACCTCTATATATTCGCTTGGCATGCTTGTAGCCGGCTTATCGTTCCTTACTTGTTGTCACTCGTGGGAATAGTTTCACAGATATATGGAATACTAGATCAAGTGAGAAATCCCAATCACCAGAAGTTGGACATGTACTTTGCTGCATGGATTATGAGGCATCCGCGACCAATCAGCTGCGGGCAGTTGCATTTCCGCGGACTTGTGATCAACGTCTGGGGCCACTATTCTTTAACATGGTCGGCGTAGCCCCGGTACAACCACACATTGGTTTACTCAGCCTCGGTATTCGTGACAGAGTCGGGGTCACTGTATTTTGAGAATGACTTGTGAAGACCACGATCTTTGCACAGATTCATCCAGCTGTACCTCGGTTTACACTATGGCAAGGTCGACAAAAAGGCGTGGTGACGAATAACATGTTCGCTCTGCCCACCTGCTTCCCCGGTACCATCAATCTCCAAAACCGACCAAGCCGACTCCCGTCTCACTCCTCCAACAAACATCAATCACACAGCCGCAAACCTCGTCGACAACAATCCTCTTGCTCTCCATCCAGCGCACGCACACTGAGCTCACAGTCCAATGGCAAGAACCAGCCGCCGACGCAAGGATGCAGTCCTTCGCGCCGGCGCCGCGCATGTCATGGGCGGCGCTCGCGGCCACGGGGCTAGTGGCCGCCATGTGGTTGGCGTAGCGGATTGGACCGCATGATGGACAGCAGCAATTTGTCACCCATCAAGCGTGTAGGCCTGCACGACAAAGCCTGCCAATATGTTGGTCGGTCGCTGGGTTGGCCTGCAATATGCCAGCCAGCCGCGAGCACACTGGGAAGGCAACTAGCTAGCGAGCGTTGCCTCACAAATGTTCCAGCGATCGTTCTCACGCATCATCACTTGACGCGTTCTTAGTCGACGTCACTTGTCGCACTCCGAGCGTTCCCTTCGTATTTTGTTTTTTTATTTTCTTGCATGCGTTTTCTTCTCTTTGGAATGGTTTTTTTCCGAATGTTTTGGTGTTCCGGTTTTCACCGGTCTTTCGTAGCTTTTGGACGAAAAAAAATTCAAAACAAAATCGTGAAAAACGTGTTTTCTGTTTTTTTACGCAAAAAACGCGTTTTTTGTGAGAGACACGATTTTGCTTCCGCGAGAGACACGAGTTTGCCTTCGCGAATGGCATGGCCGTGCCTCTCGGAAAGGGAAAAAACGTGCTTTCTGTTATTTCTTACGAGAGAAACGGTTTTGATTCCGCGAAAGGCAGTGCTTTGCCTTCGCGAGAGGCACGGTTTTGCTATCGTGAGAGGCACCGACGCACCTCTTCCGAAGGTAAAAAAACACGTTTTCTGCTCTCTCTTTTTTTCCGCGAGAGGCACGGTTTTGCTTCCGTGGGAGGCACAGTTTTTCCTTCGCGAGAGTCACGGCCCGTGCCTCTCGGAAAGCGAAAAATCATGTTTTCTGTTTTTTTGCTATCGCGTGTGGCATGGTTTTTTCGTCCGGTTTTTTCGTTAAAAAAGTTCATTAAAACCTATCAACCTGGGATTTGGATTCGAAGATATCGACGCAAGAAAGCCAACTATGAAAACAGTCTGAGATTTGGGCGAACGGTTTCGGAGATAAAACGCTTTGAAAATACGGATTTACGAAAAAAGAGAAAACTCACAGGTCGCGACAAGTGACACGCATGCAGTGCGTCGCTTGTCGCAACCTGGGAAGGTGGGAATAATCGTTGAAAGGTGTACTCACTAACTAGTGATTTTGAAGGAAGGTCCGCCAAGGACCAAACACGATACGGGCTAAACGGGTTCTGACTCGCACATGGAATGCCTGCGACGTGCTTGGGCCTGGAGGCTGGTCATGCGGGCCGGCACGACACACACACACACATATTCTGATCCCGTGATCAGAATAGTGTTTACATATGTATAAACACTATTCTGATCACGGGATTAGAATATTATTCTAATCATCGGTTGAACTTCCTGAGTTAAACAAACCTGAACTTCCTTTAGTAGGAACCCGACATTCGGGCTATCTTCGCAACGGTGTCTTCCCGTGCGAATTTTTCTAGTCAATCATGTTCTATGTGATGTAAGTGTAATCTGAGAACGGTTTTTAGAAACTAAATGCCCGTTATAAATAGGAATCTCGCTCGTTGGCGGATTTGCACATGGAGTTGTGATGAACTTGGTTCTGCTGCAATTTTACTGACTAAGTTGTTCAACCTGAACTTCCCCGAGTGCTAAGTTGAACTTCCGGCAAACTGCCCAAATGGGTCGTGCAATATGCCGTTTGAAAGCTATGGACCCTAGTATAACAGCCTTGGTTGAATTTTTGGCAAAATGGTCAGCTCATTGGCCGTAATAGATGGCAAAAATTGGGAGTCAAGCGGAAGGGAGAGAGAGAGAGAGTTTACTTGCCAAGGCTGGTGCTTCCATCGTTGACTGCCACACGGTAGAGATTTTCCTGTACTTGTTTGTGCATGCATGGTATGGGAGTACGTGCATCCGTGACTAATGAAGCCGGAGCAGGTTGGAACATGATCAGCTAATTGATGGTATTAGAAAAAAGTAGACAGCTAAGCCAGATTGTATCCGTGGTAGCCAATTTCTATCGGGAGAGAGAGATCAGGGAAGAAGGGAGGTTGTGGTAGTAGATGGAAAGACATTAAGACTCAATCTGTTTTTGGCATCTATCGGGAGAAGGTTTTTTATCTCCTTTGACATCTATATAGTAGAAGCGTACTTTTAACTATTACCATCTCACCATCTGTATGCTGTGATTAATATTAAAATTACATGGATTAATCTACACCGTAATAATTTAGACCCACCGGATCAACGGCTGTAATTTTCTGATTAACATGGGAATTTACGGAAAGTGTCTAATTAGTATAAGTATAGATATAGATAGATAGAGAGCATTTTTAGATGGAAATCAGGTGGTCGAACATGACCTCATGCATTGAGTGGCCGAGGCGTTTATCAGCAGAGAACTGCCCTTGAAAGGGACTCATACCAATTTTGTTGCGTTCTAGAGTGTAAGTTTTTTTGTTGTCTGCATGAGTGGCCAAAGTTCAATGTGGGCGCAACACTTGTATCCTTCCATGTCTCGTTTTGCAGCTTTGACATTGGCATCTCCTGTCATTGCATGCACAACTTCGGTAACGACTACGTTGGCATTACCTCCTTGATCCCGTGAAACGATTATACACAAGGCTACTTACTAAATCTGTATGTGATGCTCACAACGTGGGCATCACTTATAAATTTCTTATTCTTTTTTCTGTTAGAAATTTATATAGATAATGCCTGTAGTGATGCCTACGAGATGAAATTAACCAAGAGGCAAAGATAGTTGGAAATTGCTCCTTGGGGGCCAACTTTGCAGAGAGTTTGCAGCCATGTGGTTGAGTGTGGTGATACATCTTAACATGCATCCTGCTCTAACCTATCCTAAATAACTGCAAGACAACAGTGTTGCGTTGAAGATAAGAAGTGAGAGGTTATTCCTTTCCATCAAGTGTTAAATGTTTCTGCATCATCTGCAACATGATTTGGATTGCTTCTTGTACCTTCTACTGTAAGGATGAAATACATTTTAGTAGCATTCTTGCTAACTTTCTCACAAAAGAAAGTTCGAGTTGATCACTAAGATCGGCCTGTAATAATCGCGTTGTGATGCCAGTCCAAGTATATTAATCTAGTGTCTAGACCTATCAAGAACCTATTAGCTACTTGGTGGTGTTGCAGAGGTATATGCGTTCAACTAATTAAATGAGGTACGGTTGGGTAAACTGGTTGGCAAAATGTCTTCACGTACTGTTTGCTCTCCATTCACTCACCGGAATTGAGCAAATTATATACCGATGAATAGCTGCTGTAAACACGCAACTTTTCTGTCTTGATCATTTTTGTCATACTTGCAACGGTTTAAAACATTTTCATCCGAAATTCATTTAGCGTAGTAGTTGAACTTCCTCCTGTTTCCATGTTGAACTTTTGTCACGTATTTTTTTTTGTAATTTCTCACCCATTTGTCCTTTAGCATACTCGCATTAGAGATCTCGAACTGCACCAGACGGAGCACGTGAACTGCATTCCGTTTTTGGCTATTAGTTTTTTCTTCGTTTTTATTGTCATTTGAAATGCATTCCGTGTAGTGGTTGAACTTCCCGGTGTTTTCGTTTTGAACTTCTACCACGTATTTTTGTTCGTGATTTCTCACCCGTTCATCGGAGTTGCACAATTGAAGAAAATTGAATTTTTTGAACTTCTTAGTTTTTTTCTTTAGTAACGAAGAAAATTGAGTATTTTTAACTTCTTTGTTTTAAAATTTTGAACTTCTTGGTTTTGTTTTTTAAATAATGTGAAAAATCCGATTTTTTTATAGACATCGAACTTCACCATTTTAAATTTGAACTTCTTAGAATTATTGGTTAGTAACCGGGAAAATGCTTTTTTATATAAACAATGATACCGTGCCGTTATTTTAATTTGAACTTCTAGTTTTTATAAAATGGGGAAGATCGTTTTTATACAATCTTTTGAAATGCTCCTCTTTTTAATTTGAACTTCTCTGATTTGTTTAGAAACAGGGAAAATCCATTTTTATAAAGATTTTTGAAGTGCTTTTTTGTTGAACTTTTTGCTGAATTTTTTGGAACTTTCAAATTTTCTTTTAGATATTAAAACTCCATTTTTTAACGTTTACCTGCTTTGGTTTTTAAATTTGAACTTCCTGTAATATACATTGAAGCACACATGTTTGTTTCTTTTTCTTCCTGTACCATACACATTGAACCACCCGCCTATAGTTCGTTCCTTAGTATGAGACGACAATAGGTAGAACCACTCTCCAGAAAATGTGTGTGGTTAGTGGGAACACCAAAAAATCAAGAAAAAAATCTCTCTAAACCTACCCCTGAACTGAAGATTGCACATACTATCTTGCAACATCTCACCAAACTAAATCTCCCTTGGACTGCCGGGTTTCTTCTCCCACTAGAGCAGCGTTGAGAAGTCAAAGACGGTGTGGTTGGAGATGATGGGTGCATAGGGAGACAGGAGTCCAACCGCAGGTCCATATCTTCTTTATGAGGATGCTCACCATCACCAGGAGGAACCTCGATGAAGGAATCTGGTATGCAGTAGGAAGTTCAGGAAGCAGCGTCGGGCGGGCGGCAGGCAGCGGACGGCGCTTTGAGAGGAAGATGACGGGTTGCAGGGTAAGGAAGTCCGACGGATAGGGGTGGCTATTGCGGGCGCGGCGGCGATCGTCGATTGCGGTCGCCGATGGAGGTCCGACGACTGGGGGCATGTCGGGGCTTGGGGTCGGTGGCGAAACATGTGTCGGGGGCAAGTGGCTAGCGGCGAGATGCTCGCTGGGGCCGGGGGCGGCGGCGGGAGGCACACCGGGGTTGGGGGCGGTGGTGGTGGCGGGGGGCGGACTGGGGCTAGGGGCCGGCAGCGGGGGCGCGCTGGGGCCAGGGGCCGACGGCGGGGGCGCACTGGGGCCAGGGGCCGGTGGCAGGAGCGCGTGCTGGGGCCGTGGGACGCCGGCGGGGGGGCGCTAGAGGTTTCATCGATAGAATAGGGGAGGCTACGGGATGGCGCCAAGAGTGGATACGTTAGGTTTCGGTTCAAGAGGATGTCCTCGTCCCCTATATAGGACCGGTGTGATCCAAATAACTATTCTAATCGTGGGATTAGAATAGTGCTGCCCTATATATATATATATATATATATATATATATATGTATTTATATATATATATATGTATATTTATATATATATATATGTATATTTATATATATATATATAATTCAAATTTTATGTAATCTCTTGCAAATTTCAGACTTGAGTTGGTAAATTGTCACTGGCGAGCTACATTTTATAGCCACTTTTTTTATATGTGATTCGGGTTATGTGGAGACTATTTGGGGTATTCTTGTAATAAAGATTCGGGTTTGAATTGAAATTCAAAACAAATGAAACGAAGCAGGTATATGATTGTTTCCAAGTGTAATCTATCTTGATTGTTGATTCTTCAGCTAGACGAACATGAGTGCAGTGCTTGTTCTTCCTGATAGCATTGGGTGCACCTATTATTGGCCTCTGATTAGATCTCAAGAAAGTCTAAAGTCTCAAAATTTCAAATACGTCAGAGAAAAAATTTCAAAATCTAAAGTCTCATGAATGCCACGTGATTATGACGCAATTACTTCTGGTTGCACTTAGGGGGCTTCTACTGGAAAATGATCGATTAGCCATTGTGAAACAATGCGCATTCCTCAATGCAATTTCTTAGATGGTAATCGATCTAGAAATACTACCAAGGTTACAGAATGACCTGGTCCAATGTCTTGTCAGTTTCGAGTTGGTGTTCCTGTTGGAAATATGCCCTAGAGGCAATAATAAATTAGTTATTATCATATTTCCTTTTTCATGATAATAATTTATTATCCATGCTATAATTGTATTGATCGGAGACTTAGATGCATGTGTGGATACATAGACAAAACCATGTCCCTAGTATGCCTCTAATAGACTAGCTCGTTGATCAAAAGATGGTTAAGGTTTCCTAGCCATGGACATGAGATGTCATTTGATAACGGGGTCACATCATTAGGAGAATGATGTGATGGACAAGACCCAAACTGCAAACGTAGCATATGATCGTGTCAGTTTATTGCTACTGTTTTCCGCATGTCAAGTATGTGTTCCTATGACCATGAGATCATGCAACTCATAGATATCGGAGGAGTGCCTTGTGTGTATCAAACGTTGCAACGTAACTGGGTGACTATAAAGGTGCTCTACAAGTATCTCCGATGGTGTCTATTGAGTTGGCATGGATCGAGACTGGGATTTGTTACTCCGTGTGACGGAGAGGTATCTCGGGGCCCACTCAGTAAAGCAACATCACAATAAGCCTTGCAATCAATGCGACTAATTGTTAGTTGCGGGATCTTGTATTACGGAACGAGTAAAGAGACTTGCCGGTAACGAGGTTGAACTTCGTATGGAGATACCGACGATCGAATGTCGGGCAAGTAACATACCGAAGAACAAAGGGAACGTTATACGGGATTAACTGAATCCTTGACAAAGAGGTTCGACCGATAAAGATCTTCGTAGAATATGTAGGAACCAATGTGGACGTCCAGGTCCCGCCATTGGTTATTGACCGTAGAGGTGTCTCGGTCATGTCTACATAGTTCTCGAACCAGCAGGGTATCCACACTTAAGGTTCGGTGACGTTTCGGTAGTGTAGAGTTATGTATGGTGGTGACCGAAGTTTGTTCGGAGTCCCGGCTGAGATCCCGGACGTAACGAGGAGCTCCGGAATGGTCCGGAGGTAAAGATTCATATATAGGAAGTCCCAGTTTGGTTTCCGGAAAAGTTTTGGGCTCATCGGTAGTGTACCGGGAGTGCCGGTAGTGTACCGGGAGGCCTCCGGGAGGGGTATTTCGACCCCAAGAGGTCCATGGGCTGTGGGAGGATAATAACCAGCCCTTAGTGGGCTGGGAAAACAGCCACAAAGGCCCATGGCGCAGGAGAGAAAGTCCTAAAGCAAAAAGTGGAAAATCAGCCAATAGGAGGCAATCCTACTCCAACTAGGATTGGAGGTGAAGTAGGATTGCTTCCCACCTCCTATTTCGGCCGACCCAAAGGCCTTGGATGCCTCTCCTCTCCTCTCCTCCTATATATACTAGTGTATTGGGTGGTTTTTGGACAGAATTTCCGGCCACGTGCTACCCGTTACACCGGTGCATAGTTTCTCCTCTAGATCGGTTTTCTGCGGCGCTTAGGCGAAGCCCTGCCGGAATTGCTCCACCACCATCACCGGAGCGCCGTCACGCTGCTGGTGAACTCTCTCTCCTCTCCACCTCCTCTCGCTGGATCGAGACGGTGGAGATCGTCATCAAGCTGCACGTGTGCTGAACGAGGAGGTGTCGTCCGTTCGGCGCTAGATCGGAAGGACCGTGATCGAGATCGCGAGACGGTTCGTGATGTGATCACAGAATGGATCATGATGAGTTCGCAGGACAGATCATGATCAAGATCGTGAGACGGATGGTGATGAGTTCGCGGGACGGATCATGATGTGTTCGTGGGACGGTTCGTGATTGGATCGCGGGACGCTCGGCGATTTGGATCGCGAAGAAGTTCGACTACACCAACCGCGTTTCTTAACGCTTACCGCTTAGCGATCTACAAGGGTACGTAGATCCACTCTCCCTCTCGTAGATGCTCATCACCATGGATAGGTTTGCGTGTGTGTAGGAAAATTTTTGTTTCCCATGCGACGTTCCCCAACAGTTCCCTCCATCCTTCTTCAATATTATGACGCACGTTCTAGTTCACCTAGTTGAAGAGATTAACATTCTGGGTCCTGTATTTCTACACAATATGTTCCCCTTCGAGAGAATCATGGGACTCTTAAATAAATATGTTCATAACCGTGCTAGGCCATAAGGAAGCATCGCCAAGGGACATGGAACAGAGGAGGTTATTGAGTTTTGTGTTGAGTTTGTTCCTGACATTAAGCCGATTGGTCTTCCTGAATTGCGGCATGAGGGGAGACTGGATGAAAAAGGCACACTAGGAAAGAAAGAAGCAATAAATATGGACGGGCATTATTTTACTCAAGCACACTACACGGTTCTACAAAATTCCACCTTGATGACTCCATATATCGAGGAACACAAGGATATTGTACGGTCCAAGAACCCGGAGCAGTCTGACCCCTGGATTGAACGTAAACACATGGAGACTTTCGCCGGTTGGTTGCAAACAAAGCTCATCAATGACAACGATGTTCTAGATGAACTGTATTGGTTAGCCAAGACACCAAGTTCGACTGTAACGACTTTCAAAGCGTACGAGATAAATGGGAGTACATTTTACATGATCGCCCAAGATAAAAAGAGCACCAACCAAAACAGTAGTGTCCGCTATGATGCAACCAACTTTGAAGACACATATTATGGTTAGATAGAGGAGATATGGGAACTTGACTATGGACCTGATCTTAAGGTCCCTATGTTTCGGTGCAAATGGGTCAAATATACTGGAGGCGGGGTACAGGTAGACCCCCATTACGAAATGACAACAGTGGATCTCAACAATCTTGGGTACACAAACGACTCAGTCGTCCTAGCCCATGATGTGGCTCAGGTTTTCTATGCGAAGGACATGTCTAGCAAACCGAGGAGATAAAAGATAAAGAAGCGAATACATTATACGATGAGCCAAAGCGCCACATAGTTCTTTCAGGGAAAAGAAACATCGTGGGAGTGGAGGACAAGACAGACATGTCAGAAGATTATGAAAAGTTTCATGAAATCCCTCCCTTGAGAGTGAAGACTGACCCAAGCATCATGTTAAATGATGAAGATTCTCCATGGTTACGGCGCAATCATAAGGAAGGGACAAACACGTAGAAAATTCTTACACCGCGAGATCCCACTCTGGGATGTGACCGGCTTCACCATCATCACTTTCTATGTGAAGGACATGCATGCATTTTCTAGGATGGTATCTTTGTAACAGTTTGTACACGAAGTGCATCCAGTTTTTGCCGTAACTCTCTCAACTCTTTCGAAGTTTCTATGTGGGTGAAATTATGATGTCATGTCAAGTTACAACCTTTTGAGAGTTCATTTGTACTGCTTTTCAAATTCAGGGTCATTTAGCTCAAAATAAATCATTAAATGAATGAAAAATATCAAATGAAGTCAGAAAGGGTTGAAAATTGGTCATGCGCCTTTGAATGGTGCATATTGAACACACAAAAAGTATGGAGTTAAAATAAGTTATTAAAAATGAAATCCCTTTGTAATAGATGAGTTTTCGTCCAAAACCCTCATACTTCGAAAGAGATTGTCCAATTTGTACACGAAGTGCATTCAGTTTTTGCCGTAACCCTCTCAACTCTTTAGAAGTTGCTATGTGGGTGAAATTATGATGTCATGCCAAGTTCCAACCTTTTGAGAGTTAATTTGTACCGCTTTTCAAATTCAGGGTCATTTAGCTCAAAATAAATCATTAAATGCATGAAAAATATCAAATGAAGTCAGAAAGGGTTGAAAATTGATGATGTGCCTTTGGATGGTGCATATTGTACACACAAAAAGTATGGAGTTAAAATAAGTTATTAAAAATGAAACCTCTTTGTAATATATGAGTTTTAGTCCGAAACCCTCATAGTTCGAAAGAGATTATCCAATCTGTACATGAAGTGCATCCAGTTTTTGCCGTAACCCTCTCAACTCTTTAGAAGTTGCTATGTGGGTGAAATTATGATGCCATGCCAAGTTACAACCTTTTCAGAGTTCATTGATCCTGCTTTTTAAATTCAGGGTCATTTATCTCAAAATAAATCATTAAATGCATGAAAAATATCAAATGAAGTCAGAAAGGGTTGAAAATATCATTTCATTTGTTTTCATAATTAATTGTTTCTTCTCAACGTCGACGATGACAATCCTGCATCCTTGTCGTCGAGTCGGCGGAGGAGGTCACTTACTTGAGCCGAGGGGCCCTGTCCAGGACTAGGCTCTGTCGGGCTGGTACTGGGAGGTGCTGCCTTCCGGGTGGCGCAGCTTGGTGAGGAGCCAACCCGTCGTTGACCCGGAGTTTCTGTGGTGGCGGTCGCATGGGCCACGGACGATTCAGAGGCTTGAGTCCCCCGCGGAGGTGGTACATTACCATGTCATCAAGGAGAACAAGCACGTCCGTCGCTACATGGCAGCTTTGGAGGCCAGGTCCGACAATACCTAGCAGATTCTTCAGGGATCTCGTTGGAGCTATGTTCTTGTGATGGTTCCTTCTCTTTGGGTCTCCACCGCCCGCCTCGATATCCGTCGGGCGCTAGGGTTCTAGCTAGCTAGATCGATATATTAGCTACTATATATGTATTATTATGATGTATTAGCTAGATCGATGGATTAGCCGATGTATTAACAATTATTCAACATTATGAGATGAGATCTTTTCTAAGTACTACTATATATGTATTCGATGATGCATTATTAATTAACTATCAGTTATTTTGCTTCTTGAATGCATGCTAATTTGAATACTAATTTGTTTTATCTATATTATTATGGATTAGTTATTAAGCTATGGACAATACCGGTAGAGCTCTTGAAGAGGACATCTTCGACATGATACGCTCCTCCGAAAACCCAGCGGACCTTCTGGGTGAATCACATGATGATGACGGCTCACAATATGTGAACGATTACGGCGATGGATGTGAGGCCGAGGAAGAACAACTTATGTTCCAAAATCCGGAACAACTAACAATGTTCTTGGAGGTATATACACATATTAGCCTCTGGTGATCATTACATGTGTATTAATTGATTTATATATATATATCAACAAATCTTTTTTCTTTTAATTATCAGCCCTCCGGATCGAGCCAATCTAGTAGAAAGGTACGAGGCGGTGCCAAAATATTGGACGGCAACGTAAAGCTCAATCTTGATGCTTTCAAACATGATGGCGCACCGACTCACCCTGAAGCCAATGCCAAGACATTTCTACATCAATGCGGAGTGGTTGTTAGGGACGGAGTCCCGATCACAATGCAAGAATGGATTCAGCCAAACAAACCAAAACCAGGAGTAAATTATGTCGATACAAGAATTAAAGATGCCCTTTGGCGAGATCTCATGGAGAATTTCATCCTACCAGATTCTCTCTCGGAGCGCCAAAGGGACAAAGTCAAGGAGTTTGCTCTCCATAAGATGGCCGGCGCGTTCCAGACTTGGAAGAAAAGATTATGGACCGAGAACAACGCTAGAGGCCAGAAGGCGCCCGAATTCAGAGGAATATACGAGAAGGTAAGGAATCACTGGGACGCATTTATCGAGTACAAGACATCGGAAGCTGCTATGGAGAAGTTGGCAAAGAATAAGATAAATGCGGAGAAAAAGTGTTGGGGAACGTCGCATGGGAAACAAAAAATTTCCTACGCACATGCAAACCTATCCATGGTGATGAGCATCTACGAGAGGGAGAGTGGATCTACATAACATTGTAGATCGCTAAGCGGGAAGCGTTAAGAAACGTGGTTGGTGTAGTCGAACATCTTCGCGATCCAAATCGCCGAGCGTCCCGCGATCTCATCACGATCCGTCCCGCGATCCAATCACGATCCGTCCCGTGAAATCATCACGATAAGTCCCGCGATCTCATCACGATCCGTCTCACGATCTTGATCACGATCTATACCGCGAACTCATCACGATCCGTTCCGCGATCTCATCACGAACCGTCTCGCGATCTCGATCATGGTCCTTCCGATCTAGCGCCGAACGGACGGCACCTCCGCGTTCAGCACACGTGCAGCTTGATGACGATCTCCACCGTCTTGATCCAGCAAGAGGAGGTGGAGAGGAGAGAGAGTTCACCGGCAGCGTGACGGCGCTTCGGTGGTGGAGTGATTCCGGCAGAGCTTCGCCTAAGCGCTGCGGAAAACCGATCTAGAGGAGAAATTGTGCACCGGTGAAACGGGTAGCACGTGGCCAGATTTTCTGTCCAAAAACCACCCAATCCACTAGTATATTAGGAGCAGAGGAGAGGAGAGGCAGCCAAGGCCTTTGGGTCGGCTGAAATAGGAGGTGGGAAGCAATCCTACTTCACCTCCAATCCTAGTTGGAGTAGGATTGCCTCCTATTGGCTGATTTTCCACTTTTTGCTGTAGGACTTTCTCTCCTGCGCCATGGGCCTTTGTGGATGTTTTCCCAGCCCACTAAGGGCTGGTTATTATTCTCCCACAGCCCATGGACCTCTTGGGGTCGAAATACCCCTCCCGGAGGCCTCCCGGTACACTACCGGCACTCCCGGTACACTACCGATGAGCCCGAAACTTTTCCGGAAACCAAAATGGGACTTCCTATATATGAATCTTTACCTCCGGACCATTACGGAGCTCCTCGTGATGTCCAGGATCTCATCCGGGACTCCGAACAAACTTCGGTCACCACCATACATAACTCTACACTACCGAAACGTCACCGAACCTTAAGTGTGCAGACCCTGCGGGTTCGAGAACTATGTAGACATGACCGAGACACCTCTACGGTCAACAACCAATGGCGGGACCTGGACGTCCACATTGGTGCCTACATATTCTACGAAGATCTTTATCGGTCGAACCTCTCTGTCAAGGATTGAGTTAATCCCGTATAACGTTCCCTTTGTTCTTCGGTATGTTACTTGCCCGAGATTCGATCGTCGGTATCTCCATACCTAGTTCAACCTCGTTACCGGCAAGTCTCTTTACTCGTTACGTAATACAAGATCCCGTGACTAACACTTAGCCACATTGCTTGCAAGGCTTGTTGTGATGTTGTATTACCGAGTGGGCCCTGAGATACCTCTCCGTCACACGGAGTAACAAATCCCATCTCGATCCATGCCAACTCAACAGACACCATCGGAGATACCTGTAGAGCACCTTTATAGTCACCCAGTTACGTTGCGACGTTTGATACACACAAGGCACTCCTACAATATCCGTGAGTTGCATGATCTCATGGTCATAGGAACATATACTTGACATGCAGAAAACAGTAGCAATAAACTAACACGATCATATGCTATGTTTGTAGTTTGGGTCTTATCCATCACATCATTCTCCTAATGATGTGATCCCATTATCAAATGACATCTCATGTCCATGGCTAGGAAACCTTAACCATCCTTTGATCAACGGGCTAGTACATTAGAGACATACTAGGGACATGGTTTTGTCTATGTATCCACACATGCATTTAAGTCTCCGATCAATACAATTATAGCATGGATAATAAACGATTATCATGAACAAGGAAATATGATAATAACTAATTTATTATTGCCTCTAGGGCATATTTCCAACAGTCTCCCACTTGCACTAGAGTCAATAATCTAGTTCACATCACCATGTGATTCGCATTGTTATGAATCTAACACCCAATGAGTTCTGGGGCTCGATCATGCTTTGCATGTGAGAGAGGTCTTATAGTCAATGGGTTTGTAACATTCAGATATGTGTGTACTTTGCAAATCTCTATGTCAAACCGTAAACACTGCTACCACACTCCACTTGGTACTATTTCCAAATGGCTGCTCCACTATACGTATCCAGATTGCTACTACGAGTCATCCGGATTAGTGTTAAAGCTTGTATCGACGTAACTCCTTACGACGAACTCTTTATCACCTCCATAATCGAGAAACATCTCCTCAGTCTCTTAGTTACTGAGGATAATCTTGACCGCTGTCCAGTGATCCACTCCTAGTTCACTCTTGTACCCCCTGACGGACTCATGGCAAGGCACACACAGGTGCAGTACATAGCATGGCATAATATAGAGCCTATGGCTAAGGCATAGGGGATGACGTTCGCCTTTCTCTTTCTTCTGCAGTTGTCGAGCTTTGAGTCTCACTCAACTTTCACACCTTACAAATCAGGCGAGAACTCTTTCTCTGACTAATCCATTTTGAACTCTTTCAAAATCTTGTCAAGGTATGCACTCATTGAAAGTCTCATCGAGCATCTTGATCTATCTCCATAGATTT
Source organism: Hordeum marinum (assembly GCA_022496015.1). Classification (NCBI taxonomy): domain Eukaryota; kingdom Viridiplantae; phylum Streptophyta; class Magnoliopsida; order Poales; family Poaceae; genus Hordeum; species Hordeum marinum. The sequence goes on along the minus strand of CM039674.1, from coordinate 510,539,775 downwards.
TGATGCTCAACAATTAGGTAGCTTCATCCAGGTCTTCCTTTGAAAATCACTTTCCAAATGACCGTTTTATGCTTTACAAAAACTCTACATTACTTCTGATCAACAATATGTCATCCACATATACTTATCAGAAATTCTATAGTGCTCCCACTCACTTTATTGCAAATACAAGTTTCTCGTAAACTTTGTATAAACATCAAAACTTTGATCACCTCATCAAAGCGTATATTCCAACTCCGAGATGCTTGCTTCAGTCCATGGAAGGATCACCGAAGCCTGCACACCTTTTAGCATCCTTAGGCCTGACAAAACCTCCTGGTTGTATCACATACAACCTTTCCTCAAGTAAATCATTAAGGAAATGATGTTTTGACATCCATCTGCCAGATTTCATAATTGAAAACACAGCAACTGCTAACATAATTCCAACAGACTTTAGCACCACTACGAGTGAGAAAGTCTCATCGTAGTCAACTCCTTGAACTTGTCACAAACATCTTTGCAACAAGTCGAACTTTACAAATAGTGACATTCACCATTAGTGTCTATCTTCATTTTAAAGATCCATTTGTACTCAACGACCTGTCGTCCAACGAGCAAGTCTACCAAAGTCTACACTTGGTTTTCAGACATGGATCCTATCTCGGATTTCATGGCCTCTAACCATTTGTCGGAATCCGGGCCTATCATCGCTTCTCCATAGCTCATAGGTTCATCGTAGTCCAACAACATGATCTCCAAGACAGAGTTGTCGTACCACTTAGGAGCAGTACACATCCTTGTCGACCTACGAAGTTCGATAGTAACTTGATCCTGAAGCTTCATGATCATCATCATTAACTTCCTCTTCAACTAACGTAGGCTTCACAGAAACATCTTTCTGCGCTGCGCTACTCTCTGGTTGAACAAAGGTTTAACAACCTCATCAAGTTCTATCTTCCTCCCACTCAATTCTTTCGAGAGAAACTTTTCCTCGAGAAAGGATCCGTTTAAGCAACAAACATTTTGCACTAGGATCTAAGATTGAAGGTTCACCCAACTGATCTTAGGGTATTCTATGAAGATGCAATTTGTCCGCCTTGGGTTCGACCTCATTAGGTGAAAACATTTTCCACACAAGTGTCACATCCCAAAATATTAAGAAATGACAGCTTAGGTTTCTATCAAACCATAATTCACATGGTGTCATCTCAACGGATTTAGATGGTGCCCTATTTAAAGTGAATGTAGTTGTCTCTAATGCATAACCCCAAAATTATAGTAGTAAAACGACAAGAGACATCATAGCACGCACCATGTCCAATAGAGCATAACTATGATGTTCGGACACACCATCACACTATGGTGTTCCAGGTGGCGTTTAGTTGTGAAACAACTTTCACATTGTCTTAAGTTGTATGCCAAACTCGTGACTCACATATTCACCTCCACGATCATATCGCAGTCATTTTTATCTTCTTGTCACGTTGATCTTTAAACTTCACTCTGAATTTGCTTGAACCTTTCAAAAGATTCAGACTTGTGTTTCATTAAGTAAATATACACTATATCTACTCAAATCATCAGTGAAGGTAAGAAAATAACGATATCCACTGCATGCTACAAGACTCACTAGATTGCATACATCAACATGTATCATTTCCAATGAATCACTTGCCCGCTCCATCCAACGGGGTCCTTTACTCATCTTGCCCAAGAGGCATGGTTCGCATGTCTCAACCGATTCGAAATCGAATGAGTCCAAATATCCATCGGCATGGAGTTTCTACATGCGCTTTATACCAATATAGCGGCAGTGCCACAAGTATGTGGTACTATCATTATTAACTTTGTATCTTTTGACATCAATGTTATGAACATGTGTAATACTACGATCAAGATTTCAACAAACCATTCTCACTGGGTGCATGACCATTGAAGGTATTATTCATGTAAACAGAATAAGCATTATTCTTTAACTTAAATGAATAACCGTATTGCAATAAACATGATCTAATCATGTTCATGCTCAACGCAAAACACCAAATAACATTTATTCAGGTTCGTCACTAATCCTGAAGGTAGAGAGAGCGTGCGATGTTGATCACATCAACCTTGGAAACACTTCCAACACATATCGTCACCTCACCCTTAGCTAGTTCTCCATTTATTCTGTAGCTTTTATTTCGAGTTACTAACATTTAGCAACTGAATCGGTATCCAATACCCAGGTGCTACTAAGAGTACTAGCAAGGTACAAATTAGTAACTCGTATATCAAATATACTTCTATCAATGTTGCCAGCCTTCTTATCTACCAAGTATCGAGGGTTGTTCCGCTTCAGCGACTGCTCACCTCATAACAGAAGCACTTAGTCTCGGGTTTGAGTTCAACTTTGGGTTGCTTCACTGGAGCAGCAACTGACTTGCTATCCATGAAGTTTCCCTCCTTGCTCTTGCCCTTCTCGAAACTAGTGGTTTGATTAACCATCAACACTTGACGCTTCTTCTTGATTTCTACCTTCGCGGTGTCAAACATCGCGAACAGCTCAAGGATCAACATTTCTTTCCTGGCATTTTATAGTTCATCACCAAGTTCTAGTAGCTCAGTGACAGTGACTTGGAGAACTAAATCAATCACTATCTTATCTGGAAGATCAACTCCCACACGATTCAAGCGATTGTAGTACCCAGACAGTCTGAGCACATGCTCAACGATTGAGCTATTCTCTTTCATCTTGCAGGCAAAGAATCTCGTTGGAGATCCTATATCTCGCAACTCGGGCACGAGCCTGAGATCACAATCTCAGCTCTTAGAACATCTCATATGTTCCGTGATGTTCAAAATGTTTCGGAGCCTCAATTCTAAGCCGTAATGCATGACGCACTAAACTATCAAGTAGTCATCGAAACGTGCCTGTCAGATGTTCACAACATCTACAGACGACGCTAGATGGGGTGGCGCACCGAGCGGTGCATTAAGGACATAAGCCTTCTGTGCAGCAATGAGGACAATCCTCAGATCACAGACCCAGTCCGCAATTTTGCTACCAACATCTTCCAATTCTATTTCTCTAGGAACATATAAAAATACAAGGGAGCTACAGCGCGAGCTAGTAATCTACAACATAATTTGCAAAGACACTTTGACTATGTTCATGATAATGAGTTCAATTAATCATATTACTGAAGAACTCCCACTCAAATTGACATCCCTCGGGTCATTCGAGTGATACATGATCCAAATTCACCAACTCAAGTCAGATCATCACGTGAGTTAAGGTGGCTTCAATGGTGAACATCATTATGTTGATCATATCCACTATATGACTCATGCTCGACCTTTAGGTCTCTTGTGTTCCGAGGCCATGTCTGTACATGCTAGGCTCGTCAAGTTTAACCCGAGTGTTCTGCGTGTGCAAATCTGGCTTGCACCCGTTGTATGTGAACGTAGAGTCTATCACACCCGATCATCACGTGGTGTCTCAACACGACGAACTTTCGCAACGGTGCACACTCGGGGAGAACATAGTTCATCTTGAAATTCAAGTGAGGGATCACCTTATAATGCTACCGCCGTACTAAGCAAAACAAGGTGCATAAAAGGATTAACATCTCATGCAATTCATAAGTGACATGATATGGCCATGAACTTGTGTTTAAGATCTCCATCTTCGAAACACCGGCATGATCTCCATCATCACCGGCACAACACCATGATCTCCATCATCTTGATCTCCATCAATGTGTTGCCATTGGGGTTGTGGCGCCAGCCCTGCTTCTACTTCTATTGCTACCGCTTAGCGATAAAGTAAAGCATTACATAGCGCTTAATGATTGACACGCAGGTCATACAATAATTAAAGACAACCCTATGGCTCCTGCCGATTGCCATATTCAACGACATGCAAGTCGTGAAATTCTATACATCACATGATCATCTCATACATCACATATATCTCATCACGTAATTGGCCATATCACATCACAACATACCCTGCAAAAACAAGTTAGACGTCCTCTAATTCTTGTTGCATGTTTTACGTGGCTGCTACGGGTATCTAGCAAGAACGATTCTCACCTACGCATAAACCACAACGGTGATACATAGATTGCTTTTCAACCTTCTCAAGGACCGCCTTTGTCGGATCCGATCCAACTAAAGTGAGAGAAACTGTCACCCGCAAGCCATCTAAGCAACAAGTTGCGTCGAGGGAACCGGTCTCTCGTAATCGTACGCGTAATGTTGGTCCGGGCCGCTTCATCTCACAATCCCTCTGAACCAAAATCTGACCAAGGGAGGAAGCAATCTAAGCATCAACGCCCACAAACCTTTTGTGTTCTACTCGAGATCTCATCGAACCATCAACCTAGCTCATGATGCCACTGTTGGGGAACGTCGCATGGGAAACAAAAAATTTCCTACGCACACGCAAACCTATCCATGGTGATGAGCATCTACGAGAGGGAGAGTGGATCTACATACCCTTGTAGATTGCTAAGCGGGAAGCGTTAAGAAACGCGGTTGGTGTAGTCGAACATCTTCGCGATCCAAATCGCCGAGCGTCCCGCGATCTCATCACGATCCATCCTGCGATCCAATCATGATCCGTCCCGTGAACTCATCACGATCCGTCCCGCTATCTCATCACGATCCGTCTCATGATCTTGATTACGATCTATCCCGCGAACTCATCACGATCTGTTCCACGATCTCATCACGAACCGTCTCGCGATCTCGATCACGGTCCTTCCGATCTAGTGCCGAACGGACGGCACCTCCGCGTTCAGCACACGTGCAGCTTGATGACGATCTCCACCGTCTTGATCCAGCAAGAGGATGTGGAGAGGAGAGAGAGTTCACCGGCAGCATGATGGCTCTTCGGTGATGGTGGTGGAGTGATTCCGGCAGGGCTTCGCCTAAGCGCTGCGGAAAACCAATCTAGAGGAGAAATTGTGCACCGGTGAAATGGGTAGCACGTGGCCGGAAATTCTGTCCAAAAACCACCCAATCCACAAGTATATATAGGAGGAGAGGAGAGGAGAGGCAGCCAAGGCCTTTGGGTCGGCCGAAATAGGAGGTGGGAAGCAATCCTACTTCACCTCCAATCCTAGTTGGAGTAGGATTGCCTCCTATTGGCTGATTTTCCACTTTTTGCTTTAGGACTTTCTCTCCTACATCATGAGCCATTGTGGCTGTTTTCCCAGCCCACTAAGGGCTGGTTATTATTCTCCCACATCCCATGGACCTCTTGGGGTCGAAATACCCCTCCCGGAGGCCTCCTGGTACACTACCGGCACTCCCGGTACACTACCGATGAGCCCGAAACTTTTCCGGAAACCAAACTGGGACTTCCTATATATGAATCTTTACCTCTGGACCATTCTGGAGCTCCTCGTGATTTCCGGGATCTCATCCGGGACTCCAAACAAACTTCGGTCACCACCATACATAACTCTACACTACCGAAACGTCACCGAACCTTAAGTGTGCAGACCCTGCGGGTTCGAGAACTATGTAGACATGACCGAGACACCTCTATGGTCAATAACCAATGGCAGGACCTGGACGTCCACATTGGTTCCTACATATTCTACGAAGATCTTTATCGGTCGAACCTCTATGTCAAGGATTCAGTTAATCCCGTATAACATTCCCTTTGTTCTTCGGTATGTTACTTGCCCGAGATTCGATCGTCGGTATCTCCATACCTAGTTCAACCTCCTTACTGGCAAGTCTCTTTACTCGTTCCGTAATACAAGATCCCATGACTAACACTTAGCCACATTGCTTGCAAGGCTTTTTGTGATGTTGTATTACCGAGTGGGCCCTGAGATACCTCTCCGTCACAGGGAGTAACAAATCCCAGTCTCGATCCATGCCGACTCAACAGACACCATCGAAGATACCTGTAGTGCACCTTTATAGTCACCCAGTTACGTTGCGACGTTTGATACACACAAGGCACTCCTACGATATCCGTGAGTTGCATGATCTCATGGTCATAGGAACATATACTTGACATGCAGAAAACAGTAGCAATAAACTGACACGATCATATGCTATGTTTGTAGTTTGGGTCTTATCTATCACATCATTCTCCTAACGATGTGATCCCGTTATCAAATGACATCTCATGTCCATGGCTAGGAAACCTTAACCATCCTTTGATCAACGAGCTAGTCCATTAGAGGCATACTAGGGACATGGTTTTGTCTATGTATCCACACATGCATTTTAGTCTCCGATCAACACAATTATAGCATGGATAATAAACGATTATTATGAACAAGGAAATATGATAATAACTAATTTATTATTGCCTCTGGGGCATATTTCCAACAAAAAGTATCACCATAAACTTGGGACAGGTGGATACAAGTCAGCCATTCCTAGGTGGGATGTATTAGAGAATAAGATGCATGCTGAAGGGATCACTCCAGTAACCTTCAACTGGCCCCGGAGGTGCAGGAATTGGTTTTTTGCGCATGGGGAAAGTTGGACCCACCAACAGGGAAGATTATTGCACTGGCCAGTCTGAAGCATGCATCAGATGAGTTGACTGAAGCAATAAAAGCTGCCCAAGAAGGACGGTTTCACCCCGATAGAGAGAACGACGAGCTTACAAGCGCCCTCGGGAATCCCGAACACGATGGACGAACACGAGGCGTGGGCGTTGTTCTGTGGTATGAGGGGTTTGCGGGATGGAAGGACAGTTATAAAAGTCGTTCAAGAAAAAAGAAGGTGGAAGCAGACCGACTTTCAAAGTTGGAACAGAAGTACGAGCAGCAGCAACTGCAGATACAGGTACTGACCCAGCAAAGGGCAACTCCGCGGCAGGAAGCATCGGAACCCGTCCTATCTACACTGCCAAAAAGCGGTGTGGGTTCCACGGGGGCACCGCTGGGTCACTCCCCCGTGGATGATATCACCGAGAAGACATCTTGTGAGCTAATCCAGAAAATGAAGAACATACCCATGCGGGTCACGACGGGATATGCTTTACCAAATACGCATGATGTTCTCTCACATTTCAATCCGGTTCCAGCTGGGTATGGTCGTGTCACGGTGGACGCAATAGAGCCAGGATATGATGAACTACAGCTTGACATCCCTGCAGGTGAGGGGGAGTCCACACTGGCAGAAGTCGGTCGTGGTCTCATTCTATGGAGTAAGGACTGCATCGTCTTTCCACACTCGGTGCTAAGGCCACCGGCTCCTCCGAGTATCGATGTCCAGCACGAGAGATCCCAGCCAGAAGCATCGCAGCGCTAGCACGAGAGATCCTCCGAGCAGTACAAGGAACTACCAACTGCGATGTGACGGTTGCATGATTGGTACCTGCGTGAAGCAAAGTGAGGAGAGACGGCGGTCATGGTCAAAGTAAGGAAAGAGCATTACGTCAATGGATGTGGCATATGTCTTGAATTCTCAGGACTTTTCCAGTTATACCACATGGACTCAATCGACAAAACTCTCATCAGTTGCTATTGTCTGTAAGTGATTTATATCTTTAATAATTTAAGTCTCTAGCTAAAATATCGTTCATTAACTTATCCTTACTATATATGTTCTTTTCTACGCTATTATGCAGATTGAAGATGTGGGAATTGAAACAAGAGGGAATCGATGACATTGGGTTCATTGACCCAAATACCGTTCATGGTCATGTGGTAAAACATTATGCCAAGGACACAAAAGATATCTTGGAAAATTTTCTAAAGGCATTAATGAATATAAAATCTACTATAATATTCCTTACAACATGGGATGAGTGTTTACTCTCTTGTATACTATAAATTCTATTTTTGCTTACTAGCTCACTATCAAGTGTAGTTGATGAGTTATATGCATGTCTGCTTAATTATATAAATTTCTATGCAGAGACCACTATATCCTCCTAAATATTATCCTTGCGGATGGATTTTTTCAAGTGTACGACTCACTAGATACACTAGAACAATCATACGTGGACTTGTATTTTATGATAGAACGCTAATTTCAATCTTTATTGACCTCGCTTTCTTTCGTTATTTCCTGCTATCGAAAGTAATTATAATAACTCTTTCGTTCTTTTTCTTTGCCGCGTAGTGTTTGGAAAAAGATGATAGAAAAAAACCATCACGGTCGTCAATGGAAACCGAAGTTGAAGTGGAAAAAGATGTAGGTAATTAAGTAGTACTACTAGGTTCGCGCATCTCTTTATTTCTAGTTTCAATACCATTATCATGCTTGATTATTAATTATCTTATTGAATTCTATTCTTTTGCAAAGTGCCCGAAGCAGCCATAGGGGACAAATTTATGTGGATATTTCTTCTACGAGAACATTCGCATCCAGACTGAAGGTCATATACGTCGCAGAGGAGCACGTGAAAGACAACTCCAGGTTTGGCAGATAATTTCGAAGCGCTCACCCGAGAAACGCTTTGTAGCACTTCAAGAGGAATTTGTGGCATTTCTTCTTCGACATGTTATTGATGTAAACGGAGAGCACAATTACTTACCGCCGCCTCAATAATGCCAGCACATCACTAGTACAAAACTGAGATTTCATCCGGAGCACTAGCTAGCTAGTCCCGGACGGGTTTTGGGCCTTAATTTATAAGTTCAAAATATATATGGATGTGTAATTCCATTTTTATATATACTGTGTATAAGATATTGTATATTATATTACATATATATATATATATATATGCATGAACTTGTGTAATGTTTATAGTATGTAGCACCGTAAAATAATTTTGAAATGAATGGAAAACACAATAAATAGAGAGGAAAAATAAAACCTAATTAAAATCTAAAAAAACAGAACACTTAGTACCGGTTGGTATCACCAACCGGTACTAAAGGTCCTCCACCACTAGCCCACGCAGGCAGCCACGTGGTGGGCTTTTAGTACTGGTCTGTGGGCCAACCGGTACTAAATGTCTAGACCTTTAGTCCCGCCCCTTTAGTACCGGTTAGGGAACCGGTACTAAAGGCCCATCCCGACCGGGACTACACATCGACATTCTACTAGTGGATGCTCCTCAGTTCTTCCGAGTAGTTCTTTATCTTCGATCGTTGGTCTTGAAAATGGGTTCAACAAAACTTCCATCTCCAATATTTTTATTTTTACGCCACACATTGGTTTCAAAGTTTACATGTCAGGTGTCGTGTGTCCGAGGAGCCTCTTTAAGGTCTCGGCCTTTATCGATACCTTGTTATTTTTATGCCACACATTGGTTTCAATTTTTTTTCCATGCACCGATGCCCTCTTGCAGCCGAGCTCCAATGCCGAACTACATAGAGGCGTCATAAATCCCCTTGGTTTGAAGAGATTGAATGAGTTCAACAGAGCTTAATGCCAGAAATGCCTTCTATGAGCCAACCACTTGCATCACAGTTCCGGATTGCTTCCGAGGTGGTGCACCACCTCGGCCGTGGACTGATTTGTCGATTATTCCGATTTGTGTAATTAATTATCAGACGAGATGTATAACCAGTAGCCCTCAAGGTGTGTGTCGGCCTAAAGTCGCTAATCCCAATAGCCCCTGAGACTATGGTCGATTCATGAAATCGGCATGAGGATCAACTCCTTACTCGACACCATTCTTTAGGAATAGAAACAAGGTGTGCAGTAGCACTCGAGACTCAGGTTGGGTGTGGCCGACCAATCTGTGGATCGTATTGTCGTCGGAAACCGTTTTCCACTTCTGAATGTTCTACATTAAATCAGCAATGCAGTGCCCCCTGAGCCATTGTTCTGGTGGGAAAACCAGATATGGGGGTTGATGTACCCCTTTAATGGCTTTTAGTTGAGAAGCGTGAAGCCTAGTATAAATGTTGAGTAGCTTACTGATTCTAAGTATCCAAGTACCTTATATCGTTAACGCTCTGATTTGCAATGCACAAACTTTTTTGACCGACCATCGGCTTCAACCTCCTCAGCGTGTATCCAGGGAGTGTTTTCGTACTTTATAAAGCCTTTGAGGGCTAAGATTTGTGGAAAATAAGGCAATTCGGTCATACAGTTTTACAAATAAAGGTACGTGGAGTTATGTGTGGTATTTACTATTTAACGTAAGAAACATCTTCTCAGAAAAATAGTTTCTTTATAAGTTTATTTTCCTAGGCCATCATGTTGACCATGATCATGAAACCTCACCTCCAATCAACCTCCAATCAACGTGGGAGGAAATTATTCAGGATTTAGTTTGGGGAAAGTTCCCAAACTCTATGGTATTTAATGTACCTAAATTGTCACTTCGGTTGTTGCTAACCAATTATATTCTTAAGAAAACTAGCTTTCGGCTACACCCGCCTGAGTTGCGAACCTGGATGACCCGGTAGCAACAATCAAAGTGGTGTTTCCTTTAGCGCCTAGCAAAACAATCAAGAACGTAGGGGATAAGTACAGGAGCCAGACAACCAGCTTGGCCAAAATCTTAAGTCAAATTAATTCATATTTATGGCTTTATAACGATGATTACGGAAGGCAACGCTCATAATATTTTAATACTAACTCTGATGATATGTTGGGCACTCTGGGTGTCATGATGTAATTGTGCCGAGGTGACTCCGATGCGACTGTTTATAATCTGAAAGTACCCAATCATTGGCTTCTACCCCCTTGTAGATGCTAATCATGGTGTTTGCATACTAACAAGACAACTCTTAACCGATGTTTCGGTGTTCGGAGGCGGTTGTGCTAGTGGAAAACAAGCAATCAGATATTTAGTCTTTATAACTTTCACTTAGTCATAGAGTTTTAAGTGGGGAGGCAAGTCACAAGCCCCCAGTTAGTGTTTGGCGTTAGCAAAGGTCAACTATTAACCCTTTGGCCAATGCTATGAAAGGCCCATCTTTTAACGTGGGGTAATCTCTATCGATTTTTGGTCAACACAGTCATTGGATTGCAGACCATTTAATAAGGTTCGATTATGACGTTCGGACACACCATTACGCTGTGGTGTTCCGGGCGGTGTCAACTGTGAAACAATTCCACACTGTCTTAAGTGACTGCCAAACTCATAACTCAGATATTCACCTCCTCGGTCAGATCGCAGGAACTTAATCCTCTTGTTACGATGATTCTCAACTTCACTCTGAAATTGCTTGAACTTTTCAAACGTTTCAGACTTGTGTTTCATTAAGTAAATATACCCATATCTACTTAAGTCATCAGTGAAGGTGAGAAAATAACGATATCCACCACGCGCTGTAACATTCATTGGACCACACACATCAGTATGTATGATTTCCAATAAGTCACTTGCCCGTTCCATTGTTCTAGAGAACGGCGTTTTAGTCATCTTGCCCATGAGGCATGGTTCACATATGTCAAGTGATTCAAAATCAAGTGACTCCAAAAGTCCATCAGCATGGAGCTTCCTCATGCATTTTACACCAATATGACCTAAATGGCAGTGCCACAAGAAAGTGGTACTATCATTATCAACTCTACATCTTTTGGCATCAATGTTATGAACATGTGTGTCATCACTATCAAGATCCAATATGAATAAACCGCTAACATTGGGTGCATGACCATAAAAGATATTACTCATATAAATAGAACAACCTTTATTCTCTGATTTAAATGAGTAACCGTCTCGCAATAAACAAGATCCAGATATAATGTTCATGCTTAACGTAAGCACTAAATAACAATTATTCAGGTTCATCACTAATCCCGATGGTAATGGAAGAGAGAGCGTGCCGACGGCGATCACATCAACCTTGGAACCATTTCCCATGTGCATCGTCACTTCGTCCTTTGCCAGCCTTCGTTTATTCCATAGTTCCTGCTTTGAGTTGCAAATGAGAGCAACCGAACCGGTATCAAATATCCAGGCACTACTACGAGAGCTAGTAAGGTACACATCAATAACATGTATATCATATATACCTTGTTTTTCGTTGGCCGCCTTCTTGTCAGCCAGGTACTTGGGGCAGTTCCGCTTCCAGTGACCAGTTCCCTTTCAATGAAAGCACTCAATTTTTGGCTTGGGTCCATGCTTGGGCTTCTTTACAGGAGTAGCAACTGCTTTGCCATCTTTCTTGATTTTACCCTTCTTGCCCTTGACCTTTCCCTTGCCATTCTTATTGAAACTAGTGGTTTTATTGACCATCAACACTTGATGTTCTTTCTGGATTTCAAACTCAGCGACTTTTAGCATCGCAAACAGCTCGGCGATTGACTTGTTCATCCCGTGCATGTTATAGTTCATCACAAAGCTCTTGTAACTAGGTGGCAGTGATTGAAGAACTCTGTCAGTGATCACCTCTGGCGGAAGGGAAATTCCCAACTCCGCTAGACGAGTTGAATACCCAGACATTCTGAGTATATGTTCACTGATAGACCCGTTCTCCTCCATCTTGCAAGCATAGAACTTATCAGAGGTTTCATACCTCTCGATAATGGCGTTCTTCTGAAAGATAAACTTCAACTCCTGGAACATCTCATATGCTCCCTGACGTTCAAAACTTCTTTCAAGTCCCGGTTCTAAGCCATACAATATCGCACACTGAACTATTGAGTAATCTCTAGTATGTGCCTCCCAAGCATTCTTAACGTCTTCGGATGACACATCTTCTGGTTGGTCACCAAGCGGCGCATCAAGGACATATGATTTCTAGGAAGCCATGAGGATAATCCTCAGATTACGGGCCCAGTCAACAATGTTACTTCCATCATCTTTCAACTTAGCTTTCTCTAAGAACGCATTAAAATTCAGGGGTGCTACTGCGCGAGCCATTGATCTACAACATAAATATGCAAAGGTTACTTAGACTATTGTTCAAGATAATGAGTTTTAGTTAATCAAATTTTACTAAAGCTCCCACTCAAATTGACATCCCTTAGGTCATCTGAGTGTCACATGATCCAAATTCACCAACTCAAGTCCGATCATCACGTGAGTTGAGGTGGCTTCAATGGTGAACATCATTATGTTGATCATATCTACTATATGACTCATGTTCGACCTTTCGGTCTCTTGTGTTCCGAGGCCATGTCTGTACATGCTAGGCTCATCAAGTTTAACCCGAGTGTTCTGCATGTGCAACACTGGCTTGCACCCGTTGTATGTGAACGTAGAGTCTATCACACCCGATCATCACGTGGTGTCTCAACACGACGAACTTTCGCAAAGGGGCACACTCGGGGAGAACACAATTTATCTTGAAATTTAAGTGAGGGATCGCCTTATAATGCTACCGTCGGTCTAAGCAAAACAAGGTGCATAAAAGGATTAACATCACATGCAAATCATAAGTGACATGATATGGCCATGAACTTGTGCTTTTGATCTCCATCTAGAAAGCACTGGCATGATCTCCATCGTCACCGGCACGACACCATGATCTCCATCATCTTGATCTCCATCAACGTGTCGCCATCGGGGTTGTCACGCCCAACATGCTTCTACTAATATTGCTACCGATTAGCAATAAAGTAAAGCATTACATAGCGCTTAACGATTGACACGCATGTTGTACAATAATTAAAGACAACCCTATGGCTCCTGACGATTGTTGTACTCATCGACATGCAAGTCATGATAATCCATACATCACATAATCATCTCATAAATCACATATATCACATCATGTAATTGGCCATATCACATCACAACATACCCTGCAAAAACAAGTTAGACGTCCTCTAATTGTTGTTGCATGTTTTACGTGGCTGCTACGGGTATCTAGCAAGAACAATTCTCATCTACGCAAAAACCACAACGATGATACACTAGTTGCTTTTCAATCTTCTCAAGGACCGCCTTTGTCGAATCCGATCCAACTAAAGTGAGGGAAACTGCCACCCGCAAGCCATCTATACAACAAGTTGCGATCGAGGGAACCGATCTCTCGTAAGCGTACGAGTAATGTTGGTCCGGGCCGCTTCATCTCACAATACCGCTGAACCAAAACACGACCAAGGGAGGAAGCAATCTAAGCATCAATGCCCACAAACTCTTTATGTTCTACTCGAGATCTCATCTACACATAGACCTAGCTCATTATGCCACTGTTGGGGAACGTCGCATGGGAAACAAAAAAATTCCTACGCACACGCAGATCTATTCATGGTGATGAGCATCTACGAGAGGGAGAGTGGATCTACGTACCCTTGTAGATCACTAGGCGGGAAGCGTTAAGAAATGCGGTTGGTGTAGTCGAACGTCTTCGCGATCCAAATCGCAGAGCGTCCCGCGATCCAATCACGATCCGTCCCGCGATCCAATCACGATCCGTCCCATGAAATTGATCACAATTCGTCCCACGAACTTGATCATGATCCGTCCCACGAACTTGATCACGATCCTTCCGATCTAGCGCCGAACGGATGGCACCTCCGTGTTCAGTACACGTACAGCTTGATGACGATCTCCGTCGTCTTGATCCAACAAGAGGGAGCGGAGAGGAGGAAGAGTTCTCCGGCAGAGTGACGGTGCTCCGGTGATGGTGATGGAGGTATTCCAGCAGGGCTTCGCCTAAGCACTGAAGAAATCCGATCTAGAAGAGAAACTATGCACTGGAGGAACGGGCAGCACGTGGCTGAAAATTCTATGCAAAAACCCTAAAACCATTAGTATATATAAAAGTAAGAGAGGAGGAGGCTTGGCACAAGGGCCAAGCCTCCAAGGAGTCGGCCGAAACAGGTGGAGGAGGTGGACTCCACCTCCAATCCTAGTAGGACTAGGATTCACCCTATTTTTGCCTTTTTCCACTTTTTCTCTTCGGGCCTTTTTTCCCAAACTGCATGGGCTTTGTGTGGGACATCCACCCACCCACTAAGGGCTGGTAAACACTCTCCCACATCCCATGGAGCCTCTTGGGTCGAAATACCCCTCCCGATGGTCTCCCGGTACACTACCGGCACTCCCGGTACACTATCGATGAGCCTGAATCTTTTCCGGCGACCAAAATAGGACTTCCTTATATGAATCTTTACCTCCAGACCATTCCGGAGATCCTCGTGACGTCCGGGATCTCATCCAGGACTCCAAACAACATTCAGTCACCACCATACATAACTTTATACTACCAAAACGTCACCAAACCTTAAGTGTGCAGACCCTGCGTGTTCGAGAACTATGTAGACATGACCAAGACACCTCTACGGTCAATAACCAATAGCGGGACCTGGGTGCCCATATTGGTTCCTACATATTCTACGAAGATCTTTATCGGTCGTACCTCTATGTCAAGGATTCAGTTAATCCCGTATGATGTTCCCTTTGTTGTTCGATGTGTTACTTGCCCGAGATTCGATCGTCGGTATCTCCATACCTAGTTCAACCTCATTATCGGCAAGTCGCTTTACTCGTTCCGTAATACATTATCCCGTGACTAACACTTAGACACATTGCTTGCAAGGCTCATTGTGATATTGTATTACCGAGTGGGCCCTGAGATATCTCTCTGTCACACGGAGTAACAAATTCCAGTCTTGATCCATGCCAACTCAACAGACACCCTCGGACATACCTGTAGAGCACCTTTATAGTCACCCAGTTATGTTGCTACGTTTGATACACACAAGGCACTCCTCCGGTATCCGTGAGTTGCATGATCTCATGGTCATAGGAACACATACTTGACATGCAGAAAACAGTAGCAATAAACTGACACGATCATATGCCACGTTTGTAGTTTGGGTCTTGTCCATCACATCATTCTCCTAATGATGTGATCCCGTTATCAAATGACATCTCATGTCAATGGCTAGGAAACCTTGACCATCTTTGATCAACGAGCTAGTTCACTAGAGGCATACTAGGGACAAAGTGTTGTCTATTTACCCACACATGTAATGTGTTTCCAATTAATACAATTATAGCATGGATAATAAACGATTATCATGAACAATGAAATATAATAATAAACACTTTATTTATTGCCTCTAGGGCATATTTCCAACAGTTCATGCCGCATCTGCCACATCTAATTTGAAGAAGGGGGTCAATACATATATATGGTAATAAAATAAATTGTGAATATTATTGCTTACGCACTTGAAATTGTTCTTTAGTGTAGCCCCGCTTAGGGGTCATCGCGTTGTAGATGAACTCGCAATCATAGTATCCACAAAAATCATTCCCGGTTTCCTACAACAAGCACTTTACGAGAAATAGAGTTCAATCAAACTGATAATCAAGCATGATAAATGGTATTGATGAAACTAGAATCAATGGGAGATTTGTGGAACTAGCTAGTAGAACTTACTTTCGGGTGTGTAAATCGCAGCTCCCCCGGCAGTGCCCGAACAATTGCTGTGAACTATTTCCAAACCCTGCGAGACAAAGAAAATAATTACTTGATATCAGGAAATGAACAAAGTTGCCGATATGATGCGATAATGATCGATTGAACTTACTTCTGGAGCATTTCAGTCATGTCTGCATAATCGTGGGGATCTTTTTGTTTCGAGTGGAAACCATTTGCACTAAGACGATTACTACTCCCCGCTCAAGCTTAATCTCTAGCAGAATAAAGTGGAAACTGCGCACGCATGCACAACTCATCAATTACATTACTATAAACCTCAAGTAATAAGGAAAACCGAATATGCACAAGACAGTAACACTCACTTGAAGTTGTAAGAAAAGAGTATTGACCCTTTGTTTTGATTTTTAAGCAACGATTCTAGCAAGTTCTCCTTGGTTTCTGTGGCATTCTTTTGAACCGTATACTCATGTATGAAATTTGGGTTAATGAACCCAATGTCATAGATTTGTGCTTTTCTGCATTCGGCGATCTTCAATCTGCATAATATAGTAAGGATAATTATATATACATGCAATGAAAGAGCTGAGCTATATACATAGAGAGACTTAATTACAGAAGTAGTACTTACAGACAGTAGCAAGTCACGATTGTTTTGTCGAGGGCTTTTTGATTGTATAACTGGAATATCTCCTCAAATTCAACATTCAACAGTTCCATTCCAACAAGGTCGTGCTACTCTTTAACTAACAGTATCAAAGAATCCTTCCCAGACCGCGAGAGGTTTTCATGTACCATTCATGGAATTTTCGCATCATCGTTGTTAGAGGAGGACGATCAGGTTTGCCGATATGTCGAGACGAAGCCCCTGGTCCACCTATCGTAATAACGTTGGTCGGTTGGTAACGCTGAAGTCCCCGAAGTAGGTCGATGAAGAGATGATGAAACCCCTAGTTTATCCAAGGTGACGAGGCAAGCCGGTAAAGTGATACCGGAGCCACCATATCAGCCGACATGTCAATAATGGGTTGGCGATATGGACCTCGTTTTGAAGAAAAGATAGTGGGGTGATGCCGGCGTAGGGTGGCTCGTTGAGATGACGACACAACTCGGTCGACACACACGGGACAAGAACGTCGCCTTGCCGAGGGGGTGGCGTGGCTCAATCTAGGTCGACTACCTGCACACATTAGATAGTGCGAGCGAAAGACACTAACAAATAATAACAATAATAAATTTCATCTACTTAATTAATTGAAGGAGGTATATAATTAAAGGAACATGGCCTGTGCTTTGAGGTCTACTCGGTGGTGTTGTGGCGTGGAGACATCGGCGCAGGTCGGCTAACCGAGGTGACGGAATGACACAATCACTACTGATTTTTAATGTCCGCTCGACCACGGACTAAGAGGATCGACGCAGACAAGAAACATCAGATGACAAGAAGCTAGGAGGATCGACGCAGACAAGAAACACCAGGTTCGGGTGTCTGTAATATCTCTGTGAATAATAGTGTAGTACAAACCGACAGAAAATATTCTGTGTAAAGGAATTTACTTGTAAACGTATAGCGGAAAAATTAAACCCGTTTGACGGCAATGACCATAGCGGCAATGACCATAGCAGACCGAAGCAAACAAAAGGAAGTGATCTGCACAAAACTAGTATGAATAGTACCAAGAATAGATTTGCTTTTATCTTTCAGCAAAAAGTAACGAAGGATTAGTATCAGCGCAAATACTGGATTAAAATAAGGAAAAGAGACTCCCTGGTGCTCCTTTTTTTGGATTGGTTTGAAAGAGCTTATCACGCTTGCTGCGTGATGGTGCTCCCTGTTTGACTTTAGAGGCAATCACGTAGTTGTAGTATTATTATTTTTTGCGGGGAACTAAGGAGCTTTATTTATACGATGATCCACCAGCCACATCAGTCATAAGGCTGGTGACCAGAAAACCCGGGGGAGTCCATCCAACACTCCGTCGCCTTCAATGTGTATGCATGTTTAGCACAAAGGTGAGCTGGAACGTTAGCATGTCTCCTTACATGATGAATGTCAAAATAAGTAAAATAAGCAACAAGCTCCTCAATATCTAAGAGTAACGGCGCTATTACAGAGCGCGAATTCTGGCGCGATTTCCAGAGGTTGACCACTTCCAAGCTGTCTGTTTCAATTTCGACCCGCGCAAAACCAAGTAGCATTGCCACTACCACACCTTCATGCACCGCTCTTGCCTCCGCAACGAGAGGATCTGTGATACCTGGGCACAGCTTACAGCAAGCTCTGATCAAAGACAAAGATGATCGGGCCACACCCCCAATACCTCCTCTATGCTCTAGCATCGCAACACCAGCGTCTGTGTTGATTTTTATGCACTAATCATCCGGTGGTCTCCACCCATTCCCGGCAAGAGCTTGCAGCCTTGACCGGCAGCTCCAACACCGTTAACACATCTTTGATCATCTTTAGTGACTGGACAGGTTCCATACAAGCTTTGTCATGAGTGATATTGTTTCGAGATGCCCAGATTGCCCACATCACCGTGATGATCTTTGCCCTATCTGACGCATCAAACCGATCATCACATAGAATATCTCTAGACCATACCATCATATGCAACTCCGGAAGCTTGATGTCAAGCCACCGATGTGCTTCCCTCCAGAAGTTTTTTGCATGACTACATTTTATCAATACATGATACATGTCCTCATCCGCTCCCTGGCATACTTTGCACATGGCTGTTGTCGTAATATGCCTGTAATGAAGAGTACCCTCGATAGGAAGGATCCCACGCAGCACTCGCCACCAGAACACATGAACCTTTGCTACCACGTTCAGCTTCCAAACCTTTGTCCATAATTGTTTGTTTGTCTCTGAGGATTCGGTGACCGACCCTTCTTCTAGAGCACGATGCTCGTTGCGAATCATAAGATTTCGATACGCTGACTTGACAGTATAGATACCTGATTTCTCCGCCCACCATGCCCACATATCATCTCCTCCAAACCTTCGCAAGGGGATATTTAGAATGGCCTCTGCTTCAGGAGGGATGGAATTTTCATGCACCACATTTCTCTTCCATGTCCCCGCTTCAACATCAATCAGATCTGAGACTTTGGCTAGATTAGTGGCCCCAATATGCACCGATGGCTTCATGGAAATCAGACCTCGGATCCAGGGGTCATTCCATATTGACGCGGTTGTTCCATCACCAATCCGCTTGATCATACCAACCACCAAGGCTTCTCTTCCTGCCATGATCGCACTCCAAGTAGTAGAGGCATGGGAATGCGCGGTGGCTGCGAGGAAGTTGGTAGTCGGGAAATACTTCCCTTTGAGCACCCGTGCACAGAGCGACCCCGGGCTAGATTAAATAGTTGAAGATATCTGAATCCCATTCCTCCCTTCACTTTCCGTGATGTAAGAGTGTCACATTCCGTCCAATGCAGAGACCGGCGATCAAGAGAGCTACTCCATTAGTATTGGGCCATGCATGAGGTAAAACCCTTGCATACTTCCTTCGTTAATTTGAAACAACTCCTAGAGAACGTTGGGATCGACTGCGCGATGATATGTCTCCAAGGTATCTATAATTTTTGTTTGTTCCATGCTATTATATTATCCTTCTTAGATGCTTTGTCATCATTCTATTACCACTTTATATCATTTTGGGGACTAACCTATTGACATAGTGCTAGTTGTTGTTTTTGCTTGTTTTCTATTTTGCAGAAAATCAATATCAAATGGAGTCCAATCGTGACGAAACTCTTTGGAGATTTTTCTGGACCAGAAGACACCCAATGGACCAAAGAAGTGCCTAGGAAGTGGGCCGACGATACCACAACCCACCAGGTCGCTCCAGGGGGCCTGCCCACGCCCTGGTGGGTTGTGCCCTCCTCGAGACCCCTCTCCACCGCCCATGACGCCTATAAATTCCTAAATATTCCAAAAACCCTAGAAGAGTTGACGAAACAAAATTCCAGCCACCGCAAGTTCTAGAACCTCAAGATCCAATCTAGAAACCTCGAGATCCACCACTGATGGGTGCCTCTCTCTCTCTCTCTCTCTCTCTCTCTTAGACAGTAGCTAGATGGCTTTCTCTCTCTCTTATGATTCTCAATACAATGGTCTCTTGGAGATCTATTTGATGTAAACTTTTGCGGTGTGTTTATTGGGATCCGATGAATTTTGAGTTCATGATCAGTTTCTATCCATGAATATTATTTGAGTCTTCTTTGATCTCTTATATGCATGATTGCTTATAGCCTCAGATTTATTCTTCAAATCTTTGGTTTAGTTAGTCCAACTAGATCGACTTGCGGTGTTCTTCGAATGTTTTTGCCATGAGAAGAGGTGCTTTGTGATGGGTTCGATCTTGCGGTGTTCTTTCCTAGTGACAAAAGGGGCAGCAAGACATGCATGTGTCGTTTCTATTAAGGATAGCAAGATGGGGTCTATTCCTACATGAATACATCTTGTCTACATCATGTCATCGTTCTTATTGCATTACTGCATTTTTCCATGAACTTAATACACTAGATGCATGTTGAATGACGGTCGATGTGTGGAGTAATAGTGGCAGATGCAGGCGACAGTCGGTCTTTTTATCTTGGAGGTGATGCCTATATAATGATCATTTCCTTGGATATCATCATGACTATTTGATTTGCTATTAGTTGCCCAGCAGTAATTTGTTCATCCACAGTGCGCTATACTCATGAGAGAAGCCACTAGTGAACCCTACGGCACCTGAGTCTACTTTTCCATCATATTGCTTTCCGATCTACGTTTTTGCAATCTTTGTTTTCAGATCTACAAAACCAAAAACCTAAGAATATATTGCTGCACATTTACTCTTTTATTTTGTGTTCTTGAGAGATCTATCTCTCCTATCTATCATTACCTAATCTATCTTATTATCGTAGAGAGCGTGACAACCTCTCTTTCAGGTCGGGTTACAAGTATTTGTTGTTTGTGTGCAGGTGATGTTTACGTGGGTGTGTGATCTTCCTCTATGGTTTCATAACTGAGGGAAATACTTACCGTCGTGGTGTTGCATTAACCCTTCCTCTTTGGGGAAATACCGACATAGTCTCAATCCACGTCATGCCACACACTTTAGGCGTACCTCTTGGCCCGCGCATGAAATCACATGTTCCAACCCGCTCTACAATTTGCTACCTAGCCTCTCGTTCAGATGATCAAAAGTTCCACTTGTGATCCACCCTGTTGCAGTGGGTTACCCGAGATATCTCTCATTGAAGGCTTCAACTGAAATACCAAGAAGATTTTTCAGATTTTTTCTAAATGGATCCGGTGTGTTCGGGCTCAAATATATGGTGTTGTTCTCTCTATTTACACATTGTCCCGAACTATCACTGTAGATCCTCACAACTTGGTTCAACCTTTGGGCGCTCGCCTCCTTAGCATTCATGAAGATCAAATTGTCATCAGCAAAAAGGAGATGATTTACCCAAGGTGAATTGTTGCTGACTCTAACCCCACTGAGGCTATTTAGAAGTGTCGTAAAACCCTCGACACGGGGTATGAATAGGTAAGGGGAATAGGGATCCCCTTGGTGCATACCCGTAGATTGAGTGAAGGAACCCATCAATTCCCCATTCACACGTATTGTAAACCTGACAGAAGTCACACACTTCATCATCAGTCTAACAAAACTCTAACTGAAACCCATCCTTGTGATGATAGCTTCAAGATAGCGCCATTCAACTCTATCATATGCTTTCATCATATCAAGTTTGATAGCACACAGATGATTTTTTTCCTTCTTCCATCACCACATCGCATGGACGCTCTCATAAGTAATTAAGACATTATCAGTGATAAGGGGACCAGTCATAAGTGCACCCTATTCTTCACTATTAATCTAATCCAGAAACACCCTTGCGCTGTTCGTGATACACTTGGACGCAGTCTTATATAAAACAAGACATAAAGATATTGGCCTATATTGTGGGATGCGCGGTGGGTACCTTACTTTAGGTATAAGGGTAATGGAGGTGTCATTCATCACCATCGGCAGCTCACCACCATTCAAAAAATCCAAAACAGCCAGTACTATGTCATCTTGAAGGAGATCCTAATGCCGTTGAAAAAATCCCGTCGTAAAACCATCCACCCCTGGTGCTTTGGATGGGGCCATTTGAAATAAAGCTACCTTGACCTCATGAGCTGTAAATGGCTTATTGAGATGCTCATTCATGAGCGGGGTCAACTTAGGCGGGATCAGATTGAGCAGCTCGTCCATAGGCCGAAACCCCTCTGAGGTATATAAATTTTCATAAAAACCTTGGACTTCTGCATGATTATCTTCGATAGTCTGACATGTTGAGCCATTCGCTTTTTCTAGAAACTCAATTTTATTTAAGTTTTTCCCTTGAGTTGCCTGGGTATGAAAGTACCATGTGTTACGATCACCCTGACGCAGCCAAAGGACTCTGGATCTTTAATGCATCCAGATTTCCTCTTAAGGGAGGGCTTCAAGCAAGTCCTTTCCAACTGCACCCTCCTCTTCAATTGGACCACGCCCCATAGAGCGGGACCATAGGCGATCAAGTTTTGTGCGCAGCTTCCAAACCTTGCATGCTAAATCTCCAAACTCCTTAGCTCCCCAACTAGCAATTTTCTGTTGCATATCATTGAGATCACTAACCATACCAGCCAAACCATGTAGTCCAGCTCACTTTTGCCACTGTTGGAATAGTAGGTGGTCATAATCACCATGTGTCTGCCAAACATCCTCATAACAAAACTGCCTAGCAGATCATGTACTTGTTCCAACCAAAGTCTCTCGTGGATAAATTATGACAAAACAATGATCCGACTCCATGGTTGAAACATGCCGAACATGTGGGTCAGGGAACATGTGGACATATTGAAGATTCCGACCCCCCTCTGTCCAGTCTAGCCTTTACATTTGCGTCTCCCTGTTGTCCATTGTCCCAAATGCATTCTGTCTCGGACCAACCGAGGTCCTGGAACGAAGAATCGTCGACTGCCTCTCTGAAGGCCCTCATTTGATTTTCTGGACGAGACGCTCGAGAGAAGTGTTCAGAGGAAGTAATTGTTTCGTTGAAATCACCAACACAAAGCCAAACTTCGTGTTGGACTGCACATACTATGCGTAAGAACCTCCAACTATGTGGTCGATCTTCCACTCTTGGTGCTCCATAGAAACCAGTGACCCTCCACTCTTGCGATCCTCGGATCTTCTTCTTTACTAGAACGTCGATGTGGCTGGAACTGTAGTTTTTCAGCTCCACATCCAACTCATCCGTCTAGAACAAACCAATACCACCACTAAGGCCAGTACTTCCCACCGCAAAACATATTGTAAAACCAAGCAATTTTTGCAGACTCTCCACCCTTTTGGCTGAGATTTTAGTTTCCATCACAAAGAGGAGAGCGGGCCCTTCCTGCTTTACCACACATCAAAGCTCTCGAACTATCGACTGTTTCCCAAGCCCTCGACAGTTCCAACTCAAACAACTCACTGGTTCAGGCAGGGCTGACTTGCAGTCGCTACCAACGTTTCTGAATTGTTCGGGCTAGGTTCATTTTTCGTTAGCTCCCTGTCGGTGTTAGAATCCCCTACGGAACCACCATGAGCAACACTCTCAGTTTCTTTTTCTCCGTCATCCTGGTGAGGAGTATTTATCATGAGTGGCCGATCCACCCTCCTATAATTTTGGTTCTGATTTTGAGGACGCCCCATTCTCTTTTCCTGGTAACTTCTGTTCTTTGCAGGGGATGTTACCTCAGTCGTATTCTTGGCCGTAGTGCTCAATTTTTTTATATCCACCTTGCTTTTCGGGGGGACGCCCTTGTCGAACTCTCACTCGAGGCAGCATTTTTCCAATCATCGTGCGCCCTCAGACCTTTGCCGAATGGAAGATCTCCATTCCCATCCCTCGTTCCCGGCGTCAAACAAAACAGATCTGAGTGACCCTATTTTCCAAATGAGGATGCATGCATCTCCTCCTCTTTGATTCAATTAGTACCCACCTCCTCAAAGGTTTATTGACATCAAGAGTTAACTGATAACCCACAAGTATAGGGGATTGCAACAGTTTTTGAGGATAGAGTATTCAACCCAAATTTATTGATTCGACACAAGGGGAGCCAAAAAATATTCTTGAGCATTAGCAGCTGAGTTGTCAATTCAACCACACCTGAAAGACTTAATATTTGTAGCAAAGTATTCAGTAGCAAAGTAGTATGGAAGTACCATCAACGATGGCAAAATAGTGATTATAACAGTAGCAACGGAAAAGTAACTTAGCAAGGATCAATATGTGAAAATATTGTAGTCAATGCATGAGTGATGGATAATTATGTTAGATGGCATTCATCATGCAAATGTTATAACATTGGGTGACACAGAACTAGCTCCAATTCATCAATGTAATGTAGGCATGTATTCCATATATAGTCATACTTGCTTATGGAAAAGACCTTGCATGACATATTTTTTCCTACCCTCCTATGGCAGCGGGGTCCTAATGGAAACTAAGGGATAGTAAGGCCTCCTTTTAATAGAGAACCGAACCAAAGCATTAGCACTTAGTGAATACATGAACTTCTCAAACTACGGTAATCACCGGAAAGAATCCCAGTTATTATCACCCTGGGGAATGTGGTTCATAACTCGTAATAGGTGTCTACAACCTGCAATATAGGATCAACAACACATATATATTCATGAAAACATAATAGGTTCATATCTGAAATCATGGCACTCGGGCCTTAGTGACAAGCATTAAGCATAGCAAACTCATAGCAACATCAATCTTAGAACATAGTGGATACTAGGGATCAAACCCAAACAAAACTAACTCGATTAGATGGTAAATCTCATCCAACCCATCACCGTCTAGAAAGCCTATGATGGAATTACTCATGAACGATGAAGAGCATCGTGAAATTGGTGATGAAGGATGGTTGTTGATGACGACGGCATCGATTTCCCCTCTGCGGAGCTCAAAATGCACTCCAGATCTACCGTCGCGAGGAAGAACAGGAGGTGGTGGCGGTTCCGTATCATGAAACATGATGAACTCTTCTATCTGATTTTTTCCTCTCCAAATAGGGTTATATGGATTTTGAGTTGAGGTCGGACGAGTTGTAGGGGGCCCACAGGCCACCTGGGCGCGCCCCTCTAGGGCTCGCCCCTACGTTGTATCGAATGGGTGGACCCCCTCTGGTTGATTCTTTCGCTAGTATTTTTTATTAATTCAAATATATTCTCCATAAATTTTCAGGTCAGTTCGAGAACTTTTATTTCTACACAAATATAACACCAAGGCAATTCTGCTGAAAACAGCGTCACTCCGGGTTAGTTCCATTCAAATCGTGCAAATTATAATCCAAAACAAGGGCAAAAGAGTTTGGAAAAGTAGATACAATGGAGACGTATCAACTCCCTCAATCTTAACCCATTGCTTTGTTGGGGAACGTTGCATGGGAAACAAAAAATTCCTACGTTCACGCAAGACCTATCCATGGTGATGAGCATCTACGAGAGGGAGAGTGGATCTACATACCCTTGTAGATCGCTAAGCGGGAAGCGTTAAGAAACGCGGTTGATGTAGTCGAACGTCTTCGCGATCCAATCACGATCCGTCCCGATCTAGCACCGAACGGACGGCACCTCCGCGTTCAGCACATGTACGGCTTGATGACGATCTCCGCCATATTGATCTAGCAAGAGGTGGTGGAGAGGTGGAAGAGTTCTCTGGCAGCGTGACGGCACTCCGGCGATGGTAGTCGAGCTGTTCCGGCAGGGCTTCGCCTAAGCACTTCAGGAAACCGATCTAGAGGAGAAACTATGCACTGGAGAAGAGGGCAGCACGTGGCAGAAAATTATGTGCAAAAACCCTCAAAACCACTAGTATATATAGGAGGAGGGGAGGAGGAGGCTTGGCCCTCAAGGGGCCAGCCCTAGGCTTCGGCCGAACCAAGGAGGGAGGAGTCCTCCTCCTCAACTCCTAGTAGGATTAGGACTCCTTCCTTATTTGTTCCTTTTTGCCTTTTTCCACCTTTTTCATGTTGGGATTTTCTTCCCAGACGCATGGGCCTTGTGTCGGACTTCCACCAGACCACTAAGGGCTGGTATTGACCTTACCACAGCCCATGTAGCCTCTTGGGTCGAAATACCCCTCCCGATGGTCCCCCGGTACACTACCAGCACTCCCGGTACCCTACCGATGAGCCCGAAACTTTTCCGGCGACCAAAACAGGACTTCCTATATATCAATCTTTACCTCCGGACCATTCCGGAGCTCCTCGTGATGGACGGGATCTCATCCGGGACTCTGAACAACCTTCGGTCACCACCATGCATAACTCTATACTACTGAAACGTCACCAAACCTTAAGTGTGCAGACCCTGCGGGTTCGAGAACTATGTAGACATGACCGAGACACCTCTACGGTCAATAACCAACAGCGGTACCTGGATGCCCATATTGGTTCCTACATATTCTACAAAGATCTTTATAGGTCGAACCTCTATGTCAAGGATTCAGTTAATCCCGTATGATGTTCCCTTTATTCTTCGGTATGTTACTTGCCCGAGATTCGATCGTTGGTATCTATATACCTAGTTCAACCTCGTTACCAGCAAGTCTCTTTACTCATTCCATAATACAAGATCCCGTGGCTAACACTTAGCCACATTGCTTGCAAGGCTTTATTGTGATGTTGTATTACCGAGTGGGCCCTGAGATACCTCTCCGTCACACGGAGTAACAAATCCCAGTCTTGACCCATGCCAACTCAACAGACACCCTCGGAGATACCTGTAATGCACCTTTATAGTCACCCAGTTACGTTGCGACGTTTGATACACACAAGGCACTCCTCCGGTGTTCGTGAGTTTCATGATCTCATGGTCATAGGAACATATACTTGACATGCAGAAAACAGTAGCAATAAACTGACACGATCATATGCTATGTTTGTAGTTTGGGTCTTGTCCATCACATCATTATTCTAATGATGTGATCCCATTATCAAATGACATCACATGTCAATGGTTAGGAAATCTTGACCATCTTTGATTAACGAGCTAGTTCACTAGAGGCATACTAGGGACCAAGTGTTGTCTATTTACCCACACATGTAATGTGTTTCCAATCAATACAATTATAGCATGGATAATAAAAAATTATCATGAACAAGGAAATATAATAATAAAAACTTTATTTATTGCCTCCAGGGCATATTTCCAACAGTCTCCCACTTGCACTAGAGTCAATAATCTAGTTCACATCACTATGTGATTTACATTGTAATGAATCGAACACCCATGCAATTCTGGTGTTGATCATGTTTAGCCCTTGGAAGAGGTTTAGTCAACGGGTCTGCAACATTCAGATCCGTGTGCACTTTGCAAATATTTATGTCCTTCTCCTCAATGTAATCGCGGATGAAGTTGAAGCGACGCTTTATGTGTCTGGTCCTCTTGTGAAACCTTGGTTCCTTGGCCAGAGCAATGGCACCAGTGTTGTCACAGAACAGGTTCATTCGATTCAGTGCACTGGGCACTACTCCAAGATCTGTCATGAACTGCTTCATCCAGACACCTTCCTCCGCCGCCTCCGAGGCTGCGATGTACTCCGCTTTGCATGTAGAATCGGCTACCATGCTTTGCTTGGAACTGCACCAGCTTATCGCTCCCCCATTGAGAATAAATATGTATCCGGTTTGTGACTTAGAGTCATTCGGATCAGTGTCAAAGCTTGCATCGACGTAACCCTTTACGACGAGCTCTTCATCACCTCCATAATGAGAAACATTTCCTTAGTCCTGTCGGGTACTTAAGGATATTCTTGACCGCCGCCCAGTGCTCCATTCCAGGATCACTTTGAAACCTTCCGGCCATACTTATGGCAAGGCTAACATCGGGTCTTGTGCACAGCATTGCATACATGATAGAGCCTATGGCTGAAGCATAGGGGATGACACTCATCTTTTCTCTATCCTCTGCAGTCTTTGGGCATTGAGTCTTACTCAACTTCACACCTTGTAACACAGGCAAGAACCCCTTCTTGGCCTGATCCATTTTGAACTTCTTCAAAACTTTATCAAGGTATGTGCTCTGTGAAAATGCTATTAAGCGTCTCGATCTATCTCTATAGATCTTAATGCCTAATATGAAAGCAGCTTCTCCTAGGTCCATCATTGAAAAACTCTTGTTCAAATATTCCTTCATGCTTTCCAGCTTTTCTATATTGTTTCCAATTAGCAATTTGTCATCCACATATAACACTAGAAACACTATAGAGCTCCCACTCACTTTCTTGTAAATACAAGCTTCTCCATAAACTTGTATAAACTCAAACGCTTTGATCACCTCATCAAAGAGCTTATTTCAACTCCGAGATGCTTGCACCAGCCCATAAATGGATCGCTGGAGTTTGCAAACTTTGTCAGCATTCTCTGGATCAATAAAATCTTCTGGTTGCATCATATACAACTCTTCCTCAAGAAAACCATTGAGGAATGCTGTTTTGACATCCATCAGCCAAATTTCATAGACGAAATAAGCAGCTATTGCTAACATGATTCTGACGGACTTAAGCATCACTACGGGTGAGAAGGTCTCATCGTAGTCAACTCCTTGAACTTGTGAAAAACCCTTTGCCACAAGTCGAGCTTTATGGACGGTGGCATTACCGTCCGCGTGTGTCTTCTTCTTAAAGATCCATTTGTTCTGAATGGCCTTTCACCCTTCAGGTAATACTTCCAAAGTCCACACTTTGTTTTTATACATGGATCCCATCTCGGATTTCAAGGCCTCTAACCATTTCTCGGAATCCGGGCCCATCATTGCTCCTCCATAGCTCCTAGGTTTATTGTTGTCCAAAAACATGACATCCAAGACAGGGTTGCCATACCACTCAGGAGTAGTACGCGCCCTTGTCGACCTACGAGGTTCAATAGTAACTTGATCCGAAGCTTCATGATCACCATCATTAACTTCCTCTTCAACTATCGTAGGCTCTACAGAAACATCTTTCTATGCTGCGCTACTCTCTGGTTGAAGTAAAGGTTCAATAACCTCATCAAGCTCTATTTTCCTCCCACTCAATTCTTTTGAGAGAAACTCTTTCTCAAGAAATGTTACGTTCTTAGCGACAAACACTTTGTCTTCAGATCTGAGATAGAAGGTATACCCGACTGTATCTTTCGGGTATCCTATAAAGACGCATTTTTCCGCTTTGGGTTCCGGCTTTTCAGGCTGAAGCTATTTGGCATAAGCATCACATCCCCAAACTTTAAGAAATGATAACTTTGGCCTATTGCCAAACCATAGTTCATATGGCGGCATCTCAACGGATTTCGATGGTGCCCTATTTAAAGTGAATGCAGCTATCTCTAATGCATAACCTCAAAACGATAGTGGAAAATCAGCAAGAGACATCATAGAACGCACCATATCTAATAAGGTTCGATTATGACGTTCGGACACACCATTACGCTGTGGTGTTCCGGGCGGTGTCAACTGTGAAACAATTCCACACTGTCTTAAGTGACTGCCAAACTCATAACTCAGATATTCACCTCCTCGGTCAGATCGCAGGAACTTAATCCTCTTGTTACGATGATTCTCAACTTCACTCTGAAATTGCTTGAACTTTTCAAACGTTTCAGACTTGTGTTTCATTAAGTAAATATACCCATATCTACTTAAGTCATCAGTGAAGGTGAGAAAATAATGATATCCACCACGCGCTGTAACATTCATTGGACCACACACATCAGTATGTATGATTTCCAATAAGTCACTTGCCCGTTCCATTGTTCTAGAGAACGGCGTTTTAGTCATCTTGCCCATGAGGCATGGTTCACATATGTCAAGTGATTCAAAATCAAGTGACTCCAAAAGTCCATCAGCATGGAGCTTCCTCATGCATTTTACACCAATATGACCTAAATGGCAGTGCCACAAGAAAGTGGTACTATCATTATCAACTCTACATCTTTTGGCATCAATGTTATGAACATGTGTGTCATCACTATCAAGATCCAATATGAATAAACCGCTAACATTGGGTGCATGACCATAAAAGATATTACTCATATAAATAGAACAACCTTTATTCTCTGATTTAAATGAGTAACCGTCTCGCAATAAACAAGATCCAGATATAATGTTCATGCTTAACGTAAGCACTAAATAACAATTATTCAGGTTCATCACTAATCCCGATGGTAATGGAAGAGAGAGCGTGCCGACGGCGATCACATCAACCTTGGAACCATTTCCCATGTGCATCGTCACTTCGTCCTTTGCCAGCCTTCGTTTATTCCATAGTTCCTGCTTTGAGTTGCAAATGAGAGCAACCGAACCGGTATCAAATATCCAGGCACTACTACGAGAGCTAGTAAGGTACACATCAATAACATGTATATCATATATACCTTGTTTTTCGTTGGCCGCCTTCTTGTCAGCCAGGTACTTGGGGCAGTTCCGCTTCCAGTGACCAGTTCCCTTTCAATGAAAGCACTCAATTTTTGGCTTGGGTCCATGCTTGGGCTTCTTTATAGGAGTAGCAACTGCTTTGCCATCTTTCTTGATTTTACCCTTCTTGCCCTTGACCTTTCCCTTGCCATTCTTATTGAAACTAGTGGTTTTATTGACCATCAACACTTGATGTTCTTTCTGGATTTCAAACTCAGCGACTTTTAGCATCGCAAACAGCTCAGCGATTGACTTGTTCATCCCGTGCATGTTATAGTTCATCACAAAGCTCTTGTAACTAGGTGGCAGTGATTGAAGAACTCTGTCAGTGATCACCTCTGGCGGAAGGGAAATTCCCAACTCCGCTAGACGAGTTGAATACCCAGACATTCTGAGTATATGTTCACTGATAGACCCGTTCTCCTCCATCTTGCAAGCATAGAACTTATCAGAGGTTTCATACCTCTCGATAATGGCATTCTTCTGAAAGATAAACTTCAACTCCTGGAACATCTCATATGCTCCCTGACGTTCAAAACGTCTTTCAAGTCCCGGTTCTAAGCCATACAATATCGCACACTGAACTATTGAGTAATCTCTAGTATGTGCCTCCCAAGCATTCTTAACGTCTTCGGATGACACATCTTCTGGTTGGTCACCAAGCGGCGCATCAAGGACATATGATTTCTGGGAAGCCATGAGGATAATCCTCAGATTACGGGCCCAGTCAACAATGTTACTTCCATCATCTTTCAACTTAGCTTTCTCTAAGAACGCATTAAAATTCAGGGGTGCTACTGCGCGAGCCATTGATCTACAACATAAATATGCAAAGGTTACTTAGACTATTGTTCAAGATAATGAGTTTTAGTTAATCAAATTTTACTAAAGCTCCCACTCAAATTGACATCCCTTAGGTCATCTGAGTGTCACATGATCCAAATTCACCAACTCAAGTCCGATCATCACGTGAGTTGAGGTGGCTTCAATGGTGAACATCATTATGTTGATCATATCTACTATATGACTCATGTTCGACCTTTCGGTCTCTTGTGTTCCGAGGCCATGTCTGTACATGCTAGGCTCATCAAGTTTAACCCGAGTGTTCTGCATGTGCAACACTGGCTTGCACCCGTTGTATGTGAACGTAGAGTCTATCACACCCGATCATCACGTGGTGTCTCAACACGACGAACTTTCGCAAAGGGGCACACTCGGGGAGAACACAATTTATTTTGAAATTTAAGTGAGGGATCGCCTTATAATGCTACCGTCGGTCTAAGCAAAACAAGGTGCATAAAAGGATTAACATCACATGCAAATCATAAGTGACATGATATGGCCATGAACTTGTGCTTTTGATCTCCATCTAGAAAGCACTGGCATGATCTCCATCGTCACCGGCACGACACCATGATCTCCATCATCTTGATCTCCATCAACGTGTCGCCATCGGGGTTGTCACGCCCAACATGCTTCTACTAATATTGCTACCGATTAGCAATAAAGTAAAGCATTACATAGCGCTTAACGATTGACACGCATGTTGTACAATAATTAAAGACAACCCTATGGCTCCTGACGATTGTTGTACTCATCGACATGCAAGTCATGATAATCCATACATCACATAATCATCTCATAAATCACATATATCACATCATGTAATTGGCCATATCACATCACAACATACCCTGCAAAAACAAGTTAGACGTCCTCTAATTGTTGTTGCATGTTTTACGTGGCTGCTACGGGTATCTAGCAAGAACAATTCTCATCTACGCAAAAACCACAACGATGATACACTAGTTGCTTTTCAATCTTCTCAAGGACCACCTTTGTCGAATCCGATCCAACTAAAGTGAGGGAAACTGCCACCCGCAAGCCATCTATACAACAAGTTGCGATCGAGGGAACCGATCTCTCGTAAGCGTACGAGTAATGTTGGTCCGGGCCGCTTCATCTCACAATACCGCTGAACCAAAACACGACCAAGGGAGGAAGCAATCTAAGCATCAATGCCCACAAACTCTTTATGTTCTACTCGAGATCTCATCTACACATAGACCTAGCTCATTATGCCACTGTTGGGGAACGTCGCATGGGAAACAAAAAAATTCCTACGCACACGCAGATCTATTCATGGTGATGAGCATCTACGAGAGGGAGAGTGGATCTACGTACCCTTGTAGATCACTAGGCGGGAAGCGTTAAGAAATGCGGTTGGTGTAGTCGAACGTCTTCGCGATCCAAATCGCAGAGCGTCCCGCGATCCAATCACGATCCGTCCCGCGATCCAATCACGATCCGTCCCATGAAATTGATCACAATTCGTCCCACGAACTTGATCATGATCCGTCCCACGAACTTGATCACGATCCTTCCGATCTAGCGCCGAACGGATGGCACCTCCGTGTTCAGTACACGTACAGCTTGATGACGATCTCCGTCGTCTTGATCCAGCAAGAGGGAGCGGAGAGGAGGAAGAGTTCTCCGGCAGAGTGACGGTGCTCCGGTGATGGTGATGGAGGTATTCCAGCAGGGCTTCGCCTAAGCACTGAAGAAATCCGATCTAGAAGAGAAACTATGCACTGGAGGAACGGGCAGCACGTGGCTGAAAATTCTATGCAAAAACCCTAAAACCACTAGTATATATAAAAGTAAGAGAGGAGGAGGCTTGGCACAAGGGCCAAGCCTCCAAGGAGTCGGCCGAAACAGGTGGAGGAGGTGGACTCCACCTCCAATCCTAGTAGGACTAGGATTCACCCTATTTTTGCCTTTTTCCACTTTTTCTCTTCGGGCCTTTTTTCCCAAACTGCATGGGCTTTGTGTGGGACATCCACCCACCCACTAAGGGCTGGTAAACACTCTCCCACATCCCATGGAGCCTCTTGGGTCGAAATACCCCTCCCGATGGTCTCCCGGTACACTACCGGCACTCCCGGTACACTATCGATGAGCCCGAATCTTTTCCGGCGACCAAAATAGGACTTCCTTATATGAATCTTTACCTCCAGACCATTCCGGAGATCCTCGTGACGTCCGGGATCTCATCCAGGACTCCAAACAACATTCAGTCACCACCATACATAACTTTATACTACCAAAACGTCACCAAACCTTAAGTGTGCAGACCCTGCGTGTTCGAGAACTATGTAGACATGACCAAGACACCTCTACGGTCAATAACCAATAGCGGGACCTGGGTGCCCATATTGGTTCCTACATATTCTACGAAGATCTTTATCGGTCGTACCTCTATGTCAAGGATTCAGTTAATCCCGTATGATGTTCCCTTTGTTGTTCGATGTGTTACTTGCCCGAGATTCGATCGTCGGTATCTCCATACCTAGTTCAACCTCATTATCGGCAAGTCGCTTTACTCGTTCCGTAATACATTATCCCGTGACTAACACTTAGACACATTGCTTGCAAGGCTCATTGTGATATTGTATTACCGAGTGGGCCCTGAGATATCTCTCTGTCACACGGAGTAACAAATTCCAGTCTTGATCCATGCCAACTCAACAGACACCCTCGGACATACCTGTAGAGCACCTTTATAGTCACCCAGTTATGTTGCTACGTTTGATACACACAAGGCACTCCTCCGGTATCCGTGAGTTGCATGATCTCATGGTCATAGGAACACATACTTGACATGCAGAAAACAGTAGCAATAAACTGACACGATCATATGCCACGTTTGTAGTTTGGGTCTTGTCCATCACATCATTCTCCTAATGATGTGATCCCGTTATCAAATGACATCTCATGTCAATGGCTAGGAAACCTTGACCATCTTTGATCAACGAGCTAGTTCACTAGAGGCATACTAGGGACAAAGTGTTGTCTATTTACCCACACATGTAATGTGTTTCCAATTAATACAATTATAGCATGGATAATAAACGATTATCATGAACAATGAAATATAATAATAAACACTTTATTTATTGCCTCTAGGGCATATTTCCAACAGTTCATGCCGCATCTGCCACATCTAATTTGAAGAAGGGGGTCAATACATATATATGGTAATAAAATAAATTGTGAATATTATTGCTTACGCACTTGAAATTGTTCTTTAGTGTAGCCCCGCTTAGGGGTCATCGCGTTGTAGATGAACTCGCAATCATAGTATCCACAAAAATCATTCCCGGTTTCCTACAACAAGCACTTTACGAGAAATAGAGTTCAATCAAACTGATAATCAAGCATGATAAATGGTATTGATGAAACTAGAATCAATGGGAGATTTGTGGAACTAGCTAGTAGAACTTACTTTCGGGTGTGTAAATCGCAGCTCCCCCGGCAGTGCCCGAACAATTGCTGTGAACTATTTCCAAACCCTGCGAGACAAAGAAAATAATTACTTGATATCAGGAAATGAACAAAGTTGCCGATATGATGCGATAATGATCGATTGAACTTACTTCTGGAGCATTTCAGTCATGTCCGCATAATCGTGGGGATCTTTTTGTTTCGAGTGGAAACCATTTGCACTAAGACGATTACTACTCCCCGCTCAAGCTTAATCTCTAGCAGAATAAAGTGGAAACTGCGCACGCATGCACAACTCATCAATTACATTACTATAAACCTCAAGTAATAAGGAAAACCGAATATGCACAAGACAGTAACACTCACTTGAAGTTGTAAGAAAAGAGTATTGACCCTTTGTTTTGATTTTTAAGCAACGATTCTAGCAAGTTCTCCTCGGTTTCTGTGGCATTCTTTTGAACCGTATACTCATGTATGAAATTTGGGTTAATGAACCCAATGTCATAGATTTGTGCTTTTCTGCATTCGGCGATCTTCAATCTGCATAATATAGTAAGGATAATTATATATACATGCAATGAAAGAGCTGAGCTATATACATAGAGAGACTTAATTACAGAAGTAGTACTTACAGACAGTAGCAAGTCACGATTGTTTTGTCGAGGGCCTTTTGATTGTATAACTGGAATATCTCCTCAAATTCAACATTCAACAGTTCCATTCCAACAAGGTCGTGCTACTCTTTAACTAACAGTATCAAAGAATCCTTCCCAGACCGCGAGAGGTTTTCATGTACCATTCATGGAATTTTCGCATCATCGTTGTTAGAGGAGGACGATCAGGTTTGCCGATATGTCGAGACGAAGCCCCTGGTCCACCTATCGTAATAACGTTGGTCGGTTGGTAACGCTGAAGTCCCCGAAGTAGGTCGATGAAGAGATGATGAAACCCCTAGTTTATCCAAGGTGACGAGGCAAGCCGGTAAAGTGATACCGGAGCCACCATATCAGCCGACATGTCAATAATGGGTTGGCGATATGGACCTCGTTTTGAAGAAAAGATAGTGGGGTGATGCCGGCGTAGGGTGGCTCGTTGAGATGACGACACAACTCGGTCGACACACACGGGACAAGAACGTCGCCTTGCCGAGGGGGTGGCGTGGCTCAATCTAGGTCGACTACCTGCACACATTAGATAGTGCGAGCGAAAGACACTAACAAATAATAACAATAATAAATTTCATCTACTTAATTAATTGAAGGAGGTATATAATTAAAGGAACATGGCCTGTGCTTTGAGGTCTACTCGGTGGTGTTGTGGCGTGGAGACATCGGCGCAGGTCGGCTAACCGAGGTGACGGAATGACACAATCACTACTGATTTTTAATGTCCGCTCGACCACGGACTAAGAGGATCGACGCAGACAAGAAACATCAGATGACAAGAAGCTAGGAGGATCGACGCAGACAAGAAACACCAGGTTCGGGTGTCTGTAATATCTCTGTGAATAATAGTGTAGTACAAACCGACAGAAAATATTCTGTGTAAAGGAATTTACTTGTAAACGTATAGCGGAAAAATTAAACCCGTTTGACGGCAATGACCATAGCGGCAATGACCATAGCAGACCGAAGCAAACAAAAGGAAGTGATCTGCACAAAACTAGTATGAATAGTACCAAGAATAGATTTGCTTTTATCTTTCAGCAAAAAGTAACGAAGGATTAGTATCAGCGCAAATACTGGATTAAAATAAGGAAAAGAGACTCCCTGGTGCTCCTTTTTTTGGATTGGTTTGAAAGAGCTTATCACGCTTGCTGCGTGATGGTGCTCCCTGTTTGACTTTAGAGGCAATCACGTAGTTGTAGTATTATTATTTTTTGCGGGGAACTAAGGAGCTTTATTTATACGATGATCCACCAGCCACATCAGTCATAAGGCTGGTGACCAGAAAACCCGGGGGAGTCCATCCAACACTCCGTCGCCTTCAATGTGTATGCATGTTTAGCACAAAGGTGAGCTGGAACGTTAGCATGTCTCCTTACATGATGAATGTCAAAATAAGTAAAATAAGCAACAAGCTCCTCAATATCTAAGAGTAACGGCGCTATTACAGAGCGCGAATTCTGGCGCGATTTCCAGAGGTTGACCACTTCCAAGCTGTCTGTTTCAATTTCGACCCGCGCAAAACCAAGTAGCATTGCCACTACCACACCTTCATGCACCGCTCTTGCCTCCGCAACGAGAGGATCTGTGATACCTGGGCACAGCTTACAGCAAGCTCTGATCAAAGACAAAGATGATCGGGCCACACCCCCAATACCTCCTCTATGCTCTAGCATCGCAACACCAGCGTCTGTGTTGATTTTTATGCACTAATCATCCGGTGGTCTCCACCCATTCCCGGCAAGAGCTTGCAGCCTTGACCGGCAGCTCCAACACCGTTAACACATCTTTGATCATCTTTAGTGACTGGACAGGTTCCATACAAGCTTTGTCATGAGTGATATTGTTTCGAGATGCCCAGATTGCCCACATCACCGTGATGATCTTTGCCCTATCTGACGCATCAAACCGATCATCACATAGAATATCTCTAGACCATACCATCATATGCAACTCCGGAAGCTTGATGTCAAGCCACCGATGTGCTTCCCTCCAGAAGTTTTTTGCATGACTACATTTTATCAATACATGATACATGTCCTCATCCGCTCCCTGGCATACTTTGCACATGGCTGTTGTCGTAATATGCCTGTAATGAAGAGTACCCTCGATAGGAAGGATCCCACGCAGCACTCGCCACCAGAACACATGAACCTTTGCTACCACGTTCAGCTTCCAAACCTTTGTCCATAATTGTTTGTTTGTCTCTGAGGATTCGGTGACCGACCCTTCTTCTAGAGCACGATGCTCGTTGCGAATCATAAGATTTCGATACGCTGACTTGACAGTATACATACCTGATTTCTCCACCCACCATGCCCACATATCATCTCCTCCAAACCTTCGCAAGGGGATATTTAGAATGGCCTCTGCTTCAGGAGGGATGGAATTTTCATGCACCACATTTCTCTTCCATGTCCCCGCTTCAACATCAATCAGATCTGAGACTTTGGCTAGATTAGTGGCCCCAATATGCACCGATGGCTTCATGGAAATCAGACCTCGGATCCAGGGGTCATTCCATATTGACGCGGTTGTTCCATCACCAATCCGCTTGATCATACCAACCACCAAGGCTTCTCTTCCTGCCATGATCGCACTCCAAGTAGTAGAGGCATGGGAATGCGCGGTGGCTGCGAGGAAGTTGGTAGTCGGGAAATACTTCCCTTTGAGCACCCGTGCACAGAGCGACCCCGGGCTAGATTAAATAGTTGAAGATATCTGAATCCCATTCCTCCCTTCACTTTCCGTGATGTAACAGTGTCACATTCCGTCCAATGCAGAGACCGGCGATCAAGAGAGCTACTCCATTAGTATTGGGCCATGCATGAGGTAAAACCCTTGCATACTTCCTTCGTTAATTTGAAACAACTCCTAGAGAACGTTGGGATCGACTGCGCGATGATATGTCTCCAAGGTATCTATAATTTTTGTTTGTTCCATGCTATTATATTATCCTTCTTAGATGCTTTGTCATCATTCTATTACCACTTTATATCATTTTGGGGACTAACCTATTGACATAGTGCTAGTTGTTGTTTTTGCTTGTTTTCTATTTCGCAGAAAATCAATATCAAATGGAGTCCAATCGTGACGAAACTCTTTGGAGATTTTTCTGGACCAGAAGACACCCAATGGACCAAAGAAGTGCCTAGGAAGTGGGCCGACGATACCACAACCCACCAGGTCGCTCCAGGGGGCCTGCCCACGCCCTGGTGGGTTGTGCCCTCCTCGAGACCCCTCTCCACCGCCCATGACGCCTATAAATTCCTAAATATTCCAAAAACCCTAGAAGAGTTGACGAAACAAAATTCCAGCCACCGCAAGTTCTAGAACCTCGAGATCCAATCTAGAAACCTCGAGATCCACCACTGATGGGTGCCTCTCTCTCTCTCTCTCTCTCTCTCTCTCTCTCTCTCTTAGACAGTAGCTAGATGGCTTTCTCTCTCTCTTATGATTCTCAATACAATGGTCTCTTGGAGATCTATTTGATGTAAACTTTTGCGGTGTGTTTATTGGGATCCGATGAATTTTGAGTTCATGATCAGTTTCTATCCATGAATATTATTTGAGTCTTCTTTGATCTCTTATATGCATGATTGCTTATAGCCTCAGATTTATTCTTCAAATCTTTGGTTTAGTTAGTCCAACTAGATCGACTTGCGGTGTTCTTCGAATGTTTTTGCCATGAGAAGAGGTGCTTTGTGATGGGTTCGATCTTGCGGTGTTCTTTCCTAGTGACAAAAGGGGCAGCAAGACATGCATGTGTCGTTTCTATTAAGGATAGCAAGATGGGGTCTATTCCTACATGAATACATCTTGTCTACATCATGTCATCGTTCTTATTGCATTACTGCATTTTTCCATGAACTTAATACACTAGATGCATGTTGAATGACGGTCGATGTGTGGAGTAATAGTGGCAGATGCAGGCGACAGTCGGTCTTTTTATCTTGGAGGTGATGCCTATATAATGATCATTTCCTTGGATATCATCATGACTATTCGATTTGCTATTAGTTGCCCAGCAGTAATTTGTTCATCCACAGTGCGCTATACTCATGAGAGAAGCCACTAGTGAACCCTACGGCACCTGAGTCTACTTTTCCATCATATTGCTTTCCGATCTACGTTTTTGCAATCTTTGTTTTCAGATCTACAAAACCAAAAACCTAAGAATATATTGCTGCACATTTACTCTTTTATTTTGTGTTCTTGAGAGATCTATCTCTCCTATCTATCATTACCTAATCTATCTTATTATCGTAGAGAGCGTGACAACCTCTCTTTCAGGTCGGGTTACAAGTATTTGTTGTTTGTGTGCAGGTGATGTTTACGTGGGTGTGTGATCTTCCTCTATGGTTTCATAACTGAGGGAAATACTTACCGTCGTGGTGTTGCATTAACCCTTCCTCTTTGGGGAAATACCGACATAGTCTCAATCCACGTCATGCCACACACTTTAGGCGTACCTCTTGGCCCGCGCATGAAATCACATGTTCCAACCCGCTCTACAATTTGCTACCTAGCCTCTCGTTCAGATGATCAAAAGTTCCACTTGTGATCCACCCTGTTGCAGTGGGTTACCCGAGATATCTCTCATTGAAGGCTTCAACTGAAATACCAAGAAGATTTTTCAGATTTTTTCTAAATGGATCCGGTGTGTTCGGGCTCAAATATATGGTGTTGTTCTCTCTATTTACACATTGTCCCGAACTATCACTGTAGATCCTCACAACTTGGTTCAACCTTTGGGCGCTCGCCTCCTTAGCATTCATGAAGATCAAATTGTCATC
Organism: Hordeum marinum; assembly: GCA_022496015.1. NCBI lineage: Eukaryota > Viridiplantae > Streptophyta > Magnoliopsida > Poales > Poaceae > Hordeum > Hordeum marinum. Next base: position 510,499,345 of record CM039674.1, on the reverse strand, counting down.
AGCAAAAAGGAGATGATTTACCCAAGGTGAATTGTTGCTGACTCTAACCCCACTGAGGCTATTTAGAAGTGTCGTAAAACCCTCGACACGGGGTATGAATAGGTAAGGGGAATAGGGATCCCCTTGGTGCATACCCGTAGATTGAGTGAAGGAACCCATCAATTCCCCATTCACACGTATTGTAAACCTGACAGAAGTCACACACTTCATCATCAGTCTAACAAAACTCTAACTGAAACCCATCCTTGTGATGATAGCTTCAAGATAGCGCCATTCAACTCTATCATATGCTTTCATCATATCAAGTTTGACAGCACACAGATGATTTTTTTCCTTCTTCCATCACCACATCGCATGGACGCTCTCATAAGTAATTAAGACATTATCAGTGATAAGGGGACCAGTCATAAGTGCACCCTGTTCTTCACTATTAATCTAATCCAGAAACACCCTTGCGCTGTTCGTGATACACTTGGACGCAGTCTTATATAAAACAAGACATAAAGATATTGGCCTATATTGTGGGATGCGCGGTGGGTACCTTACTTTAGGTATAAGGGTAATGGAGGTGTCATTCATCACCATCGGCAGCTCACCACCATTCAAAAAATCCAAAACAGCCAGTACTATGTCATCTTGAAGGAGATCCTAATGCCGTTGAAAAAATCCCGTCGTAAAACCATCCACCCCTGGTGCTTTGGATGGGGCCATTTGAAATAAAGCTACCTTGACCTCATGAGCTGTAAATGGCTTATTGAGATGCTCATTCATGAGCGGGGTCAACTTAGGCGGGATCAGATTGAGCAGCTCGTCCATAGGCCGAAACCCCTCTGAGGTATATAAATTTTCATAAAAACCTTGGACTTCTGCATGATTATCTTCGATAGTCTGACATGTTGAGCCATTCGCTTTTTCTAGAAACTCAATTTTATTTAAGTTTTTCCCTTGAGTTGCCTGGGTATGAAAGTACCATGTGTTACGATCACCCTGACGCAGCCAAAGGACTCTGGATCTTTAATGCATCCAGATTTCCTCTTAAGGGAGGGCTTCAAGCAAGTCCTTTCCAACTGCACCCTCCTCTTCAATTGGACCACGCCCCATAGAGCGGGACCATAGGCGATCAAGTTTTGTGCGCAGCTTCCAAACCTTGCATGCTAAATCTCCAAACTCCTTAGCTCCCCAACTAGCAATTTTCTGTTGCATATCATTGAGATCACTAACCATACCAGCAAAACCATGTAGTCCAGCTCACTTTTGCCACTGTTGGAATAGTAGGTGGTCATAATCACCATGTGTCTGCCAAACATCCTCATAACAAAACTGCGTAGCAGATCATGTACTTGTTCCAACCAAAGTCTCTCGTGGATAAATTATGACAAAACAATGATCCGACTCCATGGTTGAAACATGCCGAACATGTGGGTCAAGGAACATGTGGACATACTGAAGATTCCGACCCCCCTCTGTCCAGTCTAGCCTTTACATTTGCGTCTCCCTGTTGTCCATTGTCCCAAATGCATTCTGTCTCGGACCAACCGAGGTCCTGGAACGAAGAATCGTCGACTGCCTCTCTGAAGGCCCTCATTTGATTTTCTGGACGAGACGCTCGAGAGAAGTGTTCAGAGGAAGTAATTGTTTCGTTGAAATCACCAACACAAAGCCAAACTTCGTGTTGGACTGCACATACTGTGCGTAAGAACCTCCAACTATGTGGTCGATCTTCCACTCTTGGTGCTCCATAGAAACCAGTGACCCTCCACTCTTGCGATCCTCGGATCTTCTTCTTTACTAGAACGTCGATGTGGCTGGAACTGTAGTTTTTCAGCTCCACATCCAACTCATCCGTCTAGAACAAACCAATACCACCACTAAGGCCAGTACTTCCCACCGCAAAACATATTGTAAAGCCAAGCAATTTTTGCAGACTCTCCACCCTTTTGGCTGAGATTTTAGTTTCCATCACAAAGAGGAGAGCGGGCCCTTCCTGCTTTACCACACATCAAAGCTCTCGAACTATCGACTGTTTCCCAAGCCCTCGACAGTTCCAACTCAAACAACTCACTGGTTCAGGCAGGGCTGACTTGCAGTCGCTACCGACGTTTCTGAATTGTTCGGGCTAGGTTCATTTTTCGTTAGCTCCCTGTCGGTGTTAGAATCCCCTACGGAACCACCATGAGCAACACTCTCAGTTTCTTTTTCTCCGTCATCCTGGTGAGGAGTATTTATCATGAGTGGCCGATCCACCCTCCTATAATTTTGGTTCTGATTTTGAGGACGCCCCATTCTCTTTTCCTGGTAACTTCTGTTCTTTGTAGGGGATGTTACCTCAGTCGTATTCTTGGCCGTAGTGCTCAATTTTTTTATATCCACCTTGCTTTTCGGGGGGACGCCCTTGTCGAACTCTCACTCGAGGCAGCATTTTTCCAATCATCGTGCGCCCTCTGACCTTTGCCGAATGGAAGATCTCCATTCCCATCCCTCGTTCCCGGCGTCAAACAAAACAGATCTGAGTGACCCTATTTTCCAAATGAGGATGCATGCATCTCCTCCTCTTTGATTCAATTAGTACCCACCTCCTCAAAGGTTTATTGACATCAAGAGTTAACTGATAACCCACAAGTATAGGGGATTGCAACAGTTTTTGAGGATAGAGTATTCAACCCAAATTTATTGATTCGACACAAGGGGAGCCAAAAAATATTCTTGAGCATTAGCAGCTGAGTTGTCAATTCAACCACACCTGAAAGACTTAATATTTGTAGCAAAGTATTCAGTAGCAAAGTAGTATGGAAGTACCATCAACGATGGCAAAATAGTGATTATAACAGTAGCAACGGAAAAGTAACTTAGCAAGGATCAATATGTGAAAATATTGTAGTCAATGCATGAGTGATGGATAATTATGTTAGATGGCATTCATCATGCAAATGTTATAACATAGGGTGACACAGAACTAGCTCCAATTCATCAATGTAATGTAGGCATGTATTCCATATATAGTCATACTTGCTTATGGAAAAGACCTTGCATGACATATTTTTTCCTACCCTCCTATGGCAGCGGGGTCCTAATGGAAACTAAGGGATAGTAAGGCCTCCTTTTAATAGAGAACCGAACCAAAGCATTAGCACTTAGTGAATACATGAACTTCTCAAACTACGGTAATCACCGGAAAGAATCCCAGTTATTATCACCCTGGGGAATGTGGTTCATAACTCGTAATAGGTGTCTACAACCTGCAATATAGGATCAACAACACATATATATTCATGAAAACATAATAGGTTCATATCTGAAATCATGGCACTCGGGCCTTAGTGACAAGCATTAAGCATAGCAAACTCATAGCAACATCAATCTTAGAACATAGTGGATACTAGGGATCAAACCCAAACAAAACTAACTCGATTAGATGGTAAATCTCATCCAACCCATCACCGTCTAGAAAGCCTATGATGGAATTACTCATGAACGATGAAGAGCATCGTGAAATTGGTGATGAAGGATGGTTGTTGATGACGACGGCATCGATTTCCCCTCTGCGGAGCTCAAAATGCACTCCAGATCTACCGTCGCGAGGAAGAACAGGAGGTGGTGGCGGTTCCGTATCATGAAACATGATGAACTCTTCTATCTGATTTTTTCCTCTCCAAATAGGGTTATATGGATTTTGAGTTGAGGTCGGACGAGTTGTAGGGGGCCCACAGGCCACCTGGGCGCGCCCCTCTAGGGCTCGCCCCTACGTTGTATCGAATGGGTGGACCCCCTCTGGTTGATTCTTTCGCTAGTATTTTTTATTAATTCAAATATATTCTCCATAAATTTTCAGGTCAGTTCGAGAACTTTTATTTCTACACAAATATAACACCAAGGCAATTCTGCTGAAAACAGCGTCACTCCGGGTTAGTTCCATTCAAATCGTGCAAATTATAATCCAAAACAAGGGCAAAAGAGTTTGGAAAAGTAGATACAATGGAGACGTATCAACTCCCTCAATCTTAACCCATTGCTTTGTTGGGGAACGTTGCATGGGAAACAAAAAATTCCTACGTTCACGCAAGACCTATCCATGGTGATGAGCATCTACGAGAGGGAGAGTGGATCTACATACCCTTGTAGATCGCTAAGCGGGAAGCGTTAAGAAACGCGGTTGATGTAGTCGAACGTCTTCGCGATCCAATCACGATCCGTCCCGATCTAGCACCGAACGGACGGCACCTCCGCGTTCAGCACATGTACGGCTTGATGACGATCTCCGCCATATTGATCTAGCAAGAGGTGGTGGAGAGGTGGAAGAGTTCTCTGGCAGCGTGACGGCACTCCGGCGATGGTAGTCGAGCTGTTCCGGCAGGGCTTCGCCTAAGCACTTCAGGAAACCGATCTAGAGGAGAAACTATGCACTGGAGAAGAGGGCAGCACGTGGCAGAAAATTATGTGCAAAAACCCTCAAAACCACTAGTATATATAGGAGGAGGGGAGGAGGAGGCTTGGCCCTCAAGGGGCCAGCCCTAGGCTTCGGCCGAACCAAGGAGGGAGGAGTCCTCCTCCTCAACTCCTAGTAGGATTAGGACTCCTTCCTTATTTGTTCCTTTTTGCCTTTTTCCACCTTTTTCATGTTGGGATTTTCTTCCCAGACGCATGGGCCTTGTGTCGGACTTCCACCAGACCACTAAGGGCTGGTATTGACCTTACCACAGCCCATGTAGCCTCTTGGGTCGAAATACCCCTCCCGATGGTCCCCCGGTACACTACCAGCACTCCCGGTACCCTACCGATGAGCCCGAAACTTTTCCGGCGACCAAAACAGGACTTCCTATATATCAATCTTTACCTCCGGACCATTCCGGAGCTCCTCGTGATGGACGGGATCTCATCCGGGACTCTGAACAACCTTCGGTCACCACCATGCATAACTCTATACTACTGAAACGTCACCAAACCTTAAGTGTGCAGACCCTGCGGGTTCGAGAACTATGTAGACATGACCGAGACACCTCTACGGTCAATAACCAACAGCGGTACCTGGATGCCCATATTGGTTCCTACATATTCTACAAAGATCTTTATAGGTCGAACCTCTATGTCAAGGATTCAGTTAATCCCGTATGATGTTCCCTTTATTCTTCGGTATGTTACTTGCCCGAGATTCGATCGTTGGTATCTATATACCTAGTTCAACCTCGTTACCAGCAAGTCTCTTTACTCATTCCATAATACAAGATCCCGTGGCTAACACTTAGCCACATTGCTTGCAAGGCTTTATTGTGATGTTGTATTACCGAGTGGGCCCTGAGATACCTCTCCGTCACACGGAGTAACAAATCCCAGTCTTGACCCATGCCAACTCAACAGACACCCTCGGAGATACCTGTAATGCACCTTTATAGTCACCCAGTTACGTTGCGACGTTTGATACACACAAGGCACTCCTCCGGTGTTCGTGAGTTTCATGATCTCATGGTCATAGGAACATATACTTGACATGCAGAAAACAGTAGCAATAAACTGACACGATCATATGCTATGTTTGTAGTTTGGGTCTTGTCCATCACATCATTATTCTAATGATGTGATCCCATTATCAAATGACATCACATGTCAATGGTTAGGAAATCTTGACCATCTTTGATTAACGAGCTAGTTCACTAGAGGCATACTAGGGACCAAGTGTTGTCTATTTACCCACACATGTAATGTGTTTCCAATCAATACAATTATAGCATGGATAATAAAAAATTATCATGAACAAGGAAATATAATAATAAAAACTTTATTTATTGCCTCCAGGGCATATTTCCAATAGTCTCCCACTTGCACTAGAGTCAATAATCTAGTTCACATCACTATGTGATTTACATTGTAATGAATCGAACACCCATGCAATTCTGGTGTTGATCATGTTTAGCCCTTGGAAGAGGTTTAGTCAACGGGTCTGCAACATTCAGATCCGTGTGCACTTTGCAAATATTTATGTCCTTCTCCTCAATGTAATCGCGGATGGAGTTGAAGCGACGCTTTATGTGTCTGGTCCTCTTGTGAAACCTTGGTTCCTTGGCCAGAGCAATGGCACCAGTGTTGTCACAGAACAGGTTCATTCGATTCAGTGCACTGGGCACTACTCCAAGATCTGTCATGAACTGCTTCATCCAGACACCTTCCTCCGCCGCCTCCGAGGCTGCGATGTACTCCGCTTTGCATGTAGAATCGGCTACCATGCTTTGCTTGGAACTGCACCAGCTTATCGCTCCCCCATTGAGAATAAATATGTATCCGGTTTGTGACTTAGAGTCATTCGGATCAGTGTCAAAGCTTGCATCGACGTAACCCTTTACGACGAGCTCTTCATCACCTCCATAATGAGAAACATTTCCTTAGTCCTGTCGGGTACTTAAGGATATTCTTGACCGCCGCCCAGTGCTCCATTCCAGGATCACTTTGAAACCTTCCGGCCATACTTATGGCAAGGCTAACATCGGGTCTTGTGCACAGCATTGCATACATGATAGAGCCTATGGCTGAAGCATAGGGGATGACACTCATCTTTTCTCTATCCTCTGCAGTCTTTGGGCATTGAGTCTTACTCAACTTCACACCTTGTAACACAGGCAAGAACCCCTTCTTGGCCTGATCCATTTTGAACTTCTTCAAAACTTTATCAAGGTATGTGCTCTGTGAAAATGCTATTAAGCGTCTCGATCTATCTCTATAGATCTTAATGCCTAATATGAAAGCAGCTTCTCCTAGGTCCATCATTGAAAAACTCTTGTTCAAATATTCCTTCATGCTTTCCAGCTTTTCTATATTGTTTCCAATTAGCAATTTGTCATCCACATATAACACTAGAAACACTATAGAGCTCCCACTCACTTTCTTGTAAATACAAGCTTCTCCATAAACTTGTATAAACTCAAACGCTTTGATCACCTCATCAAAGAGCTTATTTCAACTCCGAGATGCTTGCACCAGCCCATAAATGGATCGCTGGAGTTTGCAAACTTTGTCAGCATTCTCTGGATCAATAAAATCTTCTGGTTGCATCATATACAACTCTTCCTCAAGAAAACCATTGAGGAATGCTGTTTTGACATCCATCAGCCAAATTTCATAGACGAAATAAGCAGCTATTGCTAACATGATTCTGACGGACTTAAGCATCACTACGGGTGAGAAGGTCTCATCGTAGTCAACTCCTTGAACTTGTGAAAAAACCCTTTGCCACAAGTCGAGCTTTATGGACGGTGGCATTACCGTCCGCGTGTGTCTTCTTCTTAAAGATCCATTTGTTCTGAATGGCCTTTCACCCTTCAGGTAATACTTCCAAAGTCCACACTTTGTTTTTATACATGGATCCCATCTCGGATTTCAAGGCCTCTAACCATTTCTCGGAATCCGGGCCCATCATTGCTCCTCCATAGCTCCTAGGTTTATTGTTGTCCAAAAACATGACATCCAAGACAGGGTTGCCATACCACTCAGGAGTAGTACGCGCCCTTGTCGACCTACGAGGTTCAATAGTAACTTGATCCGAAGCTTCATGATCACCATCATTAACTTCCTCTTCAACTATCGTAGGCTCTACAGAAACATCTTTCTATGCTGCGCTACTCTCTGGTTGAAGTAAAGGTTCAATAACCTCATCAAGCTCTATTTTCCTCCCACTCAATTCTTTCGAGAGAAACTCTTTCTCAAGAAATGTTACGTTCTTAGCGACAAACACTTTGTCTTCAGATCTGAGATAGAAGGTATACCCGACTGTATCTTTCGGGTATCCTATAAAGACGCATTTTTCCGCTTTGGGTTCCGGCTTTTCAGGCTGAAGCTATTTGGCATAAGCATCACATCCCCAAACTTTAAGAAATGATAACTTTGGCCTATTGCCAAACCATAGTTCATACGGCGGCATCTCAACGGATTTCGATGGTGCCCTATTTAAAGTGAATGCAGCTATCTCTAATGCATAACCTCAAAACGATAGTGGCAAATCAGCAAGAGACATCATAGAACGCACCATATCTAATAAGGTTCGATTATGACGTTCGGACACACCATTACGCTGTGGTGTTCCGGGCGGTGTCAACTGTGAAACAATTCCACACTGTCTTAAGTGACTGCCAAACTCATAACTCAGATATTCACCTCCTCGGTCAGATCGCAGGAACTTAATCCTCTTGTTACGATGATTCTCAACTTCACTCTGAAATTGCTTGAACTTTTCAAACGTTTCAGACTTGTGTTTCATTAAGTAAATATACCCATATCTACTTAAGTCATCAGTGAAGGTGAGAAAATAACGATATCCACCACGCGCTGTAACATTCATTGGACCACACACATCAGTATGTATGATTTCCAATAAGTCACTTGCCCGTTCCATTGTTCTAGAGAACGGCGTTTTAGTCATCTTGCCCATGAGGCATGGTTCACATATGTCAAGTGATTCAAAATCAAGTGACTCCAAAAGTCCATCAGCATGGAGCTTCCTCATGCATTTTACACCAATATGACCTAAATGGCAGTGCCACAAGAAAGTGGTACTATCATTATCAACTCTACATCTTTTGGCATCAATGTTATGAACATGTGTGTCATCACTATCAAGATCCAATATGAATAAACCGCTAACATTGGGTGCATGACCATAAAAGATATTACTCATATAAATAGAACAACCTTTATTCTCTGATTTAAATGAGTAACCGTCTCGCAATAAACAAGATCCAGATATAATGTTCATGCTTAACGTAAGCACTAAATAACAATTATTCAGGTTCATCACTAATCCCGATGGTAATGGAAGAGAGAGCGTGCCGACGGCGATCACATCAACCTTGGAACCATTTCCCATGTGCATCGTCACTTCGTCCTTTGCCAGCCTTCGTTTATTCCATAGTTCCTGCTTTGAGTTGCAAATGAGAGCAACCGAACCGGTATCAAATATCCAGGCACTACTACGAGAGCTAGTAAGGTACACATCAATAACATGTATATCATATATACCTTGTTTTTCGTTGGCCGCCTTCTTGTCAGCCAGGTACTTGGGGCAGTTCCGCTTCCAGTGACCAGTTCCCTTTCAATGAAAGCACTCAATTTTTGGCTTGGGTCCATGCTTGGGCTTCTTTACAGGAGTAGCAACTGCTTTGCCATCTTTCTTGATTTTACCCTTCTTGCCCTTGACCTTTCCCTTGCCATTCTTATTGAAACTAGTGGTTTTATTGACCATCAACACTTGATGTTCTTTCTGGATTTCAAACTCAGCGACTTTTAGCATCGCAAACAGCTCGGCGATTGACTTGTTCATCCCGTGCATGTTATAGTTCATCACAAAGCTCTTGTAACTAGGTGGCAGTGATTGAAGAACTCTGTCAGTGATCACCTCTGGCGGAAGGGAAATTCCCAACTCCGCTAGACGAGTTGAATACCCAGACATTCTGAGTATATGTTCACTGATAGACCCGTTCTCCTCCATCTTGCAAGCATAGAACTTATCAGAGGTTTCATACCTCTCGATAATGGCGTTCTTCTGAAAGATAAACTTCAACTCCTGGAACATCTCATATGCTCCCTGACGTTCAAAACGTCTTTCAAGTCCCGGTTCTACGCCATACAATATCGCACACTGAACTATTGAGTAATCTCCAGTATGTGCCTCCCAAGCATTCTTAACGTCTTCGGATGACACATCTTCTGGTTGGTCACCAAGAGGCGCATCAAGGACATATGATTTCTGGGAAGCCATGAGGATAATCCTCAGATTACGGGCCCAGTCAACAATGTTACTTCCATCATCTTTCAACTTAGCTTTCTCTAAGAACGCATTAAAATTCAGGGGTGCTACTGCGCGAGCCATTGATCTACAACATAAATATGCAAAGGTTACTTAGACTATTGTTCAAGATAATGAGTTTTAGTTAATCAAATTTTACTAAAGCTCCCACTCAAATTGACATCCCTTAGGTCATCTGAGTGTCACATGATCCAAATTCACCAACTCAAGTCCGATCATCACGTGAGTTGAGGTGGCTTCAATGGTGAACATCATTATGTTGATCATATCTACTATATGACTCATGTTCGACCTTTCGGTCTCTTGTGTTCCGAGGCCATGTCTGTACATGCTAGGCTCATCAAGTTTAACCCCGAGTGTTCTGCATGTGCAACACTGGCTTGCACCCGTTGTATGTGAACGTAGAGTCTATCACACCCGATCATCACGTGGTGTCTCAACACGACGAACTTTCGCAAAGGGGCACACTCGGGGAGAACACAATTTATCTTGAAATTTAAGTGAGGGATCGCCTTATAATGCTACCGTCGGTCTAAGCAAAACAAGGTGCATAAAAGGATTAACATCACATGCAAATCATAAGTGACATGATATGGCCATGAACTTGTGCTTTTGATCTCCATCTAGAAAGCACTGGCATGATCTCAATCGTCACCGGCACGACACCATGATCTCCATCATCTTGATCTCCATCAACGTGTCGCCATCGGGGTTGTCACGCCCAACATGCTTCTACTAATATTGCTACCGATTAGCAATAAAGTAAAGCATTACATAGCGCTTAACGATTGACACGCATGTTGTACAATAATTAAAGACAACCCTATGGCTCCTGACGATTGTTGTACTCATCGACATGCAAGTCATGATAATCCATACATCACATAATCATCTCATAAATCACATATATCACATCATGTAATTGGCCATATCACATCACAACATACCCTGCAAAAACAAGTTAGACGTCCTCTAATTGTTGTTGCATGTTTTACGTGGCTGCTACGGGTATCTAGCAAGAACAATTCTCATCTACGCAAAAACCACAACGATGATACACTAGTTGCTTTTCAATCTTCTCAAGGACCACCTTTGTCGAATCCGATCCAACTAAAGTGAGGGAAACTGCCACCCGCAAGCCATCTATACAACAAGTTGCGATCGAGGGAACCGATCTCTCGTAAGCGTACGAGTAATGTTGGTCCGGGCCGCTTCATCTCACAATACCGCTGAACCAAAACACGACCAAGGGAGGAAGCAATCTAAGCATCAATGCCCACAAACTCTTTATGTTCTACTCGAGATCTCATCTACACATAGACCTAGCTCATTATGCCACTGTTGGGGAACGTCGCATGGGAAACAAAAAAATTCCTACGCACACGCAGATCTATTCATGGTGATGAGCATCTACGAGAGGGAGAGTGGATCTACGTACCCTTGTAGATCACTAGGCGGGAAGCGTTAAGAAATGCGGTTGGTGTAGTCGAACGTCTTCGCGATCCAAATCGCAGAGCGTCCCGCGATCCAATCACGATCCGTCCCGCGATCCAATCACGATCCGTCCCATGAAATTGATCACAATTCGTCCCACGAACTTGATCATGATCCGTCCCACGAACTTGATCACGATCCTTCCGATCTAGCGCCGAACGGATGGCACCTCCGTGTTCAGTACACGTACAGCTTGATGACGATCTCCGTCGTCTTGATCCAGCAAGAGGGAGCGGAGAGGAGGAAGAGTTCTCCGGCAGAGTGACGGTGCTCCGGTGATGGTGATGGAGGTATTCCAGCAGGGCTTCGCCTAAGCACTGAAGAAATCCGATCTAGAAGAGAAACTATGCACTGGAGGAACGGGCAGCACGTGGCTGAAAATTCTATGCAAAAACCCTAAAACCACTAGTATATATAAAAGTAAGAGAGGAGGAGGCTTGGCACAAGGGCCAAGCCTCCAAGGAGTCGGCCGAAACAGGTGGAGGAGGTGGACTCCACCTCCAATCCTAGTAGGACTAGGATTCACCCTATTTTTGCCTTTTTCCACTTTTTCTCTTCGGGCCTTTTTTCCCAAACTGCATGGGCTTTGTGTGGGACATCCACCCACCCACTAAGGGCTGGTAAACACTCTCCCACATCCCATGGAGCCTCTTGGGTCGAAATACCCCTCCCGATGGTCTCCCGGTACACTACCGGCACTCCCGGTACACTATCGATGAGCCCGAATCTTTTCCGGCGACCAAAATAGGACTTCCTTATATGAATCTTTACCTCCAGACCATTCCGGAGATCCTTGTGACGTCCGGGATCTCATCCAGGACTCCAAACAACATTCAGTCACCACCATAAATAACTTTATACTACCAAAATGTCACCAAACCTTAAGTGTGCAGACCCTGCGTGTTCGAGAACTATGTAGACATGACCAAGACACCTCTACGGTCAATAACCAATAGCGGGACCTGGGTGCCCATATTGGTTCCTACATATTCTACGAAGATCTTTATCGGTCGTACCTCTATGTCAAGGATTCAGTTAATCCTGTATGATGTTCCCTTTGTTGTTCGATGTGTTACTTGCCCGAGATTCGATCATCGGTATCTCCATACCTAGTTCAACCTCATTATCGGCAAGTCGCTTTACTCGTTCCGTAATACATTATCCCGTGACTAACACTTAGACACATTGCTTGCAAGGCTCATTGTGATATTGTATTACCGAGTGGGCCCTGAGATATCTCTCTGTCACACGGAGTAACAAATTCCAGTCTTGATCCATGCCAACTCAACAGACACCCTCAGACATACCTGTAGAGCACCTTTATAGTCACCCAGTTATGTTGCTACGTTTGATACACACAAGGCACTCCTCCGGTATCCGTGAGTTGCATGATCTCATGGTCATAGGAACACATACTTGACATGCAGAAAACAGTAGCAATAAACTGACACGATCATATGCCACGTTTGTAGTTTGGGTCTTGTCCATCACATCATTCTCCTAATGATGTGATCCCGTTATCAAATGACATCTCATGTCAATGGCTAGGAAACCTTGACCATCTTTGATCAACGAGCTAGTTCACTAGAGGCATACTAGGGACAAAGTGTTGTCTATTTACCCACACATGTAATGTGTTTCCAATTAATACAATTATAGCATGGATAATAAACGATTATCATGAACAATGAAATATAATAATAAACACTTTATTTATTGCCTCTAGGGCATATTTCCAACAGTTCATGCCGCATCTGCCACATCTAATTTGAAGAAGGGGGTCAATACATATATATGGTAATAAAATAAATTGTGAATATTATTGCTTACGCACTTGAAATTGTTCTTTAGTGTAGCCCCGCTTAGGGGTCATCGCGTTGTAGATGAACTCGCAATCATAGTATCCACAAAAATCATTCCCGGTTTCCTACAACAAGCACTTTACGAGAAATAGAGTTCAATCAAACTGATAATCAAGCATGATAAATGGTATTGATGAAACTAGAATCAATGGGAGATTTGTGGAACTAGCTAGTAGAACTTACTTTCGGGTGTGTAAATCGCAGCTCCCCCGGCAGTGCCCGAACAATTGCTGTGAACTATTTCCAAACCCTGCGAGACAAAGAAAATAATTACTTGATATCAGGAAATGAACAAAGTTGCCGATATGATGCGATAATGATCGATTGAACTTACTTCTGGAGCATTTCAGTCATGTCCGCATAATCGTGGGGATCTTTTTGTTTCGAGTGGAAACCATTTGCACTAAGACGATTACTACTCCCCGCTCAAGCTTAATCTCTAGCAGAATAAAGTGGAAACTGCGCACGCATGCACAACTCATCAATTACATTACTATAAACCTCAAGTAATAAGGAAAACCGAATATGCACAAGACAGTAACACTCACTTGAAGTTGTAAGAAAAGAGTATTGACCCTTTGTTTTGATTTTTAAGCAACGATTCTAGCAAGTTCTCCTCGGTTTCTGTGGCATTCTTTTGAACCGTATACTCATGTATGAAATTTGGGTTAATGAACCCAATGTCATAGATTTGTGCTTTTCTGCATTCGGCGATCTTCAATCTGCATAATATAGTAAGGATAATTATATATACATGCAATGAAAGAGCTGAGCTATATACATAGAGAGACTTAATTACAGAAGTAGTACTTACAGACAGTAGCAAGTCACGATTGTTTTGTCGAGGGCCTTTTGATTGTATAACTGGAATATCTCCTCAAATTCAACATTCAACAGTTCCATTCCAACAAGGTCGTGCTACTCTTTAACTAACAGTATCAAAGAATCCTTCCCAGACCGCGAGAGGTTTTCATGTACCATTCATGGAATTTTCGCATCATCGTTGTTAGAGGAGGACGATCAGGTTTGACGAAAGGCCGCCCGTGCCGGTAACGAAATTCGTCCACCTCCAACGGCTTAAACTGTACATCATCGCTCAGGTAATCACCAGGTTTGGTACCGTGCACCATTGTCGGATGATTAGCGATGATATCGCTAGACACCTTGAGCGGGGGGCACGATTGGTTCGCCTGTTCGCTGAGCTGGGGAAATTTTTTTCCCACTTCTTCGTTTTGCTAACCTTGCATCACTAGAAGTACTTCCCGACCGCCGCGCATCTTGATATGTCTTTATAATATAGCGGTCAAAGTTGGAATTCGGCGAAGGCAGTGGTGGTCGCTTCAGGGCATCGATAGTGCCCATCTCTTTCACCGGATCTATCTTCTCCTTCGGAGATGGACTTTTCTTTGCAAAATGGGCCCTCAATTCGGCCTAACATATCTCCTCGCTTTCAGACACGGTCCTCTCATATGGTAACTTTTCTACAGGCTTGAGAGATGGACCGTATCTGTATCCCCTCCTGCCCATGCTTGTACTGCTAGCCGCCAGAGTGGCGGCGGCTCCCTTCCGTCATTGCTTGCTAGCCGCCGGAGCGGCGGCGGCTGTCTTCCGCCATTGCTGACGAGGCTGAGGAGGAGGCGTACTGCTCCGACGTGCCGGAGTAGGCAAAGGAAGAGGCGGAGTGCCCCCATGCATCGGAGGAGCCGGAGAAGGAAGCGGTGTGCCCTGGTCACTCGTCGGAGGAGGAGGAGGAGGAGGAGGAGGCGGAGTGCCTTGATTCGCCTGAGGAGAAGGAGGAGGCGGAGGCGTCTAGTTTGGAAGCTTGATGTACTCCTTCTGCCATATACATGCACACCTCAGGGCACGAACCATCGTATTCTCTCCTTCACCTGTAGAGTGGTCAAGCTCGAGCTCCTCAGATTCCTTCATTACTTCATCCACCATCACAACAGCATAGCCATGTGGAATCGGATGGCAGTGAAAAGTTCCGTTGGGTTGAGGAGGTGCAACAGAGCCGACAGCCGCCTTGAAAGTGAGGTTCCGGTATTTCGTCATAAGCTCGCAATGTTGAGCCTCCGTGATAGTCTCCACGGGGTAGCTAGGAGACGTGAAGTCAGGCTGAACGGGCTCCGTGGAAGCAACACTGCTTCTCCGTAGAGATGGCGCGGTAGCTTCTGGGGTAGCTTCATGCCGCTAAGATGGTTGGCCGGCAGCTCGCTAGCTCTCAGCTTCCTCTAGCTTTTGTAGTCTTGCATTGAGCTTCTGAATTTTGCTCAGCTCCGCTTTCCTCTTTCTCTCCCGGCTTCTGTAACCGCCTGCGTCGGGAAACCCAACCTTCCACGAAACGGTGCCTGGTGTACCTCGTGTTCATCCAGGGTGCTCAACATTCCCTAGGGCCTCAGTCAGCTCGTCCTACTCTCTGTCGGGAATCAACGTCCCTTCCTACGCTGCGGTGATATACTTCTAAAGCTTGTTCATGGGTATTCCAAGTTGCTCGTCCGTCCAATGGCACTTCCCTGTTTCAGGGTCCAAAGTTCCCCCAACCACGAAGAACTAAGTCCTTGAACAGTCTGGCCAGTTCGATGTCTGTGGTACGACCCCTTTAGCAATCAGGTCATTCTCAGCTTTTTCTCATAACGGCCGGGCTTTGAGGAAGCCACATGACCCCGTGTGATGGTGATACTGCTTCTTTGCAGCATTGACCTTTTTTGTCTCTGACATTTTCTTACTCTTGTCCGATGTCTTGTAGTCCACAAATGCGGGCCAGTAATCTCTTATCTTCTCAAATCGGCCGATGAATTATGGAGTCTTCCCTTTGTCGACAAACTTTGATTTCAACTCATTATCCCACCTCCTGAATAGATCTGCCATCTTCTTAACAGCGCACGCCTTGACCAGTGGCTCTATAACTGGCTTATTCGGATCCTCCTCTGGCGGTAGGGTGAAATTTGCCTTCAGCGCGGTCCAAAGATCATCTTTCTATCTATCGGTGACATAATCTCCTTCAGGGGCGCCATCCTTAGGCTTATTCCATTGTTTGATGCTGATCGGGATGTTGTCCCAACAAAAGCTCCGCACTGAGCAGAAAATGCGTTCTTGGTCCGCTTGGGTTCAATCGGATGGCCATCGTTCGCGAGTGATGTGATAGTGAACTTTTCATCCTTGCGCAACCTCTTCTTCGGGCCTCGTCTTGTTACTGAAGTTTGGCTCAATCCGGAGGGTTATAAAATAAGAAAGAAGAGTTAATTAATATATGTACATACCAAAACAATTAATGCATCAATTAGCTAGTGAGCATAGTCTTAATTAATATATATACCTTGCCGGACTTTGCAACAGCTCCCTCCTCCGATCGGTCACCGGAGTCGTCATCATGGTCTCCTTCTTCCTCCGGCATTCGGTCACCCGAGCCATTATGATCATGTCCTTCCTACTCCATTGTTCGATCACCGGAGCCGTCATAATCCTCTCCTTCCAGATCATCGGTGTTGTTGAGAAACGACAAGATATCACGTCCGCCGTGGATTATGTTCCCCAACAACTGTTCTTGTTCTTCGTCTCTTGGATCCATAGTTTCTGCAAATATTACAACATGGCAATTAATATACAAACATGAATGTCCGACGTTCGGACCGCCTCTCTCATGAATGTCCGACGTTCGGACTGCCTCTCTCATTGATTTTCAAACAAGAGATTCGGTTAACCTTCAAGGAATTTAATTAACCAAATGGCGTCATTCCGAATGTGCAGAAAATGGTCCATATTTTTCCTGATCTCATCTACCCTTCTATATGGCACGTTATCTAGTGTCAAAGCATTCAAGAAAACCAAGGCTTCATCATTAGTCGGAAGTAACAGGTGCATAATGGTACGAAGCTCTCCAAAATTATTTTGTAACGGAGTCCCGAATAGGATAATTAATTAGCTTTTTGGTACGAAGTTCAGCAAGAGCCTTCCGAATATCGCTATTTGGAAGGCCTTTGCTAAAATTCATACCAAAAAGCGAATTATTCTATCCGGGACTCCGTTTCAAAACAACTTCGAAGAGCTTCGTAGCATCATACGCATGTTACTTCCGGCTAATGATGAAGCCATGGATTTCTTCAATACTTTGACACACAACATGACATATAGAAGAATATATATATATATGAGATCAGGAAAAAAATTGGATCAACTTGTGCACATCCATAATGGGGGCATACTTGATAAGTCTACGTTACCGGAGTTTTCTTCATTTAACTTGGTAAATTTGGGTGGCCTCGACAACGCTTCTAGGGTTTGGATGGCCTCGACAACACTTCTAGGGTTTCGGGTGGCCTCGACAATGCTTTTTCAGTCCCGGTTTGGGTGGCCTCGAGAGTTTATCGGGTAGGGATGGGGTAGATCGACAATGATGCTCTTTCTTCTAGGGTTTGGGTGGCCCCGATAGTTGGTCGGGTGAGCGGACCGCCTCTCCCTCATGCATGTCCGACGTCCCCTCCCCGAACAAAAAAATTAATACACATATGAACAAAAAATACATATATGAACAAAAAAATGCATGAGAGAGAGGCGTTCCACCCTTGGAGAGCCACCGCCCTTGCCATGGTTCTACCCAGTGTTGAATCTTCGACACATAGGGGTGGAGATCCTTCTCCATAATACATGAGTCACTAATCCACCTAAATTGTCGGCTAGGTTCCTCCTCTTTTGCATTGAGAGAGAGGTGGTCCGCTCACCCGAGTAGCATTTATACCTCCATATTGACCAAGGTTATCACAGTTTTTTTATTTTCCGGTTATTATTTTTTTCTTCCGCTTATATAAAAATGGTTATCATGCATTTTTGAAGTGTCAAACATTTATAAAAAAGTTCTTGATGTATACAAAAAATATACAATGCATATTAAATAAAAGTACAAATGTATATAAAAATACAAGGGGCGGCGGCGGTGGCTCACAGCCGGGGCGGCAGGCGAGGGCGACGACGGGGGCGGCTAGGGTGACGGCGACGATGGGGCGGGCTGGGGCAGGGGCGTGGCCGGGGCGCAGGGGCGTGCTCGGGGGGGCGGCGGATGGCGACGGAGTGGGCGGCGCACGGACGGCGTCGGCGTGGGCTCGGGGCCAGGGAAGGGGCACAGGCGACGGCGATGGCGTTGGCGGCGGACAGCGACGGCGTGGGCGGCGAACGACGTCGGCGTGGGCCCGGAGGCAGGGAACGGCCACGGGCGACGGCGACGGCGTCGTGACAGCCTGGCGGCGTCGAGGAGGTTGGCGTCGTCGGGGGGAGCTACGAGATGACAACAAAAAAATTCACAAGTGCTACATATATACACACACCAGGGGTCCCGGTTGGTGGCACCAACCGGGACCAATGCCTACCTTTGGTCCCGGTTCGTGCCACCAACTGGGACCAGAGGTCAGTTTTCGGTAGCGCAAAGGGCGGGAAGCAGAGACCATGTGGGTATTGGTCCCGGTTGGTTCCACCAACCGGGACCAATGGTCTTGCACAGCGGCGTGGTGGGAGTTTAGTCCCACCTCGCTAGTGGAGACTGAGCCGCACCTGTTTATAAGGCGCGATGCGCCTTAGCGTTCGAGCTCCTCTCTAAAGCAGGCTTACGGACCTAACCACTGTGTATCTGCTTGTGGGCCTACTGGGCCTTCTATGGGCCTGAATCCTGGCCCAATTGGCTGGTTGAGTTTCTAGTCATATTCAGGCCATGGTGGCCAAATAGGCGGCATTTTTTATTTTTTCCAGTATTCTTGTTTTGTTTTTTGCTTTATTTATTTTTTAATTTTTTTCCAGTATTTTTCTTCTGTTATTTTAGTTCATTTTTTTAACAAATAAATACTTTGATAATTTTAGTTGCATAATTTCCATTATTTTGTTTTGTTTCTTGCTTTATTTATTTCCAGTGTGTTTTATCATTATATTCTTTTTTCTATTAATTTTTTGAACAAAAAATACTTTGATAATTTTAGTTGCATAATTTTATATAATTATAGTTTCAAAAATACTAGAGGTCTATAAAAGCTTTTTAGCTGATTCTTTTTTGAACTCCACTCGCACGATGTTTTGAAAGAAATTAAAAAGCACTTCAAACGAACTCGGAAAAGGTTGAAAGTTGGCATGGTATCATCATTTCACCCACATAGCATGTGCTAAAAAGTTGAGTGGGTTACGGCAAAAACTGGATGCACTTCATGTACAGAATGGACAATCTCTTTCGAAGTATCACGGTTTCGGACGAAAACTCATCTGTTACAAAGGGATTTCATTTTTTTGAACTCATTTGCACTCCAGACTATTTGTGTGTTCAAAATGCACCATTCAAAGGCACATCATCAATTTTCAACCTTTTCTGACTTCATTTGGTATTTTTCATGCACTTA
The DNA here is from genome assembly GCA_022496015.1 of Hordeum marinum. Classification (NCBI taxonomy): domain Eukaryota; kingdom Viridiplantae; phylum Streptophyta; class Magnoliopsida; order Poales; family Poaceae; genus Hordeum; species Hordeum marinum. The sequence goes on along the minus strand of CM039674.1, from coordinate 510,479,831 downwards.
CTGATTTTTTGAGTTAAATGACCTTGAAATTGGAAAACACTTCAAATGAGCTCTGAAAAGGTTGAAAGTTGGCATCGTATCATCATTTCACCCACATAGCATGTCATAAAAAGTTCAGAGGGTTATGGCAAAAATTGGATGCACTTCGTGTACAAAACAGAAAATCTCTTTCGAAGTATTAGGGTTTCGGACGAAAACTCATGTGTTACAAAAGGCATTTCATTTCTTTACATGTCACTGCAATGATATAGTTGTGGAGAGAAAGTCTTCACTTTTTCTTCGCTTGTGTCCTTTGCTTATTCCGCCATAACCATGGATAATCTTCATCGTTCAACAGGGTGCTTGGGTCAGCCTTGACTTTGAAGGGAGGAATTTCATGAAACTTTTCATAATCTTCAAACATGTCTGTCTTGCCCTCCAATCCCATGATGTCTCTTTTTCCTGAAAGAACTATGTGGCGCTATGGATCATCGTATGATGTATTCGCTTCCTTATCTTTTCTTTTTCTCGGTATGGTAGACATGTCCTTCACATAGAAAACCTGCGCCACTTCATTGGCTAGGACGAATGGTTCGTCCGTGTACCCAAGATTGTTCAGATCCACTGTTGTCATTCCGTACTGTGGGTCTTCCTGTACCCTGCCTCTTGACAGATTGACCCATTTGCACTGAAACAAAGGGACCTTGAAATCATGTCCATAGTCAAATTCCCATATGTCCACTATGTAACCATAATATGTGTCCTTTCCCCTCTTGGTTGCTGCATCAAAGCGAACACCATTGTTTTGGTTGGTGCTCTTTTCATCTTGGGCGATCGTGTAAAATGTATTCCCATTTATTTCGTACCATTTGTATGTCAATACAGTCGAAGATGCTCCCCTGGCCAACGAGTACAGCTCATCAGAAACAGTGTTGTCACCCATGAGACGTGTTTGCAACCAACTGCCGAAAGTCCTGATGTGTTCATATGTAATCCAGTCGTCACACTGCTCCGGGTGTTTGGAGCGCAGAATATTCTTGTGTTCGTCGACATACGGGGTCACCAAGGTGGAATTCTGTAGAACTGTGTAGTGTGCTTGAGACCAAGAATGCCCGTCCCTACATATTATTGAGTCCGCTCCTAGCGTACCTTTACCAGTCAGTCTCCCCTCATACCGTGATTGAGGGAGACCAATCTTCTTAAGGTCAGGAATGAAGTCGAGACAAAACCCAATGACATCCTCTATTTGATGGCCCATGGAGATGCTTGCTTCTGGCCTAGCGCGGTTACGAACATATTTCTTGAAGACTCCCATGAACCTCTCAAAGGGGGACATATTGTGTAGAAATATAGGGCCCACAATGACAATCTCCTTGACTAGATGAACTAGGATGTGCGTCATGATATTGAAGAAGGACGGTGGGAACACCAGCTCGAAACTAACAAGACATTGCACCAAATCACTCCATAACCTTGGCAGGATTCCTGGATCGATCACCTTTTGAGAGATTGCATTGAGGAATGCACATAGCTTCACAATGGCTAATCGAACATTCTTCGGTAGAAGCCCCCTCAATGCAACCGGCAGCAGTTGCGTCATAATCACATGGTAGTCATGAGACTATAGGTTCGGGAACTTTTTCTCTGCCATATTTATTATTCCCTTTATATTTGACGAGAAGCCAGACTTCTCGTCTTTCTTACGGTCTTTCTCTTGATCTTTCTCCACTGCGATCCGTCAGCGGGTGCTCTCAACTTCTCGTCTTTCTTACGGTCTTTTTTGTGCCATTGCGTCAACTCGGCATGTTTTTTGTTTCTGAACAGACGTTTCAACCGTGGTATTATAGGAGCATACCACATCACCTTCGCAGGAACCCTCTTCCCGGTGTGCTGGCCCTCAACATCAGCAGGGTCATCTCTTCGGATCTTATACCGCAATGCACCGCATACCGGGCATGCGTTCCGTTCCTCGTACTCACCGCAGTAGAGTATGCAGTCACTAGGGCATGCATGTATCTTCTGCACCTCCAATCCTAGAGCGCATACAACCTTCTTTGCTGCGTACGTACCGTCGGGCAATTCGTTATCCTTTGGAAGCTTCTTCTTCATTATTTTCAGTAGCGAACTAAATCCCTTGTCAGATACACCATTGTCTGCCTTCCATTGTAGCAATTCCAGTGTGGTACCGAGCTTTTGGTTGTCATCTTCGCAATTTGGGTACAACCCTTTTTTGTGATCCTCTAACATGCGATCGAACTTCAACTTCTCCCTTTCACTTTCGCATTCTCTGTGTGCATCAACAATGACCCGGCGAAGATCATCATCGGGCACATCGTCTGGTTCCTCTTCATCTTCAGCTTCCCTCATTGCAGCATCACCGTATTCAGGGGGAGGGTAGTTGTCGTCATCCTCTTCTTCTTCGTTGTCTTTCATCATAACCGCTCTTTCTCCGTGCTTGGTCCAAACATTATAGTGTGGCATAAAACCCTTCTGAAGCAGGTAGAAGTGAAGGGTTTTAGAGTTGGAGAAAGACTTCGTATTCTCACAAACAGTATATGGACAAGGCATAAAATCATTCTGCTTGTTCACCTCAGCCGCTTCGAGAAAATTATGCAGGCCCTTAATATACTCAAAGGTGCGCCGGTCACCGTACATCCATTGCCGGTTCATGTGCGTGCGTTATATAATAAAGTGTATTAAAAACCATTACAACATATCATGAATAAAGAAGTGACCAAATTAATAGAAATGCATCATCACATTAAAGCCAAAGTACAATAATGACCAAAATAAATACGTGCAGTTCATACATAGTTGTCATTATTGAACAACATATAGCTCTCGAAAGCATCTAATTAAAACATACAGCGAAACTATGTAAAAAAATTAAATGCAACAACAAATGCAATCATAACCGCTACTAAGGTACCAATTGATCCAACGGCATAATGATACCAAGCCTCAGTATGAATGGCATATTTTCTAATCTTTCTAAGCTTCAAGCGCATTGCATCCATCTTGGTCTTGTGATCGTCGACGATATCGGCAACATGCAACTCCAATCCCATCTTGTCATCTTAAATTCTTTTCAATTTTTCTTTCAAATGATCGATTTCTTTTTCAGCTTTAGTTAACTTGTCGAGCAGAATTGCATAGTCAGTATCCATTTCTGGTTCAACTACTTCCTATAGATAAAAACATCTATGTCAAGTTGGTGGCATAATTAATTTTCATAGACATTAGATGTGTGAAATAGTTATATAAAAGATAATTTACCACATCTGAATCATAGACTGGACGAGGGCCGACGTGGGCGGATACCATAACCATGGCACTATACAATAACAAACAATAATAAAAGTAAGAAAATCATACGAGTAAGTATATTTTCTTTTAGCAAGAAGATAAGATTAAGAGGCTCACCACGCGTGGGCGATCGACGGTGGTTTTATGACGGGGGCGGGACAGGACGGACCGCCAAACCTAGATAAATCTTGACGAAAATGGAGTTTGGACAAGGAGCTTCGAGAGGAGAAAGCTTAAGTTTGGCTTGGGCATTTCATCAAACACCTCATGTGCATAGGAGGTGAGCTAGAGTACCACAAAGCTCTCCCCTCGCCGGGCAAAAAAACAGAGCAGTGTGGAGTGCTCTGCTTGCTAGCGAGGGGGCATATATAGGCATCTCATTGGTCCCGGATCGTGGCTAGAACCGGGACTAAAGGACCCCCTTTGGTCCCGGATCTAGCCACGAACCGGGACCAATGGTTCTGGGCCAGGAGCAAGGCACATTGGTCCCGTTTCGTGTCTAGAACTGGGACCAAAGGTTCTAGACGAACCGGGACCAATGCCCCATGTGGCCCGCCCGGTCCCTTGGCCTCACGAACCGGGACCGTTGCCCCCATTGGTCCCGGTTCGTGACTGAACCGGGACTAATGGGCTGGCCCGGCCCAAACCAATGCCATGTTTTCTACTAGTATTGCCAGCATCATGCTCGGGACGTGGCCCACCAGATGCGCTGTTGTTGTGCCTTCTGACATAGGCTTGACCAGCAATGTTAGGGATGTGGTTGTCGGGGTGTGGCTCCCCCAAACCCGGGTCTTCATCGCCTCCCAATAGTAGGTCCCCGAGAATGTTGTTGTGGGCGAGAGCACTACTAATGTTAGGAGAGGATTAGTTGAAGAGCTCTGTTCCTCCCGCATGGACTTGACGGTTGCCTACACCATGGTCGCCGGAGGTGCTTCGCCCTCCTGCATGGCTTTGATGCTTGTTGGGACCATGGTTACCGGAAGAGATGGGCCCTCATGCATTGTCCTGGAACAAGCCATTATCATTGCTGACCCACCATCCTCTTCAGCTTGGAGGAGGTTCGTCGTGACTGCGACATCCTCATGAGCTATCCTCTTGCGGCAATCAAGGGCCCAGTGGCCCTTGATGTTGCAATGTCGGCACTTGTCCCAATGGTCGTTGCCGGCACCGCGACTGGCCCCGCCCTGGGGGCGACCACCGCCTCTTTCGGTGGCACCTCCGCTCCGCGGGGCACCGCCACCACGTCCATGACACTTCATCGCCTCCCACTCATTCGTGAGTTGGAGTTGTCCACGGCCGAAGCTATCGCAGACGTCTTCAAGGCAGTCCTCGACCACCCGCAACCGGCCTGTCAGCACCTCGATGGAGAGCTCGCTCATGTCAAGCAAGGTCTCGGTGGAGATTGCTACCTGAGAAAATCTAGGTGCCACGACGAGGAGAAATTTTTGCACGCCCCTCGGGTCGTACATGGTTTTGATTAGCTCGTAGTGCTGACATGCAAGGCTGGAGATCCGCATGGCGAAGTTGTCGACGAGCTCGCCCTCCTTGAAGGTGATGTTCTCGAAGTCCGCCCGCAGCTTTTGCGCGTTCGTCTCGCGCATGTGGTTGCTACCGAGGCACTGGGTCTGGATGGCTTTCCATGCGTCATTAGCGCTTGCCTCTGCAGCAAGCATGTCGTGCATCTCCGACGGTGTGGCACGCATGAGCGCTGCCACGGCTTTCCTGTCCTCCTTTCTCTCGACCATGTTGTCCTCCATGCGGACCCAGAGGCTCACTTCATGGAGGTTGGACTCCATGATCAACGCCTACTCACTGTAGTTCGAGCGTGTGAGCATCGGGAAGGTGATGGGCACGCTACCCTGACTACTCTCGCGCGCGCGATGTCCCTAACCACGACCTCATTGCTATGGCCGCACTTGGACCGGTTGCGCCCTTACCGCTCCTCTGGAGGCTGCAACTGGGAGCCTTCATGTGATGGCTACGACTTGGAACAACCCGAGGCGGTGTGCTGCTCCTTTCCTTCGCCGTCCATTTCTATCAGAATGAGGCTCTGATGCCAATTGTTAGCCAAACTACAGTGTAGCTAGCCGAGAATCAAATGAAGTAGAGGAAGCAAACTAATTTTAGTGATAGTGCAAGCTAGTAGGACACGAGTGAACTGCGCAGACACACTCACTTGAAGATACTCACGTAGTGGTAGTGGTAATACTAATAAATTTTGATTGCTACTTCTCCTGCTTAGAACTTATGGGGCACAGGTCCTTTTATAGGCTACAATCGGTCCTGGTCAAGCTATAGTAAACTCCTAGGAGATTACTAGGAAACTACTAAAACATGCACAACCCTTACGTGACTATCACCATTAAGAAACTACAAGGAACATGCACAGCTACTGTCACGTACTTGCATGTCGAGAAGCTACTGAAAAGCTGCCTAGTAATTTCCAAGAGACAGGAATGAAGCCCACAAGCACACAGGCGACCGCGCAAAGAGGTTGCACACAATCCAACCGCCAGATGGATGTCCAGCTTCTTCGGGCTGCCGCCATCGATCTCCTGTTTACATTATCCTTGTAGAAAGAATAGCAAGGGGTCTATGAAATTGTTAATATATTGCTTGAGGTCAAAACAAATCCTAATATAACTTATGTTTATCAAACAATGCAGGACGGTGCCAGCACCGCACGTAGTGGCATCAAAAGAACTGCACACAAACAGGATGTGGCCACGCAAGGTCCCGAGGAGGCCTACAGTTTAGGAGTTTAGCGACCGGGATGGTTGGTGACGCGTCGCCGCGTCACACTCAAACGAGGTCCCTCTTGGCAAACAGGTCCAGGCACAAAACTAGTGACATGTGTCCGGGCACAAAACATGACCTGATGTAGACTTTTAGTGAACTTGAGGGATTAAAAACATATTTGTCTCTTCAAACAAAAGATAACCCAAATAATAAGTGTCTGACGTGTAGTGTGTAGCGTCGCGCTCGAACTTGACGTGTAGTGTGTCTGTCAATGGATCTTTTTGCATGACTTTTGGAGCACATAACGTCACCATGTCATCCCATAGACTCATTCATGCCGTGACCAACCGTGTCGAACACCCCTCCCCTCCTCTCTCTCACACTTCTGTGCCACTGTGCCTCACCATTCTTCCACACTCACCCACATGAAGCACACACACTTCGTTTGTCCTCCCCGAGCCGGCACTACTTCGGCAAGGCCCGCGGATCCCGTCGGCTCCAAGCAGTGCTAGATGATTGGGGAGACGGGTCGAGGTTGTAACGATGAGGAACATGAGGTGGATCCGACCAATGGCTATGGAAGGCGCATCTGAGTAGGATGGCACGTGCGCAACTGCTGCTGGAGTTTGATCTCCACAACCGGTGGTTGCTCCGCGGCACGAGGTCGCAAGCTCCTGCTTTGGGAACGGCAGGGTTGCGCGCGGCCAGGGTCCTTGGCGCGACTCAGCATCCACAGTGGAGGCCTCCATGGGACAGAGCTGGTCCGCCCTGAGGGTAAGCTTCGCATGGAGCAATCTCCTATGTTTCCAGGCGAGGTAAGCGTCTCCCTCTCCTCCCCTATTACATCCCGCTGGCACCTGCTGTCGGGGCTTCGTGGCGGAGTAGTTTAGTAAGATAGCGAGGGGGGGCTACTGGAGGTGCGCGACGATAGGGGGCATTGTTGGCGGGTGGCCTCCGTGGTGGTAGACGGCAAAGGAGCAACACCTGCCACATCGGGTGAGCTAGGTCTTGGAGTTGTCTGCCCGGTGCTCGACTCTATAGACCACCAACACAAACGGGGGTGATGGACGGAGACGGGGTGGTTGGATTTGGTTGGAGCCACAACGAATTTAATTAGGTGTTATTCACTTACACTAAAAATTAAACATACAAAATATGGCTACTTTTGTTAAAATACCACGACTAATTTTAACATGCTTTTGCCATGGTAACTATTGATCATTTCTGTATTATTTCACATTCATGGGAAAACAATTATAGCAACATGGCAAATTTGATTAAAAAAATCCATAGCATATTTGAATATGCGTTTGACATGACAATTTTGATCTTATATTCGTTTTGTTTCACTTAAACGGCAATTTTCATTGTCGTCCTTGTTCATAAACAATGGCACTTGCTCCATTTTTTTCTAGTGATTTTCCATGGCACTTTTTTTATCTAAAAACATGCAAACTTGCCATGATAACTTTGCCATGTTTAATATAAGCATGAATGGTAATTTTACATTTTCCAGAACATGATAATTTTTAACATGTAGCATGAAAAATATACTTGAGTAGCCATGTCAATTTTTAATTTATTTCCGTAGAAAATTAATCTCTTTACACCATATTTTTCCATGGCCTTCTTTTAATCACACGAGAAATTTTGATTTATTTTTCCCATGGCAAAATTATTGTAAAGAGTGTGGAATTTTAATTTAAATATGATGGCAAATTTACATTTCTGAAACAGAGCAAATTTTTACTATGTAGCATGGTATCTTGAGAATACTCGTGACAATTATGACATTTGCGTTGCAGACGGCGGGGTTGTTCCGTAAAATTCCAGCTGTGTGCGTGCCGTATGAGTAGAGAAACTGCAGCCAATAGTTCCTGGTAGAGAAACTGAGTCGAGAAACTGTAACTTCGCTCTTTCGTTGGCGTGGGGACGAAAAACATGTTCGCTCAGTCCACCCGCTTTCCCGCCCCGATCAACCTCGAAACCGACCAAACCAAGCCCTCCTCTCACCCGCATCGTACAGCTCATGATGGCAAGAACCGGAGCGCGCGCTCGTCGGCACGACCTCTCGTGGTCTGCGCCGCGTGCGCGTGCGTGCCGGCAACAGACGCGGGCGCTCTACTAGCGTCGACCATCTCCGCGACGCCGGAGCCGTCGTCGTACCCGATGCTGCAGCTGTGCCACAGCGGCCGTCGTCCGAGCACCCCCTCTGCGCTCCCGGCATCGCTCTCGCCCTCCCCGGACGTAATGCCGTTGCTTCCGTCCCCGTGCCCGGGCATTGACGTGCTGGCACCGTCGGGTGCGGCGGCCACCATCTCGTCGGGCCCGAGCCCGTTCAACACCGACGCGTTCGAGCCGTACTCCGCGTTCGCTGTCGCTGGGATGCAGTCGTTCCCGCAGCCCATGACCCAATTGGCCTGGGCGGCGCTCGCGATCGTTGGTCTCGTGGCCGCAATGTGGTTGGCGTAGTGAATGAGTGGATGACGTACAGAAGCTTGAATCCGTCAGGTCTCAGGAGTGCAGGAAAAGTTGGCCCCTGGATTTGCATGCGCTACTTTAAAAAAAAGTAATCTCTTGTAAATTTCATCCCATATATAGTTGATAAACTAGCCGTGAACATATGCATTCGTATGGGCTAGAAAAGAAATAGAGAAAAAGTTCTATGGTGATACCTTCAAATATTTACTTAGTTGTGTGATAAGCATGTTTTGTAACTGTTTTTTTATCATTATCTCTGTTATCTGCTAATTCTTTTTGTAAGCATTAATCAAGGTTACCCCTTCGTCATTGTGTAGCACAAAGGACTTCCATTTAAAGTGCACTATCGAAATATTTGGTCTTGGATCTCTCTTGCCTAGTAATATGCTGGTTATTTTGTTCTTGAATCTTGATCTTTATCTTAACTAGTTCGCTTTTTAGTGAGGAAATAAAGAGCATTGACACAGTCTCGTGTTCTAAACGCATCCGGACCGCACGGTAGATGCCTTAAACGCTAGTTCTGCTACATGACTAACTTTGGAATCACATACTGACGTGTATCATGTGTCAAATTGAGCTCTTCTGCTTTGACCGGTTGAATTTCTAGACTGTTGAATGAAAGCACATGGATAGTGGGATTCAAGTTTTTTTCTTCCAAAGATAAGATGTGGAGATTTATTCGAGGGAAAAGATGTGGTCTTAATGATTGTTGAATGAATAACTTATGCAACAACCATCTTAACTTTTAAGAGCATTAGATCTCGCCCTAGCTCAATATATTCGCTTGACATGCTCGAAGCCGGCTTATCATTCCGTACTTGTTGTCACTCGTGACACGTCGCAATAGGTTCACCCATACATGGAAAGCAGGCCAAGAGAGAAATTTCAATGACGAGAGCTTGGATATGTACTTTGCTGCTTGGATTATGAGGCATCCGGGAACAATCAGCTGCGATTTGTTGAAATCCTGCTGCGTTATGATCGACGTCTTGGCCCACTCTTCTTTCACAGGGTCGGCGCAGCCCCCATGCAACCACATATGGGTTCACTCAGCCTCGGTATTCACGAGAGTGCCGGGGTCGTTGCATTTTGAGAATGATTAATGAATACGATGTCATTTGGACAGATGCATCTTGCTGTACGTCGGTTCTCACCCTGGCAAGATTAAGAAAAAGGCGAGTTTCATCAGAGCTTTTAGCCGTCCGCTCGTTGCGTGGCGACGAATAACATGTTCGCTCTGCCCACGGCGACCAACCTCCAAAACCAACCAAACCAAATCCCGTCTCATCATCCCACACATATCAATCACATACACACACGCACACACACACACACACCTCATCGACAACAATCCTCTCGCCCTCCGCTCCACCCCGCGCACGCACACTCGTGTCACATTCCAATCGTAAGAACCGGCACCACCCCGCGCTACCCCTTCCTCGCCGTTCACGTGCTCTCCGCCGAGTGTGCGTGCATGCTGGCCGCACACGCAGGCGCTCTCCGGGCGTCGATCATCTCCGCAGCACCTGAGCCGTCGACGTAACCGTAGCTGCAGCTGCGCCACGGCGGCCGCCCCCCTCCGCACTCGCGTCGTCGCTCTCGCTCTCCCTGGACATAATGTCGTTGCTCCCCTCCCTAGGCCCCAACGAGGACGCGCTGGCACCGTGACGCGGAGGCCACCATCCCGTCCAGGCCGAGCCCACCCAACCCTGACACGCTCGAGCCTGACTCCGTGTTCGCGCCCGTCGGCTCTGCCACGCTTGCTGCTGTCAATGGCAATCCGTCATGCACGAGAAAGGCTGTTACTGGGTTGGGCTGGGTTTGCCAGCACTTTGCCAGCCAGCCCGCGAGCATGCCATCAGGGCCTCTAATGGGCCAGGCACGACGTTAGTTAAACGGACCGTGCCTGGCACGCAGCATGCCTGGAGTCATACATGGGCACGTGACCCGCCACGGCATACACCTAATATAGAGAACAATAGGCCTACAACAGGCCTAATAAGTTGAAAAAGAGATAGCCCAGTGTACTAAACGGGCCAACATGCCGGCCCATTTACTAACTATGTCGAGTATGGGTCTGGAGGCGTACCACGCGGGCCGGTTCGCTTACTAACCGTGTCCCCGTGGGCCGTGTCGTGCCTGGCACAATTAGCATGGGCCGGCCGGCCACTTGTCCAGCTCTATTGTGCACTATGAAAAAGTTTTATGTAATCTCTTGTAAATTTCAGCCTTGAGTTTGTAAATTGTCTCTCAGGAGCATAGCCTATTTTCTGGTTTGTGATTCGGGTTATGTGGAGAGTATTTGGATCATTCTTGTAACAAATTAAGATTCGGGTTTGTATTGATATTCCAAACAATCGAAAGAAAGCAGGTGTATGATTGTTTCCTAGTGTAATCTAGACTGTTGATTCTTCAACTAGACGACCATGAGTGCAGTGCTTGCGGTTGCAGGGCAATCATGCTATTCCGGATTAGATCTCAAGAGATACTGCTCCTCAAAAATTATTGGTTCTACGGTACATGTTAATTATTCCTTCTCTTTTCAGTTCTCATAGATACATGACCTGAAATGGTACATCAGTTTCCTTGTCACTAGCGACTTTGTGAATATAAAAAACATCTGAATTTTTCTTCCAAAAAATGAATGCAACTGGAACGCCATAATAAAATTTTGTATGCTCACGTTTCTTGGTCCTTCAAAATTTGCAGCCACCACAGTTCAGCTTCATCATCTCCAAACGACTATTAGCATAAAGGCTCTCTTCTTGCCGCTTCGCAAAGGAAGTAACTTTCCAGGTATGACCATAGTTCAGGGTAGGTGATCCAATAGTTAAGAGAATCTACAACCAGACATAGCAAATTTATGCTTCTAAACATCCACGGACGCGTCTGGGCACATCCACGGATAATGTCCGGTTGCACCTCAAATGTCGTCTTTCTCAGCCGGGTATCTCATTATTAAATCATCAAATCCATACAATTACATGCAACATAAAACCTATCTAATTCTTCGCATGTGCTAGTTCATCTTCACGTCCATGTCCATGTCTAATGGCCTGAGATACCCGCGAAGGGAAGGTCTAATTGCGGGCAAGGTAAAGTAGGACTTGGGACACAGACAGATTCATAGGATTCAATGTGCCCCCGTCTCTCTCCGCTGATCGATGTGAGGTACACGATAGAGTTCTCATGGTCGGAGTCCGACACCTCCATACCGATGCGATTGTGGCACCAAGGGGTGACGGTCACTATCGTTAAGGTGAAGGTAGAGGTTATGCGGCACTCGGTCTTGCAATTGAGGCATCCTTTGAGGTCTACGGTACATTTGTCTTTTAGATTGTCTTGTTTTACTTTCTAGCTACTTATTATTAACACTTGACTCTTTTTTAATGTACAACATACCGCATAAAGGCCTCGCATTGAGCATTCACTTAGTCATTTCCTCATTTGAATAACTTTGGTTGACACATTAAGGCATATCACATGTCACTGAAAGTATACCTCTTCTCCTTCCACCAGACACGGAGAGGGAGAGACTATTGTAATCAAATCACGCGGATGGTGAGTTAAAGTTCTTTTCTTTCAAATAAAATATATATGGTTTTGACGTGTGGTCGATGGATAGCTAATAAAAATTCAGACTGTTTTTGTTTGGCTACTTTTATCTTAACTATGTAGAGGCCGGGTGTTGCTCATAATAATTTGTATCTTCTTGTTGATACGTTTTGTGTCGATAAAAGCATCGTATATCGAAAAAGATGACTCGGATATATTATAAATTTTTATAAGAGCTACAAAGCACCCAAAACATAAAAAACAATTATGTCGAGATCCTTGGAGCACTGAACAACCGATGTCGCATCAAGAACAAGTCATTGACGAGCTACTATCGTTGCTTCCATACCGGAGTTGGCCTCACCATGTCGACGACAGCCTAGCAGTCTTCGTGCATGTATCCCTAAGGACCAACACTACGGAGTCGTGGTCGTCACCATTCAACTCTTGAATCCGTCAAAAGAACCTGCACCAAATGTCACAGTTGCATGTACACAACAAGAAATGCTAAACTAGCTATCCCAAGGAGCGGGCATGAATCTATGCCAGAACTCCATATAGTTCCTCTCGAGTGATGATCTTGTGGAGATACGAGTCCGGAAGCTGACTCGAAGAAGCGTCACCATCCAGCGCCACCCCTACAAAGACTAAAATTCTAACTGAACTACTAGTTGGAGAAGAGGCACAAGAATTCCATTCCCCGCCGCCGGCCGCTAATGTGACAGACAGAGGGGAGACGAACCCATGGGCTCACCCGCGAAGATTGAGGGGAGGAAAGCTCTCCCCTAGACACCTTGCGAGAGTGGAATGAAAGATAATAGATGCCCTTTTTTTGTACATAAAAAAGGCATGCTACTCACAAGGGGAAAAAACTGCAAGGTTTTTTATAGATTGGAAAATATTACTTTCAAAATATATTCGTGCATTTTAAGAAGTGTTCACTAATTTTAAAACTGATAACAAGCTTTGAAAATTTTCCAAATTTTAAAATAGTTTCTAAAAAATATCAATATTCGAACTTTCAACAAATGTTTGTGCATTTTAAATAATTGTAATGAATTTTTTAAAAAATACTATCTAAATTATTGAATTGTTCACAAATTCTAAAAACATAGGTGAAATCAAATAATAAATTTAGGAATTTAGAAAAGTTCATGATTATTTTAAATATGTCTGAGTGTAAAGATATTCTCGAATTATAAATTATTATTAAATTAATAAAAATCATGAATTTAAAACGAAACCAGGGAAATTAAAAAAATCGAAGATTACCTGGAAAAATAAAAAAGAAGTATACACTAGAACAAAATGAAAACAAACTGATAGAAAATATATGAAAAATGGGCACGAACATGCGCCAAGGATATGGTAGCTGGGCTGGCCCATAAGTTAGTCTTGCTGTAATTTGACGGTTTTTAGTCCATCCTTCGCTATCGGTGAAGGTTAGGATTTTCCACCTCCCTCAGTTAGCGAGCGAACGTATATTAACGGTCGAGCGTTAGTTGATGGCAGTCCAAGAAATTTTAGAAGCGTTTTTGCTAACTTTCTCACGAAAGAAAGTGTGATCTTATCGCTAAGATGGTCCGGTCATACTCATCGTATGATGGCAGTACAAGTATATTAATCCAGTGTCTAGAACTATCAAGAACATATTAGCTTCATGATGTTGTTTCAGATGTATATGCATTGAACTAAGTAAACTAAGTATGGTATGTGTAAACCGGTCGATGTTGTATTATGATGTTCAATATGGATTTAGAGTCAATGGATCTCGAATTTTCAAAACCATACCAATATCCTTGCAAGAATTCAGGACTAACTTTAACCTTACGCTTGTAAGAACTAAGTGAGAATAAATATGTATATGTGATCGACCTATCTTCTAAACTTGTTTGTTCATGCATTTCAAGAAGGTGGTGCTAGAAAATATGCACCAGTTGGTCTTGGAATCAGCCATCCTTTGAGGTCTATGGGATTAATTGTCTCCAAATTGATATTGTTTTATTTCTCTAATTAAATGTAATTAACACTGCTCCGTATGCAAGTCAACTTCTAAATATTCATTCAGTCATTTGACTAGTTTCGAATTTCGATTTACATGAATCCCGTGTCATCCAATTTTTTTTGACTAATTTCAATTCACATGAATGACGTGTCATCCAAAATACAGTTCTTCTACCTCCACTAGATGTAGAGAGGCAACGACTGTTGAATACAAGCAGATGGATGGTGAAACTCCGGATCTTTCTATGAAAAAAGGATACGATCTTAATGTGTAGTGGATGGATAGTTAATTCAACCACCAGCCTCCCATTTGCTTGAGAGCCTTGAATCTTGCCTTGGTTCGATATATTTGCTTCCCATGTTGTAGCCTATTTATCATTTATCCTATTTGTTGTAACTTGTCAAAGAAGTTTCACAAAGATGAAATACCTGAAAAGTTGGAAATCTCAATCCGAAGAAGATGGATACCTGCAATGCTGCTAGGACTAGGCGGCATCCGGAAAGTATCAACTGCTTGGTGTTGAAATGATGCTGCCATGTGCTAGACTCGCTGGGTCGACTCTTCTTTGAAACCACCGGCGCAGCCCTCGTGTATGCGCTGCACTGCCCGTTGATGGTCGGTGTCCATATCGATGTCTTGGTCGCTGTATTTTGAGAATACTTGTGAGAAGATCACCTTTGCAAAGCACTTCTCGGCTGCGGTTCTTCGAGCGATGTGTCTCCGTGCCGTATGAGGATGGTCATCTGAGACAAGCGTCGGCCAAATAAGACCGACGGTTATTTGTGCTGTATCTTGGTTTTCAACTTGGCGAGGTGAATTTTATGGGAGGGGTCTAAGTCGAGATCAGAGCCCTCATGGCGTGGCGACGAATAACATGTTCACTCTGCCCGGTGCCCACCTGCTTCCCCTCCCCGACCAACTTCCAAAACCGACCAAACCCATCGCTCCTCACTCATCCACCCATCGCTCACACGCATCTTCACGGAGCAATCCTCTCGCTCGCCGCGCCACCACGCGCACGCACACGCAGCTCACCACGCCAATGGCAAGAACCGGCGCCACGCCGGGTCACCTCGTCCTGGCTGCCCTCGTGCTCTGCGCGGCGTGCGCGTGCGACGCGGGCGCGCTCCGGGCGTCGACCATCTCCGCGGCGCCGGAGCCCTCGCCGCACCCGCTGCTGCAGCCGCGCCACGGCGCCCGCCACGCGAGCGCCCCCTCCGCGCTCCCACCGGCGCTCTCGCTCTCCCCGGACATAATGCCGCTACTCCCGTCCCCGGGCCCCGGCGACGACGCGCTGGCGCCGTCCGACGCGGCGGCCACCATCCCGTCCAGCCCGAGCCCGCCCAACCCGGACGCGCTGGAGCCCGACTCCGCGTTCGCGCCCTTCGGCTCCGCCGCGCCCGCCGCCGTCGCCGGGATGCAGTCCTCCGCGCCGCCGCCGCCCCGCGTGGCCTGGGCGGTGCTCCCCGCCGTTGGGCTCGTGGGCGCCATGTGGTTGGCGTAGCGGATAGGACAGGGTGAGGGACAGCGGCAGCAATCCGCCTGGCCTCAGGCGTGCAGGGGAAGCTGGCCACTTGGTTGGTCGGTCGGCTGGACAGGATTCGCATGCGCTTCAACCGAAGAGAATTATTACTTTTTGTTCTTCACATTGTTCTTGGTCATCTCTTGTAAATTTCATCCTTAGTTGATAAATTGTTTCCCAGGTGCTACATTCTATAGCCTTTTCTGTATTTTTCTTATTTTTGTTGTGTGGAGATTATTTGAGCCATTCTTGTAATAAGATTAGACCGGATGGATTATTAGTTGATGATTATATTATTTGCCTCTGATTAGATCTCAAGATAGGAATCGTATGATTCTTCCCTACTCTAGCTTGACTGTTGATTCTTCAGCTAGACGACCACCAGCGCAGTGCTTGCGGCGGATGCAGGGCAATCATGGTTTTTCTGATATCTTTGGGTGCTTCTATTATTTGCCTCCGATTAGATCTCAAGAAATTATTGGTACTAGGAGTACCTGTTAATTATTCCTTCTCTCTTCGGTTCTCATAGATGCATGACCTGAAAAGGTACGTCAATTTCCTTACCACTAGTACCTTTGTGAATATAAAAAGATCTGGATTTTTTTTTCCTCTCAAAGTGAACACCATAAAGTGCACTACATGCAACTGCAACTCCACAACAGAATTTTCTATTCTCACTTTATGGGTCCTTTAGAATGTGCATCCAACACAATTTAGCTTCATCATCCCCAGATGATTATTAGCGTAAAGCGTCTGTTCTTGCCACTTCGCAAAGGAATTAACTTTCCAGTAGTGATGACCACAGTGCATGGCATGTGATCCCATAGTACAAGAGATGCTGGTGACACAAGCTCACGTGTCCTCTGATGAGCCATTGACTGTTGTTCCTGGAAACCAACCATTTTTTTTTCTTGTTCAAGAAAGTAATTACTTTGGGCTGTGGTATCTCGTTTCCTTGCTCAAGCCTTCGTGCTTGTTCAACTTCAAAGTCAAAACGAGCTGAGCACTGTTGTCCGGGCGTACGATGCACGGTCGGGCAAATGGCACAGAGCGGCGCACGCTTTCTACCGCATCGATTGTGCTAGTACCAGTACCAATTTGTGTACCGCTGTTTTACTGCCCTGGGGACAGTGAGTTCACGTGTTAGTTGGCCACAATGGCCGCTTTCCATTTGGCATGTAATGGCATGGCAGGAAGAAGACATCCGCCAGGTTCGAGCATGGCCGAGATGGGATCCGTGGGTCACTCTTACCATGTGCGACGAGCCTTGAGGCCAACCTAGCTAGCTCTTCACGTGCATTGTCCACTTGCGATCATGCAGTGTTACCTTGCTGGATGTGGTGAGATAATTTATTGAGATTCCGATGAAATTTTATGGAGATTAGTATAAGTTTGTTATCTTTAATTTTCCGCTAGTTTTACCGAGTGTTCGTTAGGCTATGCATCGTCTAGACGCAACAGAAAGCTAATTAAGTGACCCCGCGTCCACGTCCACCCACTGTAGGGAGTAAAGAAAATATTAACATTTGGTGGTGATTCATCCGATGCATTGGGAATAATTTATATCACGTTTGCTGCCTGTTGTTTGGATGAACTGGGAGGTACTAACACAGCATGTGTGTGTTTGTCCTTTTCATCCGGAAGATTCGCCTGATATTTTTTATATTTTTTTTGCTAGCCAGTGTGAATTAAGGAACTAGCTAGTTATGTAGGCAGTTCGCCATTCAAATGCTTGTGTGCCTGCTCGCCGTGGGTGATGTGTGGTCGTTAGTGTGGAGTAGGATGGGGGATTTGGATCATTTGCCGCATTTTACAGAGTTTGATGATTTACCCCGAGGTTATCTCAGTGGCCATTTTTTTGCAGGTCATCTTCAAACCACATGATGGGTCCGTACATGATCCTTGCCACACCGTCCGGAAGTGTAGGAGCTTATTGTATCTGGATGCAATCATTAGGAGATGATAGAACGAAATACAAACAACCTGTTTGAATGGCGGTTCAGTAGTAAACTATGTGTTGGCACATATTCCTGTTTAACTTTTAATTATTACTATTACTTTATTCTGCAAGTGAGTACTTGCACTTTATTTAATAAATTGTTGTGTGTATAAAAATGATGCAGAGGCCCGCGGCGGCACGCCGCCTTTTGAAAAACCATTCCTGCTAAAGGGAATTCTTATGTGCATGTCCTTTTCAAAGTTAACTATGTGTTTTAGGGTGAAAGTTAAATATATGTATTGCGTACATAAGCACTATTTATTTTTGGACACCAACATCTTATACATGAAAATACTCGTGGCTCTGCATGGCATGGGTGGGTGGCAACCTTGGGCTGCAGGGGCAGAAGGTTGTCGGGTCGGTCGACGCATCCTAGCGGGGACGGTTGGACGGTATGTTGGGGCAACGGCCTCGGATGTGGTGCGACGGCCGTGGTCAGCAAGCAGTTGCTCTGGGCAGCATGGGCTACGAGCAGCTGGGTTGTGCGGCGTTGCAGCTCCAGGCGAGCGGTGGCATGTCGGGGTGGCGGCCCCGGATGACCGTGTCGGTTGAGTACGTTGGGCGCAACGGAGCGGTGGATGTTGGGGCGGCGGCCTCGAGAGATTGACAGCTTCGAGTGCACTGACCTTGGGTCGTGTGGGCGGCGAGGTTGCCATTGAAGTTGGTCATCGTCATGTCGTCTATGATAATTGGCGCTTTGCTTGTGGGTGCTTGGCTCTTCACCTATACGGGAGAGTCCCGGTCTGCTCCTCCCATAGCAGTCTCGACTTCTTCTTTCCGGTAGTGGTGGGAGACTGGCTAGCTTGGCGGAGTGGGGCCTCCCGTGTTTGTGTGTTTGTTTGGTTGGCGTTTGTTGTGGTGTTTGGCATGCCGTCGACGAGTGTGGGCTTTCATCCCGTATCTGGTTTTCACTTGGTTTTCCCTAATTAACCGGGCAACTCTTTTCTTCTTAATGAATGCAGTAAGCTGCCATTCCGAAAAAAATATGCTTTATTTAATTTTTTGCTCACCGAATAGTTTGTATAAGAATTTTTGCCGGACAACCGAACATCTAGAATGTAAGGGTATACTTAAGGCAACTCAAATATATCTATATTACAAACCCCTCTCACCCCATTCCCAAATAGATAAGTATATGTTATATATCTTGTATTTAGCATATGCACATGAAATATCTAATCGCTTAACTAACATAAGCCAATTGTGCAACATCTTACAACATCGGCTCATATCTCGTTTTATATTGTTGAATAATTGAGCATTTTTTAAAGTTTGATAAAGAAAACAGTATATAAGACATTATAATCATGATTGAGATGAAAGTAGAATTAAGCAACATGACGTTGAAACTAGACATGTAATCGGGAACAAAAATGACAAGCATCATATCCACATCGATTGGTATTGATGTAGATGAAACGCAAACCCCTAAACAGAAGAGAGTAGAAAACATATGACAAAGTTGAAGAAGATCTATGAGTGCCATCCGTCATGTCACCGAAGATGTCATTTATGTTGGGGAAGTAGTCATCGTCGTCCAAGGGCGCTCCTCAAAAACCTGATCGCCTCTATCCCATTTTGGATTACAAGAGGCGGGGATTTAGAATTTTGTTGTCTCACTTCCTGTTGTGTGCAAGGAGCGAGAGAGGGAAAAGGTAGGTGGCACAAGGTTCTGGTCGAGTCAAGTGTTTACAATCAACACACTTGCATTATAATGGTGGAGAACGTTTACAATCTGAATATTCAAAGGGAGTCAGACCCTTCTAGTCATAATGAGATTGCAACACAGTCATCCCACCATCATCATCTCTCAAAAACTTGATGTTCAAGATAACATCAGCGACTCGAATATCTTTCATATCAATGTTTTGAGACAGAAAAGCTTTTACTTCCTAAGTGGTCTAATGATTTGTTACAAATATGAGAATTTCTTCAACAAACAAACATAATTCCTCAATGATCCGAAGATTTGTTCGAAATATGAGTATTTTATCAACACACAAACACAATATGATTTCCTCACCCCAACTATAGAGATAGTACATACATTTGTCAGCCTTTTTTGCAACAAATTCCATAGTTGTTAAAATTATCTCAAACTTCTTATGCCATTGCTTAGGTGCTTGTTTCTAGCTACATAAAGATTTCAGAACCTTTGGTATCGGTAATTTGGAAT
Source organism: Hordeum marinum (assembly GCA_022496015.1). Lineage (NCBI taxonomy): Eukaryota > Viridiplantae > Streptophyta > Magnoliopsida > Poales > Poaceae > Hordeum > Hordeum marinum. Next base: position 510,460,069 of record CM039674.1, on the reverse strand, counting down.
CCACGTAGAAATTCTTCTTTCTTGACCTCTGTGGCAATGAAACGAGGAGCATTACATGTATTACTCTCGTGCTAGTTAAAAAAAATTACAAGCTAGCACGAGATATTGGGATACAATTGGACTTAGGTTTGCAGTTTAGACTGTAGAGTTAGCAATGATGAACTTAGATAGTCAACCCTCTTAATTGTGGACAAGCAATGTTTAAGCTTCTGGGGGTTGAAGGCTATATTTCATATGCATTTTAAGGCCCACTGGTTGTATACTAACTCCATATATCATGTCCCATTGAGACAATTACATATCCATTATGCATGATTTCCAGGTTTTACTCTTTTAGTTACGGGCATTGCATAGTTTTGATTAGTTTTCTTTGTTTTGTTGTGCCTATATGTGCACTGTAGCAATCATGGACTTAGCACGACGAAAGTACTAAGGTTTGGATCAACGGACCCCTACCTCTACTGGCTACCGATCTAAACTAATCAAGAGTAAACAAGTAACCAGAGAGAAATATATTTCTATGAACCAAGCATAAGAGCATTCATAAGACTGAAGGTAAAGAAATAATTAATCATAGGATCAACATCCTAGCTAAAGATTACGTTAGGTTGACCATAATAATGTTACACAAGTCATATGTCTATTGTATTGAACATCAAACAAGCGAAATTACATCTTGGCTATTACCATGAACCCGAGGTCCGGCGGTGGAATACTCACAACTCATGTTGTAGCGCAAGGATCAAATTTGGTGATGATGAAAACAATTTCCCCACCATCGAAAGTGCCTCACCATTGCCAGGATTACACCACCTGTACCGTACAGGAAGACCTTTGAGACTCCATGTCGCAGACTCCATGATGAAGAAAAGATTCCTCACATTAGGTTCCACAACTAGGACGTAAAGATATGGTTGCCCTTCGGCCTGGTGATGCAATGGTGAGGTGAACCAGGCCGACGTCCAACCGCCACAACTGACACAACGACGCCTACATAAGGCTCCTAGGCCCTGTGGGGCCCTCCAGATGTTAGTCCTTGGTCTTGTGGTTATCATTCGGTGCAACCCCCCCCCCCCCCTCCTTATTTTCTCTGATTTTTCTATCGTTTTATTATATGGTGAAATCTCAAAATTAAAATAAACGAACTTGGCACTAGGCACTTAATTAATAGGTTAGTCCCTTACAAAGCTTTTAAAACATTGGAAACTTAGAGGATAATATGCATGAAATTTTCAAAAATTATACTGTAAATATGTTTGAGACGTATCACAACACACCCAACAGGATGCCGCTTGTCAGTGCGGTAGTCGAGCGTTTCATTCCGACCTCCCAAATCTTGCCGATAGTCATGAGTTAGAGCACAACCTAACGATGTAGGTGAGAAAGGCGAAAGTATGTAAAGGCATCGTTGGCCACCTTCACGCAAAAGCCGCCCCCTAGCATCCAAGGGCACTAGGTGCTTGCCGATGTTGTTCGCCTTCACACTCTTAGGGAGATTACTGGCTAGGCTATTCGTGGCCTCGTGGAGCATCGAATCCGCTTTGTCCTGTCGCACCGTCTCCTTGCGGGCAAGGTGCAAAATGTGCCAACACACACGGGTGATGCCCTTTTGTGCTCTGTAGGTGGGGATGGCTGGAGAGGAAGAGCAACGGTCCACATCGCGGGCGAATTGCCACTGTCGTAAATTTGAATCCAGATGTTTTTGGCAGAGTCATCCCCTGAAGGCGTTTTTCTATTTTTGTGTTTTTTAATCTTTGAATTATATAGACCATAAGGATTCATTGCCATCGAATTAAAGCACACGGATGGTAAGAGTTTGTTTTTTTCTTTCGAAACAGAAAAATATATGATCTTAATATTTGTTGCATTACTGGGCCACCAGCATACCCTTGTGTAAAGCACAGTTGTTGTCTCCTATGTTGGCTCTATATATTGACATTGTATGTATGCTTTACACTTACCACAAGTCCACAGCCCCTGCTTTCACGTAGCTCTCGTCCTGTTGGTAAAAATAGCTTTTATCAGTGTAGTTCCATCGATAAAGTAGGCTAGAGATAAAATGAGAAAATCAATTATGAGAGTTGGATCCGTGCCATACTGCATGGAATAGGAGGCATCGGGAAACGCATGAAACGTAGCTCGTCCACCGTATGCTCGAGTCATTCCGTTGTGGCGATCAACTACCCATAAGTCATGAGAGACATCGCTGCAAACTGCAATTTGCCGATAATTTATTTTGGGAGGTATTTCATTTGGGCTGGCTTTTGGGCCTTCCAGGTGCTTCCTTTGGGTTGACAGTTTTAAACCATGCCATTGGATCTCTGTGGCATGGCGCAAATTCGAGTCTGTGGATGCTAGGCCGAGCTCCTGAACCGTCAAACGACAACGAGGCGTCGCAACAGCTCTCTCGGTGGTTTCAGCCATGCAGGAAAACTTGGACAGTGGTTAGTTTCTAAGAAAATAAAACAGTTGCCATTGGTTGGTCCGTCAGCTGTCTGATTTGCATCGCGTCAAACTGATTTAATCTAGTTATTTGTCTTACATTCCCTTGTAGATCTCATCCTTAAGTTGATAAATTGTTTCTTAGGGAAAATTCGTTTCTGAGCCCAGGCTCATCTGCACCTGCCGACGGAAAAAATAAAAATAAATACTAGAAAAATTCAAAAAAATCCAATTTTTTTTTGTGCGGTACATATTTTGATGCGTGAGGTCCGCTTCAAATTTCAACTTATTTGGACATCCGATCAGCGCTCAACAAAAAAGACAAATCGGATCAAAAAAATTGGTGAACAGTAAATCTTTTTTTAGACTTCGATTTGTATTTTTTGTTGAGAGCTCCTCAAATGTCCAAAGAAGTTGAAATTTAGAACGAACCTCACGCATCAAAATATGTACCACACAAAAACAAATTGGAATTTTTTGAATTTTTTTAGTATTTGTTTTTATTTTTTTCGTGAGCGCGGGTGCAGATGCACCCGAGAGCCGAAACGCCGCGTCCGTTTCTTAGGTGCTACATTCCATAGCCTTTTTGTTTTATCTTCTTTGTTATGTGGAAATTATTTGGGTTGTTCTGGTAATAAGACAGGTTGGATTATTTGTTTCTTATTATATTGCACTATAATCTTGTGATGTTTTGGAATTAAAAAAAAGGTGTATGATTGTTTTCTACTCTACTGCTATACGACAACGAGTGCAATGCTGGGGCAGACTGCAAAATCACACCCTGCTATATTGTTTCCTACTCTACTCTAGCTTGAGTGTTGATTATTCTGCTAGACGACAACGCGTGCAATGCTTCACAAGTTCTGGGCGCCCCTATTATTTGCCTCTGATTAGATGTTGAGAAATTATTCCTACTAGGAGTACCTGTAGCCAGGCTGCTTTAATTATTCCTTTTCTTCCCAGTTCAACATGGATCCATGACATGAAAAGGCAGATAAATTTCCTTGCCAGTAGCGCCTTTGTGAATATGTATCGAACGATCTCATGGTTGTTTTTTCTCCAAAAGAGATATGCGCCATGAAGTGCACTACATGCAACCGGAACTACACAACAGAATTTTCTATTCTCCACTACGTCGTCCCCTTTTTGAAAGCATCGTTGTGAAGAAGTTTCAGACACCTATCCGTTACCTCTGGAGAAACCCTAGATCAGTCCATTGGATGACTCCGACACTCATGTGTTGTACCCCTCTTGAGTGCGTCATTCTTGGAGGTGTGCATAGGCTCGAGAGACCAATTAATGGACGACATCTATGGTGGAGCGGCGTTTCCTGTGACGCATCGATGTCGTGGATTCTCGGTGGCGAGGCACAACAAAGTCTCGACAATGGATGCGCGATGATGAATGCACGTAAGGAGGAGGCGTTGTCAGGCGTCATGGGTGAATCGAAGATGCGTCGGTACCTGTTATGAATATGGATTGATGGAAGACGGCGGCGACAATGAGAGTGTGTCGGATCGGTTTGGGCCCCAAACCCCGTATATGGCTTTGTCGGGGCATCCGGATTTAGATATTAGGTTTTGGTACAATGTCTGTTTTGTATTTGGCTCGGACATTTGGCAACTTTGTATCAATAGATAGGAGTAGCGACATATGTTGTTAAAATGAAGGCTTAGACATATTGATGTTTTACTTTGTCAGATTTTTATGAATAATTAATAAAGTAGCTATATGCATCTACAGATGTAAAGACCAGATGTATCCTCCTTTCCTAAAAAAAATCTCCTGTTGATCATTAGCGTAAAGCGTCTGGCATTGCCACTTAGCAAAGGAATTAATTAACTTTCAAGACCTGACCAAAGCGCAGGGCATGTGACCCTATGCTTTAGAAATGATGGTAAGAGAAGCTGACGTATTCTCTGAAGAACGATGCATCGGTGTACATGGACCATTGAATGTTGTCTCTGAAGCCAACCGATAATTACTTTCCCTAATCAGTATTATTCCGTAGGAATGGTAAAAAGGTATTTTTCACAACAAACTAATTGTTGTGCACTAGCTTTTACTACTATCTCGTTCGCTCCCTGAAGCCTCCATGGTGTTCAAAGTCAAAACGAGCTGAGCATGTTTTCCGGGCATACCATGCACGGTCGGGCAATAACACAGAGCACTACGGACGCAAATGTTTGGTCTATGGGGACATCTACGCGCTATACGAAAAAAAAGCAATTTAATGAAAATTCAAAAATATCTGAAAATATTTTTGAAATAAACTTGACTTTTCATTGTACATATAAGAAAAAATCCACAGAAAAAAATTGCAGTTTCACTTCTTTTTAGAAAAAACGAATTTTCGGTCAAAATAGCAAATAGATTTATAGTTACCCAAGCAAATAAATTTTGTCTTTTCGCTGTGAAGTCAATGTTGGTTTTTTTTTGTGATGAAAATTTGTAAACTAGTACAAAAATAAGTCAAGTTTATTCTCAAAGTACTAGTTCAGAAGTATTTTTTATTTTTTTATTTGATTATTAAAAAAATCTCCATATAAAATGCATATATAACCCGGAACAAAAATGTATTTCCGAGAGCAGTACACGCTTCTACCACTTCGATCGTACTACTACCAATTTGTACAATTGTTTTACTGCGCCAGCCTGGCGACAGTGAGTTCACATGTTAGTTGGCCACCATGGCCGCTTTCCAAGACACCCGCCAGCACTGGCGGAGCGAGCGCCCAGCGACCCTGGGCAGTTGCCCGGGCTCGCTGCCACTCCGACGGCAAGCTGGTCGTACCACAGTAGGTAAAGCTGCTCGCTCCCAAACGGGCCGCCAGATTCGAGTATGGTTCAGATGGATTCCGTGGGTCTTACCATGTGGGAGGAAACTTGTTAATCTACCTAGCTAGTTCTTCACGTGCAGCGTCCGCTTGCGTGGCCCGAACGGGCGATAAAGCGGCCACGCGGTTCGGTGCAGCCACTAGGAGAACCAGGGGGTGACGGAGTTGTGGCCCGATGGGACGGCCAGGGAAAACCGACGATCGGGCAGACACGCGGATGATGGCCATAACAGGATGTCGTGTCGCCCCAGGCCATCGGGTCGGAGAAGTGGCGGCTACGTTTTTGGATCGGGGTTAGGCTGATGCCATGCAAAAGTTATAGAGAGGGGATTGGCGTAATTCCATGGATGATAGTACTGCTTGAGCCTTGTGGGATATATAGGTGTACATAATCATTTTGAAGTATAAGACAAGGTAAAATAAATTCTAGCCTATCCTATGCTTCCTAATAACCATGTTACTCAACATCTTCCCGTGTCAGAATGATAATGACGCAGACGATGAAACTGAAAAAGAAGGTAAGCCGACTAACAGTTTTTATATAGAACAAAGCTAATCCAGAGTTAATGTGTAGTAGAATCATACGACCATTGCAGGGCTAAGTAACTTATTACCTTATTTTTATTCATTCTACCCGTGCCATTAAATTAATCTGTTTTCGGTAGATGCAACATCGTTGAACTTGTGAACCGAAAATAGATGGGTGTTGAGCATTATGATCTTTTTGGCACTTGAAAATTTAATAATTAATTTTTGTTTGCTGTCCTTTGATATCTATTGCGCTTGTCAGCCTTTTCTTCCGTGTAATTTTTTTGTATAATGATCCTTATATAAAGGACACACCCTACCTCCTGATATAGCAAAAGATATACTACGTGTTTGATGCATCCAGCATTGTAGCTCCTACCTATCTTCAGCTCCTCAGACCATAGTAGTACCCGGAATATCAAGACAAATGGAGTCGAGACAAGGAAAAATAGAATACAATGAGCACCACGAGGAGTAGGACGCAAGAGGGGACTGGGAGACATCTGAAAGCATGGGGGCTGCGTGTCTCCAACGAGACGTGGTTGCTATGGACCGGGAAGTAGCTTTGGACCTGTAGCCCGCTAGCGAAGTGTGCTTTTTCCTGGCAGAACATATTCTCTAACGAGGAAGACATGGTTTGTCCTCCCCGCTAGCTTCGTGAAATCGTTGGTGCATGACATGTTTCCCTCGGCAACTAATTTAGGGACGAGCCATGCTCGTGTGGTCAGCCGAAATCACTAGATAAGGAGCATATTTTTCAACCATTACTCTCATCTCTCAGTGGTGCACTGCATGCGTGCCACTTGTCGCAACCTGAACTTTTTCTTTTCTATATAGATCCATATTTTTTATTTTTTTTATTTTTTAAATCGGGCATCCAAATCTCGAACTGTTTTCATCGTTGTGTTTCTCGCGTCGAGATCTTCAAAATTAGATCCCATGTAGATAGGTTTTGACTAACTTTTTTTTCACGAAAAAACCCGGACGAAATAACCGTGCTTCGTGCAATAAAAAAACAGAAAACACATTTTTTTACTTTTCGAGAGGCACGGCCCTGCCTCTCATGAAGGCAAACCCATGCCTCTCACGAAAAAAATAGAGTAGAAAACGCGTTTTCCCTCCTTTTCCGTGCCTCTCGCGAGAGCGAAACCGTGCCTCTTGCAAAGAAAAGAGAGTAGAAAACGCGTATTTTTTCCTTTTCGGAGAGGTATGGCCGTACCTTTCGCGAAGGCAAAACCGTGCCTCTCGTGAAAGCAATACCGTGCCTCTCGCAAAAAAAAGAGAACAGAAAATGCGTATTTTTTTACCGTTCCGAGAGGCACGGTCGTGCCTTTCCCGAAGGCAAAACCGTGTCTCTCGCGAAAGCAAAATTGTGCCTCTCGCAAAAAAAGAGAGCAAAAAACGCGTATTTTTTCCCTTTTTGAGAGGCGCGACCGTGTCTCTGGCGGAAACAAAACTGTGCCTCTCGAAAAAAAGCGTGAATCTTTTTGTCCAAAAGCTAAGGAAGACCGGAGGGAATCTGGAACATAAAAAACCCCCAAAAAAGCCACTCTTAAAAGCCGAAAACGCGTACAAAAAATTCCGAATGGAATGCTCAGAGCGCAACACGTGGTGACGGCTGAGAACGAGCCAAGTGGTGGCGCGTGAAGGTGATCGCTGAAAAGCTTTTCAGGGAGTACTCGCTAATTAGTTGCTCTCGTGGTTAGCATACACGACGTCCCATGGGAACAACTACAACAGACACTTCAGGTGAAGCCCAAGGACGACCCATCACATGATAATGTGGTAAGCAACCTAAATTATTTAAAACAAATGCTCAAGCACGACCCAGCCGGCCCAAGCGGGGGACAAAGCCCAACTCACTTAACACAGAAACAGATCACGGTCGAGGAACTGAAGATACTAGATGACACCTCGCGCGTTGTTGCTGAATTTTTTTAGCACATAATGGTAGAAGATTGACTCGACAAATTATGTGCTTGAAATGTTAATTTATAGTATTAGCCGGAAAAAATAGTAGAGAAGAAATTTCTTTCTGCAAGGAAGAAAGAAAGTTCAATATACGAAATTAAAATAAACAAATTGAGGAATAATCCTGGCAAAAGAAATTCAATCATGTCTTGGTTAGAGGAGGCAGGAATTTCACAATATCACATAATATTCTTATGTATTACAATTAGGTTTGTACCTAATCTGATCTGGTATCCATGTTTCTCTCTGCTACGGTCCATTGGCTACATACTTAGGGTAATTAGCAAAGAACTAATCATGGTTGCCTACATACACACATAGATGTGCATGTTGGAGTATATAGTACATACATGTGCATGCTAGGGATGTTAAAAAAAACATGTACATGCTAGTACGATCCACGACATGCAAACACGCATAACATAAGTGGCATACAGGCACACGCAGCGCTCACGCTGGTGCGGCTGCCGGAGGACGCCGCGATGGAGATGCTGGCGCGCGTGCCCTGCTTCGTCATCCTTTAGCGTTGCGCCGCCGAGCGCAAGCGCTTTCGCGCCCTTGTAACCGAGCCGTCCTTCCTGCGTCGTCGACGCTCCACCCTCGTCATGGCGGGGAAGCTCCGCTTCATCCACACGTCGTGGGAGGTCCTCGGCCCCAGCAATGCCCTGCTCGGCTCCTTCGTCCCCAGTGTCGACGACCACTTTGGCGTACCTGTGTTTTTGCTCTCCGTACTTTGCGACTTGTTCTTCCACTACTCGTACACCAGCGTGCGTGTTCCTGTGCCGGACGCCGGCCGAACCTCGGCAGGAAGATAATAGGGAGCGCAGAACACAAAAAGGAAAGTGTGCAAGGGTCATACTTTCACCAGATAAACTTGGCTACAACCGGGAAGAATAGAGGCGACCACAAGCTTGACGACGCAGTCTACAACGTCGGGGATGGCGACATCGAATGGAGCTCTGCATGTGAGCAAGCGCCGGTCATCAGGTAGTTGTGAAGGTTCCCATGAACTCCCACAAAGGACGGACGCAAAGAGCTCGATGCTCAATGGCGGCAGCGGGTGCTCTACTCGATCAGGTTGATCCACAGTTTATATAAAAGAGATGATTGGAAGAAGAAAAGCCGTGCTTTGCAATGGAAGGGTAAAAGACTCCACTAAACACACGTAATGGCCGGCATTAAAACCATAGTGGGCCTAGTGGCCGGCCGAGCGTAGATGGATGGCAAAAGATTGTTCCTATTATGACGAGAGATACAAGTGTTACGAGAGGGCTCGAATGAATGCATGAGATGGACAGACCATTGCTGACATGGCACAATGCTGATGTGGATGGGCTGGATGTTTAAGTAAATAGGTTAGTGGGATGGTTCTCTCAAGTATATAGGGTATGCGCGACTGATCTTCTTGAAGAGGATCGAAGAACAGATACCTTAACCGGCCGCCGTTGGGCGTGAACCTCCTTCTCACCTCCCTGGCTCTTCTCCTCGGATCCCCCTCTTACTGTTCAACACTTGTATTCTAAATTTGCGATATAATCGGGAGTCCTGTAGTAGGTTCGTATCAACACGGCGGTGAGTGAGAAAAAAAAATGTAAAGCCACATCGCTTTGGAAGGTAGTACATGCTGTACTCATCATCTTTTTGAGTGAAAGAAAACCATATTCAGTTTATGTCGATTAATGTAAACCATATGCACATGTTAAACTTTCATGTTGTTTACAGATGTTATCTCTAATCTGTAATATGCTTAAAGAGAATCAAGTGTTCTTCGTTCTCATCCGTCACAACTCACCCGATAGGCCGAACGGGCCGAACGAACAAAACCCCCCCGTCATCTGACCCTTCAACGAATGGAAAGGGACCCAACAGTCAAACCAACGATAAACACAAAAAGTTCCACACTCCTACTCTCACGGGTACAGAGCAAATAAAATTGATCGCTTGAGGCTTCTACTTGCCGCCACATCCCAGATCGATTAAGGTTAGTTGCAATGATAGTATCATAGATATATCATAGCTCGTATCTTGCATGTCAGCTACTAGACAAATTTATGAGATGATGTAAAATTAAATGAAAAAAAGGGGGTTGGGTATCATATTATGATACCATAATAAATTCTATGGTACCTTGCGTCATGCATGGCAATAAATGAGACCACCTATGATACTATGTACTACAGAAGTAGTACTATACACACGTATCATATCCATAATACTAGCATCTAATACTCTCCACTAGAACAAGCCTAAGGTTAGGGGATTCTGGGTGTGCTCTCTGCCTCCCCTCATTTCCTTGCCCACCATCAAGTTTCTCTCCGGTGCTAGCCATTCCTATTCACAACCATGGAACGAGCCACCGACTACCCATCAACACCTCTAGGATGTTGAGTCTACATTCTAGGTTGTGCAAATGCAAGATGAATTATGGAATATGTTAGAATTAATCTGAGGCGCATAGTCGATCCATCAAGAAACATGGCAACCACACAAAGGCTGGCACCAAGACTTGTTAACGAGGTTCGCCAAATTTGGCTATATCCCGAGGGATTGATTATAGTCACTCCTTCCCGTGACACCATCACAATTACGCACAGTGGGGCCTGACTACGGGCTATTATATTGACATAAATTACATTGTGTGTTTATCCCTCATTATATAAGAGGTTTCGGATATAAGTGTCCTATTATGACAGAACTTCATATCCTGTGTAAATACAATGCAACCCAGAGTTCAACTGTAACGTACCTCTTGCAATTCGACACAATTTTAACAAATTTCACCTTGACGAATATCCTCTAACACCTTGAATACGTTCATCTGTCAAACTTGCATGTATGTTCGACTTGAGGTTATCCCATAATTACCACTACTATTTTAAAGAGTCCATGTGACTGTACCATGCACGGTCGGGCAAATGGCATAGAGCGTGCACGCCTTTTACCGTTTCGTTTTTTTTTTGAAACGGAGGCGAAAACTTCGCCCCATCTCATTAATAAAGAAGAAAGATTGACAGAGTTTTAGTTAAGACGAAGGTCATTACACCTCCACAAATGAGACAAAAGCCTACACTCGCGGCATAATATAACCCAGGTGCTTAGCACCGACTGTTACCCACAACTCCGCCTCGGATCTAATGTTTGCGAAAACGATGGAAGGTAGTGTAGACTTGTTGTGGAAGACCCACGTGTTCCGTTCATTCCATAGCGCTCACGCCACAAGCATGAGTACGGTGACCATGGCCTTCTTCCTGTGTCCCTGGATGAGCACTACAACAGTCCACCAAGCATGCACCGAATGAATACTTCCCCATAGGTCCAATCTCAATTCCGGGGCACACCGCTTCGATTGTGGCGATTCGTACGACTGTTTTACTGCCCTGGCGACAATGAGTTCACGTGTTAGTTGGCCCCAATGGCGGAAATTGCAAATGGTGCCCGAGCTACAGGAAGCTCGTTATTTAAAAACCTGTCAAAATTCATATTTCAAAGTTTCAAAAAAATTTAAAAAAATCCAGAGAAACATATATGTTTTCCGCACGAACGACTGTTAAAATCATATAAATATTTTTTAATTTATAGGCTGTACAAAAAAATAAATTTTCGGCCGAACAAGAGATAATATCAGCCCATTTTAGAAATACGTTTTTGTCTTTTTTTTATACGCCACGTGTGAAAGCATTTGGTTATGAATTTTTGCGTACAGAGAATATACATCTGTGTGAGTGTATAAAAAAATTCAAATTTTTCGGGCTGTGGATATTCGTTTTTTGAAACGAGCTCCGGAGCTCGGCTTACAAAAGCCCTCACTCGCCCCAATGTCCGCTTTCAGTTTGGCATCTAATGACAGGAAGAAGACACCCGCCAGGTTCGAGCATGGCCGAGATGGGATCCGTGGGTCTTAACATGTGCAAGGAGCCTTGAGGCCAACCTAGCTAGCTCTTCACGTGCAGTGTCCACTTGCGGCCCTGCAGTGTTACCTTGGTAAATGTAGTGTCAAGATAATTTAATGAGATTCCGATGAAATTTATGGAGATTAGTATGTTTGTTATCTTTAATTTTCGTTAGTTTTACCGAGTGTGCGTTAGGCTGTGCATAATATCATATTTTAGTATCATAGGATAATACATTTATTGTCATGCATGACACATAATAGCACATCATTTAATATGATACGTATCATGATATGATACTCAGCCCTCTCTTCCTTCGTTTAATTTTATGATTGTTTAGTTGGCATGCATGATACTACCTATGATACTTTCATTACGGTGAAACTTAGATATGCATCGTCTAAGATAGCTAAGTGACCCCGCGTCCACGTCCACCCACTGTAGGGGTACGTTGCCAGTTGTAAAGAAAAGATTAATATTTGATGGTGATTCATCCGATGCATTGGGAATAATTTATATCACGTTTGCTGCCTGTTGTTTGGATGAACTGGGAGGTACTAGCAGAGCATGTGTGTATTTGTCCTTTTCATCCTCGGGAAGATTCGCCTGATTTTTTTGCTAGCCAGTGTGAATTAAGGAAGGGGGCAAGCAAATTATCGAAGTTAGAAGTAAACTGAGGCAGATGAGTGGTTACCTCAGTAGGCTGGAGGGAGGAGCCAAAAGAAAATTAAACTAAGCATCAGGCTTAACTCTTAAGAGGCAAGTGAATAACAAAATCCTAAATTCTCATTTATTAAATATAATTTGTACTATTTAATATATTAGCATAACAAAATACTATAAGAAAATAGTTTGACAGATTCAACATTCTCTGCTAATTAATGCAGGAAAAAGAGTCACAACTTTTTGCAGCTTATCTTCAAAGCCACTTGATGGATCCGTACATGGTTCTTGCCACACCATGCGGAAGTGTGGGAGCTTATGGTATCTGTATGCAACCATTCGGAGATGATAGAATGTGATTCAAATAACCGGTTTGAATGCCGGTTTAATAATCAGCTATATGTAGGCACATATTCCTATTTTTCGACTGTGCCTGTTTAGCTTAGCGTTTATTTATTACTACTACTTTATTCTGCAAGTGAGTACTTGCACTTTATTTAATAAATGATTGTGTGTGTTAAAATGATGCTGAGGCCCGGGGTACGCCTCCTTTTCAAAAGCCATCCCTGCTAAGGGGAATTTCCATGTGCATGTTCTTTCCAAACTTAACGATATGTTTTTAGGGTGAAAGTTAAATATATGTATTGCGTACATAAGGACTATTTATTTTTGCACACCAACATTTTATACATGAAAATATGCTTTATTATTTTTTGCACACCAAACAATTTGTACAAGAATTTTTGTCGGACAGCCAAACATCCAGAATGTAAAAGTATACTTAAGCAACTCAAATATATCTATATTACAAACCCCTCCCACCCAACCCCCAAATAAATAATTATATCTTATATATATTGTATTTAGCATGTGCACGGAAATATCTAATCGCTTAATTAACATAAGCCAATTGTGCACCATCTTACAACATCGGCTCAGATCTCGTTTTATATTGTTGGATAATTGAGCATTTTTTATGTTTAATCCACAAAAACAGTAGATAAGACATTATAATCATGATTAAGATGAAAATAGAATGAAGCAACATGATGTTGAAACTAGACATGTAATCGGGAACAAAATAGACAAGCATCATATCCACAATGATTGCTATTGCCGTAGATGAAACGCAAACCCTAAACAGAAGGGGTTAGAAAACGTATGACAAAGTTGAAGAAGATCCACGAGTGCCATCCGTCATGTCACTGAAGAGGTCATTTACGTTGGCAAAGTAGTCCTCGTCTGCCAAGGGCGTTCCTCAAAAACCTGATCGCCTCTATCCTATTTTGGGTCACAAGAGGCGGGGCTTTAGGGGTTTGTTGTCTCACTTCATGTTGTGTGCGAGGAGCGAGAGAGTGAAAAGGTAGGTGCCACAAGGTTCGGGGTCGAGTCAAGTAAGTTGTGTTTTCTGCTTGGTGGAAGAGGAACTACCTCTAATATAAGCCTCAAACTGACCGACTAGGAAGAGAAAGACAAACGACCGTCCACACATGGAGAGGAAGAGAAACGGTCTGCACGACTGTTGATATTTGTCTCCCACTTGCAAAATGTTTCTATTTCTTTCTATTGCGTGACAACAATCAAGGCATAAAGCCCATGCTGCATAGGTCCTAAGACGCATTATCTCTATCATAAAATACGACGCGCGTGCAAGGCAAGACGAGTGGTGGAGTAGCAGCGTGTGTGTGTGTACGTGCTGTCTTCTCAAGCTCGTAGTGATGTGTAGTATAACTGACCTTATAAATGGGTTTGTAGCTACACCCTTGTAACGTATGAATGGGCCACATGGCCATCTGCGATTTCATGGGAACTATTGGATAAATTCTAGGGGCCAGGACAAATAATTCCAACTACCCCCACCAGAACCCATATAGAAACATAAAGTATGATGATGGTTTCGAAACATTGTTTATATATCGATTTTTAAGTGAAGATTAAAGACTATAAGTTGAACATCCACCTAAAACTCAGCGCTGCAAAAATTCACAACTTGAACCGTGGACTACACCTTGAACTCCGTGCCCTCTCATGAGAGGGCCGCCAATTCTGACAACCTGCGACGTTTACTGTATTTATGACGTTTAATAGTATAAATCATATAGGTGTGTGCTTTCAATATTTTCTGTACAACAACATCTTTGCCTACCCAAGGCACTCAAAACATATTAAGATAAAAATCAACCTTACATAGAAATTAGGAGATAATTGAATTATAATGGAGGAGGTCAAAAAATTAATATTCTCCTATCAGTTACCAATAATTTGGTTCGCTAATTCTAATTCATGGGATCTCGATATTATAAAATGGTATACCACCATGCACAAATTATGTTGTGGGTCCCAATCTCATCTCTCTCGATAGATTGTCTTTCGTGATAAACCCTTTGTAAAGGGAGCTGCCAGATTCATTGATGTGTTTATATTGTCCAAAGCTATAAACCCGGAGTTTCTCATAGATGGTATAGAAATCAGCCTTCTTCTTACATGTCTTGATGACTTCTTAGTATCCTTAGAACTGTTTACCTTGACAATCATTGCTTGGATATTATAGTTAAGAAGTATGTATGGTATTGAGTTTTTAAATCACCGGCAAGCCTCAAGATTTACTGAAGCCATTATGCTTTGACGGTTGATGTGTCGAATGTTGCATGTTCTGCTTACATTATTTACCTCATTAAGATGGAGTGCTTGCAAGACTTATAGGAAACAGTGCCAGCACCAAGTGCAAACACATAAACATGTGTGGCCTTAACCTCATCAACATCAGATATCTAGTTCGCATCACCATATTTCTCTAGCTCCCTTAGGTATTTTGTATAATGAAGTCCATAACTCGCAGTACCCTTTAGATATAACATTATCCTTTTAATAGCATGACAATGAAAATCTCCCGTATTTGAAACGAACTGACTAAGTTTGCTCATGTCAAAAGATATGTCAGGCCTCGTAGCGCTTGCTAAGTAGACAAGAGAGCCAATGATTTGGGAACAAATCAATGGTTGCTTTGTTTCCCCTTCGTTCTTTCGAATCAACACACTTGGATTATATTGTGGTGGAGAATGTTTACAATCTGAATATTCAAAGGGACTCGGAACCTTCTACTCATATGAGATTGCAACACAGTCAACCCACCATCATTATCTCTTGAAAGCTTGATGTTCAAGATAACATCAGCTACTCGAATATCTTTCATATCAATGTTTTGAGATAGAAAAGCTTTTACTTCCTCAATGACCTAATGATTTGTTACAAATATGAGTATTTCTTCAACACACAAACACAATTCCTCAATGATCCAAATATTTGTTCAAAATTTCAGTATTTCGTCAACACACAAACACAATATGACTCCCTCACCCCAACTTTAGAGATAGCACACACATTTGTCATCTTCATTTGCAACAAATTCCATAGATACTGAAATTCTTTCAAACTTATCATGCCATTCCTAAGGTTCTTGTTTCATGACATACAAAGATTTCATAATCTTTGGTGTCGGGAATTTTGAATCCACATGGAAATTCTTCTTTCTTAACCTCTGTGGCAATGAAACGAAGAGCATTGCATGTATTACTCTCATGCTAGTTAAAAAAATCACAAGCTCGCGAGATATAGGGATACAATTGGACTTAGGTTTGCAGTTACGAATGATGAACTTAGATAGTCAACCCTTTTTATTGTGGACAAGCAAGGTTTAATCTTCGAGGGGGAGGGGGGGTGAAGGCTCTATATTATATGCATTTTAAGACCCATTGAGACAATTACATATACATTTTGCATGATTTCTAGTTTTTACTCTTTTAATTACAGGCATTGCATAGTTTTGATTAGTTTTCTTTGTTTTGTTGTTCCTATAGCTGCCCCGGAGCAACTACGTACTCAGCAAGATGAAAGAACTAAGGTTTGGATCAACGGACCCCTACCTTTGCTGGCTACCGATCTAAACTGGTAACGACTAAACAAGTAATCATAGAGAAATATACTTGTATGAACCAAGCATAAGGGCATTCATAAATCTGAGCATAAAGAAATAATTTATCATAGTATCAACATCATAGCTAAAGATTACGTCAGGTTGACCATAATAATGTTGGGCAAGTCATATGTCTCTTGTATTGAACATCAAACAAGAGAAATTACATCTTGGCTATTACCATGAAATTAACCGAGGTCCGTGGGTGGACTACTCACAAATCATGTTGTAGCGCGAGGATCAATGTTGGTGATGGTGAAAACAATTTCCCCACCATGGAAAGTGCCTCATCATTACTGGGATTAAACCACCTGGTACAGGAAGACCTTTGAGACTCCATGATGACGAAACGATTCCTCACATTAGGCTCCACAACCAGGACGTAGAGATATGGTTGCCCTTTCGCCTGGAGATGCAATGGTGAGGTGAACCAGGTCAACATCCAACCGCCGCAACTCGCACAACGATGCCTACATAAGGCTCCTAGGCCCTATGGGCCCCTCCAGGTGTTCGGCCTTGGTCCCCTGGTTATATTTTGGTGCGATACCTCCCCTGATTTTTCTCAGATTTTTCCACGGATTTATTATATGGTGAAATATCAAAATTTAAAAATAAAATAAAAATAGGACCTGACACTAGGCAATTAATTAATAGGTTAGTGCCTTAAACAGATTTTTTAACATTGGAAACTTAGAGGATAATATGAATGAAATGTTTAAAAATTATAGATACGTTTGAGACGTATCAGAACGCACCCAACGGGATGTCGCTTGTCAGTATGGTAGTCAAGTGTGTCATTCCGGCCCTCCCAGATGATGTCGATGGTCATTAGTTAGAGCACGACCTAACGACGTAGGTGAGAGAGGCGAAAGTATGTCAAGGCATCGTTAGCCACCTTCACGCAAAAGCCGTCTCCAAGCATGCAAAAGCACTAGGGCTTGCTGATGATGTTCGCCTTCACACTCTTAGAGAGATGTGACGCCCCCAATTTCGACCGTACGCTAAACATACACGAAATGCGTACGACCAAGATTAAGGACTCACTGATTGGTATCACAACACAACACTGGACATAAATTAAAGTCATACAGCTTCATATTATAAGCCAGGGGCCTCGAGGGCTCGAATACAAAGCTCGACAAGCACGAGTCAGCGGAAGCAAATCATATCTTAGTACAAACATAAGTTAAACAAGTTTTGTCTTAAGAAGGCTAGCGCAAACATAACAACGGATCGAAAGAGGCGAGGCCTCCTGCCTGGGAACCTCCTATCCTACTGCTGGTTGGGGGCCACCTCCATGTAGTAGTAGGCTCCTGCGGGTGTGTAGTAGTCGTCTCCGGCGTACTCCATCTCCTGGGATCCATCGTCTGAACGCAGAATCGAATCGAGAGGGAAAGAGAAAGCAAAGAAGCAGTTAGTACTCATCCAAAATACTCGCAAGACTGACATCAGAACTATGCTAAGCATGCATCATTATCAAGGGATGGGGTTATATCTGGACTGACTGTAGAAAGCAAGAATGAGGGGAAGACCTAGTCCTATCAAAGACTATCATCTTCAGCATCTTGCAGCATTAGAAGAGAGAAGACAGGTAATTTACATATAGTCATATTATTGTAGCAATTTTATTAAGTAATCATGCCTAGAGATTCTTCCTCGACTCCCTGCGAGGAAGCAATTTTATCAAAACGTCGTCACCCCACCTAGACTCAATGAAGAGGCCAGCCCGCCGGTCTAAATCCTATGCGCGCAGGGGTCATGGGCCAATCGCCCTTTGCACTCCCGCATGATGCGAACGCAGCCGAGGTCAGTCCTAGCACCCCTTATAACAAGCGCGATGGCGTTGCGGACCACTCAGGTGCGCACCACTCCATTGCTGACGTTCGAAGAGCTTCGGCTGATTCAACGACGCTGAGTACCCATAACTTCTCCCACGTGAAGGTTAGTGCATATTAAGGCCAACGACCTAACTCAGATCAAGTACACAACCCATTAGTATTTTATTAATACGGGGCAAACGCGACCCATAAAGTGAGGTCCCGTCACCCTGACTTGAGGATGTGTGGCAAAGGCCTCTCTCAACAGCCCACGCCTCAACATCAGCAAACCATGGGTACCCCTCAGGCCGACCCATCACCAACATGTTTCTGTAACCAAGTCATAGTAACTGTGTGGATATAACATCAAGACGGAAACTGAGGACTTAGAGGAATCATCCTCGAGGGTCCCACACTTGAGGGGTTGCACGATAGAGACATCATCGGGAATGGTGAAGAAGGAATCACCCTCGATAACCACGACCGACTAGCTGCACTAGAGGGCTAGCATCACGAGTACTTCATGAGGTGTCACCCTCGGTACTCGATAGTAGCACTTCAGAGTCGTACAACTAAAGGGGAGTGCGGTGATGTGAGGAGCCTGGCTTGTCGGTCGGTTAACCGAGTCTTCGAGTCTTCGAGTCGTCGGGTCGTTGATGAAGGAGCAGGGGCAACTTGGACTAAGGGGGTCACTAGGGATTCATTGACCAACCAATACTAAGAAGTTGATAGAGCAACATGTACAATAGCAGTTTATCAAAAACAGGCTATGCATCAGAATAGGAGCTAACTAATGCAATAGCAAAAATTTGATGCAAGAATAAAAGGGAAAGGAATAGACGATATCGGAATGCTCAAGGGGGGTTGCTTGCCTTGCTGCTCTGTGGCAAAAGGCTGGTCGTCAGGCGCGTAGTCGTACTCGGCGGCAGCGTCAGTCTCGGGGTCTACTGGAGAGAAGAGGGAAAAAATATAAAGCACAGATGCGATCACAATGCATGACATGGCAATATGCATGGCTAGACGGGTCGGAAGAATATCTGACGATATTTTCCGGGTCTCAGGTTACTACCGGACAAATGAAAATGATGATAAAAGTTCCATGTTCGCTATGCTAGGAGCACGCGGCGGACGAACGGACTACGTGTTCGGATTCGTGGTATTTTTCTGATCAACTTTTATGTATAAAATATTTTCATCCGAGTTACGGATTATTTTATATTAATTTTTAAAGTTTTATTAATATTCAGAAATTAACAGATTTAGATTAATTCGAAAATGCATTTCTGACGTCAGCATGATGTCATGCTAACATCATCAGTCAACAAGACTGTTGACCTGCTCAAACCTGACCAGTGGGTCTCACATGTCATTCTCTAAGTTTTAGTTAGGTTTAATAACTAATTAAACAAATTAACTAATGGGATGGAACCCACCTACCATCCACGCCTTAAATTAATTAATTACAGGTTAATTAATTAACCAAATTAATCTTAATCATATAATTAACTTAATTAATTACCTAATTAATTAATAAATTAGTTAACTCCTAATTACTTATTTTATTTATTTTATTCGTTTTAGGGGTCGTGGGCCCCAGTTGTCATTGGGCCAGGGGGTTAAGTGGGGGCGATTAACCCCCACTAACCAGATCGGTTTAAGGGGCGAGGCCCCCTGCCCGCGAGGGGCTCGCCGACGGTGGTGGCGCCCGCTGACGGTTGGTGCCAGTGCGACGGTGGGAGGGGCGGCAACGCTGGCCGGCGAGGGCGAGCGGCGGTGACAGCGGTGCAGGGCGAGCGGGAGGGGGCCGCGGGGAGCAGAGGAGCGCGTCGAGTGGGGAGGGATAAACGGGGTCGGCGACCGAAGCTCACTTCGGGGCGGCGACCGACTGTCGGGGAGGCGGGGTGGTAGCGACGCGGGGGCGAGGCGGGAGGCAGCGGCAAACGGAGGAGGAGGCGGGCGGCCGGCTCAGGCGTCGTCGGGGAGGGGGGGAGGGGGCTGGTGGCAGCGGGGCGGCGCCACCCGATCCCGATCTGGGGAGAGAGCGAGGGGGTCAGGGGAGGAGTGCGGGTCGTGGGGGCGCTAGGGTTCGCCCGCCCCGGCTCTTATAGGGGCCTCCAGTTCTTTTTCTTTTTAAAAAAATAAACAGCTACTGATTTTAATCCTTTTGAGGCACCAAATTAATTTCAAAAATACCGGTTTCAATTTGATAAAATCTTAGGGGTTATTTGCAACCCACCCAACATTTTTATTTTTAGTTTGCACAACTTTTAAATCCCCCTTTCAGACAAATTTAAATTGCAACGAAATTCGAACGGGGTTTGAACCAACGCGAGATTAGCAACAGTAACGCGGTGACGTGTCATCATTAGCGTGGGATTACTAAAGCTTAATTACATACATCACTGTAGCACAAAACCAGGGCATCACAAGAGATCTTTGGCTAGGCTATCCATGGCCTCGGGGAGCCCCGAATCCGCTTTGTCCTGTCACACCGGCTCCTTGCCAGTGAGGCGCCGAATGTGCCAACACACACGGGTGATGCGGTTGTGTGCTTTGCAAGTGGGGATGGTTGAAGACGAGGAGCAATGACCGGCATCTCAAGGGAATTGCCACTGTTGTAAATTATAATCCAGATGTTTTTGGTAGATTCATCCCATGAGGGAATTTTTGGAGGAGCACACGGATGGTAAGAGTTTGTTTCCTTCTTTCAAACCAGAAAAAATATAAATGATCTTAATGTTTGTCGCATTACTGGGCCACCAGCATACCCTTGTGTAAAGCACATTATTATCTCCTACGTTGGGTCTATATATTGACAATTCATGTATCCTTTACACTTACCACAAGTCCACAACCCCCGCTTTGTCGTAGCTCTCGTCTGGTTGGTAAAAATAGCTTTTATCGGTGTAGTTTCATTGATAAACTATGCTAGAGATAAAATGACAAATAAATATCAATTTTGAGAGTTCGATCTGTGCAATGCTGCTTGGAATAGAAGGAATCAGGAAATACATGAAAACTAGCTTGTGCTGTGTATGCCTGAGAGTTTTCGGTCTGGCGATCAACTACCCAGAAGTCATAAGAGACATTGCTGCAATCAACAACTTATCGATAATTCATTTTGGGAGATATTTCATTTGGACTGGCCTTTGGACCTTCCACCTGCTTCCTTTTGGTTGAGAGTTTTAAACCTTGCCACTGGATTTATGTGGCATGGCACAACTTCGAGTGTGTCGATGCTAGGCCAAGTTCCCGAGCCGCCAAATCCCAGCAATGGCTCCCTCTATGAGGCCACTGACCACAAGTTTCAGTGGTGCAGGAAATGTTGGCCACCGGTTAGTTTCTAAAACAATAAAACAGTTGGCCATTGGATGGCGATCCATGGCACGCAGGTAGAGGGCCGACCTACTCTGCGCTGGTGCTTGCCATTGCATTTGTGCCATTCTGTCTTGCTCCTCCGTTGTGTTGTCGGTCCAAGTTGGCGTCGGTGTTATTGTTGTGTAGTTGGTCAGAGCGACGCCGGTGGCCTCGGTTTCCGGGGCGTCCCAGCTCGTCTTCACCAAGGTCGGGAACTAGTGTCGGGGCTTGCTCAGCGGTGACCGTCGGCAGCTACTAGGTCGTCCCCCCTCCCGGTCCACAAGGACTAGCAGGGCGCGTAGGCATGGACACCTCCTACTGTGGAGGCGATCGCTCAACCTGGTGGCTGATGTCGGGCTAAGAGCACAAAGATGTGTCTTCTACTCTTCCCACTATGGTTTGTGTGTTGCGTTGGTGATGGCTGGCGGTGACTTGGGACATGGTTGCTGGGGTGGCGGTCCCGTATGGTGGTCCGTATGATGGCTTTCCGACAGGCTCCATAGCGGCAGTGGTGGCTATGTTTCTTGGTTGGCTGCGCGGTGAGGGGTGTCGTCGAGGGTAGTTCGGGGGAACTTTCTGTTGCCCAGATCCGAATCTGGAGGCTGGTTCATGCCGTGACTAGTCTGGGTGCCACGTGGTGGCACGAGTGAGCTGCCGAGCGAAAGCTCCGTGCAATGGCGATGACGACATCCGCGGGTATCGTTATCTAATTGAAGACGTCGTCATGGTTCTTGTCTACGTGGCAGAGTCCCAGGGTTAAAACCCATCCCCACCTCGGGCTTGGCAGCGGCCATCATTAGTGTAGAAAAGCCTAACTATGGCGTGGCGAAAAAGGTTGTGCTGGTGTGGTAGGCCGACTCCACTAATATGACGCCATTGTTAAAAAATAATGATGGCATCAGGTCCCACGTTAACGATATTCTACGCGCTGATCGCGTGCCGTGTAGGCTACGCCATCACTATAATCACTCACCTAGAAGCGTGCGAGGCGTGCAATGTCAGGAACATTTTGTGTAGCAAAAAAATAAAAATCACATCAGGTAACATTTAGCATTTTGCATTGCACATAACATTTAGCATTTTACATTGCACACGAGGAATTAGCCCAATAAAACAATGCATGCATCCAGTTAATAATATATAAATGTCAATCTCACAACCAGTACTAGCTAGCTAGAGTTAATAAAATTATCTACTATACAATCCTCACAAACACGAGCAAACTAGCTATAGCATAGTTAAAGGATGTCGAAAACGATCATCATCCTCAGGTCATGGCGTGGGGTGTTCCTAATAGTGACTAAGACAGCCTGTCCAACCCGGAGATTCTTGTCAGTGAGAAAGTTTCTCCACTCAGGCGCACTGAAGATAGTGCGCCCGTCCGTGTCCACTACGTAGGCACAGATGATGACAGTGCCCCTTCTAGTAAGGCCTATTCTAGCAATGCCTTCTTCATCCGGCTCGATGCCACAACTCACACATAGCCTCTTAAGTAATTTTTGAAAAAAAACATGAAGATCATATCATCACACATTACTAAGCATATCACATTACTATACACTAAGCATATCATCACATTAATATACTAAGCATATCATCACATTACTATACTATATATAAGCATAGATTACATTACTATATGTACTAAGCATATCACATTACTAGTTACATCAATAACAAACATACCATGATATGGAGGTTAACCATCGTCCGTGTCAGGCGGGTCACGAATGGCACCCCGACATAGACATCACGTGGCAGAAGCTTTACCCAGAGCGTGTCTGTTTCATCCTCGCTCAGCGTGCTCATTCTTTGTACAAAGAGTGCTTCATCAAGTGGGTCATCATCTTGTTCGTCATAGTTGAGATAGATAACAGCCAGTCTTGGAGTTTCTCTTCTGAACGATAAGCTGATCAATTCACCGCTAGTGAGGTGCATGTGGGCGATGAAACGACCCCATTCATCTCCTTCAATCTAGGTTATGTTCCTTCCCTTATTGACCTCCATAGTGTAGGGGCCCCAAGGAGAGTCGAAGATGACAGTGTCTCCAGTAATGAGCTCATTGAAATCCAGTCTCACATTGCAATGGACGATCTATGTAAGAAAAACCAAAAACACACACACAATGCATTAGTGGAAATATTAACAAAATAAAAAGAACAAACTATTAGAAGGGTCATATAATTTGTTACCGCTGCAGGAACAAAACACGGTTGGAAGTAAATGCCGAACAAGTTGGCAGTTGCAAGGCTGGTTGCGCACCTTAACCTGCACACTCAGCATGGTGCTGGTTGTGCCATACTACACAAAAACATATTGAAAACTAAGTATAAAATCGGATTCTAAATATATTGAAAAGTAACATGTGTATAATTCTACACTAGTAACATGTATATACACAAGTTATAAACTACATCCACGAAGGAAGACATAAATAAATAAAATCTACTCAAAATGCATTGGATTTTACATCAGATTATGACTAAGATTTCTACACAAAGCAATCCATGTACTAAAATTTCTACACATAGCAATTCTAAAATTTCTACACATAGCAATCCTAAATCACATAGAGCTGAGGAAGGAGATGTAGAGGACGGAGGAAGGAGATGCAAAGGACAAAGAGAAGTGAACCTTGCTGGTACGGAAAGGACGGGGTGGCGACGGGTGGTGGCTGGTCGAGATGGAGTTGAAATGAGAGGGCGGCGGTGACTAGGTCTTTTACTATGGACCGGTAGTTGGCTCAGGTGGGTCATTGCTAACGTGGACCTAAGCAGCAACGTCAAAGCAAATAACAAGCCGAATATAAAAAGACTAATTAAGATAAAAAAAGGATATAGTATAATTATGTCCGGCGTAAAAAAATTTGACACGCCAACACTATTTATTTATCTACGGCGTGCATACAAACTCAACACCACCACTATGTTCCGAACGGTAAGACTCAGGTGGGCCAACAAATTTGTAGCATGACAAAATAGAACCATGCCAGCACTAACCATTTACAGCTACCGTACCAATTTAGCAGATGCCAACACTATTTTAAAATATTAGTGTTGCTGATGGAGGAAAATGGCGCGCCACCAATAAGAGTTGTGGCTAGCCATCCACTAGTCTGTGCTCGCATTCCCCTCTTTAGAGGGTTGTCGTGGAGGCTAGGTTTCCTAGTTTGTAGCATGGCGTTGTAATCAGGTGGTCCTATAATAGATTTTCCACAGCATAGTTGGGTGCGTTTATGTTGCCAGTTATCTAGAGATTTGCTGTCTCAAAGGACTACCTCACAACATTATATACGTTCCGTCGTGTAACTTTGGTGCTTTTGCTTTATATATAAAGTGTGACAAGAAATTGTTTCAAGGATTATTAATTTCCGATTATATTGCACTATAATCTTGTGATATTTTGAAAATAGAAAAAAAAGAGGTGTATTATATCTTGAGGGTTGATCTTCTACTAGACGACAATGATCGTGTGGAATGTTGCGACCGGATCCTTGACGGTCCTCTCAAGAATCATGAATTGGTCTATCAGGAACATTTACCAGTGTTGTTAAGTTTATTCCAGTTTTTTTTGTCTTTGTTGACATGTCCAAGCCCCTATTCCAGTGGCGGTGACAGGATTCAAACCTTGTGATGTCAAGATTTGTTAATGATTATTTTTAGATCATAAACATGAACAAAAAACATGGTACTTTATTACAAACCAACATATCTATGACAATGCTGCTTTAAGATCATGCATACTTTGATATGTATGGATAATAGCATCAATACTATTAGACTAGAATATGTCGGTTTCAACATAAGTTATGACACAGTGGTACAAGAAATCATCGCCTATTCTATTGCGCAGATCGGACTTGATATATTTCATTGCGGAAATTGCTCCCTCCACTGTTGTCATCGCCACCTGCAAAATCAATGCTCGCTTCACTAAAAGGAATACTAGAGGAGAAGTGTTGTACTTCTTTCCTTAACTAGTTTTCTGCAAAGATCACTAACGCCTTTCAAATTGGAGAGTCTTGAATCTCACAAAATAAATCTACTGCTAAGCAAAGGGAAATATCCAATTCTTATTCTTAATAAAAATAATCTCGTACACCCTAAATCCTAATACTGGTAGTGAGAGAAAAAGTGGAAACATAATGAAATGTATTGCAGATTTGGCACATAAAACAAGCAAGTAGAAGTAGAAAAGTGGAGGGCCTTGCCTTGTGTTGGATTAGATACAGAGTGCAAACTAGTACACCCCCGTCTCAAAATAAGTGACCTAAAAAATGACTCCAGTTTGCACTAAATATAGTGCAAAATGGAGTCATTTTTTAGTCACTTATTTTGAGACGGAGGGAGTACAATAGTATTGATCCATTGATTCAGAGTTTCAGACAGACAGTTTGTTTGCAGCCGCTGGAAGCACTCCTCGCGGCTGGCCGGACGGCCCAAAGTGCTTGTTCCTCGTGTCTCATCTCCCATGTCTAGGGTCTAGCGAAAGATCGCGGGCGTAGGCTGAGGGCCGAAGGACGATAAGTCTGTAAACGGTGCGCTGCGGCGGCTATCCACGATCATTGGAGAGGCATGCATGAAGGAGTCAAAAGAGGGATCTCCTAGTCGCCGCTCGCTGTGGCAACCAGTTGGGGCTTCGCACAAGGCGACCCCCGACTAGGCCGGCCCAGTAGGCGCGTGACAACTGTAGCTTCTTTTTTCCATTTCTGCTTATTTTTTTTGGGTCGTTTTTCTCCCCGTTTTCCTTTTTTTCTTTTTTTTATCAAAACGAACAAACGTTGAATTTATCAACCATTTTTCGAAAACATGAACGTTTTTTTAAACAGGGAACAAAATTGAAAGCGCGAACAATTTTTATAAGGATGAACATTTTTTGAATCTTGAGAACAAATTTTTAAACCAAGAACATTTTTGAAAAATCCTGAATAAATTTGAGACCGCGAACAAATTTTGAAGGCATGGGCATTTTTTCAATTTTAAGAACAAACTTTTCAAACGGAGAACAATTTTGAAAACCCTGAACCAATTTGGAAGCGTGAACATTTTTGAAAAGCACGAGCATATTTTAAATCTTTAGAACAAACTTTGAAAATGAGAACAATTTTGAAAATCCTGAAAAATTCGTAAACGTCTTTTGGAAAATCCGGAGAAAATCCTGAAATTTGTTAAATTTTGAGAATGATTTTTGAAAATACGAATTTTTTTTGAATTCTGAGAAAAAAGTTCAAAAAACAAGAACATTTTTTGCAAATCTTTTTTCAAAATCCAGATCATTTTTAGAAAAGGAAGATCGTTTTTTGAAAATAGAGAACATTTTCCTAAAAATAAAAAAATCGAATTTGAAGAACAATTTGTGAAAATCCCGATTATTTTTTGAAAATTCAGATTTTTTTTGAAAATTTAGGAATTTTTTATGAAAAAGGAATAAACATTTTCCGAATTGGACGGACATTGTTTGAATACCCAGAACGTTTTTTGAAAATCCAGAACATTCTTCTAGAAAATATATATTTTTAGAATTTGAAGAACAATTTTTGAAAATCCCGAACATTTTTTGAAAATCCAGAATATTTTGAAAAAAGAAACGAAAAAAAGAAACAGAAAAGAATAACAAAAGAAAATCAGTTCAGGGAACCTTCTATAAAGTTTCCAAAACCGGGGTAAACCGGCTGGAGAAGTCTACAAGGTTCCCAAAACCGGGATCCTCCGCAACTGTAATGGCCCGGGCCCAGATTGCGTCGCTCCCTCTTCATTGTGTGTGAAGCTCCAACATATTGACACAATGTGCGTCGTATAGGATTTTCCGTCAAAAGAGATCATGTAATTTGGGAATCAACCGATACAGTGCGTAGTTAAGGAATTTTGGACTTTCTTCTTGCTATTTGGCCCAGTGGTGGCCCAACTAGTTTTTACACAAGCAGAGAATAAATGAATAGATGGGCATGTGTGAGATATTCACTTTGGCACATGAGAGCATATGCTCACGACATCGGAAAAACAATTTAAAGTCAAGAAATTTCAAACAAAAGTTCGACACGTACATATCGATATTCTATGTGCTCACGCCATGTTATGTGGGAAACCGGCATTTTTCGTGGCTTATGTAAAACAGACAAACAAATGTCTTATGAAAAGCTATTTTTAACATTGGATTTTTGTCTTTTTCGTATTCAACATAAAAATTGTTAGTTTTTTGCCAAACGACTTTGTGAATACGTAGAATGTCGAGATGTACGTGCAAATCTTTTCATCAGAATTTTATGACATTTCAAAATATGTATAAAAACACATTTCAAAAAATAAGATCATACGTTCTTGGGTGCCAAAACGCTGCTCTCGACATGTGTAGTTAAATTCCAAATATCGCTGGTTTAACGACGTGGTATGCAAATGTGGGGGTCAATGTGGTATGAAAAATCATGTGTAGTCAACCGACCACACAGTCATAACAAAGCTCCACCACAGCCTATTCATCTATTTTATCCAATAAATATTCGAAGTGATGAAAAACTGAACGAAAGGTTTAAGCTCGAAAGTTGGGACTCACAAAATGCTGTATTTGGAAATAAAGCAAAACACTCCAATGAAAATTTCGCTATTTTGATGACTGATCTTTTCCTTGCCCCGACGTCCTCCATGAGAACTGTTGGACATATTTTTTATGTATCTGTATTTTGTATTCTAGGATTTATAATCCGTCTCCTTCCTTATCTTTAGGAGAGGCTTCTTACCCTTCATGTTTTATATCCAATATATACTTGCTCATGAGGCTCAATACAACATCCATCATATTCCGCAACGATTTCTCTCTTTCTCTTCTAACATCGTATCCGCCTAATCGATCCAACCCTAGCTGTCGCCCGCCGCTTTCACCCAGCGCCGCCCCCGGGGCGGTCGGCCTCCATGACAACCGCCGGGGGCTTGCCGTCCGTACGTAGGGTTCGTCCACCGGTCAAGTTGACTGGCTGCCCTAGAAAGTCTTTTCCCCGACCTCTTGATTCAAGTTGACTGGCTGTCCTAGAGAGTTTTTTCCCCGATCTCTTGATTCCGTTGGTCACTTTGATCAACGTTTTCTTTTTGGTTTTCTGATCTAAGATCGGTTTGCGTCAACCGCCACCGTAGTCGACCCCACGCCTCTACTCCGAGATCGGCGCGACCCGGCCTCTACACTGACCCGGCGGCATCGCGCAACGCGGCGGCTACTCACGGCCGTCCATCACACGACTGCTCGCCCTTCGTCATGCGCTGCCCGTCGTCGCCCTTCTCCAACCAGGACTGCTACATCCGCCACCCAGCCTCCGCCGTCGCCTCGTACGGTCGAGCACCGACTGCGTCGGGCCGGCTCCACGCTCTTGTCGTGTCGGTTGTGTCGGGCCGCTCGCCGTCTCCGGCCGCGTCGGCCTTTTTGGTTGCCACGCGCCGGCTACATCAGGACGGGTGCTTCGGTCCGACTGTCGGGCGGCCGTGGCGGGGCGGCTGCCTGCTCCGGTCGCGACTGTTATCACCAGCTTCATCTCGAACTCCGCCGCCACCCCGCCTCCACCGAGCGACATCCACGACATCACGCGCCATCGGATTGATCACCCGCCCGCCCACGATCCGCCTCATCTATGCTGTGCGACCGATCTAGCCCGTTGGTTGCACGCGCTTTCGTCTCGTAAAGACTGTCCTGAGTAAAGTGCGGCCCTCCACCAATCGAGCACCGGGCTACAGGTGCGCCGCCTCATCGGGCCGCAACGTCGCCACCCCGTGGTTCTCCTTGCGGTTGCACTGTTACCTTTACGTCGCCCCTTCGGGCCATAGTGCCACGACACGTTCTCCCCGCTCCCCGCGACACGCTGCTACACCGCCCCTTCGGGATGTATTGCAGCGACACGCGGTCCCCGCTGTCGCCCGAGGCCGTCTTCATGGCTGCACCGACCCACGCACTGCTGCTACGCCGCCTCTTCAGGTCGTAGCGCCACGGCACACGGTCTATGCAGTCTCCCTTAGGTCTTCCCGTCGTCATCCCGATCGCTTGCTGCTATTGTGTCGCCCCTTCGGGTGTAGCGCCGCGGCCCATGGTTCACCCCACCGTCTCCGCGCATCGACTCTACCATGCCAGCTCCCTTGGTGCGGGAACAACATCATCCATGCAGATCTTCGTCATGCCGCCGGATTCTTCCTCGCCTACTTCCAGCCTCGCTGCCGCAATCCTAACCAATTGCCGCCGCTCTTCTTCGGCGCCGGTGCAGCTCGCTGACCCGAGTCGCACAGCCAGTCCACCCCTTTCTTCTTTGTCTAGCACCAGCTCATCGCCAGCGTCGCTGTCGTCTTCCCCAACAACTTCATCAACTCCGACCACCGCGGGTGACATCGTCCCCCCGCTGATTTGCTCAAAAACCGTTGTCGAGTCCTTCTCTGTTAGCCTCCTCAACATGGCGTACAAGCTGTGTGCAGGTCCCGTCTACGCATGCTCGGTGCTGGCAACACCGTCGCGTGCCCTTGTCCCCGGTGTGTTCCTAGCCCTGGTAAGCCTGGAGCGACGCATCATCAACATCGTCAACATCGACTTCGTCCGTCTACGCAATCTCGACCACAGCTACACCACCCACGCTCTCGGCTACTTTGACAACGACACAAAGGGCTATCACCTCGCTTGAGAAACTCATTGGCTTCCTCTACGGTCCACGAGTCCGCGATGCGACACTGTCCCCAACGCTCCCGCTGCGACTACGTGGGGATGTCAGCACTTCGGATGTTAGTCTTTCCAATCTGTCCGTCCGTGACGCTCCTGTTGTTCGCAACACTAGCACTACGACTACGCGGCGATGGGGGTAGAGATATATTTGTTGTACTTGTATTTGGTAGTCTAGGATTTGTAATTCGTCTCCTACCTTATCTGTAGAAGAGGCTTCTTGTCCTCTAAATTTTGTACCCAATATGTACTCGCTCATGATGCTCAATAGAACATCCATCATATTCCGCAACAATTTCTCTCTCTCTCCCTTCTAACAAGAACTTCATGAGAACTAGCTTGATGCCACCATGTCTGATGCCGATGGGGAAGCGCCTATGCGTCCTAGCCTCGTCAGTGTCGGACACTGGAACTGATGTCGAGAGCCACCCCATGTTTAGGCCGCTGCTCGTGAACCAGTCGACAACCACTTAGCCATGGTTGACATGTATGATGTATCCATCATGTATACGCCCGTGCACAGCAGTCCAATACCTATCGTTGCCTCGTGCATGGCTTAGCGAGGAAGCAACACCTGCAGTAGAACGTACCCGATATGGCATCGCTCGTCGGTGTGGTGGTCTAGCATGTCGGACAGCCCCGACGGAGATGAGCTGGAGCGTGCGCTGCAGCTTCTCACCCTCAAAAGAGATTGCCGGCCAGGCTGTTCCGTGGCCTCGTGGAGCACCTTCTACGGCTTGTTTGTCATGCTGGCTTCCACGACATGAGCACTGTACTCGGGGGTCGGGTGGCGATATCTGAAATAAATGGAGAGGGGGAGCAGCGACAAGGGCTGCCAGGGAATCGCCACTCCCGTAAATTTTGATCCGGTTGTTTTTTTGCCAAGCCATATCATCACCGCATTTTTCTATTTTGATATTTTTTAGAATCTTAAATTATGTAGAGACCATAACGATTTATTGCCATCAAACTAAAACACACAGATGGCTAGGGGAGTGATATCAACTGAACCTCGTGATTTGACTTGTTTCTTTTGAAACAGAAAAAAAATCATGATCTTAATTGTCTGGTTCATATGCATACGCGCCCACCAGCATTCCCTTATTTAAAGCACATTTTTGCCACCTACATTGGCTTTATATATTGACACTGCATGTGTGTTTACACTATAACACCCCCTTCTTGATATAGCTCACATCGGGTTAGTAAAATTACAATTATCCTGTTAGTTGTATCTTCAAAATAGAATAGAGATACAAAAGAGAAAATAAATAAATTATGAGAGTTGGATTAGTGCAATGTGGCTTGGAATAGAAGGCATCAGGACACACATCAAACGTGGCTTTTGGATCAGATGGTCGTGGGCTTACGGTCTGTTGATGAACTACGAACAAAACGTGGGTGACAACAGAAGAAATAGGAAACTTCAACTCACTGATAGTTCACATCATTGGGTTTCTCGTAGTGGAACCGGTTTACTAGGGATCAAGTCCAATATTTGGCACTAGAGCAAGCGTTCTCCAAGATTTGTTTCGGATTTTCCGATGATATTTGGTACGTAGAAGGAGACGGTCTTATTGACTATGAGGCGTTTCTGATAATTTTATTAATCTCAATATATTGTGTCTAGGGCCGGCCCTAAGCAATGGCGAAGAGTGCAACCATCAAGGACTCAAAGCAAGGGCCCATACCCAATAGCTTCGTCTCCTAGCAGCGGGCCAGCAAATTAGGAGATGCACCAATCAGCCTATCACTTACTCCCTCCGTTTCAAAATACAAGACCTTTTAGAGATTTAACTATAGACTATATACAGATGTATATAGACATATTTTAGAATACAGATTCACTTATTTTATTCCGTATGTAGTCTATAATGGAATCTTTAAAAGGTTTTATATTTAGGTACGGAGGAAATACAAGGTAGCATATAGAAAATCCTAATTCCTTTGTCTCTTCCCCAGAAACCACCACGACTCCTATCAGTTCTTGTCCCAAGTCTCCTTTCTACATTTTTGTCCCACTTGACCGACACAGGTCACGGACGGCCAGCATTCCATGTGTTGTTAATAATTAGATTTTTTTGAATTCATCTCATCATGATTTGATGATTTGGTCGATTGTGATCTTCCATCACAGCTGAGGCCCGAGCGGCGCTTCATTATGCCCGACGGGATGTCAGTCGTGGCCGTCAGTTCCCTGGCGGGGCACGGGCCCATGTGCCACCCATGGAGTTTAGAAGTTTTCATTCTGCAACTGCAAGTCATCCATGTATGAGAAAATTCCTTCACACTGCTTTTCTATTTATTTCTATTCCAGTAAATTGATGATTGACTTTCCCTCTTTCTACACGACACTTGCAGGCAACCACGCAGGAGATAGGTTAATGCCTGAATCAGAACTCGAGAGTACTGCCTTCTCTTTATTTTCTTGATAAAAATCGTTGTCTAAAACATTATTTATCTGTGTGTGAGAAAAGAAGAAGAAAAAACTTGTAGATTTAATCCAAAAAAATGGTGATATGCATATATTGATTTTGAGAAATGTGAGGAGTTAGATATTGAATGTTAAACGACAACATATATGTTGAAGTAAATTATTTCTTTAGGATGGCCAATGGGCCCATTTTACCTAGTTCCCACAAGGGCCTTCAAATGACTGGGCCGGCCATGGTTGTGTCTGCTCAATATTTTGTATGTGTTCGTCGAGGTAGAGTGTACTTGCCTACATTTATATGGATGAGTCTACGTGCATATATGTCAACATCTAAGATTGCACTGTGTTCCAAAAAAGATAGTTCATTTGGCAAGCTAAATAGTTTGGGCTGGTCATTGAGCCGTCCAAGTGCTTCCTTTTGTGTTTAAAGGTTTCAAAAGTCCCACTCGAAGTGCACGGCGAGGCATAGCGATACGTTGGGTAGATGACATAAATGGAGACCCGCGCCATGCATCTAACCGCACCTATTATTTACCCCTTTGTCAATTTTTTTATTTGTCTGTGATTAGATCTGAAGAAATTATTCGTTTCTTTTCCCCCCTCCAAAATAGAATTGCACCAAAAAGTGCACTGCATGCAACTGGAACTCCACAACAGAATATGCTTCTGCCTTTGCCACATCCCAAAGAACGATGCATCGACCTACAAAGATCACTGACTACTGTCTCTAGAAACCAATCCATTATTTTTCCTGTCAAGAAACTAATTGCTTTGTGTCATACCATCCGGTTTGCTTGCTGAAGCCTTCGTGCATGATCAGAGTCAAAACGAGCGGCGCACTGTTGTGCTCACGTGCAATCCACGGCCGAGTAAGCTTATGCGATAGTTGTGAGGTTTTTCAGCGGTGATAGTTATGATAAATATCCTTTTAGCATGTGTCAATCCAGCTTGTGTACAAGAAAAATAACTCCAGGATACACAATAATTCATGACGCTTGTTTGTAACAAAAAAGATGGGAAGGTAGATATAACATTAGACGCCATTGTTAAAACCTTCCTTGCTTACCTTTATGCTTTCATCAAACTATAAATTATTTCCTTCTTAGTAGATGTGACATATCAACTTAGCACGTATAAGCTACCAGGAATGTTAGCCATTGGATCCTATAACAAAATAGTGGCTTACATTGATCAGGAGTGCCATAAATTTCTCAAAACAATTTTATGCGCAATCGATGAGTCAATTATTTTTGGGGATCCTTAGTTTTGCATTGTACATCGAGAGTGCTTCTACGTGATTGTGCTAGTTGACACTCTTTCGGCACCCCCCCCCCCCCCCCCCATCAAGGGGTGTACACTCCAGGGCTAGATGCCGTGTGTTCGGACATCCCACCATACTTCCAACATGTATGAGTAGAGAGGCTCTGATCTCTATATTGCACGGGCATACATGGACTAAGCTGGAACATTGAAGGCTATCCTTTTTAATGACGTGGCAGATTGTGAACGTAGACAAATAGCTATTAATGAATTCTAGTGGGGTTTGTTCATATAATATATAAATATGTGAATTGTAAATAGTAAGTTTCATTATAATGCACAGGGATGACGATAAACTGTTAACTGTTTTTGTGACAATAATTAAATTCCTTTGTAATGTGTGGTAGATGTTAACTAAGTACTCCCTTTTAAACTAGAAAAAATAAATGAATTTAATGTGTGGTAGATGGATAGCTAATGCATCGCCAAAACTTCCATTGTTTAAGAAATACCGCCGCCTACTAGCTTAGTTCAATAGATTCGATTTGTGTGCTTCTTATAGCTTTCGTCGGACTATCTAGTTGCACCCATAAACTAAGCTATAGATAGAAAGAGAAATCGACAGCTATGAAAAGAGGCACACCGCAGACTACTTGGAATGGAAGGTATCAAAGAACACATCAGATGTAACATCGAGGTAGTCAGCAGTGTGTCTTGTAATACACATTGTGTCACGTCACGTATGGACATTACTTGGGCATCTAGGATAGGTAGTTGGTTTAGATAGCCGGCATCTTATCTGATGTTACTAGAATATCTTATCTTTACTTTCCTTGTTCCTCAAGACATAATCTTCTGTAATCTCAACCGCAATGTATGCACTATGCCAGAGAGGTGCGCCCCTGCCTATAAACATGAAGGGTGTCGCCTTGCGTTGAGGTAAGTCGCTTTCCCCTATTCGCACATGGTAGTCAGAGCTTTCCTTTTTCACATCATCTAGTTTCCAATCTACACTACAGGAATCCCGGACGGCAAAGGCATGCATGCTGGACGGCAAAGGCTTTGCCGTCCGCCAGCAGACGGCGAATAGTCCGACTGAATAAGCCACGATAAAGGGCGCTTTGCCGTCCGCCAGCGGATGGCAAAGACCGTCGACGGCACACGTGGCAGCTTACGGCCGTTCAGGCGTTAACGGCGTGCTTTGCCGTCCGTTGGCAGACGACAAAGAACCTTAGGTCTTTGCCGTCTGCTAGCGGACGACAAAATGCCTGTTTCTTTGCCGGCTTAGGTGGTTTTTTTGCCGTCCGTTGGCGGATGACAAAGAACCTTAGGTCCGTCAACGGACGGCAAAGAAACCACCTAAGCCAGCCTAGTGCTACCCTAGGTTGCACAGGTAGCTGCCACGTGGCAGCTTTGCTGTCTGCGAGCTGACGGCAAAGACCGCCAGCGGACGGCAAAGTTGCTATATAGCCCCTGTTTTTTTCTATTTTTCTTAAATTTATTCAATTTGACAGAATTTCACATATATATATACACACACATTTCAAAATAATTTCAACAAGCATACCAACAATAAGTTTCCAACGACATATCCAACATACAATGGTTTCCAACAACATATCCATACATACATATCCGAAACAAGTTTTCAACAAGTTTCCATAAACAAAAAGGAAGCACAAGTAGAAGAGTACACTCCATCAATGCAAGCTTCATCATCTATAGCAAATCTGCAAATTAGGAAAGATGAAAGTTAGAAGAAGAAGAAGACTAGCTAGAAGAAAAAGAAGAAAAAGAAGAAGAAGAAGAATGTATCTTCTCTTTCTTTTTCTCCTCTCCTCTTCTTTATCTTCTTCTTCTTCTAACTAAGGTAGGTAAAAATGCCATTTTTTAGCTAAGGTAGGTAAAAATGCTAATTATAGGTCATTTCATAGCTATCCTAGGTAAAATATGTCAGTTGGGAGCTAAGTAAGATTATTATGTCATTTTCGAGGAAAATAAGCTAATTATAGGTCATTTTGGAGCTAAACCAAGGTTATTATGCCATTTTTTTACCTAAGTGAGCTAATTATGTCATAAATAAACTAGCTAAGCTAATTATAGATCATTATTGAGCTATCCTAGATAGTTATGCCATTTTGTACCTAAGTGAGCTAATTATGTCATAAATGAACTAGCTAAGCTAGCTATCGATCATTATTGAGATATCCTAGGTAGTTATGCCATTTTCTAGCTAACTAAGCATATCAAGTCATTTTGGAGGAAAAAATGCTAAGTATAGGTCATTTTATTGCTATCCTAGGTAGAATATATCATTTTGGAGGTAAGTAAGGTTATTATGTCATTTTTGAGGAAAATAAGCTAAGTATAGGTCATTTTGGAGCTAAGTAGGTCATTTTTTTAAGCTAAGTATGCATTTGTTAAGCAAAACACTTGGGAAAACTTACCATCATCACGGAGGTGAAGGACCGGTTGGGTTTGCACCAGGGTGAGACGTAGAAGGACCGGTCGGGGTTGCGGCAGACGTAGAAGGATCGGTCGATGCTTGTCGGAAGGCACGCTGCACCAAAGATCATTTGCAATGTCTCCTTAGTATGATGCAACTCAAATGTAAATACTAGTAACTAATGACCATTCAAACGACACTCACCGTGGGTGCTATAGCAATATGGGGCACCGACGGAGGGGTCTGACCATTGTTCTGGCACACGGTCTGCACATTTTGTTTTCACGAGTCATTCATATTAGTTAGTGATGAAATAAACATTACGTGCATGATTTGGCTAATATGCAGGAGAAACTTACCACGAGGAGGTCGTATAGGGCCCGATGAGATGCGTCGTTCCGGTTCCTCTCCTCCTCCATCAGCCTAGCAGTCCTCTCCTCCATGTCCCTCTCCGTCTGCGCCGCCTGCCTGTTTGCCTCCGCCAGAAGCTCCTGGGCCATAGCCTCAATGGCGACCTCCATTGGCCATGGACGAGGCCTTATCTCAGGATCAGAGCTCGTCTGGCGCTTCTTGATCTTCGGGAGAGTTCTAGGACAACGTATCAGTCCATCCCCAATGGCTATTGAGCCATGGGGCCTCCCGCCACCAGATATCATCACGAGCTCTGGATCAAAAGGACTCTGGCTCAGGTTGAAGTCCTCCCCTTTTCTCGCCTTCCCATCATCTTTGTACCTCACGAGCTTGTTGTGGGAGGAGATGTTGCTGAAGCTCTGTGGGTGATCGAGGTCATCCTCAGAGAATGCCTTGGCCTTCTTGTACGAGGCAGTATGGCCATGGCATAGAGGTCGAACAGAGGTGACACCTCCTTCTTGTTTTCTCGTGCCTAAAAGAGAGGAACAAAATATTAGTTAAGGGCTCAAGCTAGCATGAAGAATGAAATTGCATGAACCATGAAGCAAACCACATACCCAGTGATCCCCGTACTCAAACAGTTGGAGCTCCTTTGATGTTGTGGCACACCTCTCATTTGGGCACGCTTATCCTTGGCCTTGTTGTGTTCGGCTAGCCATTCGGGAGAGCACCACTCATCCACCAATGCCTCCCAACAGTCCCGACATCGGATTCCCATCTGCATCTAGTTATGTTCTTTTGCCCAATTTATGCCACGTCATCTGTCTGGCTGTCTCTTCGACCATGAAAAGACGTTGAAGTCTTGGTATGATTGGCAGATACCGAAGAACATTAATGGGGATTTTGGTCTGAATCTTCTCACCCATACCGTTGTCTACCAGAACATACCTGGAAGCATTGCAAATGGGGCAATAGTTCAAGCCCGCATACTCAAGCCTAAATAAGGCACATCCATTCTCACAGGCATCTATCTTCTCATAAGGCATCTTAAGCGCACATACGATTTTATCCGACTGGTACAGGTTTGCTGTCAATACATGGCCTTTGGGTAGAAAGCGTCCAAATATCGTCATCATCGCGTCGTAGCATTCTCTGCCCAGGTTGAACTGAGCCTTCAGAGCCATTACTTGCGCGATAGCATCCAGCTGACAAAGCTCAGTGTGCTGGTGGAGAGGATGTTTTGAAGACTCCAACATTTAATTAAAAGGCCTTTGCAGATTCATCCATCTCATCGTCCGAATCCCGAGCATCATCAAAGTCTTGCACCATGTCTTCGATCCCGGTACCATGCTCGTCGGTGCGACGACGAACCACCTCAGCTCTGGCATGTTGGACAGACTCACCATGAAATGTCCAGACCGTATAATTAGGCGTAAAACCCCACTTCTGCAGGTGTTTGATCATTTCAAACTCTGACTTCTTCTTAAAGTTGTCGCAATCGACACAAGGGCACCAAGTTGTTTTCTGTCCATTTGCAAATGCGACTCTCACAAACTCCTTGGTTTTTGTTATCCATTCACGGGTCATGTCTTTTTGACTAGTGTGACCGGTGTACATCCACCCATGATCACTCATATTGCCTAGCTACTGGACACACACAAAATATATACATAATTCAGCAAACCATATTCATCACTTAATAGAGTTTGTTAGTTTTATTACGTCGATGCAACCTAGACGCTAGTAGGTAAAGATAGGTCCTAATCCCACCCGAGTATGCGTAGATTGAGTTCGTTTTCCCATGCTCTGCTCCGGATCCGATGCACAATTTCGACAGCACCTCCTCGCTGTTCTCCTAATACACGTCTCGGCAATAAGCAGAGAGGATGTGTACCCGGAGAACAACAGGGAGGCACTGACGAAATTCTTCTTCGCATCCGAAGCAGAGCATATGGGAAAACGAACCCAATCTACCCATACTCGGGCTGTCCATGGATAACGTTGGACGATTCGAAAGAATCACGGTTATAAATATGCTAATGAATGCATATTTATAGATGTAACCCTTTCGAACGGGAGACGCATAGTGGTCACGCATACTGATGATTGAAGACACCTATAGCTAGCAAGTTTCATCGGCACGAAGACCGGAACAGAGAATTTTTTTAAGGGTGCCGGGGGAGAAGATGTCATTTGTGCTCACCAACGAACGTAGCAGGGGAGCTCGTCAAATGCGCGGGGAGGTCGTCGAACAACTTCACATCGAAATTCACCCGATCAACACAAAATATGATGTTTTTGTAACAAAATAGGAAAATATGTGACCTAGCTCACAATTTACAAAACTATGATCTCCTCGGCCTCACGAAGGCCGAAGAGCACCTTTTTGGTCAACAGGAGGTAGAATAGGTGTCGGGAGTCGGGGGTCAATGGCATCAGGAGATAGTGGCATCAGGGGTCAGTGGAGTCGAGGGTCGGTGGCGTTGGTGGTCGGGGGTCTATGGTGTCGATGGTCGGGGGTCAGTGGTCAGTGGTCGGTGGTCGGGGGGTGATGGCGTCGGTGGTTGGGGGTCGGGGGTCCGGGGCGTCGGGGGTCAGTGGCATCAGGGGTCGAGGGTCGGTGATCAGGGGTCAGTGGAGTCGGGGGTCGGTGGCGTTGGTGGTCGGGGATCGATGGCGTTGGTGGTCGGGGGTCGGTGGTGTCGGTGGTCGGGGGGCGATGGCGTCGGTGGTTGGGGGTCGGGGTCGGGGGTGGGTGGCGTCCTTCTTCTTCTTCTTCTTCTTCTTCTTCTTCTTCTTCTTCTTCTTCTTCTTCTCCTCCTCCTCCTCCTCCTCCTCTTCTCCTCATCCTCTTCTTGTCATCCTCTTCTTCTTCTTCCTTCTTTTCCTTTTTCCTCTTCTTCCTTCTTTTCCTTTTTCCTCTTCTTCTTCTCCTCTTCTCCTCTTTCTTCTTCTTCTTCTTCTTCTTCTTCTTCTTCTTCTTCTTCTTCTTCTTCTTCTTCTTCTTCTTCTTCTTCTTCTTCTTTTTCTTCTTCTTCTTCTCTTCTTCTTCTTCTTCTTCTTCTTCTTCTTCTTCTTCTTCTTCTTAACCTAAACTAAACGTAAAACTAAACTAAAACTAAACTAAACCTAAAACTAAACTAAACCTAAACCTAAACCTAAACCTAAACCTAAACCTAATTAAACAAAATCTAAATTAAACCTAAACCTTAAAAAAAAGAGGAGAGGGGAGAAGAGAAGTACCTTGGACGACGGCAGGGGCGGGGGCGGCCGGCGGCAGGGGCGGGGGCGGCCGTCGACCGACTACAGGGGTGGCCGGTGGCACAGGGGGCGGCGGCGGCGGCCGGTGGCATGGGGGGGGGGCGGCGGCGGCTCGGGCACGAGGGAGTAGGCGGTGCGGGGAGGGGAGAGAAAGAGAGGGGTGGGGCGTGCTGACACGTATACTAAGGCTCTTTGTCGTCTGCTAGCAAACGGCAAAGAGCCTTAGTTAGTGGGGTGGGGCCGGGGGAAACGGCCGTTAGACGGCCACTCTCGCCTCTTTGCCGTCCGCTAGCAGACGGCAAAGAAAGTGGCCGTTAGCTGGTTCTCGTTGTGGGCCAGCCTCCCTCGGTGTGATCTGCTAGCGGACGGCAAAGAGCCTTTTCCGTCAGCTAGCGGACGGCAAAAAGATTGCTGATGACAATGATATCATTGTCGTCAGCTCTTTGTTTGCCGTCAGTTTTATTTAGGCTGATGGCAAAGACCTTTTTTGTCGTCAGTTGGCTGACGGTAAAGAGCTGGCAGACAGCAAAGATCCTGATTCCAGTAGTGCTACCCAAGTGCTAGCCATGTCTTTCTCAGTCTCATCTCCAGCAAGGCTCAATGGTCAAGTCACGGAGAGGCTGTCCCGCACCAATTACATCATGTGGCACGCGTAGATCACGCCGCAGCTCAGGGGCACGGGACTCTTCGACTACGTCGATGGCATGCCACAGCAGACAGCCAGATGCCTCCCCACCAAAGAGAAGGATGGGAAGGAAGTCAGCATCTGACACCAACCCTCTTTAGTAGTCTATAGTAGTCTGAGCAAAGTGGCTGTGTGTGCTTAAGATAACTAGGATTAGTTGTACGTCGATTAGTAGCATGCATGTCAATTGAGTACGGTTTGAACTCGTGTGTGGTGTGTACACCGGGAGTGCTAGTCGTAGTGTTAGTACGCGTTAGTTGTTGATTTCTGCTTCGAGTAGTATTAGGAGTTGGTTTTGTGTCCGACAAGGTTAGCTTAGTTGAGGCGTCTAGGCGTGTATATATATACAGCCCCGGTCGTAAGATTGTAATTTCTTCGTTTCTAAATATAAGTCTTTTTAGAGGTTTTATACTAGGATATTACATATGAACATATATAGATATACTTTAGAGTGTCACTCATTTTGCTCTGTATGTATTCTCCTAGTGGAATCTCTTAAAAGACTTATATTTAAACGTAGGGAGTGTCAAGTCCTGAGTTTGTAACACCGAAAAAAGAGAGAAAATAAATAAAAGAACAAGGCACGACACGTGCCTTTGACGAAAGTTTTTCGCATGCAAGTTAGTGTAATTTCTTGGTCTGATTGATCCGTGGCGTTATTCCAACACCTTTTACCACTGGTAGATCACGCGTTTCTCGGCAATATAGACTAACAGCAACACAAAAGCTCTTCGTGGCAGTAGAGCTGAATAACATGGCTCTCCTTCGTCCGAACAGCACATCCAAATAGCCATGTACCATGTGCCGTTGCTCAGGCCGGTATGCTGCGCACCATGGGAGCAGCTCTGTAGGACTGGTTCTCTATCCTACCTCCTGTGAATGTGGATGGTCTTGACGCAAAATGCAATTGTCTATGGCAAGACGTGCACCTCCATTAACTTATGAAGTTGGTGGAAAAGCTCCGATCTTCACATCTGGAAGTGTTCTTCCAACGGTTGTTAGGCGGTGTGATAGCGACTAATCCACATACTGTTGGGCATTCTAAAAATAATGTGTGTTGATCATTTTTGTAGTGTATGGGTAAGGCTCGTGTGTGAAGTGGTGCTCTATAGTGAGCCACCTTATGCAACCGAGCTAGACACGTCGATTTGTTATTTTCTTTGCAAAAAGGAGGTTTTTTATTTTTTTGCGGGGATGCAAAAAGGAGGTTAAATCCCTCAGCCACTGCAATAACCTAAATCAATCCATGTACCAGATGCAGCCATGCAATCCACCTTTTCATGTTCTGACCCCGTCCACTTTTCCAAGTTTAGAGCCAGATGAAACTAGATATTCATGGATCATCCCTAGTATGGAAGCAATAAAAATAACTTTCTGTTGCACGATATGATACAGGTTCAGATACAGAGGAAGATCCTAGTGTTTTGTCTTAAAGCCAGGTACTGTGCCAAAATCTCGTGTCATGCCACTACCTAGAGAGGAAGATCCTGTCCTAAATAACTCCACATTGACCCTCAGCAAAACTTTCCAAAACGGAAAGTCAGACGGCTTTGCTGAAACTTGGACAGCATCTTGGAGTGAAGGTATTTGTTTCAAAGCAATTCTTGTCAAACTCCTTCCATGGTGATTACCATGTCCAGCCATATTTACCAAGCAAGCACCTGTTCGTCACCTCGATGTTGTTGACCTGAAGAGCTCCTTGCTCCTTCGACTACGTAGAACTCTCACTTACCTAACTGCTACTGTTGTTTATGGTTAGCAGATTGCTAGAAAAAAATTGCTGTGTAGTGACCCAATCTTGTCCACACCCCTTCGGATATTTCAAAGAAATATAGCACAAATATATATAAACTTATGAGGACAACGTTGGTTAGGACCGGACTTCCCTCATAGGACATCTGCTTGCCCTTCCAACTATAACACTTGACCTGTACTCATGTATGCACTTCAATCGAATATGTTACATGGAGTACAGTGTGTGGAAATTAATAAACGCCTTGCACCCATTTGCTACTAGTTATGCCGCATATATCTAGTGATGAGTTTATTCCCAACCAAAAAAAAGTACTAAGTAATTTATTTGCTCATTTATTCATTTTACCCATACCACTGAATGTTACTTTAGAGATGCAACACCATTGAATATATGGATGGAAAGCCGATGGGTATTCAACCTTCAATCATTTTGTTACTACAAGAGGTGTAACCTGTAATTTTAATTTAGTGTCCATGGATATCTAATGTGCTTCCAGTCTTTCGTTGGTAATTGTAAGCTTAAATATCCTT
This sequence comes from Hordeum marinum, assembly GCA_022496015.1. NCBI lineage: Eukaryota > Viridiplantae > Streptophyta > Magnoliopsida > Poales > Poaceae > Hordeum > Hordeum marinum. The sequence goes on along the minus strand of CM039674.1, from coordinate 510,417,189 downwards.
CGTATAAAGGCCCTTATATAGAGGACACACTCTCCTCCTGGCATAGCTAAACACATATTGCATTGGTGTGTCTCGCATTGTCGCTCGTGGCTATCTTTATCTCTTCAGACCAGATTAGTACCACAAAAGCAACAGAGATGGAGCAGAGGCTTTAGAAAAGAGAGATACGATGAACACTATCATAAGCTAGACCCATGATGCTGCTACGAGGCATCTGAAAACTTAGGGACTGGATATCTCAAACTCCGCATAGTTGACTAAGAACATGAACGTGTAATCGTCTGGTCCCACAAACAACCATGGTTTGCTCGCCAGCAGACATAGGCCCTGTTTTGTTTGGTCTTTAGCTTCGGCTTTTACAGCTTTTCCACTTTGGTCAAAAAGCCAGAAAAGCTCCTAAATAGGTGTTTTTGAAGCTTTTATGGCTTTTGGAGCCAAATATTGTTATATTGATTCATCAAAAGCCATAAAAGCTTTAAAAGCACCTATTTCGGGGCTTTTGTGGCTTTTTGGCCAAAGTGAAAAGGCTGTAAAAGCCGAAGGCCCAAACAAACAGGGCCATAACCCAGAATGTTGTAACTCAAAAACATGATTTTCCTCAACAACATAGCTGAGTTTTGCGTCCCTTTTATGCTTCTCAAAAACAGTGTCAATCTGTATGGATCTAACCAGTTCATACATAAAAGCCAAGATGACACCAATACATTATACATATAGCTCCTCTAGGCCTTGGGTTGAGAAAAAAAGGTAGACACGCAGCAAGATGTTCCATGCCTGCTCTGGCATTTGCAGTCTGACCATTTTTCTTGTCTAGACTGAAATGCACATAAAATCTTATATGTTGTATTTGCTAATTAGAGAAACCTTCTAATTCTCCATGTTAGTCCCATTATTTTGTAGTCATTGTCTTCGATTAATGACGCTTTCAAAAATAAGTCTTCCATCAATGTCCACCCCCCCCCCCCCCCCGCCCCTAATGAAAAAACAAGAGAGTAGAATTACATGGTTATTTTATAGTCGGTAGACTTCCAAGGTTTACAAAATGACAAATAAATGAGATGCCATTCCATTGTTTGGTACCAATATCAAATGTTTGGGCCCGGCACAAAGGCAAGCCATTGGACCATACAAATCCATATGTGACTTTACTAAGTCTAGCATTTTCCGTATTTTCTTTTCTCATGTCATTTCACGTTGGTAGTCTGACACCTTCTGCCCACTCAAACTCTATGTAGAGCCACCACACTGAGCAGGTGGATGCCACGCTCCCAGGCTGCTCGCCAGACCTTTTACCCCACCCCCATCTCAACCAATCTCCTGTTCCAAACATCATTCCCTCATCCTAGACCCCCTCTCCCCCTCGCTTTGCTCCACCGCTAAAGTAATTGTCTACCAAGCTAAGTATTATTCTGATGGGAGCCATATCTTTTCTCTCTCATACTTTCCCATTTTCAGACGGTGTAATAGCTGTATCTCAAGAAAAAATATAGTTCTTTACATATGTCGTCGGGCCTGGAATCAAATTTTGATTCTACTGAATACTTCTAAATCTATTCATTTTAGTAAAACAAAAACAATTGATGCATATCTATTGGGTGCAATCACTGAAATGAAGTATCCGAGAGAGGTTAGCCTTGCCGTAAAACGATCTTTATGTGTTCACAATGTATCTCCCGGAGAATTGGATCCTAAATCGCATTGTTGATGCAACATTGGGTTATGTCATCAGATGATCATGGAACTAAACAAGATGACCTGACTACCTAAGGCATTGACACCCTTCTAATCTCAAAAGGTTCCCTTAGTGAAATTTAAATTGTATTATTCCTAAGTGTTGTAGTATATAGTCTTCCATGGTTTGCAGAAAGGAAAAAGTGGGAAAAGGTTAGGCTTCACGAGTAGAGACCGTTGGGTTGAAACATATGGATGGTGATATTTGAATTCTTTTATTTCAAAGTTAGAAAGATACGATCTTAATGTGTGGTGGATGGAAATTAATGCACACACATGCCTTCCATTGTTTAAGCATATTGACTCTTGTCTTAGCTCCATATATTCACTCCATATGTATGTTTCTAGTCTACTTATTACCATACCTCTTGTCGTAGCCCTCGTAAGAATAGTTTGCACCTATAGATAATACTTTTTGTAAACTGAGAAGTCCCAATTACGAGAGGTTGGATACATTTAATGTTGATGGACATAGGAGGTATCAGGGAATAATCAGTTGCGAGATTTGATTCCAGCAGTTATCAAACCTAGGACTACATCTCCCGAACCGAAGCCAGCAACCAGTTGAGATAATCTATGTGTGTGTTATAATGCTAGGTTCGCTCGCAGTTAATTAGTGCAACACCAAAATGATTTCGGCAGTGATCAAACCTAGGACTACATCAAACTTCAAAAGTTTATATATGTGCATGAGTTACGCGGAAAATAAGGAAGGCCCTCAATCCATCAAAGGAAGCAAGCCGCCTTGAGAATAAGGAAACATAGGACCAAATGTTGGTGTTATTCATCCTATGAACCGAAGGAATATATTGTGCCGATGTCCGTACGTTGACGGTAAAAGAGAGATGTGTGCGCTAAATAAATTACGATGATGCCTATAAAAGAGAAACAATGGAGATCATGAGATTTGCTCACTAAATATATTACAGTTATAAAATAAGGAGAAAGGAGATCTCCAGAATTAAAAGGAAGGAGAGAAATGTATGATTTGCATGCCATAAGAGGGCTAAAATAGACCCTTTTTTGTCTACCTTGTAAATTCTGAAAATTGCTTCAACTTTTCAAACAATATATAGAAGATTTAAAAACTATTCCCTTTGAAACAGATGAAGTAGTCAATGGTGCACTTTAATTTATTCATGAATGATTTGATTATCATTGATATGCATTTCTGCTAGACCTAGTCATGTCTCCTTGCCACAGTCAAGCAGCACTGTTTACGATTTTTTTGGTAATGCCGGACAATTGACGAACACGTCAATTATCTGTTTCGTTGCAATGCACGGGCATTTGTGCTAGTAATAATGTTAAGAGAAAATAATAGTTAAAATGGCGACAGGGAGGAACGGATGAATGATTAGTTTTTTTGTATGATTATTATTGAAAAGGTTGCGTGCCTTGGTTGGCCTTAGACCTCCTTGGCAGCGCCTTCAGCAACAACTCACGATTGTGGTGCCCGCAGGTCATCTCTATGTTGATGGACATATGTGGTATCAGGGAATAATCAGTTGCCAGATTTGATTCCAACAGTGATCAAACCTAGGACTTCATCCCCCAAAACGAAGGCCGCAACCAGTTGAGAGAAGCTATGGGTGTGTTATAATGTTCGGTTCACTCACAATTTTTTCCTTGATTTATCCTTTTTCCTATTATGTTGTTAACTGGTATTTAAAATTGAGAAGTCCATTTTTTGTAACGTTCACTAAATTTGAAATTCAAAAACATAAATTCAATAAATTAGTAGAAAACTTCATTAATTTTGTAAAAGTAGTTCATAAAATTTGAAAAAAAGTTCGTCAATATTGAAAAAAACTCACGGATTTGTTAAAGTTCAATGATTTTGATTTTTTTAACAATTTCGAAAACAAAACACATAACATGAAACAACTTCATTGATTTTGAAAAACGGTTTATTGAATTTGTAAAAATGTTCAGCGGTTTCTGAAAATAGTTCTTCCATTTTTAACAAAGGTTCATCTATTTTGGAAAAAAATCACACATTTAAAAAAACATCGATTTTGAAAAATAAGGTCATCAATTGTGAGAAATGTTCATCGATTTTGAAAAAAAGTAATCATGGAGTCTGGAAAGAGTCATTTATTTTGACGAAAAAGTTCACAAATTTGAAACAAGAAGAAAAAAGGAATAAAGAAAAAAGTAAAGAAGAATAGATAAAGCGACATCTATATAATCACAAGAGTCAACGTGGCTTTCGGATCATTCCCGTCACGGGTTCCAATCCAAGTTCATGTGCAGTTTAGATAACAAAAACTAAAATGTCACGCAGCAGCGAAGCTGGCGCTCGACGGCAGCGCCCGTCACACATTGGCATAACTTGCAAATTTGCCAAAAAAATATTGATTGCAAATTTTTTATAGGTAGCTTACGAAGCTGACTGCTTGGTACACATTGGCATAACTAATGGGTGTGCCGGGTGTGCCTTGGCACACCTAGAAATCTTAGTTTTTTTTACCATGTAAATATTTTCAAGATTTTGGGCCCAAAACGGCAGCCCAATGTCCTAATCTAGTATCCTCAACACCTATCCGTGTCTCTAGTCTGCTCCCATGCCCCAGCCCGCATCTCGCGTCTCTTGATTGCTCCTCAGCATGCCGCCGCAGCACCGTTCCCCTGCTCCATTGCTCGTCGCCGTCGCTCGCTGCCCCGCTAGGCCAGTCGGCGGGCCTCTCACGCCGCTCCCCTCCTCCCTTGGTCTTCGTCGTCGCCCGTCGCACGGCTCCACCTCGCACCCTGCCAGCCCATCGAATCATAGCGGCTTGCCTGCTTCAACCTGCTTCTGCCTCTCTGTCTAGCGGCCAGGACGGCTCTGCTCACGGACTCAGGCTGCAGCACTCCGCAGTCCGTAAGACCGCAATAGCACGGTAAGCAAGCTACCTCCCGTGTCCTTACTTATGTGTGTTGGAACGCTGATGGTAGTGGGCTAGTGGCTCTCCACATCTTATATTAGTGCTCCACCTCCAATGTCCAGGTTAGAAAATTGGTTACTGGCGTTTTGCACATTGTTAGAAGTACTAGGTACTATTGGAAAAGACCCTTCACAACGAAAATAATGGAGAAGAATACGTAGAGTTACTTATGCCTTTGAATGTCACCCATCCTCTCACTGCTCTAACGCGAGCACGCTTAACTTTTGAGTTCTATCACCCTTTGTTTCTAAGTCTGCACTTGTTATTTTCTTGACAATAGTAAACTATCAATCCTATTAACCCTTAGGTCTTGATGTCACATTTTTTTTTGAATCCAAACAATTATTAAAAAAAATATAAGTAATAATAATAATGAATTTCTATGAAAATAAAATAAATAATATTATTATTTTATTCATTTTTTGCCATATATTCAATCCATATGGCATAATTAATATCTTTAAATCTATAAATCGAAATTCAACAAATAATAGATCCATTATTATCAGAAAAATCTGAGGAACACAAATATGACATCATTTATTTTTTTTATTTTTTTTATTTTGTAGAAATTTTTTCTTTTTGAAATAACTTTTTTTACTTTTGGAATTTCGAGAATCTGAGAAAACTTCACTGGGTAAATCCTGGTGAAATCGAGTCCCAATTTTTCTCTAGTGTTTTTAGATATTAAACTTTTTTTTGACGTCGTATGCAAAAGTTATGGCCGTTTTACATTTTTTTCATTTTTTTGCAGAAATAGGCAAAATTCATATTTCAAAATTTCTATACCAACTAGACACTTAAACCTAACTACATCTCAAAGGATTTTATTTTTTGAAGATTTTATCATTTTTGTTTATTTTCTGGAAAACTCAAAAAGGCGGTCCACCGGGGGTAGAGTTTGAAAATTTCAGAACCCCTTTAGTCCGGATTGGTGTCCATCCAATCATACCGTCGACTACATATGCTACTATCGTCGCAGCCAGAGTCACAACTAAGGTTAACCAAGCCAGAGTTAACCCATTTGCAATTTTTCCATGCATTTAATGGTTTTTTTGAGCTAAATGACCCTGAAATTGAAAAGCACTACAAATGAACTCTGAAAATGTTGAAACTTGGCATGATATCATCATTTCACCCAGAAAGCTTGTGCTAAATAGTTGAGAGGGTTACGGCAAAAACTGGATGCACTTCGTGTACAAACTGGACCATCTCCTTCGAAGTATCGAGGTTTCGAACGAAAACTCATCTGTTAGAAAAGCATTTCATTTTTATTTATTTATTTCAACACCAGACTTTTTGTGCATTCAATATGCACCATACTACAACATGTTAAAATCTACAAAAAGAACTAACTAAAAAAATAAAAAGCAACAATTAAATGACTAAAAGAACTATATAAGCAAAACAGTAATGTTTTAGTTAAAATCCTAATTTAAATTATTCTAAAAAGAACCAAAGAAATCTTACTATGACAACAATCTAACACGTGACTAGGATAAAAAAGAATTAAATTAAAAACTTTTTGTAAACTCAAGTTATTCACAATCTAGTGTTCGAAGCACATTTGAAAAAATTCAAATTGAAACCATTCAAATTTGAAAACTAATGGGCAACCATAAATTAGACAAAAATTTGAATCTAATGCAAAAAGAATCACTCAAAAATAGAAAATATCCTAAAAGATATACGCAATTTAAAACAGAAACTAAAAACAGAAAACAAATATAAAAACAGAAAAAAAAACTTTCAAGGACCCCTTTAGTCCCGGTTCGTGTCTCCAATCGGGACTAAAGGTTAGACCTTTAGTCCCGGTTGGAGACACCAACCGGGACTAAAGCCTCAACCCCCTTTTATGACTTACGAGACACCAAATAGAAATGTATATAGCAACAGTTGTGCTATAAGCCCTGGCTTATTATTGGTATACACATGCACACATAGGGTTTGAAGTGCATGGGAAACATCTTTTATGATTTCAAAGAAATACACTACTAAAGCATCTTTGGTTTGACTTTTGTAAAACAAAGTGGGATTGCCTTATTTAATGAGATGTGACTTATTCCACCGCCCAGTAATATTTACGAGTTTTTCCCTAGATACAGGTATGAAGCAATACTTCGCTAAGAAATAAGTAACAATGGAAAATGTCTATGCTTTAGAATCCTACATTTAAATAACTCACATAGATTTACAAAAATCAATTCATAAAAAAATCCTTTTAGCATGACATTATAGATGACCAATTTATCGCAAAGAGTTAAAATAATTGCATTTCTATATCTTTTGCGCCCTATATGATATTTTCTGAGTGGCTACCTCGATGTGTCAAACGAAAAATGTTGTTGTGTTTCTGGGTATGTACATTTCTTCTTTTCTTATGCGTATGTCTCATTGTCTCAAATAATATTGTTTTGGAAAAAAATATAGATAGAAGATCCTGTCATCTTTTGTATAACAATATTCTGGATTTCTCTAAATTCATTTGAATAGAAACTACAGAAAATTGCATGGGAAGTGTCGAAAGTAAAAATATGCATGTACATCCTCTATGATTTTACTTTCTGCAACATGGTTCCATCATCTATTAAATAATGGTAACATAAATAAATAGAACAAAGTGGTTGCAGTCAACGATTGCTCTCAATAATTACAACCTTAGATAACAATATACCATTATACTAATATGGTCGAACATACAAGTTGCACAACATAACTAATAAAATTTACCTTGGTGGAGATGATATTGTTGTCTACTGGAAAAAAATCCAATCTAGGAAACACACCATCAGTTAACATCTCAGTCCCTCCAATATGAGAGTGCAAAAATACCATATTGGTGTAAGGAGTTAAGTCAAAATTCAGCATATTATATAACTCTTCTTTTCGATTGGTTCTATTTAATAGGTTTATGATTTTTTTTTGGGAGGCGGGGGGGGGGGGGGGGGGGGGAAGAAACCAATAAAGTGACTGAAGTTATTGGTTCTATTTAAATCGTTGTTATAATAATTAATTTTGTTCCACATAATATTCATTACAGGTAACGATACACAAAAAGATTTAGAAATGAATTAGGAGGCATGAATACGAAGTGTGTACAATATTGAATACTGATGTTTTAAATAATACACATATTTCCCATATTGAAAGGAAGAAATCATGTAAGAGTATATTACATCTTGTAACAGAGTAGTTCCAATTCTACTCTCTCCAAACCTCCTGTGCAGTTGGTAAGTTCACCTCATGTTGTAGGAAGCGACATGGTGATAGTAGAGGAGATGCAATAGGCTATGCACGTACATCTATAATTGATTAGAAATTTTTAGAGAGAGAAAAGTGATTAGAAGATTAAATAGCAATTTACAAGCCCCTGGATACCACCACACGTTTATCGCCTGATCTATGCATGCCCTGAAGTATCAGTGGCTAGTGGAGTTGTTGGTTAGGGAAGCTTGAACCTATTGATCCTACATCTGTTTGATTTTGGTGCGGTGAACCCGATTCATTTTCCCTAAAATGGGGTGAAGCGGCCGATGGACCTTACAACGTTTTTTTACATGGAACACGATGTCCTTTCCTGGAAGAAGATATCGGAGAATATGTACGTAACGGTAAGATAGCTAATTTCTTGGCGTCGTTGTCCATCAACACGGAGCTTTGTCGTACCAGCCATGGTGCCCAGGCAGGCCGAGGGGGCGTAGCAGTGGTCGCCATGTGTTGGTTCCATGTATACATGTGATGGGGTTGTGCGTCGCAGAGGAAGAAAAGAGGACGTGACGACAAGGACACAAGGTATAGTGCGCCGAGTCACAGTATGCGGCAAGTAGAAGCAAGATCACCTTCAGCATGGCAGCGATGGGAGCGAGTAGGCGATGCTGATTCCCAGCTATTACTACGAATAGGCTGCCATCTTGGCCCATGAACAATCCCGTTTAGGTCTTCATGTACTGAGAAAAGGGTTCGCATTGCTTTTTAATAACAAAAATGTCTATATTGCCCACACAAAATCCACGGTGGGATTTAATTACACTGATCCCCTCACGCCAAGCAGTATAGGGTACCCTAAAAATGCTCATCATATACAAACAATAAAGGGATATGTAATTTATTTGCACATTTATTCATTTTACCTATATCATTAAATGTACTTCGGGATTTATTCCTGTATGCAGCATCACTGGATACTAGAAATATCATCCTGAATATTACTCCCTCCGTTTGTAAATGTAAGTCTTTCTAGAGATTTCATTATGAACTACATACATATGTAAATTCACTCTATTTGTTCCGTATGTAGTCCATAGTAGAAACTCTAGAAAGATATATATTTAGGAACAGAGGGAATAGTTGGTTTGGTGTTCATGCATATTTAATGCACTCGTCTGCCATGAATTTGTAGCTTGTATGAAGGATACACGCTCCCTCCTTATATAACTAAAATCATATTCGACCAGAGTAGCATGTGCATATCCTTATCGTCCGGACCTCAGAGTAGTACTCACAACGTAATGTAACACAAATGGAGTCAGACTTGGGAGAAGAAAGGGAAAATGAACACCAGGAGGAGCTTCATGTACAGAGGATGGGAGTGAGAGGCATCAGAAAATACAGGGGGTGCTTGGATGAGACGAACTACAGTGGTCCAAGGACAAAATGTGTTTGCAAGACAAGTTACAATACCAGGAATCCTGCTGCGCCAGGATAGTCACGTCGTACCTCGCTTTCCTTGGGATTATAGACTGTAAATAGCAAATTAGCAAGAGAAAAGCTCTTCGTCGGAGCATTACTGGATAACTTCGCTCAGCACGGGCACGCACACGTCGCTTCCTCCAAACCGCACATCTTCTTTACATTGGCTATTGATCAAAGACGAGCTTTGGTCCTCGTGGCTATGCCAAAGCTAAGCTAGTTTTCTTTTCTAGTCTAGCCAACCAAACCAAGCTACTGATCCAAGTGTATCTCCAGTTTCCTTGCATGCGTTGCTTAACCAAGTGCAAATCATATGGAGACCAGCACCCTTAGGACGGTATTCATGCTTACAATTACATACTTGGAAAATAACGACGCTATTTCTTCAGGAAACCAAGTACATAGGCGCCTGAGTTCGTGTTTAAGCCCGTGCTTGAAAGTGAGTATTCTACACGAATTGGTTCGTGGCACATTGGCACTCCACTCCAATTGTTTATCTACCAAAGAAAATAATGACGGTACTTCTTCAGGAAACCATGCTTCAAATCTAAACCTGTTCAACGGATCTAGTGCTAACATCTCCTAACAGTTGCACAGAAGTCATAGACACTTGTTCTTTCACACGCTCACCAAACACAAATCCATCCAATAGCTATGTAACCTGAAAGAAAAAATTCGGAGCTCAATGCGGTTAGAAAACTTCTAGCTGTGATAACTCATTGGATTAGTTGGGCCCAAAACTAGACTCCACACACACACACACACACACACACACACACATGTACACAAAGACGGGGGCCCAACGGCTAATCCCAATTCCAAGGCGAGTTCCTTCCCGACGAGGCAAGACGCCGGATGCACGGCAGACTGTGGTGACCTGCCAACCAACTCTAATGTTGTCTTGCCGGACTAGATTATTTTTCCTGGACTCCTCTTCTGCCGAGATAAAGACAGCAGCCACGAGCGTATAATGAGATAACGTGGTATCGGGTCCACTGTTGATTCTTGTTTGGATTGGCCCGGTGTAATGACATAACGCGGTATCAGGTCCCAGCCTAGTTCTAATCTCATTACGCCAACATGTTGTGCAAACGAAAACCGTTGCACGATGCTTCTCTTGTTTGCTTTGTTGCCCCCGTATGAAGCGCCGAGAACTCTGAAATAATCTGATCTCACCTCTCTCGCACCACATGCTACCATCCCATGTGCCGCCGCCAAAGTCATATCTGCCATCATTGGTGCACCAGTACATGCTGGTTGGCTGGCTGCGAGAGGTGGCCGGTTGGAAGCTGGTGGTGAACTGCGCCGGAAGGGCGTGCTTTTCGTGGCGGAGCAGATGGGACATCACGGCAACGTCGAGGATTTTTTTACATAATAAGCATTCGGCCCGCTTTACAGATGAAGGCACCGCCAAGAGCAACTAAATCAAGTTAGACAACATGAGGTCCACGGCACAAAACAACACGAACAAACAAAACCGTAGCCTGCTGGGGACACCAACTAACACACAAGTGCCCACACACAGGGACGCGGCCGTCTCAACAGACAGTCAGGGCAACCCAGCATAGCAGCAACAGCGGTAGCAGCACAAGTGACTCAGTCCGGGTTGGGACGAGGCTGAGGCGTCAAGCGCAGAGGCAGGGCGCGGAGGCTGGCAGAGAAGACAACGAGGGTGGGGTGCTTCAGGGGCTTGTTGAGGACCTTCCATTGTTGCAAGAACCCACACAATCTGTAAAGAGCAATCGTAGTACAACGCAAGAGTTAGTTTCTTTTTTTTTTGAATTAAAAGGCAGACCACCTTATGCATTCAAAACGAGTCGTAGCTCGGATGACCGAAGTCAATTACATGTGGTGTTTGCTGAAGCAGGAAGCTTCAGACTAGGAGAATGGTTACAGGAGGAGGCAGATCAGAGAGAAGGATAGAAGGCTAGGAATTACAAAGTATTCTCAAGTTATGAATTTCTCCGCCCATAGAGCCATCAAGTCTAGGCCCAAATGCTTCGTAGCGCGCGTGATCCACAGTCGTAACAACTCAGCTGTGTTAGTACAAATGTGTCTTCTTGTCCATAAGATGGAGTTGAAAATCCTGTCGTTCCTGGCTTGCCATGTTGAGGCTGCGCAAGCCGCAAAATTGGTATACCACAGATGTACGAGAGTATGTGATGTAACTACTTGATCAACAAAGGCAGCTATATTTGGTGTCCTATTCGCAAGTTCGGTGAGCTGGAGTTTGTCCCAAAGAATTTGGTTATAGCGGCATCGCAGAATTATATGGTTGATAGTTTGGGTGGCTGGACATAGATCATAATCCACCACTGGAGCAGCAGCTGTCTAGTGCTTCCTGATCATGTTGTCTTTAGTGTTTAGACGATTCCGGTATGCCAGCCATAAGAAAATCTTATGCTTGAGGGGATGACCTTGTGACACATATATTTATAAGCTTCCCATGTCATTACTCTAAAAGTCAACAAACTATAGAAAGATTTTGTTGTCAAACCTCCATGAAAAACTGAAGAGGAACGTGTGTCATTCATATTCTTGTTCAGTTGATAGTTTACCAGCCCCAGAAGCAGACATTCTAACTCAATGGCTGCTTGTAGTGATAAGTTGGCATGCGTTTTGACGGTCCAGATACCTTGTGAGTATTGAGAGAAGATATTGCATTGAGCTTCCTGAGCATATGAATATAAAGTTGGAAAGGTCAAGTATAACCTGCCCATGTGAGACCATTTGTCATGCCAAAAGGAGATAAGTAAGCCAGCCCCCAATGAGCACCTAGAAGCATGATGGATTATTGGGATAACGTCCTTCATTGCCCTCCAAATGATAGTATCCGTGCTGGAGTCTGCTAACAATACCTTTGTCCGAACAATTGATAGCAGGGAAGATTTGATGTTAGGAGAATCCTTGCTGCAAATTTCCAAATGAGGGAAATGTTATTTGCTTTCAAGTCCCTGATTCCCGTACCCCCGGTTTGAGTAGATGTGATCGCTTGATCCCATGCAACCAAACATTGTCCACCAGTGCAGAATTTTTCCCCTGCCAGAGGAATGATCTCAGCAGCCGTTCAAGCTTAAGGATCGATTCTTTAGGCCACATGAAGCAGGCCATATAATAATGGGATAGTTGTATTTGAGCCCTTAGTTTTGCCACCATCGACAGGAATACCCCTAATTTTGGAAAACACGCGTTCATGCCCACATCACTTTGCTCATCTTGTGCTTTTGCCCTTTGACTGTTTGACTGTCATTTTGAAAACTTCATAACTATTTCATACTAACTCAGAAAAATGCAAATAAGATATCAAAATGTTCGAAAATACATCACCTATATGTGTATGACATTTTCAGATATCTCATGTCTAGGCACAAGACGATTCGGTGCCCCACGGAGCTTATCGAAGATGGTTGTTCACTACGTTTCTTTTCGGTGGATTTGAGTCATAGGAAAGTCATACTATTAAGAGGGGGTGCACTTCGGAAAGGTTTGGGTGGAATCAACACGTACATATCTGTTCTATTGCACCACCTTTCCTTCGCTTCAATGGAGCTCCAGTTCGTTTTCCTTGTCTGTGCAAAGTGAAGCCTGTGGGGTGCTAGGTTTCAGTGGCTAGTGGTAGTACCACTCAAGGGAGCGGTAGTACCGCAGGGGCCCGTGGTAGTATCACTCTGTGGAGTGGTAGTACCGCTGTCCCCGGCCCTGGTACGTGCACTGCGGTAGTAGGCGCTGATGTAATTTTTTACATCCGCCCTATTGCGGTAGTACCATGATGCATCTCCGGTACAACCATGCCGGACTTTTTTGCAGCTCCGCCCTCAGCGGAGGTAGGCACAAAAGTAATGTTTTTACCTCCGTGCATCTCCCGTGCCAGTAGTTACCGACAATGCGGTAGTACTGATACGTATCCAATGTATCAATAATTTATGAGGTATTGATGCTGTTATTTTATCATTCTTGGATGTTTTACAATCATTTTATAGCTACTTTATATCATTTTTTGGGACTAACCTATTGACCCAGTGCCCAGTGCTAGTTGCTATTTTTTGCTTGTTTTTTACATCGCAGGAAATCAATATCAAACGGAGTTCAAACACCACGAACCTTTTTGGAGATATTTTTTGGACCACAAGGAAACCAATGGGCCAGAGCTGCACCTAGGGGTTGCCCCGAGGGGGCCACAACCCACCAGGGCGCGCCAGGAGGCCGAGGCGCGTCCAGGTGGGTTCTGCCCACCTTGGTGGCCTCCTGCACCCCCTCTTTGCACTATAAATTCCCAAATATTCCGAAACCCTTCGGGGTAGCCCTAGATCAGAAGTTCTGCCGCCGTAAGGCTCTGTAGCCACCAAAAACCAATCTAGACCCCGTTCCGGCACCCTGCCGAAGGAGGGAATCATCTCTGGTGGCAATCTTCATCATCCCGGCATCCACCATGACGAGGAGGGAGTAGTCCACCCTCGGGGGTGAGGGTTTGTACGAGTAGCTATGTGTTTAATCTCTCTCTTTCTCTCTCGTGATCTATATCATGGGCTTTGTTAATATAGATGGACAATATGATGTTTATCCCCTCTATACTCCTATTGTGATGAATTGAATCTTTACCCTTTGAAGTTTTGTTATGTCGGATTGAATGTTCAGATTTAGGAACACATGATGTATGTCTTGCGGTATGAATACTTGAGGTGACATTGGGGTATCTTATTGGTTCACTTAATATACGTTATGGCACTCAACTTGCGGATTCCCGCGGTGATATTGGGGTAATCTATGCAGAGGGGTTGATGCACGTTTTTATTATCTTTTCTCTTATAGAAACTTTGGGGGTCCCTTGTAGCTCTTTGTGTGGATTGATTATTATGAATATGAATTTTCTTTGGTGTTATTCTAGTACGAACTCTTGAGTAGATCGATCTGGAAGAATAGCTTGCGTTATTCTAGTAAGAACTCTAGGATAGATCGAACGGAAGGAATAACTTTGAGGTCATTTCGTACCCTTCAAACAATTTCTATCTTTTGTTCTCCGCTAATAGGAACTCGAGAGTGATTCTTTATTGCACTTTGAGGGATAAACATATGATCTAACTATGTTAGCACTGTTGAAAAGTTGCACTAGCGAAAGTACGGACCCTAGGCCTTGTTTTCAAGCATTGCAATACCGTTTTTGTGCCTGTTTAATATTTTCTACCTTGCTGTTTATATTTATACAGATTATAAAAATATATTTCTACCATCCATATTACACTTTTATCACCATCTCTTCGCCGAACTAGTCCACCTATACAATTTGCCATTGTCTTGGGTGTGTTGGGGACACAAGAGATTTCTTATATTTGGTTGCAGGGTCATTTGAGAGAGACCATCTTCATCCTACACCTCTCACGGATTGATAAACCTTAGGTCATCCACTTGAGGGAAAATTGGTACTGTCCTAGAAAACTCTGTGTTGGAGGCCCAACACCTCTCACGTGTCTACAAGAATAAAGTTGCGTAGTAGACATCATGCTCTTTTTTGGCATCGTTGCTGGGGAGGTGAGTGCATGAAGGTATATCTTTAGATCTTGCAATCGAATCTTTTAGTTTCTTGTTTTATCACTAGTTTGGTTTATTAAAGAAAACTACAAAAAATGGAATTGAGGCCGCATCATATTATTGATCATCTTTATAATTTCTTTCTTGAAAATGATGGATCAAAAAATTGTGCTCAATTTTTAGAAGAAGAGGTCAATAAAATGTTTGGTACGAAATATTTGAATGATGAGCATGATTGCAGTGTTGTTAGTATGAATTCCTTGAATATCCATGGTGCTAATGATATGCAAAGCCATAAGCTTGGGGATGCTATGTTTGATGAAGATGATATTTTTTGCCCCCCAAGTTTTGATGTGGAAATTTGTTATAATGAAAACATGTCTCCTATTTATGATGATTATATTGATGAGAGTGGATTTGGAGAGGTCATGACTTTATTTAATGACAAATCCACTATTTTGGAAGAGGTTTCTATTGATTATGACAACAAAGTTCCTATATACGATGATTATGGTAATGACATGTATGCTATAAATAATAATGATAACCATGAAACTTGTCATCATGATTTTAATTTTCAATCACATGATAGTAATTTGTTGAGTTTGCTCCCACTACTATTGATGAGAATAAATTTGCTTATGTGAGAGTAACAAAATCTCTATTCTTATGCATCATGAAAAGAATGCTTTATGTGATAGCTATATTGTTGAATTCATTCATGCTGCTACTGAAAATAATTATGAGAGAGGAACATATGTGTGTAGGTATTGCAATAATATCAAGCTTCCTCTCTATGTGTTGAAAATCTTGAAGCTATGCTTGTTTTGCCTTCCTATGCTAGTTGATTCTTGCTCCGAAAAATTGTTTGCTCACAAAATCCCTATGCATAGGAAGTGAGTTAGGCTTAAATGTGCTAGTCATATGCTTCATGATGCTCTCTTTATGTTTCAATTCTTTACTTTTATGCGAGAATCATTGAAATCATCATGCCTAGCTTAAAAGGCATAAAATAAAAGCGCTTGTTGGGAGACAACCCAACACTTTTACCTACTGTTTTTGTGTGTTCACATGATTAAGCTACTGTATTAATAATGTTTTATTGCTTTTGTTTCAATAAAGTACCAAGTAAAGCCTTCGGGATCATGCGGGGTGATAATTGATTTGATGTTGCTGAAAAACAAAAACTTTTGCGCTCACGAAAATAATTCTAATTTTTAACAGAAGAGTGATTTTGAGTTTATTATTTTTGCAGAATATTAATATACAAATTTTTCACGCGTTCCTAATGTTTCAGAATTTTTAGAGTAGCAGAAGTATGGCTGGAGTACAGATTAGTACAGACTGTTTTGTTTTTTGACAGATTCTGTTTTCAATGCATAGTTTGCTTGTTTTCTAGTTTCTATGGCTTATATTGCTCAATATAAATTGTGGAAATGATATGATACAGTACGAGTTGTGTGAAAACAATTATGTATCTTGTCTTACGGTACCAAAGTGAAATGGTTTGCTCTTTATCATACTAACCCATCTCACGAAGTTCCGTTAAGTTTTGTGTGATTGAAGTTTTCAAGTTTTGGGTGAGATGTCGATATGAGGAGAATTAGGAGTGACAAGGCCTTAAGCTTGGGGATTCCCAAGGCAAACCCAAGGTAATATCCAAGGAAGACTCAAGCGCCTAAGCTTGGGGATGCCCCGGAAGGCATCCCCTCTTTCGTCTTCAACACTATCTGTATATCTTACTTGGAGCTATATCTTTGTTCGTCACACAATATGTGCTTTGCTTGTATAGTCATTATATTTTGTTATTTTCTGTTAGGTGTTATTTATATTCTATTTTTTCAGTAAAAAGTTCCAATAATTGCCCTAGGATGCTTGCATTGCATGTTTTGATGAGTGCTGTGTAAAAACATAAAGTTTGGTTGTAGTGTTTGAATTTTCATATTATACAGGAACGTGGAAAGTTTCTGAAAGTTTTAAAAAGTATGTTCATATAAATTTAATAGCAGTTCCTAAATTTTAATAATTGTTTGAGTTACAGAAGTACACTGTTTTCATAAATTGCTACAGACTATTCTGTTTAGACAGATTGTTGTCATAGTTTCGTTATCTACTTATCCTATAGTTTCCATAGCCTATATTGGTAGATATGAATTGTTGAAATGATAGTCTACAATACCTAATGTTTGAAACCTATTATGCAACTTGGCTTGGCAGTATATAAAGAGTTGATTTATTATTATGTGTACTAACCTATCTCACGAGTTCTTTTTGAGTTTTCTGTGGATGAAGTTTTCAGTATTAGGTAAACCGTGATAAGAAAATAATAAAGGAGACACAAAAAGATCAAGATTGGGGATGCCCAAGGCATCCCAAGATAGTATTCAAGAATTATCAAGCATCTAAGCTTGGGGATGCCCTGGTAGGCATCCCACCTTTCTTCTTCAACAATTATCGATTAGTATCGGTTGAGCCCAAGTTTTTGCTTCTTCACATGAGTTGTGCTATTTTTATAATGTCATTTTATTTTTGTTTTACTTTATTTTTTAATAAAATACTTAGATCTGAAAGTTTTAAATAAAATAGATTCCTCAAATAGTTGCCAGGGAGGCTAAGTAAGCGGCATTCACATCCCGTCAACGAAACTCTTTTCTATGTCATTTACTCTTGTGCTTCACTTATATCCTATGAGTAAATTGTTGAATAAATTGAATGTCATGAAGTTGAAACCATATCATGCCTATTGGTAGCTTCACATTGGGTTTAGAAAGTGAAATCTTTTGAGGCTTGACAATCACAATAGTTGTCATATAAGCAATTCACGAATAATTAGTATAAGGAAGAGAACTTTCACATGCAAATACACTATCCTGGAAATCTTTTGTGATTGTGAGGCCCCATCAAAATATTATATGCCAAAATTATTGACGTTGGACAAGGAAGACAATGTAATGATTTATGTTTGTTCATATTCACATAGAAGTTATATTGTCATAGATCCTTCAACATGTGGTGTTTTCCATCCATCTTTGCTAGCCAAAATTTCTGCACCAAGTATGAGTTCTACATGTGCATCCAAATCCTTAAACCCAGTCTTTGCCATATGAGTCCACTATATCTACCTATATGCGGTATTTCCGTGCCGTTCTAAGAAAATTCGTATGTGCCATCTCTAATTTTCAAAATAAACTTCTCTTTTGTGTGTTTGTTTCGCTCGCGGAGCGGTGAGGGGTGGCTAATATTTTCCATGCTAGATGTGTTATTCTCATGATGAGTGTTTATTCACTTGTCATTGCATGAGAGGAAAGCAAAGGTATTAGGGATGCCTAGTCCTGAAATGCAAAAATGAATTTAATTTATGTTGTCAAATAATAAATTCCTTGGAAAGTGAAAGTATGGTGGAAAAAGGAATAAACTTTATTTTCTATTTGGGAACTGCCTATGATATATCTAGCATAGGAAGTGTTGGGAACTCTAAGTCGTTTTCGTTGGTGGGATGGATACACCTCCCAAAATGTTTTTATCTCTATGTTTTTCGATTTGAGCTCTGGCACCTCTACAAATCCCTACTCCCCTCTGCCAAGGGCCTATCTTTTAATTTATGTATTTACTTTTATGCAAGAGACAAAGTTTTTCTATCTATTCCTTTTTCTTTTTCTCCTTTGGCAAGCATCATGTGGTGAGGAAAGATCTAGGCACATATGTCGAGTTGAATATGGGTAGCATTAGTTATTATTGGTGACGTCACCCTTGAGGAGAATACGTTGGGAGGCAAAGCAATAAGCCCCTATATTTCTATGTTTCCCGTTGAAACATTTTGCCCATGTGTATGCGGTGAGTGTTAGCAATCATAGAAGACTATATGATGGTTGAGTATGTGGAGCTCTTACTTAAACTCTATTGAATAAGTTGAATTGCAATTGCTTGGTGACTAAGAACATAGGTTGTTGGGTTTCAAGAGAATTCATTGTTTGAACCTTAACATGTGAATTGGTTGCTACTTTAACATGAGAAACTTTATGAGAAAAGAATTGCTGTAATGATGCTAGGAAAAGTGATTGAAATTATCATTGATCAAACTTATGCACTTTGCTAGCATTCACACTTCATAAATTATTTCTTTTATCATTTACCTACTCGAGGACGAGCATGAATTAAGCTTGGGGATGCTGATACGTCTCCAAAGTATCTATAATTTATGAAGTATTCATGCTGTTATTTTGTCATTCTTGGATGTTTTACAATCATTTTATAGCAACTTTATATCATTTTTGGGACTAACCTATTGACCCAGTGCCCAGTGCCAGTTGCTATTTTTTGCTTGTTTGTTACATCGCAGGAAATCAATATCAAACGGAGTCCAAACACCACGAAACTTTTTGGAGATTTTTTTAGACCAGAAGGAAACCAATGGGCTAGAGCTACACTTGGGGGGTGCTCCGAGGGGGCACAACCCACCAGGCCACGCCAGGAGGCCCAGGCACGCCTAGGTGGGTTGTTCCCACATAGGTGGCCTCCCGCACCCCCTCTTTGCACTATAAATTCCCAAATATTCCGAAACCCTTTGGGGTAGCCCTAGATCAGAAGTTCCGCTGCCACAAGGCTCTGTAGCCACCGCAAACCAATCTAGACCCCGTTTCGACACCCTGCTGGAGGGGGGAATCGTCTCCAGTGGCCATCTTCATCATCCCGGCAGCCACCATGATGAGGAGGGAGTAGTCCACCCTCGGGGGTGAGGGTTTGTACGAGTAGCTATGTGTTTAATCTCTCTCTTTCTCTCTCGTGATCTATATCATGGGCTTTGTTAATATAGATGGATCATATGATGTTTCTCCCCTCTATACTCCTATTGTGATGAATTTAATCTTTACCCTTTGAAGTTTTGTTATGTCGGATTGAATGTTCAGATTTAGGAACACATGATGTATGTCTTGCGGTATGAATACTTGAGATGACATTGGGGTATCTTATTGGTTCACTTGATATACGTTATGGCACTCAACTTGCGGATTCCCGCTGTGATATTGGGGTAATCTATGCATAGGGGTTGATGCACATTTTTATTATCTTTTCTCCGATAGAAACTATGGGGTTCCCTTGGAGCACTGTGTGTGGATTGAGTATTATGAATATGAATTTTCTTTGGTGTTATTCTAGTACGAACTCTTGAGTAGATCGATCGAAAAGAATAGCTTGTGTTATGCTAGTACGAACTCTAGGATAGATCAAACGGAAAGAATAGCTTTGAGGTGGTTTCGTACCCTACAAACAATTTCTATATTTTGTTTTCCGCTAATAGGAAATCAGGAGTGATTCTTTATTGCACTTTGAGGGATAATCATATGACCCAACTATGTTAGCACTATTGAGAAATTGCAGTAGCGAAAGTACGTACCCTAGGCCTTGTTTTCAAGCATTGCAATACCGTTTTTGTGCTCGTTTACTATTTGGTACCTTGCTGTTTTTCTTTATTCGGATTATAAAAATATCTTTCTACCATCCATATTACACTTTTATCACCATCTCTTCGCCGAACTAGTGCACCTATGCAATTTGCCATTGTATTGGGTCTGTTGGGGACACAATAGATTTCTTGTATTTGGTTGCAGGGTCGTTTGAGAGAGACCATCTTCATCCTACACCTCTCACGGATTGATAAACCTTAGGTCATCCACTTGAGGGAAAATTGCTACTGTCCTACAAAACTCTGCGCTTGGAGGCCCAACACGTGTCTAGCTACAAGAATAAAGTTGCGTAGTAGACATCAAGTACCGCATGGGCTCGCGGTAGTACCACTCCGGCGATTCTACTGCTAGTTGCCTAGTGCAATCGTCCTGTGTCTGGTCACTTCCGTGCAAACGGTAGTACCGCATGTTGCAGCGGTAGTACCGCAAGCCCTTGCGGTAGTACCGTGGTCCTATGCGGTAGTGATGCGGTGCGCGGGGCTGATAGTGGGTATACCAGTTGGATCCTACCCCTCACTATAAAAAGGAGGTCTTCTTCTCCAGGAAGACCACCTCTTCCCTTCCCAAGATACATTGTTGCTCAAAGCTCCATTTTATCCCGATCTCTCTCCCTAGGCGATCAAACTTGTTGATTTTCTAGGGATTGGTTGAGAAGGCCCCGATCTACACTTCCACCAAGAGAAATTTTATTCCCCCCACTAATCCCTTGTGGATCTTGTTACTCTTGGGTGTTTGAGCACCCTAGACAGTTGAGGTCACCTCGGAGCCGCCTTCCATTGTGGTGAAGCTTCATGGTGTCGTTGGGAGCCTCCAATTAAGTTGTGGAGATATCCCCAACCTTGTTTGTAAATGTTCGGTCGCCGCCTTCACGGGCACAAATAGTGTAATCATGGCATCTTGCATTGTGTGAGGGCGTGAGGAGAATACGGTGGCCCTAGTGGCTTCTTGGGGAGCATTGTTCCTCCACACTGCTTCAACGGATACGTACTTCCTCACAAGGGAAGGATCTCCAGTAACACGTCCTCGTCTCCATCGTATCCACTTTTGGTTATCTCTTACCTTTACTCCTTGCAAGCTATGATTGTGTTGTATGCCTTGCTTGCTTGTGTGCTTGTTGTGATTAGCATCATATAGGTTCCTCACCTAGTTGCACATCTAGCCAACCTATTTGTTGCTAAGCCTAAATTGTTAAAGAAAAGTTAAAAAGTGTTAGTTGCCTATTCACCCCCCTCTAGTCAACCACATTGATCCTTTCAATTGGTATCAGAGCCACATCTCTTTGTTAAGGGTTTCACCACCCGAAGAATATGGCTGGCGACGAGTAGCGTGCAGGAGAACTTCCCGAGGCCGTGGGAGTGAACACGGTCTCACGCGAGGATTTGAATGAGGCCTTGTCCTCACTTAAATCACTGCAAGAAATATGTCAACTTGCGACCTTCTGGCATTGACCCTGAGGCAAATTGGTCGTAAGTTGTCCGGAGGGGTCCTAACCCTAAACACCAATGACCATTTTGGATAGAAAGGTCGTAATTTCCTTAATTAAAATGATCATGAAGTGAACAACACTGGTCCATTGGCTTATTTCTATCTAATAATGACCAATATAAACGGTCGTAAGCTATGACTTCGCACCACATCATCAGTTTTGCCTATGTGTCATGTCCATATGTCAATTTTTGCCTACGTGTCATGTCCATGTGTCAATTTTTGCCCTAGGTTGTGAAGCAACCTATATCTATGTTATTCCCAAAATTCCCAAACAATTATAATAAATTCTTTGTATCATATGTTCATCAAATATGTCAAAAACCTTCCTTGTCTAGTTCAAAAATAATTCAAAAATATTCATTTTCCTATTCTGTTCAGAACAACACTTTGTGAAGGAAGTGATACTTATATATTCTTGATTGCCCTCAAAAAATTTGGGAACTCTTTCCTATCCAAATCATTGCCTCATGGGAACATTCATCTCCATTTGCCCAGTAAATCGTCCTCGGCAAATTTCCAAAATATTCGCTCACCTAGACGCTTTGTGAAGGAAGTACTAGCTATGCATATCATAATGAATTTTTCCCAGATCTTCTATATGACCAAATAATAGCTATCCAAAAACTTTTAGCCCCGTGTAACAATCCATGTGAGCTCACCATCTAATGTTTGTTTCTAGTAATATTTTTAGTTTGTGAAGCAACTACATTTTATATTTCTTTATAATTTCCGAAAATTTACCTCTACATGACCATGATCCTAGAAACTCCCTCCACCAAATTTTAGCTCATTTAACTTAGCCAATTTCCCTCAATATTTTTCCCTAATCTTCTCTTTAGTGGAGAGCATTGTGAAGCAAGTACCATTTTTATTTCCCCAAATAGTATGAAATTTTTACAGTGCCTTCATATGCCCAAATTATCATCCTCCTACAAATTGCAGCTTAATCCAATCATCTATGCAAGCCCAGCTTCAATTTCTACTTTTTGTCCAGATTGGCACATGGCAAAGCAAGTGCTATCTAGACCCCTCGTATTGACCTCAAACTTTTTGGACGATCTTCCAATTGCCACATGCCAATATTCAGCTCAATCCATTCATTATTTTGAGCCCAACTTCAACATTCATATTTCTATCCAGTGTGGTACTTTGCAAAGCAAGTACCACCTAAGCTCATCCATTTGAGCTGAAAATTTGTGAAGACAGTCTTGTTAGTAGATGATCATCCTCGGCCAAAACTCACGCTCATTGTCTGTGTGCATTTCCCGTACCACTAATCAAACACTTGTCTACTAATTCATGTTTGAGCATAGTTCGGTCTCCTCGTGAGAATCTTCTATTGTCATTTTATTCCTAGCACCTACCCGGGGAGTTCCCAACCCACTAGACATGCCTAGGCCTCCTAGAATGCATGGCAACACCACGTTCACCCGGTGACCGCGCGGCGGGCATGCGAGTTTACGCTCTCTAGATTTGGGGCACTCGCCCACCGTCAAAACCTCCATGTATTGCCACGAAACCATGTATTTCTGATTAATTATATACTTATGTAACTAGAAATGATTTTTTGAAAAATAAGGACCAAACTATAAGGCGGCTGCAGTTCAAATTTGTGTCGGTTCCTGTTGAATCGGCAGAGTTTTTTCTTTTTCACTAGAGGTGGATCAAAAGCTTTTGGCACCCAGATATTTTGTCAATTGTGCATTAAATCTGTCCTAGTATTTGAGAAAATTGATTTGGTACAATTTTGCAACAAATATATGGTAGGTCCTTTACAAAAAAACTTGTTTTGGGCACTCAAAAAATGGAAAATGAATTTTCCGTCCAAAGAAAATGAAAACTTCCTTAGGTAACATTGTTTGACATTCCAATATGCACCCTTGTTCACAATATGAGATCATTTGAGCAAACTATGCCTTGAATGTGACCACAAGACTGGCCATTTGGCTTGAAAACCATGAATCTTCACACATGATAGCTCGTTTTTTAGAACACTTTTTAAAAATAATTACTATATTACAAGTTTATTATTTTTCCTGGTAACTTGGTCACATATAATGACACAATGCGAAGGTTTTACAATGTTTTGATTTTTTTTTGAATTTTTCATGTTCGTTTCAAGATGCGGTCAAAATGGCAGGCATGACCGTTCCTAGCTAGTGGTTGAATATTGGCTTCTTTGGTGTTTCCCTGACTAAATAGATATTTATGAACCTAGAAACTATTTTTGCAAAAAATAAAAAGCAATCTGTGAGGCAGGTGCAGTTCAAATTTGACCCGGTTCCTTCTAAATCGGGCGAATTTTGTCTTTTTCACAAGAGGTGGCTCAAAGATTTTGACACCCAACAATTTTGTCAATTGTGCATTAAATATGTCGTAGTAATTTATAAAATTGATTTGGTACAATTTTGCAACAAATATATGGTAGGCCCTTCACGAAAAAACTTATTTTGGGCACTCGAAAAAAGGAAAATGAGTTTTTTGTGCAAATAAAATGAAATCTTCCTTTGGAAACATTGTTTGACACTTCAACATGCACCATTGTGCACAATATTAGGTCATTTGAACAATCTATGCCATGAATGTGGTCATAAGATTGATCATTTGGCTTGAAAGCCATGAATCTTCATACATGATAGCTCATTTGTGAGAACACTTTTTTAAAATAATTTCCGTATTACAAGTTTATTATTTTTGTTGGTAACTTCGTCACATATGATGACACACCGCGAAGGTTTTGCATTTTTTAAATTTGTTATGCCCGTTTCAAAATGCGGTCAAAACGCCGGGCATGGCTGTTCATATCTCGGGGGTGAATCTTGCCAAATTTTTGTTGGATCTCTGATTAAATAGATACTCATGAACCTAAAAATGATTTTTGAAAAAAATTATGAGCAAACTATGAGGCACCTCTAGTTCAAATTTGTCTTGGTTCGTGCTGAATCGGCAGGGTTTTGTCTTTTTCACTAGAGGTGGATCGAAAGCTTTTGGCACCCAACCATTTGATCAATTGTACAATAAACATGGCCTAATATTTTAGAAAATTGATTTGGTCCAATTTTGCAACAAATATATGGTAGGTTCTTCACAAAAATGCTCATTTTGGGCACTCGAAAAATGAGCAAAAATAGCTAGAAAGATCGAAAATGCATACAAATTTGTGGTCATCCATAAAATGTGGTCTAACTTGAGTGAAAATTTTAGTGATGTCCATTTGCGAAATACTGTTGATAGCTGCTAAGAAAAATCCTCCTATTTTCAGTACTGAGAAACTATTTTAAATCACAGATGTTCCCAACCAATTAGGACTCTTCACACGGATCACCCCACCCTAGCCAATCTGAGCCGTCCACACCCGGTGGATCCAACGTCTCTCGCTCACCCTCAACAGCCCAACCGAAACCCTAGCAGCCCACAACACAATCTCCTCGCTCGATACCGAGAACACACCCGTCGCCGCCTCTCTCTCGCCCTCTATTCGATCGAGATCCAGTCGTCGCGCGTAGTAAAGCCAGCACCGCCCGCGGGCGACGAGAGCGGCGTGTGGGGCGCCGCATTTCGCAGCGGCCTGTGGGCCTCCCCTAGCATGTCTTCTCTCCACCTACGGTGGAGGAGATAGCATGGTCTGGTCATGGAGAGCAGCAGAGGACAGCCGCCACCGCGGCCGGAGCCCCTTTCTCTTTTCCACTACCAAGGACCGCCGGCTGGATCCCCGTCTCTTCCCCTCTCCGGTCGCTGTGGAGGACCAGCCTCTCTCCCTCCCTCCACGATGGCGCCGAAACCCTAGATCTTCCACCCATGGCCATGGCGAGCCCGCAGGAGGTGCGGCAGGTCAGGGCAGACCCCTCCTCCCCTTCATTCTTCTACCTCTGGTGTTGTTCCTCTCCGCATTTGATGCCTGGGTGCATTCATGCCGTCATGTACAGCAGCTGCTGCTGCTATGTCCACGAGAGGATAGGAGAGGAGGTGGACGAGCTGCCAAACATCTATCCCTCTTCACCTCCAACTGAAACAGAACGTGGTTAGTGAGATTCCACTCTCCCCCAGATTAGACTATATTCACCCGCACTTCGTATGAACGTTTTGGTGCTTCAGTTTGTACCTTCCTTTTGAATGCCTGAAAGTGAACCAAAACAAGGAGCAAACCGTGTGTGTGCAACATCACGTGTCGGTTCAGTTTTGCATGCGTGAAACTGGAGCAAGCAAACTGGGTCTTGTGTGCATCCATCACATGCACACATCATGTTTTTTCTAACTCTTCTAATGTCGGCTAGATAGCCCTTGATGATTGCACTTAAAGTTGAAAAGGTTTGCTGATGACATAGTCAGCCACATATGAGTAATTGACTGTCTAGATTATGTCTCGTGTTATTATTTTTGTTAGTTCACCCATGTGCATAGTGCTTAATTAGTAATAGCACCATCATACATTTGTGGGTGTTGGTAGCCAGTATAATTTCGAGAAAGTATATGATTTTCCTTGACACGGATGGCTAGCAGCATTAGTTAGGTCCATGGATGGATGGATGAACACACACAGCTAGCAGCCTAGCAGTGTTAGCAACAACAAAAATTAACCGACATACAACAACATTAGTTAGGTCCATGGATGGATGGATGAACACACACAGCTAGCAGCCTAGCAGTGTTAGCAACAACAAAAATTAACCTTGTGATTCATTTTGTTGAGGCAAGCAAGCTCTATTTGTTTTGGATCCTAGCCATGTATGTACTAATAAGCTAGCTCAAGTGCACACACATGTAGCTTGATTGATTTCTATAGTTATAGCAGTAGTACATATGTGTCCTATACTAGCTTGATTAATTTTTATACTTAGCTCAACAACAGCAGCTCTTACCTATTTGTTTGTTTGTTTCGGAGCAGCAGACATCCTGCATGGAGGATGATGACAACCAGGGCATCCACCGCCATGACGACGCCCCGCACATGGTCTAACTCGGCTTCAATCTCCTCTACCGCGTACAACGGCTACGGTTGTCTACAACATCAAGTACAGCCTCTGTTTTATTTAAGATCAACATGTTGATTGCATGAGGCATGGATCGATGTATGTCTAGTGCATAGTTGCATGTTCCGGTATACCAGCCCATATGGAGTTTCCTGAGAATTTTTCATCTTGTAGTAGTGTGGTTTTCTACTACCTAGTAGCTAAACACCCAAAACTACTGAGGGGTATTTGTCCATAAAGGCTCTGATTTGAGTCCATACTTTTCTGCACCAAGCTTAAGTATTCGAAAATATTAAATGTGTCATGGCTTTGATGAAATAGTCCATACTGCAAAACTATGGAATGCCAAATTGTATGAACACCAAAAGACACGCCATGGTGAAATAATCTATATTTTCTAGTTGTGATTGTCAATTCCTGGAACATTACCTATGTCTCCTGTGATTATCCAGATTTGCATTTTTATTAAGTTTCTATGATCGTTGTGGTGAGGCGATAGTTGGAAAATCACCTGTATAATAGTTGTGTGATAAATATGATGCTACTATTTTTATCTTGTAATTGTTGGTTTCATAATATTGTGTATGATTTATTACTGTACTATGTTAATGAACTTAATCTAATAAGAGCATGGGAAATTGCATGATGTATGTGTCTTTGAAATGCTTCAGCATAAAGATGTATATTTAAGTTTCCGTTTGAGGTTATTGTTTCTGTCTTGAATGACTTGGTTGCCTTACAACATGTCGTCTTGAAAAATTTGCTTTGTTGAATGAGACCCCTTTTCTCTGGACTCATTTTGCTCTCGGAAGTTGCTGACAAATTTTCTAGTGCGTGTTGTATAGCTGAAAGCAGCGTGTAAATTCTAAACAAGTAGACATGCCTTGTTTGACTGTTTGTCTTAAAATGTGCATGTTTTGCATCTTGATTCGATATATGTATATATATATATATATATATATATATATATACATTTGTTACCGATTCCATCTCTTTGTCCAGCCGCAGCATAATGACGAAGAACAGGGTGCTGCTAGACTGACGATGTTTCAATGGGGGGTGTACTAGTCCAGCACTATGGGGGTTAGTGCTACTTGGTGGTGTCTCTTGCTCGTTCGTGCCACTTGGTCCTTGCACTTGGCTTCCTGTAATGTTTGGCATCGGCTACAACTCTGTAAGTCAAGCCATGATATCTATTATTGCGTTGATTCCCTATGTCATGTAGAAGCTATGGTATTTTGTTTTGAGTCTGTTGAAAATTATATTTGATAATGATTTGTGTAAAATTAGTGTACAACATATGTATTGTTATCTTAAATCGTTCGTGCCGTCCTCAATGAACCATCTAAGATTGAATCATTTTCTGTGTTCAACATCTAGAACCATTCTGGGAGTTTTGGTATTCATGCAACAATTGTGTGTTCTTGTCTTTTGTGTTGTTTCTGTGAGCTAGTCCTTGTGGTTATTACTGTTACATGTTACATGTAGAGATGCTTCATGATTTAGTCCGTATGTGCTTTCTATATTTGTTTTTATTTTGTTTCTAACTCTTTTGGTTTATTGCTAGATGCCTTCATTCAGCCTGTACGAAAAAATGGTGTTTCCTATCACTGAAGGAGCTCTGGCCTGAAAGTGAAGAAGACTGGAGTACATTTGTAGTAGTTGTTATATGTTGTGACTCACATGTAATGGTGAAATGAATTATGTAAATACTGTGCTATTAGCCAAAATTGGCATGTGGATTGATAATTTTCATTTGTTTGATGTTCTGACTGAAATAATTGTGTGGAAATTGAAACCTTGGTTGTCTTTAGTTAGAACTTGACAAGTGGGACCTAATCATACTTGGCATGTAAAAAGGCCATTTTCCAAATAATATTCAGAGGAAAAAAACTAATAATTAAGGAAATGGACTGTAAAAAGGCCAAGTCCCAATTGAGAAATAGATGCGACCCAAAAAAAGAACTGGTCCAAAAAAGGATCACGACCCTGGATATAAAAAGGCTGCAATGTTGGGCTTGGCCCATAAAGCCGACCAAAAATTGGTAGAAAAAATATAAAAAGGCTGAATTAATGGGCTCGATCCATATAGAACACCGAATTGGACTGGGCTGATTCTAATTTACGACCTTTTCATTTGGTCGTAATTCTGCCACGTTAGCTTTCCTTGATGGATCCGACGTGGTGTGGGCAGACTTCTAACGACCAAAATGATTGGTCATAGAATCTACGACCTTTTTTTTGGTCGTAAACGTCTACGACCCTTCCAAAAGAAAGGTCGTTAATTTCAGTTTACGACGGCCAGCTTTTGACCATCTCTTTTTGGTCACAAAAAGTTCACAAATGGAAAACAATGACCATTCAGTGACCAATAGTGATGGTCACAAGTTGACGTATTTCTTGTAGTGAATCCTCCACGACGACCGAGGTCAAATCCATGTATAAAGAATTCCTTGATACTCTTAAACTTTCTATCGGTGCGGTGCAAGTGGTTAAACCCACTAACTTGACATCGGATGTCAACTTCGGTAAGGAGGGGGCTAGTGCTGACAAGGATAATCATTCTCAAGGAGTTAATGGGTCGGGGAGCTTTGTCTCAGTTCCCCCTCCCGTGGTCTATGGAGGACCGGTGCACCCACCTCATATAGTTAATCATGGTCCTCCTCCTAAACTGGTTAAGAATGATTTTGCTAACTGAGTTTTCAGTATCAAGTCTCATTTAGATCTCAGCTCAATTCATCTCATGAGAGTCACTGAAGAACGATACTATCCTCATGATCCACACAACCTTACTCCAAGAGAACAAGCGGATAAACAGCTCAATTCTTCCGCCTTGTTCATACTCCAAGCGGTTGTTCCTACTGAAAACCTACCTCACCCACGGCCCTTCACTTTTGCTAAAGAGTGTGGGGAACACATTGTCTCCATGTACAAGGTAGTGCAAGCATTCAACGGTCAAACTATGAAGTTGTCCTTGATCAGTCAGATGAGTTTGTAATGGTAGAGGATGAGGAACCACGTGAGCTCTATAGAAGGGTGGCCGCTCTTGCCGTTTCCCTCAAGGATCATGCCAGCAAGGATGTGGATGATACTTGGATCAAGCATAAGTTTCCGAAGGCTATCATGCCCTACAACAAGGCCATGTCCGTTGTCATCCGTCAAAGACCGGACTTTAACACCTCGCCCTCTGGTCATGTGTTGGATGAATTTGTTGCAATGAACATCTTGAACACGACAGCTGGTAATGCTCTCACTCACGTGCAACGGTCAAAGAGATCTTCCACTGACCTTGCTTTGAAGGCCAAGGCCGGTCAAGAGGAAGAAGAAGAAGAATAAGAGGGTTGCCCCGAGGACACCAAATATTCTTATCATGAGCATATGGCTCTTGCGTCCAGGAAATTTTGGGGCAACAAGAGAAACGCAAGGCCCAACTTCTCGAAGAACAACTCAAACGGGTCAAAGGGCAAGCAACATGTGAGAACATGCTACAACTGTGGTAATGTGAGTCACTTTGTGGTGAAATACCCATATGAGAAGAGGGAAGACAATGGTGGCAAGCTCATTCGCAAAGATAAGACCAAGTCCTTCCCCAACAAAACCAACTTCACCAAGAATGCTCCTCACAAGGTATTGGTGGCTCAAGAAGAGTATGCCTCGGATGATAATGTTGATGACGAAGACACAAGCGGTGAAGGAATGGCAATGACATTTGTGGCAATTGCTTCCTCTACTCCAACAAAGGTGTCACTCTTCGATGCCCCCAATGAGAATTTGTCGCGAGGTGCCTCATGGCTAAAGGTACCACCAAGGTAACCTCCAACGACAAAACCTCAAACATTAAGACTTCTATTTCTTCCACTCCGTCTTTGTTAGATTGTGTGGATGAACATGAGGAGGAGAAAGAGGATAAAAATGAGTTTGAAAAATTCTTGTGTAAACTCAAGGGAGAGTCCAAGAAGCACTTCGTTAATCTCTTGAAACAACTTGATGAGTCCAATGACACTATTGAGTCTCAAGAATAATATCTCGAGGAGTTGAGAGGCCATAGTCGTGATTATGCTGACGAGATAGCGGATCTATATATTGCTCTTGAGGAAGAGCGAGGTCATCGTATGACTCTTGAGGAGTCACAAAATGATGACCTTGCTAAATTACGTAAATATTATGATCATGCTATTGTTCTTAACCGTGTGCTCATGTCTGAAAAGGTTGCACTTGGAGTTGGCCTTGATCGACTCAAGGTTGAGCTTGACACACTTGAAAATGCTAACAAGGCATTGAAGTGTGCTGATGCCTCTCTTAAGGAGTCGCATGATCAACTCCAAGTAAAACTCACTAAGGAAATTGCCACGTGTCCTCCTATTGTTCTAATTGATAATGCATCTGCTACTAACCCATGTTGTGAGCATGCACATCTTGTGGAGGAAAATGCTAATCTAAAAGAGCATCTTGAAAAGGGTTTGGTGACGTGTATCCAAGGTGAGAATACGCTCAATGACCTTTTGAGTAATCAGAAGGAAGTTGTGGCAAAGGAAGGAGTTGGGCTTGCACCCAGAAAAAAGAAGAAGAAGAAGAAGAAGAAGAAAAAGAAAAAGAAGAAGAAGAAGGTGAACACCAAGGAAGTTCTACCTCTCATGGAAACCTTTTTAAGAGCAGGAGATGGTCCTCATGAGAAGAAGAAAGACAAAGTTGTGGTTGGTAATGCCAAGAAGGGCAAGACCACCCACCCCAACAAGACCGACGACTTTAATCCCTCTTATGTTTTGTGTCATGCTAGTGATGGGCATGTTTATGCCAAATATGTTGGTTCTTCTTATGAGTACATTGAATGGTATATTTGGGTTCCTAAGACCCTTGTTGCTAACATGAAAGGAGCCATTAAAAAATGGGTACCTAAAACCAAACATTGATCTCTTGTAGGACTTTGCTTCCGCGGGAGTCTCATGGTTGCTCGATAGCGGAGCAACAAATCATATGAACGAAAGAAAGGACTTGGTGGTGGTTGTTCAACCCGATGAATCTGTGGCCACCCAAGTCTCATTTGGAGATGATGCAATCTCAAAGGTATTGGTTCTTGGTAAGGTGGTTATCTCTCCAACCTTAACTATTGAGAGAGTCATGCTTATTGAGACCCTTGCGTACAATTTACTTTTCGTTAGTCAACTTGCAATCATGGGTTTTATTACATTCTTTGGCATTGATATTGTGACCCTTTTGTGGAGCAAGACCCTCAAAGTAGCCTTTGTTGGACATGTCAAAAATGGTCTCTATGTGATTAACTTCTTGGAGCAACCCACTAAGACCGCGACATGTCTAATGGGTAAAGTTGATGTGGGATGGCTTTGGCATCGCCGACTAGCCCATGTCAATTTGAGATCTTTGCAAAGTCTCCTCAAAGGGGATCACATTCTTTGACTAACAAATGTGAGTTTTGCCAAATATCGTGCTTGTATCAAAGGAAAGCTACATGAAAAGGCTCATCGCCCAACTACAACAATCTACTCAAAGAGGACCTTAGAGCTACTTCACATGGATCTCTTGAGGCCTCCATCTTTTGATAGCCTTGGAGGAAGAAGATATTACTTGGTGATTGTAGATGATTACTAAAGATACATTTGGGTATATTTCTTCAAGAGGAAGAGTGAGACCCAACAGACCGTCATCGACTTTGCAAATGAAGTCCAACATCAACATGATGCAAAGATTTTGATGATCATAAGTTACAACGGCACTGAGTTCAAGAACTACACCCTAAACGAGTTTCTCAATGATGAACGAATAAAGCACCAATATTCCACACCTTATACCCCTCAACAAAATGGTGTTGCGGAGAGGTAGAACAGGACGTTGATGGATGCGTCAAGAACATGAACTTTTGGGCCGAAGCCATCACCACAACATGTCATGCATCAAATCGGCTCTATCTCCGCAAAGGCTTGAATAAGACTCCTTATGAGATTCTTACCGGGAACAAGCCCAGCCTCAAAAACTTCCGGGTGTTCGGTTGTAAGTGTTTCATTCTCAAGAAAGGTGCTCGTTTGTCGGAATTTTAATCTAGAGCCCATGAGGGCATATTTGTTGGTTATGCTGCAAACTCTCATGCTTACCGTGTCCTCAACAAGCCCACGGGACTCATTGACGAGACGAGTAACATATAGTTTGATGAAAATAATGGCTCCCAAGTGGAGCAAAGTGGTCTTTGTGATGTAGGTGATGAAATTCCTCCCCAAGCCATCAGAAGAATGGGTGTGGGATACTTCCTACCCGTTGAGGAACCCCTTGTGGCCGAAGGAGAAGGACAATGTTCCACTCAAGTGGAACCATCACTGATGTAAGACCCATACACTTCCAAAGAACAAAATGAAGGTCCTCTACCATTTGGACAAGATCCAGGGCAAGATCAAGCTACTGATGATTGTGTCTCACCAAGTGATGCCCAAGATCAAGTCCACGTCCCCGAACAAGCTCAAGATTAAGATACTACTCAAGATCAAGAGTAAGCTCACGATGATGCTCAAGATCATCAAGAAGATGACTCTTAGAAAGTTGTCCCTCAACCTTCTCCATGCAGGAAATCTTAGAGAGACGAGCCACAAAGAATGCTGCCATGATCAAAATCATACAACATTTGATGGAAAACGTCTACGACAACTTGCAAAGAGGGGTAACCACTCGTAGACAATTAACAAACTTTTGTGAACATCACGTGTTTGTTTCTTGTATTGAGCCCCTCAAGGTACAAGATGCGCTCGAGGACATGGAGTGGGTTGAAGATATGCACGATAAACTCAACAACTTAGAGCGCAACCAAGTGTGGCGATTGGTGCCAAGACCTAAGGAGAACCACAATGTTATTGTAAATAAATAGATCTTCAAAAATAAGCAAGATGCGAACGGTATCGTCATTCGCAACAAGGCAAGATTGGTGGCACAAGGCTAGTCCCAAGTCAAGGGTATCGACTACAGTGAAACCTTTGCTCCTGTCACTCGCCTTGAATCTATTCGCATGTTGCTTGCATATGCTTCTCATCATAACTTTAAATTATATCAAATAGATGTTAAGAGTGCTTTTCTTAATGGTCCTCTTAAGGAGTTCGTATATGTCAAGCAACCCCCAGGGTTCGAGGATCCCAAGTTCCCCAATCATGTATACGTTCTCGATAAGGCTTTCTATGGCCTTAAGCAAGCCCCACGCGCGTGCTATGAGAACCTTACGGAGATGTTGCAAGACCGTGGGTTTGAAATTGGGAAAATCGCTCCCACTCTTGTTACGAAGAGGGTCAATGAGAACTTGTTCATATGCCAACTATATCTTGATGATATTATCTTTGGTTATCCTAACAAAGCTTTCAATGAAGAATTTGCCACTCTGATGACAAATAAGTTTGAGATGTCCATGATGGGAGAGTCGAAGTTCTTCCTTGGTTTCGAAGTCAAGCAACGAAGGCAAGGTATCTTCACAAATCAAGCCAAATACACTCAAGACATGCTCAAGAGGTTCAAGATGGATGATCTCAATCCTCCCAAGGCCAACACTCCTATGCCACTCAAATGCCATCTTGACAGTGATCCCAATGGTAAAGCTGTGGATCAAAAGGTATATCACTCCATGATTGGATCCTTGCTTTACCTTTGTGCATCTAGACCAGATATCATGTTAAGTGTGGGAATTTGTGCATGATTTCAATCCGCACCTAAGGAGAGTCACCATCTGGCTTTCAAGCAAATCTTTCGGTATTTGGCTCATACCCCAAAATTTGGCTTATGGTATCCCAAGGGGGCTTCGATTGATCTCATTGGATATACTGACTCGGATTGGGCGGGAGACCATGTGGTTAGGAAGTCCACTTCCGGAGGCTGCCAATTTCTTGGTCGGTCTTTGGTAAGTTGGTCTTCAAAGAAACAAAAATGTGTTTCTCTCTCGTCCACCGTGGTCGAGTATGTTGCTGCTGCCAGCTGCTCTACATAGATTCTTTAGATGAGGCAAACTTTAAAGGATTATGGTGTCAATTGTGACAAACTGCCTCTTTAGTGTGATAATGAAAGTGCCATTATGATCTGCAGCAACCCGGTACAACATTGCAAGACGAAGCATATTGATATTCGTCATAACTTCCTCCGGGAACACGTCAAGTGAGGAGACATCAATCTTATCCATCTGAGCACTAATGAGCAACTTGAAGATATATTTACGAAGCAATTGGATGAAGCAAGATTTCGCAAGTTAAGGCATGAGCTAAATATGATTGGTTCGAGCAATGTGGATTGACTTAGTGCACACCTCACCACACTCATGGATTTAGGGGGAGTCTAGTTCTCTCAATGAACTATCCCTACCCTTATTATGCATAAAATAATCAAAGTCTTTCACATCCGCAATTTTTTTCTGATGGTTACTGTGCTTCAAAGACGAGAGTTGGTCTTGGGACAAGGATAATTCTTCGCGGTGCCATACCATTTGACTCAAACATAGGTGGCTCCCGGGCCACCGCCCTTTCTTCATGAGAGGTAGTGGTTCATTGTTTGGTCCTCATTTCTCCTTTCTAATCTGTTGGACCATGCGCTTGTTTTGATTCGCATCTTTTTTTGTGTGCCTTTTTGCCTTCTTATTTCTTTCATTTTTTGTGTAAAAGGTTTTTTCTTCTCCTTTCTCTCTGCAAACCTGCAATTTGTGGGTAGCACGGTACTACCATGGTTATCCATGGTACTACCGTTGGTGTTGGGTTGCTCCTGTGCTCGCACAGTAGCATCCTCGGCACGGTACTACCGCCTCAAGCATGGAAGTAAAAAATTACTTCCGCTTCCAGAGCGGTACTACCGCTTCACGCATGGAAGTAAAAAATTACTTCTGCTCAAGGAGCAATACTACCGCAATGACCTGCGGTACTACCGTGTTGTCGTTTCCGCGTGGGGGCTAAGAGCCGGCAGGGGGAGTTCAAACTCACCCATACCCATTCATCTCTTCCCCTCACGTTGCTATCTCTCTCTCCTCCCCACAACCGGCGTCGGAGGACTGTTGGAAATATGCCCTGGAGGCAATAATAAAATGGTTATTATTATATTTCCTTGTTCATGATAATCGTTTATTATCCATGCTATAATTGTATTGATTGGAAACACATTGCATGTGTGGATACATAGACAAAACAATGTCCCTAGTGTGTCTCTAGTGGACTAGCTCATTGATGAAAGATGGTCAAGGTTTCCTGGCCATTACCATGAGATATCATTTGATAACGGGATCACATCATTAGGAGAATGATGTGATGGACAAGACCCAAACTATAAATGTAACATTTGATCATGTCAGTTTATTGCTACAGTTTTCTGCATGTCAAGTATTTGTTCCTATGACCATGCGATCATGCAACTCACTGTCATCGGAGGAGTGTCTTGTTTGTATCAAACGTCGCAACGTAACTGGGTGACTATAAAGGTGATATACAGGTATCTTCGAGGGTGTCTGTTGGGTTGGCATGGATCAATACTAGGATTTGTTACTCCATGCGATGGCGAGGTATCTCAGGGCCCACTCAGTAATACAACATCACAACAAGCCTTGCAAGCAATGTGACTAAGTGTTAGCCACGAGATCTTTTATTACGGAACGACTAAAGGGACTTGCCAATAATGAGGTTTAACTAGGTATACAAATACCGATGATCAAATCTCGTGCAAGTAATGTACCGAAGAACAAAGGGAACAACATACGAGATTAACTAAATTCTTGACACAGAGGTTCGACCGATAAAGATCTTCGTAGAATATGTAGGAACCAATATGGGCATCCAGGTCCCGCTATTTGTTATTGACCATAGAGGTGTCTTGGCCATGTCTACATAGTTCTCGAACCCGTAGGGTCTGCACACTTAAGGTTCAGTGACATTTCAGTAGTATAGAGTTATGTATGGTTGTGACCAAAGGTTGTTCGGAGTCCCATATGAGATCCCGGACATCACGAGGAGTTCCAGAATGGTCTGGAGGTAAAGATTGATATATAGGAAGTCCTGTTTTGGTCGCCGGAAAAGTTTCGGGCTCATCGGTACTGTATCGGGAGTGTCGGGAGGGTGCCGGGGGACCATCGGGAGGGGTATTTCGACCCAAGAGGCTACATGGGCTGTAGGAGGAGGTATACCATCCCTTAGTGGGCTGTCCTGAGTCCCACAAGGGGCCCATGCGGCTGGGAGGAGAAGTCCAAAAGGAGTTTTCCAAGTGGGAGACAAGGAGTCATAATCATAGTAGGATTGGAGGAGGACTCCTCCTCCTCCCACTTCGGCCGACGCAAGGGCTGGCTCCTTGAGGGCCAAGTCTCCCTCCCTGCTCCTATATATGCTAGAGGTTTGAGGGTTTTTTTGACATAGAAAAACAGCCACGTGCTACCTCTCCTATAGATCATAGTTTCTCCTCTACATCGGTTTCAGTGGTGCTTAGGTGAAGCCCTGCTGGAATAGCTCCACCACCATCGCCGCAACACCATCGCATTGCCGGAGAACTCTTCTACATCTCCGCTCCCTCTTGCTGGATCAAGAAGGCAAAGATCTTCATCGAGTCGTATGTGTGCTGAACGCGGAGGTGACGTCCGTTCGACGCTAGATCGAGACGGATCGTGATTGGATCGCGGGACGCTCGGTGATTTGGATCGCGAAGACGTTCGACTACACCAACGGCGTTTCTTAACGCTTCTCTCTTAGAAATCTACAAGGGTATGTATATCCACTCTCCCTCTCGTAGATCCTCATCACCATTGATAGATTTTGCATGTGCGTAGGAAATTTTTTGTTTCCCATGCAACGTTCCCCAATAGTGGTAACAGAGCAAGGTCTATGTGTAGATGAGATCTCGAATAGAACACAAAAGAGTTTGTGGGCGTTCATGCTTAGATTACTTCGTCCCTTGGTCGTTTTTTCGCTCAGCGGTATTGTGGGATGAAGTGGCCTAGACCAACCTTACTCGTACGCTGACGAGAGACCGGTTACATTGACTGACGTGTAACTTCGTTGCACAAAGATGGCTGACGGTTGTCTGTTTCTCCTACTGTAGTTGGATCGGATTCCACAAAGGCGGTCCTTGATAAGGTTGCAAATAAATTTATGTATCACCGTTGTGGTTTTGTGTAGATGAGAATTGTTCTTGCTAGATACCCATAGCAGCCACGTAAAACTTGCAACAACAATTAGAGGACGTCTAACTTGTTTTTGTAGGGTATCTTGTGATGTGATATGGCCATTTACATGATGAGATATATGTGATGTATGAGATGATCATGTTTTTTATAGAATATCACGACTTGCATGTCGATGAGTACGGCAACCGGCAGGAGCCATAGGGTTGTGTTTAATTATTGTATGACCTGCATGTCAATCATTAAGTGCTATGTAATGCTTTACTTTATCGCTAAGTGGTGGCAATAGTAGTATGAGCATGGTGGGCATGACAACTCTGAAGGCGACACAATGATGGAGATCATGGTGTTATGTCGGTGACGATGGAGATCATGCCGGTGCTTTGGAGATGGAGATCAAGAGCACAAGTTCATGGCGATATCATGTCACTTATGATTTGCATGTGATGTTAATCCTTTTATGCACCTTGTTTTTCTTAGGACGACGGTAGCATTATAAGGTGATCCCTCACTTAAATTTCAAGATAAATTGTGTTCTCCCCGAGTGTGCACCATTGCGAAAGTTCGTCGTGTCGAGACACCACGTGATGATCGTGTGTGATAGACTCTACGTTCACATACAATGGGTGCAAGCCAGTGTTGCACTTGCGGAACACTCAGGTTAAACATGATGAGTCTAGCATGTACAAACATGTCCTCGGTACACAAGACACCGAAATCTCGAACATGAGTCATATAGTATATATGATCAACATGATGATGTTCACCATTGAAACCACCTCAACTCACGTGATGATCGGACTTGAGTTGGTGAATTTGGACCATGTATCACTCAGATGACCTGAGGAATGTCAATTTGAGTGGGAGCTTTAGTAATTTGATTAACTAAACTCATTATCTTGAACAATAGTCTTAGTGACCTTTGCTTATTTATGTTGTAGATCAATGGCTCGCACAGTAGCACCCCTGAATTTTAATGCGTTCCTAGAGAAAGCTAAGTTGAAAGATGATGGAAGTAACTTTGTGGACTGGGCCCGTAATCTGAGGATTATCCTCACGGCTTCCCAGAAGGCTTATGTCCTTGATGCACCGCTTGGTGACGCACCCGCTCCGGTGTCATCCGAAGACGTTAAGAATGCTTGGGAGGCACGTTCTGGAGATTACTCAATAGTTTAATATGCAATGTTGTATGGCCTAGAACCGGGACTTCAAAGGCGTTTTGAACATCATGGAGCATATGAGATGATCCAAGAGTTGGAGTTTATCTTTAATAAGAATGCCCGGATCGAGAGGTATGAGACCTCTGATAAGTTCTATGCTTACAAGATGGAGGAGAACGGGTTTATGAGTGAACATATACTCAGAATGTCTGGGTATTCGACCCGTCTGGCAGAGCTCGGGATGCCCCTTCCACCGAAGGCGATTACTGACAGAGTTCTTCAATCGTTTCCACCTATCTACTAGAGCTTCGTGATGAACTATAACATGCACGGGATGAACAAATCAGCTGCCGAGCTGTTTGCGATGCTGAAAATTGCTGATTCTAAAATCGAGAAAGAACATCAAGTGTTGATGGTCAATAAAACCACTAGTTTCAAGAAGAATGGCAAGGGGAAGAAGGGTAACTCTAACAACGGTGGCAAAGTAGTTGCTCCTCCTGTGAAGAAACCCAACGCTGGAACCAAGCCAGAAATTGAGTGCTTTCATTGCAAGGGAACTGGACACTAGAAGCAGAACTGCCCCAAGTATCTGGTTGACAAGAAGGCGGACAACAACAAACAAGGTATATATCATATACATGTTATTGATGTGTACCTTACCAACTCTCATTGTAGTGCCTAGGTATTTGATGTAGGTTCGGTTGCTCACATTTCCAACTCAAAACAGGAACTACGGAATAGACGAAGGCTGGCGAAGGACGAAGTGACGATGCGTGTGGGAAATGGTTCCAAGGTTGACGTGATCGTCATCGGCACGCTCTCTCTTCGATTACCATCGGGATTAGTGATGAACCTAAATAATAGTTATTTAGTACCTGCATTAAGCATGAATATTATATCTGGTTCTTGTTTATTGTGAGACGGTTACTCATTTAAATCAGAGAATAATGGTTGTTCTATTTATATGAGTAATATCTTTTATGGTCATGCACCCAATGTGAGGGGTTTATTCATGTTGAATCTTGATAGTGATGATACACATGTTCATAACATTGATGCCAAAAGATGTAGAGTTGATAGTGATAGTGCCACTTTCTTGTGGCACTGCCATTTGGGTCATATTGGTGTAAACCGCATGAAGAAGCTCCATGCTGATGGACATTTGGAGTCACTTGATTTTGAATCACTTGACACATGTGAACCATGCCTTATGGGCAAGATTCCTAAAACACCGTTCTCTGGAACTATGGAACATGCGAGTGACTTGTTGGAAATCATAAATACAGATGTGTGCGGTCCAATGAGCATTGAGGCGCGCGATGGATATCGTTATTTTCTCACGTTCACTGATGACTTAAGTAGATATGGGTATATTTACTTAATGAAGCACAAGTCTGAAATGTTTGAAAAGTTCAAGCCATTTAAGAGTGAAGTTGAGAAACATCGTAACAAAAACATTAAATTCCTGCGATCTGATCGAGGAGGTGAATATCTGAGTTATCAATTTGGCAGTCACTTAAGACAGTGGGGAATTGTTTCACAATTAACACCGCCTAGAACAGCACAACGTAATGGTGTGTACGAACGTCGTAATCGAACCTTATTAGATATGGTGCGTTCTATGATGTCTCTTGCCGATTTCCCACTATCATTTTGGGGTTATGCATTAGAGACAGCTGAATTCGCTTTAAATAGGGCACCATCGAAATCTGTTGAGACGACGCCATACGAAATGTGGTTTGGCAACAAACCAAAGTTGTCGTTTCTTAAAGATTGGGGATGTGATGCTGATGTCAAAAAGCTTCAACCTGAAAAGCTGGAACCCAAAGCGGAGAAATGCGTCTTCATAGGATACCCGAAAGAGACAGTTTGGTATACCTTCTATCTCAGATCTGAAGGAAAATTGTTTGTCGCTAAGAATGGAATATTTCTTGAGAAAGAGTTTCTCTTGAACGAATTGAGTGGGAGGAAAATAGAACTTGATAAGGTTATTGAACCTTTACTTCAACAAGAGAGTAGCGGATCGCAGAAAGATGTTTCTGTGGAGCCTACGATAGTTGAAGAGGAAGTTAATGATGATGATCATGAAACTTCGGTTCAAGTTACTATGGAACCTCATAGGTTGACAAGGGTGCGTACTGCTCCTGAGTGGTACACAACCCTGTCTTGGAGGCCATGTTGTTAGACACCGATGAACCTACAAGCTACGGAGAAGCGATGATGGGCCCAGATTCTGAGAAATGGTTAGAGGCCATCGAATCCGAGATGGGATCCATGTATGAAAACAAAGTATGGACTTTGGAAGTATTACCTGAAGGGCGAAAGGACATTCAGGACAAATGGATCTTTAAGAGGAAGACGGACGCGGACGGTAATGTCACCGTCTATAGAGCTTGACTTGTAGCAAAGGGTTTTTCACAAGTTCAAGGAGTTGACTACGATCAGACCTTCTCACCCGTATCGATGCTTAAGTTTGTCAGAATCATGTTAGCAATAGCTGCATATTTCTACTATGAAATTTGGCAGATGGATGTCAAAACATCGTTCCTTAACGGTTTCCTTAAGGAAGAGTTGTATATGATACAACCAGAAGGGTTTGTCGCTCTAGAGAATGCTGACAAAGTTAGCAAACTCCAGCGATCCATTTATGGAATGTTGCAAGCATATCGGAGGTGGAATCTGCGCTTTGATGAGGTGATCAAAGCGTTCGGGTTTATACAAGTTTACGGAGAAGCTTGTATTTACAAGAAAGTGACTGGGAGCTCTATAGCATTTCTAATATTGTATGTGGATGACATATTGCTGATTGGAAACAATATAGAATTGCTGGAAAGCATGAAGGAATATTTGAACAAGAGTTTTTCAATGAAGGACCTAGGAGAAGTTGCT
This sequence comes from Hordeum marinum, assembly GCA_022496015.1. Classification (NCBI taxonomy): domain Eukaryota; kingdom Viridiplantae; phylum Streptophyta; class Magnoliopsida; order Poales; family Poaceae; genus Hordeum; species Hordeum marinum. Next base: position 510,375,222 of record CM039674.1, on the reverse strand, counting down.
TTCATATTCGGCATTAAGATCTATAGAGATAGATCAAGACGCATAATAGGACTTACACAAAGCACATACCTTGATAAAGTTTTGAAGAAGTTCAAAATGGATCAGTCCAAGAAGGGGTTCTTGCCTGTGTTACAAGGTGTGAAGTTGAGTAAGACTCAATGCCAAGTGACTGCAGAAGATAGAGAGAAGATGAGTGTCATTCCTTATGCTTCAGGCATAGGATCTATCATGTATGCAATGCTTTGCACAAGACCCGATGCCATCCTTGCCATAAGTATGGACGGAAGGTTTCAAAGTGATCCAGGAATGGAGCACTAGACGGCGGTCAAGAATATCCTTAAGTACCTGAAAAGGACTAAGGAAATGTTTCTCATTTATGGAGGTGATCAAGAGCTCGTCGTAAAGGGTTACGTCGATGCAAGCTTTGACACTGTCCAGATGACTCTAATTCACAAACCGGATACGTATTTATTCTTAATGGGGGCGGTAAGCTGGTGCAGTTCCAAGCAAAGCGTGGTAGCCAATTCTACATGCGAAGCGGAGTACATCGCTGCCTCGGAGGCAGCAAAGAAGGTGTCTGGATGAAGGAGTTCATGACAGATCATGGAGTAGTGCCTAGTGCACTGAATCCAGTGGATCTGTTCTGTGATAACACTGGTCCCATCTCCCTAGCCAAGGAACCAAGGTTTCACAAGAGGATCAGACACATAAAGAAACACTTCAATTCCATCCGCGAGTACATCAAGGAGGAGGAAATAAATACTTGCAAAGTGCACACGGATCTTAATCTTGCAGACCCGTTGACTAAACCTCTTCCAAGGGCTAAACATGATCAACACCAGAACTGTATGGGTGTTCGATTCGTAACAATGTAAATCACATAGTGATGTGAGCTAGATTATTAACTCTAGTGCAAGTGGGAGACTGTTGGAAATATGCCCTAGAGGCAATAATTAAATGGTTATTATTATATTTCCTTGTTCATGATAATTGTTTACTATCCATGCTATAATTGTATTGATTGGAAACACATTGCATGTGTGGATACATAGACAAAACAATGTCCCTAGTGTGTCTCTAGTGGACTAGCTCATTGATCAAAGATGGTCAAGGTTTCCTAGCCATTACGATGAGATATCATTTGATAACGGGATCACATCATTAGGAGAATGATGTGATGGACAAGACCCAAACTATAAATGTAACATTTGATCATGTCAGTTTATTGCTACAGTTTTCTGCATGTCAAGTATTTGTTCCTATGACCATGCGATCATGCAACTCACTGTCATCGGAGGAGTGTCATGTTTGTATCAAACATCGCAACGTAACTAGGTGACTATAAAGGTGCTCTACAGGTATCTCCGAGGGTGTCTGTTGGGTTGACATGGATCAGTACTAGGATTTGTTACTCCATGTGACGGCGAGGTATCTCAGGGCCCACTCGGTAACACAACATCACAACAAGCCTTGCAAGCAATGTGACTAAGTGTTAGCCACGAGATCTTTTATTACGGAATGACTAAAGGGACTTGCCAATAATGAGGTTGAACTAGGTATACAAATACCGACGATCAAACCTCGTGCAAGTAATGTACCGAAGAACAAAGGGAACAACATACGAGATTAACTGAATCCTTTACATAGAGGTTCGACCGATAAAGATCTTCATAGAGTATGTAGGAACCAATATAGGCATCCAGGTCCCACTATTGGTTACTGACCGTAGAGGTGCCTCGGTCATGTCTACATAGTTCTCGAACCCGTAGGGTCTGCACACTTAAGGTTCAGTGACGTTTCGGTAGTATAGAGTTATTTATGGTGGTGACCGAAGGTTGTTCGGAGTCCTGCATGAGATCTCGGACATCACGAGGATCTCTAGAATGGTCTAGAGGTAAAGAGTGATATATAGGAAGTCCTGTTTTGGTCACCGGAAAAGTTTCGGGCTCATCGGTAGTGTACCGGGAGTGCTGGGAGGGTGTCGGGGGACCATCGGGAGGGGTATTTCGACCCAAGAGGCTACATGGGCTGTGGGAGGAGGTATACCAACCCTTAGTGGGCTGGCCTGAGTCCCACAAGAGTCCCATGCGTCTCGGAGGAGAAGTCCAAAAGGAAAAAGGTGGAAAAGGAGTTTTCCAAGGGGGGGGGGGGAGAAGGAGTCCTAATCCTACTAGGATTGGAGGAGGACTCCTCCTCCTCCCACTTCGGCCGACGCAAGAGTTGGCCCCTTGAGGGCCAAGTCCCCCTCCCTCCTCCTATATATACTAGTGGTTTGAGGGGGTTTTGACACAGAATAATAGCCATGTGCTACCTCTCCTCTAGATCATAGTTTCTCTTTTGGATCGGTTTCAGCAGTGCTTAGCCGAAGCCCTACTTGAATAGCTCCACCACCATCGCCGCAACGCCATCACGCTGCCAGAGAACTCTGCTACCTCTCCGCTCCCTCTTGTTGGATCAAGAAGGCGGATATCGTCATCGAGTCGTACGTGTGCTGAACGCGGAGGTGTCGTCCGTTCGGCGCTAGGTCAGGACGGATCGTGATTGGATCGCGGGACTCTTGGTGATTTGGATCACGAAGACGTTCGACTACACCAATCGCGTTTATTAACGCTTCCCGCTTAGCGATCTACAAGGGTATGTAGTCCACTCTCCCACTCGTAGATCCTCATCACCATGGATAGATCTTGTGTGTGCGTAGGAAATTTTTTGTTTCCCATGCAACGTTCCCCAACAAGGACCGCACCGGATCTCCGTCTCCGGCCACTCTCCTCTCATTCCAACCGGTGGGATCGTTCCCCACCTCGTCCTCTTGCCATGGACCCCGGTATTTCCCCGAGTTCTCCTCTTTTTGCCTCTCTATTTTTGAATCTAGGCTTAGGGGGAAATATGAGTTGGTCTTGTGATTTTTGTCCAAATCTGTGCATGAGGGGATGTTTTGAGAGTGTGTGTGCGGTAGAAGTGCTTATTGATAGGATACAACGTGATAGCTTTTGATCAACAGTAGTACCGATCTGATTTTCAGATCCATGTTCATGTGAAATCCGCCCCGTGCGGTACTACCACACCTGGTGCGGTACTACCGCTTGTCCGGCGGAAGTAAAATTTACTTCCGCTCTGGCCATAGTACTACCGCCCACAGAGGTACTACCGCGTCCGGAGCATTAGTAAATTTTTACTTCCGCATGAACCTCTGGTAGTACCGCTCGATCTCAAGGTACCTCGTTTTGTCCTGTACATTCTCACCTCTATATGGTCTTCGTGTTTGCTTTGGTCTTTGCATTGACTCCTTTTCGTTCGTGTCTTGTGTTTGCGTTGTGTGTCATAGGTGGTGGCTCCGGTTCAAGTCCAAGACGCTCGAATCCTTCTCGCGACACAAGTTCCAAGCGTCTTCGTAATCCAGATGCTCCTGAGGGTTCCAATGCCCCGAAACGCCTTTTCAAGAGAAACGCATCCAAGATCAAGGAGCCAGTTGAGAATTGGGAAGACATGCCTCAAGCTGAGTTTCTGTCTCGTCGGTTGATCGACACCTATATCAAACCTAGGGAACACTCCAAGGGCAATGACGTGTTTTGGACCAAGCAACAAAATCTCATCCATCTCGATGTGATAATGGGCAAGAAGAATCTCTATGTTCATGTCCAGTGGATTGACATGGCTCATATGAGGAAGAACCAGACATATTTTGGTGAGGCTCTGACTATGGTGGACAGTTTTCTATCGAGGAAATCATCTCGTTCCATCTTGACTTTGACCCCAGATTGTGGGTCAGTTCTTTGGTTTTGTCCACTTCCACTCTTATGTGAAGCGGACTATGACATGGATGACCAATGGAGAGAGGATGTCTACTGACTCGATAGAGTTCATTGATTTGTTGCACGTTCATGATGAGGGGCTTCAGGAGCCCGTTGGTTTGCACCCTCACGGCAACCCATAGCCCGCACGCAGGGAGAAGCTTGTGCCCTACTATATTTTGAAGACTTTACCCTCTGGTGAGAAAGTTTCTGTGCTCAAACCGTTCCTCGATGTCATGCACCGGATCTTTCACAACACTCTCTTTCCTCGCATGGGAGACAAGGACAAGGTGAACTCCTATCTAGTGGATATGCTACTACTCTGTGAGAAAGGACGAACTGACATTCTTGGCCCCCTTGATGTTTATCACGTTATGTGGACTGAGCTTCGGACTGCTCCGTTCAACTGTAATGTCCCCATTTATGGGCCCTACTTGTTCCTTTTGATTCGTACAACTTGGGAGAAGACCTTTCCGGGAGAGGACTTTGAGGCTCACTTGTTTCTTCATGAACCCATTCGGCTGCGTCAGGAGGACAAGTGGGCTAACACTACCACTAAGCCAGCACCTGCTCATATGGAGGTTGATGATGATGAGATCGAAGAGGAGGAAGATGACAGTTCTGAGATGTATGACCACTATCTACTAAGCCATCTTGGGCCAAGAAGCTCTCACACAAGATGAAGACTTTGTTCTGCATGCAGGCCAAGGGATAGTATCAGACTCACGTTGCTCAGAAGGAGAGTCGCCAGCGTGACAAGCGGATTCTGAGGAAGCTTGGCGAGACCATCTTGAGTGGGTATGAGAAGGACATCACTCCCGAGGCTACTTGGATGGAGAAGCAGAAGTACCAGTGAGCTGATTCAGATGAGGAGTCCATTCCAGCTGCATTAGAGGAGGAACTTCATGACTGATCTTTCTGCATGGGAGCTACCACCTGTGTATTAGGTGTCCTCTCTGCCTTTTTGGCGTCTAGATGCCAAAGGGGGAGAGAGAGTAGGATTTAGTTTTTCGTCGTCTCCTTGTTTTCGTTGAACTTTGGTTTATTTCTATTGTGTGTGAGATCAGGTGACTTCCTCTATCATATTGTGTGAGACATATTCTATCACTCTTATCTTATTATTGTCCAGTATGACTTGTAGCTTGTGAGTCTATCTCTTATGTACCCTTATCTTCATGCTCACATGCTATGCCTTGTTTCCATACTTAGTGTCATTCATTCTGTTACAAGGATTGCCTTGTTTATAAAATATAGGGGGAGTGTTGATCCTAGTGTGTATGCATTGCAGCCCAAAGCATATCTATAATGTGCACACATTTAGGGGGAGCCTGTCTATATTTTATAGATTTTGGGTTTGCATATGCTCATTTCATATCTTTATGTGCAAATCTCGTATTTTCATCAATCCACCAAAAAGGGGAAGATTGTAAGGGAATATTTCTCCCTAAGTGGTTTTGGTGATTGATGACAATGGTTTTGCGGACTAATCGTGTGCATTGAGCATTTGATATCTCATGTCTAGCACTACTAGGAAAAGGCATTCTAGTGGCGCACCACTTTTGCCTACTAATGGCACACTGGTGGTGCGCCACTAGTACCACGCCATTAGAATTAAATTCTAATGGCGCACCCCTGGTGCGCCATTAGAATCTGGTGTACTAATGGCGCACTGTTGGCTATACAGTGCGCCATTAGTATGCCTCCCAGGGGGCCATATGTACTCGTGTGCTTTGGCATACTAATGGCGCACTAGTGGCCGATGCGTCATTAGAGTCTTTTTTACAGTACGCCATTAGAGTCTTGTGTGGTGCGCCACTAGTATCAATATTAGGAATTATTTTTTTTCTTTTCTGATATTTTCACAGGTTACAAAATATATTATTGGACAGAATTTATACAACACCACACAGAAACAGCAGATTCATCGAATACAATAGAAGATTAGTCTCCGAATACAAATCATCATATTAGTCTCCGAATTCAAAAGACCGAACAAAGATAGAACATTACAAGTCTCGAGACCGCAAGTAGCGAGTTTGTCTTCACATTACAAGTCGATATCGATCATCTAAACTGCCATCACATAGAAGAGAGCTGTGGTCATCACGATGAGCATAATCCCGATGAAACTGGTCTTCATCCGGTTCCTCCAACGCTCCCTCCTCTCTCCCGCTAGATAGCACGCGTATCTAGATTCCGCCTCCGCCCTAGTGGCCTCTCGGGGTACCTGCAAAATCATCACGACACGATGGTCAGAGATGACACCACTCAACATTGTTCGTTGCGATCATAATTCAATAGCATGCTGTGCACACTCAACATTCACAAGGCAATATGAATAAGACTACATACTCTGTGTCTCTATGCTTAGTTTCTGTATTTGCTGATTCAGGTGCCTACTGTTAATCAAGAGAATGGAATACTTGACACCGAACCAACAGGAACCATGCTCCTTTTTGATACTATAATGCAGCATTTAAACGCTTTCAGTATATGATAGGAAAAATTAAAAATATATAGTAGTAGCTAGATTCTTCCGTGCATTTTCTGTCATATAAAACTGAGTGCAAATCAGGTAAAACCATGACTATTGCCAAAAATTAACCGGCAATGGGTAAAAATCAAAGTATTTGGTGGTCGCCCTTGCCGTCCTCAACCTCCAATATGGTGTTCATTGTTCGCCTCTCACGATGGGCTCTCTGCTAGGGCTGCATCTTGCAGTCTGACTGCAAGCACTATTTAACTCTGTATCCTTTTTGTGGGAAAACATCACTCTAGTCTATATAGACCCGCTGTCCAGTATAATTCATCGCCGATTACCAAGGTACCCATCTTTCTATTCCAGCGATGATCCCAGGCCTCTCCTCCATGTAAGGGCATCAACTGATTTAGATAGAACCAAACCAATTTTGTTTGGATTTTATTTTGGTGGATTTTGCAGCACATGAGGCTGCTGATGACAAGCTGATGAGATATTTTAGGGGAAACACCTAGATACGAACCAGTTGACAGGTTAGTGTCTTACCGGAATTGCTGATTTTTTTGATTGATATAACATGCACATATGCATGGGTATGGTACTGCTATCACTCAAAATATGGAGAGCAACCCATATTTCAGGTTACACTACTCTTCAGGTTAAGTTATTCTTGAACGTTCTTATTTACGGTTATACCAGTTGTGGCGCCCTTGATACGCATATATCCGGCCAGATGGGCAATGCTTATACCATTTTTAGATTATATTATTCTAATCTGTTGTCACCTATCTGGCATCCTGATCTAACACTTCATATTGCAGTCCGGTGGATGTGAATAATGATATATCTATCCAAGGATTAAGCAGGTAATATTTCTACCTTATTGTTGCTCATTTCCGTGTTTCTTTTGTGGGGCTCATTTATGCGTTTTGCTGTTTGTCGGATTAGGAAACCGTTCTGTTAATTTTTTTCTAGATGCAATTTGCAGAAATTATGCAAAGAAAGGCAATGTTTGTCTTAAAGAAATAATTACACCTCAAACTTTATTGTTTGAGTTAAACAACATTTGATAGTAAAACTATGATACACATGTTCTTGAACCAAGCGCTAGAAAATGTGACCAACTAAAGAGAGACACTTAGTATCTTGCTATACTGAGTCGGGTGGGATTTCTCACTAACACCAAATACACCCATGTAAAATGATCTATGCTCCTCTTTTTTACTCAACCACAAACGTCTCCTAGTTGCTTTATGAGCATTAGTCAATTGTTACCTAGCTAATTCTGAAACTCTTGACTACAAATTTTACAATGTAAGTGTAGGACAGTTACTGATTATGGGGGAAGACCTGTTTTTGCACTTCCATTCAACCTATAAGCACATCCTGCATTTGCTTTGGCTCTCAATTATTGCAGTAATGTATATGGGAAGAAATGCATGCACCGCACAGTGGGGCACTGTGTTTGCATGAGGCCCATTGAGTGCATCCATGGATACAGCTTAGCATTTGGTGCATTGTGGTGATTAGTTGCCACTCTGGCCTGAACATCGCTCTAAGAAACAGAAGCCTCAACATGGCTTGCATATGCTTTCTTGTGGTGTTAAGGACCCCAGCACAGCCTGCTGCAGGGAGGGAGCACTGATCAGCATATATATGCATATACAGCCTGACCTCACAAGCACATAGAATTGTTTCCAGGACAACTATATATGTAAGTAAGGTTATTATAGAGCTGCTAAAATTGGGAGGATGAAGAAGAAACAAGTGTATGTATGTATGAACACAGCGAGTTATACATACATGATTCAGGCCCGGCTCGAATATAATTGATTTGAGATGGATGTGACAAATGATGAGCTTCTCTTCCCGGCCTAAACTGTGCAGACACAAAGCATCCGACCCAGGCCCAGCTGATTAATTAACCCACCACACCACACCACACCGCAGGCCACATCCCATCACACACTCACCACTGTGCATGCACCTCGTTTAGCCAAGAAGCGGGCATCGGAGGGGAGAGAGAGGGGGGAGGAAACGGTGGTGCTACCTTTATTTGTCTGCTGCCTTCAGGGACGGACGGACGGACAGAGACGGAGGCTTCCGTGCGTGCGCGAGGAGCGAGGTGGAAGGGATGTGGAAGGCAGAGGAGATGAGAGGAGGTGGAAGGGAGGCCGGTGTTGGAGGGGATCTCGATCTGGAGGGAGGGGACCGTCGTTCCGGCCTGTGTGGCGGCGGCGGCGTCGATCCGAGCGAGGGGCGCGGCGGCAAGGAGGGAGGAGGGAGGACCGAAGGAGACCGGAGGGAGCGGGGGCAGCGCGAGGAGGGAGCGGGGGCAACGCGAGTTAGTTAGCTAAATATTTCTAATGGCGCACCCCGAGCGGTGCGCCATTAGAATGTTTTTTTTCACATTCTAATGGCGCACCGCTCGGGGGTGCGCCATTAGAATGTTTTTTTACATTCTAATGGCGCACCGCTCTCGGGTGCGCCATTAGAATGTTTTTTTCACATTCTAATGGCGCATCCCCGAGCGGTGCGCCATTAGAATGCTATTTTTTAATATTCTTTTATAAGAACAGTAATAATTTTTTTATAAAAACAGTAATAATTTTTTTATGAATATGAAAAAATATCATCAAATTTGTTATTTGAAAATGGGGGTGCTCGGCGGCCGTGGAGCGGGGGAGGGTGCGGGTGGTCCTTTAGGTATCTGTTCACAATCTTCTTGCCCTTCTTTTTCGATAACGGAGTTCTTCTGTGGAACGGACGTCCTTTAGGTAGGGTGGTCCTACTTCTTCTTGTGGTGTATGCTGCTACTTCATCGTCGTTGTCATGTTCCATCTTCGGGTCGCCGTACTTGTCGAAGTCTTGCTCATTGGCGACTCCATCCATTCCGATGATCTTCCTTTTGCCTCTCCTCACGACAACACGACTAGGCTTTGACGGGTCGGTAATGAAGAAGCATTGGTCCACTTGGGAAGCCAGTACCCATGGCTCATTTTTCGCGGTGACGTTTGCGCCCGCGGTCTTGGATTTGGCTTCGGGTATAACCATGGTGGTGAAATACCGGTTTTCTTTTAGGACGCTCTTGGCCCATCTGACACGGACATCGGGACCTTCTCTCCAGCGTAGCTCAGCTCCCAGATCTCCTCGATCCTTCCGTAGTATCTGTCCTTGTCGTTACCGGTGTAGGATTCCATCGTTACCCCGGAGTTCTGATAATCATCGCTCTTCATGTCCTTGTCCTCGATGTAGAATGTGTAGCCATTGATATCGTACGCCTCATAGGTCATCAGGTTGTGCTCGGCGCCCTGTGACAAGGCGAATATGAGTTGTTCTTCCGCGGAAGAATCCTCATGTAAAGGGCACGACAGAAGCTTCTGCTTGAACCAACGCGTGAAACATGAGTTGTGCTCTTTGATTATATCTCCGTCTGTCCTCTGTTGGCCTCGGTCATTGTACGTCTTCTCAATAAAGGTTTTGTGCTCTACCACCCAAGGATCGACCACGTCTATGTGTTGTAGCGCGACTAGGTTTGCTCTTTCAAAGTCGGCGAGTCGACCCTTGAAGTCGACATGCATTTCGCGGCACCCCTCACGGTGACCCCATCCAGCAAGCCTGCCGAGGTGCCTATTGACGGGCAAACCAACGGGGTTCTCGATGCCTAGATAATTCGTGCAGTAGGAGATGCACTCTTCGGTCAGAAAGCCCCTGGCTATGGTTCCCTCTGGACGTGACATGTTGTGAACGTATCCTTTGATGACACCATTCATCCTTTCGAACGGCATCATGCTGTGGAGGAACGTCAGCCCGAGTTGGATGATATCCTCCACGATATGGACCAGCAGATGCACCATAACGTCAAAGAATGCGGGCGGGAAGTACATCTCAAGCTCGCATAGTATCACCACGATCTCTTCCTGTAGCCTTCTGACTTGCCTCACACCAACCGACTTCCGAGAGATGACGTCGAAAAAGTTGCATAGGCCAAATAGCGTTTCACGGACGTGCGCGTCCATGATCCCATGGATTGCAACTGGAAGTATCCGCGTCACCAGCACGTGACAGTCGTGAGACATCATCCCGCTGAACTTCTGCTTCGTTGGGTCTAGGTATCTGCTTATCTTCCCCGCGTAACCGTAAGGAAGTTTTACTCCTACGAGGCAGGTGAAAAACTGCTCGATCTCCTCCTGACTTAGAGTGAAGCACGCGGGAGGGTAGTCATGTCCAGTCTTCTTGGCCTTTTTGCCTTTGCGACGACTTTCTGTGTCCTGCTTCGCCTCATCATCATCATCATTAGCGTGAAGCTCCTCCCTGATGCCCATTGATTTCAAGTCTACCCTTGCTTTCGGCCCATCTTTGGTCCTCTCTGGCATGTTGAGCAGGGTACCAAGCAGACTCTCGCACACGTTCTTCGTGATATGCATGACATCAAGGCTGTGAGGCACACGGTGGATCTTCCAGTATGGCAAGTCCCAGAAAACAGACCTCGTTTTCCATACCTTCAGCAGCGGCTCTGGCGCCTTTCGCTTCTTTCCCGGCTCTGGCGCCTTTTGCTTCTTTCCCGTTAGTGGGCAATCTTTCCAATGTTTCAACAACTCGTCTATTTCCTCGCCGCTCCTCGTACGCGGGCGTCTTCGGGGTTCGGTTTCACCATCGAACAGATCCTTGCGTTTTCTCCATGGGTCATCGTCGCGAAGCCACCTTCGATGTCCCATGAACACGGTTTTCGAAGACCCGGGATCTCTATCTAGCTGGCGATACGTTGTGTCATCCATGCACCTGACGCATCCAGAAAATCCGTGGACCACCTGCCCCGCGACATATCCGTAACCGAGATAGTCGTGCACCGTCGTGAGCAGTGCGACTCTCATAGGGAAATATTCTTTCTCTGCGGCGTCCCACGTATTGGCTGGCGTTTTCCACAGCGTGTCTAGCTCCTCTTTCAGCAGCCCCAGATACAGATTGATGTCGTTCCCTGGTTGTTTCGTCCCTTCAATTAGCATACTCATGTGAATGTACTTCCTCTTCATGCACAACCAGGGGGGAAGGTTGTACATCCACACAAACACAGGCCAGGTGCTATGTGTGCTTCTCTGGCTGCCAAACGGATTGACTCCATCGGTGCTCGCGCCCAGCACGATGTTCCTTGGATCATTCCCAAATTCTGGGTCTTCGAAGTTCAACGCTTGCCACTGGCTCGCATCCTTAGGGTGACTCAGCATCTTGTCTTTTTTATTTATCTCTGGATCATTTCCGTCATCTTCCCGCTTCTTCTCCTCCCTATCCACGTGCCAACGCAGGAGCTTTGCTACCTTAGGATCCGCGAAATACCGCTGCAGACGAGGAGTGATCGGAAAGTACCACACCACTTTTCGAGGAGCTTTCTTCCTCTTCTTGTATCGAGTGACGCCGCACACCGGACATATGGTAGACTCCGCGTGCTCGTCCCGATAAATGATGCAATTGTTCATGCACACATGGTATTTCATGTGCGGTAAATCCAGAGGACACACGATTTTCTTCGCCTCCTCGAAACTGGTCGGGCACTTGTTCCCCTTGGGAAGACGTTCGTCCCAGAATGACATGATCTCGTCGAAGCATGCGTCGGTCATTTTGTGTTTTACCTTCATCTCCAGAGCCATGAGCGTTACTTTCAGGCGGGTATCCTGGGGCCTGCATCCTTCATACAATGGAGTAACCGCGTCTATCTCCAGTTGATCCAGCTTGGCTTTCTCTCGAGCGGCAGCTCTTGCGTTATCCGTCTGCTTGAGAAGCAGCTCTTGAATATGAGGGTCCTGCACCCAGCCTCCATCGTCGTCTGCTCTGGCATCTTCATCTTCATGATCATGCCCTTCGTCTTGATCTTCCTCATCATCATGTCCGGCATCTTCAACATGATGACTACGTACAGCATCACCGTCGTGATCATGTCCTGGAGATTCTTCGTCTTCTCGCCCGCCCTCGCCGTCGTGGTTGTCTTGCTGCCCTTCCTCATTTCTTGCCCGACTCCCATGGACGACTTCATAGTCATCTTCATCACCTTGCCACCGATAGCCATCCATGAAACCACGCAAGAGCAGGTGGTCCCGCACCCGCCCGGAATCCGGGTCCGCAATAAGGCTCTTCAGCTTGCATCTTCGACACGGACATCTTATCTCCATCTCGTTCTTTTGAAGCATCTCGGCCTTCGCGGAGCTCAAAAACCTATTCACGATGCCTTCGGTCATCGTGCGGACCATGGTCGCCTGCGGGGTAGAGCAAAACGATATTTTAGAACCAAGAATTTTTTTTGCATGACTTTCCCTAAAAATAGGACCAAAAATAATGCATAGTGCCAAAATTCTCGCCGAAACGGAAATGAATCAACATTCCGGCAAAATATTGGCAACTATCGCATTTCAAATACCGGTACCTGCAAATACAAACATATATGCAACACCACAAACATATACAACACCACAAACATACATCGATCTAGCAAGGCCATAAAAAGTGCATGTGCACGTTGTTGGAGCGAGCTAGGGAGAAAAAAAGTAGATCTATAACATAAAGATAGCTTTCCCCTTACTTACCTATCAAAAAAGGTGATTTAACCACTTAATTTTGATGAATCTATGGTGCAAATGAGGTGAGGAGGAGGAGGCAGCCGACACAAGCTTGGAGGAGGATGTGGAGAGAATGAAAATGGGGAAAGTGAGTGTGTAGGTGTGGATGTCCAAAATATCTAGCTGGCCCCAGGTTACTAATGGCGCACCACAGGCAGATGCGCCATTAGTAACCTTGGTTACTAATGGCGCACCAGCTGGAGGTGCATCATTAGAAGTTTGCAAAAAAAAATTTGTTACTAATGGCGCACCAGCTACGAATGCGCCATTAGTAACCCTGGTTACTAATGGCGCACCAGATGGAGGTGCGCCATTAGAATTTTTGCAAAAAAAAATTTTGTTACTAATGGCGCACCAGCTACGAATGCGCCATTAGTAACCCTGGTTACTAATGGCGCACCAGATGGAGGTGCGCCATTAGAATTTTTGGAAAAAAAAATTGTTACTAATGGCGCACCGTGTGTCTAGTGCGCCATTAGTGTCTACCACACTAATGGCGCACCAACTCGCGATGCGCCAATACTATATATTAGTGGTGCACCACTTGTCTAGTGCGCCATTAGTGGCCATATCATCTATAGCCCTTTTCCTAGTAGTGTAGGCACAAGACGATTCGGTGCCCCTCAGAGCTTATCGAAGACGGTTGTTCACTACGTTTCTTTTCAGTGGATTTGAGTCATAGGAAAGCCGTACTATTAAGAGGGGGTCCGCTTCGGAAAGGTTTGGGTGGAATCAACATGTACACATATGTTCTATTCCACCACCTTTCCTTCGCTTCAATGGAGCTCCAGTTTGTTTTACTTGTATGTGCAAAGTGAAGCTTGCGGGGTGCTAGTTTTTAGTGGCTAGCGGTAGTACCGCTCAAGGGAGTGGTAGTACCGCTGTCCCTGGCCCTGGTACGTGCACCTGCGGTAGTAGGCGCGGATGTAATTTTTATATCCACCCTATTGTGGTAGTACCGTGACACATCTCCAGTACGATCGTGCCGGACTTTTTTGCAGCTCCGTCCTCAGCGGAGGTAGGCACGAAAGTAATGTTTTACCTCCCTGAATCTCCCGTGCCAGTAGTTACCGACCATGCGGTAGTACCGCATGGGCTCGGGGTAGTATCGCTCCGGCGGTTCTACCACTAGTTGCCTAGTGCAATCGGCCTGCGTCTGGTCACTTCCGGCAAACGGTAGTACCGCATGTTGCAGCGGTAGTACCGCAAGCCCTTGCGGTAGTACCGTGGTCCTATGTGGTAGTACCGCGATGCGCGGGGCTGAGAGCGGGGATAAAGGTTGGATCCTACCCCCCACCATAAAAAGGAGGTCTTGTTCTCCAAGAAGACCACCTCTTCCCTTCCCAAGCTACATTGTTGCTCAAAGCTCCATTTTAGCCCGATCTCTCTCCCTAGACGATCAAACTTGTTGATTTTCTAGGGATTGGTTGAGAAGGCCCCGATCTACACTTCCACCAAGAGAAATTTAATTCCCCCCACTAATCCCTTGCGTATCTTGGTACTCTTTGGTGTTTGAGCACCCTAGACGGTTGAGGTCACCTTGGAGCCACATTCCATTATGGTGAAGCGTCGTGGTGTCGTTGGGAGCCTCCAGTTAAGTTGTGGAGATAGCCCCAACCTTGTTTGTAAAGATTCGGTCGCCGCCTTCAAGGGCGCCAATAGTGGAATCGCGGCATCTCGCTAGTTGTGGAGAATACGGTGGCCCTAGTGGCTTCTTGGGAAGCATTGTGCCTCTACACCGCTCCAACGGAGACGTACTTCCTCACAAGGGGGGAACTCCGATAACACATCCTCGTCTCCACCGGCTCCACTTTTGGTTATCTCTTACCTTTACTCCTTGCACGCTATTATTGTGTCGTCTCCCTTGCTTGCTTGTGTGCTTGTTGTGATTAGCATCATATAGATTCCTTACCTAGTTGCACATCTAGCCAACCTATTTGCTGCTAAGCCTAAATTGTTAAAGAAAGTTAAAAGGTGTTAGTTGCCTATTCACCCGTCCCTCTCTAGTCAACCATATCGATCCTTTCAGTTTGCTTAGCCAGCACGCATTTATCGGGGTCTCCAAGACCACGCACATTTCAGTTTAAAATCCTCATAAGATAAGATATGTCAACTCCCAAGCTAACGCATGACATAACCAGACATGAGGTTCATGGCTATGTTTGATCATTTGAAATGTTGGGTATGCATGGTATTGCGGAAAAAATTAAAAGAGATGCAGTGATAGGATAATTAAACTGGAGCCATTCATACATAAGAGAGAACACACAAGGTACAACTGCAATACAAGACTAAACAAACGTTGTCTGAACCTAGACATAGCAATACTGCAAGCGAATAGATGAGAGACCGGACTCCTAATGCATATGGAGAAAAAAAATAGACACTAGCTCCATGGCTAACAAGAGCACCCAAACAGAGATGAAATAACTAAACATCAGTGGCAGTGTTCTTAGCTGCAGAGTTCGAAGAGGCCGATGTATGGGAGATGATTGCTTCAGCATTGAGATTGCAACACTTCGTCAGATGCCGAAGCTTGGCCCTAGTGAGTGGCCAAGGGGTTTGCTGAATTGGTAGCTGCAGCAGGGAGGAGACTTCCTTAAACTTGATCTTCTTGTGTGCTCCGCCTTGGTCGCCAGAACTACTAGAGACGCTATTGCGGCTGGAGTTGGAAGGCATAGCTGCTTCCTTCCTCTTGGATGCTCTCTCCACCAAGCCGACTCTCACACCGTCATAGGATTGGTGGATGAGCGGGCTACAGCACGAAGAAGCCGCCGAAGAGATAGGCTGGGTCTACTCCATAGCCATAGGTGTTGGCGCCGCTGCCGGTGCAGGAGCTTGCGCCTCCACTGCAACATCCCCCACCATGGGGGGCATATCCACTAGGGAGTCGATGTTGATGTCGAAGCCAGCCTGGCGGTCCAGCTGGAGCTGTGGAGTGGCCATAGCAGCATTCTATTCCGCCTCCCTGTCATCCCGCAAGAGGGTTAAGGTGGGGAGCGTGTTGATGTCCTCCGTGTCGGGCTCCATCACTAGCGTCCTGTAGTTGCAGAACATGGCTGCCACATGATGCGGGAGCAGAGCACAACCTCCATGGTAGATGTAAGTGGATATTATTGGGGAAAAGAGAGCGGTGGTGAGCAGGCCTCTCTCGGGCGAAGGGGTAAAATGAGTGGGCCAAGAGCAAATGGGCTTGGTGGTGAGCACCTTTTGGGCCATGAAGTGGGCTAGCGCATGATTTGTTCAAGAGGAGGGACAATTTGCTTGCCATCCAGGGCGAGGAGAGGGCCGATGGTTGGCAGGATACCAGTCAGGTTATTGGGTTTAAGGGTATAAGTGGCCTCGACGGCTGGGAGAAGTGCAAGGGTGTGAGAGCAAAGATCGCCATCAAGAGACTTGGGCCAGTATTTGAAGAGAAAAGAGCGGCAGCTGTGTCTCTAAAGAACATATTAGGATAGGTCAAAGCATAGAAAATATCCATCATCAACCGCAACTCCACGTACCTTAATAGTGTGCGAGGTGGTGCGTCCATTATTTAAGGCAAGCTCGTAGGAGAAGTGTATCGCCTCGGGGTCGAAGGAGACCGCAGCGTGCGGCATGCGCACCTTGGTCGCAAGGAGTACGCGCTTGAGGCAGGTCGCGTCCTCCTTCTCATGGGCCACCTGCTCGATGATGGGGAGCTGGAAGGTGGCGCACTTCCACAAACTCGGCTTAGTCGAGATTTTCAGCATGACCATGTAGTCGCTCACGGATGCCATGTGCGGGTGGTGCATTGCCCTATACGCCCTTCCCGCCATTGTGCTGGGCTGATCTGGGGGGCACCATGTGGTGAGGCAGCCTAGGGCTGGCATGCCCATGGAAAACTCCCTTAGGCGGCGTTCCGCCGTTGTTGTTGTGTGGTGGATGAGGGGGGTGTTGACGTTAGGACATCGGCATACACCCCCATGCCATCAGCCCGGTGGAAGGCGAGGTGGGGGGTGCTGGAGTGCCTCCACCTTCACCAAGACGAAAATGCCAAAGAAGTCGCTGCCTTGCACACAGACGTGCTCGACATGCAATAGGGTTGCAAAGCCAGCCACGCTTGCTGCCACCCCTCGACTATTCCAGAGCTCCAAGGGCATCTTCTTCAGGGAGAGGTTGACGACGTGTCTGAACGAGAAGGTGAAGGAGTTGTCCCCCGTGGAGTGGGGCAGAATGACGATGGTGCTGCGACCCACCTGATCGGGCTGGCCCGAAGCGCCGCCTACTGGTTCTCCTCCCTCTCGAAGACCACGAAAACGGAGCCAACTGAGGAGCTCGGAAAGCAAACAGCGGTGATGCCAAGTGTCCGTTGCAGGGCGCACTTAAGCGAGGGGAGGAAGTTGTCCATTGGAGGGGATATGTTGGTAATGCACACAAGGCTCCATGGGGGTAGTGCACATCGAGGA
Organism: Hordeum marinum; assembly: GCA_022496015.1. Classification (NCBI taxonomy): domain Eukaryota; kingdom Viridiplantae; phylum Streptophyta; class Magnoliopsida; order Poales; family Poaceae; genus Hordeum; species Hordeum marinum. Next base: position 510,357,917 of record CM039674.1, on the reverse strand, counting down.
AGGTGGGGTGCCACGGATAACAGGCTCCATGGCTAAGAGAGGGCGCTCGGGGGAGAAGGCAAAAGGCAAGGAGGCGCCAGGGCAATGAGCCTCCGGAAGATCTGGGGCGCTGGTATAAATAGGGGAGGGAGATGGCAATATGGGAGGACAAGACGCATGCATACGTTGCGTGCACTTAAAATGCAAATGGCCTACGCGGCGGCAAGACCAGCACACAAGGGGATCCCTGCAATCTCGTCTACCATGACGATATGACAAGCACCGGAAGCAGCGCTTATGCAGGTCTTTGGGCTTTGCAGGCGTCATGATGGCCTTCGGAGCAATGAACGAGCCACATGAATGCGTTGGAGGGGAAGGATTCCGGGACAGGAGCGTAGCTCCTCGTGGCCTCTCAGAAGAGTAAATGAATTGGGAGCCGATCTGCGCTGCATGCGGGGCAGGCGAAGGGCTACCAGCTAAGGAGGTGGCGACAAGCTGCTGGCTACTGACCGACTGAGATTGGTCGAGAAGGGGCGGCGTCGGCGCAGCAGAAGGAGGCAAGGGACACGACAATTGAGAGCTAGGGCTTTTGCTAGAGGGGGGAGCAGGAAACCCCGCAAACAAATTGGAAGCAGATCCCTGGAAATCTGGATAGCAGGATACCGTGAGATCTGCATGCAGAAGAGGCTGACGCGGGCAAGGACCAAGCAGAGATGGCCTCGCCGCGTTTCGCAACCAGGCTGCATAACTGCCCGCTGCATACAAAGGAAAGCCCACTAAACGCTCGGAGACCAAGCGGAAATCGACACAGAGCAACCCTAAGGACCGCTTGTCACGGAGCACAATTTCATTGGCCACGCAGCCATGCGCAACTTGAAACCGGAATTTGCGCCCCCTTGGATGGTCTGGCCTAGCATGACCCCCGAACCAACTGACCAACACGGATTCGAAAAAAGCAAAAAAAAGAAGCACCCCATCGTCTACAACGACAGCGGTGAGGCCGGCGAGGCAACTGGGCCCGGTGATCGCTTCGACAGTGCCACAGCCATACCTCGACAGCATGAGATCCTCGAAAAGAACTCCTTTAGCCATGAAGCGAAAACAATGCGACTAATGATGCTAGACTATGCAGCTACTACGATGGTCAAGAGAAAAAAGAGAAGCATGCATCAAGGTAAAATCCTAGGAAAGTGTGAGATAACAACTATTATCTTACAAGACGAACGCGACAACGTGCAGGCCTGGTGAGCCACCAATGCACTGAAGGTAGCCGGCAGCGAGCAAAGGCAGTTCTTCGTCGCCGAAACAACAACGATGGCGAGCTGCGAGCACATGGCAAGACGCTGCAAGTAGGATTTGTGCGGCGTCGCCTTCGAAGGTGGCCACCGTTCCTGGAGTGGCAGACGGCAGGAGAGCTGGCCGCTGTTGCCGGAGTGACAGGCGGCGGGAGAGGTGGCTGCCGTGGCGGGAGTGGCAGGCGGCGGGAGCTCAGCGGGAGCTCAGCCGTTTGATAGAACTCAGCCGAGAAGATGAATATGGCTCGCAAGATTAGTTTCTCAATGAGCAATTTATTATGGAGTCCAAAGAGTCCAGGACAGCACACCAAAGACAAACCACAACAAACAGCGATCAAAGATCATTGATCTTGCTTGAGTATGATGGATTTACAAATTTAAGGTTGGTTGCTATGAAAAAGATAGATGGTTGGGACAGAGTATTGAAATTAACGCATAATTATCTGCCTGGTGTGGTGATAAAGGGTATGTTCAAGAACATGGGGAATATCCTTGAGGAAAGAAAAGATTGCGATCAACTGAAGCATGCAAAGTTACCAAATTTCTGTAACTATTGTGGCCTTCTGGGCTATTGGTATGAAGAGTGTGGGACGGGTTAACATGATAAAGCTAAGTTTGAGTGGAGAATTTATTCAGGCCAACGAGTGAAGAAACCAAGGTACCAGACATGGATTAGGGAGAGGGGATGTAAGAGGGAGCGGTGCTACACCATTCGATGTAGATTTTGGAAGGGGAAGAGGTAAACGCCAAAATGGTGACAAAGACTATGGAAAAGATATAGATGGTGAACAAGACAATTTGAGACTGAATGCAGTTTACAACATGAAGGACCATTTAATCCAAAGACATAATTTGCCGGTGGATTCTTCGGGGTAAGTAGGTCTGCTAAAGGATGTAGATATGACGGAGAATCACCCCGGGACAAGAGACTAGCTTTAAATTTGAGTGTGAATGTTACAGAGGAGCAGAACATGGGACAGGTTATAGTGGTAGTCGATGGAAAAAAGTTTGCTCATGTTCCTTATAGATATTATGGTAGTGATAGTTCTGATCCGACAACTCCTCCCTAGAAATATATCAATGAAAGGGAACAAATAGGAGCCAATGTTGAGGCGGTTGATAGTGGAACTGGTTATGATTTTTTGATTGGATAGATAGCACCTCAAGAGGGTGGCCTCCAGGGGCAACGACTCTCATGTCCTTGAACTGCCGTGGTTGTGGGAGGATCAAGATAGTTCGAGAAATTAGTGATCTGATCACATAGCCCAACATTGGTCTTTCTCTCGAAGACAAAAATGTCAGAAACTAGAGCTCAAGACTTGACGTTCATTTTTGTTTTTGTAATCCTTTTGGTGTTAAGAGTGTGGGTTTGATTGGAGGTTTGATTTGTTCTTAAACAATGTACTTGTGATTAGCTTAAAGTCCTATAATAACTCACACATTTATGTGTTGATCCAGAATTATTTTTTGGAGATACTAAATGGAGGAAACAGTGTTGGGATCTCCTTAAGTACATCTGGGGGAATTGGAAAACCATCGATATGTGCTGGATATTTCAGTGAAGTGCTATATGCCACAAAGAAGATAAGAGGTAATGATAGGCAAGCATGGAAGAAGGGACGTTTAAGAGAGACAATTAACTTTTCTTAGTTTAATGATGTTGGTTTCTCTGGAACACCAAACACACATCAAATAATAGATAGGAGGGAAACTGTAATATTAAGGTGAGGTTGGACATAGGCTTGTGATCATAGATTCTTGGACTGTTTTGATAACACAATCATTTGACATGTACATTGCAAGTAATCGGACCACTATGCTCTAGTAATCCCTTCTTGTATGAAAAATGCATGCCACATGTATGACCGGTATGATCTGGTTGAGAAGGAGGCTTGGGTCCTTGGAGGGCGGAACCTGGCTGAAGTCCATCATTCTCTGGGAGATATATGCAGTTAATTACAAACATGGACTAAATAAGAGTTTGGGTCGATTAATAAGCAACTTTGCATTTTACGGTGCATACTAGAAAAGGTGAGATCTACCTCCTTGAGGTCTCGCCCGAGGATCTAATGAGGAAAATTTCAGAAATTTTAGCGAGAAACAACACTCAAGAATGGATTGGCTAGCAATAAGTAACCGGAACACAGGCTTGTTTCAAGCAAAGGCTAAAGAAAGGCACAGAGAAAAAAAGTTTAAGTCGCTTTAAAAGATCTAATGGTTCTTTTGCTACATCACATGAACATTTGGAGGCAGAGGCAATTGGTTTCCATCAGAATTTTTTTATGGCTTATGAGGATACAGATTGGGCGGCAATTACAAAATGGGTGCCTCGTGAATGACCGTCTATGCGTTGATGTGATGTGACTGGATGAAACTACAACAAGATGATAAGAGGGTTGTAAGACTTTAACTATTGTATTTTTGCTGAGTTGGAGGAAAAATGAGAGAAGCGGGCCACAGATTCCTACTGCACCACGTGCTTCTAGACATCATTTAAGAGAGTAAGATGGGCCATATAGGAATAAAATAGTACATATTTAATTAATTATTGTACTTGTCGATTACAATCTTTGCTATATATGATGTGGCAACATCATATAGCCAGGAACTCCATGTACTATTAACCATGCACTGATCAAGCCAGGAACTCCATGTACTATTAACCATGCACTGATCAAGAAACTGAAACGCCCTCTTCGTGATGCATCCGGATGGTCTAACCATGGGTTTCTATGTGGTATCTTGTGAAAGAGAATCTCTGTCACGCGATGCTAGAATTCACTGAGGGGGTGAGATGCCCGAGGTAGTAAGTTAATTAATGATGTTGCTTATTGTGTCGCAAGCATGGCGAGATGCTCACAATGGACGTTAGTTCGGCTGGGCACAGGGCCTATTATTATTGTAAGCAAATGTCAAAACGCGTGTAATACTCTGGTTCTTTAATATATAATTTTCCCGTGTAAAAAAGGAGTTAATTGTAAAAAAAACACTACAGTGACGCATAGGTTTGCAGAAAATGTTGGTTTACGAATTTGTGGCAGAAACAACTAATTCTTGGCCTAATCTTTTGGAAAGAAAACACTGATTGATGACTTAGACCTTTTTTTTGACAATTATGACATGTGGGTCCCACATTTGATGACCAGTCTTTTTTTCCAAAAAAAACTCCCTCCGAAAAACGACTCCAGTGGAGCAAGCAGCAACGGCGATGCGCAAGCAGCGGTGGAGCAAACATGAACGGCGAGGCGGCGCCAAAGCAGTAGCAGCGGAGCGGTGGCGTGCAAGCGGCATCAACGGAGCAAACATCAATGGTGTGGCGGCGCAGAAGCAGCAACAGGACCGCGGTGGCGCGCAGGCAGCTGGAGCAGTCATGCGGCGTCGCGCAAGCAGCCGCAGCCGTGCTCGTGCCCCAGTCGTCGCCCGCCCGATGCGGACATGATGCCACTGGCACACGGCCATGCCCCCTGCCCCCTCTGTGCGCGGTGGCCATGGCGGGCGACAACATCCCATGAGTGTCGACGCGTCGTTCTTCAGTTTTGTGCGCGTCTTAGCAGGAGCTGATTGTGTTTTGGATTTATTTTTTTTCCCTCAAGGGTTGCTATGCAAAAATACTAGGGACCAACAGTTAAGCCACAACAGCTTTTACGAAACCCACATGCCATAATCAATGTTAAATTGCCCCAAGAGGCCGATTAGTGTTTTGTGCAAAAGTTTAGACCAAGAATCAGTGGTTTTTGACCTAAATTTCTAAACCAGTGTTTTCGGCAAACATATGTGTCAATGTGGTGGTTTTTTACAATTCATTAAAAAAATTGGTGTCGATGGATAATTAACGTGGTCGTCAACCATTCTTGTCTGTAATGGTGTGGATACATATCGGATATAAAGGACACGCCCGCTCAGGGTCCTTATATAAAGGACACGCCCTCTCTCCTGATATAGCTAAATACATACCGGACAAGAATAGCCCCTGTCAATCCTTATCTTCCGTATCAGAGTAGTGCCCACAGATGTAACACGAGTGGAGTCAGAGATTTGAGAAAAGAAGATAAATGGAACACCGGGAGGACCTGTACTTACACATGAGCAGAGTGAAAGGTATCGGAAAACAGGTGCCGAGATGACACATGCTCTAGGATTCTATGCACATAATGTATTGGCAGGACAAGCTACAATACCGATAGGCTTGATGGGCTAGGATAGTCGCTTGGTACCCCTAAAAGATGTGCCTTTTCTTGGCAGCATAGACTACAACAGCAATTGAAAAGCTATTCATGGGAGCATACATGGTTAACTTGGCTCTCCTGCACTGCATTGGCACGCACACGCACACGGTCCTTCCTCCAAACTGCCAGCCATGGACCTCCTGGCACTGCTATTATGGCATCAGTGACGGGCGGGCATCCGCCACTGTTAGAGCTTAATCAGGATGCAGAGGCAATTGGTTTTCATCAGAATCTTTTTATGGCTCATGAGATACGGATCGCTCAGTATTAAAAACTGGATACCACATGAATGACTGTCTATGTGCTGATGTGACTGAGAGAAACTACAATAAGATGATGTAGGCGGGTTGTAAGACTTCAAATATAGTATTTTTGATGAGCTGAAAGAAAAAAAAAAAGAGAGAAGAGAAGCGGGACACAGATTACCAACGGTTTGCAACAGGTGCTCCTAGACACCATTTAAGAGAGTCTGGTGGGTCATGTATAAATAAAGTAATATATATTTATCTAATTATTGTACTTTCCAGCTATAAGCTTTGTTATATATGATATGGCAACATCATATAAGCCAGCAACTGCATGTACTATTAACCATCCTCCGACCAAGAAGCTAAAACCGCCCTCTACATCATGCATCCAGATGGTCTAACCATGGGTTTCTATATGGTATCTTTTGAAAGAGGATATCTGTTGCGCGGTCCTAAAGTTCACTGAGGGGGTGAGATGCCGAAGGCAGTAAGTTAATGATGTTGCTTATTGTCTCGCAAACACAGGGAGATTCTCACGATTTATGGTAGTTTGGCTCGGCGCAGGGCCTGTTGTTATTGTAAGGAAATTCCAAAACGAGTGTAACACTCTGGTTCACTAATATATACTTTTTCCATGTAAAAAAGAGAGGAGTGAATTGCAAAAAATCTCCAAATTGACGCATACGTTTGCAGAAAAAACTGGTTTACGAATTTATGCCAGAAACAACTAATTCTTGGAATAATCTTTTGCAAAAAACATTGAATGATGACTTAGACCATTTTTGTGACAATTATGACATGTGGGTCCACCATTTGATGACCGGATCTTTTTCCAAAAAAAAACTCCCTTCCAAAATAACTCTTCCTTCCCACCCCGGTCCAGAGAGAAGAGGAGGTGTACCATTGATGCCGTCGAGGTCCAGCCGCTACCGCAAGTCCTCGCCGTCATGGTCGTCGCGATCCAGGGCCTGCACAAGAGCAAGCAGCGACGGGGGCACGGAGCACCGGAGTGGGCAACGATACGGCGGCGCGCAAGCAGCAGCAGTGGAGCAAGCAACAATGGCAAGGCGACGCAAAAGCAGCAGCAGCGTAGTGGCGGCGTGAAAGCGGCATCAATGCAGCAAGCAGCAATGGCGTGACGACGCGGAAGAAGCAACAGGAACGCGGCAGCGCGTAGACAGCAGGAGCAATCGTGTGGCCGCGCGTAAGCAGCCGTAGCCGCGCTCATATCCCAGCTGTCGTCTGCCCGTTGCGGACACAACAATACTGGCAGATGGTTACGTGCCGCCCCCTGCCGCCTCAAGGCGCAATGGCCATGGCTGACGACGAGATCCCATGAGCGCCGACGGCTTGGCACGAGCTAACTGCATTTGGATTTTTTTTCCTCAAGGGTGCCTATGCAAAAAATACTAGGTACCAACAGTTATGCCACATCAGCTTTTGCGGGACCCACGTGTTATAATAGTTGTTAAATTGCCCAAAGAGGCCGATTGGTGTTTTCTGCAAAAGATTAGGCCAAGAATAAGTGGTTTTTGATCTAAATTCGTAAACCAGTGTTTTCGGTAAACATATGAATCAATATGGTGGTTTTTTGCAATTCACTAAAAAAAAGAGAATATTATTTTCGTGCCCATGGGTATCTAATGTGGTCATCAGCCATTATGGTAAGCATCACTAGCCTTTGTCCAACGGTCCTTATATAAAGGACACACCCTCTCTCCTAATATAGCTAAGCACATACTTCTACTGGACAAGAGTAGTTCCTGTCCATCCTTGTCTTCCGTACCAGAGTAGTACCCACAAATGTAACACAAATGATGAGAGTGAGAGGCATCGGAAAACACAGGCGGCGCCGAGATGTGACACGCAGTAGTATTCTATGTACAGAATGGGTTGGCACGACAATCTACAATACCAGTAGCCTTGCAGGGCCAGCATAGTCGCTTGGTACCCCTAGAAGATCTGCCTTTTCTTGGCAGCATAGACTGCAACAGCAATAGAAAAGCTTTTCATGGGAGCATAGCTGATTAACTAGGCTCTCCTGCACGGGGACGCACACGCACACGTACCTTCCTCCAAACTGCACATGTTTGTTACATCGGTTATTGACCAAAACGCGAGCCTTGCTCCTAGTGGCTATGCGATCTAGCCAAGCAAACCAAGCTAGCAATCTAAGTGTATCTTCAGTTTTCCTTGCACGTGTTGCTTGGTCAAGCAGAGATCATATAGTCACGAGCACGCACTATGTGTGTACCAAGCCATGGACGCCCGAGTCCGTGTTTAGTTTTCCTGTGCTGGAAAATGAGTATTTTACCCGAACGGCTTCATGGCAATCCACACCAATTTATTTACCATAGGAAATAAAGATGGCATTTCTTCAAGGAACCATGTCTGATTCGGGCTAGTACAAATCCGTTGGTATCAATAATCTCGTGTCAGTATAGACCGCGATCACATTTTTTGTGTAGACAAGGCTCGTGAGGTTGCGATACATAGTCAAGCAGCTTATGCAAGCTAGACATCAAGTAGTGAAAGAAATGAACACATGAGAGAGTCGGACGGCGACACCACATGGTATGTGTGGTAAGTAACTTCAGAATTGAAATTAGGTTTAGAAGATACGAGTTTATGAAGAAGTTTATATTTACAAGAAAGTGAGTGGAAGCTCTGTAACGTTTCTAATATTATATGTGGATGACATATTGCTGATTGGAAACAATATAGAAATGCTGGAAAGCGTAAAAGAATATTTGAACAAGAGTTTTTCAATGAAGAACCTAGGAGAAGCTGCTTTTATATTAGGTATTAAGATCTATAGAGATAGATCAAGATGCTTGATAGCACTTTCACAAAGCACATACCTTGATAAAGTTTTGAAGAAGTTTAAAATGGATCAGTCCAAGAAGAGGTTCTTTCTTGTGTTACAAGGTGTGAAGTTGAGTAAGACTAATGCCAGTGACTGCAGAAGATAGAGAAAAGATGAGTGTCATCCCCTATGCTTCAGCCATATGCTCTATCATGTATGCGATGCTGTGCACAAGACCCGATGTCAGCCTTGCCATAAGTATGGCCAGAAGGTTTCAAAGTGATTCTGGAATGGAGCACTGGACTGCGGTCAAGAATATCCAAGCACTGGACTGCACTGGGAGCGGTAAGCTGGTGCAGTTCCAAGCAAAGCGTGATAGCCGATTCTACATGCGAAACGGAGTACATCACAGCCTCGGAGGCAGCAAAGAAAGGTGTCTAAATGAAGCAGTTCATGACAGATCTTGGGGTAGTGCCCAGCGCACTGAATCCAATGGCTCTGTTCTGTGACAACACTCGTGTCATTGCTCTCGCCAAGGAACCAAGGTTTCACAAGAGGACCAGACACATAAAGCGACGCTTCAATTCCATCCACGATTACGTCAAGGAGAAGGACATAAATATTTGCAAAGTGCACACGGATCTGAATGTTGTAGACCCATTGACTAAACCTCTTCCAAGGGCTAAACATGATCAACACCAGAACGGCATAGATGTTCGTTTCATAACAATGTAAATCACATAGTGATGTGAACTAGATTATTGACTCTAATGCGAGTGGAAGACTGTTGGAAATATGCCCTAGAGGCAATAAATAAAGTGTTTATTATTATATTTCCTTGTTCATGATAATAGTTTATTGTCCATGCTATAATTGTGTTGATTGGAAACTAAATACATGTGTGGGCATATAGACAAACATTGTGTCCCTGGTGTGCCTCTAGCAGCTAGCTCGTTGATCAAAGATGGTTAAGGTTTCCTGGCCATGGACATGACATGTCATTTGATATCAGGATCACATCATTAGGAGAATGATGAGAGGGACAAGACCCAAACTATGAACGTAGCATATGATCGTGACAATTTATTGCTACTGTTTTTTGCATGTCAAGTATATGTTCCCATAACCATGAGATCATGCAACTCACTAACACCGGAGGAGTGCCTTGTGTGCATCAAATGTCACAACGTAAATGGGTGACTATAAAGGTGCTCTACAGGTATCTCCGAGGGTGTTTGTTGAGTTGGCATGGATCAATCCTGGTATTTGTTACTCCGTGTGACGGAGAGGTATCTTGGGGCCCACTCGGTAATACAACATCACAACAAGCCTGGCAAGCAATGTGACTAAGTGTTAGTCATGGGATCTTGTATTACGAAACGAGTAAAGAGACTTGCCAGTAATGAGATTGAACTAGGTATAAAGATACCGACGATCGAATCTCGGGCAGGTAACATACCGAAGAACAAAGGGAACAACATACGGGATTAACTGAATTCTTGACAAAGAGGTTCGACCGATAAAGATCTTCGTAGAACATGTAGAAACCAATATGGGCATCCAGGTCCCGCTATTGGTTATTGACCGTAGAGGTGTCTTGGTCGTGTCTACATGGTTCTCGAACCCGCAGGGTCTACACACTTAAGGTTCGGTGACGTTTCGGTATAGATGAGTTATGTGTGTTGGTGACCGAAGGTTGTTCGGAGTCCCGGATGAGATCCCGAATATCACGAGGAGTTCCAGAGTGGTCCGGAGGTAAATATTCATATATGGGAAGTTGGTATTTGAGTTCCAAAAAAGTTTCGTGACCTGCAAGTGGTGTGGCGGAGTGCCGAAAGTGTTCCTAGGGGTCCACCGGGTGGGCCAATCTACTCCAAAGGGACACATGGGCTATGAGAGGGTGCGAGCCAGCCCCTGGTCGGCTGGCTGCACATCCCACCTCAAGTCCCATGCGGCTAGAGGCTTGGGCTGGGCCAAAAGGGTGGGCTAGCGACCAAACTTGGTGAGCTAGCCACCAAACTTGGTGGCCAAGCCACCCTGGCCACCGGCCCACCTCCTTGGCAGCCGCACCACAAGTCACGGTGCAGCCCTTCCTCCCTCCACGTGTTGGAAATATGCCCTAGAGGCAATAATAAATTAGTTATTATCATATTTCCCTGTTCATGATAATCGTTTATTATCCATGCTATAATTGTATTGATCGGAGACTTAGATGCATGTGTGGATACATAGACAAAACCATGTCCCTAGTATGCCTCTAATAGACTAGCTCGTTGATCGAAAGATGGTTAAGGTTTCCTAGCCATGGACATGAGATGTCATTTGATAACGGGGTCACATCATTAGGAGAATGATGTGATGGACAAGACCCAAACTACAAACGTAGCATATGATCGTGTCAATTTATTACTACTGTTTTCCGCATGTCAAGTATGTGTTCCTATGACCATGAGATCATGCAACTCATGAATATCGGAGGAGTGCCTTGTGTGTATCAAACGTCGCAACGTAACTGGGTGACTATAAATGTGCTCTACAGGTATCTCCGATGGTGTCTGTTGAGTTGGCATGGATCGAGACTGGGATTTGTTACTCCGTGTGACGGAGAGGTATCTCAGGGCCAACTCGGTAATACAACATCACAATGAGCCTTGCAAGCAATGTGACTAATTGTTAGTTGCGGGATCTTGTATTACGGGACGAGTAAAGAGACTTTCCGGTAACGAGGTTGAACTAGGTATGGAGATAGCGATGATCGAATCTCGGGCAAGTAACATACCGAAGAACAAAGGGAACGTTATACGGGATTAACTGAATCCTTGACATAGAGGTTCGACCGATAAAGATCTTCGTAGAATATGTAGGAACCAATGTGGACGTCCAGGTCCCGCCACTGGTTATTGACCGTAGAGGTGTCTCGGTCATGTCTACATAGTTCTCGAACCCGCAGGGTCTGCACACTTAATGTTCGGTGACGTTGCGGTAGTGTAGAGTTATGTATCGTGGTGACCGAAGGTTGTTCGGAGTCCCAGATGGGATCCTGGATGTCACGAGGATCTCCGAAATGGTCCGGAGGTAAAGATTCATATATAGGAAGTCCCAGTTTGGTCGCCGAAAAAGTTTCGGGCTCATCGGTAGTGTACCGGGAGTGCCGGTAGTGTACCAGGAGACCTCCGGGAGGGGTATTTCGACCCCAGAGGGTCCATGGGCTGTGGAGAGTGATAACCAGCCCTTAGTGGGCTGGAGAAACAGCCACAACAAGGCCCATGGCGTAGGAGGCAAAAATCCTAAAGGAAAAAGGTGAAAAAAGGCAAAAAGGAAGAATCATACTCGTACTAGGAGTGGAGGAAAGAGTAGGACTCCTCCTCTTGTGGCTCGGCCGAACCAGACAGCCTTGGAGGCCAAGGCTGCATCCTCCTCTCCCTCCCTCCTATATATACTGGTGGAATAGAGGGTTTTTGCACAGAATTTACGGCCACGTGCTACCCGTTCCACCGGTGCTCCTCTAGATCGGCTTTCTGCAGTGCTTAAGCGAAGCCCTGCCGGAATCACTCCACCACCATCACCAGAGCGCCGTCACGCTGCCGGTGAACTCTCTCTCCTCTCCACCTCCTCTTGCTGGATCAAGACGGTGGAGATCGTCATCAAGCTACACGTGTGCTGAACGCGGAGGTGTCGTCCGTTCGGCGCTAGATCGGAAGGACCGTGATCCAGATCGCGAGACAGTTCATGATGAGATCGCGGGACGGATCGTGATGAGTTTGCGGGACAGATCATGATCAAGATCATGAGACGGATCGTGATGAGATCGCGGGACGGATCGTGATGAGTTCACGGGATGGATCGTGATGTGATCGTGGGACGCTCGGCGATTTGGATCGCGAAGATGTTCGACTACACCAACCGCGTTTCTTAACGCTTCCCGCTTAGCGATCTACAAGGGTATGTAGATCCACTCTCCCTCTCGTAGATGCTCATCACCATGGATAGGTTTGCGTGTACGTAGGAAAATTTTTGTTTCCCATGCGACGTTGCCCTACAATGGCATCATGAGCTAGGTTGATGGTTCGATGAGATCTCGAGTAGAACACAAAAGGTTTGTGGGCGTTGATGCTTAGATTGCTTACTACCTTGGTCGTATTTTGGTTCAGCGGGATTGTGAGATGAAGCGGCCCGGACCAACATTACTCGTACGCTTACGAGAGACCGGTTCCCTCGATGCAACTTGTTGCCTAGATTGCTTGCGGCTGACAGTTTCTCTCACTTTAGTTGGATCGGATTCGACAAAGGGGGTCCTTGAGAAGGTTGAAAAGCAACTAGTGTATCACCATTGTGGTTTTTGCGTAGGTGAGAATTGTTCTTGCTAGATACCCGTAGCAGCCACGTAAAACATGCAACAACAATTAGAGGACGTCTAACTTGTTTTTGCAGGGTATGTTGTGATATGATATGGCCAATTACATGATGTGATATATGTGATGTATGAGATGATCATGTGATGTATAGATTATCACGACTTGCATGTCGATGAATACGGCAACCGGCAGGAGCCATAGGGTTGTTTTTAATTATTGTATGACCTGTGTGTCAATCATTAAGCGCTATGTAATGCTTTACTTTATCGCTAAACGGTAGCAATAGTAGTAGAAGCATGCGGGGCGTGACAACCCCGATGGCGACACGTTGATGGAGATCAAGATGATGGAGATCATGGTGTCATGCCGATGACGATGGAGATCATGCCGGTGCTTTCATGATGGAGATCAAAAGCACAAGATCATGGCCATATGTTGTCACTTATGATTTGCATGTGATGTTAATCCTTTTATGCACCTTGTTTTGCTTAGGACGAGGTAGCATTATAAGGTGATCCCTCACTTAATTTCAAGATAAATTGTGTTCTCCCCGAGTGTGCACCGTTGCGAAAGTTCGTCGTGTTGAGACACCACGTGATGATCGGGTGTGATAGACTCTACGTTCACATACAACGGGTGCAAGCCAGTGTTGCACACGCAGAACACTCGGGTTAAACTTGACGAGCCTAGCATGTACAGACATGGCCTCGGAACACAAGAGACCGAAAGGTCGAACATGAGTCATATAGTAGATATGATCAACATGATGATGTTCACCATTGCAACCACCTCAACTCACGTGATGGTCGGACTTGAGTTGGTGAATTTGGATCATGTATCACTCGAATGATCTGAGGGATATCAATTTGAGTGGGAGTTCTTAAGTAATATGATTAATTGAACTCATTATCATGAACACAGTCAAAGTGTCTTTGCAAATTATGTTGTAGATTACTAGCTCACGTTGTAGCTCCCTTGTATTTTTATATGTTCCTAGAGAAATAGAATTGAAAGATGATGGTAGTGATATTGTGGACTGGGTCCGTGATCTGAGGATTGTCCTCATTGCTGCACAGAAGGCTTATGTCCTTAATGCACCGCTCGGTGCGCCAACCCCTCTAGCGTCGTTTGTAGATGTTGTGAACATCTGACAGGCACGTTCTGATGACTAATTGATAGTTTAGTGCGTCATGCGTTACGGCTTAGAATTGAGGATCCAAAATGTTTTGAACGTTACGGAACATATGAGATGTTTCTAATGGCTGAAATTAGGATCTCAGGCTCATGCCCGTGTTGGGAGATATGAGATCTCCAACAAGATTCTTTGCCTGCAAGATGAAAGAGAATAGCTCAATCGTTGAGCATGTACTCAGATTGTCTGGGTGCTACAATTAGTTATTATCATATTTCCTTGTTCATGATAATCGTTTATTATCCATGCTATAATTGTATTGATCGGAGACTTAGATGCATGTGTGGATACATAGACAAAACCATGTACCTAGTATGCCTCTAATAGACTAGCTCGTTGATCAAAATATGGTTAAGGTTTCCTAGCCATGGTCATGAGATGTCATTTGATAACGGAGTCACATCATTAGGAGAATGATGTGATGGACAAGACCCAAACTACAAACGTAGCATATGATCGTGTCAGTTTATTGCTACTGTTTTCCGCATGTCAAGTATGTGTTCCTATGACCATGAGATCATGCAACTCATGAATATCGGAGGAGTGCCTTGTGTGTATCAAACGTCGCAACGTAACTGGTGACTATAAATGTGCTCTACAGGTATCTCCGATGGTGTCTGTTCAGTTGGCATGGATCGAGACTGGGATTTGTTACTCCGTGTGACGGAGAGGTATCTCAGGGCCCACTCGGTAATACAACATCACAATGAGCCTTGCAAGCAATGTGACTAATTGTTAGTTGCGGGATCTTGTATTACGGGACGAGTAAAGAGACTTGCCGGTAACGAGGTTGACTAGGTATGGAGATACCGACAATCGAATCTCGGGCAAGTAACATACCGAAGAACAAAGGGAACGTTATACGAGATTAACTCAATCCTTGACATAGAGGTTCGACCGATAAAGATCTTTGTAGAATATGTAGGAACCAATGTGGACGTCCAGGTCCCGCCACTAGTTATTGACCATAGAGGTGTCTCGGTCATGTCTACATAGTTCTCGAACCCGCAGGGTCTACACACTTAAGGTTCGGTGACGTTTCGGTAGTGTAGAGTTATGTATGGTGGTGACCGAAGGTTGTTCGGAGTCCCGGATGAGATCCTTGATGTCACGACAAGCTCCGGAATGGTCCGGAGGTAAAGATTCATATATAGGAAGTCCCAGTTTGGTCGCCGGAAAAGTTTCGGGCTCATCGGTAGTGTACCGGGAGTGCCGGTAGTGTACCGGGAGACCTCCGGGAGGGGTATTTCGACCCCAGAGGGTCCATGGTCTGTGGAGAGTGATAACCAGCCCTTAGTGGGCTGTAGAAACAGCCACAACAAGGCCCATGGCCCAGGAGGCAAAAATCCTAAAGGAAAAAGGTGAAAAAAGGCAAAAAGGAAGAGTCCTACTCCTACTAGGAGTGGAGGAAGGAGTAGGACTCCTCCTCTTGTGGCTCGGCCAAACCAAACAGCCTTGGAGGCCAAGGCTGCGTCCTCCTCTCCCTCCCTCCTATATATACTGGTGGAACAGAGGGGTTTTGCACAGAATTTACGGTCACGTGCTACCCGTTCCACCGGTGCTCCTCTAGATCGGTTTGCCGCAGTGCTTAAGCGAAGCCCTGCCGGAATCACTCCACCACCATCACCGGAGCGCCGTCACGCTGCCGGTGAACTCTCTCTCCTATCCACCTCCTCTTGCTGGATCAAGATGGTGGAGATCGTCATCAAGCTGCACGCGTGCTGAACGCGGAGGTGCCATCCGTTCGGCGCTAGATCGGAAGGACCGTGATCGAGATCGCGAGACAGTTCGTGATGAGATCGCGGGACGGATCATGATGAGTTCGCGGGACAGATCATGATCAAGATCGTGAGACGGATTGTGATGAGATCACGGGACTGATCGTGATGAGTTCGCGGGACGGATCGTGATGTGATCACGGGACGCTCGGCGATTTGGATCGCGAAGATGTTCGACTACACCAACCGCGTTTCTTAATGCTTCCCGCTTAGCGATCTACAAGGGTATGTAGATCCACTCTCCCTCTCGTAGATTCTCATCACCATGGATAGGTTTTCGTGTGCGTAGGAAATTTTTTGTTTCCCATGCGATGTTCCCCAACACCACGACCACCTCTCCTCTAGTAGATCGGTTCGACACCGCTTAGCGAAGCTCTACCGGATTAGCTTCACCACCACCACCGCCACCACGCCGTCGTGCTGCCGGTGAACCCATCTACCTCTCCGCTCCCTCTTGCTGGATCAAGAAGGTGGAGATCTTCATCGAGCTGCACGTGTGCTGAACGCGGAGGTGCCGTCCGTTCGGTGCTTGATCGGGATTTCATGGGACGGCTTGCGATTTGGATGGCAGAGACATACCACTACATCAACCTCGTTCTTTAACGCTTCCGCTTAGCGATATACAAGGGTACGTTGATCCAATCTCTCCTCTCATAGATGCTCATCTCCTAGATTGATCTTCGTGAAGCGTAGGAAAATTTTGTTTCCCATGCAACGTTCCCCAACAGTGGCATCATGAGCTAGGTCTATGCGTAGATGAGATCTTGAGTAGAACACAAAGAGTTTGTGGGCGTTGATATTCAGATTGCTTCCTTCCTTAGTCTTTTCTTGGTTCAGCGGTATTATGGGATGAAGCGGCTCGAACCGACTTTACTCGTACGCTTACTAGATACCGTGTTCCATCGACTGACATGTGACTTCGTCGCATAAGGATGACTGGCGGGTGTCTGTCTCTCCCACTTTAGCTGAACCAGATTTGATTGAGGTGGTCCTTGTAGAAGGTTGAAAACCAATCTTCATATCACCGGTTTGGTTTTGCGTAGGTAAGAATTGTTCTTGCTAGATACCCATAGCAGCCACGTAAAACATGCAATAACAATTAGAGGACGTCTAACTTGTTTTTGCAGGGTATGTTGTGATGTGATATGGCCAATTACATGATGAGTTATATGTGATGTATGAGATGATCATGTGTTGTATAGAATATCACGGCTTGCATGTCTATGAGTATGGCAACCGGCAAGAGCCATAGGGTTGTCTTTGATTATTGTATGACCTGCGTCTCAACCTTTAAGTGCTATGTAATGCTTTACTTTATTATTAAGCAGTAGCAATAGCAGTATGAGCATGGTGGGCGCGACAACCCCGATGAGGACACAATGATGGAGATCATGGTGTCATGCCGGTGACGATGGAGATCAAAAGCACAAGTTCATGGCCATATCATGTCACTTGTGATTTGCATGTGATGTTAATCCTTTTATGCACCTTGTTTTCTTACGATGACGGTAGAATTATAAGGTGATCACTCACTTAAATTTCAGGATGAATTGTATTCTGCGTGAGTGTGCATCGTTGCGAAAGTTCGTCGTGTCGAGACACCACGTGATGATCGGGTGTGATAGAATCTACGTTCGCATACAATGGGTGCAAGCCAGTGTTGCACATGCGGAACACTCGGGTTAAACTTGACGAGCCTAGCATGTACAGACATGGCCTCGGAACACAAGAGACCGAAAGGTCGAGCATGAGTCATATAGTAGATATGATCAACATGATGATGTTCACCATTAAAACGACCTTAACTCACGTGATGATTGGACTTGAGTAGGTGAGTGTGGATCATGTATCACTCAGATGACCTGAGGGATCTCAATTTGAGTGGGAGCTTTAGTAATTTGATTAACTGAACTCATTATCATGAACAATAGTCTTAGTAACCTTTGCTTATTTATGTTGTAGATCAATGGCTCGCGAAGTAGCACCCCTGAATTTTAATGCGTTCCTAGAGAAAGCTAAGTTGAAAGATGATGGAAGTAACTTTGTTGACTGGGCCCATAATCTGAGGATTATCCTCACGGCTTCCCAGAGGGCTTATGTCCTTGATGCACCGCTTGGTGACCCACCCGCTCCCGTGTCGTCCGAACACGTTGAGAACATTTGGGAGGCACATTCTGAAGATTACTCAATAGTTCAATGTGCAATGTTGTATGGCTTAGAACTGGGACTTCAAAGATGTTTTGAATGTCATGGAGAATATGAGATGTTCCAAGAGTTGGAGTTTATCTTTAAGAAGAATGACCGGATCGAGAGGTATGAGACCTCGGATAAGTTCTATGCTTGCAAGATGGAGGAGAACGGGTCTATCAGTGAACATATAATCAGAATGTCTAGGTATTCGACCGGTATGGCGAAGTTAGGGATGCCCCTTCCGTCGGAGGCGATCACTGATAGAGTTCTTCAATATTGCCACCTAGCTACAAGAGCTTCGTGTTGAACTATAACATGCACAGGATGAACAAGTCAGTCGCTGAGTTGTTTGCGATGCTGAAAGTCGCTGAGTCTGAAATCCAGAAAGAACATCAAGTGTTGATGGTCAATAAAACTACTAGTTTCAGGAAGCATGGCAAGGGCAAGAAGGGTAACTCCAAGAATGGTGGCAAACTAGTTGCTCCTCCCGTGAAGAAACCCAAGGCTGGACCCAAACCAGAAACTGAGTGCTTTCATTGCAAGGAAACTGGTCACTAGAAGCGGAACTACCCCAAGTACCTCGTCGACAAGAAGGCGGCCAACGCCAAACAAGGTATATATGATATACATGTTATTGATGTGTACCTTACTAGCTCTCGTTGTAGTGCCTGGGTATTTAATACCGGTTCAGTTGCTCACATTTGCAACTCAAAGCAGGACCTACGGAATAGACGGGGGCTGGCTAAGGATGAAGTGACGATGCGCATGGGAAATGGTTCCAAGGTTGATGGATCGCCGTCGGCACGCTCGCTCTTCGACTACCATCGGGATTAGTGATGAACCTGAATAATTGTTATTTAGTGCCTGCGTTAAGCGTGAACATTATATATAGATCTTGTTTATTGCGAGACAGTTACTCATATAATTTAGAGAATAATGGTTGTTATATTTATATGAGTAATATCTTGTATGGTCATGCGCCCAATGTGAGGGTTTTATTCTTACTGAATCTCGATAGTGATGATACACATGTTCATAGCATTGATGTCAAAAGATGTAGAGTTGATAATGATAGTACCACTTTCTTGTGGCACTGCCGTTTGGGTCATATTGGTATAAAACGCATGAGGAAGCTCCATGCTGATGGACTTTTGGAGTCACTTGAGTTTGAATCACTTGACACATGTGAACCATGCATCATGGGCAAGATGATTAAAATGCCGTTCTCTGGAATAATGGAACGGGCGAATGATTTGTTGGAAATCATACATACTGATATGTGCGGTCCAATGAATGTCGCGACATGCGGTGCATATCGTTATTTTCTCACCTTCACCGATGACTTAAGTAGATATGGATATATTTACTTGATGAAACACAAGCCTGAAACATTTGAAAAGTTCAAGCAATTTCAAAGTGAAGTTGAGAATCATCATAACAGGAAGATTAAATTCTTGTGATCTGATAGAGGAGGAGAATATCTGAGTTATGTGTTTGGCAGTCACTTAAGACAGTGTGGAATCATTTCACAATTGACACCGCCTGGAACACCACAGCGTAATGGTGTGTCCGAACGTCGTAATTGAACCTTATTAGATATGGTACGTTCTATGATGTCTCTTGCCGATTTGCCACTATCGTTTTGGGGTTATGCATTAGAGACACCTGCATTCACTTTAAGTAAGGCACCATCGAAATGTTGGGGAACGTCGCATGGGAAACAAAAAAAATTCTACGCACACGCAAGATCTATCCATGGTGATGAGAATCTATGAGAGGGAGAGTGGATCTACATACCCTTGTAGATCGCTAAGCGGGAAGCGTTAAGAAACGCGGTTGGTGTAGTCGAACGTCTTCGCGATCCAAATCGCCAAGCGTCCCGCGATCTCATCACGATCCGTCCTGCGATCCAATCATGATCCGTCCCGCGAACTCATCACGATTCGTCCCGCGAACTCATCACGATCCGTCTCGCGATCTAGATCATGGTCCTTCCGATCTAGCGCCAAACGGACGACACCTCCGCGTTTAGCACACGTACAGCTCGATGACGATCTCCACCTTCTTGATCCATCAAGAGGGAGCGGAGAGGTAGATGAATTCTCCGGCAGCGTGACGGCGCTGCGGCGATGGTGGTGGAGCAATTCAGGCAGGGCTTCGCCAAGCACTGCAGAAAACCGATCTAGAGGAGAAACTATGCACTAGAGGAACACGTAGCACGTGGTTGAAAACTAGTGCTAAAACCCTAAAATCCTCTAGTATATATAGGAGGAGAATAGGAGGAGGCTTGGCTCCCAAGGAGCCAGCCCTTGGGTCGGCCGAACCAAGGAGGAGAGGTGGATTCCTCCTCCAATCCTAGTAGGACTAGGACTCCTCCTTATTTTTGCCTTTTTTGCCTTTTTCCACCTTTTTCTCTTTGGGCTTTTCTTCCCAGCCGCATGGGCCTTGTGTGGGACTTCCACCAGACCACAAAGGGCTGGTATTCACTCTCCCACATCCCATGTAGACTCTTGGGTCGAAATACCCCTCCCGATGGTCTTCCGGTACACTACCGGCACTCCCGGTACATTACCGATGAGCCCGAAACTTTTCCGGCGAGCAAAATAGGACTTCCTATATATCAATATTTACCTCCGTACCATTCCGCAGCTCCTCGTGACATCCAGGATCTCATCCGGGACTCCGAACAACCTTCGGTCACCACCATACATAACTCTATACTACCGAAACGTCACCGAACCTTAAGTGTGCAGACCCTGCGGGTTCGAGAACTATGTAGACATGACCGAAACACCTCTACGGTCAATAACCAATAGCAAGACTTGGATGCCCATATTGGTTCCTACATATTCTACGAAGATCTTTATCGGTCGAACCTCTATGTCAAGGATTCAGTTAATCACGTATGACGTTCCCTTTGTTCTTCGGTATGTTACTTTTCCGAGATTCGATCGCCGGTATCTCCATACCTAGTTCAACCTCGTTACTGCCAAGTCTCTTTACTCGTTCCGTAACACAAGATCCTGTGACTAACACTTAGTCACATTGCTTGCAAGGCTTATTGTGATGTTGTATTACCGAGTGGGCCCTGAGATACCTCTCCGTCACACGGAGTAACAAATCCCAGTCTTGATCCATGCCAACCCAACAGACACCCTCGGAGATAACTGTAGAGCACCTTTATAGTCACCCAGTTAAGTTACGATGTTTGATACACAAGGTACTCCTCCGGTGTCAGTGAGTTGCATAATCTCATGGTCATAGGAACATATATTTGACATGCAGAAAACAGTAGCAATAAACTGACACGATCATATGCTACGTTTGTAGTTTGGGTCTTGTCCATCACATCATTATCCTAATGATGTGATCCCGTTACCAAATGGCATCTCATGTCCATGACTAGAAAACCATAACCATCTTTGATCAATGAGCTAGTCTATTAGAGGCATACTAGGGACATGGTTTTGTCTATGTATCCACACATGCATCTAAGTCTTCGATCAATACAATTATAACATGGATAATAAACGACTATCATGAACAAGGAAATATGATAATAACTAATTTATTATTGCCTCTAGGGCATATTTCCAACACGAAATCCATTGAGACGACGCCATATGAACTGTGGTTTGGCAAGAAGCCAAAGTTGTCATTTCTTAAAGTGTGGGGATGTGATGCTTATGTCAAAAAGCTTCAACCTGAAAAGCTAGAACCCAAAACGGAGAAATGCGTCTTCATAGGATACCCAAAAGAGACAGTAGGCTATACCTTCTATCTCAGATCTGAAGGCAAAGTGTTTGTCTCTAAGAACGGAACATTTCTTGAGAAAGAGTTTCTCTTGAAAGAATTGAGTGGGAGGAAAGTAGAACTTGATGAGGTTGTTGAACCTTCACTTCAACCAGAGAGTAGCACAGGGAAGAAAGATGTTTCCGTGGAGCCAACGATGGTTGGAGAGGAAGTTAATGATGATGATCATGAAGCTTCAGATCAAGTTGCTATTGAACCTCGTAGGTCGACAAGGACACGTACTGCTCCTGAGTGGTTCGGCAACCCAGTCTTGGAGGTCATTTTTGTTAGACAACAATGAACCTACGAGCTATGAAGGAGCAATGATGGGCCCAGATTCCGAGAAATGGTTAGAGGCCATGAAATACGAGATGGGATCCATGTATGAAAACAAAGTATGGATTTTGGAAGTATTACCTGAAGGGCGAAAGGCCATTCAGAATAAATGGATCTTAAAGAAGAAGACGGACGCGGACGGTAATGTCACCGTCTATAAAGCTCGACTTGTGGCAAAGGGTTTTTCACAAGTTCAAGGAGTTGACTACGATGAGACCTTCTCACCCGTAGCGATGCTTAAGTCCGTCAGAATCATGTTAGCAATAGCTACATATTTCGACTATGAAATTTGGTAGATGGATGTCAAAACAGCGTTCCTTAACTGTTTCCTCGAGGAAGAGTTGTATATGCTGCAACCGGAAGCTTTTGCCGATCTAGAGAATGCTGACAAAGTTTGCAAACTCCAGCGATCCATTTATGGACTGGTGCAAGCATCTCGGAGTTGGAATAAGCGCTTTGATGAGGTGATCAAGGCGTTTGGGTTTATACAAGTTTATGGAGAAGCTTGTATTTACCAGAAAGTGAGTGGGAGCTCTGTACCGTTTCTAATATTATATGTGGATGACATATTTCTGATTGGAAACAATATAGAAATGCTGGAAAGCGTGAAGGAATATTTGAACAAGAGATTTTCAATGAAGGACCTAGGAGAAGCTGCTTTCATATTCGGCATTAAGATCTATAGAGATAGATCAAGACGCTTGATAGCACTTTCACAAAGCACATACCTTGATAAAGTTTTGAAGAAGTTCAAAATGGATCAATCCAAGAAGGTGTTCTTGCCTGTGTTACAAAGTGTGAAGTTGAGTAAGACTCAATGCCAGTGACTGTAGAAGATAGAGAGAAGATGAGTGTCATCCCCTATGCTTCAGCCATATGCTCTATCATGTATGCGATGTTGTGCACAAGACCCGATGTCAGCCTTGCCATAAGTATGGCCGGAAGGTTTCAAAGTGATCCTGAAATGGAGCACTGGACTACGGTCAAGAATATCCTTAAGTACCTGAAAAGGACTAAGGACATGTTTCTCGTTTATGGAGGTGATCAAGAGCTCGTCGTAAAGGGTTACGTCAATGCAAGCTTTGACACTAATCCGAATGACTCTAAGTCGCAAACTGGATATGTATTTATTCTCAATGGGGGAGCGGTAAGCTGGTGCATGTGACAGCCCGAGACCGACGCTCCCGAAGATTCCAGAAGATTCCCCTTTTATTTCCGTTCTCGTCATGTGTTCGTCTGGTTGTCACATTCATCATCGCATCATTCGCATCATCTGCATAGCATCATCTCCCGTTTTCAAAAAACTTGCATCCGTTCGTAGTCGCCGGTTCTCTCCGTTCTTGCCTTTGCCCGTTTCGAGACCGACCACACACGCCCGCCCCCGCGGCATCGTTAAAATAAAACCGTTTTTAAGCGCGCACAAAAAATATTCTCGGATTGAGTTCAAACTTGTTGTGAGGTCTTTTTATAGCATAGGTAGACCGCCCGTCGAATTTCGTCACGATCCGACTTCGTTAGATACCCCGTCGGTCGTCCGTAGCAGTGCGGTCATCGGATATCGTCGCACGTTTCTCGGTGTTTTCAACCTTCGTATCACGGGTCGCACTTCCCTCTCATCTCCCCCTAGCCCCTCTGCACAGCCATCGTACCCCCCCCCCCCCCGCTCCGCTTTCGGACGTTGGATCGTCATCCAGCAGTCCGAAAATGGACAGAGCCGTAGCCCTAGCCCGAAACCCTATATATAGCCCTAGCTCTCCTCGTTCCGCGTGCCAAACCCTAACCAGCCCCTCCTTCTCCCTCCTCCAACCACCAAGCCCGCCAGAGCCCATCTGGGCCCGTTCAAGCCCATCCGAGCCTGGATCCCGCCGTTCCCGGAGTTCTCCCGAGCTTCCATGGAGATGCCCGAGCTCCTCCCTCCACCGGCTCGCCGGAGCCTCCCCAGCCCTCGCCGGACCGTGCCGCCTCTCCCTCTCCTTGCTCCCTTCCTCCCTTTCCTCTCCTCTCCCTCTCACCTCCGGCCGCCATTGACCTGCAGGGTGCCACCGCCGCCGGAGCTCCTCACCGCCCCAAGCCGCCGCCGGCCTCCCCGCCGCCGAGATCCGGCCGCCCTTCACCGGATCTGGCCTCCTCCGGCCATCCCCGCCCCTTCCTGCCTCGCGTGGCCAGCCATCGCCGCCTGGGTGCTCCGCCGCCGCCCCTGCCTTCCGCTCGGGACGAGCAGGTCAAGCGCGCCCGCTGCGTTGACCCAAGCGCCAGCGCTCGCCAGCGTGGGCCGGCCCAGCTCCGCACGGCCCACCAGCGCTCGCTCGACCCAGCTCCCAGCTCCCCCAGCCACAGCCACCGGATGGGCCAAGGCCCATAGGTGAGCCAGCCTCCTCTGCTGTTTTTTCTTATTATTTTCTTTATTTAATTATTTTGCGAATTTAGAAATGCCTAGAATTAATTATTCGTGCCCCGTATCAAAATACTTTGAACATATAAAATGGCTAGAATAATACGTAGTATATTATTATGCCATTTGCACCCATGCACAAAATTATTTAACATGTCATATTGCATATTTGCATTTAATTGCATTTTCATAATTAATTAACCGTGCATCGAAATTAATAAAATCGCATATTAAAGATGTTCATCTCATTTGCACCACATTTCCATGCATGATAAAAATGTGGTCATGATGTTTGCATTTAATTTGCATTGATGATTTGCTTTAAGGTGATTAGGCCATATACCCGCATAATTAATTGGGGATAATTTTCTACATGAACCCATGCTTATTATATATGTTTTCAGGGTAAAAAAAACTCATAGGATTTATCGGTGCATTTAGTTTTTCCATTTGAGCATTTTGTGTGCATGTCATTATGCCATGATGCCCTTTTGTTATTTTCGTAGGAATTAATCCGGGCATGATATGAATTAAGTTTCAACATGAAAGTTGCTCTTGGATATGTGTCCTAGCCCATGGACATTTTGCTTGTCATAGATATGCATGTTTAGGTGTTATTTTGATGTTGTCAACTTGCTATATAAATGTGCTATTTTGAGGGTCCAAAATATTTCTCTGTCTGGAATCTGTTATATTTTGTTGCTGTCTTGCCATGCGATTTGATAGTGTTCTAGAACTCTTTTGTGGTAGGTGTAATGGAGTTATTTGTTGTTGATATTGTCCTTTAGTATGCTGTTAAGTTTCATGCCATAATATGATTTGTAGCATATAGTTTCACTGTTGACAATATGCCTTCGTGATAAAAACTGCACTGTCAAAACTGCTATTTTCACCAAGTCTGAAACTGTTTTCAAGTAGCCTTCTTATGAGCTTCCTACTTAGTGATCCATGCATGTTTTGAATATGATTTATGAAGATGAAATGAAGTGGATGTTGGATACTGCTGCCCCATGCTTAGTTTGTGCATTTTAGAATATCGTACCTTGTTGTTTTCATATGTTCAAAATGCCATGTTGCTGTTTTTGGCAGATTTCAACAAAAACTTGTTTTGTTGATTGTGGTTGAACCGTAGCTCCGTTTTGGACATTCCATATATGAAACTTTCTTAGGATCTCATGTAGTTTCATAATAACTTGTTGCATTCATGATTTGATTTGTTTGTGGTGGTTTTCCCATGCATTTGCATTCATGGCATGTGCATCTTGTATTGCTCATATCTTTTAGACCGTAGTTCCGTTTGAGACGTTCTATATATGTAAATCGACTAGAATGACGTGTAAAATAACATGGTATGCTTTATTCTGCTGTTTAACAAGCATAAAATATGTTTAGATAAGATCTGGACCAAATTCATAATTAACATATGGGGTCATTTCGGAAATTCTATAAATTGTTTCCGACCTCATTTAAGATGCCTAGATAGATAGTTCACTTGTGCTTCACCTCTTGCCATATTTAAAAATATTTAATATTGTCGTGTACCTAACGGGAGCGAACTAAATAATTCGATCGTGGAGTTTCGTCAATATGCAACTCGTTGCATATTGAGCTTCACTTAATGTGTAGTATTTGATTGTTGTGAATTGTCATGCATTGCATATTAAACCGTACATGCATCATATCTGTTCGTGCATCGTGTCATGCATATGTTGTGGTGTATCTTGTGTTGATTGTTTGTTTCGGATTGCTTCTTCTCGATATAGTTCCGAAAGCGTTCGGAGTGTGAGGATTCGTTCGACTACGTTGGTTCGTCTTCTTCATGGACTCGATCTTCTTCCGAGCGGGATCTCAGGCAAGATGACACATTTGCCTGGATACCATTACTATCATTGCCATGCTAGTTGTCTCGTCTTTTATCAATATGTCCCGCTACCTACCACTTGTTTGATAAGCCTCCCAACATTGCCATGGAAAGCCTCTAACCCCTCCACATCCCAGAAAACCTTTGTTTGGCTATGTTACCGCTTGCTCAGCCTTCTTACAGCGTTGCTAGCTGCAGGTGCAATTGCTCCCATGTGCCAACATGGATATTGTTTTGTTATATCACAATATTGTTGTTATTTAATTTAATGCACATATATACTTGGTAAAGGTGGAAGGATTCCACTCTCACTGCCCCTACTTACTTGTGAGCCGGTGTTATGTTCCATAAATGAGCGCTCCTAACATGCTCGGGGTTGTTATGGGGACCCCCTTGATTTTCGGGTTAGAATAAAACTTGTCTGGCAAGGCCCAACATTGGTACTACATTTTCCTAATAATTAATGAACTTGCATAGGGAGTAATTACCCCGTGGATAACTTAATCAACCCCCGGGCCAGTGCTCCTCATGAGTGTTGGTCCAAACTAGAGCACTGTGCGGGGCCAACCCAGGGAAACTTGGGAGATTTCTATCAGGCCACTGTACGCATCGCTTATCCACCGTGTCCTGAGAACGAGATACGCGGCTCCTATCGGGATCGTCGACACGTCGGGAGGCCTTGCTGGATTTGTTCTACCTTTCTCGAATGTCTTGAGTGAGGAATTTCGATTATTCTTCGGGCTATCTCGAGGTGTTGGATTTCCTTTGGAATTGCCAAGGAAGATCATGAGTTCCGTGGTTGAGGTTATTCCCACTGCGTGTGATTAATTTGTGATGGATGAGTTGGAGCACCCCTGCAGGGTTAAATATTTTCGAGAAGCCGTGCCCGCGGTTATGTGGCAAACTTGGATACTTTGTTTAACACCCGGTCATAGCAAACTTGAAGTAAACTCTAATAAAATACACCAACTGTGTGCATAACCGTGACCGTCTCTTTTCGTGAGTCCTTATCCGGAAGAGAACACGGTGGGGTTATGATTGACGTAAGTAGGTGTTTAGGATCAGTTAGTGATCATTACTAGTTCACGTCCGTTATGCATAGACCATCATACTTTAATTTCTGTACTCGTAAGTTAGCCACTCAAATAAATGCTTAGTCGCTTGCTGCAGCCTCACCACTTTACCATACCTTACCTATTAAGTTTTAATAGTCTTGATACCCTTGGAAATGAGATTGCTGAGTCCCTGTGGCTCACAGATTACTACAACAACAGTTGCAGGTATAGGTAATGCGATGATTTGACGTGAGCGCGTTGCTTGATTTGATTTGGAGTTCTTCTTCTTCTTCTTCTTCACCAATCTTGGATGGGTTCCAGACGGCAGCCTGGGATAGCAAGGGTGGATGTCATTTTACCGTTCGATTTCATCCGTAGTCGGACCCTGTTCTTATGTTTGATGTTTGAGATGTTATTATATTGATGTGACTCTGATGTAGCTTGTGGCGAGTGTAAGCCAATTCCATTTACTCATCTCTTTTGTACATGTACTTGTAATGATATCCATTCTTGCGAATGCATCGAGATGCGCTTCTATCCCTGTCAAGGTCTTCGTGCCCAAATAAGGATAGGAACGCATCTTGGGCGTGACAGTGCAGTTCCAAGCAAAGCGTGGTACCCAATTCTACATGCGAAGCGGAGTACATCGTAGCCTCGGAGGCAGCGAAGGAAGGTGTCTGGATGAAGCAGTTCATGACAGATCTTGGAGTAGCGCCCAGCGCATTGAATCCAATGGCTCTGTTCTGTGACAACACTCATGCCATTGCTCTGGCCAAGGAACCAAGGTTTCACAAGAGGACCAGACACATAAAGCGACGCTTCATTTCCATCCGCGATTACGTCGAGGAGACGGACATGAATATTTGCAAAGTGCATACGGATCTGAATGTTGCAGACCCGTTGACTAAACCTCTTCCAAGGGCTAAACATGATCAACACCAAAACTGCATGGGTGTTCGTTTCATAACAATGTAAATCACATAGTGATGTGAACTAGATTATTGACTCTAGTGCAAGTGGGAGACTGTTAGAAATATGCCCTAGAGGCAATAAATAAAGTGTTTATTATTATATTTCCTTGTTCATGATAATCGTTTATTGTCCATGCTATAATTTTGTTGATTGGAAACTAAATACATGTGTGGGCATATAGACAAACATTGTGTCCCTGGTGTGCCTCTAGCAGCTAGCTCGTTGACCAAAGATGGTTAAGGTTTCCTGGCCATGGACATGAGATGTCATTTGATATCGGGATCACATCATTAGGAGAATGATGTGATGGACAAGACCCAAACTATTGACGTAGCATATGATCGTGTTAGTTTATTGCTACTATTTTCTGCATGTCAAGTATATGTTCCTATAACCATGAGATCATGCAACTCACTAACACCGGAGGAGTGCCTTGTGTGCATCAAATGTCACAACATAACTGGGTGACTATAAAGGTGCTTTACAGGTATCTCCGAGGGTGTTTGTTGAGTTGGCATAGATCAATACTGGGATTTGTTACTCCATGTGACGGAGAGGTGCCTCGGGGCCGACTCGGTAATACAACATCACAACAAGCCTTGCAAGAAATGTGACTAAGTGTTAGTCATGGGATCTTATATTACGGAACGAGTAAAGAGGCTTGCCGGTAACGATATTGAACTAGTTATAAAGATATCGACAAACGAATCTCGGTCAAGTAACATACCGAAGAACAAAGGGAACAACATACGGGATTGACTCAATCTTTGACATAGAGGTTCGACCAATAAAGATCTTCATAGAACATGTAGGAACCAATATGGGCATCCAGGTCCGCTATTGGTTATTGACCATAGAGGTGTATCGGTCATGTCTATATGGTTCTCGAACCCGCAGGGTCTGCACACTTAAGGTTCAGTGACGTTTCGATATAGATGAGTTATGTGTGTTGGTGACCGAAGGTTGTTCGGAGTCCCGAATGAGATCCGGGACGTCATGAGGAGTTTCGGACTGGTCCGGAGGTAAAGATTCATATATGGGAAGGTTGTATTTGAGTTCCGGAAAAGTTCATGTGATCATTCAGTGGTGAGTTGCATATATCTTGTAGACCACACAACATAAGGAGCAGCTCTTGCGGATATAACGAAGACCACCATGAACTGATCACCAATGTAGAGATCACAAGCAGCAGTAGAAGAACCATAATCACAAGGAACTCCTTGAATAAAGTCGGAGCAATTCAAATTCACATACCCAAATCGTTGCTGCTCATTCATGCATGGAACTGTTGGAAGTAGCCAGATGACTTTGCACCTGTGATCAAATACCTCTCTTTCAATTCCAGTGACCCGTAGCTTCTCAAACTGTACATATGAATGCCCATGGCTATCATTCAAAGTGACGCTGATGGAGCAAACGTGCAGATACGATGCAAGATGTCCAAAAGACCATGGTTTACACCTGCACTGAATAGTACAGAAAAAATTGCAATAGGGAATAAGGTAATATTTCTTGCAGTCTGTTTTCATCCTTGGGTGATGGTCAGGCGTAGGAAAACTACGCATGGCAGCAATGCTCCTATACTTGATATTTCATAGGAATTTCAGCGGCACCGTCCCTTTGCAAATGTCCTCTTGTTGTTCAAGTCTAGCCTCATAGGAAAGCATTGTCCTGTATTAAAATGCCTTTACTGTAGCTATCTTCATCAGTGGATTTGAGCATGACATCGACATTAATAACAGTGAGATCGTTTAGATAACCAGGTACAAAGCATACTAAATTGATCAAGCAAGAGTTATCAACTAGCAGTTGAACACCATCTTTAAAGAAGCTTCCCACCTTCATGGAACATGCACATTGGGATTCTGGGTCAGTATGTTCACTGTTGTTGAAATTCGAAGAAATCAAAACATGTTCCTGTTTCGCCAAGGTTGTATTGCAAGAAATAGCCTTCAATTCTACCGTACTGAAAACTGCAGAGACATCCAATGCTCGGAGCTGGAGTATGCACTGCAAGTGACTCTTGGCGCTCTGCACCTCTGCATTATGTGGTGCACAATCGGGGAACACTATTGTCGCTGAAACTGTATAAACTAAAGATAATTTTTGCTTGATAGTTCTGCACTCAAAGTACCTATGTTCTGCACACTCTGAAATAGATGCACAACCATAGTAGCATGCTGAATGTAGTGAGCGGGTTTGGCATCATCAATAGCATCTATCTTTGTTTGGTGAGTGGGATCCCTCTCGTTATACTAAAAGTGAAAAACCTCTATCAGAATCGGTGAAGCTAGAAGCTTGCGAGCAAATGTATTTGAAGTTGACCTCTCTCTCCATGCATCTGGTTTAGAGCTCACGGTTTTCGCTTGACAAACTTCCAACTGGATTTAATTGCATCACCAGAAAGGTTCACCAAGATATATGCGAAGTCCCCAAACACCACGTTTCGGACTTCAAGCGTATCGCACCTGACCCCAAGTAAGATCCGCCCGGACCTTCCTCTTGGTGGTAAACAATGCCAATCAAAATCAATACCCCCGGAAAGAGTAGTAAGAAATTGAGATGTAAAATTGTCTCTTCCAGATTCCATTAATGCAATAAAATCTAGTTTGCGTTCAAGTGATGCTTCAGTAAGAAATCTTCTTTTAGCCAAGTCTGCTAGACCTCTGCTATTCCAAAAAATTCCTTTCATCTTTCATCATGAAATTTTTTTGCAGTCTTAAATCTTGCGCTTCTGCGTACGGCTGAAACGGGATACACCTTCCTCTTCCAGGTACGTTTTGGTTTGTCCAGTCCAACCGACCGGTCCACATAACCAGTCTCTCGCAATGCGCAATCATTCACCTGCAAAGGGCCATATACCTCTCCGCAGCTATCTCATTATCCTCATCAGGCAATAGTGATGGTGGCACAAGATCCTCATATAGATGTTTTAATGCCCCCATCCCAAGTGCATTTATATCAAAGTCGTTCATGGGCTCCACCGCTGCAATCTTTCTAACCATCTCTATATCAAAGGAGGGAGCCGGCTACACTGCATTCGAGGAACTTTGTATCAAAGTCGTTGTCCTCCTACACTGCAAAATTTGACACCTCCGCCATGGCGATCACTGAAGTGGGCTTCGGGTGGCGCGGTTCATCTTCTTTCTCCTCCGCTTGGCCTACAAGCTGGCGATGGAGGATCGGGACGACCAGTCCAGGAGGGAGCCGGCTGGCGGCGTGAGGGTTGCGCTAGCTTGGACCAAATAATTGTGGTTTCACCCTAGTTCTTCTTGCGCCAAGTCGCCATTCAACCTGATGCCAGCCTCCTCCATATGTCTATCGATATTTTCCAGTCTTCTCCGTCGAAGATCTAGGCAGACTGCGCATGTCGCTCCTAGATATCTGAATCGAAAAGGATCCGGTCGTGTGCGACCGTATTATCAGCTATTGCAGATTCAAGCAGGCGTGATGCGAAGTTTCGCGTTTTTTGTTGGTGTCATTGGACATGTATGAGTCAAGATTTCAAAGCTCTTATACAGGTGGAGAAAGTCATGGCGGCTGCAATTGCAGGTCTTATAATTTTGTTGGGAGGGTATATTGGATGCGATGAAGACTGTGTGCCAGGTGTTTGGTGACTTGCAATAGCAGCCTCGACAAACGGGGGCGAGAACACTGAAGGACTGCATTTTTGGTGGTGTTCCTCGAGTACCAAGTCTCCATTCTCAGGATGAAAACCTAAGGTCTATCATTTATTGGTTGCATCTGGCAATGGCCTTAGTGAAAGCATTATTTTTTGGGGAGAACTCAAACTTTCTCCAGAGCGAAAATCCAAAAATTTTGATCGGGCAACGACAAAATGTGTGCATTGTTTCCTTCTTGGAGGCGTTGATTTTAGAGAACTTTTTTTGTAATACGAGTGTTGTCTTCGAAGATGGTTAGAATGATGCTGATACTAATGACCGATCACCGTGGCGAGGTCTTTTTTCTTCTCTTCTTTTTATTTTTGCTTTTAGTTGTATGTATCATGGATTTCTTTGGACATCTTGTTGGTATAGAAACCGAGTGCAAGAGTCATCTTCACGATATTGATACATATATTTTGTCGGAAAAGTAGTGCATGCCCATTTATCTTGTCTTATGAAAGGCATTCGGGAGTTCGTTTTCGTCTGCTTTCTCCGGGTTCATAGAATATCTATCTAAATTGCTGACTCAATTTGATGTGCGTGGGTGTTTAGGTGATCTTTATTTTAGGTTGGTGGGTAGATCATTTATCCATCGACATTACATTTTTCTAAACATGCCTCTTGTATACATAAAGGAGGCACTCCATTGACTCTGTAGTATATTATCTTAGGCTTCACACTTATATTTGCTGTCCTTACCAAGATATGGCCAAGGACTAGACCAAGGCCAACTAGCTGGAAGTAATTCGTGTGCAACACATGGGGATTGGGGGGCATCAAGAAACACATCATGTATAGTGGATACTAACTTCTTTGCTCTAACTCCTACCTCAGGTGTCTCAAAAGAGAAGAACGCACCATTGGTTGCTTGTCCATAGGGTTTCTCCATTGCGCATGATCTTTATATATACCCTAGAAATTTACTCTATCACCGGAAGGACAAGTGACAGATCCAACAACCCATCAAACTTGGAATCGCCGACAGTTGCAGATCGAGAAGAGACGGGAGTGGAGGAGGAGAGATGACCATTTCGCTCAAGGAGGGGGGAATTTCTTTTTTTTTAGGAAAACGAAGGAGGCAAGTGAATCGCGAGTTAGGCTCTCTTGCTGCTAGGCGAGAGACAAACGAGTTGTGGCTCCATCCAGAAGATGGTCGGTGGGCCCAATGAGTGACCCGTGAATAAACAAGGCCAGCCCACACATTCTGAGGCATGTCCATCACCATGCTACCTACCATAGGGAGCTCCTATTCAGCGCTTCAGGCGACAGGAAAGCTCCCTGAAACCAACACGCCACCACGCCACTTTGTTTCCCTGTGGCTCGGGTCTATTTTGCATTTTATTCCCCCTACTTCGCTCAGCTGCATTTGCAAAAGAACTAAAAAAATATGAATTCAAAATACTTCAAGAATTTTGAAAAAAAATTATGAATTTGGAAAAAAATTCATTGAATTGAAAAAGTTCATCAAGTTTTAAAAAATATCATTGAATTCAAAAAAATGTTCATCAATTAGGAAATAAATTGATGGATTTTGCCACACAAAAAAACATTTTTATAAAAAATCGTTGAATTTCTAAAAAGTGAAGAAATTTTGAATAATTTCTTAGCTTCAGAAAAAATTCATCAAAATTGAAAAAAATGTGCGTAAAAATTGAAGATTCATATAGTTGAAAAAATTCATTGAATTTGAAAAATGCGCATTTTAAAAGAAAAATTACATAAAAGGGAAAATAGGAAATAAATAGGAAAAGAAAAAAAGAAAAAAAACAGTCAGGAAAGAACCGACAACTGAAATAGAAAAATAACAGCCAGAGAAAGTATAAAAGAAAAAATAATAACAATGTGTTGTTGGTCTGGTTAGTTAATGCGATTTAAAGTTAGTGTGGAGGTCGCGAGTTCTATTCTTAACCGTGCACACTTTTTACGTATAAAAACCAGATGGAAATGGAATGTGCTGGCCAAGCGCGGGGGGAGGGGTATGCGCCGGTTTGTCAAATGGCATCGAACGGTGGCCTGAAACAGTAAATACGAAACGCCCCTCCCACAATGTCCTGACCCAAAGATAGGGCATTTCCTATTTAGTGCCTTAGAGCCCGCTGTTTTACAATTTGTAAATGGGCGCACCTCACCCTGCGCCTTGCTGGGCCGGCCCATTTTCCTTTTGTGCTTTCTTCAGTTAAACTGCAAAAACGGTGTGCGTGGCCAGAATTCAACACGCGATCTCTTCCTCTCTATCTTGTCCTCTATGTAAACGACAGTAACACCTAGGACAACCTATCGCTCGGGACTTGTTACTTTCTTTTTACGTATTTATTTTCCCCATTCATGGAAAGCCCTCGGATTTGGAAAGTTTCCAGAAGCTTCCCAATCCGATTTTTCTGGTTCACAGAAAAATCTTGGATTTTGTTTAGTTTTTCCTTTCTTTTTTCTGTATATTTTTCTTTCATATTTTTTTTCCTTTTTTTATAATGCTCGAACCTTTTAAAATTTGATGAACAGTTAATGGATTTTTTTACAAATTGGTGAACCTTTTCAAATTTCATGATATTTTTTTGAATTTGATGAACTTTTATTCACAGACGATGAACTTTTCATCTATGATGAACTCGATAAAAAATGATGAAATTTTTTCAAAGTTGATAAATATTTTTTCCTAAATCGATTATCTCTTTTCATATGATGATCCTTTTTTCAAAATCGATGACCTCTTTTTGAAATTTATGAATCTTTTTAAAAATATGTGAACATTTATCAAAGCTGACGATTCAATTTGAAAGTCAAAGAACATTTTTTTATATTCATGTTTTTTTTCAAAAATATGTGGATATAAGTTTTGAATTCACAATTTTTTTAAAAGTTAACGATATATGTAGACCAGTCAATTGGTCAACCGGTCCAATAAGATTGGACCTGCAAGAAAAGCGAAACCGATCAGCTAGGGCGTGGGCGCATGAACAAGAGCCCCCAATGATAGGGGACACAACCACTTTCGAGATGTTTCTAATGCAATTTGTACTAGCATGGGACCCCTAAAAAAACCTAGCATGTGAGGCACACACTATCACACTTTACGTGTGCAGGTAACTCATGTGTGTATCCTAAAAAAGCTAACGCATGTGTGTACTTACGGTAATACATTGTGTTGGGCATAACATGCTCCAACAAATGCCGACGCTTCCACATGTATATGCCTAACAAAACTAGAAAGGATTTAAAATTTGACATGTATAAGGCTGCATTCATACATAATACGTATTTGAATATTTGTAGTACAACATACACCGCCAACTCCAAGTTAGTACATTAGTTGGTTCATGTCGACAATCTAACTCAGACGGCAGATACATTCCAATGAAAGTTGACTAGTACTGATGCATTCAACGGGAAGTCTATGTATGCGGATCTCATGAATTTTGGGCCTGTTTGCCCAGCAAAAGCTTACAAAAGTACTTTCTAAAATCAAAGTTTTTATGTGATTTTTACAAATAGAGGTAGTTCTTACCAAAGATAGTCTTGCAAAATGTAATTGACACGGTAGGATTAAATGTTATTTTGTGACCAGCAGAAAAATCATCATTTATTCTTTACATGCCCACTTCACTAAATGGATTTGGCATACTATTCATGTCACTTTCAATTTACCATTACCAACAAGGACAACAAATTTGTTTGGTAATTGGTTGGGAGGTATTAACCATAATCTGAAGGGCCAACATGTGTGGGAATTGTGTCATTCTTTAGGCAATTTGGAATTGCTGGAACAGATCATCAGTTCCAAAAATATTGCGGTCATCTTCAGAGCTACAATGTCAATTCGTACTTGGTAATCACTGCTATGGACGAGCGGCAGCATATGGCCTCTGGGTGCAGTCGCCTGGGAACGGTTTCACGGTGTTTGTTCAGCCATTTAGTTTGGTTGGCGTGCCAGCAGTAGATTATATGCATGAGTTATGTAATTATTTTCTGATCAAGATGGTTGTGTTTTTTTGTTAAGCTTTTGATACTTGATGGATTTGGTGTACTCTTTGTTTGACAAAATGGTTGTGTCTAGTGGCGTGGCCCAGGCGTAGCCAGGTCTGGACCACGCCCCGGCCAACCTTCTTAGCTACAGTAATTATGGTGGCTACAGCGATAAATTTATCTACAATATACAAAGGACTTCCTAGCCATGCCCCAGCCTTGGCCCCTTAGCCTGCGTCTGGCTATGCCCCTGGTTGTGTCCATCTACAATGCAGAGGATGGGGTTATCCCGTTTAAAAAGCATTTCAGGTGTAGTGTTTATGTGCATAACTGAGCAAAACTAAGGTTTTAATTGCACGTTTTTTTTTGTGCTACATTGTCGGCATGGGCTGGTCATGGTTATCTACATTGCACGTTGTTTATATATATATAGACACACACAAACACACGCACACACACACATACTCTAATAGGATCAATCAAAACTAAAAGACAATACGCTTCTACTACCTGGGGTGGTCTCGTTGATTTTTCAATGGTGTGATCTCGCGCAAAATATTATCATCCACATAACATCATGATGCCTAGCCTTGTTGAACAGGCGAACTGCGCGTGCTGCGCATCGATGACTACTTCTGTCATCACTGGTGCTTGGTTGTGCACCGCCCTGCCCCCAAGCACACCTGCCCTGGTTCGCCCTCCAGGATAACTTCACATTGCCCCCCCCCCCACCGGCCACACCCACTTCTTCCTCGAAAATGACACGTCCATCAGCTCGACCTATGACTGGCTCAGCGTCGAACAGTAGCACACCACTGACTACAAGGAGTAGTCGAGATACTACATTGTGCGCAACTACATCTTGCAGGCAAAAATTCATGTTTTGACCTTTTTACGAAAGTTGATCCAGACCTGACCCTTATTTGTAAAAACTTCGCGATTTGACTCTTTTCCTACTGCCGGGGTCCATGACGATAGAGTATAACAGCCTACCGCCAAGGCACCTGACGGTAGGAAACTTATCCAGGTCAGCGCGACGGACCTCTACCGCCAAATAGGTTGACGGTAGCGTGTACAACCCTACGGCCGAGGTGTTCGGCGCTAGGTGCGAGGCCCTACCGCCAGGGACCTTGGCGATAGGCTGTTATACCCTACCATCACGAACCCCGACGATAGGAAAAGTGTCAGATCCCAAAAATTTTATAAACTAGGGTCATATGTGGATCAACTCTTGTAAAGGGTAAAAACATGAAATTTAGCCTGTCTTGCACAATC
Organism: Hordeum marinum; assembly: GCA_022496015.1. Taxonomy (NCBI): domain Eukaryota; kingdom Viridiplantae; phylum Streptophyta; class Magnoliopsida; order Poales; family Poaceae; genus Hordeum; species Hordeum marinum. The sequence goes on along the minus strand of CM039674.1, from coordinate 510,320,540 downwards.
TTTTCTCAAACAGGTCCCTACCGCTGTCAGAGCTCGAAGTTGCCATTGCCGAGGACATGTATCTCATCTGCAAGTTCCTCACGTACTCGACGGTTGGTAGCTTCAGCACCGAAGTCACCAACAACAGCATGCACTTATTGTGTTCGAGCGAGGGGCTAAATCTAGCCCCTGTAGGTTTGCAGAGAATCTAGTTTCACGTTAGGGGCTAAATCTAATTCGACTCACTACAAGTTAATCATAGTAATTAGTTTGATGCTAGGGGCTAAATCTAATTCGACTCACTACAGGTTAATCGTAGTAATTAGTTTCATGTCAGGGGCTAAATTTAATTCGACTCACTACAGGTTAATCATAGTAATTAGTTTTACGTCAGGGGTTAAATCTAATTTGACTCACTACAGGTTAATCATGACCCGGTAATCTAACTTCACTCGCGGTTGAATCGGTTGGATCACTATATTTGGAAATGGCATCCAACTGTATATTACTATGCAGAGAAGTTAGTTGTGGCCAGAGCATGTGTGTGCCTTTGTCATCACCCATTGGAAGATTTGGGCGTGCCCATTTTAGATTTGCTTAAACTTTTTGTTAGAGACCAGCTATCGATTCATTTCTCTCAATCACGAATTCGAAATAAAAGCTTGATACAGGAGGAAATTGCTAGAGTTCATAAAACAAGGAGGAAGAGGGAGGGAGGACGAAGAAAGGTAGGGGTGCCAGGAAAGCCGCCATTGTCGTGATCCAAGCCCGGATGATTTTCTGCTACTTAACGAGCTAGTACTTGTAGTGCCTGTGGTGCATCTTCAGGTTCGGCCCATGTACAAGAGTGGCTTGGTGGGCTTCCTGCCTTCGTAGTAGTTTGGGTCGCTGACATCCCCTCCTTCTTAACAACTGGCTTGCCCCCAAGCCGGTGCTCGTTCTCTTCTGGCTCCGCAAAATCCACTCCTCCTGGGTTCCATTCCTCACAAGAAGAAGTTGCAAGTTGAACTGATTGCATGAACTGTCGTCTCAGGATAAAAACTATGGGATAATCTTCAGTTATAGATCTCATTGCATGTATGCCACCACATGTAGTAGATCTCTCAGAAATATATGGCATCTGTTCTTGTAGAGTTTTGGTGTTGTTATGGGCTAACCAAAGCAGAGTAGTGGTGAGACCTGCATCTGGTCCCCAAGAGAAGCACCACCAATAGCTTGACAAGGTACTGCAATGATCAGTAAAGGTCCGAGATTGAGTCAATTCACAAAGAGCTCCAGTGAGATGCCGAAACGCTGAATTAGTTCGCATATAGTTTTTGGATTTTTTTAGGAAGATTTAGACGCTCATGTGATCCTTTAGTGGTGAGTTGCATATATCTTGTAGACCACACAACATAAGAAGCAGCTCTTGCGGATATAACGAAGACCACCGTGAACTGATCACCAATGTAGAGATCACAAGCAGCAGTAGAAGAACCATAATCACAAGGAACTCCTTGAATAAAGCCGGAGCAATTCAAATTCACATACCCAAATCGTTGCTGCTCATTCATGTATGGAACTGTTGGAAGTAGCCAGATGGCTTTGCATCTGTGATCAAATACCTCTCGTTCAATTCCAGTGACCCGTAGCTTCTCAAACTATACATATGGATGCCCATGGCTATCATTCATAGTGACGCTGATGGAGCAAAAGTGCAGATATGATGCAAGATGTCCAAAAGACCATGGTTTACTCCTCCACTGAATAGTACAAAAAAAATTGCAATAGGGAATAAGGTAACATTTCTTGCAGTCTGTTTTCATCCTTGGCTGATGGTCAGACGTAGGAAAACTGTGCATGGCAGCATGCTCCTATACTTGATATTTCATAGGAATTTCAGTGGCACCGTCCCTGTTGCAGATGTCCTCTTGTTGTTCAGGTCTAGCCTCATAGGAAAAATGCAAAGCATTGTCCTGTATTAAAATGCCTTTACTACAGCTATCTTCAGCAGTGCATTTGAGCATGTCGAAAACATTAATAACTGTAAGATTATTTCGATAACCAGGTACAAAGCATACTAAATTGATCAAGCAAGAGTTATCAACTGGCAGTTGAACACCATCTTTAAAGAAGCTTCCCACCTTCATGGAACATGTAGATTGGGATTCTGGGTCAGTATGTTCACTGTTGTTGAAATTCCAAGAAATCAAACCATTTTCCTGTATCGCAAAGGTTCTATTGCAAGAAATAGCCTTCAATTCTACCGTACTGAAAACTGCAAAGACATCCAATGCTCAGAGCTGGAGTACGCACTTCAAGTGACTCTTGACACTCTGCACCTCTACATTATGTGGTGCAGAATCGGGGAAACACTGTTGTCGCTGAAACTGTATAAACTGAAGATAATTTTTGCTTGACAGTTCTGCACTCAAAGTATCTGTGTTCTGCACACTCTGAAATAGATGCACAACCATAGTAGCATGTTGAATCTAGTGAGTGGGTTTGGCATCATCAATAGCATATATCTTTGTTTGGTGAGTGGGATCCCTCTCGCTATACTGAAAGTGAAAAACCTCTACCAGAATCGATGAAGCTAGAAGCTTGCGAGCAAATGCATTTGAAGTTGACCTCTCTCTCCATGCATCCGGTTTAGCGCTCACAGATTTCGCTTGACAAACTTCCAACTGGATTGAATTGCATCACCAGAAAGGTTGACATTGCTCCGTACAAGATGGCCACTAATCAGCGCCTGAAGCCGTATGATTCCTTTCAATGCACAACATGCCCGGTGTGCCAGGTAACCTCCAAAGGCAGCTTGGGTCTTGACGGGTGCTTGTTCTTCCATCAACCTATCCGGATTATCGGGTAACGCATCAGACCTGATAGTGCTCTGTTTCTCCAAGTCATGGGTCACCTCGGGCTGCCCCACTGCTTTGCCTTGGATGGTCGAATTATCGCAGTCTAGAATAGTGTCACCTCGTGTATACTGAGTAGGATATAGCCATTCTTGCAGTTCACACATCGTCCTCGGTTGATGGTCCGGTGGCCACCAAACATATCCAGAATCAGCGGAGATGCAACAGTGAGCTACGCCATGGAACGGAACAGTGTTGACCACATCCAGCTGCACTGGAATAGGGGGTGGCCATGGGTGCTGCTCGGTTCCTTGCTGTCTTGGCAGCACGCACCTGGTTGTGCTCTTTGCTACATGGTGAGCACCATAGTTCAGGGGCAAATAGATGCTTCACCGAGTCGCCTGCAGGGACGGGACTTTTTGTCGAGCACGTGGTCAACGCTGGTATAGTGGGGTTGTTGGAGGCGACAAGGATGACGCAGTGGTCCAGCTCGCTTGTCCCAGGAGTGGAGCTGTCGAAGGCGAACAATGGTGAGGTATCCAACTCCTGTACACTGGCCTTGGGGTCGAGGTCGATGGTGGTCGTCACGGGAGGAATGACCTCCTTGTTGAGAGAGGTGCTAGTGCTGATGGTGGGCGGTGCCCACATGGGTGTGAGCTGCTTGACCTCCTTGTCATTGATGTCGACGGTGGGCTCAGGGCGCACGATTCTAGTGGTGTCATGGACCTTGACGACGTGGGTGATGGCGATGACCCGAGTCGAGCATTCCGTCGAACAGGTGACTGACACCATCTCCATGGAAGCAGGGGACGCGTTGGGGATGAGCTCCATGGTCTCCTGGGCCTTGGTGGTGGGGGAAGAGGTGTCGGGGACGATCGTCAGGACACTGGAGTCGTCGGTGAGGCCGTCATCTGTTGTCATGGGCATGGGACACGCTGGCTACGGGGTCGAGACGCTCGTGAGGATCTTCAACATCAGCGCGAACTGCCTGTCCACGGCGTCGTAGCGCACCAACGCGCATCGTAATCGTCCAGGTAGGCTTTCATATCCAGATGCAGGGTGGTGGAAGGAATTGATGAACTGAAAAAAAAAATTGGCAAAAATTGGACAAGCTCGGGTGAATTTGTGGCGAATCGGAAGGGTAGAAGGAGGCTCTGATACCACGATGTTAGAGACCAGCTATCGATTCACTTCTCTCAATCACGAATTCGATTTACAAGCTTGATACAGAAGGAAATTGCTAGAGTTCAAAGAACAAGGAGGAAGAGGGATGGAGGAGGAAGAAAGGTAGGGGGTGCCAGGAAAGTCGCCGTTGTGGTGATCCAAGCCCGGATGATTTCCTACTGCTTCCCGAGCTGGTACTTGTAGTGCCTGTGGTGCATCTTGAGGTCCGACCCATGTACAAAAGTGGCTTGGTGGGCTTGCTGCCTTCGTAGTATTTTGGGTCGCTGACACTTTTGGAGCAGGCAACTAAACAAGGTGAATCTAACGGTTAAGCAGCACCAAGAAACACTGCTCTTTTTGCAACCTCATCATGTGAAAGTCAAACAGTGCATTGCTACCATCTTACAGGATTCAAGTAGGCATTACATTGCAATCATGCATTCTATTTGTATTACTATATTTTTATAATCATGTGAATTAATGAGGCCATAAGGATCCATTGCATTGAATTGAAGAACATGGAAGGTGGGATTTCATATATTTTTCCAAAGCTAATAAAAGTTACGATCGTAATATGAGGTAGATGGATAGCCCAAGCACAATCTAGCGTTCCCTTGTGCACATTGTTGACTAGTCTTTCCGTCCGAAATTACTTGTCCAAAATTAAAAATAAGCCGCTCCCAAAATTTATTGGGCCTTTTAGATTAGTAATCTCATAACTAGTTCAGAAGCTCCAATGAATGAGAGAGGGGGGGGGGGGGTTATGAGAAATGTTGGGGAGGAAGCGGCTTATTTTTAAACTGCCAAAAAAAACTGGCTCTAAAATACGTCTAAGTACATTCATTTCTGCTACAAATAATGTGGGACGAAGGGAGTACTATATTTGCCTCTATAAGTATATATTCCCATTTTTGTTTGAGAGTGCTCTATATATGTTCACTTGCATGCATGTATTTGCTCACCACAGTACACACCCTACTTGCCGTAGCTCTCATCGTTAGCTGCTCTCGCTGGGATTAGTTGCATCTATGAATTAGACTCTAGTCTGGTCTAGATTAATAAAATTCAATTATGAGGGTTGGATGCGCGTGATACTTCTTGGAATAGGAGACATCGGGAAGCACATCAAATGTACCTTGGAGACGCCTGGTGGAGAGGTTACGGTTTGGTGAAGTTGCAGCTCGTCAAAATTCAAACTTTTCGGTTTCAAAAAAATCTGAAAAAAATATACAATGATGAAATGTGTCAAAAATTCAGGAGGAAATACCTTGAGATGCGATCTGTGCAAAAAGAACAAATTAATGTACTTTTGAGATAAATAGTATCATGTGTTAAAAAGCCACAAATTTGTTTATTTTTCACACACCACGTTCCAACGTAGTTGGTCCTAAAAATTTATAGACATGTGTGTTATGCCTTCATGTATATCTGTACTTTTTCCAGATTTTTTGAAATGTAAAAAATATGAATTTTGGGTTTTTTGAAAAACCGGCCTCCATGGCCGAGCTCCAAAAGGCATTTTCGGTATTATAGCGCATTTCAAAAAAAATTACTTATGTGTCATGTAGTTAATGAGAAGAGGGATGTTTAAAGTAATGCCTCTTTCAATGCATAAGTGTTTACATGAGGGGTTAAGCACATTAAATACTTTAGCAACTAAAGTCCCAAGGTGTTTAACTTATTGTACCTAACCTTACTTTATTAAATGATTTAGCAACTAAACTCTTGCATGCATTGATGAGCTTCTTTCATTTAAGTGTTTGCCTAGGTTTCCGTGCTAGGCATTGCTTCTTATTGGGATCACCAAACTCATCTATCTCTTCTTAATTACATTGCCGCATCAGATTTTTGTCTACACGATAGTATTAGCACCGATACAAGGTGGAGCACTGGCAAGGGCATACCACAATATGTTATTGTAACATAGCGCTTACAGAGAAAAAATCAGTTTATTTCCCCTGGCCCATATATTTTGCATTTTATTTCCCCGTACATTGCTTGATCACATCTGAATAATAACGGAAAAAACGAAAATTGTGAATTCAAAAAACATGGATTTTTAAAAAAAGATCATGAATTTGGAAAAAAGCTCTTTGATTTGAAAAAATTCATCCATTTTTTAAAAAGATCATTGAATTTTTAAAAGATCATCAATTTGGAAAAAGGTTGATGAATTTTTAAAAATAATTCATCAATTTTGCAAAAACATAGTTGAGCTGAAAAAAGTTCACCAATTTTTAAAAATTGATTTAAAAAAGTTCATTGAATTTTAAAAAGTGCATCAAGATTGAATTTTTTTAATTGATTTGAAAAAATCATTAAATTTGAAACAAATGCACATTTTGGAAGAAAACATAGGAAAAGGAAAAAAGATGATGAAAAGGAAAACAAAAAAAAAAACAGGTCAGGAAAAACCGAAACCAAAAATAGAAAAAATGGTTGAAGAAAGTACACACGAAGAAAAGAAAATATATTACCACAATGTGTTGTTGGTCTGGTTAGTTAGTGCGAGTTAAACCTAAGGTGGAGCTCACCAATTTGATTCTTAGCCTCGCATTGTTTTTACATATTAACACCGAAAATAATGGAATGTGCCAACCCAACGCGAGGATGGGTGTGCGCCGGTTTGTCAAACGGCCTGGAGCTTGAAATGCTAAATAGGAAACATCCCTCCCACAATACCCAGATCCGAAGATAGGGCATTTCTTATTTGGCATCTTTAGCACCTGTTATCGTAAAATTTGTAAATGGGCACCCCCCCCCCCTCTTGTTGGGCCAACCCATTTACGTTTTCTTCTTTCTCCCGTTAAACTGCAAAGAAGGTGTGCACAGCCAGAATGGAACACGCGATCTCTTCCTCTATATCTCATCCTCTATGTAAACCACAATAACCACTAGGACAACCTACCACCCGTGACTGGTTACTTCGTTTTTACATTTATATTTTCTTAGTACAGGGAAATCCTCCAGTTTTGGAAAGTTTTCATAAGCTTCTCAATATGATTTTTCCCGTTCTTAGAAATACCCCTTTTTTTTCTTTTTTGTCTGTTTCTTTTTATTTAATATTTTTTCCTTTTTAAGTTTTTGATTTTTAAATGCTCGGACTTTTTCAAATTTGATGAAGTATTCTACAAATCGATGAACTTTTTTCAAATTTGACTCACTACAAGTTAATTGTAGTAATTAGTTTCATGCCAGGGGCTAAACTAATTCGACTCACTGCAGGTTAATCGTAGTAATTAGTTTCATGCCAGGGGCTAAATCTAATTCAACTCACTACAGGTTAATCATAGTAATTAGTTTTACGTCAGGGGGTTAAATCTAATTTGACTCACTACAGGTTAATCATCACCCGGTAATCTAAGTTCACTCGCTGTTGAATCGGTTGGATCACTATATTTGGAAATGGCATCCAAGTATATTACTATGCAGAGAAGCTAGTTGTGGCCAGAGCATGTGTGTACCTTTGTCATCACCCATTGGAAGATTTGGGCGTGCCTATTTTTGATTTGCTTAAACTTTTGGAGCAGGCAACTAAACAAGGTGAATCTAAAGGTTAAGCAGCACCCGGAAACACTGCTCTTTTTGCAACCTCATCATGTGAAAGTCAAACAGTGCATTGCTACCATCTTACAGGATTCAAGTAGGCATTACATTGCAATCATGCATTTTATTTTTATTCCTATATTTTTATAATCATGTGAATTAATGAGGCCATAAGGATCCATTGCGTTGAATTGAAGAACATGGACGGTGGGATTTGATATATTTTTCCAAAACTGATAAAAGTTACGATCGTAATATGAGGTAGATGGATAGCCCAAGCACAAGCTAGCGTTCCCTTGTGCACATTGTTGACTAGTCTCTCCGTCTGAAATTACTTGTCCGAAATTAAAAATAAGTCGCTCCCAAAATTTATTGGGCCTTTTAGATTAGTAATCTCATAACTAGTTCAGAAGCTCCAATGAATGAGGGAGGGGGGCTTATGAGGAAAGCTGGGGAGGAAGCGGCTTATTTTTAAGCCGCCAAAAAAAACTGGCTCTAAAATACGTCTAAGTACATTCATTCCTGCTACAAATAATGTGGGACGGAGGGAGTACTATATTTGCCTCTATACGTATATATTCCCATTTTTGTTTGCGAGTGCTCTATATATGTTCACTTGCATGCATGTATTTGCTCACCACAGTACACACCCTACTTGCCGTAGCTCTCATCGTTAGCTGCTCTCGCTGGGATTAGTTGCATCTATAAATTAGACTCTAGTCTGGTCTAGATTAATAAAATTCAATTATGAGGGTTGGATGCGCGTGATACTTTTTGGAATAGGAGACATCGGGAAGCACATCAAATGTACCTTGGAGACGTCTGGTGGAGAGGTTACGGTTTGGTGAAGTTGCAGCTCGCCAAGATTTCACTAGGTGCGATCATGGAAAATTTGGGCTGGCCTTTGGGATGTCCAAGAGCTTCCGTTGACAGTTTCAAGCCTTCCCGTTAGAGCTCCGTAGGGAGCCACTAGGTTGCGCCAGTAGATGCTATGGGGAGCTCCCAGGCTGCTCACTACCAACATACATTTGCCCTCTGCACCATACACGATCTGAGGAGCTACCGAGGACATCATATCTAAATGCTCTGGTAGATCGATGCATCGTTCATCACAGGACATGTGAGGTAGACTTAGTATGGCTTGGACTATGATGTCAAGTAGCTTGAACTATGATCACATAGTACGCCCTGAGAAAGACATTTGTACAAAGCATTTGGCAAGAACAATTTGGAACCAGTCAATTTTTGCAATGCGTTTAAGAGAAGCACTTTGTACGTGGACAGCGGTACTTCGTCGGTGAAAAAACAAAATTAAGTGTAATATTTGTAGATAACATTTCATGTTTGATTTGTTTTTTTCGCACAGCTTAAAACGCTTAAGTTTTTTCACTGAAAATTTGTAGGTAGCATTTGGGTGTGACAAAAAACACATCTAGTTTTTAAAACAAAATCCATTTAGAAAATGCATTTTGTGTGGACAGGATCATATGCCGTCCGTTAAAATAGTTAGTTGACAAACAAGGCCGGCTTTGAAGTTTGGTGAGAAGCTAAGTTGTCGGCATAGCATATGTGCGCCATTGTAGTCATGAGAAAATTCACGTGCTTAATTTTGTCGTGCAGTGAGGAGAAAGCCAATGAAGCTATATGCAAGCCAGTCAGGTGCCTGACTGCATGTCTTCGTCAGGTTCCTCCATGGCTTACGTTGTGTCTCCTTCGGATATTAGGATGCTATCTTTGGACGATTAGGCTGGTTACAGTGGAAGTAACTTAGCTCGTAGTATAGTAGTAGGATGTTTTGGAGTATGGTCTTCAAGGAGCCCTTTATTTTTTGTAAATTCAAAATTCAAACTTTTCCGTTTCAAAAAAAACTGAAAAAATATATATGCAAGTACACAATGATGAAATGTGTCAAAAAATTCAGGAGGAAATACCTTGAGATGCAATCTGTGCAAAAAGAACAAATTAATATACTTTTGAGATGAATAGTATCATGATTAAAAAGCCACATTTTTTTGCACACACCACGTTCCAACGTATTTGGTCCTAAAAATTTATACACATATGTGTTATATATGCCTCCATGTATATCTGCACTTTTTCCAGATTTATTTTTTGAAATGTAAGAAATATGAATTTTGGGTTTTTTGAAAAACCGGCCTCCATGGCCGAGCTCCAAATTGCATTTTGGGTAGCATTTCAATTTTTTTTTGCTTACGTGTCATGTAGTTAATGAGAAGAGGGGTGTTTAAAGTAATGCCTCTTTCAATGCATAAGTGTTTACATGAGGTGTTAAGCACATTCAATACTTTAGCAACTAAAGTCTCAAGGTGTTTAACTTATTGTATCTAACCTTACTTTATTAAATGATTTAGCAACTAAACTCTTGCCTGCATTGATGAGCTTCTTTCATTTAAATGTTTTCCTAGGTTCCCGTGCTAGGCATTGCTTCTTACTGGGATCATCAAACTCGTCTATCTATTCTTAATTATATTGCCGCATCGGATTTTTTGTCTACATGATAGTATTAGCACCTGTACAAGGTGGAGCACTAGGAAGGGCATACCACAATATGTTATTGTAACATAGCGCTTACCGAGAAAAAATCAGTTTATTTCCCCTGGCCCATATATATTTTGCATTTCATTTCCCCGTAATTTGCTTGATCACATCCGAATAACAACAGGAAAAAAATTGCGAATTCAAAAAACATGGATTTTTAAAAAATAATCATGAATTTGGAAAAAAGCTCTTTGATTTGAAAAAAATCATCAGTTTCTTAAAAAGATCATTGAATTTGTAAAAGAACATCAATTTGGAAAAAGGTTGTTGAATTTTTAAAAATAATTCATCAATTTTGCAAAAACTCAGTTGAGTTGAAAAAAAGTTCACCGATTTTTAAAAAGAAATCATTGATTTAAAAAAAGTTCATCGAATTTTAAAAAGTGCATCAAGATTGAAATTTTTTAATTGATTTGAAAAAAATCATTAAAATTGAAACAAATGCACATTTGGAAGAAAACGTAGGAAAGGAAAAAAAGATGATGAAAAGGAAAACAAAAAAGAAAACAGGTCAGGAAAAACCGAAACCGAAAATAGAAAAAATGGTTGAAGAAAGTACACACGAAGAAAAGAAAATATATTACCACAATGTGTTGTTGGTCTGGTTAGTTAGTGTGAGTTAAACCTAAGGTGGAGCTCACGAATTTGATTCTTAGCCGCGCATTGTTTTTACATATTAAAATCGAAAATAATGGAATGTGCCAACCCAACACGAGGATAGGTGTGCACCGGTTTGTCAAATGGCCTCAAACTAGAGCTTGAAATGCTAAATAGGAAACATCCCTCCCACAATACCCAGATCCGAAGATAGGCCATTTCTTATTTGGCACCTTTAGCACCTGTTATCGTAAAATTTGTAAATGGGCACCCCCCCCCCCTCCTGTTGGGCCAACCCATTTCCGTTTTCTTGTTTCTCCCGTTAAACTGCAAAGAAGGTGTGCACGGTCAGAATGGAGCACGCGATCTCTTCCTCTAGATCTCATCTTCTATGTAAACCACAGTAACCACTAGGACAACCTAGCGCTCGTGACTTGTTACTTCGTTTTTACATTTATATTTTCTTAGTACAGGGAAAGCCTCCGATTTTGGAAAGTTTGCATAAGCTTCTCAATACGATTTCCCCATTCATACAAAGATCCCGGGTTTTTTTTTTATTTTTTGTCTGTTTCTTTTCATTTATATTTTTTCCTTCTTAATTTTTCGATTTTTTTAAATGCTCGAACTTTTTCAAATTTGATGAAGTATTCTACAAATCGATGAACTTTTTTCAAATTTTACGTTTTTCAAATTGGATGAACTTTTCTTCACAATCGATGAAATATACCATAATAGAGGTTGTACACTATTACCCATACGACGAATCACCTCATGATTCTCGTACCATTGTATAATGCCCTTACTGGTGGACAAGAGATACTCCACCAAGATCATGAATAAGCCATACACTCTTATTATGTCACCTGGAGGTTTGGATCCTCACCTGAGAGAAAGAGGGACTGGACCTCCGCACCACCAAACTGGTGATGTGAAATATCTCCTCGTTGAGCAAGACTCTATCAAGTATTCAACTTAACGTGTCAAGTATCATCCTCAAGTCAATGAATGCCTCTCTCCGCATCTAGTCACATTATTGCACTTGCTCTTATGAGTGAAATCGATAAAAGCTTGGCCAACTGATAAACTAGGGTATCCCAAAAGAATACATGATTGTATTAATTTAATCGGTTTAGTGGCACTATGTCTCGATCTAGATGATGGAGGAAGATATTGTTACAACATACATCACATGCAGGATATAAACATGATAATACATCACATGTACGATATAAACATGGTAATAATAGCCAAACTCCAAATAAGAATAAGATCATGTCATTTGTGTAGTTGATATATATTCACAACTGTATTGTATTTTTTCCATTGCCATGTTGACACCTGTCAAAGTAGTCCATGCAACCATGATCCGAATGTCCTTGTTTTCCTTGCACATGTCATTTTCATTTATTCCTAAAGCTCTCATTCTTCCTTTTTAAGTTGGCACACTGTGAGGCCTTGTTCTCGCCTTCAAACTTACCTTTATCGTCATAGTTGTTCTTGTTCTTGAATTTGTGGGGCCGAAAATTCTTCTTGCGCACCACATTGGCACTAGAATTCCCCTCATGGAAACAAGCACTTGTATCTTTTGCCATCGACTTCTCTTGCACATCAAGAGTGACAATAAGACTAACACCAGAAAATTCATGTCTCTCGTAATTTAGAGAAGTAGCAAAATTCCACCATAAGGAGAAAGCTTGGAAATGCTTCCTCAATAAACTTGTCTGGTAATGCACAATTGAGATGGTAGCGTAGAGTTTGCACCTGCGCTATTACTAAGTAGCAGTAGCGCGGGTGAAGTAAGAGGCTCCACTATTAAGTGGTTATGTATAGAGGTTTCCCTAGTAGTGGCATAATGAATTTAGCGCCACTAAATTAAAGAACATGGATTATGAGTTCTTTTATTTTCATACGAAAAGTATATTTATGACTCAATAAGTGGTGATAGCCAATTTATCCAGCCACCGGCCTTTGCTTATTTAATGGTCAATGCTGCCTCCTAATCTTGGCTCTATATATCCACGTTAGATGCATGCTATCTTTACCGGTTACCACGCCCCCCACTAATTGTCGTGGCTCTCTCCTCGGATTGGTACAATAGCTCTTGTTGGGTAGCCACATATATAGAATAAAATGATGATGAATAAAAATCAATTACGAGCTGTTTGATCCGTGCAATGCTTCTTGGAATAGAAGGCATCGGAAAACACAACAGAACTAGCACAAATGTATGGTGAGCCTTTGCTTTGGCATAGGCTACTTCCCTAGAAATTAGCCTCGCCTGATACTGGCCCTGAGTTGGCGACGATCGGTAGATGCCACACTGAAAGTGGTGAAAATAGGTGAACAAGCGGGTATGTGTGAGGGTGTGCCAGCCTGGGAAACTGAGACATCGACACATCGCTAGGTCCTACCCTCTTGCCTCTAGCCTCCACCAGGAGTTGAATAGACAGGGAGCAGCAACAGCATGAGTGATTGGTTTATTTTATATAAATCAGGAGCGAGTGGTGCGCTCGTGCTCGTAGCCCGTACAGGCCAAGTTAGACCAGGCACAACATCTCTTATTTCTTTGTCAACCAGCGTAGAGAGATAAAAAGGAAGGAAAAGCAGCATGGCCTTGCACTTCCGTGGGCCTCTTTGCTTTAGTATTCATTCTAATGATGTTTCCTTTGTTTTCACATATTGAAACCGTTGGTGGAGAGCCAATCATCTATTACACAATATCGGGTCCGTTAACACCAACGTTTCAGACCCATATGCATGCACTAACCAGATCCAATCGGACAGCAACACCAACTTATGAAAGTCCTTGGGTCCTCTCCCCCCAAAGGACTGGCCTGTTAGGGTGAGACACCCCATCCTTATAAATCGTGTTATGTATTTTTTCACAACTAATGTAGGACTAAACCCAACATCATTTTCATAGATGGATGTTACGCCAAGCTCTCTGGCTACTCACCATCACATATCCCAACGTTCAAGCAACAACCAACATCGCTTGCACTTCCTTTTCACATCTCGTCCTAGACCTTCAACTTGCCTTCCTCCACCATTGGCCTGCCGACCATGATGCAAGCCACCCACTTGATTGAATGCCCCCATGAAACATAGGCCATCTCCTTCATGTGTACTCTTAGGGATGACCCGCCCCTTTTGTGGATGCCTCCGATCGAAGTAGACTTTTGCCCCGCAACAATTGTCAAGAAAAATTGCCCTTTTGGGGAAAGGGCGCTTTGCACGGCGGAGAGGCCAAGCAATAGCCACATGATGACACAAGGCATGATATGCCAAGATGACACAAAAGACACCCGATGGCGCAAACACTAAGATATATACGATTTTCGGATAATCGGCCAGCACCAGCGGAAGGGCAACTAGCAAACTAGTGAAATCTATGGTTCTACCTGCACAAATTTCTTTCGAGAAACCGACAGCACTGCCTTTTCATATAGAAGGAGAGATGGGCCTAAACCCAAATGTACAAGGATACGGACGGTTTGAAGGGAGCATGGCCAACCCTATGAGCATGGTGATACTACCAAAATTTAGCTGACCCCTACGGTGGGTACACCCATATGAAATGCCATTGGGCAAATAACCATGAACAATATGTTTCAATGGCCATTGTGGGCAGTTGTGGAGACTAACATCATCATATCCAAGCATATGTAAAATATGTGTGGGAGCTCTGTACATAACGGGGCTCCATCTATCCACCAGTCAAGATAGAACATGGTCCCCTCTCCATTGCAAATGGAGTAGGACAAGGTCGGGCAAATCTCCTGCTTGATCCACAGGATGGACCTCCAAAACTGAGATTCCTCCGTATATTAACATGCAAGCGGTGGCTGGCCCATCGAGCACATGCAAGCATAAACCATGTGGACGCCTCCACGCTAGAAATCCATGTGCGCATCCTCGCAACCAACACCAGGAGGGTGCTGGCGTGTGTGTGCCGCTCCGGCGCTGTTCCACGAGGCAATGAACCTGGAGGCAATCATGTGTAATCCTGCGACCGAATCCTTGACGAGGGCCGGGGATTTCTAGCATATGGCAGGCGTTGCACGATCCTCTCAAGAACGATGCATTTATCTACCAGGAACATTTACCTGTGTTGTTAAGTTTATTCCAAAAAAGGTGTCTTTGTTGACATGTACAAACCCCTGTTCATCCAGAACAAATTAAGGATTGGTTATGTAGTTTATTTGCACATTTATTCATTTTACCCATGCAATCAAAGTACCCTGTTTTTTTTCCTAGATAAACATATTTGAATATTTGATTACAAAACAGATGGGTGTTGGGGCTTGAGATCACTGTTGTACTAGAAAATGTAATTTCTAACATTTGTTTGTTGTCCTTGGATATCTAATGAGTCGTAACTCGTAAGCCTTTTCTTTCATTGGTAACTATATAAGTACGACTGTCTTTTCATATAGAGGCCCTTATATAAAGGACATACTGTCCCTCCCCATCAGTTCTATGGAGCAGAGAGAACGCACAAAATTTACAAGAAATGGAGTCGAGACATGGAAAAAAGAGATACTAAAAACATCATAAGGGGTAGGATACCTGATGGGAGTGAGAGGCATCTGAAAACATAGAATGTTCATGGCTCTAAGTACTTGTTGTTTCTAGGAGCGTGATTGTGTTTGGATGTCAGGCTACAATAGGACCAAGATAATCGTCTGGTCCTACTAAGGAATATCAGTTTGGTCTATAGCATAGCCATGTAACTGCAATATAAAGCTCTACCTCACGGGAGAGCTGATTTGGCTCTCCGACTCACACCTTTTCATGCAAACTTCGATGCTTCCATGGGCATTAACCAAGTCACGACACATGCCAGCCGTATCTGCAGTTTCTTGCACGTGCCCCTTGACAAGGCTAAGAGCATCTCCAGCCGTTGCCCCCCCCCCCCCCCCCCCGGGAGGCATAAAAATCGTCGCCTGGGGGCGAGCCGGCGATAGAATCGACGCTGGCGGCGGTTGGGCATCCAGCTGTCGCCCTTAGGTCGCCCCCAGGCGCCGATATCGGTCCATTCGCGACCGCTTTTCGGCCCAGATAAATAGAAAAATGGCCCGATATCGGCGAGAAATGGCCCATATTCGGCCTGGTTCAGCGCTGAATTCTCAACATAAATAATTTTTTTATCACATAGTTCATCACAGAAAATCAAATAATTCAATAAAATAGTGCAACAACAAATAGTTCAATACAAATTATAAATAGTTCAACAAATAAAAACTCATATGTCATTACACGTCGAGCTAGGCGTCGCCCTTGATCCTCCATAGGTGCTCCACCAGATCCTGCTGCAGTTGATGATGCACATGTGGGTTTCGGATCTCCTGACACATACTGAGGTAGGCAGTCCAGGTTGCCGGTAGCTGGTGATCAACTTCGGCTAGAGGACCCTGGCTATAGTATGGTTCAGTGTCAACCACTGGCTCTTCCTGCTCGCTCTCGATGATCATGTTGTGCAAGATGACACAGCAAGTCATGATCTCCTAAATTTTATTTTTCTACCAGGTCTGAGCAGGGTACCGTACAACAGCAAATCGAGATTGGAGCACACCAAAGGCCCGATCGACATCCTTCCTGCAAGCCTCCTGCACCTTGGCAAAGTGGGACTTCTTGCCTCCTGGCACAACGTTTGAGATAGTCTTCACAAATGTAGACCATCTTGGATAGATGCCATCAGCTAGGTAATACCCCTTGTTGTAGTGCCGCCCATTGAACTCGAAGTTCATCGGAGGAGAATGACCTTGAACAAGCTAGGCAAAGACAGGGGAGCACTGCAGCACGTTGATGTCATTGTGAGTTCCTGGCATACCAAAGAAGGAGTACCAAATCCAGAGGTCCTGTGTGGCCACCGCCTCAAGTACCACACTGCAACCGTCTTTGACGCCTTTGTACATCCCCTGCCAAGCAAATGGGCAGTTCTTCCATTTCCAATGCATGCAGTCGATGCTTCCAAGCATCTCAAGAAATCCTCTTGCTGCATTCTGTGCTAGGATCCGAGCAGTGTCTTATGCATTGGGTGTTCGCAAGTATTGCGGTCCAAACACTGCCACCACTGCCCGACAAAACTTGTAGAAACACTCAATGGTGGTGGACTCGGCCATGCGCCCATAGTCGTCGAGTGAATCACCGAGAGCTCTGTATGCAAGCATCCTCATCGCTGTCGTGCAATTCTGGATTGAGGTGAATCCAAGTTTGCCGGTGCAATCCTTCTTGCACTTGAAGTAGCTGTCGAACTCCCGGATGGAATTCACAATCCTGAGGAAAAGCTTTCAGCTCATCCGATAACGGCGCCGAAATGTTTTGCCGCCGTGCAGTGGAGCGCCGGCGAAGTAGTCGGAGTAGAGCATGCAGTAGCCTTCGAGACGATGCCGGTTCTTTGCTTTCATCCGCCCCAGCGCCGAGCCACCTCGCCATGACTTTTCATTGCTCGCCAGCAGGCCGGCGAGGGCGGCGAGGACCATGAGATGTTCCTCTTCCTGGACGTCGGTCTCGGCTTCCTCCTCCAGCAGCACGGCAAGCGCTTCCTAGTCGTCCGAGTCCATTGCCGAGGCAGGCAAATCGCCGAACACCTTGCGGGCGCGGTGGGCGCGTACCCGCCGCTATACTGCCCCTCCGCGGCCGGAAACGCCAGAAAAATCGCACAGGTGGTGGAGGAGGGGCTGCCTCGGCAAAACCTCTACTCTTTTTCTGGCGGGGATGGGCTATCTAGCGGTGACGGACGATGGGCGGCGCCGGGATCGGCCAGTTGGCGGCCGAGCGCGCGCAGGGGGGGTGAGGGTGGGAGGCGAATCTGGAAGAAATATTTGACTTTTCGCTTGATGGTGTGGGCCAGACGTGCTTTTCCCTTGCGCCGGAGCCCCCGAGCACCCCCAGTGCGCCGGGTGCGGCCTGCGATCGCCGGGCCCAAAAACGGGCCGAGCCGGCGGATTTCGCCGTCCTGGGGACGCGACTGGGGCGTTTTTTGGTGCCGGCGTCGAAAAAGTCGCCTGGGGGGCCTGTTGGGGACGCGGCTGGAGATGCTGTAAGATCACACGGCTCCTTCTAGACACGACCGTGGGCAAGGAAAATACAGTAAAACTGCTGGCATCGCTTTGCAACAGTATGTGCTACAACATGTAGACTTTTATTTTCCATAAATGGATAAAAATAAGAAAAAAGATAAAAGTTTAAGCTGAAAAGTTGTTACTCACAAAATGGTTTACTCGGAAATAAAGCAAAACACTGAGATGGACTAGTAGAATGCATGTGCATTGCTACAGGCCTTTTAACCTTTTCCTGTATGCACATATATATATATATATACATATATATATATATATATATATATATACATATATATATATATACATATATATATATATACACATATATATATACATATATATATATATATACATATATATACACATGTGTTGTTGTATAAAGGTCGGGAATAAAATTATGTAGAAATACAATTTTTATATTATATTGTCCAACATATATAGAAGGAAGAACAACTATTTGTGTGCATCTCATTTTGTCGAAACTCGATGAGTTGAGTCTAGTCCAAAATAGTTACGTCAGTGACTTTGTCAATCGACAATTTGAGAGCATCATTCGAAGCCATCAGTTTCATGTCAGACCTACAAAAGTGAACATATAAAAATATATTAAAAAACATACATGTATGTTGATTGCTGCTAGCTAAGTGCTCGTGCATTGCCACGGCATAACCGGAAAATATACGCACTTGTAATTCAAGAAATATATGTGAGTCAGAACGCATGTAATATCTATCCGTATGGCCACAAATATCGATTTGCCTAAAAAACCTACAAATATCGATTCTATCTCCCACTTATTTCCTAGAGTGTCCACATGCCTCCTTAAAAACTCACTACCTTGAAAAAGACAAAGCAACATGTAGCGTTGTCGGTATGTCATCTCACCATACCATTGTTTGCATCTTTTCTAAACTTCAGCAAATCTATGAAAATGTCCTCACACACTCCAAGAGATGATGGTGTATTGTATATCTGATTGGAAAATGAGACAGTTATCACTACCTTAGAAATATGATGGTGAATTGAATTTCTTATTAACGATTAATGAAAGATGCATGTTTTGCTAAGCCAGGTTTATTTCTCCTTTTCTTCACCTCAACATAGATAATGGTTTTTTTTGCCTAGAAGAAACATAAAGAGAAACACTCATAGAACTTCTCCCAATGTATGTGGTGTTCCCACTTCTTTCTACCAAGTAGGAACACTCTTATACAGATCCTAATAAGATAACTATGTGTTTATATGGAGTAGAAAAGGACATGAAACAATGGTAGTTAAACGAACATTCTATCATGACCTCCATTCCACACTGAGATAGCCTTTCTCTCTGCTACATGCCTCCACTCTCAACCTAGCGCCTGATTTTGACTTCCGAACAAACTTACATTTGGAAATGGTGGTGAAGTTGCGAGTCCAAGTTATTCTATCCGTTGTTCAGTGAATTTTTCTAATAACTTCAAGTAGACATAATTATCTCCATGTCCATTTAAGCTAAGGGTCTTCAAGGGCAGTAAAGGTAAACCATAGCACAAGACTATTGACATACAATAATTTCAAGGAGACTTGATTATCTATACGAGTGTTTACCCCTAAGGGCCTTGAAGATTGATCAAGATACAACACACCATAGATTTGTTTTAGTGCGATGATAACATATTCACCGTTATGCCAAATTTATCCACTCACGTACCATCAAAAAATTTGTAGTTGACACACTACTTAGGAAGATCAGGTTTATATAAGACAACCACGGTGGGAAAAGATCCAACGCTTTACCTAGCTGACACTGTCGTATTTCACTATGGCAAATCTGTAGTAACATATTTAATGTTGTGCCTCCTACACTGGTGGAATAAAAAAACATAAATGCATCTATGGACATGGTGCATGAATAAATAAGCATGCATATTACTTTTGCAACAATTAATGTACAAAAACACTACATGAAAATCCTAATGATACACCTTTCTTAGAAGGGAAACACTTCCTACTAGTAGTCTGATGCAAAACATTCGTCGGACTACTCGTGAGCCATTGATCTTTATTTAATCAGATGGACGAGAAATCATAGGTTGACCCCTCGCCTCGTTGCTAACTGCCCGGTTTTGGTGGACGCTCACATAATAACTCCTCCCCTAACCACTCTTGTCCCACCTCTCCCCAATTCCACATTCCTCGGGTACAAAAAGAATTCCATGTTCCTCTCACCTGCCTAGCTGCAGCCGACGCACCACACCTCTGAGTTCACCTTGCACGGCGCGTCCCCATGCCTTCTCTTGCATCGCTGCCGGAATCGATCTCATGCTCACCAGGATCCCAATTCAGCTCGCCATCCACCGTAGTTGGCAGATAGGATCTGCCCGCAACACCCCACTCCTCGATGCTGCCCCCGAGAGACCTCCCCTGTAGGTTACATCTTGTGCCCGTCCCTTCTCCATAGCAACGACATTTCACGTGGCCAATAGTATGTAACCTTGTCTTATATCCTCCATCACTGCAGATAGTGATTAATCTTATTTCTTGTCAATTTCAGAGTTCAAATATGTACAATGTAAACAATAGACACTCTTATTTGGAAGTACGATTTTGTCACCGGCAGACTGCACTTTATCCGTTTATTAGGTGGATCTGGTTTGCAGATCACACCAAGATGCACTCACACCTTCGATGCAAGCATCGCTAATTTCTGGTTTTATTTTTTCATGCTACCGATACAGATAGTTATATTGAGATTGCATCCAGTCCATGCTTCATATACATCTTGCTTTTGCATCGTCCGTATGTATAGTACCATGGTAATGCTTCGTCACCAAGTCCAATTTGCTTCACACATATCAAACTTATGCTTTGACATTGTTTTCAATTTTGCTTCATCTCCATGCAACATACATGCTTGTGGGCATCATGTTTTTTTACTTAATTGACAATTAACTTAATGAATGGAGGAACCATGGTTAGTATTGTTGTTTATTCCATTGGGACATTTTCACTATTTTAAGCATTATAGAATTCTTGTCCAACGCTCTTTGATTTCATCGAATAATATTAACAGGATTATGGCTCGGATTGCAGGAAGCACAGAA
The DNA here is from genome assembly GCA_022496015.1 of Hordeum marinum. NCBI lineage: Eukaryota > Viridiplantae > Streptophyta > Magnoliopsida > Poales > Poaceae > Hordeum > Hordeum marinum. The sequence goes on along the minus strand of CM039674.1, from coordinate 510,299,708 downwards.
GAAGGTGGTAAGATGCAGCATATCTTTCCACATGGTGTTCACACTTTTGCTTGCAGTTCATGTCACTGTTGTAGATGGTGTAGTGCTTTGCAATCACCATGGAAGCAAATTCTTTGTTTAACTGAGACAAATGTTTCATTATTGTCAGAACAAATGTTTCATTAAAATGTGCGTTTTTCCATTTGATGGAAAACAAATCTTTGTCCGTATGGAAGCAATGTAGAATCGTAATAATTTAAAAGCAAAATGTATATGTTTGGAAGCACAGCGTCTGCATTGTGACAGATCGATGCAAAACCTGATCATATGCGTCACTGTTGTATGAAAGCAAATTCTCATTTTTTTAGATGTAAGTTCCAAATTCTATGGAAGCAAATTCCCATTTATTTGTATGCAAATACCAAACTCTTTGGAAGCAAAGTCCCATTTTAATTTGATGGATGTAAATACCTAATTCCATAATGTTGTCTGCATTGCGCCTAGAGCCCTAGCTAGACACACACAACCTACCTTTGTAATCAATTCAGGTTATTGTTGCCGTATAAGCAATTTGCATGACATGTTTAAACTATTAAATTCTAAATAGAACGAAACAATATCTAGTTACAATGGAAGCCATATTCATGGAATATTGAAATAAACGATTTCTAACTAGATCAAAGTGAACAACGGTTGCAATGGAAGCACTTTGTCTGATCGGTCAAAGCATAATTTTCAACTAGATGTAAGTAATCTCCGGTTGCTTTGCAAGCAAATCTAATCTTTAAAAGGAAGTGTTTAATGTAAACAAATTTTAATCTTGTCGACAAATTCTTTATGCTACAATCCAAATAATTTTCTAGTTTTTTGAAAAAAAAAAAGATCGAACTAGATCGAAGCAATCATTTGCTGTCGTGAAAGCAAAACATTCTGCCAATCAAGGCAAACAATTTCTAACCCAAAGGAAGGAATTTTCTCTATTAGAAGACCAATTTCTAAACCGAAGGAAGGAAATCTTCTCCATTAGAAGATTGATTCTAACCAGATGGAATCAGTCTGTATTTGACACGGAAACAATTTCTGAAGCTGACCGAAAAAAGAAAATATTATTTTAGAGGCAGTTAAACTTACACTCGAAATAAGGAATGAAACCAAATTGTATGGAAGCAAATCGCATGCATGGAAGCACCTATCATGGCGCCTAATCAATTTGATATGCCCTGATTTACAGGAGTGGTTGTTTGGAAACAAATTGATTGCAATTAGTGTGGAATCACGCATGCAAATAAAGTAATGGGCGCAGTTTTTAAGGAAGCAATCCAACACACCTCGGCAGCACATACGGGGCTGTACTGCCAAATCTGATGGCCATCATGCTTCTTATCTCACGGTCAATGACTAGTCTGATAAAACAATACGGATCAGTAGTTTGATCCCTAACTCGTCTCCATAAATACATTGTACTCTCGCGTCGCTCGGGGGTGAACCACTTGTAGAAAACAGGGCTTTCGTCACAGCTCGATGTACACATTAGTTCCGGTTGCATTATGAACCGGAACTAATGTGAGCATTAGTCCAGGTTCGAGCGGCTAGGGCATCAGTCCCGGTTCAAATGGGACTTTTAGTACCGGTTGGAGACACCAACCGGGACTAAAGGGGGTTGAGGCTTTAGTCCCGGTTGGTGCCTCCAACCGGGACTAAAGGGTTTAGGGTTACCTTTAGTCCCGGTTGGAGACACCAACCGGCACTAAAGGGGTCCTTGAAAGTTTTTTTTGTTTTTATATTTGTTTTCTGTTTTTAGTTTCTATTTTAAATTGTTTATATCTTTTAGTATATTTGATGTTTTTGAGTTTTTGCATTAGATTCAAAATTTTGTCTAATTTATGTTTGTGCCATTAGTTTTCAAATTTGAATGGTTTAAATTTGAATTTGTTCAAATTTGCTTCGAACACTAGATTGTGAATAACTTGAGTTTACAAAAAGTTTTTAATTTAATTCTTTTTTATCCTAGTAACGTGTTAGATTGTTGTCACAGTAAGATTTATTTGGTTATTTTAGAATAATTTAAATTAGGATTTTAATTAAAACATTACTGTTTTGCTTATATAGTTGTTTTAGTCATTTAATTGTTGTTTTTATTTTTTTAGTTAGTTCTTTCTGTAGATTTTAACATGTTGTAGTATGGTGCATATTGAATGCACAAAAAGTCTGGAGTTGAAATAAATAAATAAAAATGAAATGTCTTTGCAACAGATGGGTTTTCGTCCGAAACCTTGATACTTCGAAGGAGATGGTCCAGTTTAAACACGAAGTGCATCCAGTTTTTACCGTAACCTACTCAACTTTTTAGCACAAGCTATGTGGGTGAAATGATGATACCATGCCAAGTTTCAACCTTTTCAGAGTTCATTTGTAGTGCTTTTCAATTTCAGGGTCATTTAGCTCAAAAAAATCATTAAATGCATGAAAAATAGCAAATGAAGTTAGAAATGGGTTAACTCTGGCTTGGTTAACCTTATTTGTGACTCTGGCTGGGAGGATGCTAGCATATGTAGTCGACAGTATGATTGGATGGACACCAACACGTACTAAAGGGGATCTGAAATTTTCAAACTCTACCTCCCCCCCCCCCCTCGTGGACCGCCTTTTTGAGTTTTCCAGAAAATAAACAAAAATGATAAAATCTTTAAAAAATAATATCCTTTGAGATGTAGTTAGATTTTAGTGTCTAGTTGGTATAGTAATTTTGAAATATGAATTTTGACCGTTTCTGTAAAAAAAAAGTAAAACGGACATCACTTTTGCATACGACGTCGAAAAAAAAGTTTAATATATCAAAAAAATAGAGAAAAATTGGGACTCGATTTCACCTGGGTTTACCCGATGAAGTTTTCTTAGATTCTCGAAATTCCAAAAGTAAAAAAAAATTATTTCAAAAAGAAGATTTTTTCCTACAAACTCAAAAATAATAATTTTAAAAATAATTTTATTCAAAAATAAATAAATGATGTCATATTTGGATTCCTCACATTTTTCTGATAATAATGGATATATTATTTGTTGAATTTCGATTTACAGATTTAAAGATATTAATTATGCCATATGAATTGAATACATGGCAAAAAATGAATAAAATAATAATATTACTTATTTTATTTTCATAGAAATTCAATATTATTATTACTTATTTTGTTTATTTTAATAATTGTTTGGGATTCAAAAATTAAATCATGTGACATCAAGACCTAAGGGTTAATAGGATTGATAGCTTAGTATTGTCAAGAAAACAACAAGTGCAGACTTGAAAACAAAGGGTAATAGAACTTGAAAGTTAAGCAGTGAGAGGATGGGTGACCGGCTCGAAAGTTAGATGATTTGAAATGAGGGATGATTAGAGATTAAATTGTCAAATAATTCAAGAGCAGTGAGGAGGGGTGATTAGAGATTAAATTGTCAGATAATTCAAAATTTTGAAAATCAGAAGAAAAAAATTTAAAAATCGAAAACAAAAATAAAAAAATATTTTAAAAAATACGTATAGTCCCGGTTTGTAACACCAACCGGGACTAAAGGTCCCGCTCCAGAAAGCTGCCATGTGGAGGGCCTTTAGTCTCAGTTCGTAACACAACCGGGACTAAAGGGTGGAGGCTTTAGTCCCGACCCTTTAGTCCCGGTTCTCCCTCTGGAACCGGGACCAAAGGTCAGTTTTCTACTAGTGAACCTGTGCGCCGCCGCCGCCGGGGGCGACCCAATCTCCTCACCTCTCTCGCCGCTGCCTGAGGCTGGCATCGTGAAAGCCCAAGCCGCAGCGACGGAAGGTGATGGTGGGGCTCGTGCTGCTCCGCCCTGATCGGCGGTGGTGGCCTACGAACGAAAGGGGGGTGGCGGCGTGCCCATTGGTTCTGCTCTGCCGACATGCAGAGGGTGGTTTCCCGGTGTGGCCGTCGATCTGAACGTTGTGGTGCCGGCGGTTCCTCGCTGGCCTACCGGAGTTCCATGGGAAATGTCGTCTCTGACTCGATCTGCTTTGGTTTGTGGCTCTGGCTCCGGCGCTTGGTGATTGCGTTCGTCGTCTCCCGGTGCTGTCTTGATGAATCTGGCGGGTGGGAATGGATCCGCCACCTACTGGACGGAACACCCTGACGGCCACTAATTCATGAAGTATATTGTTCATTGTTGTCCCATAGAGGTTTGTCAAATACTTGTTACTGAGTAGGGCCGCAAGACTCTGGTAAGGACATAGCGATTATCGACACTGCTTATGTGAAGAATACTTGTTACTGATCTACGTATCTACTTCTAAAGGAAAAGTGTGCGATCATGATGGTAGGTTTAGTAGCTGGAATTCGCTACGTCATAGCTGGGTAGTCAAATGACTACACAGCAACCACGACTGTGTACCCCCATCGCAAAGAAAACAGGTTCTGTAAATTGACTAACACAGCCCATCTGTAGTCAGTTTTGTTGATTTGGCTCGCCCATATGCAGCAAGAAAAAAAGTTATACTTATTTTTTTTATCTGCGTATATTTTTTTTAGAAAAGGAGTGTGACCTCCGGCCTCTGCATCAGCATGATGCATACGACCATTTTATTAATTTGTCACAGAGACCATACAAGGTAATATATACATCAGTCAGCTTAAAGCCACCATCTAGGCAACACCTGTTGCTACTCCTATCTCCTTGATGAAGATGTGCCGAATATCCGGACCTAATATCAAACGGACATCACACCAGACCCTAACATCTAAAGCCGTATGGCCCAGCCTAGCCACACACCTTCATGCCGTTTATTTTCGTCTCTCCTCCCACCTTCATGCCGTTTATTTTCGTCTCTCCTCCCACCTTAATCCGGTTTTTTTGTCTCTCCTCCCATCAACATCTATTTCGTCTGATTTATTCTGTCTCACCTCCCACCATCACCCCTCCATGCTGGTTTTCTTGTCCATCGGTTTATTTCCTCTCCACACTTTCCTTACAACTTAATACTTTCCTAACATACAAAAGATCACAAATCTAACTTTTCAAAATTAACCAAATCAACTGATCCCTCCATTAGTGCAATTTTCTGTAGGAAATCCACTGATTTATTTCCTCTCCACTCTTTCCTTAAAAATCAGTACTTTCCTAACATACAAAAGATCACTGATCTAACTTTCTGAAATTAACCAAATCAACTGATCCCTCCATCGGTGCATTTTTTTAGGAAATCCACTGATTTATTTCCTCTCCACTTTTTCCTTGCAAATCAGTACTTCCCTATCCTACAAAAAACATGAATCTCACGTTTCTTAAATGAATCAAATCAACCAATCCTTCCATTAGTGCAATTTTTAGGAAACAAATAATGGATTTTAAGAAATCTGACACGTAAATATGCATTCTTACTTTTATTATCTTCCTTCCGACACGATGTACTTCTCCAAAAATGGGGGGAAACCATGTGTATGACCTATGCACGCCCCCTTCCTCTTCCGCCATCCCTAGACGTCGCTCCTCTTCTCGGACAACGGGCCTCCACATGATGCGGCCCACCCACGCCGCATGTGTCAATGCCTCCACAAGACGATGTAGCCCCACGCGTGGCGCATGTCTCTCGACGCCTCCATGCGCCTCCACCGGGTTCATCGTTGCCGATGGGAGGTGAGTTGAATCAATCTCGAAGTGGTAGATCAAGATGTAGGGGTGGCGGCCGGAACGTTGTGATTGGCAGCGGTGACCCAGGTAGGCCCACCTATTTGAAGGTGCCACAGGGGCGAAGAAGCCAGGGTGCGTGACAACTGGGCAAGCCAGGGTGATGCATGTGTGAGCGCTCAGTGCGTGTGCGATTAATTGTGCTCGGATGAATTTTGTATAGAATTTTGTACAGATTTTACTAGGAGCGCCATTTTTTTTATGGACACTTTCTATCATCTCTTTGTTACCCCTCCTTGCAATGATGGAATGATCTTAACTTTTTTTGTTTGAGCAAGTATAGTGCAGCGAACACGATCCAAACATCTGGCGCTCCATCCCGCGGCAAGAGTGACCAGCAACCAACAAATCTTGCTATAAATCTTGCACCTCTGATCCTCTTGGTGCATCTGCCTCCTTGGATTCTAGCGATAGAAATGGCAGGTGCCAGTTGTGGTAGTCGTCGGTGTTGGAAATATGCCCTAGAGGCCATAATAAATTGGTTATTATCATATTTTCTTGTTCATGGTAATCGTTTATTATCCATGCTATAATTGTGTTGATTGGAAACTCAGATACATGTGTGGATACATAGACAACACCATATCCCTAGTATGCCTCTAATCGACTAGCTCTTTGATCAAAGATAGCTATGGTTTCCTAGTCATGGATATGAGATGTCATTTGATAACGGGATCACATCATTAGGAGAATGATGTGATGGACAAGACCCAAACTATAAAACGTAGCATATGATCGTCTCAGTTTATTGCTACAGTTTTCTGCATGTCAAGTATTGGTTCCTATGACCATGAGATCATGCAACTCACGGACACCAGAGGAGTGCCTTGTGTGTATCAAATGTCGCAACATAACTGGGTGACTATAAAGGTGCTCGACAGGTATCTCCAAGGGTGTCTATTGGGTTGGCATGGATCAAGACTGGGATTTGTTACTCCGTGTGACGGAGAGGTATCTCAAGGCCCACTCGGTAATACAACATCACAATAAGTCTTGCGAGCCATGTGACTAAGTGTTAGCCACAGGATCTTGTATTACGGAACGAGTAAAGAGACTTGCCGGTAATGAGGTTGAACTAGGTATACAGATACTGACAATCGAATCTCGGGCAAGTAACATATCGAAGAACAAAGGGAACATCATACGAGATTAACTGAATCCTTGACATAGAGGTTCGACCGATAAAGATCTTCGTAGAATATGTAGGAACCAATATGGGCATCCAGGTCCCGCTATTGTTTATTGACCATAGAGGTGTCTCGGTCATGTCTACATAGTTCTCGAACCCACAGGGTATGCACACTTAAGGTTTGGTGACGTTTCGGTAGTATAGAGTTATGGATGGTGGTGACCGAAGGTTATTCAGAGTCCTGGATGAGATCCCGGACGTCACGAGGAGCTCCGAAATGGTCCGGAGGTAAAGATTGATATATAGGAAGTCCTGTTTTGGTCGCCAGAAAAGTTTTGGGCTCATCGGTAATGTACCGAGAGTGCCGGTAGTGTACCAGGGGACCATCGGGAGGGTATTTCGACCCAAGAGGCTACATGGGCTGTGGGAGAAGGTTTACCAGCCCTTAGTGGGCTGGTGGAAGGCCCACAGGAAGTCTATGCAGCTGGGAAGAAAAAGCCCAAAGAGAAATGGTGGAAAAAGGCAAAAGTGGGAAAATAAGGAAGGAGTCCTAATCCTACTAGGAGTGGAGGAGGAGGACTCCTCCCTCCCACTTCGGCTGAAGCCTAGGGGCTAGACCATGAGGGCCAAGCCTCCTCCTCCCCTCCTCCTATATATACTAGAGGTTTTAGGGTTTTTGCACTAGATTTTCTGCCCTGTGCTGCCCTCTCCTCTAGTTCATAGTTTCTCCTCTGGATCGATTTCAGTGGTGCTTAGGCGAAGCCCTGCTGGAATAGATCCACCAACATTGCCGCAACACCGTCGCGCTGCCAGAGAACTCGTCTACCTCTCCGCTCCCTCTTGCTGGATCAAGAAGGCGGAAATCGTCATCAAGCTGTACGTGTGTTGAACGCGGAGGTGTCGTCCGTTCGGTACTAGATCAGAAGGACTGTGATCAAGATCGCGAGACGATTCGTGATTGGATTGCGGGACGGATCATGATGAGATCACGGGACGGATCGTGATTGGATCACGGGATAGATCGTGATGAGATTGCGGGACGCTCGGCGATTTGGATCGCGAAGACGTTCGACTACATCAACCACGTTTCTTAACGCTTCCTGCTTAGCGATCTACAAGGGTATGTAGATCCACTCTCCCTCTCATAGATGATCATCACCATGGATAGATCTTATGTGTGCGTAGCAAAAATTTTGTTTCCCATGCAACATTCCCCAACAGTGGCATCATGAGCTAGGTCTGTGTAGATGAGATCTCGAGTAGAACACAAAGAGTTTGTGGGCGTTGATGCTTAGATTGCTTCCTCCCTTGGTTGTTTTTTGGTTCAGCGGTATTGTGGGATGAAGCAGCCCGGACCAACCTTACTCATACGCTTACGAGAGACCGGTTCCATCGACTGACGTGTAACCTCGTTGCACAAAGATGGCTAGCAAGTGTCGGTTTCTCCTACTTTAGTTGGATCAGATTCGACAAAGGTGGTCCTTGAGAAGGTTGAAAAGCAACATATGTATCACCATTGTGGTTTTGCGTAGGTGAGAATTGTTCTTGCTAGATACCCGTAGCAGCCACATAAAACTTGTAACAACAACTAGAGGACGTCTAACTTGTTTTTGCAGGGTATGTTGTGATGTGATATGGCCAATTACATGATAAGATATATGTGATGTATGAGATGATCATGTGTTGTATAGAATATCACGACTTGCATGTCGATGAGTACGGCAACTGGCAGGAGCCATAGGGTTGTCTTTAATTATTGTATGACCTGCGTGTCAATCATTAAGAGCTATGTAATGCTTTACATTATCGCTAAACGGTAGCTATAGTATTAGAAGCATGGTCGGCGCAACAACCCCGATGACGACACGTTGATGGAGATCATGGTGTCATGCCAATGACGATGGAGATCATGTTGGTGCTTTCAAGATGGTGATCAAAAGCACAAGTTCATGGCCATATCATGTCACTTATGATTTGCATGTGATGTTAATCCGTTTATGCACCTTGTTTTGCTTAGGACGACGGTAGCATTATAAGGTGATCCCTCACTTAAATTTCAAGATAAATTGTGTTCTCCCCGAGTGTGCACCGTTGCGAAAGTTCGTCGTGTCGAGACACCACGTGATGATCGGGTGTGATAGACTCTACGTTCACATACAACGGGTGCAAGCGAGTGTTGCACATGCGGAACACTTGGGTTAAACTTGACGAGCCTAGCATGTACAGACATGGCCTCGGAACACAAGAGACCGAAAGGTCGAACATGACTCATATAGTAGATATGATCAACATGATGATGTTCACCATTGAAACCACCTCAACTCGCGTGATGATCGGACTTAGGTTGGTGAATTTGGATCATGTATCACTCGAATGATCGAAGGGATGTCAATTTGAGTAGGAGTTCTTAAGTAATATGATTAATTGAACTCATTATCATGAACATAGTCAATAGTGTCTTTGCAAATTATGTTGTAAATTACTAGCTCATGTTGTAGCTCCCTTGAATTTTAATATGTTCCTAGAGAAATAGAATTGAAATATGATGGTAGCAACATTGCGGACTGGGTCCGTGATCTGAGGATTGTCCTCATTGCTGCACACAAGGCTTGTGTCCTTAATGCACCGCTCGGTGCGCCACCCCCTCTAGTGTCGTTTGTAGATGTTGTGAACATCTTACAGGCATGTTCCGATGACTACTTGATAGTTTAGTGCGTCATGCATAACGGCTTATAATTGAGGCTCCAAAACATTTTGAACGTCACAGAACATATGAGATGTTCTAAGAGCTAAAATTGGGATCTCAGGCTCGTGTCCGTGTTGTGAGATATGAGATCTCCAACAAGATTCTTTGCCTGCAAGATGAAGGAGAATATCTCAATCGTTGAGCATGTGCTCAGATATTCTGGGTGCTACAATCGCTTGAATCGAGTGGGAGTTGATCTTCCAGATAAGATAGTTCTCTGAGTCACTATCACTAAGCTAGTAGAACTTCGTGATAAACTATAATTATGCCAGGGATGGAAATGATGATCCCTGAGTTGTTCGCGATGTTTGACACCGCGAAGGTAGTAATCAAGAAGGAGCATCAAGTGTTGATGGTTAGTAAAACCACTAGTTTCGAGAAGGGCAAGGGCAAGGAGGGAAACTTCATGGATAGCAAGTCAGTTGTTGCTCCAGTGAAGCAACCCAAACTTGAACCCAAACCCGAGACTAAGTGCTTCTATTAAGAGGAGAGTGGTCTCTAAAGCGGAACAATCCTAGATGCTTGGTAGATAAGAAGGCTGGCAACGTCGATAGAAGTATATTTGATATACGTGTTATTGATGTGTACCTTGCTAGTACTCCTAGTAGCACCTGGGTATTGGATACTGGTTCGGTTGCTAAATGTTAGTAACTCGAAATAAAAGCTACAGAATAAACGGAGATCTAGCTAAGGGTGAGGTGACGATGTGTGTTAGAAATGTTTCCAAGTTTGATGTGATCAAACATCGCACACTCTCTCTACCTTCCGGATTAGTGAAAAATCTAAATAAATGTTCTTTGGTGTTTGCGTTAAGCATGAACATGATTAGATCGTGTTTATTGCAACACGGTTATTCATTTAAGTTAGAGGATAATGGTTATTCTGTTTACATGAATAATACCTTCAATGGTCATGCACCCAGTGAGAATGGTTTGTTGAATCTTGATCGTAGTAATACACATGTTCATAACATTGATGCCAAAATATACAAAGTTTGTAATGATAGTACCACATACTTGTGGCACTGCCGCTAAATATCATATTGGTATAAATAGCATGAAGAAACTCCATGCTGATGGATCTTTGGACTCATTCGATTTCGAATCGGTTGAGACATGCGGACCATGCCTCTTGGGCAAGATGACTAAGGACCCCGTTTTCCGGTTTGATGGAGCGGGCAATTGACTTATTGGAAATGATACATGTTGATGTATATGGTCCAATGAGTGTTGTAGCGTGTGGTGGATATCGTTATTTTCTTATCTTCACTGATGATTTGAGTAGATATATTATATATTTACTTAATGAAACACAAGTCTAAATCGTTGGAAAATTTTAAGCAGAATCAGAGTGAAGTTTGAGATCATCGTGACGAGAAGATAAAAATGTCCGCAATATGATCGTGGAGGTGAATATTTGAGTTACGAGTTTGGCATACAACTTTAGACAATGTGAAAGTTGTTTCACAACTCATGCCACCTGGAACACCATAGTGTGATGGTGTGTTCGAACGTCATAGTCATGCTCTATTGGATATGGTGCATACTATGATGTCTCTTATCGATTTGCCACTATCGTTTTGGGGTTATGCATTAGAGACAACTACATTCACTTTAAATAGGGCACCATCTAAATCCGTTGGGATGATAGCGTATGATTTATGGTTTGATAGAAATCTAAGCTGTCATTTCTTAATGTTTGGGGCTGCGACACTTATGTGAAAAGGATTTTTTTGCCTAACGACCTCGAACTCAGAGCGGACAAATGCATCTTCATAGAACGCCCTAATAACAGTTGGGTATACCTTCTATCTCAGACCCGAGTACAAAGTGTTTGTTGCTAAAACTGGGTCCTTTCTCGAGAAAAAGTTTCTCTCGAAAGAATTGAGTGGGAGGAAGATAGAACTTGATGAGGTTGTTGAACCTTTGTTTCAACCAGAGAGTAGTGCAGCGCAGGAACATGTTTTTGTGTAGCCTACGTTAGTTGACAAGGAAGTTAATGATGATGATCATGAAACTTCGGATCAAGTTAGTATCAAACCTCGTAGGTCGACAAGGATGCGTACTGCTCCTAAGTGGTATGACGACCCTGTCTTGGAGGTCATGTTGTTGGACAACGATGAACCTACGAGCTATGGAGAAGCGATGATGAGCCCGGATTCCGACAAATGGTTAGAGGCCATGAAATCCGAGAAAGGATCCATGTATAAAAACCAAGTATAGATTTTGGTAGACTTGCTCGCTGGACGGCAGGTCGTTGAGTACAAATGGATCTTTGAGATGAAGACAGACACTGATGGTAAATGTCACCATTTATAAAGCTCGACTTGTCGCAAAGAAGTTTCCGAAAAGTTCAAGGAGTTGACTGTGATGAGACTTTCTCACTCATAGCGATGCTAAAGTCTGTTGGAATTATGTTAGCAGTTGCTGCATTTTTCAATTATGAAAAATGGCAGATGGATGTCAAAACATCGTTTCCTTAATGGTTTACTTGAGGAAAGATTGTATGTGATACAACCAGAAGGTTTTGTCAGTCCTAAGGATGCTAAGAGGTGTGCGAGCTCCAGCAATCCTTCTATGGGCTGGAGCAAACATCTCGGAGTTGGAATATACGCTTTGATGAGGTGATCAAAGTTTTTGAGTCTATACAAAGTTTATGAGAAACTTGTATTTACAATAAAGTGAGTGGGAGCACTATAGAGTTTCTGGTAAGCATATGTGGTTGACATATTGTTTATCGGAAATGATGTAGAAGTTCTGGAAAGCCTAAAGGGTTGTTTGAAAAGAGTTTTTCAAAGGAAGACCTGGATAAAGCTACCTAATTGTTGAGCATCAAGATCTATAGAGATATATCAAGATGCTTAATGAGACTTTCAATGAATACATACCTTGATAAGATTTTGAAAGAGTTCAAAATGGATCAGTCAAAGAGAAGTGTTCTCGCCTGCTTTGTGAGGTGTGAAGTTGAGTAAGACTCAAAGCTCGACAATGGCATAAGAAATAGAAAGGACGAACGTCGTCCCCTATGCCTTAGCCATAGGCTTCGTATAGTATGCCATGCTGTGTACCGCACCTGTGTGTGCCTTGCCATGAGTCTGTCAAGGGGTACAAGAGTAATCTAGGAGTGGATCATTGGACAGCGGTTAAGATTATCCTTAGTAACTAAAAGACTAAGGAAATGTTTCTCGATTATGGAGGTGATAAAGAGTTCGTCGTAAAGAGTTACGTCGATGCAAGCTTTAACACCAATCCGGATGACTCTTAGTAGCAATCCGGATACGTATAGTGGAGCAGCCATTTGGAATAGCTCCAAGTGGAGTGTGGAAGCAGTATTTACAGTTTAACATAGAGATTTGGAAAGTACACACGGATCTGAATGTCGCAGACCCGTTGACTAAAAGACCTCTCTCACATGCAAAGCATGATCAAGCTCCAGAACTCATTGGGTGTTAGATTCATAACAAAGCGAATCACATGGTGATGTGAACTAGATTATTGACTCTAGTGCAAGTGGGAGACTGTTGGAAATATGCCCTAGAGGTAATAATAAATTGGTTATTATCATATTTTCTTGTTCATGATAATCGTTTATTATCCATGCTATAATTGTGTTGATCGGAAACTCAGATACATGTGTGCATACATAGACAACACCATGTCCCTAGTATGCCTCTAATAGACTAGCTCATTGATCAAAGATGGCTATGGTTTTCTAGTCATCGATATGAGATGTCATTTGATAACGGGATCACATCATTAGGAGAATGATGTGATGGACAACACCCAAACTATAAAACATAGCATGTGATCGTCTCAGTTTATTGCTACAGTTTTCTGCATGTCAAGTATATGTTCCTATGACCATGAGATCATGCAACTCACGGACACCGGAGGAGTGCCTTGTGTGTATCAAACATCGCAACGTAAATGGGTGACTATAAAGGTGCTCTACAGGTATCTCCGAGGGTGTTTGTTGGGTTGGCATGGATCAAGACTGGGATTTCTTACTCCGTGTGACGGAGAGGTATCTCAGGGCCCACTCGGTAATACAACATCACAATAAGCCTTGCAAGCAATGTGACTAAGTGTTAGCCACGATATATTGTATTACGGAATGAGTAAAGATACTTGCCGGTAACGAGGTTGAACTAGGTATACAGATACCAACGATCGAATCTCGGGCAAGTAACATACTGAAGAACAAAGGGAACATCATACGGGATTAATTGAATCCTTGACATAGAGGTTCGACCGATAAAGATCTGCATAGAATATGTAGGAACCAATATGGGCATCTAGGTCCCGCTATTGGTTATTGACCGTAGAGGTGTCTCGGTCATGTCTACATAGTTCTCGAACCCACAGGGTCTGCACACTTAAGGTTTGGTGACGTTTTGGTAGTATAGAGTTATGCATGGTGGTGACCGAAGGTTGATCAGAGTCCCGGATGAGATCCCAGAAGTCACGAGGAGCTCCGGAATATTCCGGAGGTAAATATTGATATATAGGAAGTCCTGTTTTGGTCGCCGGAAAAGTTTCGGGCTCATCGGTACTGTATCGGGAGTGCCGGTAGTGTACCGGGGGACCATCGGGAGGGGTATTTTGACCCAAGAGGCTACATGGGCTGTGGGAGAAGGTTTACTAGACCTTAGTGGGCTGGTGGAAGGCCCATAGGAAGTCTATGCGGCTGGGAAGAAAAAGCCCAAAGAGAAAAGGTGTCAAAAGGCAAAAGTGGGAAAATAAGGAAGGAGTCCTAATCCTACTAGGAGTGGAGGAGGAGGACTCCTCCCTCCCACTTCGGCCGAAACCTAGGGGCTGGACCTTGAGGGCCAAGCCTCCTCCTCCCCTCCTCCTATACATACTAGAGGTTTTAGGGTTTTTGCACTCGATTTTCTGCCATGTGCTGCCCTCTCCTCTAGTTCGTAGTTTCTCCTCTAGATCGGTTTCAGCGGTGCTTAGGCGAAGCCCTACTGGAATAGCTCCACCACCATCGCCGCAACGCCGTCGCGCTGCTGGAGAACTCGTCTACCTCTCCGCTCCCTCTTGTTGGATCAAAAAGGCAGAGATCATCATCAAGATGTACATGTGCTGAACGCGGAGGTGCCGTCCGTTCGGCGCTAGATCGGAAGGACTATGATCAAGATCGCGAGACGATTCGTGATTGGATCACGGGACGGATCGTGATGAGATCGCGGGTCGGGACGGATCGTGATGGGATCGCGGGACGCTCGGCGATTTGGATCGCGAAGACGTTAGACTACATCAACCGCGTTTCTTAACGCTTCCCGCTTAGCGATCTACAATGGTATGTAGATCCACTCTCCCTCTCGTAGATGCTCATCACCATGGATAGATCTTGCGTGTGCATAGGAAATTTTTTATTTCCCATGCAACGTTCCCCAATAGTCGGTGCCTTCGGCGATGACTCTTTCAATTAATTTCACAGCGGCGGCCACCATACTGGCTTCCACTGTCTCTGTTACCCCACCTATATGTTGGGTTCTTGCATATTCAGAAGCAAGAATTGATATACTGAAGACCATCAATTTCTTGTGACTCTATGGCTGACATCAATCAAGCATCGGTGCTAACGTTCCTTAGCTCAAACTGCAAGCTTCAGATACACTTTTTGTGGTAAGAATCAACCACGTTTATGTTTCCTTTCTTTTACAACTTTTTGTATGCAAGAGTAAGAGGAAATATATCATGTTGATGTTGGCTGGGCTACAACCTTAAACGGTAGGAGACATTGACCTTCTTGAAATAGGCTTTCTCCCAACTATATTAATATAGAAACCGCCTGTTACAATGGTGACATGATTGCTGGGGAAAACAACACAAGCACGCCCAAACGAAGCAAAGGAGAAATGAGAAAGAAAATGATGTCAACAATGTCAGATCGACGAAAATGATGATGACCGCAACCGTTGCACCCTCCGGAGAATTCCCACCACGCTCATAGCACTTCATGTTGGGGAACGTTGCATGGAAAAGAAAATTCCTACGCACACGCAGATCTATCCATGGTGATGAGCATCTACGAGAGGGAGAGTGGATCTACATACCCTTGTAGATCGCTAAGCGGGAAGCGTTAAGAAACGCGGTTGGTGTAGTCGAACGTCTTCGCGATCCAAATCGCCGTGGATCCCGCGATCCAATCACGATCCGTCCCGTGATCCAATCACGATCCGTCCCGTGATACGATCACGATCCGTCCCATGAACTTGATCACGATCCGTCCGACGAACTTGATCACGATCCTTCCGATCTAGCACCGAACGGACGGCACCTCCGCGTTCAGCACATGTACAGCTTGATGACGATCTCCACCGTCTTGATCCAGCAAGAAGGAGTGGAGAGGAAGAAGAGTTCTCCGGCAGCCTGACGGCGCTCCATCGATGGTGGTGGAGCAATTCCGGCAGGGCTTCGCCTAAGCACTGCAGAAAACCGATCTAGAGGAGAAACTATGCAGTGGAGGAACGGGTAGCACGTGGGTAAAAATCTAGTGCAAAAACCCTAAAACCTCCAGTATATATAAGAGGATAGGAGGAGAGGAGGCAGCCTTGGCCTCCAAGGCTAGCTGGTTCGGCCGAACCTACTAGGAGAGGAGGATTCCTCCTCCAATTCTAGTAGGACTAGGATTGCTCCTTTTTGCCTTTTTTTCCAACTTTTCCTATTGGGTTTTCTTCCTCCAGACACATGGGCCTCTTGTGGTTGTTCCACCAGCCCACTAAGGGCTGGTTTCCACTCTCCCACAGCCCATGTAGCCTCTTGGGTCGAAATACCCCTCCCGGAGGTCTCCCGGTACACTACCGGCACTCCCAGTACACTACCGATGAGCCCGAAACTTTTCCGGCGACCAAAACAGGACTTCCTATATATTAATTTTTACCTCCGGACCATTCCGGAGCTCCTCGTGACGTTCGGGATCTCATCCGGGACTCCGAAAAAACTTCGGTCACCACCATACATAACTCTATACTACCGAAACGTCACCAAACCTTAAGTGTGCAGACCCTGCGGGTTCGAGAACTATGTAGACATGACCGAGACACCTCTATGGTCAATAACCAATAGTGGGACCTGGATGTCCACATTGGTTCCTACATATTCTACGAAGATCTTTATCGGTCGAACCACTATGTCAAGGATTCAGTTAATCCCGTATGATGTTCCCTTTGTTCTTCGGTATGTTACTTGCCCGAGATTCGATCGTCGGTATCTCCATACCTAGTTCAACCTCGTTACTGGCAAGTCTCTTTACTCGTTCAGTAATACAAGATCTTGCAACTAACACTTAGTCACATTGCTTGCAAGGCTTATTGTGATGTTGTATTACCAAGTGGGCCCTGAGATACATCTCCGTCACACGGAGTAACAAATCCCAGTCTTGATCCATGCCAACTCAACAGACACCCTCGGAGACACCTGTAGAGCACCTTTATAGTCACCCGGTTACGTTGCGACGTTTGGTACACACAAGTTATTCCTCCGATATCTGTGAGTTTCATGATCTCATGGTCATAGGAACATATACTTGACATGCAAAAAACAGTAGCAATAAACTGACACGATCATAAGCTACGTTTGTAGTTTGGGTCTTGTCCATCACATCATTCTCCTAATGATGTGATCCCGTTATCAAATGACATCTCATGTCCATGGCTAGGAAACCTTAACCATCTTTTGATCAACGAGCTAGTTCACTAGAGGCATACTAGGGACATTGTGTTTGTCTATGTATCCACACATGTATCCATGTTTCCAATTAATACAATTATAGCATGGATAATAAAATATTATCATGAACAAGGAGATACAATAATAAACACTTTATTTATTGCCTCTAGAGCATATTTCCAATAGTCTCCCACTTGCACTAGAGTCAATAATCTAGTTCACATCACTATGTGATTTACATTGTAATGAATCGAACACCCATGCAGTTCTGGTGTTGATCATGTTTAGCCCTTGGAAGAGGTTTAGTCAACGGGTCTGCAACATTCAGATTCGTGTGCGCTTTGCAAATATTTATGTCTTTCTCCACGATGTAATCGCGGATGGAGTTGAAGCGTCGCTTTATGTGCCTGGTCCTCTTGTGAAACCTTGGTTCCTTGGCCAGATCAATGGCACCAGTGTTGTCATAGAATAGGTTCATTGGATTCAGTGCACTGGGCACTACTCCAAGATCTGTCATGAACTGCTTCGTCTAGACACCTTCCTTCGCCGCCTCCGAGGCTGCGATGTATTCCGCTTCGCAAGTAGAATCAGCTACCATGCTTTGCTTGGAACTGCACCAGCTTACCGCTCCCCCGTTAAGAATAAATACGTATCCGGTTTGCAACTTGGAGTCGTCCGGATCAGTGTCAAAGCTTGCATTGACGTAACCCTTTACGACGAGCTCTTCATCACCTCCATAAACGAGAAACATTTCCTTAGTCCTTTTCAGGTACTTAAGGATATTCTTGACCCTTGCCAGTGCTCCATTCCAGGATCACTTTGAAACCTTCCAGCCATACTTATGGCAAGGCTGACATCGGGTCTTGTGCACAGCGTTGCATACATGATAGAGCCTATGGCTCAAGCATAGGGGATGACACTCATCTTTTCTCTATCTTCTGCAGTTAGTGGGCATTGAGTCTTACTCAACTTTACACCTTGTAACACAGGCAAGAACCCCTTCTTGGACTGTTCCATTTTGAACTTCTTCAAAACTTTATCAAGGTATGTGCTCTGTGAAAGTGCTATTAAGCGTCTTGATCTATCTCTATAGATCTTAATGCCTAATATGAAAGCAGCTTCTCCTAGGTCCTTCATTGAAAAACTCTTGTTCAAATATTCCTTCACGCTTTCTAGCATTTCTATATTGTTTCCAATCAGCAATATGTCATCCACATATAATACTAGAAACACTATAGAGCCCCCACTCACTTTCTTGTAAATACAAGCTTCTCCGTAAACTTGTATAAACTCAAACGCTTTGATCACCTCATCAAAGCGCTTATTCCAACTCCGAGATGCTTGCACCAGTCCATAAATGGATCGATGGAGTTTGCAAACTTTGTCAGCATTCTCTGGATCGACAAAACTTTCGGGTTGCATCATATACAACTCTTCCTCAAGGAAACCATTGAGGAACGCTGTTTTGACATCCATCTGCCAAATTTCATAGTCGAAATAAGAAGCTATTGCTAACATGATTCTGACAGACTTAAGCATCGCTACGGGTGAGAAAGTCTCATCGTAGTCAACTCCTTAAACTTGTGAAAAACCCTTTGCCACAAGTTGAGCTTTATAGACGGTGACATTACCGTCCGCGTCTGTCTTCTTCTTAAAGATCCATTTGTTCTGAATGGCCTTTCGCCCTTCAGGTAATACTTCCAAAGTCCATACTTTGTTTTCATACATGGATCCCATCTCGGATTTCATGGCCTCTAACCATTTCTTGGAATCTGGGCCCATCACTGCTCCTCCATAGCTCGTAGGTTCATTGTTGTCCAACAACATGACCTCCAAGATAGGGTTGTCGTACCACTCAGGGGTAGTACGCGGCCTTGTCGACCTACGAGGTTCAATAGCAGCTTGATCCGAAGCTTCATGATCATCATCATTAACTTCCTCTTCTACCATCGTAGGTTCCACAGAAACATCTTTCTGTGCTGCGCTACTTTCTGGTTGAAGTAAAGGTTCAATAACCTCATCAAGCTCTATTTTCCTCCCACTCAATTCTTTCGAGAGAAACTCTTTCTCAAGAAATGTTCCGTTCTTAGCGACAAACACTTTGCCTGCGGATCTGAGATAGAAGGTATACCCGACTGTCTCTTTTGGGCATCCTATGAAGACGCATTTCTCCGCTTTGGGTTCCAGCTTTCCAGGCTGAAGCTTTTTGACATAAGCATCACATCCCCAAACTTTAAGAAACGACAACTTTGGCTTCTTGCCAAACCATAGTTCATATGGCGTCGTCTCAACGGATTTTGATGGTGCCCTATTTAAAGTGAATGCAGCTGTCTCTAATGCATAACCCCAAAACGATAGTGGCAAATCAGCAAGAGACATCATAGAACGCACCATATCTAATAAGGTTCGATTATGACGTTCGGACACACCATTACGTTGTGGTGTTCCGGGCGGTGTCAACTGTGAAACAATTCCACACTCTCTTAAGTGACTGCCAAACTCATAACTCAGATATTCACCTCCTTGATCAGATCGTAGGAACTTAATCTTCTTGTTACGATGATTCTCAACTTCACTCTGAAATTGCTTGAACTTTTCAAACGTCTCAGACTTGTGTTTCATTAAGTAAATATACCCATATCTACTTAAGTCATCAGTGAAGGTGAGAAAATAACGATATCCACCACGCGCTGTAACATTCATCGGACCGCACACATCAGTATGCATGATTTCCAATAAGTCACTCGCCCGTTCCATTGTTCCAGAGAACGGCGTTTTAGTCATCTTGCCCAAGAGGCATGGTTCACATGTGTCAAGTGATTCAAAATCAAGTGACCCCAAAAGTCCATCAGCATGGAGCTTCCTCATGCGTTTAACACCAATATGACCTAAACGGCAGTGCCACAAGAAAGTGGTACTATCATTATCAACTCTACATCTTTTGGCATCAATGTTATGAACATGTGTGTCATCACTATCAAGATTCAATATGAATAAACCCCTAACATTGGGTGCATGACCATAAAAGATATTACTCATATAAATAGAACAACCTTTATTCTCTGATTTAAATGAGTAACCATCTCGCAATAAACAAGATCCAGATATAATGTTCATGCTTAACGCAGGCACTAAATAACAATTATTCAGGTTCATCACTAATCCCGATGGTAATCGAAGAGAGAGTGTGCCGACGGCGATCACATCAACCTTGGAACCATTTCCCACGTGCATGGTCACTTTGTCCTTTGCCAGCCTTCGTTTATTCCATAGTTCCTGCTTTGAGTTGCAAATGTGAGCAACCGAACCTGTATCAAATACCCAGGCATTACTACGAGAGCTAGTAAGGTACACATCAATAACATGTATATCATATATACCTTGTTTGTCGTTGGCCGCCTTCTTGTCAGCCAGGTACTTGGGGCAGTTCCGCTTCTAGTGACCAGTTACCTTGCAATGAAAGCACTTAGTTTCTGGATTGGGTCCATGCTTGGGCTTGTTTGCAGGAGTAGCAACTGCTTTGCCATCCTTCTTGGTTTTACCCTTCTTGCCCTTGCCCTTGACTTTGCCATTTTTCTTGAAACAGTGGTTTTATTGACCATCAACACTTGATGTTCTTTCTGGATTTCAGACTCAGCGACTTTTAGCATCGCAAACAGCTCGGCGACTGACTTGTTCATCCCGTGCATGTTATAGTTCATCACAAAGCTCTTGTAACTAGGTGGCAGTGATTGAAGAACTCTGTCAGTGATCGCCTCTGGCGGAAGGGCAATTCCCAACTCCGCTAGACGAGTTGAATACCCCAAACATTCTGAGTATATGTTTACTGATAGACCATTTCTCCTCCATCTTGCAAGCATAGAACTTATCGGAGGTTTCATACCTCTCGATCCGGGCGTTCTTTTGAAAGATAAACTTCAACTCCTGGAACATCTCATATGCTCCATGATGTTCAAAACGTCTTTGAAGTCCCGGTTCTAAGCCATACAATATTGCACACTGAACTATTGAGTAATCTCCAGTATGTGCCTCCCAAGTGTTCTTAACGTCTTCGGAGGTCATGTCTTCTGGTTGGTCACCAAGCGGTGCATCAAGGACATATGATTTCTGGGAAGCCATGAGGATAATCCTCAGATTACGGGCCCAGTCAACAAAGTTACATCCATCATCTTTCAGTTTAGCTTTCTCTAGGAACGCATTAAAATTCAGGGGTGCTACTATGCGAGCCATTGATCTACAACATAAGTATGCAAAGTTCACTTAGACTATTGTTCAAGATAATGAGTTTAGTTAACCAAATTACTAAAGCTCCCACTCAAATTGACGTCCCTCATGTCATCTAAGTGTCACATGATCCAAATCCACCAACTCAAGTCCGGTCATCACGTGAGTTGAGGTGGCTTCAATGGTGAACATCATTATGTTGATCATATCTACTATATGACTCATGTTCGACCTTTCGGTCTCTTGTGTTCCGAGGCCATGTCTGTACATGCTAGGCTCGTCAAGTTTAACATGAGTGTTCTACACGTGCAACACTGGCTTCCACCCGTTGTATGTGAACATAGAGTCTATCACACCCGATCATCACGTGGTGTCTCAACACGAGGAAC
The DNA here is from genome assembly GCA_022496015.1 of Hordeum marinum. Lineage (NCBI taxonomy): Eukaryota > Viridiplantae > Streptophyta > Magnoliopsida > Poales > Poaceae > Hordeum > Hordeum marinum. The sequence continues at coordinate 510,277,868 of CM039674.1, read as the reverse complement.
TTTCGCAACGGTGCACACTTAGGGAGAACACAATTTTATCTTGAAATTTAAGTGAGGGATCACCTTATAATGCTACCGTCGTACTAAGCATAACAAGGTGCATAAAAGGATTAACATCACATGCAATTCATAAGTGACATGATATGGCCATGAACTTGTGCTTTAGATCTCCATCTTGAAAGCACCGGCATGATCTTCATTGTCACCGGCACGACACCATGATCTCCATCATCTTGATGTCCATCAACGTGTCGCCATCGAGGTTGTCACACCCTGTATGCTTCTACTACTATTGCTACCGTTTAGCGATAAAGTAAAGCATTACATAGCGCTTAATGATTGACACGCGGGTCATACAATAATTAAAGACAACCCTATGGCTCCTGCCGGTTGCCGTACTCATCGACATGCAAGTCGTGAAATTCTATACATCACATGATCATCTCATACATCACATATATCACATCATGTAATTGGCCATATCACATCACAACATACCGTGCAAAAACAAGTTAGACGTCCTCTAATTGTTGTTGCATGTTTTACGTGGCTGCTACGGGTTTCTAGCAAGAACGATTCTCACCTACGCATAAACCACAACGGTGATACATAATTTGCTTTTCAACCTTCTCAAGGACCGCCTTTGTCGAATCCGATCCAACTAAAGTAAGAGAAACTGCCACCCGCAAGCCATCTAGGCAACAAGTTGCGTCGAGGGAACCGGTCTCTCATAAGCGTACGAGTAATGTTGGTCCGGGCCGCTTCATCTCACAATACCGCTGAACCAAAATCCAACCAAGGGAGGAAGCAATCTAAACATCAACACCCACAAACCTTTTGTGTTCTACTCGAGATCTCATCAACACATAGACCTAGCTCGACACCACTATTAGGTAATGTAGCATGGGAAACAAAAAAATTCCTACGCACACGCAGATCTATCCATGGTTATGAGCATCTACGAGAGGGAGAGTAGATCTACATACCCTTGTAGATTGCTAAGCGGGAAGCGTTAAGAAACGCGGTTGGTGTAGTCGAACGTCTTCGCGATCCAAATCGCCGTGCGTCCCGCGATCCAATCACGACCCGTCTCACGATCCAATCAAGATACGTCCCGCGATCCGATCACGATCCGTCCCACGAACTTGATCACGATCCGTCCGACGAACTTGCTCACGATCCTTCCGATCTAGCACCGAACGGACGGCACCTCCGCGTTCAGCACACGTACAGCTTGATGACGATCTCCACCGTCTTGATCCAGCAAGAAGGAGTGGAGAGGAAGAAGAGTTCTCCGGCAGCCTGACGGCCCTTCGACGATGGTGGTGGAGCAATTCCGGCAGGGCTTCGCCTAAGCACTGCAGAAAACCGATCTAGAGGAGAAACTATGCACTGGAGGAACGGGTAGCACGTGTGGCTGAAAATCTAGTGCAAAAACCCTAAAACCTCCAGTATATATAAGAGGATAGGAGGAGAGGAGGCAGCCTTGGCCTCCAAGGCTAGCTGGTTCGGCCGAACCTACTAGGAGAGGAGGGTTCCTCCTCCAATCCTAGTAGGACTAGGATTGCTCCTTTTTGCCTTTTTTTCCACCTTTTCCTATTGGGTTTTCTTCCTCCAACCACATGGGCCTCTTGTGGTTGTTCCACCAACCCACTAAGGGCTGGTTTCCACTCTCCCACAGCCCATTTAGCCTCTTGGGTCGAAATACCCCTCCCGGAGGTCACCTGGTACACTACCGGCACTCCCGGTACACTTCTGATGAGCCCGAAACTTTTCCGGCGACCAAAATAGTACTTCCTATATATGAATCTTTACCTCTGGACCATTCCAGAGCTCCTCGTGACGTCTAGGATCTCATCCGGGACTCTGAAAAATTTTGGTCACCACCATACATAACTCTATACTACCGAAACGTCACCAAACCTTAAGTGTGCAGACCCTGCGGGTTCGAGAACTATGTAGACATGACCGAGACACCTCTACGATCAATAACCAATGGCGGGACCTGGATGTCCACATTGGTTCCTACAAATTCTACGAAGATATTTATTGGTCGAACCTCTGTGTCAAGGATTCAGTTAATCCCGTATGATGTTCCCTTTGTTCTTCGGTATGTTACTTGCCCGAGATTTGATCGTCGGTATCTCCATACCTATTTCAATCTCGTTACTGGCAAGTCTCTTTACTCGTTCCGTAATACAAGATCTCGCAACTAACACTTAGTCACATTGCTTGCAAGGCTTATTGTGATGTTGTATTACCAAGTGGGCCCTGAGATACCTCTCCGTCGCACGGAGTAACAAATCCCAGTCTTGATCCATGCCAACTCAACAAACACCCTCGGAGACACCTGTAGAGCACCTTTATAGTCACCCAGTTACATTGCGACGTTTGATACACACAAGGTACTCCTCCGATATCTGTGAGTTGCATGATCTCATGGTCATAGGAACATATACTTGACATGCAAAAAACAGTAGCAATAAACTGACACAATCATAAGCTACGTTTGTAGTTTGGGTCTTGTCCATCTCATCATTCTCCTAATGATGTGATCCCGTTATCAAATGACATCACATGTCAATGGCTAGGAAACCTTGACCATCTTTGATCAACGAGCTAGTTCACTAGAGGCATACTAGGGACAAAGTGTTGTCTATTTATCAACACATGTAATGTGTTTCCTATTGATACAATTATAGCATGGACAATAAACGATTATCATGAACAAGGAAATATAATAATAAACACTTTATTTATTGCCTCTAGGGCATATTTCCAACACTTCAAACATTTGCATACCAATCAACACCTTCAAGAAGGAATGCGACGACGGAAGGGGGTTAGGGGAAGGGTGAGATACTGGAGGGAGAGAGGAGCCCTCGGTCGCCTCGCTCAGGGAGATGACGCGGGGGACCATGATCTTGGATTCTTGGACGCCTGCAAAGTCTCCACTCACGCATATTGTTCATAGAATCATAGACCAAACTACAACTCGAGACATTGCCCTTGGCATAGAATAATCATGCTTAGTGCCTTTATTCGTTGTTCTGCCACACTGGTATTTAGCTATGTCTACTATTAAAAGGGGATTCTTATTTGTTTTATTTTTTCACACCTCCGTAAGTCACACTATCCCATCTCCCCCTGGGTTTTTTTCCAACAAACAACTCTCACTGAACTATTTTCATCGAACCCCACACATACCATCGATTGTTTTTTTCTCTTCTATAGATAATTTCCGCTCGGTCCCGATCTCCTTCCTGATTTTGGGTGTTCCTTCCAAATCCAGCAACACCAAATATGTACCTAGAGAGGAGGGAAGACATAGGGGAGCACGATGCCATGCAAAGAGGGTCGGAAAGGTAGGAGATAGAGTCACTCGAGAGGGAAAGGGCAGGGGACGGCCCACACGCAGGGGCGGCCTGTTGCTGAATACGAGCAGGGAGACGGGGCGAAAGTTGTGGGTGATGTAAAGTTTTTTGGTGCTAGGATGTTGTTGCTACTTGTTCTGCCGTTGCTACTATGCTACTATTGATATTTGTGTCGTTGTTGCTGATATATAGAGCGGGGAATGGGAGAGAGATGTTCGACAACAAAAAGAGAGAGATGAGATGAGATGATGTATGGTGTTGTTGGTACTAAGATTCGAGGGGGTAGAAGGGGGGAAATAGGTAGAGAAAGATCAATTTTGGAATGTTGTTGTTGCTATTATTTAGATGAGAGAGAGAGAGAGAGAGCTTATGTTGTGTATTGCTGCCTCATGTATTTATTTTATAATTAACTTTCCTTTTGATTTTGATAAATAAAACGAGAATCACTATATAGATTTGTTGAGTGAGGAGAACCAATTCATTGGAGACCATCGATGTATTTTGGTTCACCTGAAGAAGCACCTCTTGTGTAATGTGGTACGTTCACATGTTGTTGTTCCTGAGGATAAGGTATGCACCAATGCTATTTTTATTTCAAACCAGTCTTTTGATCTCCAATTGCCATGTGAAGTGTTTTTATGTTGTCTAAATGATGCATTCATACCAATGGGGTTACTGGAAAGGGTGAAGGTTGAGTCACCAGTTGTCCTAGAGCCTTAACTACTGATGCTACCGATGACAAAGATATAGTCATGTGTTTTGCAAGAAAAATTGAAGCTAATAATTGATGTTCATATATTACATTTCATGCCGATGACTTAACCGAGTCTTTCTTCTTCTTCTTCAACACGTTCATCATCTCTAGATTGACGAAGTAACTAATGTAATTATGATGAAATGAACTAAAACCCCATGGGTTATACACATTGAAATGAGATGCATATAAATAATTATATATATACATCATAATACCAAAGGTCAAGGCGATGTCATTGGCAAGTGCCAAATATTTACCAATTTTTATGCAACTATACGGGCGTATACTATGGTGTGATAAGAACAAGAATTAAAAGGCCCGTAGCAACGTACGGGCATTCTACTAGTCTCTAGAGGTTATCACCACTCCCTTTTTTTAGTTCCGCTATCCCTGGACTGTAGAATAGAAATGGAAATTGATGGAAAGTGTGGATTGTCGTGAAATGATAAATTGATGGAAAGAACCTTTGCATTTGTAACTATGTTATCTACCAACATAAAACATATATCCTTATATAACCTTCCCAAAGTACCACATCCATTCCATGTATCTTCTATAAATCTTAGGTGGTTCGCCATCACACAATTATAGTATTTATACCGTTGTGACACAACTTGAGTTGAACACAATCTAATCACAAAATATTCAAACCAATGTAACTTCATTAGTCCCTATGTGCATGGGTAATAATAATAACCTATATAAACATATTCAAACTATTGTTTGACATTAGTAATTTTCCAGAACTTTGTTATATCTAATATTAAAATCTCTAGCCCGTGCAGGTTCACAGGTTGACGACTAGTGTACATAAAGGGATTACGGACTCCAAAGATATATAGAATTAGTGAGATTATACGGTTGTCTCCATTGTGCGTTGGAAGAATCCTACTCCCTTTATTTCACAATGTAGTGCGTCCGTGCTTCCAAGAACTAAGTGTGATCATGAATTTAACAAGCGAGACCGATTGCGGCGGGAGCAAAAATGATATCATTCCATTCGTACTCGAATGAAGTTTTTGATGGTACAGTTTTTCCTCCCGCCGCAGTCGTCCGCATTGGTTAAATTTATGGTCAAACTTAAAGCTTAAAAATCGAGGACGCATTATATTATGGAATGGAGGGAGTATCAAACAAACAAAGGAAATGTAGTAAAGGTGAGAAGTAAAGTCGCAGCGACATGGAGCGATGGGAAAACTGACAAAAAAAATCACCATGCAAGAACAATTAAAAAGCATTGCTGGCCAACACAAGAAATCTGGAAACACTGCCCATCACTGTTTTCATGTCCAGCCTGATCATCCGAATCAACTGCACTGAATGAAAAAATCAAGTGAGCAAGCAAATAATCATGACATCAGGTACAACGCATTAATCTTTGTATGAATAAATTTAATATCAGACATTAGCTAGTTTGGTGTCCTTGGATATCTATTGCTCTCGTCAACATTTTCTTCTATGTAATTGCATGTATAAAGGTCCTTATAAAAAGGACACACTCTCCTCGATATAGCTAATATATCTCGGTTGCTTCATTTAGAGTTGTAGGCTGGGGGCTTCAGCTAAAATCAAGGGGGGGCATTGGCTAGGAAGGGCAAACACAATCACTATGGGTTGAGTTTTAGTGGAAAAATAGCTTTAATACCTAGATATATAAGCATGTTTTGCTATGAGCTGGGAGGGCCACCGCCCAGGTTGGCCGTCATGAAGCTCCGCCACTGGTTGTAGGTCGTTCCTATCTTCAGCTCCTCGTAGCACAGCAGCCAGCCCACAAGATCAACACTGAATGGAGTGGAGACAAGGGAAAGAGGGATCCAATGAACAGCATGAATACCTATACGCACGAGGGGACTGAGAGACATCTGAAAATGTGGGGGCTGCGTCGCAGCACCAGGCTGTGGTTGCTATGAACCGTATAGTTTCTAAGGAAACGCTTTGTATCTATAATCTGGTAAGACTCCAGCGTCAGACCATTCCTGCATCGTCGATGTAATTGAAATCCAACGCTCCAGAGTTGTCCTTTTGTAATTAAGGAAATAAAAAAACAATCGGCAGGGATCTCACCCCCGCAACGTCCGCGCGTAATCCTCAACATAATTCCGCAGATTCCAAGCGGCCGCATCGTCTGGAGCTCCTCCTCCACCTCGAGCGTCCACAGCTCGTTCGCCTCGCCAGATCCCCTTTCCCCTGGCTCCGCCCTTTGCTCCTCCTTCCCGGGCTTCGTCCAGCAGCACAGCAAGCTCACCGGCCAGGTCCAGCCACCCGCTCCTCATTCTCTCCTAGTCGTCGAGCCACCCGGCCACCCCTAGCTTCGTCCACTCCACGGATTCGTCCCCTGGGCGAGATGGGACGTGCACCGTCGACATTAGGGGTCGAGCCCCCAATCCTCAACTGCGATTCGTGGATCGGCAGGTTACAAATCGGCTGGATCGGTTGCCGGAGTAGCACCGGCCGGCCAGAGAAAGAGCAATGGATTGCAACCCCCACCCCCCCCACCCCCACCCCTTTCGAAGCTCACATCTCGAAATCGAAGGTATTGTATTGCTTCCATCGCCTTTGATTTGATGATTCATCGTCTGACTAGTATTCATGAAGTTCATGCGTTAGGTCATGTATCTGTTGATGAAGTTTTTACATATTTAGATCACACATAGCTATGCACGCTTCAATCGTGCCTATTACATTGTTTCAATATTCAATATTCCAATGAATATGGCAAATGTAGAGGAAATTTTCTGTCATTGGTTCATGTATACAGATTCCAAAAATATGTATCATCAATTGGTGGCAAATCTTTTTTTTTATGTATCATCAGATTTCAAAATTTGATGCTTCCACCTAACACTAGAAATGCACCCTTTGCATTATTTCCTAGCTTCTTAATTTTGTGCTTCTACATTGTACCCATTTTGCTTCGGTCGCATAGATGTATGCTTTCATGCCTTCGTCTCATAATGTTCTACGTATCCACAGAAATCTTTTTTAGCTTATGTTTCAAAACTTCATGCTTCCACCTAACATGAATAATGCACACTTTTGATTTTTTTTCCTACCTTCATACCCGTGTGCTTCTACATTGTACTTGCTACGGTGGCCTAGAAACATGCTTTCATACCTTCGTCTCATAATGGGTTTTAATAGGTTTATTTTGTGGTGATGGCAACACAACACACGCATCCTCATGATTGTACCAAGCTTACTAATACCAATGATATGCAATGTATTATTGAGTGCCCATATTTCTTGCCTCCTACATTCTTCATTTCATCAGTCAACAAATAAGCCTTATTATTTATAATGTCTTGCTTCCATACAATATGTTCAACAGACAGCGAATCTATCCCTTTATTCCATCTTACACTTTTTTCAGAATTGTTAACATATTACATTCCATATGTTCTCAGGTGACATTCAAAAATGAAGAAAGACGATGGGCCCCATATGCTCAAGAGCCGATATGTTGTTGGTCTGTTATATGATATATTGTCATAAGTCTCCCGAAGAAACATAAAGACCTTATTCGTGAAAAAAATGGGGTAATCTTCTTAATGTTGGATCTTTCTAAGATCCAGAGGGATCATTGACATGATTAACCCACCCAAGCACCATCCTCGTAAGATCTAGGTATTGAATACTCTCTCACGTTCATACAATGGTTGTTGATTTCTAGCATTTTTAATGTTCTGAGTATTGTTTTCATATCTCTGTGTGCATCCTTGGTTATTCCCTTTTATTGGGTCTGATTTTGTTTTGTCCTTTATGTAGTGCATCACCAAATCATCAACAGATTTCTGTGAATTTGGCTTGCATATGACACAAATATGCTTCCTATTACGATGACTTATGTTGAGATATCACTCTTTTCATGCTTCCTACTAATGGTCCTTAAAAAATAATACCAAGTTTCTTCGGTCTTGAAAGTTTGCTTCCATAGTTCAACTAAGTTTTTGTTGAATTTGGTATGTAGGTGACCCACAAATGCATCCCATGTTGGCATCACTCTTAATTAATTTCCATGTTCAGTTTTCTATGCTTCAAAGCAACATGAGTTATACCGAGATTGCACATTTTCATGCTTCATTCTGATGGGGCTTCCAAGTTATATTTCATATGGTCCTTTACATTATAGATAGAATGCTTCCATACGGCATGCCCCATATTATAGCATATATGTTTCTTTGGTGTAGGTAGTTTGCTTCCGTAGTCTCAATTTCTAATTTTTTTGGGGTGTTATTGTTCTTATTTTCAACACCATTTTGATCAAAACACAACCCTGTGTATGTTGTGACAGACCAACTCGTCACTTCGTGTAAGTCATGCTTTTGTGTCACATATGTTTCCTAAAATATTGAATTTTTTCTTATTCTCAATTTTATATGCTTCCATTACCTATCATGTATGTTTTGATCAATCAAGTTGCTGCTCCATGTAAGCAATGGATCCTACTTCTATGTTCACATATATACTTCTGTAGCAATGCTTTTTTTTATCTCAATTTGCAATGCTTCAACTACCTATCATATATGTTTTGATAGATCAAATTGTTGCTTCGTGCAAACCATGTATTTCATTTTTTTGTGCATCCACTGCCTATTATTTATGTTTTGATATATTCAAACCTTCCCCCTTTTTTTTCTCAGGTAAGCTTCTGTTGTAGATATGTTTTGCGCCACATGATACCAAACATGCATCATTGGTTTTTGAAACACCACTGACCTCTCCACACAATGTCGGTGTTGTCAATATGAAGGCGGCGGAGGTGGTATAGACATGAGCGGAGATAGCGACTAAGGCCCTCCCCAAAGATGTGCTTGACGATGTAGTGTGTGATCTCGAGCTTCCGCATCCATTAAACTGACCAGGATATCGCCATGTTGTGGTTAATAGCTGGCAGCAGTGTGCTTGTTGCTTGCTGCCTTCATAGCGGAGACAATTTTCATTCGGCGATACTCTGCCTATTCATTCCCTATTTTGCCGGTGCAACCGAAGACAATACCCTTGCTTCCCAACCATCTTAGACACGGACCTTGCAACAGTTTTTGTTGTAATATAATTAATGTTTGTTGCTATAATTGTATTAAGATTTTGTTGCATGGAAGCAAATTCCTTTCTCTTCAATAGCATTTTTGTTTGTTTGTTAGGAGACAATGTGTTTATGTTTCAGCAAAAATAAATTTAGCTGTTGCTGATAGAAACACAGTTAAGTTGCAGTGGAAGCAATTTTTCTAGTTGACACACACAATTTTTTCCTTAGTTGGAAGCAAAATAAACATTACATTGGACAAGAAATTCTGTTAGATGGAACATACATTTCTATTAGATTGAACAAATTTGATATCAGTTGAAGCAAATTATTGAGTCGCTGGAAGCATATATGCAATTAATTGGAAGCTAACATTTTTGAAATGAAATTAGAAACAAACTTAATCGTAGTCTCGTTAGGATAAACACAGGCGTGCATGTTCTGTTCGTAGGGGTCGAGGCATATATCGTAAGAGAGAGAGGTTAGCGGGGATAGGGCGAGCTAAGTGGGAAGAGTTATGAAAGGAAGCAGTCAATTAACGAACCACACAGGGTCCATGCATGCGTAGCAGTAGGATGCACCAGGCAATTAATGTTTCACCCCAGAAATCATGCGTGGGAGTTTATTAGTTGATCCGACGATTAGGATGCAATCAATCAAAGGGCTATATACTGATTTGATAGGAGAGAAGCATCAGTAGTCTGATGCCTAGTGCTGCCCTAGTTTCTATGGACCTGTAGGCCGCCAACAAATCATGCTTTTCCCCACAGCTTGACCCTGTCCCCAACAGCTTCCCCACTCGCTTCATTTAACCAGTGGTGCACAACATGATTCCAGCGGCAACTAACCGGCAACGAACCAAGACACGAGCCATGCTTGTGTGGTCAGCACACACGGCAGTGAGCGACCAGAAAAACATAAACTCGCGACGCCTGCGATAGGAAGCGTAAGCTAGCACATTTTGTAATCACCCTCTGTTCTTAGAGCATCTACAACTGAAAGTAGCTACTCTAAGCATCTATCTGGCAAACGTAACCGGACATGCCCGCGGGTAGCACCGGACAGGTCCCCATTTGTCTCTCCCTACAATCACACGTTCCAAATCTAAACTCAAATCCATGCAAATCCATACACGGCAATTATACAATGCAAATTCATGATACATTCAACGATACAAAAATAGTTTAGCCGGAATTTGTTTGGTACATGTCAAAATAAAATTCAATAGTTCATTTTCTTTTTTGTGAAAGGAGGAACGCAGTCCTCGGTCTCTGCATCAATCGATGCATGCAACTATGTTATTAAATAGGTTCGAAAGCAAAGTCATAATTACACAATCGCTCACGACGAGCAAACAAAACAAGTACGTAAATAAGTAAATAAATACAGACTGACACATCCGGCGAGATCAAAAGTAGACTACGATGCCTATACGCCTAGCCTATTATTAGCTTGCCATCCAAATCGGCTGAAGATAGACTATGCGACCGCCTCCCACCGATTACACCCAATAACCATAAGCTCCCTGAAGTCCGCATGAGTGGGTAACGACCACGTACGGATCCAAGCTATGGCCCTATACATTACCTGTAAAAAATTGTTAAAGTTCTTGCCATTAAAAATCATATCGTTTATAGTGCTTCATATAGCATAAAATAATGTACTTATTACAATCCGGATATAATTCACTATAGTTACCTCTACTCCATTGAGACAGGTCTCAAACAGCAAATTAATGTTCATTGGTGGACTAATGTTGAAGGCTATATGAACAATGCGCCATAATAGCCACTAGTAGAAAACAGGTTTTTGGTCCAGACCGGGCCAGCCCATTAGTCCCGGTTCAGTCACGAACCGGGACCAATGTGGGAAACGGTCCCGGTTCGTGAGGCCAGGGAGCCGGCCGGGCCACGTGGGTCATTGGTCCCGGTTCGTCAGGACCCTTTGGTCCCGGTTCCAGACACGAACCGCGACCAATGTGCCTCGCTCCTGGCCCACAACTATTGGTCCCGGTTCGTGGCTGGAACCGGGACCAAAGGGGGTCCTTTAGTCCCGGTTCCATCCACGAACCGGGACCAATGAGATGTCTATATATACCCCCTCGTCGGCGAGCAGAGCACTCCACACTGCTCTGTTTTTCTGGCCGGCGAGGGGAGAGCTTTGTGGTGCTCTAGCTCACCTCCTATGCACATGAGGTGTTCGATGAAATGCCCAAGTCACACTTAAGCTTTCTCCTCTCGAAGCTCCTTGTCCAAGCTCCATTTTCCTCAATATTTGTCTAGGTTTGGCGGTCCGTCATGTCCCGTCCCCGTCCTCATCGCCGTCGATCGCCCGCGCACATCTCGGTGCCAGCACCACCGTGGTTAGCCTCTTCTTATTATCTTCTTTCTAAAAGAAAAAAGTTTTTACTTGTATGATTTAGATAGATACTTGTGTAATTTTCTTATTTTTATTATTGTTTGTTATTACATAGTGCGATGGTTTTCGTATCCGCTTCCGTCGGCCCTCGTCCTCTCTATGATTCGGATGTGGTATATATTATCTTTTATAACTATATGTTTTATTTAGCGTTTATGACAATTATACCGACCAACGTGACATAGATTTTATAATCTAGGAGGAGGTAGTTGAACCGGAAATTCCAACCCAACTAGCAACTCTTGTTGAGAAGTTAAATTTGGTTGAAAAATAAAACAATGACTTGAAAGAAAAATTACAAAGAGTTGAAGAGGACAAGATGAAGTTGGAGTTGCATGTTGCCGATGTCGTCGACGATCACAAGACCAAGATGGATGCAATGCGCTTGAAGATTAGAAAGATTAGGAAATATGTCATTCATACTGAGGTTTGGTATCACTGTGCTGTTGGATCAATTGGTACCTTAGTAGCGGTTATGATCGCATTTGTTGTTGCATTTAAATTTTTACATAGTTTCGATGTATGTTTTAATTAGATGCTCTATACAGAGCTATATGTTGTTCAATAATGAGAACTATGTATGAACTGTATGTATTTATTTTGGTCACTATTGTACTTTGGCTTTAATGTGATGATGAATTTCTATTAATTTGGTCACTTCTCTATTCACAATATGTTGTAATGGTTTTTAATACACTTTATTATATAATGCATGCAGATGAACCGGCAATGGATGTACGATGACCGACGCACCTCCGAGTATATTAAGGGCCTACATAATTTTCTCGAAGCGGCTGAGGCAAACAAGCAGAATGGTTTTATTCATTGTCCATGTATCGTCTATGAGAATACGAAGGCTTTCGTCAACTCTAAAACCCTTCACTTCCACCTGCTTGAGAAGGGTTTTATGCCACACTATAATGTTTGGACCAAGCACGGAGAAAGAGGGGTTATGATGAAAGACAACGAAGAAGAAGAGGATGATGACAACTATGTGCCTCCTGAATACGGTGATGCTGCGACGGGGGAAGATGAACATCAAGAGGAACCAGACGATGTGCCCGATGATGATCTTCGCCGGGTCATTATTGATGCAAAGAGACAATGCGAAAGTAAAAAGGAGAAGTTGAAGTTCGATCGCATGCTAGGGGATCAAAAAAAGGGTTGTACCCCAATTGCGAAGATGGCAACACAAAGCTCGGTACCACACTAGAATTGCTGCAGTGAAAGGCAGAGAATGGTGTACCTGACAAAGGATTTGAGAAGCTACTAAAAATATTGAAGAAGAAGCTTCCAAAAGATAACGAATTGCCCGACAGTACGTATGCAGCAAAGAAGGTTGTATGCCCTCTAGGATTGGAGGTGCCGAAGATACATGCATGCCTTAATGACTGCATCCTCTACCGCGGTGCGTACGAGGATTTGAACGCATGCTTGGTATGCGGTGCATTGTGGTATAAGATGAGATGAGATGACCCTAGTGATGTTGACGGCGAGCGCCCCAGGAAGAGGGTTCCTGCCAAAGTGATGTGGTATGCTCCTATAATACCACGGTTGAAATGTTTGTTCAGAAACAAAGAGCATGCCAAGTCGATGCGATGGCACAAAGAGGACCGTAAGAAAGACGGGAAGTTGAGAGCACCCGCTGACGGGTCGCAGTGGAGAAAGATCGAGAGGAAGTGGAGTGACTTTACAGGTGACCCAAGGAACGTATGGTTTAGTTTAAGTGCATATGGCGTTAATACTTTTGGGGATCAGAGCAGCAAGCATAGCACATGGCCTGTGACTCTATGTATGTATAACCTTCCTCCTTGGTTGTGCATGAAGCAGAAGTTCATTATGATACCAGTGCTCATCCAAGGCCCTAAGCAACCCGGCAATGACATTGATGTGTACCTAAGGCCATTAGTTGATGAACTTTTACAGCTATGGAATGGAAGAGGTGTATGTGTGTGGGATGAGAACGAACAGGAGGAATTTGACCTACATGCGTTGCTGTTTGTAACCATCTACGATTAGCCTGCTCTCAGTAACCTTTCACGACAGACAAACAAGGAATACCACGCATGCACACACTGTTTAGATGACACCGATAGTATATATTTGGACAAATGCAGGAAGAATGTGTACCTGGGGCATCATCGATTTCTTCCTACCAACCATCAATGTCGAAAGAAAGGAAAGCATTTCAAAGGTGAGGCAGATCACCGGAAGAAGCCCGCCCTCCGTACTGGTGATCACATACTTGCTATGGTCAATGATTTACAAGTAATCTTTGGAAAGGCTCCCGATAGACTATCTGTTCCGAATGACGCTGAGGGACACGCATCCATGTGGAAGAAGAAATCTATATTTTGGGACCTGCCCTATTGGAAAGACCTAGAGGTCCGCTCTGCGATCGACGTGATGCACGTGACGAAGAATCTTTGCGTGAACCTACTAGGCTTCTTGGGAGTGTATGGGAAGACAAAAGATACACCGGAGGCACGCGAGTAACAGCAACATGTGCATGAGAAAGACGGCATGCGTCCACAGGAGTATGAAGGTCATGCCAGCTATGCTCTTACCAAAGAAGAGAAGAAAATCTTCTTTGAATGCATGCTCAGTATGAAGGTCCCGTCTGGCTTCTCATCGAATATAAAGGGAATAACAAATATGGCAGAGAAAAAGTTCCAGAACCTAAAGTCTCATGACTGCCACATGATTATGATGCAACTGCTTCCGGTTGCATTGAGGGGGCTTCTACCGGAAAACGTTCGATTAGTCATTGTGAAGCTATGTGCATTCCTCAATGCAATCTCTCAGAAGGTGATCGATCTAGAAATCCTGCTAAGGCTAAGGAGTGATTTGGTTCAATGTCTTGTTAGTTTCGAGCTGGTGTTCCCACCGTCCTTCTTCAATATCATGACGCACGTCCTAGTTCATCTAGTCGACGAGATTGTCGTTCTGGGCCCTGTATTTCTACACAATATGTTCCCCTTTGAGAGGTTCATGGGAGTCTTAAAGAAATATGTTCGTAACTGCGCTAGGCTAGAAGGAATCATCTCCATGGGCAATCAAATAGAGGATGTCCTTGGGTTTTGTGTTGACTTCATTCCTGAACTTAAGAAGATTGGTCTCCCTCAATCGCGATATGAGGGGAGACTAACTGGAAAAGGCACGCTAGGACCGGACTCAATAATATGTAGGGACGGGCATTCTTGGTATCAAGCACACTACACAGTTCTACAGAATTCTACCTTGGTGACCCCGTATGTCAACGAACACAAGAATATTTTGCGCTCCAAACACCCGAAGCAATATGACGAGTGGATTACATGTGAACACATCAGGACTTTCGGCAGTTGGTTGCAAACATGTCTCATGCATGACAACACTGTTTCTGATGAGCTATACTCGTTGGCCAGGAGACCATCTTCAACTGTAATGACTTACAAAGGGTACGAGATAAATGAGAATACATTTTACACGATCGCCCAGGATCAAAAGAGCACCAACCAAAACAGTGGTGTCCGCTTTGATGCAGCAACCAAGATGGGAAAGGACACATATTATGGTTACATAGTGGACATATGGGAACTTGACTATGCACATGATTTCAAGGTTCCTTTGTTTCAGTGCAAATGGGTCAATCTATCAAGAGGCGGGGTACAGGAAGATCCACAATACGGAATGACAATAGTGGATCTGAACAATCTTGGGTACACAGACGAACCATTCGTCCTAGACAATGATGTGGCGCAAATTTTCTATGTGAAGGACATGTCTACCAAACCGAGAAAAAGAAAAGATAAGGAAGCGAATACATCATACGATGAGCCAACGCGCCACATAGTTCTTTCAAGAAAAAGAGACATCGTGGGATTGGAGGGCAAGACAGACATGTCTGAAGATTATGAAAAGTTTCATGAAATTCCTCCCTTCAAAGTCAAGGCTGACCCAAGCACCCTGTTAAACGATGAAGATTATCCATGCTTAAGGCGCAATAAGCAAAGGGCACAAGCAAAGAAAAAATGAAGACTTTCTCTCCACAACTATATCATTGCAGTTACATGTGAAGAAATGAAATGCCTTTTGTAACACATGAGCTTTCGTCCGAAACCCTGATACTTCGAAAGAGATTGTCCGTTTTATACACAAAGTGCATCCAGTTTTTGCCGTAACGCTCTAGACTTTTTATAACATGCTATGTGGGTGAAATGATGATACCATGCCAACTTTCAACCTTTCCATAGTTCATTTGAAGTGATTTTCAATTGCAGGGTTATTTAGCTCAAAAAAATCAGTAAGTGCATGAAAAATACCAAATGAAGTCAGAAAGGGTTGAAAATTGATGATGTGGCTTTGAATGGTGCATGTTGAACATACAAAAAGTATGGAGTTCAAATATGTTCAAAAAAATGAAATCCCTTTGTAACAGATGAGTTTTCGTCCGAAATCGTAATACTTAGAAAGAGATTGTCCATTTTGTACACGAAGTGCATCCAGTTTTTGCCGTAACCATCTCAACTTTTTAAAACATGCTATGTGGGTGAAATGATGATACCATGCCAACTTTCAACCTTTTCGGAGTTCATTTGAAGTGCTTTTCAATTCCAGGGTCATTTAGCTCAAAAAATCAGTAAGTGCATGAAAAATACCAAATGAAGTCAAAAAGGGTTGAAAATTGATGATGTGGCTTTGAATGGTGCATTTTGAACACACAAAAAGTATGGAGTTCAAATAAGTTCAAAAAAATGAAATCCCTTCTGTAATAGATGAGTTTTCGTCCGAAACAGTGATACTTCGAAACAGATTGTCCATTTTGTACACGAAGTGCATCCAGTTTTTGCCGTAATCCTCTCAACTTTTTAGCACATGCTATGTGGTTGAAATGATGATACCATGCCAACTTTCAACCTTTTCAGAATTCATTTGAAGTGCTTTTCAATTCCAGGGTCATTTAGCTCAAAAAAATCAGTAAGTGCATGAAAAATACCAAATGAAGTCAGAAAGGTTGAAAATTGATGATGTGGCTTTGAATGGTGCATTTTGAACACACAAAAAGTATGAAGTTCAAATAAGTTCAAAAAATGAAATCCCTTCCGTAATAGATGAATTTTCGTCCGAAACCGTGATACTTTGAAAAAGATTGTCCATTTTGTACACGAAGTGCATCCAGTTTTTCCCGTAACCCTCTCAACTTTTGAGCACATGCTATATGCATGAAATGATGATACCATGCCAACTTTCAACCTTTTCAGAGTTTATTTGAAGTGCTTTTCAATTTCAGGGTCAGTTAGCTCAAAAAAATTAGTAAGTGCATGAAAAATATCAAATGAAGTCAGAAAGGGTTGAAAATTAATGATGTGGATTTGAATGGTGCATTTTGAACACACAAAAATTATGAAGTTCAAATAAGTTCAAAAAAATGAAATTCCTTTGTAACAGATGAGTTTTCATCCGAAACCGTGATACTTCGAAAGAGATTGTCCATTTTGTATACGAAGTGCATCCAGCTTTTGCCGTAACCCTCTGAACTTTTTAGCACATGCTATGTGGGTGAAATGATGATATCATGCCAACTTTCAACCTTTTCAGAGTTCATTTGAAGTGCTTTTCAATTTCTTTGCCGTAACCCGCTGTAAGCCGCCGCCGCCCCGGCTCTGTGCAATTTATATATATATATATATGTGTGTGTGTTAATTTTTTATAAGATGAATGTTTTTGTTCATATATAATATATATATATGTATGTGGCTATATGTATGGATGGATGGATGTATATGTATGTGGCTATATGTATGTATACTAATTAGTTGTCCTACGAAAATTAGGAGTCCTAGGAAAAATTTGTTAATTAGGAGTCCTAGGAGATTAGTTGATTTTGTTTATGATGATTTTATGTTTTAGTTGTTTTATGTTTTATTTAATTATTAAGAGTCCTAGGAAAAATTAATATGTGTTTTTTAATTACAAAAAAATCTTTGTTTTGAAAAAATAGTGATTAAACGATAGGAAAACGTTCTCATAGGAATTTGTCTCGATGTCGACGATGCCCGGCCCGCATCCTCGGCGTCGACTGGTTGGGCTGGCATTGGGAGGTGCTACCTTTTCGGGCTCGAAGCTTGGTGAGGAATCCGGGTCTCGTCATCGACCCAGAACTTCTTTGGTGGCGGTCACGTGGGCCACTTTCGGTGCAGAGGGAGCGGGCCCCCGCGGAGGTGGTACGTTGCCATGTCAGGGAGGAGGACAAGCACGTCCGTCGCTACATGGTGACGTTGGATGCCAGGTTTAACAATACCTGGCAGATTCTTCAGGAATCTCACCCGAGTTATGATCCCGTGATGGTTCCTTATCTTTGGGTGTCCACCGCCAGCGACTCAGAGACCACTAGTGAACCAAGTTCACCGTCCTCCACTTTGGATTCTAGGATATTCGATCTGTATTAGTGATCTTATATGACAATAATCGAGATGTATTAGTTAATATTTGATGATGCATTAATAACTGAATTATTCGAGATGATGTATTAGTGTATTATATTCAAGTTCATTATAAATGTATTAGTGATATTTTATGGGTATAATGCGTGTGTGACTTTCGGGTTGTCGTTGCTCCTTGTGTGACTTTCATGTGTATTTTTGATGGAGGAATCCCGACTGTTGTCGTGGGGGCGCCTCCTCTTTTTTCTCTTCTTTGCGATATACTCGTCGGTATAATGCGCAAGAAGAGAAGAGGGGGCGTCTATCACCGGCGGTCGAACTATTACTGTGAGAGAGTGCCTACCAATATATGCACCACTATATCAGTGTGAGAGAGTGCGCACCAACACACCATGAGATATGAGAGTTATTTAAGGAAAGTCTCGACGGACCGAAAGTCACACACGCATTAGGATCCAAAGCGTGTCGTCATTCTTGAATTATGAACACAGGAATTGTCGTCGTCATCAGACGATGATAGGATCCAAGTGTGTGAATGTTGAGGTGAAGATAAGGGTCTTTGTGACCGGCCTGGGCTGCGAGACGGCAGGTTCTTCACCATGAAGCTTTAGGAAGACTTTGATATTTCTACGGTACGTAACGATGACAATTTTTTCCATAATTAAGCATGACTTCTGTTTCTTTCCTTCAACGCGTAATTTATGTTTTATACAATTCGACTAGTTCGTCCCCTGTCATGCAAGACGGTATTTCTTGGTGAGGCTCGGTTTCGAAGAGCACAAGAGTTTTGAGATGAGGACAACCAACCTGAGGACTAAACATGGTCACACATTTCTTGTGAAAGTAATGAATGCACCTAATAACACAGAATTAGGATGCTCAAATTGGGAAGCTCTTTGCAAGGCATATGGATTTCAGGAGGATATTGAAATAACCTTCGATCTTCGTCCTAAAGATCATATTGAAGAAAACATCGACATTTGTGTGGATGTCGATATGCTTCCTGTTTTACCTCCATGTGAGTTTGTCAACCATGCATATTTGTCAAGTAATTTGCATTCTATATATAAAAATATTTGGTGTTCATTCGTACTAAATTTGTTAATTTTTAATTTACAGCTTATTTCGTTTCTTCCTGTGAAATACAGAACATAATGGACACGACACACTACACCTATGGATCACATCTAACTTGGGAGGAGAAGGATGATCTTATCCACTTTGTTATTGGTGTCATAGCTGGTAGGGACATCTTCCCGTATAATTTAGGAACTAGCCCAAATTATACATTGTACAGGACACTAGTGCATAGGTTGAGGGCGGATGACATTCGCCGAAATATCTTGGTAAGAGTTGCTAATTAATTACACTACTACTGTTGCGTAAATGGTATTAATTACATTGCTAACTAGGCTACTATTATGTTCTTCAACAGAAATTGTCATATGAAGTTGTGCCACCGTTGATGCAACCCGAAGGTAATATGACAATAAAAAGCCCCTTCCATTCCGAGTTATCTTTTGCATACTCGACTAAGCGTAAACCACCAAGAAGGCTCCAAACTGAAGCATAGGGACAAATAAAAAAGGATCGCAAGCCACAAGTTGGAGACCGTTGGATCTCTTTGCTTCATCATGGAGACATAGGTGTTATTCTTTTTTATGTCATTTTATCTAGGAGGGAGGAGTAGGTCCTATGAGGAAGGACTATGTCATTTTATCTTTTTTTGTTTTACGAGACTTTAACTTTGTACGATTAAGAAGATGATGATGATTTGTTAGATCTTGTGTAATTCATGGTTTCCTTCATTTGCTTATTAGCTAGCGTCGAGTTCTCTTTATATGTATAGTAGCTAGTAGCGTCGACCAAGCACGAAGAAAGAGAGGTCACTTCTCTCTATTAGCTAGCTAACACAATATGAAACCCCTAAATTAACCATCCAAAACTCTCTGAACCCCTCCTTTCAAAAAAAAACAGCGCCTGCGAGCTGCTGACGCGTGGCCGCCTTTTGGTCCCGGTTGGTGTTACCAATCGGGACTAAAGGTCCTCCTGCCTGGGCTCCCGCAGCGGCCACGTGGAGCCCCTCTAGTCCCGGTTCGTAAGCGAACCGGGACTAAAGGTTTTGCGCTTTAGTCCTGGCCCTTTAGTCCCGGTTCCAGAACCGGGACAAATGGGCCTTTGGAACCGGGACAAATGGGTCGTTTTCTACTAGTGAGCTTTGCTAGTGGACAATCGAGAAAGAGGTGTCTCATTGTTTTAGTTTGATCGCAATAGCAACATCTAGAACTGCCAATGTATCTTCGCTTAATCAAATTATCTTTTATTATTATTACTCCCTTATCTAAACCACATGAATATTTTAATTCTAAGCGACACTTTAGTTTTCCAAATATGCAATCTCGAGATAGGCCCAGAGTTAATTACATTCGTGTACATGGACTTCACTGGAAACACACCATTCGTATATAATTTCTAGTGAATATTATCTTCTTGGTCAAATAGTTGAACATCCATCAATTGTCTAACCAAGTGTAGCCAAGCATTCCAACATTCTCCCACTAGAGACCGCCTGAACCGGATATTTAGCGGTACCGAATGTAATACAACGTACTCTTTCTTACGGTGTGCAATATTATACAGGGAAGAATATTACAAAGCTAGAGGCGTGTCCGCAAGCCAAGTGTCCTTCCAAAATCTTATCGTGGTACCGTTACCAACTAAAAACTTTACCCGCTAGAATAAGGCTACCTTCATCTTCATTAACCTCTTCCAAAAAGGTGAGTCTTTGGGTCTAGCTATAACCTGGGCCAATGTCTTAGACTGTAAGTGCTCATTCCTTAAAATTTGTATCCACATCCCTTCGTTCTCAGTAGATAGTGTGTATAGCCACTTGCTAAGAAGGCATCTATTCTTTACTTCTAAATTCTCAATCCCTAAACCCCATTGGTCTTTGGGTCTGCAGATTATATCTCACCTTGCCAATATGTATTTCTTCTTAGTCTCATCACTTTGCCAGAAGAAACGATATTGATAGAAGTCTAGTCTTTTCCGTACACCTACCTGTACTTCAAAGAAAGATAAATGGAACATCGGCAAGCTTGTCAAAACCGAATTTATCAACACGAGCCGACCTCCGTAAGACATAAGCTTGCCCTTCCAGCAACTTAATCTTTTTTCGAATCTATCTTCAATACATTTCCATTCCTTATTAGTCAACTGTCTATAATGAATGAGAATCCCTAGGTAGCTAAAAGGTAGGTATCCCGTTTCACATCCGAAAAGTTTCTCGTAAGCATCTTTTTCGTCCATTGCTCTCATATAGCAAAACAATTCGATTTTCCTAAAATTTATCTTTAATCCACACAACAGTTCAAATAGGCAGAGTACAAGCTTCATATTCCTAGTTTTTGCAATATCGTGTTCCATGAAAATGATTGTGTCATCTGCGTATTGTAATATGGAGACTTCCCCCTCTACAAGGCATGTGGGACTAATCCTCTAGCTTGGCCATTTTCTTTAGCCCGGCCAATAAGTACCGCCAACATGTCTGCAATTATGTTGAACAACACGGGAGACGTGGAGTCTTCGTGTCTCAATCCTTTATCCGTCTGAAAATAATAACCTGTGTCATCATTAATTTTAATCCCAACACTATCTTTCTGAATGAAAGCGTCGATCTGATCCTTCCAGGATTCGTTGAACCACTCCATGCGTAAAGCCTGTTGGAGAAATGACCATTTGATCTTATCATATGCCTTCTCGAAATCCACTTAAAGATAACCTCATCAAGTTTCTTTGTATGGATTTCTTGCAACGTTTCATGCAAGATGACGACCCCTTCTAGGATGTGTTTTCTAGGCATGAAAGTTGTCTGAGTTGGTTGGACTACCGAATGGGCTATCTGAGGAAGTCCTGGACTAAGAGGTCCTCGGGCCGTCGGCTTGTCTATTGGGGCGGATAGTGGGCCGATCTATGACCATCATTCAAGAACCAAAGACTATGGAACTACCATATCCAGGATGGAAACTTCCCAACCTACCGGTAGAGGATCGGACGACAGGTCCAAGAGGGAGCCTGCTGGCGATGTGTGGGCTGCTAGCTTGGACAAATTATGGTGGTTTGGACCTAGCTCTTCTTGCGCCAAGTTGCCATTCTACCTCATGCCAGCCTCCTCGATCTGGTTGTCGATATTTTTCCATCTTCTTTGTCGAAGATCTACGGGGATTGCGCATGGAGCTCCTAGATATATGAATCGGAAAGGATCCAGTCGTGTGCACCCGTATTATCAGCCACTACAGATTCAAGCGGGCGCAGTGCAAAGTTTTGCTTTCTTGTCGGTGTCATTGGAGATGTTTGAGTCAAGATTACCAAGGCTTTTATACAAGTGGAGAAAGTCATGGCAGTTGCGATTGGAGGTCTTGCAGTTTTGGTGGGAGGGTGTATTGATGCGATGAAGACTGTGTGCCAGGTGTTTGTGACTTTCAAAAGCTGTCTTGGCAGGCGAAGGCGACAACACTAGAGGATTGCATTTTTTGTCATGCTCCTCGAGTACCGAGTCATGATTTTCAGGGTGAAAACCTAAGGTCTAACATTTATTGATTGCGCCTGGCAATGGCCTTATTGAAAGCATTGTTTTTTTTTGGCGAACTTGAACTTTCTCGAAGGTGAAAACCCAAAATCTTTGATTGGGCAACGATAATGTGTGTGCATTTTTTTTGGAGGTGTTCGTTTTAGAGAACTTCTTTTGTAATTTGGATGTTGTCTTCCGTGGTGGTTAGAGTGATGATGCTAGTGACTGGTCACCCTGGCGGGTCCTTTTTTCTTCTGCTTTTTAATTTTGATTTTTAGTTGTTTGTATCTTGGATACCTTTGGACATTTTGTTGGTACAGAGCCGTGTGTAAGTGGTATCTTCACGATATTAATATATATTTTTGTTGAAAATGTAGTGCGTGCCCATTAATCTTGTTTTATGAAAGCCGTTCGGGAATTCCTTCTCGTCTGCTTTCGCCAGGTTCATAGAGTATCTATCTACGTTTGTGACTCAATTTGAAGTGCGTGGGTGTTTATGTGATCTTTATTTCAGGATGGTGGGTAGCTCGTTTATCCATCAACATTACATTCTTGTAAGCATGCCTCTTGTATATATATAAAGGAGGCACTACATTGACTCTCTAGTATATTATCTTAGACTTCACACTTATATTTGTTGTCCTTACCAAGATATGGCGAAGGACTAGAACGCCAGCTAGCTGGAAGTAGTTCGTGTGCAACACATGGGGATTGGGAGGCATCAAGAAGCACATCCTGTATAGTGGATACTAACATCTTTGCTCTAATTGCTACCTCACGTGTCTCAAACGAGAGGAACGCACCATTTGTTGCTTCCTCACAGGGTTTCTCAATTGCACATGATCTTTCTGCCCTAAAAATATTTTCTATCGCTGGAAGGATGAGTGACGGAGCAAACAACCGATCAAACTTGAATCCCCGACGTTGCGGCTCGAGACGAAGAAGTGGTTGAGGAAAGATGCAAACGAAGGAGGCAAGGTCTTTTTTTAGGCAAACGAAGGAGGCAAGTGAATGGCGGGCTAGGCTCTCCTGCTACTTCTCGAGAGGCTGTCGGAGAAGATAGGTCAGTGGGCCCACCAAGTGGCCCATGAATAAACAAGGCCAGCCCACCAGATTTTGAGGCCTGTCCATCACCGTGCCACCTCCCACTGGGAGCCCCTATTCAGCGCCTCAGGCTTCACTGGCGCCGACATGCCCATATGCCACTTTATTTTCCCCTGACCCACGTAGATTATGCATTATATTTCCCCGTAGTTTGCCCGATCGCATCTGAAAAGGAATGAAAAGATGTGAATTCAAAAACATTCATGGATTTGGAAAAAAAAATCATGAATTTTAAAAAAAGGCTCAATGATTTGAAAAAAGTTCATCAATTGTTAAAAAAGATCAATGAATTTGAAAAAATCATCAATTTGGACAGAGGTTGATGGATTTTGATTAAAAAATGTTTAATTGAAAAAATGTTCACCGATTATGAAAAAGAATTCATTGATTTTTAAAAAGTTCACCGAATTGATAAAAGTGCATAAAAATTGAAAAAAAAACTAGTTGATTTGAAAAAAGTTCATCGAACTGGAAACAAATGCGCAATTTGATAGAAAAGTACAGAAAAAAGCAAAAAGGATGAAAAACAGGAAAACAAAAAACAAAAACAGTCAGGAAAGAAACCGACACCGAAAATAGGAAAAAAAACGGATGCACAAAGTATAAAAGAAGAAAATAAAATATATTAACACAATGTGTTGTTGTTTGGTTAGTTAGTGCGAGTTAAAGTTAAGATGGAGCTCGCCAGTTTAATTCTTAGCCGCACACTTTTTCTACGTATTAAAACAAGAAAAAATGGAATGGGCCGGCACAGCACGGGGATGGGTGTGCACCGGTTTGTCAAATGGCCTCAAATAGGAAACATCCCTTCCATAATAGCTTGACCCAAAGATAGGGCATTTCGTATTTGACGCCTTTTGCAACCTACCGCTGGTGACTCCTTTTTACGTCTCCATACACGGAAAGCCTTCGGTTTTGCAAAGTTTCCAGAAGCTTCCCAATCGGATTTTTCCAGTACATAGAAAGATCCAGAATTTTGTTTGCTTTTTAGTTTCATTTGTCTGCTTCTTTTTCTTTAATAATTTTCCTTTTTAATTTATTGATTTTTTTAAAAAAATCAAGAAGTTTTTCAAATTTTATGTACTATCAATGAACTTTTTTTACAAATTGATGGCCTTTTTTCAGATTTGACGCATTCTTTTTCAAATTGGATGAACTTTTTTCACAATCAATGAATTTTTTATCTTTTATTTCTTTTAACAAATCTGATGTTTTTCTAAAAAGTAATTGAAGATATTTTTTCAAAGCCGACGAATATTTTTTTTAAAATTGATGAACTTTTTGTAAATTTGATGACTTTTAAAAACCGATGAAGTCTTGTTAAAATTTATGAACCTTTTCAAATCCAATGAACTCTTTTATTAAAATTGATGAACTTTTTTAGGGCGTGTCCGTTTTGAGCCCCTATTTATCCGTCCGCACAACCACACTCCTTAGTTCCTTCCTCACATATCCGGACAGTTGCACGTTATTAGAGCCTCTCCAGCCATTGGAACCCCAAGAAAACCACCGAACCAACAAAGTTGGTGTCTTGGGGGTGGGCTAAATGCTTCATGCGGCCGAAATAGAAGTGCATGGGGAGGGCATCTTTTCGGCCACGCCCCATCCCAACCAAAAGTTTGTGAGAGAAATGATTAAATGGGCCAAGAAAAAGGACATGTGGGGAGACACGATTCTTCCAAACTTCCGTTGGCGCCCCAAGAGCCCGCCAACGCGTTGGGTTTCGCCTGACTTTGCCGGCGCTATTTTGACGTCCTGAGGGCATTTGGGCCGTTTTTCGGCAAAAAGCGTAGCCGAGCCTAAAAAGGTGTGTTGGGGGCGTCCTGGGGCGGATGGAGATGAAAAGAGAGAAAGAAAAGTTTAATAAAGACAGAGCAAAGGTGGTTTGAGGTGGAAAAAAATGAATAAAGATAGAGCAAAGAGAGAGAAACTCCAGCTATAGATGCTTTAACAAACGTGTGCGCGGAAGGATAGAAAACTGCAACTCATTCTTTCTCTCCTTCTTTTGCGTTGACACAGGTTTGGGACCCTCGCCGTAAACCTTCTTGCCGCCGGTGGATGCTACGCCGAGCTCCCAGGCTTCTTGCCGCCGTAAACCTCACCTTCCCCGCCACAGCCAACCTTGCCCGCATTTCCTACCCGGACCTTCACTTAGCAATAGCACTATTCCACCATGCGCCCGCCGAGGGCGGCGCCCGCTACCTGCTCGACGGAATGCCCCACGGAGCACGGGCCAGCTCCATCGTGCGCGCGCTCAGGGACGACGCGCGCCTCGACGCGGACGCCGTCGCCGCTCTCCACTGCGCGTCCCTCAAGTCCGGCGCGGTGCTGGACCCGCCCGTGCACACCTCGCTCCTCACGGCCTACGCAAGGAGGAGGGGCGACGCGTGTGCCGCCCTGGCGCTGTTCGACGAGGCCGCGCGCCCGGACGTGATCCTGTGGAACGCCGCGCTCGATGCTCTCACGCGGAGCTGCCGTCTGGGCGACGCCGTTGTTCTGTTCCGCCGGATGGCATACGTGCTCGGGTTGTTCGATTCGGCCACCATGGTCATCATGATGTCGGGTGCGTCGCGCGCCAAAGACATGGACCTTGGGATGACGCTCCATGCCGCGGCCGTGAAGAGGCGTGTCGACACTGACCTGAACCTTCAGAATGCTCTCGTGAACATGTACGCGAAGTGTGGGCGTTTCTGTGCTTCGGAGGCTGTGTTTTGGAGGATGCCGTGTTGGGACACCACCTCATGGAATTCTATGATAGGTGGAAGCATGTTCAATGGACTTTCTCAAGTTTCAGCTTGTTACTTCAGAGAGATGATCCGTTTCACGGTTCAGGCAGATGAGGTCACCCTGTCTTCTGTCCTTTCAGCTGCTTCTCGCGCGCATGATCATTTGTCCTTTGGGGAGTCTGTCCATGGATCTCTGGTCAAGCTTGGTTACGAGGACACCGCATCTTGCTCGGTGGCGAATTGTCTGATTACATTTTATTCAGCCCTTGGGTTTCCCAACGATGCAGAGAATGTCTTTACAGCCATTTCCAGTAAAACTTTGGTATCATGGAATGCTATGATCAAGGGATTGCTGGAGAATGAAAAGGTCAACGAAGCCCTCTTTGTTTTCCAAGAAATGATATCAGGGTACCAGCCAGATCATGCCACTTTGGTGACTGTAATTTCTGGCTGTGCTGATCAAGGACTACTCTGTGAAGGGAAAGAAATCCACGGATACATAGTCAGAAAAAGCCTTCTCCATGAGGAGTCTTCTATAGGAAACAGCTTACTTGGCTTATATATGAAATGTCATGACTCACTTACTGCTAAGCTTTTGTTCAGGACAATGCCAATAAGAGATCTGATCTCATGGAACACAATGCTTTCTGGTTACTCAAGAGATAACTTGCTGGGACTAGAGGCTCAAGCTATGTTCAAGGAGCTGCTTTCTGAAGGTTTAAAATGCACCTTGACCACTATACTTGCTGTTCTACCTTCATGCTCTTGTCCAGAAGACCTTAGCTTTGGCAAAGGAGTTCACTCTTTTATCCTGAAGTATGGATTTGTGACTGCAGTTTCAGTTGTTAATGCGTTGATGCACATGTACATATGCTGTGGGGACACACTGGCTGCCTTCGCGCTGTTGGAAAGAATAATGTTGGTGTCAGATATTATTTCATGGAATACAGCCATAGTAGGCTGCGTACAGAATGGCCTACATGGTGACGCCTTGGAAGCCTTTCGGTTCATGCATTCATCTTTGCCAATAAATCCTGACAGCATTACACTAGTTAGTGTTTTATCAGCATGTGGAACTCTTAAACTGCTCTCCCTAGGAAAGTCCATCCACTGCATGTCACTGAAGCACCTGCTTGCATGCAATTTGAGGGTGAAGAATGCCCTGTTAACCATGTATTTCCGGTTTGCCGATACAGAAAGTGCCGAGTCAATCTTCTATAGTCCTGGAGATATAAATTTGTGCTCCTGGAATTGTATGATCTCTGGCTTTGCACAGAATAATGATGGCTGGAAAGCATTGCAGTTCTATCAGAAGATTGAAGACTTTGTGCCTGATGAAATGTGTACAGTCAGTATCATCTGTGCTTGCACTCAACTCGGGGATCTTAGATATGGAAAGAGCATACATGGGCATGTGGTCAGGTCCGATCTTCAAAATAATATTTTTGTTTCAGCATCGCTAGTTGATATGTACAGTAAGTGTGGAAGACTCAATGTTGCTGTCAGAGTATTTGAGTCCTCTGCTGAAAAATCAATTGCTTGCTGGAACTCCATGATATCAGCTTTAGGATTTCATGGGCATGGGTTGCGATCAATAGAACTTTTCTGCAAGATGATTCAGTCTGGGATGACAGCCACAAGAAGTACTTTTATTGCTCTTTTGTCAGCTTGCAGTCACTCTGGACTCACTGATGAAGGATGGGAGTATTACCACCTTATGTCAGAGAAATTTGGGATTACTCCAACAGCCGAACACCATGTATGCATCGTAGACATGCTTGGGCGTGCTGGTCGGCTGCAGGAAGCACAGAAATTTGTGGAGAGTTTACCATCCAAGGAAGCACATGGAGTTTGGGGTGCACTGTTAAGTGCTTGCAGTAGCAAGGCTGAACTCAAGATGGGCGAGTCCATCGCAAAGCATTTGCTCTGCCTGGAACCTGAAAACAGTGGTTATTATGTGACAATTTCTAACCTGTATGCCAATCAAGACATGTGGGATGGTGCAGTCAAGGTTAGAGACATTTTGCAAGATAAAGGATTGATGAAGCCCCATGGTCACAGTATTGTTGGATGGTTGGCCAAGGAACCATGGAAGCTATGCTGTCCCAGAAAATTTTGCACTAAATTACCAAAGGTGCACGTTCCCTTCACCATTTCTGGTCATGCAGATTCGCTCAAGCGTGATACAGTTATCTGACTAGTTAGCTCAATTCTTTCTGGTCACACACTTTTCCTTGAATAGTAATGAAATGATTGAACCTGTTTACATAGTATGTCACATGAATTTCCTCGTTTGCCCTTCAAATTTTTGTTCCAATTCTGAACTTCTATAATTGTTATGCTGTTTGTGGATTGATCATTGTTGAACTAATTATGCAAGTATATTACTGGGTATAAACAAAACAAA
The DNA here is from genome assembly GCA_022496015.1 of Hordeum marinum. Classification (NCBI taxonomy): domain Eukaryota; kingdom Viridiplantae; phylum Streptophyta; class Magnoliopsida; order Poales; family Poaceae; genus Hordeum; species Hordeum marinum. The sequence goes on along the minus strand of CM039674.1, from coordinate 510,249,064 downwards.
AATCAGATTGTATTCCAAAGGTTTTCGTCCTTTAAGGAATAGAAAATTAAATAAAAATAAATGGGATGACAAGCTGTCATATTGCTCTGTTATTTTCCTGAGCCAAACAAGCTTATGCCTGTGAGAAAAAAAAGTCGATCCAAAGTATGTTAACGAGCTCAAGTGTTTATATGTCATATTATTATTTTTGATGTCCTTCATTACATCATGTAGATTACTTTTCACATGTGTGACCGACACTCTAGCATGAAAAAAATGCATCCATTTCTTAAAAAACTATCTGATTCATGTATGTGGCCCTGTTAACCAGCCCACTTAATGTAATCTCAATTGCAGGGAATATGTTTTGTGCACTTCTGCGTCAATATGTTGTGATAAGTCAACTTTGCACCATTCAGCCAACGACCATTCAGAATCTGGCATACCGGCACTTGACACCGTCCTCCAGGTTCAGCAGGTGGCTTCTGCGGGTAAGCTCGATGCTGGACACCGAGCATCATCATGGGTCTCCATGTGGCAAGTTTCTTTTTCTAATCTTTGTACATTTTTGCAGAAGATGCTAACCAGTGGTTTGTCTGTACAGCAAACATAACACACTCGAGAGCCAAGGAAAAGCAAAGATCCAACTGTATGAAAATGCTGCAATGATGGTGCCGAAGCCCGGCATGTTACAGCTCGGTCTGGATTGACAGAAGAAGACACATCACAACAAAGTCATATATAGTGTAAGTATTAAGGTGTGATAACTGGAGGAGCAGACAAATTAGTGGTGGTTATAAGTGGTTGAGATCGTCGGCTCGGCTTGTCCTGGGGAGCAGTTCCATCTGTTGTGCATCATTCACGGGCTGGGTTTGGGTTAGGAGACATGGAGCATGTGGCCGCCCTTGAAGCCAGCCTAGAAAATACTACAGCTACTCTGGGGTGGACAGCAATTAATCACCTCCTTTCTCTCTCCACAACTCCAGCATGCAAGTATCTCTCTCTCTCTCTCTCTCTCTAACATTTCTAATCACTAGTAAAGCTTGTGTCGGTCTGGAATTTGGCTACTGGACAGTCCTTCTTGGGGCAAGATTTGTTGTCACTGGGCAGTATTCTCCAGTTATGTTGTGCACATGGGCATGGAGGAAGCTACGGCTAAGCTAGGAGCAATACACTAGTACTCCAGCTCTGAGCTACATTGGCATTTCCGTAGTCTGGTCATTCCTCTGCCATATATGATGCAGCACATCTGATAAAGACAATTGCTTTCTGGAAAGGCAACTGCTGGCTCTGTGCACAGAAGAGAGTATATGTGGCACCTGTGTTTGCACTCTGCAGTTTCTTTCCAGAATCCAGATTAAGAAGTTGCCATTTGGATCAGTTTTACACCCAAAAAAAGAAAACAGAGAATTCATAATATTTTAGTCTTGAGGATGTGCAGAGTAATGTACCTATGATGTGACATAAAAATTGGTTGGAATGGGATAATGTGGCTAGTTTGGGTGAAGCGAAGCTGCGTGAGGTATTGTTTATGCCGATTGCCCAAGCACAACATTCATTGATTAGCTTTGCTAAAGATGTTTTGGTTATCATGAAAGAGGAAGCAATGAGGCATCGCATCATCCTGCGACTGACAGCGCTTTGGGTATGTATGTACCATGTAGCAGAGTGCCTCAAATCATTCAGGCACATCCTACGTCTCATTATTAAAAGCAGATCAAGGCTCCTAATGTTAATTTGGTTCCTTTCTCTTTTATAGGTGAAGACCAACATATCTGCATCGCTTTTCGTCGATAACTGAGCAAACCTAGGGTTTTAATTCCACATGGTCTATCTATGCCGAGGTTTCAGAAATCGAATTAAGCAGGTCGTTCCTCTGCTTTGGAAGTTAAAATATGCAGGAGCCGACATGACAGCTCTCTTCGGGAAGGACTGACAGTGCAACTTTCAGTTTGTCTAGTGTGTGTCTTGTAGTGATGGATCCATTTATGGCCTTGTCCATCATTCCTTGGCCTCATGGTTGGCAAGTGCACACCAATGAATACATATGTCAAGAGGGCATTTTGTAGCTTCATTTTTACCATTACATGGTGCATTTTTTCTGTATGGCAAAGTTCATTTGGTACGCACCATTACTTTTTAAAAGAAAAACAAAGTGAATTCATTCCAACCTATGGCACTGGACTTTTTTTTCTCTCTATTGGTGCGTAGTTGAAACGAGGAGGACCTTCCTACTATTGGCTACCTCTATTTGATAAGCAATTACCCTCGGGGGCGGTGATGCCTGTTGCCGGTGGCTGTTTGGCGGATTTTAGCGTGACTTCAAAGTTGTTATGGGGAGAAAATCATTGGTGGTCGTCTGTGGCGAAGTTAGAGCCGCTTGTTGATGGAGGAGTGATGAGGATGATGTTACTATTGCTTCACACATCTCTTCCGGGGAGGACAACACCGGCGGTCGTCTATGGCAAAGTTTGAGCCGCTCGCTTTTGAAGTAGTGATGATACTACGGCTTCTCACATTTGTTGCGGTGGGGTTGTCACTGATGGTCGTGGATGGCAAAAATCGGACCACTCACCCGAGGAGGAGTGATGACGATGATGTTATTGTGATATGTTGGCGGTGTCTTTTCCTTAGTGATGTGCATGGCATTTTTTGTGTGTGCCAGATTGGCCGGTGCTGCCCCCAGGATGTTGTGTTCCATGTGGGATAGTATGAACAGTTGTATTGATTTTAGCCCGACTTTTCATAACTAATAGGAAAATTATGTTTTTCTTATTTAGTAATGTTGAATATTTGAGAAATTTTCCATTAAATTCAATAAAAAATAGTAGATAAAATATGATAATCATAATAAAGGTGGTAATCGAATCAAGTAATAAAGTGATGTAACTTGTCATGCAACCGGGTAAATAAAGGACAAACATCATGTTCATATTGATTGCTACTAATAGAAGACCAAATGCAAACCCTAACAGAAGGGAGAAGGACACATACGTTGGCGGGTGGAGAAGAGGCAGACACTGTTACACACCAATTCACACAATTGATACATTGCATGTGCCGTCCTAGGAACCACTCCGGCACGAGACTTAACAAATCTTCATATTACAACATAGACATAAAAATACAAGGGTTCGGATAATTATTAAGGTAAGGCTTGATAAAAACAAGCTCCTAAGAACATAATAACTCATCAAATTACAGCGGATGACTTCGACTCAGGCACCAAGGGAGTTTGGATAGACTCCATTCCGAAGGGTTCTAACTTAACCACTATTCCCTAGCACACTCTCAATCAGTTCCTTCTGGAAGAAGGAAGATGAATCTTTTCTTCATATCTGTCCATATCAACGACCCAGTGAGTACTTTGAAAGTACTCACAAGTTAACCCATATATCGCCAAGCAGAGCAATGCGTGGCATGTAACGAAATCATAGTAGTTCTAGCTATCATGGCATAATGAGTCACCTAACATTCTAACAAGTATTAAGATAAAGCATACAGATAGTTTTATAATGTTTAAATGTCTGTCATGATCATCCCGAGATCATGGACAAATTTGCATAGTCTCCGAGACCAACATTTTCACATGTCTTACCGAGCCTTGCATAATCACGGCCATTCCATGGTTTAATTGTTATCCCTCAACCAACATAACTGATAGTCCTACTGTTAGAACAATTTAACTGATAGTCCCCTGTAGCGCGGGGCGGCAAAGGGCGCTACTGCTACGGATTTAGCAGTAGCATCGGTTTTCGATAACAGCTACTACTACAGATTGCCCTTGTCGGTCGCGATGGGACCACTTAGCAGTAGCGCCGGGTGAGCAGACCGCGCTACTGCTACCTGGCTACCTATAGCGTCTGTTGGTGCCCGCGCTACTACTACTTAGCAGTGGCGCTGTCCGTTGGTCCCGCGCTACTGCTAAAATCCTATCTATAAGCTTTTCCCTAGTAGCTGAAAGGACGTGTATGTCGCCTAGAGAGGGGGGGGGGGTGAATAGGCGCTTTAAAATAATTACGGTTTAGGCTTGAACAAATGCGGAATAAAACTTTCGTTTAATTAGTCAAGCACAAAACCTAAAACAACTAGGCTCACCTATGTACACCAATAACTTATGCTAAGCAAGGTATACAACTAGGTGATAGCAAGATATATAACATAAACAATGTGGCTATCACAAAGTAAAGTGCATAAGTAAAGGGGCTCGGGTAAGAGATAACCGAGGCACGCGGAGACGACGATGTATCCCGAAGTTCACACCCTTGCGGATGCTAATCTCCGTTCGGAGCGGTGTGGAGGCACAATGCTCCCCAAGAAGCCACTAGGGCCACCGTAATCTCCTCATGCCCTCGCACAATGCAAGATGCCGTGATTCCACTAAGGGACCCTTGAGGGTGGTCACCGAACCCGTACAAACAAGGTTGGGGCAATCTCGACAACTTGATTGGAGGCTCCCAACGACACCACGAAGCTTCACCACAATGGAATGTGGCTCCGAGGTGACCTCAAATGCTCGAGGCAATCTCCACAACCTAATTGGAGACCCCGAAGCTTGCCTGGAGCTTTGCACCACAATGATTGAGCTCCAAGGCACCACCAACCGTCTAGGGCGCCAAAGCACCCAAGAGGAACAAGCTCTAGGGTGCACAAACACCCAAGAGTAATAGCTTCTCAACTTCTCACTTCCACGTATCACCGTGGAGAACTCAAACCTATGCACCAAATGCAATGGCAAGGGAACACGGAGTGCCCAAGTCCTTCTCTCCCAAATCCTAACAAAGCAACTAATGCTAGGGAGGAAATGAGAGGGAACGAAGAAGAACACGAAGAACTCCAAGATCTAGATCCAAGGGGTTCCCCTCACTTAGAGGAGAAAGTGATGGGTGGAAATGTGGATCTAGATCTCCTCTCTCTTTTCCCTCAAAAAGGAGCAAGAATCATTGGAGGGATTGAGAGATAGAAAGCTCAAAGAAGGTCAACAATGGGGAAAGAACACGAGCTCCAAGGATGAGGTTCAATGGGGAAGAAGACCCCCTTTTATAGGTGGGGAAAAATCCAACCGTTACCCACTTGCCAGCCCCGCACATTATGGTAGTACCGCAGAACCCACGGTACTACCGTGATGGCTTACGGTACTACCGCGGGGCAGTGCGGTACTTCCGCCAAATAGCACTACAGCGCTAGCGGTAGGACCGCCACAGCGGTACTACCGCGAGCCCGTGCGGTACTACCGCACGGCTCGGCAGAGGCAGGTACTGGAGGCGCACGGAAGTAAAAAATTACTTCCGTGCCAACCTCTGCATAGGAAACTGTGCGAAAAAAGTCCGCACGGTAGTACCATGCAGGAATCACGGTACTACCGCAGCAGGGCGGATGTAAAAAATTACATCCGTGCAACATGAGGTACTACCGCACTCGGGGCGGAAGTAAAAAATTACTTCCGTGCCACTTGCGGTACTACCGCTCGGGGGAGCGGTACTACCGCTCGGGGGAGCGGTACTACCGCTCGGAGGAGCGGTACTACCGCAAACCTCAGAACAACAACACCAGAACTGTCACAACTTCTGCAAGCGAGCTCCGAATTGAGCAAACTCAAGCTTGTTGGATTCAGGTTTTCTTAAGAAGAGACAGTAAAAGAATGCCAAAGGAGAAGAGATGAGAAACCTCTTACAATGAAGAATCGGCAATAACTCCAACATCGAAAACATCATAGAATATGCATATGGACTCCGTTTTCGATGAACTTGAGCTAGTCATGAAGTTGACCATAAGATCAAGAAACCTCAAAGAGAAAAACCAACCAAGAACCAAGAAAGATGATGATGCCAAGAATGCAATGGTCTGAGCTCTCAACGAACGATACGATCAAGCTACTCACTTGAGAGCCCCCTTGATAGCACGGTTACCTACCCTATAACCCAGTCTCCCAACTACCACTATGAGACCGGTAAAATAGAAAACCCTATCAAGGTCAAACCTTAGCCTTGCGCATAGTCCACTTGATCTAGATGATGACGATCCTGACTTCCTCAAGATGGACCACCTTTCTTGATTGCGTTGGCTTGATGAAGACTAGATGATTGCTCCCCCATACTCCACTATGGGTGAGCTACTATGCGGCACATCTTCACAAGTCCATTGTCACCACAATGGACGGCAAGCTTCAAGTCTGATCTCTCTGTGATGCTTCACTTGAACTTGCACACCGCAACCTTGATAATGATCACCACTTGACGTCATCTTCCATGGGTTGTATGGGATCTTCCTCTTGATGCAATCCCATGGAAATATGCCTAACCCCACAAGGAACTCTCACAAGGAAATGGGTTAGTACACAAAGCGTAATGGACAATGCTTACCATACCATGGGATCACTTGATCCCTCTCGGTACATCTTGTACGCTTTGTGTGTTGATCACTTGATTCACTCTTTGACTTAGTCTTGATCAACCTTGTATCTTATCTTCTCTCTTCATAAAGATGATGTCTTGAAGGTAATCATGAATGCTCACACTATCTTCTTCTTCAAGACATGATTGCAATAAGCTCAACTCTCACATGACCAAACTTAGGATAAACCATGAATATCACCTTGGTCATCATATAAACTCCTTGAAACCCAACAGATGGACTTCAAGAAGTGCCTATGGACAAATCCTTCGAATATAACTCAAGGCAACCATTAGTCCATAGGGGTGTCATCAATTACCAAAACCACACATGGAGAAATGTGCTCTTACAGTAGCGACATCAAGAGCAATTTTATCCATGTTCCTAGCCATATCATCAACTTTATGTAACTTTTCTTCTACCATAGTATTAAAAATATTTTGAGAACTAATAAATTCATTAATGATGTTCTCAAGATCAGTAGGTATCCTATTATTATTATTTGATGAATTTCCATAGGAATTACCATAAGACTTGCCATAATTATGAGAGGAATTATCGGGATACGGCCTAGCATTGAAATTACCTCTATAAGCATTATTGTTGAAATTAATTCGAGAGACAAAGTTCACATCAATAGGATCATCATTTTTCTCAATCAAAGTAGATAATGGCATATCATTGGGATCAACTTGAGCATGTTGACTAGCAACCATATTCATAAGAGCATCCATCTTATCACTCAAAGTAGCGATTTCCTCAACAAAATCTACCTACTTACCAGTTGGAGCTCTTTAGGTATACCATTGACAATAATTTGTTATGATATTGTCCAGAAGTTTCGTGGCCTCTCCTAATGTCACCTCCATGAAGGTACCACCTGCAGCAGAATCTAGAAGATTTCTAGACACAAAGTTTAGTCTCGCATAGAAATTTTGTATAATCACCCATAAACTTAAACCATGTGTGGGACAATTTCTAATCATCAATTTCATTATTGCACATGCTTATGAAACATGTTCTTTCTCATGTTGTTTAAAGTTCATAATTTGATTACGAAGATAAATAATCTTAGCGGGAGGAAAATACTTGGCAATGAAAGCATCTTTACACTTATCCCATGTTCCAATACTATTACAAGATAAAAATAAAAACCAAGTTTTAGCTTTGTCTCTTAGTGAAAAAGGAAAGAGTTTTAATTTTATAACATCATTATTCATATCCTTTTTCTTTTGCATATCACATAATTCAACAAAGGTGTTGAGATGGGAAGTTGGATCCTCATTAGGACTTCTTGAAAATTATAGTTTCAAGAAGTGTGCATATCGCATATCGCATATCCTGTTGGCTTGGGGGCACCCCGTGTGCCCTCCAGTCTTCCTCCGAAGCTTCCAACTCTTTATTTTGTCGAGAAAAAATCATCAAAAAGTTTCGGGGTATTTCTACTTCGTTTGGTACAGTATTTCTGAAAAGCCAAAAACATGCAAAAAACAACAACTGCCACTTGACATTGGTTTAATAGGTTAGTGCTAAAAATAATATTAATCAACAATAAATGCCTAAAAAGCATCCTCGAATGATAATATAATAGCATGGAACAATAAAAAATTATAGATACGTTGGAGACGTATCACTGCTCACGGATCTGCCATGGCCTATAGCTGCATGTCTTAGTAATTAAACCCACTTCATACCTCTACTCCTTGTTTTTATTGTTAGTATATGTTACCTCATCCTCGTATGGTGCCCGTCTAATGCATTCCATCTCCAATCCTCTTGCCCAGTCATGCAATGCCTTTATCATAGACAGGATTATGACATGGCTAACATATTGTGTATCTACAATTATGTTATGCAAATCAATCTTGAACATGATCATCTGCCTAATCTTGTCAAATACTTGCCACAACATAAACCCTTTCACTGACTCAATTTTTTGAATTGAAACACTTGGCAAGGTTATTGATCACATATTCTACCTTGCATATTTCATTGAATTTGCTTCTTGACCACACATTTTCATGATGTGCTTTCATGTATTCCCGCACAACCAATTTTTCAGCATACAAAACTCTCAAGTGGTGCTCATGCTTCCTCAAGCTGCAAGTGTATAATGCAGGACATAGTTTCTCATCATACACTTTACCCCTGAATTTCCTTGTAAAATTAATTAGTAGCTAGGTATCTCAAACATTCTCTATGCTCAACTCTAGGGAATACTACATCTACTGCAGTCTCTAAACCCTTGCAAGTATCTGCGTGTATAGCCAATCATAATGGTTGGCCTATATTGTTGAGTAATTTCTTCAAAAACCACACCCAAATTTCCTCCGACTTCATCTCCAACACACCATATGTCACTGGAAAAAGCTAGTTGTGTGCATCAACTACACAAGCAACTACTAGGTGTTCCATATATCTTCCATTCAAAGTTGTTGCTTCCACAGCCAAATAAGGCATGCAACATTACAAAAACCCTTCCAGCAAGCCTTTAAACAAAGAAAATCCCTCCTGAAACATTCCTTCTCAAATGCCTCCCTTTAATTTTGTATTGCACTATATGCTTGTCTGGCTCTACAACATTGCGTGGACTTGCCATCTCCACTTCAGCTTTGTAGGTGTACAATAAAGAAAACCTTTCATTCCATGGACCATTAATTCTTTCAAGAGCCATTTCCTATTCATAGAAAATCCTCATGTATGGTATGCTCATCTTATACTTACCACACAACAACTTGTGACATGCTGTAGGACCAAGTGTCTTGGTGTCTCTCTAAGCCAATCCATGATAGCATCTGCCACCCATCTAGTATTTGCTAATTTTGTTGATTGGGCCTTGCCCGCTCCAGGTGGGAAAGTGTGCATATGTGTGTTCAGTTTGACCTGAAATTCATTGAAACACGTATATCAAAGAAAATGGATCAAGCATCACCTTAACTATTGTTGTGTGCGAAATGAAATACCTGAATATATTTACTACTATGCATATGTGAGGCATGCAACCTCCACCTCCACCTCTCATATGGACAGTGAACCATCAATCTTCTGGGTTCACTCTTGTCAATCACAAAATCATTCTATGTGAGAATGAAGTATGTAGTCAGTGCATTCCGATAATCCGTCATCGATACAGATATTGTTCTAGGAGTAGCTTATGATCTTTCCCGTCCCACTCAATTGTTGGCATGTCCCCACGGGTGTATTCGTCTGGAATCAACATCTCAACGTTCTCATCCTTCTCTTCTAGGAGTAGCTTAGGATCTTTCCCGTCCCACTCAATTGTTGGCAGCCCCTCACGAGTGTATTCGTCTGGAATCAACATTTCAACGTTCTCGTCCTTCTCTTCATCATCAATGTCATCACATCTAGCCAGACCGGTTGGTTCCTCCTCCTCCGAGTATTCATCCTGCATTGCGTGTTTGCTGAATTCATTAACCAGTTCAGGGTACATCCTCATCATTGTTTCGAGGCACTTGCTCGCGAGGATGTGCATCATCTTCTAGATCGAATGCAACGCTGGCCTGACTCTCACTACAAGTAGGTCTAGCCCGTCCGTACCTACGAGGAGTGTGGGGCCCATTACTATTAGCAGAGTTATCAGCCGTGTCACCCTTTCCCTTCTTCCATTCTTTTTGTGGCTGTAGCACTTGGATTTCAATTTTACGGAAATGACTGTCAGCATTCAAACAAAAAAGGATTTCTAGAAGCTCGTCGCAAGTTAGTGGCACACTTTTTTTCTCAATGCTATAGAAATATTTCAGATTAACATCACCGGCTTGGCTCCAGGGATAATCAGAACATAGGGATTTGCATAAATCTTTAAACTAAATTATTGTTTCTACCACCTTTGGATAGAAAAATCCAGTCAAATGATGCACCTTTGTACCTCGCAAGATGCTAGTTTCCATTCTAACTACGAGCCGAAAGGCAAGCACTGGATCAACCCTGCAGTTAGGTAGGCAATAATTTAGTCAGCCAGGCAACAATTCACGTGCCCATTGGTCAAATGCTAGGCGTATTGTTGAGTTAGATCGCACATTACAAGGGGTTCGAGGCTTACCTAGCTGGAATCCATGAGTTGTTTGCTGCTCCAGGTTCGACCCAATCCTCCCCACAGTCGATGGAACGGAGGCCGGTGTCCCTCGACATTGCCCAAGCTCAAGCTGCTGCCTTAGATAGATCCCCTCGAGCCGCTACAAGCCTGGGGCCTTGAACACGGTGAATCAGTGCATCGTGGGCGAGGGTTCCTGTCGATTGCTGGCTAGATTGGAGAACGGTGGTGTGCTGTGTGATTAGTGGTGGGGGGTTATGTGTGACACAGCCTTTCTTCAGTCGACCTGCCGGATATTAGCGGATGATGCGGCGGTGGTGGTTGTGTCAGGAACGAATCGAGTAAGGCCTGTTCGAAATGGGATGAGAGAGAGAGAGAGATGTCCACTTGCATAGGCCCCACTAGTCAGGATATCACGCGGACCCACAAGTCAGGAGGTAGCGGTCAAAGGCTTTGACCGGGCAACAGTGCAACGTTCAGGCTTTTTTGAGCAGGTGGTGGATGGGGAGGACAAAAATGAGCAAAATTGTTCATTTGGGCAAAACTGAGCACAAACTAAGCAATTAGGGACACATAAATAGAAATCCTCAACTATTATAGCCTACATATGACATCCATGGAAATGGGAACTGTATCGTCGTTAGTCCATGTCATACAAAAAAAAAAGTTTATGCCATGCAAAGGGTGAAAACCTGTTATCTTTTCAAGTGTTCGTAGGTTGATATATTTTTGCAAGTGTTCGTAGGTTGATATAATCTCCACTGACTTGTGTTAGTCAAGTCCACCACATAATTAGTCATCCAAACCTAATTTTGTCACCACGTGAATTGATCCTTATGTGAATTGATCTTCATCCACGACAATTAGTTTCCAGAATGTAAGTAGGTATGTACCATGTAGCAGAGTGCCTCAAATCATTGGGACACATCCTATGTGCCATTATTAAAATCAGATCAAGAGCCTAGCAAGCATAGCTCCTAATGCTAATTTTGTTCATTTCTCTTTTAGAGGTGAAACCACATGATCGACATCTTCTTACCCATGTGAAGCTGCACATGTTTGACGTATAGTGTTTCCCTGGATAACTGACCAAAACTAGTGTTCTAGTTCCACATAGTTTATACTGCCTCCATTCTAGGAATGGAGGTTGTTGTATATGCAAAGGTTCCACAAATCCAATTAAGCAAGTTGTTAATCTCCTTTGGAAGTTAGTATATGAGAGCCGACATGACAGCTCTCTTCGGGAAGGACTGGCAATGAAAGGTTCAGTTTGTCAACTCCTTCCGTCTAGTGAAGAGTGTATGTTTGAGTTTAAAACGTGTCTATAAAAATGCATTTCTATCTTTCCAATGCATTGTAAGGTAGACAAAAAATGCTTCTCTCTCATCACACGGTAATTAAGACCAATAACGTTCTATATATGATCTCCTTAATTTTTACATGCACTTAATTTAATTTATTGGGCGTTGGGTAATTAAAGATGAGAGAGATGGTGACTTGCACATTTTCAATGCATTTTTTATTTCACTTTATAATTGTCCTACAAAATTTATATGTACACTTTTCACCAGACGAAGAGAGTGGTGTGTATCTTGCAGTGATGAATCCATTTATGTCCTTGTCTCCGTCGTTCCTTGTGGCCTCATGATGTTGGCAAGTTCATTGGAAGGGGTCATTATTCAGAAAAAAATGGAATCCATTCCAACCTATGACACCGGTTTCTTAATTACTCACTCCTTAAGGAAAAACAAAATCTTTTAGATCACTACTTTAGTGATCTAAAAGATCTTATATTTCTTATAAAGGGGGTATTTTTTATCGAAGTGTGGTTGAACGAGGAGCAGACCTTTCTATTATTAAAAACAAAATCAGATCAAGAGTAATGATGATGGTGTGTTGTCACTTCACACATTTCTTACATGCGGCGGCGGGGGGAGGGGGTGTCTTGTCTGCGGAAAAGTCAAAGAAATCTCGCTTGTGAAGGAGTAATGGCGATGACGTTGTTATGTGCGGTGAAGTGTTGGTCGTATGCAGCAAAGTCAGAACAATCTCGCTTGTGGAGAAGTAATGGCGATGATGTTGGTGTGGCTTTACACAGTTGTTGCGCACGCGGGGGGAGGGGGTCGTTTGTGGAGGAGTAATGGCATTGACGTCGTTGCGGCTTCGCACATTTGTTGTGTGCGGCGGGGGAGGGGGGAGGGGGTCGTATGTGCTAGATTCAGTGCAATCTTGCTTTGTGGATGAGTAATGATGATGATGTTGTTGTGGGCGACAGGAGATTTGTAGGGGGGGGGGGAGGGTTGTCACCGTCGGTCCTCTGTGGCGAAGTTAGCGACGCTCGCCTGTGGTTCGAGGTTGTCATTTTCCATCACAACTGGTGTGAAAGGTTGTATCGGTTTTAGCTAGACATTTCATAATTATCTGGGAAATTATATTTCTCTCAATTAAACATTAATAACTGGTTTAAAAAGCCTATGTAGTTACCTAATATAACTTCACAAAACTGGTAATAATTACCTCAGATTGAGTATTATAGCCTATGACGTGCACGGAAAAGGAGAAATGCATCATTTCTATGCAATGCAAAGGGTGAAAACGTAAAAGAAAAATCCGGCGTTCGTAGGTTGACATGATCTGCACTATCTTGTGTAAGTCAAATCCAGCACGCATAACTAGTCATCGAAACCTAACTTTGTCACCACGTAAGTTTTTTATTGTCACCACGGAGTTGATCGTTATCTTCTCCAAAGATAATCAGATAACAAGTCATCACATAATCGTAAGTACAATATATTAACAAGCAAAAGTAGTACCATCTGTAACTCTATCCAATAAGATTTAAAATATACAAAAATCACATAATGTAATTGTTTTACAAAATATGCTCATAAATATCTCAGCCATCTTACCAAACTTGTGGACCAAGATCAGAAGGTTTATGTGTCGAATTACGAAATTTCAAAGCAGTAGGGGAGGGGGGAGGGTTTAACAAGACTGTTACAAGAAAAATCATCGCATAAAAGTAATCCGGTACATTTCTTTCTCCACCAGACCAGATATCTTTGGTGACACCTTAATTTTTGACACGGTGTGGACCGAAGCTTCGGGCGACTTTCTACCCGCTAGATACAATATTTGCCCGGCTTGCGCGGCGCGCTTACAACCCATCTTGGATATAGAAGACGCAGGGATCCCACCTCGAGGCCATGGCCGTAATTCTCCATCATCGAGTTTCAGGCTTACAATCCTGTTGCGTGATAAAAATTTCAAAATAACCAAGGATTAATTGATAACGTCACAATAAAGACCATCGCATAAAAACAACCTACCACCAGAGCGTAACCTCGAAGGTGACGCCCTCCGGCTGTCATGGTGACGCCCTCCTCTTTGGGGCGTTCCGGAAACGTAACCTCGACGACTTCCTGGCCGCTAGCTACAAGGCTTGGCCGTCCTCAACACCGCTAGAGCGACGCACCACCCGCTCGTCAAAGCGCACGTGATCCAGCATCCCCGAGATTTTCACACACACACACAAATAAAAAACAAAATAAAAAGGATACAATCTTTTTGTTGACATGAATTTCACAACGAATTTTCGAATGAAAGAAGAAGGAGAAAGAGAGAGGAGGGAGGCGCAAGAAAACCGTTGTAATAGCAAAACAGAAGGAGATCACAGGGACTGGACAGCGAACCCCAACTGCTCCCTCTCCCTCTCGCATGAATATGATATTGTAGTCAGTCATACTGGCGCTGGCTCTACAACCGCAACGACTCCGACTCCTCCTCCTACATCTGACGGACGGACGGACTACGTGCATATCCATTGCCAATTATTAATTGCTCCGGACGCCAACTCCCTCCATCACCTCCACCCCCGGACAGCCCCCGCCCCAAAAAAACAAACCAAGAAATAGACCTGCAGAGCAGCGCCGGAGGCCAGTTGAGTTGAGCCAGCCAGCCGGTCCGAGCGAGCAGGGCAGCGGCGGCGCCAGTCGCTTCCGGAGGGCGGTGAATGGCGGAGGACGGCGAGAAGGCGGCGGCGGTGGTTGGAGTGGGAGGCGGTGGAGCGGGGGACGGGGAGCAGGAGCGGGAGGAGCAGAGCGTGAAGCTGTTCGTGGGGCAGGTGCCCAAGCACATGACGGAGGCGGAGCTCGCCGCCATGTTCAAGGACGTGGCCGTCGTCGAAGAGGTCACCGTCATCAAGGACAAGGCCACCAAGGCCTCCCGAGGTGCGTACGCCGCGGATCCGACCGCCCCGCCGGATCTGGCGCCCTGCCGCGCCCCGGCGCAATGCCTGCCGGGGGGGGGCCTTTCTTTCCCGTCCCGCGCTGCTCCCTCGCGCCAAAAGTTTTCGAATCTTTTCTCCGGGCAGTTCCTCCTCCTCCGTCCCGTGCTCTGCGGCGGCTCTCCGGCGCAATGCCTGCCGCCGGAGCGACCGAAGCTTTGAAGCGCTCGACGGAGATCTCGCGGTGAACCGTCCGGGCGCTGCGGTTTTCAGCTCGAATTTGAGCTCTGCCGGGCCGGAGTCGCCTTGAGCTTGCTAGATTTGCTCCAATGCCGCTGCCAATTTTGCCGTTAAATATTTTCTCAAGTTCTGTTTTTTTCTTCTTCTTTTCCCTAGGGGGGCCTTTTTTTTTTGGATTGGAAGCAATGCAGCTACGAATGTGCTATACATTTGTGTGATTTTGGGGGTATTTTGTAGGTAGATTGGACCTAAGTTTTCAAGCTCCAAACTAACTGCGATATACCATAAGTGATTTTTGTCCTGCTACACGTGGTTAGTGGAGCGGATGCCCAAAGTTTAGGAACCTTCCCATGCTTTTCAGGGAAGTTGTTTGTTGGTACCACCCCAGACGTTGACACGCCAGATTTGCGCTGGTTTCCTCAGCTTTGCGGCACTGCAGCCTGATACAGTAGTGTTTCTCTGTTGCTTGATGCTTTATTCATAATATCCTTCTTCCTCATAATCTGACCTTTTGATGCAGGGTGCTGCTTCCTCATATGCCCCTCGAGGGACGAGGCCGACAAGGCGGTGAATGCGTATCACAACAAGCACACGCTCCCGGGGGTATGTGAGCATTCCTATCTTGACATATGAGTGTGCTTTTATGCCATCTGCCGAGGTGGAATTGCTGCAAATTCAGTACGATTCGTTAGCTTTTCTCCGGGTGGCAAATCATGATGTGGTTCATGAGTATTCCATGATTTGGTTGGCAGGGACGCACTGGGAGCTGTCTTCAGCTGTATTTGTACTCTAAAGTCTTTTGTGGGGCATTCTGGGAAAACTAAATATAGTCACTTTATGGGTATTCTGAAATTTAGAACTGTTTGCATTGAACACCTGTGGGTTCCATCGGATTTTATGACGATAACCGTTTTTAGTTTGCCAATGGGCCGCACAAACTATTTTAGGACTTGAACAGTGGAAGCCTGAAATTCATGTTTCCAGAATTGGTGGTGCCATTGGCTGTCAGGCTTTATTTCTTGTGTAGTCATAATTGGTGGTTCCCTGTGAAATTCATGCCCTTCCCAGGGTTGCTTTATTTCTCATAACTCCAGCGATTTCCCTTTTTCTTATATTGTTCTTAGGTATGAATGCTCGAGCGTTCTTTGTAGGCAATGCAATACAAATAATCATGCTTGTAACATTCATGGATGTTTAGTTGTTGGTTGAATCTTGAGGACAGTAGAGTAACAGTGAAGGAGGTTTCCTTTCATTGCTAATTAGGCAATTGTGACCTGTGGGTGTTGATGAATTGTAACCTGTGGGATGTTGATGCAGTGTGATAGTTAGTTACAAGCTGTATATCTTGATAAGTAATCATAATCAGGCATTAAGAGGAAAAAAACATGTGTTCCTTAGCTTGAGTATTGTCAAAACATTTGGGCTAACCGGAGACAAGATTTTGTATTTAATTAGAGGAAAAATAAGGTTACAGACTTACAGTTGACCTTTGGCAAGAGCCAGACTGCTGGAGTTACCACATGATGGTGTAAATAGTGGGTGTGTCATGTTTGACAGCAAGTAATTTGAACCATGGTAAATTTTGACTTGTGGCTGCCAACCAGACAGCGGCTAGGCTTGTCCCTAAGTGACACACCTAACAAAAGTTTGCTCAACAATTTAGCCACCACGCTTGCCCTTTTGTCATGAACTGATTGTAGCTTCAGTTTTGTGTCACACCTACCTGAGGTCCCGCCAAACCTAACCTCCCAAGCGTGGCTAGTTGTGACCTGTCTCCTATCAAACACAGCCAAAATGTTTATGTAGATGAAACAGTTGGTTCTCTTGGACTAAATGCAAAATCTCATGAAAGTGCATGCTTTGCCCTCAAGTAGCTTGAGTTGCAACTAAAGTTCCTTTTGGTTGATGTCTTGCATGCTTTGGTCCAAACAACCTGAGTTGCAGCTAATGTACTTTTGTTGTGGTGGGCCAGACTTCCTTTCTTCAGAATCATAAAGATCTTCATCATTGCATTAGACCTAATTTGCAGTTGATGGTCTTTCATTCTTGAGATGTTTTCATCAAATAAGCACATAAAGTGATGAGGAAATGAGCCACTGATTATCTAATCACCCACTGAGATGGGTATTATTGAAACATGATGTAATGTTGCATAATTATCTAATCAAAGGAAAAAAGTTCGCCAGACGTGATACAACGCATACCATGATGGCATCATGGTATTGTTATTGCTGTCCTGGCAGTTAAGAACCCATATTTTAATGTGGACAAAATCAGAAATGCTTCAGTTTATGGTAGTTGGTAATCACTGACTTGTGGAGCCAGTCAGACACATGCACATGGCTAGTATTTTGTTTTAGTGTTATTGCTACTCTTGTGATGCCTTATTTGGGTATAGTTGACATGCCTTCTCTTCAAGACACCCCAAGCTACAGTTTTTGCAGGCCTGTTGCTGCTTCCGTTGACTGGCTGATGACATTTTCTTTATCTGTTTAATACAGGCGGCAAGTCCTTTGCAAGTAAAATATGCTGATGGAGAATTGGAGAGGCTGGGTATGGTCATTATTTGCAGTCGTTTAGTAGAGTCTTTGCTCAAGATATTTTGTCCCTATTTTATGTTGACAGTGAACAGGACACATTTGCATTTGCTATGACTTTCAGAACACAAGCTTTTCATTGGAATGCTTCCAAAAAATGTAGCAGATACTGAATTGACTGATTTGTTTTCCAAATATGGAAATATCAAGGATTTGCAAATTTTGAGAGGTTCACAGCAAACAAGTAAAGGTAAGTATTGCAGAGAAGTTACTTTCCTGCTCGATGCTGAAATGTCTATAATGTATATTTGTTAATTAACTTTGGTTATTGCAGCTGGATGTGCCTTCATTAAGTATGAAATGAAGGAGCAAGCAGTGGCAGCTATTGAGGATCTGAATGGGAAGCACAAAATAGAGGTTTGCTGAAATGAATTAGGATAGCAAGGCAACCTTTACTTATCATGGCCTTTATTCTAACATTGTGTATAGTATATATATCATAATTCTCAATGAACTATGCCATTACAGATAATAAACCGTTCAATCACTCGTCCTTGCAGTTATAAACAACATTATCTCTATTAGGTTTTGAAACCAGTTGTTTCCAGATTCACGGTGGATACAATTGGTGCCCAGCTTTTACTTTTCCTGAATATTTCAGTTAGTTGATTATGTGTTTTGGTATCTAACTATAATGCATAACTTTACTTGAATGATCACTTGATACTTGTCACTGCTAGTATATTCCACACATGAGACTGACTTATTGCTCTTTTGTCCTACTCTTACCTTGGAGTTGCATTATATTAAGCATCTGCATATTTTTTCAAATCCGATTGTTAGTGCTTTATATATAATTTCTTATGTTCTGATCTATTTGTTAGGGTTCTAGTGTGCCGTTGGTTGTCAAATGGGCTGATACAGAAAAGGAAAGGCAGGCACGGAAAGCACAGAAAGCTCAACTGCAATCTCCTAATATGCCAAATGGACGTCCAATGCCACAATCTTCAGTATTTGGAGCTTTACAGATGGGATATATGCCTCAGTATAATGGATTTAGTTATCAGGTGACTTGTGCTGTTCTCTAAACCTTGTTTTCACTACCACACTATCATATCACAGGAGACTTCATATAATACCTGAAGTGTTCTGGTCCTATTTATTTTTTCAGTAGTGTTCTTTATAAATTTTTTCTCCAGAATATGCCATTCTCTGAATTGTATTATTTGCATCCCAAAAGCAACTTGATCTGTTGTGGCTCTGTTTGTTTCATAGCTGCAAACATAAAAGGTGGTGTTTATATTATGCATTGGAAAAAGAATATTCATTCGAACTGTCATAATTTGTCAGATTTACTCCTGAAAAAGCTACTGGTACTTTAAATACCCAAGCATTATATGTGGAGCTTTTCAAGAGATTGAAATATATGTGTCTTGACTAACAAACATTTTTTTACATGTACTGATCTGATATGGAATACAACTTTGATTTATTTGTGCACAGCCTCCAGGGACATATGGACTTATGCAGTACCCTTTATCTCCTATGCAAAATCAAGGCCCCTTTCAGAACATGGCTCAGCCTGTTAATCAAGGGAACTCGATACGAGGAATCAATCCTGAATTGTCCCCCAACTCAGGTCCTAGATCATTTAATCCAATGCACTTAGGCAGCCCGTACCCGGCAGTACCTGGTATGCAGTACCCTGGATCCTACCCTGGTGGTCCGATGAGCAACCGTCCTTTTGGGAATCCTCACAATCCACTTAAAGTTCCAAGTGCAAATGTCAATTCTATCGCATATAGTCCCCGTAGCAATGGCGGTGGCCAAACACAAACAGAAGGTTAGCTACATTTATTCTTATCTTTACTTATTGTGCAAGGGGAAATACTATTACTCTTCTGATAGTAGCTGTGCCCATGAGTTAGCATGCAATTTCCTGCAAATGCCTTGTGCATTGGCGATGAACATTATCCTGTAATATTTCACAAAAATGAACAACTTTACATTTGGTAGTAACATGCATATAAGGCTATCCAATTTTGTACACTAGAATCCAGCGTCAATATTTAACACTGATTGGCAACTTTGATAGTCGGTTTACTGATTAATTCTACCAACTACAGTAATCAATCTCGTATTATGCAAAACCCTTTTGACTTGTTTTTATTATTATCAAGTCTGTTGCATTGTAGTAAAATCTACGAACATGTTTCAGGACCTCCTGGAGCGAATCTATTTATCTACCATATCCCACAAGAATTTGGTGACCAGGAACTCTCCGATGCCTTTCAGAGGTTTGGTAGAGTAATAAGTGCCAAGGTGTTTGTTGACAAAGCAACCGGTTCCAGCAAATGCTTCGGTAATAAAATCTCTCACTAGCAGATACACTCTCCTGTGCATCGTTCACATGATCTGTTAAGCTGTTTATTATAACGTTTGGTGCAGGTTTTGTGAGCTATGACAACCCTGTGTCCGCGCAGTCGGCCATCGCCATGATGAACGGTTTCCAGCTAGGTGGCAAGAAACTCAAAGTACAACTCAAGAGAGACAACAACAAGCACAGTAAACCTTTTTGACAAAAATCATCTGTGATGACCATGCGGTCTTGTTTTCGGTACATATTTGTCAGATAGTTGACCGTGACTCTGATTGTTTCCCCTCTTGGCCCTGCGTGCCGTGCTGCCCAGGGAATCTGCCGGGGAGCGCAATGTATCTTCTAAGTTCAGTTGACATTATTAAGAAAATTTGTTGCATTGTGTAATTTTATTATCTCAGCTTAGCCGTAGCGTCAGACCCCTGTATACACCAAAAGCCAGATTCATTCAATTATTTACTTCATCTCATGGCCAATGGCTCCGAACTTTCTTGATCTGTTTTTCTGAGTCATTTGTTACCATCTTCATGGAAATATGATTCTGGCAATATCTTCTTTAGAAGGTTGGCATGGCAATTAATCAGATGTTGGTGCTACCGGTTCAGATTTGCTGACTCTTAAGTCAGGTGACTTAGTGTCTCTAAAATGTGGGCCTAAGTCACCTGACTTAAAAGTCAGCGAATCCCAGCCCCAGTGACTTGATGAAGCCAAGTTTCACCGTAACTTAGTCCCCTCTATCAGCCATCCATTATAGATCCTATTATCAGATTGATTCAAATTTCAAACATTTTCTTGAAGTGTTCAGAAAAAAAATGAAAAAAATATCCAATAAATCATAAATGTTTCGTTTTGTATTGTGTAAAAATTCCAATCCATTTGGATGTATAGTTTGTGATTAAATAGCCTTTTGAAGTCAAGTAAATAAATACTTTTTATTCACAAACGTTACATCCAAATGGATTAAAATTTTCACAGAATACGAAACGAAACATTTATGATATATTGGATTTTTTTTCAATTTTTTCTGTACACTTTACAAAAAAAAATTGTTTGGAATTTGGGTCAATCTGGTATGTCGGATAGCTGATAGAGGTGGCTAAGTTACGGTGAGACTTGGCTTCATCGAAGTCAATGAAACTGCGTTCGTGCTACTAGGATGCCCCTCCGTTTAATAAAACTTGGCGCTCTTGGCTTTAAACTAATTTGAAGTTTTAGTTTGTTTCGCCGAAATGATTTCATTAGATTTACTTACAACTTTTTCTTCTTTCTTGTTGTTTTTGTGATAGAAAATTAACTCACCATGTTGGCTATTGGAGATGCTCTAGCAAACCCCAGCTGACAAATCGTGATAGAAACATTAAATGGCTAACATTGTGCCGTGGTAGAGCGGAAACGAGGATGACGATGGGACGAACAGAAGTGCGGGCACTCCTATGTGTCTTGCTTATAGCCAGACACAAGGCTGCTTCGCCTGAAGCCAGTGCCGGGCCGGCCTGGTGCGTGGGAGGCCACAAACCTCAAAAGCGCTTGTTTTTTCACTGTTCTTTCCACGGTATTTTGTTTTATTTTTTGGTTGTTTTTCTACTTTCTGGCCGTGCCGTGGGTAGACGCAAGGGCGGGGGAGGGGGTGTTAAAAATGATTATGCGGTCTACATCGATCCCATGTCTAAGGAATAAAATAACCTAGACGCGAGGGGGAGTGTTAAAATATGTTGCCTGCCTTTCTTTATCAGTTCATATTTTTAGAAAAACTGGCTCGAGTATGAATTCAATATGGTATCCGAGCCAAGAGGTTTTGACTTTGACACCCTGCCATCGCAGTATTAAAAAATAATTTGTGACCTACATCGATCCTACATCTAAGGACTAAAATAACCTAAACATGAGGAGTGTTGAAATATTGCCCGCCTTCCTTCATAGTGCGGACTGACGGGTGAACTGGTTAATTAGGTGCAACCAAGAGGTTCAGGGTTCGAAATCCAATATACGCAATAAATAATTGCGGCCTGCCCTGCTTCCACTGCCCATGTCATAAACTCCAAAGGAATATAGAGGTGAGAAGAGTGTTGGAGTATAATATCCTATCCTCTACTATAATTGGGACTTTAAAATGAATTGGCTAGAGCATGAATTCAACAGTGTAAAGTGCGCTTCCTCCTCGGGCTGGGAGGGAGTTGGGCCGGATGGCGGCAGTTGGGCCTGTAGTCCTGGCCTTGTCCATTGTGCTGGCTGGGCCTCTTGGTCCTACGGGCTTGTCGAATTGCGAGGCCCCGGTCCAGTCTCGAGTAATCTCGCTGGTTGAGTTTATCTATAAAGCAATCCGGCGAAGCTATGGAGCAGTAATAATGGAGATTAAGGCTAGTGCTCTACCCTAACATCTTTCTTTGCAAATTCAGGAAGACGACTTCAAGCATCTTGTTGAGGGTTTGTGGGATTGGCCAGTGTTGCAGGTCGCTGCGACGGAGTTCGCGGTGATCTTCAGATCCACTAACATGACGGGATGGCCACCGCAGTGAGAAGTTGTTCCTCTCTCAACACCATTATTGCAAGACGCACGAGTCACTTTGGGAGAAATCAGAGGGAGAAGTGATGCCCAAAGTTTGGGTGCAACTCTATGGAGTGCCGAATCCATTTACACAAAGTTTGGGTGAACACAAGAAGACATCATGAATATTTGACACTGATTGACAAATCTGATGGTCGGTCTAACTATTTTATTGTACAAACAATTTCCCAAATCAATATCGTATTGGACAAATGTTTTATTTAGGTAACTTTTTATTCTGAAGTTGGTTACATTGTAAAACCTAACATGCTTCAGGTCCTCCTGGAGCCAATCAGTTTATCTACCATATCCCACAAGAATTTGGTGGCCAAGAACTCTCAGATGCTTTCCAGAGGTTCGGTAGAGTATTAAGTGCCAAGGTGTTTGTTGACAAAGCAACTGGTTCCAGCAAATGCTTCGGTAATAAAATCTCTCACTAGCAGACACTCTCTTGCACATCGTTCTCATGATCTGTTAACCCGTTTATTATAAAATCTGGTGCAGGTTTTGTAAGCTATGATAACCCTGTGTCCGCGCAGTCGGCCATCGCCATGATGGACGGTTTCCAGCTAGGTGGCAAGAAACTCAAAGTAGAACTCAAGAGAGACAACAACAAGCACAGTAAACCTTTTTGGCAAAATCATCTGTCATGACCATGCGGTCTTGTTCACCGTGTATTAGAAAAAAATGTTGACCATGTATTCAATAGAGTGTCTGAAACATGTATTTAAGAAAACAATGTACATCGTATACTTAAAAAATGTTCAACGTGTATCAACAAAATGTTTCACGTGTACAATAAAAATGACCGTTGTGTACTAAAAAAAGGTAAATGTGCGTACAACAAGGAAGTAGCCGATGAACAATTGACAAAGAAACAAAGAGGAACAAAGAAAACCAATGAAAAACAAACAAACCGAAGAAAAACAATGAAAAGGAATGGAAAAAACGAACCAAAAAGAAAAATAAATAAATAAACAATTAAAAAACTAAAAAATGAAGACCGAGAACGAAACAAAGAAAAATGAATAAATAAGAAAGAAAAGAAAAAATCAGCCAAAATCTTGAAAGAAACAAAGGAAACTGGTGAAAAACAAACAAAAATAGATAACCAAAGAAAACTACGACGACAACAAAGAAAACCGAATGAAGAAAAAAAGGACCAAATCAGTATGTCTACCGTGTGAATACTACAATCAGTGATAAAAAAAAACAGAAATAAGCCAACCAAGTTACGATGGGGGTGCAAAAAACAAAAAACTTCATGCGAGGCGAGACAGAAGCGACACTTGCTATAAGCAATGTATAGTCTTCAAGCAGAAGTGCCACAATCGGAGTATGTCTAACAATGCCTGCTCTGCTGGGGATAAGATCATGCCATAAAAATTCTATTAGAAGCAATGAGAAAAAAGGAGCGAGAGTGGTATAGGCTCTTATTCTACAGTCTGACTATAGTACATGGATTAAGAAAAACTAGTATGCTTGCAATCGTCTTCCAATCATATGCATCGCTCATGCAAATATAAAATGTTTAGAGCCAACCTAATGGCCAATCTATGATCCAACCTATTATATGAGTATTTTTACGAACACTTTAGATAACATGTCATCTCTCTTTCGCCAGCAGCCTGCTACATTAATAACCATGCTTTCATTGATCTCAGCGTGAAGGATAGAACTGCAAGTATATCCTGTCTTAATTGCTTTGTGACTGGACTCCTCGGGAATGGCTCAGAGCCGCGCATGTGTCTAAGGCAATAACTTGGAAAACAGTGTGGCGGTAGGGATTTGTCGATGGCCTTCTATATGAAAATTTTCAGATTTTGTGGTTGCTTTGTATAACAAAGCGAATGGTTCATATATTTGGGATTTGCAATAATTATTATCTGATCACAGTTTTCGAATTTCTAAAATATTACCTTTTCACAAATCAAAGCTAATTAACATACACACAAAACATTTTGCAGCTCCACACTTATAAAGCCCACTACCTATGGCTGACTCATTTCCTTTGCATGTATTGTCTTGTATACCCTCTTATCCACCTTAGCATCTTTTACCCAACTAGTTAAATTGATGACCAAAATTCCCACGCCCGACTTATATTCGCATCCGGAGGGAGTACCAAAGAATATCACTATCAGATACGCAACTAGTAGTACTAATTTGGTATATTAGATACGTGTATGTTTGGAATCAGAGGTGCGCGGAAAAAAATTCTTGGCCGATGCCTTCCTTCTAGAGGCCTTCCTTCTAGTTACCTCACTCAGTGCAGTATTACTGGGTGGCTAATCGTCACTCTTCGAGATGACAACTTTCATGGAGGCTTTCCTTCTGGTTCCTCTCGTATTGTAGACCCACAACATGCCTGGGAGCAGAGGGATAATGCCAATTGCCAAAGGAGAGCGGTTGTTTAAAGTGAGGGACGAAATGTGCTTGTCATCTGCAAAGCACCAGTGATGGACTGAGAGAAAAAGACTATGTCAATTTCTTGCACTAAAGTTTGCCCCTGCATTTCTCTCGCCCACATTAAGATAACCTCTTTCCATCTCTAATTGAACCATGCACACGGTTACAGACAACTTGCGGCTAGGCAGCGAACTAGCTTGAGGATTACAATATGGGGCGATGGCCTTTGAGGCACAAGATAGTGATGATGCTTGGGCTATGTTTGGCTTGAGAGGCATCAGATCTGGTGGAGCTCGACATGGCCGGTGGTCGCTGAGAGAGGCATGATCTGGTAGTCTTCAGAGTGACATCGGTGCCTCAAAGTTCTTCAATTACATCTAGGACAGGTCCTTGCGAGCAGTTAAAAAACTGTTGGGAAACATACAAAAACACTTATTGGAACTAAATTCTACGAACATATTTGCACCATCATGTGTTTTGGCACACTGTGATGTCACTTCTTATGTCGTGTGCTTCTAACAAGCTTTGTGTAGCTTTGTTTTGTTATTTTCATTTTGGTGAATAACAAAATCCATGTTTTTTTCTTTCAGTAATAAGAAATGAAAAGCTAGCATGTCCAATCCATATAGGGCCACCCCCAGAATGTTTGATTCTGTTTCTGTTAGTGTCTACTCCCATATAGGTGCACTTGACATTGCAAGTCATGCATGCAACTATATCACTTGCCTCACCTATGCCATGTTGGAGATGTCTGCTATATATACTTTCAGCTCGGGGAGACAACATTTAATTACATCACAAGTGTGTCCCGACTTGACTGGAGTCCACCCACATGTAATAAGACATTTTCTCAAAGACCTGACATTGTACTTTCACTTCCATATACTCCCTATGTAAAAAAATATAAGATCTTTTGGATCACTAATAGTATATGGAAGGTAGCAGAAAGGTTTGTACAAAGGCGGCCAAAAACCGGGCATGGAAAGACAAAAGGCTAAAACTAAAAAAAAGAGGAAAAAGTAAAGTCCAAACAAGGCCACAAGGGTCAGAACAAGGCAATTAACCCCTCACAACAATGTCCCCAAAAGATCCGTGCAGACAAACCGCGCTTGTGACACGCGACTGCTCAGGGGAGCACCTGATTACCATCACAACATCTCATACCGGAGAGATCCTTTGCTGGAAGACACAACTGTTTCTCTCGCACCAAATTTCCCGGGTTATGAGAGTGCACTTGGATCGATTTGATTCCCTTCTTATGTGCTACGAGCACACTGTCAATGACGACCTTCCAAAGCGTCATGATGTTGTCATCTATGGCTGATGATTTTTGCAGGTTTACGTGCAGACCCATGGAGTCCCAGGACAATTTCAAAATGGTGAGGGTATCAATTTCTTAGTGCACCAAGTTGGCAAAGACTATGACATCAGTGTAGACTGTAGAGGCTCACCCACAACCTAATGTGCCTAACAGGTGGTGCATGTAGGAGGCCCCAACCATTACAACTTCTAAAAAATGTTAATCACGTACTTGTAAAAATGTTTAACATGTATAAAACAATGATTCCTAATGTGTATGACAAAGGTACAACGTTTATAAAAAGTAGACATTACAACAAGTATTGTAAAAATAATTAATCCTGCATTAAAAAATGTTAAAAGTGTATATAATTTTTTTCCTGACGTGTAGGGATAATTTAAATTGCGTGTGAAACAGTAGACATCAAAACATATATTAGAAAACAAATATATAAAGAAATGTTTTAGATGTATACCAAAAAAGTTTCTCGTATTTTAAAAATATTAAACATGTACAAAATGTATATGAAAAAATTACATTGAGTGTCAAAAATGGTTATTGCCATTAAACAATGTTCACCATGTATTGAAAAAAATGTTGACCATGTATTCAATAAAGTGTCCAAAACATGTAATTAAGAAAACAATGTACATCGTGTATTAAAAAATGTTCAACGTGCATCAACAAAATTTTTAGCGTGTACAATAAAAAGGTAAGTTGTGTAATAAAGAAAATAAACGTGCGTTCAACAAAGAAATAGCCGATGAACAACTGGCAAAGAAACAAAGAGTAACAAAGAAAACCAATGAAAAACAAACAAACTGAAGAAAAACAACGAAAAAGAATGGAAACAGTGAAACAGAGAAAGAAACAAAAAGTGAACCAAAAAAAGAAATAAAAAATAGAAAAGGAAGAACGAGAACACAACAAAGAAAAATGAAAGAAAATAAAAAATCAGTGAAAATCGTGAAAGAAACAAATAAAATTGGTGAAACACAAAGGAAAATAGATTACCAAAGAAAATATGACGACAGCAAAGGAAACCTAATGAAGATAAAAGAAGGAGCAAATCAGTATGTCCACCTTGTGAATACTACAAACACTGATAAATTAATAATGATATAGGCCGACCCAATTATGACGGGAAGCAAAAAGACCTTCACGCATGCAAGATAGGAGCGGCACTTGCTATAAGCGACGTATAGTCTTCTAGTAGAAGTGGCACAATCAGGGCAAGTCTAATAATGCCTAGTCTGCTGGCTATAAGACTTGTCATGTCATAAAATCGTACTTCAAGGAGTGAGAAAAATGGAGAGAGTGGAGTAGGGAAAATTCGTTTCTGAGCCCAGGCTCATCTGCACCTGCCGACGGAAAAAATAAAACAAAATACTAGAAAAATTCAAAAAATTCCAATTTTTTTGTGTGGTACATATTTTTATGCGTGAGGTCCGCTCCAAATTTCAACTCATTTGGACATCCGAGCAGCTCTCAACAAAAAAGACAAATCGGTTCAAAAAAAATGATGAACAGTAAACCTTTTTTTCAGACCCCGATTTGTCTTTTTTTCTGAGAGCTCCTCAAATGTCCAAATAAGTTGAAATTTGGAGCGAACCTCACACATCAAAATATGTACCACACAAATTTTTTTGGAATTTTTTGAATTTTTCTAGTATTTGTTTTGATTTTTTTCGTGACCGCGGGTGCAGATGCACCCGAGAGCCGAAACGCCGCATCCGTGGAGTAGGCTCTTATTCTACAGTCTGACTATAGCACATTGCTTAAGAAAAACTAGCATTCCTGCAATTGTCTTCCAATCATATGCATTGCTCATGCAAATATTAAATGTTCAGAGCCAACCAAATGGCCAATCTATTTTTGGAAAAGAAGGCTTGGCCCCGGCCTCTGCATCTGGTCGATGCATGCATCCATATTATTAATAAAGCAAGGTCTTAAAACAAGTATAAAGTCTCGAAGGTAATAATGCTCAAACAATGAGCAAGTCGAAAAGAGAAAACATCAAAAGAACATAAGGCCTGAACCGGTATGTCGTAAAGGACTAGGATCCTATTCGCCTATCCTGTTATGCGATCGCCATCCAAACTGGTTGAAGATAACCCATGCTACCATCTCCCATTGGTTGCACCCAGTAACCAGTGGCTCTCTGGAGTCCGTAGGAATGAGTAAGGACCACGTACGGATCCATGCAGTAGCTTTGAAGATGACCTGCAAGAAATTTGAAATATATTGTTTGTTAAAAATCATATCATTCCTACAGTTCCATATAGTCCACATAAGTGCACATACTCCAATCCGAATACATGCCGCCGTTATACTTTCCACCCTAGCTAACCACGTCCCAAATAACAATTCGATGCTAACTGCAGGGACGATGTTAAAGGCTATATGAATCGTGCGCCGAAATAATTTTGCGAGAGGGCAATCTATGAATAGATGTTGAATTGTTTCATCATGATCACAAAAACAACATCGTGAGCTCCCTACCCATCTTCGCTTTAACAGGTTATCTTTGGTTAGTATCACCTGTTTGTGAAGAAAAATGGCCAATCTATGAGGCAACTTATTATATGGGTATTTTTTTGTATACTTTATATAACATGTCATCCTCTATCACCAACAGGCCGCTACATTATTAACCATTCTCGCATTGATCTCAGCGTGAAGGATAGAACTAGAAGTATATCAAGTCTTAATTGCATTGTGACTGCAAAGTACTACTCATGGATTGAGACAAGAGGACCATATCTATTACTTGAACTAAAGTTTGCCCCTCCATTTCTCTCAACCCGACATTAAGAGAACCTCTTTCCATCTCTCCATTGCACCGGCGAGCACACGGTTGCACGGTGACTAGCGGCTAGGCAAGGAACTAGCTTGAGGATTACAATATGAGGTAATGGCCTATGTGGCTCAAGATATTGCTGATGCATGGTTGGGCCATGCTTGGCTTGGGAGGCATCAGATCCGGTGGAGCTCGACATGGCCGATGGTCTGTGGATTGAAAATCGACACCTCAAAGTTCTTCAATTATATCCAAGGCCAGTCCTTATGGGCAATTGAAAAAACTGTTGGAAAACATAAATAACACTTCTTGGAACTAAATTTACGGACTTATGTGCATCATCATGTGTTCTGCCACACTCCGATGGCAGTTGGTATGCCGTGTGCTTCTAACACACTTTGTGTAGTTCTCTTCTTTTAAGGATTTTTCATTTAGGTGATAAAGAAAATCCTTGATTTTTTCTTTCAGTAAGAAATGAAAAGTAAGTTAGCATGTCCAATTCATATAGGGCCAGTCCCAGAATGTTTGATTCTGTTTTTGTTAGTGTATGCTCCCATATAGGTGCACTTTGTTCCATAACGCTTGATAATTCTTATGAGTACAAGTCAGACTTCACACTACAACCAATGAAAAAAACTAGCACGCTATTTTGGTGTTATAGGGTCAAATGTATCCAATGGTTATCTAGTTCTAAAGGTCTTTAACCTAGGAGTTCAAATATATAAAATGTATTGAAATCAGAATATTGGTTTAAAAGATATAAACACACAATTTGAGTCAGGAAGGTTGGAATATAAGGGTGGATTTGTTTGAAAGAGAGAAGAGAAGAAAGAGACAACATAGGGGACATGCATATATATATCACACACCATGTGTATGAGCTGATGTGACATGCATGACGATGCTTGGTGTAGATTTGAGTTGTGCACACAATAAGGTTGAAAAACAAAATCCACTTTCAAAGATATGGTCTTAATTTAGGTTTATTGGGTAGCTGGTAGACCGTACCTTTGGTTAAATATGTCCCTTCATTATAAAGAAGGTACTCTATTGTCTCTGCAGTTTTCTACCTAACTCCTCATGTGTGCTCTAACTCTTCCTTACCAGACGGAGTTGAGCATCCAAAGAAAAGAATGGTAACTAGGAGTGGTCATACACGTGCAACACACATATTGAGAATGAGGAATTTTTTCAGAACTAGTACTATTTTTGTAGCAATTTTGAAAACAGGTGTCTGAGTTGAAAAAATATCAAAACTACTATCCTGTCGGCCAGTATCAGACCGAGCAGGGACCTGTCGGCCACCACCGGGCCGACCAGAGACCTGTCGGCCACAAGTAGGCCGAAGAGACCCTCTCGGCCAATCAGAGGCGCGGGGAGGATGCCTGTCGGCCATAGGCTGGCCAAAGGGCCACCTGTCGGCCAGCGGGAGGCCGATGTGCCCCTGGATAAGGCCCATCCCTCCTTTCTTCCTCCTCTGACCAGTCATTTCACCCTCCCCCATCTAGTATCCTGCCCCTCTTCACGTCTCACTCCCGTTGCTCTCCAGTGCTTCCACCGCCTCGCCGATCTCTTCGCTGGACCACCCATTTTGTTATTTTACCCGCTTAAACAATAGATTAGGGCTCTCTCCACCGGCCTATGGCAATTTTTATTGGCTTCCAACTCAATCGAATGAGAACTCTCAAGTCGGTAGTGGATTTAGTTCTTATTTGCCACCGTCCATCTGCAGGTAATGGCTTGCCCATTTTGCCGAGCTCCAGGTGGCCCTTGTGATGCCATTGATTCCGCTACGTCTGTATTTACTGTGGTGCTGGATCGTCGATGTTCTAGACGTGTTGTAAGATTCTATGTCTTGATTTCTGACTGTGGCATATTCGAATGTCTTTGTTTATAAGTTTATGATCCTTGCTTCCATTCTTGTTGTAATATGTTCCTTGCAGTGTTAGGTCACATCTTGCTCGGTACATTGAGGAGTGTAGAGCTTTAGCTATTCAGAGAGGTGACACAGATATTGATCTTGCTCTGCACAACACTGAGGGTAATTTATACCATGTTATGTTCACACATGGTAGGATGAGCAGTAAATTGCATGGTCCTTCGTGGGAGGAACTCGTGAATGATTATGGTCTCCGCCACAGTGACATGATGACTGTTATGCTTGAGCACTATGGAACTTATATTAGTGTCGAATTCCACCGGGATGGTGTT
Organism: Hordeum marinum; assembly: GCA_022496015.1. Taxonomy (NCBI): domain Eukaryota; kingdom Viridiplantae; phylum Streptophyta; class Magnoliopsida; order Poales; family Poaceae; genus Hordeum; species Hordeum marinum. The sequence goes on along the minus strand of CM039674.1, from coordinate 510,217,997 downwards.
ATGTTGTTTCCTTTACCCCATGTTGGTAAGATATTTGTTTGACTGATTTTCAGATTTGATTCAGCTTATACGTTTTGCGGTTCATCTCAGTTAGTGAAATCATTTTTTGTAGCTCTTGAGGATCTAAGTGAAACTCAGAGGGAACTTGTTGGCAGCTGTTTTTATAGTCGTGGTGTCACTCTGAATTATCAGCAAATGTATGTCATGTCACGGCAGCTCTTTGATTACAACTACATACTGTGTACTCCTTTTGTTCATAGAATGGATCTGGTTTTTATTATTTGTTTGTTCTTTGCTGGTTCATAGGATGGATCATATAACTTGCTTGTTTTTGTCAGGTTATTCCTACCATGGTTGTGAGGAGTTTGATGGAATTTGTGGCTATTCCTAGGACTGGTTCTTTACTTCTTGAAATTACTTTGGATTCAGAAGATGATGATATATTTGTTAGCATTCCTTGTTCCTACTTCATTGGCTTGGGCGATCGAATGGTGTTGAAGAAGGAAGGTTTCGGAAATTTTCTGTTGGCATCGTCTATCGAAGTCAACAATTTGGTGCTCATAACATTCAAACAGCGTGAACAGGAGCTAGCTATTGTTTTCAGCTATCTGCCACAGTGAGAAAGAAAGAAAGGTCTCGTGCAGCCCAGGCAGCAGAAGAAGCTGGAGATGGAGAAGGAAAATATCCACGTTGGACTAAGTAGATTTATATTCTTGTAACTCAATTTCAGCAAGTTGTATCTTAATTTCAGTAGGTTGTATCTTAATTTCAGCAAGATATATCTTAATTTCAGCAAGTCGTACTATTTCCGTTTTTATTTGCTGCCATACTGTGGCACCACCTTTGTCCCACGAATCTCTGCCGCCACTTTCCTTCCCGCCATTCTCTCCCGCCATTCCCCCGCCAATTTCTCCCGCCATTCTCTCCCGCCATTTTCTCCTGCCATTCTCTCCCGCCAATCTCTCCCGCCATTTTCTCCCGCCATTCTCTCCTGCCATTCTCTGTCCCGCCATCCTCTGCCGCCCGATTTCCCGCCATTGCGGTTGTCATCTGCCTATAAAACGAGGCATTGTATCTGCCTTCCTCCATCGGCCACCAACACTCGTAAAAACCAGCGTGGTAGTCATTATGGGTTTGCCTTCTTTGGATCAAAGCATTAGGCCTAGCAAATGGAAGAGTGCGAAGTTGCCTCAGGGGGTGGAAGCAGTTCGTTGTTGGTGCGGGGATCTCTGCAAGGTGAAGGAGGTGACGAATTCTTCAGATTGGTTGGGCATGAAGTTTTTCATGTGCGCTAATTATGAGGAAGATCCATCCGTTGGTCCTTCACCGTACATCATGCCTCCGGTATGTTTTAGTCACACAGATGAAACACGTTGTTCGTACTGTTGTTTATTTGATTTTCATATTTCTGTTTCTTTTGTAGTCTCCTCCGCTCCTGTGCCAATACTATCATTGGATAGACACGAAAATGCCGGACTGGGCGGTGACTGAGATTCGTGAAAGAAGTCATCGTGCATGGGCAAGTTTGGACTTGGAGGAGCGCCGCGAGAAGTCGGCACCAGAGGAGAAAGCAGAGCAGGATAGAGCTTGGCAAGAGCACTATGTGGAGCATCACAGGAGGACAATGCCTGAAAGCTTCGATGCACATACCAAAAGAGAAGAATACTCGTTTCAACACCTTGTAATCCGGTATGCTTTCCAACGTCGTGTGCTGAATGTTAACATAAGTGCCGGGATTCCTCTCCTTCAGTATGTTAAGGAGACGCACAACATTATCATAGGAGTCGAAGAACGTCCCAAATCTCTCCTCCATAGCCTTCTGCTTAGCTCTCCAAGCCTTCCCATATGGAATGTCATACTTCCATCTGACCTTCACTGCTGTCTGGATGTGCTTTGCTTTCATATCTTTCTTCGTCACTATCTTAGTATACATGAGTTGCGCTATGAGAGTTGAAGTAAGGTTTGGATGACGAGCCAACATGTTTTTCCTAACAAAATTATGCGGTACAACATTTGTCACACCCCACTGGATGTGATACTTTGGCATGTGGGCGTGCACCTTCGCAGGACAACCTGATTCAACACACTTGACGGTATATTTCGTTGGACTAGATATGTTTGTCTGGAAAACCCTCTGGGTAGACATAGCCCACTTTATCACCGCATACTTCATTTCTTCTTTGTGTCAAACATAGCTCCGATCTGGACTTGGTTCAGAATATATTGCCATGGAGTCTCATGGCTATCGTTGACAGTAAAGCCGGCGGATATGTCCTGCTCCCATGCAGCAGGAATTGGTACCTCCTCCTCATCCTCGGAATTTTCAGAATCAAGTTCCTCTGCAATCCCATCCTCGTCCTCTTCCTCCATCACCCTCTGCATTTCCTCGCCTTCCTCATCCCCATCAGCAACATCAGAGGCAGCTAATACTACCGATTGAGTACGCTGACCAACAGCATGACCACTAACATAATCTAACTCATTGTCGGCTTGGGTAGCATTCACATCCGGTGGCTGTGACCCGGATACATAAATCTTGTTAGTCACTTGACTACTCTGGCCTGGTTCATACCCCACGTTGGGTGGTACGATATTCTTCTCCTTCGCCACTGGTTGCACTAGGGCATACAGATGGATTCTTCGGTCTCTGCAACGACTTAACGGAGACAACCAATGTTGGCTCCTATCTATCGGAATCAAATCTCACTTCACATTTTTACAGGATTTGGTCCACAAGGCATGAATACTGACGGAACAAACTTCAGGATCGAGGCCAAAACTAGTAGTCAACCAGTGCTTCAACTGCCTAATGTCCAGTCTATCCGGGTCTGAAAGTGTCATCTCGCCTCTTTTAAACTCGCTAAGATCAACCCCCAACTCATTATATCAAATAGTACCAGGGCCGTAATACACAGTCAGATTTACGGATTCAGACATTTTAACCTGTCAGACAATGCCAGCTTCTCATTATTCGCAACGAATATATCGACACTAAAATAAAACATACACTATAATGTACCTAAAAAACCTACACTAAAATAAGGTACAAAAAAAATAACCGACACTACTATGACTAAACTACCTAAACATACACTACTAAAACATAAACTAAAATCCGATACTAATATGACTACACTAATATGACTACATTAAAATCACTACACTAACACAAGTAACCTAAAATAACTGCACTACAAAAAATAACATAAACTAATTGTACGTACATTGCAAAAAAAACAAAAAAAAAACGAAAATAACAACAAAAAATTATACCTTCGACGGGTGAGTGCACTCCTTCCTCTCCACCTTCTTCTTCCTCTCCACCACTCCACCTTCTCACCATTGAAACCTCCACCACCACACCATTTTCTCCTCCACACGAACAAACCAATAAACCGTTGTGAAAAATAAAACCGTAGGACGGAGGAGAAACACACGATCTATTGTTTCATCAGATTCAAACGGCAAATGAGTGGATGGAATGGGAGATCAAAGGGGGGGCGGGGGATTTCGGCCTAAAATAGGTTAAAAGGTAAGCTGGAGGAGGAAGAAGGAGAGGTGGCCGACGGGGCCTTATCCTGGGACCTTTCGGCCGGCAGGAGGCCGACAGGTGGGGCTCAGCCAGGAGCGGGCCGACTGCCCTGCGCGTCGGCCTGGCTATGACCGACTGGCCTGTTTCGGGCCCGTTAAGGCCGACGGGCGTCGGGTCGGCCCACAATTGGCCAACAGGGTAGTAGTTTTGATATTTTTTCAACTCAGACACCTGTTTTCAAAAATGTTATAAAAATAATACTAGTTCTAAAAAAAAATCGAGAATGAGAGGGATCAAGAAACACCTCCCCTGAAGTTGTCAATGGCTCGATGCTCCGCTGGATCCTGTAACTACATTGGTTGAGGAGAAGCGAACTAACTACCTTCGTCGGGAGTGATGGGAGGCCCTCAGGCCACCCATGTTGGAGTATGTTGTATGTAGAGGCTTGTGGGTACATCATACAGATATAGGTTGTTAGCATTGTATTTATCTCTTCGTGGTAATCTGTCTGTTTGTGATCTTTCATGAGTATCACGTCGCGTAACTACTCCTGTATGCGCACGATGGGATAAACCCTATAGAATCAACATAAACCAATGCAACGCTTGTCCAGAGGGTTGAGACGTGGTCCTTTGTTTCCATCTCATCTAGCTAACCTAGACAACCCATCTCCCACGGCTTCCTCACAATACACTGTTCGAACTCAGCCGGCAGATTTTGATCACATCAAATCACGATGAACAAGCGCACACGAAAAAACTTTTGCCAAAGACACGTGTCGTGCCTTTCCTTTTAACCTTTATTACTTTTTTGTTTTGTTTTCTCCACTCATCTGTACTCGCCGTTACAAATCAATAGAACAAAATCCTATATACTTGAAAGCGGCTCGGCAGTCCCATGCGCCTCAAGCTGTAGAATCTGAGGCTATCTGGTGAATCAGACGGCTTGCCCAAGATCCTAAGTGTTGGAAATTCGTCCATGTATCGATTACATCAAATCACACGACGAACACATGCACGAAAAACTAATAGCCTTAATTTTTCTCTTTATTGCTTTTCTTGTTTTCTCCACGTTACCACTTCGCAGCCCTATGCCTGTGTATATATATACAGGTACGGAAGGAGCAAACACTAGTAACCTCCTAATACAAACTCCCACGTCCACGTACATGTCCTAAACGGACTTGTACTGCACCTTGACTCACGTACATAACAATACTACTGCCAAGTCACGGAGAGCACTAGTACTACTTCCAACAAAACACGGACTACCTAATTAAACTACTTGGTTACTTTCCAAGCGTAACAACAAGTTAACAACGTGATACTATTAGTCCTAATTAGACATATTAGCACTTGCCATGCATGCAACGTACCTCAACTCATCTAAACTTGGATTACCCCAACACTAAGCACGTGCAAGCGGCTCGATTTCCTCGGCCTGTACAACTGCGACCCGGGGCACATTTCTGTGCTGAAGGTGGAGCGCCTGCGGCTCGTCGAGCTCGAGATCTCCGATTGCGACTTTGAGATGGTGGAGCTAGGGCGGCTGCCGGAGCTCACGCTGCTCACCTTTTCCCACCGCTCGGGAGGGTGAGCATCATTAATACCGCTCGCTCTCAGCAGAAGATGATCAAATGCTCAAGTTGAGTGAGGTTCTCGACAAAGCCGCCATAAACGAACTGCATTTGGACTTTCAAAGTGAAAGGTTAGTGAAGGCCTTTATTTTCGGACCCGGTTTCTTTCGTGGGCTTGTTGAGCCATGCCCCCAGCATGTCCCTTTCTTTTCTGTCTTTGGACCTCTGTTTTTTTTGTCTTTCTCTTTACTTTTTTGGATGGTTCTATGTTGGTGTTGTTGTGTGTGTGTGTGTATAGCCCGGCGAAAGTTTTCTTTTATTAAATGGTTAGTGTAAGTGATATAGCGAGATTCCAATGTTCATTCTGCTTGGTGCACCTTCTCTCAAGGAGCTATGTATCAAGGTAAAAGTCTTAATTTGTACCCATAATCTCCAAATCTCCTTTGTTTCCACTACATGCTTTATCACATCATGTTAAAGTTGCAATATGTGCAGTCTCATTTAGAAGCTTAAGCATTCTATTCCAGATTATAATTCTTAATAAGTACGTATATAACTAGCAAAAGCTGTTTCTTTCCGACCCTCTCGAAATGAAAAGAAAGGTATCCTATTAAATGCAGCTGCGGGATCATTTATGTGAAATGTTTATGGATGCGGAGAAGAGGAAGTACTCTTTTAGCAAGGAGAAGAAGGACGAGAGATTAGTGATGGACACACACTATGCATCTTTATTCAAGCACCACAAGCTGGCCGTGCTCAGGATATATGTGTTTCAATCAGAAGAGAAGTTCATCAGCTACATTTGGACTGTCCTAGAAGTAGCCATGGGTCTTGAAGACATATACCTGTATGACAAGAAAGTGTGCAGGACATGCCACCTCTGGATTCGAGAGCCATCCAGATTTCCATGGAAACCAAGGCACAAAATTTCACTCGCAAACAAAATCAAGGTGTTGTGTTCTTCCGTCAAGGTTCACTTCCCGCCGAATTCAGAAGATTGTTAGTGTTGAGCGTTGACGTGATCTTTTGCCTTAAAAGTGAGATTATTATTACACAATTAATTTGTCCTCTCGATGCGTTGCATCGTGATTGAGAGTAGAATTAAGTTGCATGAGTAACTATTTTAAGGTGTGTAACATAGTACAACATTTGTCTTGCAGATAGTTTTTGTGGCCCCTCTAACATTATTTTAGAGGTTGAGCTCTTTTACAGTATTGTGATACTTCTAAAGCATACATAAGAGTACCTGATAGATCTAGTTGTCCGTACAAAAGGTTAAGCGCTTCATTTTTTAAAGGACGTCAGAAGGTTATTTACTTTACCAAAATATGGTTCTACCATTTTACTTAATGATTTCCATGCCAACTAATCAGATGTCATAATATTTCTAGTTCTTCCTCTAAACTTTAACTCCTCAAATTACCCCGCGAAATAGAAACCTCTTAAATTTTAAGGAGTTCAAAACGTGTACATTTAATAATTTAACTCTAAATCCAAACTAGTAGTCTGAAATATAACCAATTAGTTGTTTGAAATATAAATTTTCAAGAAGTCGTAGATAACTAAAACGCCCACCAACCTTTCGTTAGCACCTTGGGCCATCTTCAATGCAAGACATCAAGATAGACACTTAGGGAAATAAAACAAGTCTTGTAAAATAAAAAACCCAACCAAGCACTTATCGTTTCAATGTTCAATGCAATGATAGGGCGCTATGGAAACTGGGCGCTTCACATATTGTTTCATCTCATACGAAAAGACAGCCAACAGCTCAATTCCTTTTATTGCGTCGATGCCTTACCTGACGCCAGGATTGGATGGCTCAACTGCCCATCGATCAAGATATCAACTCCTGGCGCATGCATAACTGCCCACCAACCTTTCGTTAGCACCACCCTTATAAAGCCCACTGCATACTTGGCTCCCTCTTATCTTTGCATGCAGTCTTCTTACCCACACCGTAGCTTTCTTCATCAAGCCTACCCAAGGAGATCAATATCATATAGTAGTATATATATCCATACTAGTAGTAGCAATCTGGTACTGGATAAGTGTGCGTTGGGAATGAGAGCTGTTCGGGAAGATATCCTTTGGCGAGGCTTGCCTACCGGTTGCCACACTTGTTGTGGTATCAGTGTGGAGGGTGACCATAGTGTTTGGAAAGACATCCTCCGTGCGGGCTGACCTTCGGATTTGCCCACGGCTCATATTTTTCTATGTCTCTCGCCAATGTCTTGTAGTGAACCAGTGATACAGATTTCTTTTCCTATGTATAGACTGCGGGCGAGAGTGTGACATGTAAGTACCGGTGTGTACGAGCAGGAGCAACATGTAAATAACTAACACCAAGCCTGTCCATGTGTCTCCTCTTTCTCATGCCGCATTAAAATCAACTCTTTCCATCTTTCCATTTTCTCTCCATTACACCCCGTGTTAGCCACATCATTTTCCATATCTCGATTTTCTCTTCAGTTACATTAGCGAGCACCAGGGGCGGAGCCAGGTTTGCACTACACCCCAGGCCTTCTTGATCGCTACAGTGATCAACAGTATAAAACAGTGCTAAAATCACTACAGTACATGAAGAATTCCTATGTCAAGACCCGGGCCCAGGCCCCAGGCCTGGGGTGTAGCTTCGCCACTGACGAGCACACGATTGCTCGGTGATTTACAGCTATGTAGGGTACCTTGGCAAGGATTTTGATACTGAGGCAATTGCCGCAAGGGTGCAAGATCTTGCAAACGATCTCACCATGTCAGGTCGAAGAGGTGCCACATTAGGTGAAGCTCCATGTGGATGTGGCTTCTGAGAGAAGCACAAGATTCGGCTGTTTGCGGACTGAAATCGCCGCGCTAACTTCTTCAAAGACGCCGAGCACCATTCCTGATAAATTGTTGGGCACAAGATGTTATATGGGTGCGACCCAAGGTAATTAAGTACTACTAGCTAGCGAGCTACGTCTGTGCATCTCTTTAATTCTACTTTCAATACCATTATCATGCTTGATTAATTATTAGCTGATTGAATTTTATTCTCGCAAAGTGCATGATGCAGGAATAGGGCAATAGTTTATGCGAATACTACATTTGCGAGTATATTCGCATGATCACGTCTGAAAAGAGCATAAATGAAAGAAATCTTTGGATACGTTTGCTAGAACACTATCCATGATTTTTTTTATCATGATCTAGCTAAGATATATACACATATTTAATATATTCATCTTGATTTCTATCTTGTAACTGACGAAGATGCGGGACCAGTTCCTACCAGAGGCTCGGGTATAAGCAATTCAAGAGGAATTAGCTGGATTTATGCTCGACCAGGTCATAAAAGAGAATACCATTACAAGATCTTCAGGAATTAGCTGCATTTCTGTGGGGCCTGCATATATATGTAATGATCCTCAAATTGTAGAAAAATATATATATATAATATATATATAGGGATTGACTATTCGTCACCCTGGGTGAGGAACGGTTATTCTTCACCCCCTCTATTTTCATATCAATGCACCGTAATTTTACGTTTCGTAAATTTTATCGTATTTCATACGTAAAAAGAGACCGTAAAAAAATATATAGTCACCGTAAAAAATATTTATGTCATATAAATTTGCAAACATAAAAACTTAGTGTAAAATATACATAAAATATGATTTTTCTAGTCTTATGACTTATATTTTTATTTTTTATGTCAAACTTTACGTAGTGAATCAATATAAATGTAATTATTTGCATTTGAAATGTAATTTATTTATGAAACGATCGTAATATTACCTCGGATGAAGAATAACTTATTCTAGACCCTGGGTGATGAATAGACTTTATATATATATATATATATATATATATATATATATATGATCGCGGTTCTATGAGAAATTTTATTTATATTTATATATATGCGCATGCACATCGTGTGTACAGTATGCACGTAGTAGCGTAATATATGTTTGAAATGAAGATTAATTAAATGGAAAACACAAAATTAAAAAGAAAATTAAACCATAATAAATTAATAAACCCCTAAAGAATTAAAAGGAAGAATAAAATAAAACTAAAAAAACTAAATACTTTTAGTCCAGGTTGGTGTTACCAGCCGGGACTAAAGGTCCCCAGCCCACGACGCCGTCGGATGCCACGTGGAGGGCCTTTGGTGCCGAGCCGTGTTGAACCGGCACTAAAGGGGGTAGGCTTTAGTCCCCACCTTTTAGTGTCGGTTCGATAACCGACACTAAAGGCCCTTACGACCCGTGATTATAGGCCGGTTCTGCACTAGTGACCTACTATCCACGAACCACGAACCCATCACATGTTCCGCTTTCTAGATGTCATCAATGCAGACCACAATCTACATCCCCTCCTGAACTACCTCCCAAGCTCTGTGTCGTCGCTGGAGCAAACATCAGCAACAATGGAGCCTGAAGACACAAGTCCATCACGAGGATGCCGTCGCCTCAAAGCCATCCATGCCAGAACAGACTTGTTTGCAAATCCATCCTCAACCATAGAGCTGATGGCCTCGTCGGGGAAGGATCCGAAGAAAAGTAATTCAGTGCAGCCATCGCCATCACCAAAGCCAAGGCCACGATCATCCAAAAAACCTAGACTACGAAAACTTAAAACGATCCATACGTATGAATTCGACGACCTCCTCATCACCGACGATCAAGGTCACCGGCGAAGGAGAGTCGCAGAAGAACGGTGCTGGAAGTTGGGCTCTCCTGACAGCGACTAGGGTTCTAGCCGCTAGGGACGAGGAAACCGATCTTGACTACCGCCTAGCATGCCACCCTGACCTTGTAGACTATGGTAGGACCTGCCTAGTGATTAACGCTAAGATACGTAGAAGATACGTGCACAATACATACAAATACAACAACAGTGAACCCCCAGTCATACAAATTTCAAAGAGTATGGATTGTGCCAGATCTGCCTTTACATAGTGTCACCGCTCAAAAAGAGATTACGCTCCTATGTCGCTCCCTCCATAGGGAGAAACGGGCAGCAACTCAACTGCTCTGCTACCCCACTCCTTCCCTAGTCCTTCCTTTCTTCATCGCCGGTGCCTCCGTCGGGAAGAGCTTGGATGGAGTCGGCGAAGACTGGTCATGTTATTTGCTCTGGTGGGCGGTGCCTCTTCCGCGGGTAGGGGAGCTAATGGCGGCAGTGATTGGTGGTGTGGATGCCTCTGTTCTTCGGCGGCAGTGTGTAGCGGGGTTACATTTGAGGCGGCTTCGCGTGAGCTTGGGGGCCATCAAGCCATGCACGATTCTGTGTGGTCTGGCGACTACTAGTTTCTGATCTACAGGCGGTGGCATGCTTATGTGATGTTGTTGGTAAGGGAGACGTGGTGAGTTTAGGCGGCGAGGTGTGGTGGGCGTGGGAGGGCGAACTGGTGAGGCGGGTTGAATCCGGGCTTGGATGGGCCGCAACCGGAGTGTGTGATGGCAGAGCGGGACTCCCACAGTTGGCGTGGCTGCTGGCCGGGATTTTTTTTTTAATTTGGTTCCTCCTTTATTCAGTCAAAAGAATAGCATCGTTTACAACCAAGGGAACCACCTGATCAGGAGGAGAGTCCAGCCAGATACTATGGGAAGAGTACTTAGCTAGCCTAGATAGTTCATGAGCAACTTTGTTGCTATCCCTATTACAATGTTCAAACACAACATGATTAAAATCTAACGCCATATGATAACATGGTGATCGACGGCGGCGACGGAAGGCGGCAAAGCGCAAGAGCAGGGTTTGATTAGGTTTTCTGATCGGTCGCATCTGTATGCCAGACGGTTGGGACTACGTTTAGTCTTGCAAAAACTAACTCTAGGCCACGATGGGCTGTTGGGCTTGTAGCGGGGTGTAGCACTTTACTGAATCCCTCTCTAATTAAGCACGATAATTAGTCCACCAGACGCAAATAATGTACTAGCAGCTGACGTAAAACTTTGAGGGGGGCCAACTCCGCCCCTGGCTACATCTACAAAAGGTTACTTATTTTTTCACATGCAAGCCGATGTGGAGGATGATGATTAGTAATAGAGGTGTGAAGAGGCTCACCCCAGATCAATTGAGGACCAAGTGAAAATTAGTTTGGAAAGTGAGGTAAAACGTTTGCAAAAAAAAAATTGTAAGTCTAGCATTATTGATACTTTATAGCCATTTCATATTAGTAATGGGGGTATGCTATTCTTTTTGGAGAATTAAATCCAAATATTTCCTACGCATCAAGTATTGCACTAATATTCCTTGTGGAGAATGGTCGACCAGCAAATCGACATAGTTTCCACAACCGGCTGATTGACATGTACGCTAGTCTGCTCCAAGGCCCACATGTCTGTGGCCTACCGTATCCTATAGTAAGTCAGGGGACCCAAGCCCACGCTCGCGACGTGCCCCCGCTGCTGCTGCAGCGCGCAGAAACCCCGCGAGCCAGCGCCGCCACCCAACCCGATTGGATTGGCAGAGCGCTACGCTTCAGTTGCGGTGTCGTCGTCAGCCCTTCTCCGTCTGACCCGTCTGACCTCGATCTGTCACCGCTGGACGGACGCACAGTGCGCACGACCACGACTCCCTTTGGAGTTTGAACGCACGCGCACGCACACCAACCGATGAGACCCTGCTTTCCCTGCTTTCTAATTATATAATAATTGAATAAAAGAGCTTTGAGAAATCATTGATCCAGTCAACATTGGATGATTCAATTCTAATTGAAGACCTCAATTAAATGTATGCTCATTAGGGAGCTTAGTCTTATAGAGAATTTATTTTGCGGGGCTTATCGAGTCGTGTGCATACATGACTTGTTAGATGATCAGAAAGAGCGAGATTACAATGAAGAGATAAACGCAATCCTAATAACCCATGATGTACATATAAACCTCTTCATAGAAGATATTCCACCATCAGCAGCTTGACTGCCTCTCAATCACTCGTGACAAAGGTAGTTGGTTTGCTTCTCTTTTGCAACCAATGCAGCTAGAGGATCAAGACGAGCATTGAACCATTGAAAAGTTCAGAGGATGTGTTTCCTGACCCCTCTCGTTCCCAATAAGCATGTTGCATGCGTACGACCACTCCTAGCTATCATCCATATCGTTTCTTTGGATGCTCAACTATGCCCGGTCACGAAGAGTTAGCTCACGTATGAGGCCTTGGTAGAAGACTGCAAAGGCAATAGAGTGCCTTCTTTATGATGAATGGTCTAAGCAAATGTACGTTTGTTCGGTGCATGAGCTACCCGCCAAACCAACATTAAGACCATATCTTCTAGTAAAAAGGGGAATATCTCAAGTCATAATACCCGTTGGAATTGTTGCAGTATATGGGTTTCAGTGCTGAATGGCGAGATTAGATCACACTCCTCCTCGCTACGTCTCCTCTTCCTTCTAGATAAATCACATTTCCCATCACCGGGCTTGCGCCAGGGTGACTCCCCCTCGCCATTCTTATTCATCCTAGCGATGGTCGATGGGTCCCATGACCGCATCCTCGGAGCTCCCTTGGTTGTGGGCTGCCTACAAGCACTGCCTGGTACGGTCATCAGGTTGTGGGTGAGCCTCTACACTATTGGTGTCGCCCTCTTTGTCAACCCGGTGCATGAAGAAATTGTCGCACTCGCAATTTTCAAATCATCCTGGGACTCTACGGTTCTACACATAAACCTGCTAAAATCATTGGCCCTCATTGACAAACATCACAATGCTCTGGAAAGTAACATTTGACAGTGTTTCCACGAACAAGTGACCGGCATGGCTAGGGAGGACCATCGAATGGAAGCCCCCGATAAGGATGCTTTGGCCATATATAGGCCAGGGAGAACGGGGGAGGTCACAGTCACCGGAGAGGTGCCTTGATGCAATGATGCGCAAGATGCAAATGGATGGACTGCAGTTTCTAGTTTGACTAGCGGGTCGGGAAAGCTTGACCCCCCATACATACTCTCCTATACAAAAACGAGCAATACGCCCATACCCATGCACAAGAACTCCCTGTCTTTTATTTTCACCCTTAGCTTTCTCATGACAAGATATTCAAAACTGGATGCCATATGAATATATTTTGATGAAGTTTTTTCAAAAGAAACTTTGATTCTAGTTGGGGTCACTTTACTACTAAACAGAAGCAACTTACTTGCACCATGTGTACTAGTGAAATTACCTAGCATGTATGTCGTAGAAATGATAGAAACCATGTCGGACAAATTTTCATCATATGTAGGCAACTGGGCATCATCCGTAGGCAACTTTACTATTTATGGAGGAATCTTTCAGTACTCAAGGAGGCAATCTACATTATGAAGGTACATACAATAACATATATTATGCATACATTGTCCTATTATCTCCTATCCATATTGTGTAAAAGGAGATAAAACATTTCTCCTAGTTGTGTACCATTGTTATGAAGTGGCCTATTACCAAAAATCCAGGGCCTTGTCCATATGCATGTCATTTTTGATTGAATTAGTGGGATAATTTTTTGCAGTCAATAGATTGGTAAATATGTGAGTTTTGTGGACAAAGAATTCACTTGGATTTACTGAATAGTTGCATCGCGGCATAATGCAGTTGCTTGGTTTGGGTAGGACAATTGCTTGATTTTGCTTGGACAGTTTTGTATGGTATTTCTGTAATGTAGTTGCTTGGATTTGCTAGGACAGTTGCTTAGTTTTGCATTGACAGTTGCTTGATTTTGTTCTTTTTTTTGAATATTATAGGAAACTAATTTGTGAAGTTATGCAACTGAATAACAATGGTTGGCAACTGGACATCAATGGTAGTGAATTTCGTAGTACTTGTAGGAAACTGAGCATCAACTATAGGAAACTGAACATCACCGATAGGAAACCAAGCAACCGTGATAGGTAAGTTGGGATAATGTTAGCAAAATTCATATGTACACATAGTGCAGTGAAGTTGTATGTATGTAGCATTCAAGGCGGCTCATGTTTTTTCCGATTTTCTTGTTTTTACACAAACCAACACCATAGAAGTCCAACTAGGCCAAAAAGAAGAAGTTGCTTCCTTATAGCACTATAATTGCTTCCATTACACCCAAAGTTGTTCATAAAAAAAATTCAACGAAACCTATCCATATGGGATCCAAATTTAAAGGACTCGTCATGAGAAATCCAATGATGAAAACGGTTAGAAATTCTGATGCTCAAATCAAAAGTTATATCTTTTCAAAAATTTGAAACCTCAAATTAATGGACACGTGACAAGGTCTTGGCGAGTTTTTTTGATAACATCCCAGAATCACGTGGCCTCGGGAGAGGTGGCTCGTGACGGACAATGGTGTTTTCTTTTTTTTGAAAGGCACATGGAAGACCAACTTTAGTTTTTTGAATGGCCGTCCGGACATGGTAGAGGTGCCCGCTCGCATCAACGGATGCCTAGGCGCTGGCTAGCCACGTCCTGGTTAAATATATAACGTTCAACAGTTATTAAAGTCCTATTTCCAACGGGCTTGCTAAAAACACTATAGTCCGTTGATATTACATCGAGATTCGTGTAAACATTTTTTTTCTTTTTTTCTTTTTGCATATTATACTACTTGACTGAGACGAGATCTAGACACTTCCTATTTCTAATGGGCATGCTACTTATTTTTGTGGCGAGTTAAATACAGATATTTCCTGCACTTTAAGTATTGGACAAGTATTCCTTCCTGAGAATGCTCGACCAGCAAATCGTCATAGTTCCGCAATCGGGCCACTGACATGTGGCCTAGTCTGCTGTCTGCTCTGCTCCAAGGCCCACATGTCCGTGGCCTACCGTATCCAACAGCAAGTCAGGGGATCCATGCCCGCGTTCGCGACGTGCAACCACCCGCTGCTGCTGCTGTGCGCAGGAACCCGGCCAGCCAGCGCCGCCACCTAACCCGATTGGATTGGCAGCGAGCTACACTTCAGCTGCGCTGTCGCCGTCAACCCGTCTCCGTCGGGCCCGCCCGACGTCCGTCCGCCGCCGCCGGACGCACAGTGCGACGACCTCGACTCCTTTGGACGAACTGGAGACCAACCGACGAACCGACGCCCCTCGACGTACAACCGTCGACCGGCCACCGTCGGCCGGCGGGCCGGCCGGCTGGCAGCGAGTAACTGAGCAGCAGTGCGACCGGCGCTAGCTGCACATCGATGCGATCGACGAAGCATCGCGCAGCAGTCCGAGTCAGCGCCCAACCAACGGTGTCCTGCCAAAAAACAGTGCCCTGTCCATCCAACCATCCATTCCATCGCCCCAACCGCATTTGCGCCCTCCTTAACTCCGGCCCCGCCGCGCGCCGCCGTCCCGATCACCAACCCAGCTTTACCGACGTGACAGCCCATCCGGACCACACGCAACTCCGGTAAACTGAGCTATACTACTACGTACACGCTCGAGTACGAGCTGAATTTAGCTGGCTCACGCCAAGATCATGTGAGAGTTCGTTTCTAGTAGCTACGATCGCTGGCTGCCTGCCTGTCCGGTACATGTACAGAACTGGCTGGCCGGTAATGTCGGCGTTGCCAGCCATGGTTGATGGTGGTTCCGCTCCGGTATGGGTCGGCAGTGCGACGTTGTCACGGACGCATGGGCCATGGCGTACACGGCGACGTGTAAGGCACGCGACATCAGAATCAGATCACTGCTACTACTAGTAGAGTAGTAGTACACGTTTGGTTGAGCCATCATTCATCCACCGGCCACAGCCACCACCCCCTGGCTTAGCTTAATTAGCTACGTACACTCTCTGCTTCTTCAGTTCTTGCTCCACCCTCTCGCCGTCACCTTCCTCGTACCTCGCCATGAGCAGCTTCACCTACCAGAAGCTCAAGAAGCTGCCGCCCCCCCCACCTAGCACGACCGAGCAGGAGGATGCGCACTACGCCGTGGCTGCCGCGCAGGACCACTACTACCGCCACGCGGCCGCCGCGATCGTCGCCAGCAGGAGGACGTGGCGGAGCCGCCGGTCTTCCACGGGCACCGGGCCGCGTCGGCGCGGCAGGCCGCTGAGGATCTCGAGCTTGGCGCGGGCGCTGCGGCGGAGGGCGGCGGCCGTGGGAGGCAGGGTGCGGGCGTCGGTGGCCCGAGTGGTTACAAGGCTCAAGGAGGGCGGGCCCTGCGTGGCTGACCTCTTCGCCGGCAACTACATGTTCCTGCAGGTCACGCCGGCGATGTCGGTGCCCGCCGCGGCAGGGGTCGGCAAGGGCGCCTTCCTGCCATACTACCTCGCCGTCAAGGGCAAGGCGGCCGGCGCCGGCGCCGTGCACGGCTTGATCCGCGCCTAGCTCTACTTGTACAGTACGAGCTGTTCGCTCGATCTGTTGCTGTCTTGTGCATGATGTGATTTGGCGGGTAGTTTGTTTGTGTAATTCTGAGGTGTGTGGATCAAACCTGCTGTCCAAAATAATGTGTAAAGGGAAAATAAATTATTTTTCACTAGTGCTTAGTATAAGAATTTGTACGTAGCTGTAGCTCGGTTACCCTATGTTAATTACAGTTAGTTTTGAATGAAAGGTTGATGCTAAGAACTGAGTAATTACTAGGAGTTCAGCTATGTATGTATGCGTGCATTTGGTACTAGCAGTTCAGCGATGTATGCATGCGTGCATTTGGTACTAGCAGTTCAGCTATGTATGTATGCGTGCATTTGATACTTGAGTACATATATTTGACTGCATTTGGTCTATATTTGATACTTGAGTTCAGCTATGTATATAGGTTGCTCAGAAGCTCTCAGGTGATCTATTATATTACTCTCTCCATTCCAAAAAATGGTCGTAGATTTAATACCAATTTAGTGCAAACTTTATACTAGATCAACAACATATTTTAAAACAGAAGGAGTATTAGGTAGCTGTAGCCAACAACCAGTTATATAGTTGTCACGTCACATAGCGTCGACCTGATAGCCCACGTGCGCTATGTACATCTTGGCCATTATTTTCTCCTTATTTCTAGTATTGGGAATATATTATCTACATCATCTATGTGCCGCTATTACTTAAAACGAGTTATCTTCAGCAATTTAGATACCAAGGCAAATTGGGATACTCTTGGATGGAGGGAGTATCAAGTATCAACAAATATGTGTTGTTAATTTATTTATTTAGGAGTACCATCACATTACGGAAGTGGCGGTGTCCCCGTTTCAGTGTCGATCATCAGTAATCGATCAGGAGCAGTGATCACATGGCTGGACCGCTGTAGTAGCTAGATTGATGGAGAATGATTAGTCATGGCCCTGGCTAATCAGTTTCTCCAAATTGATGATGGCAGGATTTTTTTTTGAGACAACATTGATGGTGGCAGGTGAGAATGAGATGCGTCTCCATCAAATTCTCTTAAGCAGACAGGACAAAATTGTTGTTGACACGAAGAAACTGGGCTCAGGCCCGGTTGCTGCTAAACTTTTGTAGGCCCAATAGCTCCCTTATGCTGGGCTCAGTAGCTTTTTATCGAAAGACTTTTTCGTCTCACTATATATATAAAGCAAGAATCATCAACAACCCGTTAAAGTCCACTAGCTCTTTTGCCCCCATCAGGAAGCAAAGATAAGTTCTAAAAGACAACAACAGGAAGCAAAGACAACATCTCATCCGAATTTTACATGCTCCCGTTTAAAATACATCAAAACTACTTTCTCCAGCACCAAAAAGAAACTCTATCCATTTGGGAATCTCGTCACTCTTGGCCTCCAGAACAAACCATCAAGCTTGGGATTCCAGTAAAAACTAAGATGTAGTAATTTATGGCAAATCAAGTGATGTCATTTCAAATAACAAACTACTCCCGCCGTCAGGGTTATAGGTCGTGCAAGAGTATTCAGTTCTTCATTTGTTTACCCTTTTTTATTTTAAATATGTGACATAAAAGCATCTTCAACAGGCGCCCCAAAAATGGCCAGCAAAATAACATGTTTTAGCTCGCGCGCAGCAAAATCGAACGCTCCGGTGGCCACCCAAAAATCACGTGCGCGACATAAGTGCTTCGCGAGTGGAGCGAAACAGCATCGCGCGCGGATTATTTGGTGCACCTGCTTCCGCCTGCGGAATCACTCGAGCGCTTGCGCATCGTTTCCCAACTCCCTCCCCACCAGCGCCCGTGCCGTCGCCGCGCCACCCCTTTTCTCCGACGACCTGTCGGCATTTCCCACACCTATCCCCGCGCCTCTGCAGCTTCCCCCCCTCCCGCTAGTCGCCGCTGGCCCTTGCGCGCGCCATTCCTCCGGCGAAAAGCGCTCGGCCGCCCACTGCCACTCGGCGTCCACAAGGTGTTCGACAGATCGCTCACAAGCTATATATTGCTCAAACTCTTTACATTAATTTGATGCTTGTTGTTCGTAGGTTTTATAGACTAGTTCAAATTCAATATTGTAGATCAGTTCATCATATAATTCTTTCGAAGAAGAATTTGATATGTAAGAGGAAGAGGACCGTGCAATCATCATAGCTATGCACATCAATAAAAAACCGAAGGACGGTGGTTCGGTTATGGGTAGGCAAAAAATTTGGAGGGACAAGATCGATGCCGACAACAGATTGATGAGACACTATTTTGTGGAGAATCCCACGTATCCCGAGTCGTATTTCCGGCATCGTTTTAGGATGAGCACCGGGTTGTTCAGGCGCATTGCAAAGAAACTAGCAAGTCATGATCGGGTTTTTTTTTCAGCAAAGGAGGAACGCCGCCTAAGAACTCAGGAATAGCACCTTTCAAAATCTGACAGCGCTTTGCGTATATTAGCATACGGTATTCTGGCTGATCTAATTGATGACCACTTGGACATGGGTGAGAGTCAAGCCATCATATGTGTCAAGTGCTTTGCAGTCGGAATTATGCAGGTGTTTGGCCCATAGTATTTGAGATCTCTCAATGCTGAAGACGTCGCAAGGCTTTTGGAGATGAACAAAGCTCGCGGATTCCCAGGTATGCTCGCCTCAATATATTGCATGAATTGGAATTGGAAGAACTGTCTTAAGGTATGGCATGGACAATTCCACAACCAGAAAAAAGGTTCCATGATAATCCTTGAAGCGATGGACGATCAAGAGACTTGGATTTGGCATGGTTTTTTTTGGCATGCCAGGATATTTGAATGACATCAATGTGGCTAATCGATCACCACTCATGAATAAGATTGCAAATGGTGACCTGCCATCGATACACTTCGTAGCAAATGACCATACATACAACTTTGGCTACTATATTGCGAATGGAATCTACCGAAGGTGGCAAACATTTGTGAATCCGTTGAAAAAACCACAAGGTAAGAAAACCTTGATTTCCACAATGCTCACGTAGCGGCTAGGAAAGATCTGAAGAGAGCATTTGGGATTTTGCAAGCCCAATTTGCTATTGTGAGAGGACCTGCTAGATATTGGAATCAAAAGATCCTTTGGTACATCATGCACACTTGTGTGATCATTCATAACATGATCATCGAGAATGAACGTGGCCAAGTTTTAGTCTATTCTCAGTACGAGCTCTTGGGACATCACGTGCGAGTGCGATGGAGTGTTGCGAGGGTGGCCCGACTTGTTGCTTCGTATCGTGCTATTCGGCGTGCCGAAACGCATGACGATCTTCAAAACGATCTCATTAAGGAGTGGTGAGAATGGAATGACCGACAGAACGCATGATGATTTGGTTATTTGATGTTGTATTGTCAAACTATTTGTTGTATTAGATGATAAACTATTTGCTTGAGTTGTAATAATAAAATTAAACTATTTATTGTCGATTGTTTGACCTTTTGGTTTTATTTTCCGAATGCATATGTTGTTTGTGTAGAACGCGTGTGCCGTGTATTTGCAGCGCCTGCTGAAATGCCGCAAGCGTGCTAATTTTGTGACGGCAGCTGAAGCCAACGATATGCACGCCACGCGAAAAGCGCCAGTTGGAGATGCTTAAGAGGTACTGCAGCCACGAAAGCCGTGAGAATTGATCCCCACGTCTCCTCCCAACCCTCGGCTTCAACGCCGCAAGGTACAATAGCCATCAGAAAAGTCGAGCAAGAAAATATGTTGTTGTTGGCTATGGTGGCGTTCGTGGTGCCGAGGTTAGTGAGGATGCGGGCTTGGGAGTCCTCGACCGCCTTGAGGTTGCGAGCTGGGAGCACAATCCTGGCATTGTTCCATGCCAGTGCACGTGTCGACTCTTCCCCGATCCTTATGTGGAACCGATGTCGATTGCAGTGATGTGGCTGAGCTTGCTAGTGGTGACGGTGACCTCCTCGGCGGTGGCAAGTGAGCCGTAGCATCCCATACGCACCGAGTGAGCCAAGTGAGTCAGCTATCTGAGTAGGGTGCTCATGGAGAAAGAAGAGATAAATTATACGGATAGCGAAACCCTATCGGTGTCAAAACCAGAGGATCTTGGGTAGAGGTTCCGAGCTGTAAATCTGAAATTAATGGATAACGGGAGACACAGAAGACGATGTTTACCAAGGGTCGGACCCTCTTAAGGAGGTAAAATCCTACATCTTGATTGATTATATTGAAGTGTATGATGATTACATAGTTCATCTACCACGAGATCAGATGGTCTAAAACCCTAGATGACTTAACATGTTTCTACGAACTAAATCCTCTGGTTTGTATAGACACCAGGGGTACCTAGGGTTACACATGAACAACCCCCCAAACCGGGGATAGATACGCCGATCTTATCTTCGTGACTTGGAAGACACACCAACTCTTCGGAGCTCGGCCTTCATGAACACGGGGTCGCTACACAGCTCGGCCTTCCCACAATAGCCATAGAGCGGCCCACCAAGCCATCCCATGAGAGATGAGCCGACGGCTCGAAGACCCCTTAGTCCCGGACTCCCTCATTTGCCCCCGAACTAGCCTCCAACGTCGGGGGTTCATGAAATCCAGTAGCTTCACGCATCCAAAGCCTCCGGCTTACGGGATGAGTTTCCTTTTTCCTCCTTATGTTCGGTAGGTTCCAACTTTGCTGCTGATGACGCCCTGTTTTCAGAACGACATTCGTTGCTTAGCCTCGAAGGCCAAACGCTTGAGTGTGAACAGTACCTCATCTGACAACCTTTCTAACAAAAGGTCACGACAGGCCAGGCCACAACTACTCAGCCAGATATGAAAATTCAATTCGCGGTTCGAGGCCGCTTTTTCACTCGCACGTCCATCAATGTGAAGATCGTGCTCCATGTTTTATGGGATACAATTAATGATTGGGTTATCCCGCACGCGTATAATGGCACGATTATTTCGGGAAGTGACAAGGCCTGCGTTGTAGTAAAGGGGACCCCGTGCATTACGACAGCCCATAAAAGGGAGAGGAACATCCCCAAAGCCACCCCACGCGTCCCAGATTCAATCTTTTCTTCTAACTCCCCAAGCTCCAAGCGTCTAGATCCATTCCTCCTCCCCTCCTCTCTAAGACGCTCTCCCCAAGCTCAGCCACGATCGGCTCGGGTTCCCAGTCCAAGTGGGAGGCATCTTGCGTTACCGACAATGACATCCGGGGGTTGAAGCTCGTGGGCTACCTCTCGCCCAATATCGTGCACCACGCTTCAGAAGGAGGCCAGGCAGTGCCTACACTGAAGCCGGACGAGAGAGTGTTATCTATTCCCCACTTCCTCCGGGGACTGGGCTTTCTGCTTCACCTCTTCTTCATGGGCTTAATGTCCTTCTACGGGTTAGAATTTTACGATCTTCCCCTGAACTCCTTCTCGGCCTTCATCGTCGTTTGTGAGGCCTTCCTACGGGTCCAGCCGCACTTCGGCCTATGGCTCAGGATTTTCAACACCAAGCCGAAGACAGTCAATGATCAGCACACCAATTGCAGAGGGGCAGTGATCAGTAAGCTCTAGCGAGTCAAGTGGCCGGAAGACACCTTCATCGACACTGTCAAGATTTTCTAGAAAGAATGGTTCTACATCACCGAATCACGAGGTGCAGACTGGGCAGCGCCCTTTGAGTTCATATCCCCCCGCGAGGCTAACCTCGTGGGTTAAGAAAGGCCTCGACTGGGGATCGACCGTGGAGGTGAAGTCGCTGCAGAAGCGTATCTCACAAATGATAGGCGAACATCGTGCTGACCAACATGGTCCAGATCATGCTCCGCCACCTCCTCCTCCCTTGCCAGCACTGGGACACTCCAATGTGGTCTTACAAGCTCGACGACCCCGCCACCGTGCGACAATTTTATCGTACTACCCACGAGAAGTTGTGGAAAGTGCTGTTCAAACCCCAGAACAAGTGGCCAGCTGAGGAGGAAGACATCGACCTAGATGCCAAAACCCCCTCCTACAAAGGTATGGCAAAGCTTCTATTTTTATTCCCGAGCGCTGCCTTTTAGTAGGGAACTTAACCCTTTCTTCCTTGTCTTCACAGAGTTGGCTGGACAAGGCTATGAGGATTAGTGGTCCAGCCCGCCTGCCCGAAGACCCTAGGTCGGGCCTATTGACGGCGATGCTGGTTGTGGCGCCATACTCGACGTGAGAGAATAAGGAGAGGAAAAGGAAAGGCGAAAATAAAGAGGCCTGAGAGGGCCTTCGCCCAAGAGGTCCTCCGGATGCCAAGTCCAGGGAGACCTAAGCCTCTTCCGCTCATGAGGAAGAGCGCGTAGAGGACGGGGGGTGACAGAGATTGACTCCCCCCAACAAGGAAAAGGGCGGCATCGGACGACGCCGAGGAGGATGTGCCTCCACCCACCCCAAAAAGGCCCTACAGGACCAAAGTGGTCATGCCAAATGATAGCTCGGACTCCGATGAGAAGTCTAAGGCTTTCGAAAGGGTTTCCTGAAGGAACCCGAGGGTCAAGCCCCCCCGTCCAGAGGTACTTCATCCGACACCTTCTGGTATATTCATATTGAGTTTTGTTACTAACCAGATGAACGCTTTCCACATCGCAGCCTGGCACGTGACCTCCCACCTGATCCAGTCTTAGAGAGGGATTCTCCGCCCGCTAAGCTAGCGAAGAGCGGGACTGCGTCACGCACCTCTCCCCTCAGACTGCTGAGGAGGTGGTGGAGGTGTTTTTCCGCCAGATCCCTCCTGGGCCGATTACTGGGGGTTATGAGGCTATGGCCAAGGTTCATACCTCAACCACCGAAGACTAGGAGGTCGAAACCCTCCTGGTGAGCAAAGAGGGGGGGCATGATTCATCCAAGCTCCATCCAAAGACAGCTCTGGAGACCTTTATGCCTCCGACGTCGTCAACCCTGTCTTCCCAAGAAGGGAGAGCAGAAGCGTCACCACCGTCGCCGCTCGTAACAGAGCGGACCGCAACCGGGTGGCCAGCCGTGATGCAGGAGGCTTTGTCTAGCTCCTCCATCATCGAATATCACCGCGCCCTTATGGGTGCAGTTTTGCAAGGCATTCAGTCTGTTGATAGCGGACCGAAGGAGGCCTTCAATGGTCTCTTGGCAGCCTTCAAGGTAAGCAATGTATTATTCTTTCACAAGGCGAAATTCATTTCTAGGTTATGCATTCCTTACAGGTATAGTAGGCCCCGAGCCGTGGGTGAGTTTGAAATACTCGCCCGGGGGTCAAAGAACCTAACGCCATAAAAATGTGAAAGAAATTTGTGGTCCCCAAAATTTTATCAGTTTCGGAGATGATTGAGTGTAGGATCTAAAACCAACATCTGGGAGTTTGTTTCACATATGTTGTTTCATAGGCCTTGTCTTCAGCAGTGGCCGCCAACGCCGTGGAACTGGCTGACGTGCCTTGAGACCGCCTCAGTACTTTCCCGACGAGGAAGGGATGATGCAACACAACTACGGTAAGTATTTCCCTCAGTTATGAAACCAAGGTTATCGAACCATTAGGAACCAAGCAACACTATGTAAACGGTACCTGCACACAAAGAACAAATACTTGCAACCCGATGCATAAGAGAGGTTGTCAATCTCTCCACGGTAAAGATAGATTGGTTTGCATGACATTGGATAAATAGATCGCGTAAGAATACAAAATAAAAGATGTAAATAAAAATTGCAGCAAGGTATTTTTGTGTTTTTGGAATAATAGATCTATAATAGAATGCGGAAACACATAGATCGGAAATCAATATGTTAAAAGAAAGACCGGGGGCATAGGTTTCACTAGTGGCTTTTGTCATTAGTATAGCACACGGTGGGTAAACAAATTACGGTTGAGCAATTGATAGAAGATCAAATAATCATGACGATATCCAAGGCAATGATCATTATATAGGCATCGGGTCCAAGATTAGTAGACCAAAACGATTCTGCATCTACTACTATTACTCCACACATCGACCGCTATCTAGCATGCATCTAGTGTATTAATTTCATGGAGAAACGGAGTAATGCAATAAGAACGATGACCTGATGTAGACAAGATATATTTGTGTAGGAATAGACCCCATCTTGATATCCTTAATAGCAACGGTACATGCGTGCCTCGCTGCCCCTTCTGTTACTGGGAGAGGACACCGCAAGGTCAAACCCATCACAAAGAACCTCTTCCCATGGCAAGGAAAATCGATCTAGTTGGCCTAGCCAAACCAAAGATTCGAAGAAGAAATAATATGCTATAAGTAATCATGCATATAAGAGATCAAAGAAGACTCAAATAATATTCATGGGTAGAAACTGATCATGAACTCAAACTTCATCGGATCGCAAGAAACACAACTTAAAAACCCATTACATCAAATAGACCTCCGAGAGACCATTGTATTGAGAATCAAAAGAGAGAGAGGCACTAGTAGAAAACAGGGCTTTGGTCCAGGCCGGGCCAGCCCATTAGTCCCGGTTCAGTCACGAACCGGGACCAATGGGGGCAACGGTCCCGGTTCGTGAGGCCAGGGGGCCGGGCGGGCCACGTGGGGCATTGGTCCCGGTTTGTCTGGAACCTTTGGTCCCAGTTCCAGACACGAACCGGGACAAATGTGCCTCGCTCCTGGCCCACAACCATTGGTCACGGTTCGTGGCTGGATCCGGGACCAAAGGGGGTCCTTTAGTCCCTGTTCTAGCCACGATCCGAGATGAATGAGATGCCTATATATACCCCCTCGCCAGCGAGTAGAGCACTCCACATTGCTCTATTTTTCAGGCCGGCAGGGGAGAGCTTTGTGGTGCTTTAGCTCACCTCCTATGCACATGAGGTGTTTGATGAAATGCCCAAGCCAAACTTAAGCTTTCTCGTCTCGAAGCTCCTTGTCCAAACTCCATTTTCGTCAAGATTTGTCTAGGTTTGGCGGTCCGTCCTGTCCCGTCCCCGTACTGAAACCGCCATCGATCGCACACGCGTGGTGAGCCTCTTGATCTTATCTTCTTGCTAAAAAAAAATATACTTACTCGTATGATTTTCTTACTTTTATTATTGTTTATTATTATATAATGCCATGGTTATGGTATCCGCCAGCGTCGGCCCTCGTCCAGTCTATGATTCAGATGTGGTATATTATCTTTTATATAACTATTTCACACATCTAATGTCTATGACAATTAATTATGCCACCAACTTGACATAGATTTTTTTATCTATAAGAAGTAGTTAAACCAGAAATGGATACCGACTATACAATTCTTCTTGGCAAGTTAACTAAAGCTGAAAAAGAAATTGATCATTTGAAAGAAAAATTGAAAAGAACTGAAGATGACAAGATGGGATTGGAGTTGCATGTTGCCGATATCGTCGACGATCACAAGACCAATATGGATGCAATGCGCTTGAAGCTTAGAAAGATTAGAAAATATCCCATTCATACTAAGGCTTGGTATCATTATGCCGTTGGATCAATTGGTACCTTAGTAGCGGTTACGATTGCATCTGTTGTTGCATTTAATTTTTTTACATAGTTCTGCTGTATGTTTTAATTAGATGCTCTAGAGAGCTATATGTTGTTCTGACAACTATGTATGAACTATACGTATTTATTTTGGTCATTATTGTACTTTGGCTTTAATGTGATGATGAATTTCTATTAATTTGGTCACTTCTCTATTCATGAGATGTTGTAATGGTTGTTAATATACTTTATTATATAACACACGCAGATGAACTAGCAATGGATGTACGGTGACCGACGCACCTCCGAGTATATTAAGGGTCTGCATAATTTTCTCGAAGCGACCGAGGCAAACAAGCAGAATGGTTTTATGCCTTGTCCATGTACTATCTGTGAGAATACGAAGTCTTTCTCCAACTCTAAAACCCTTCACTTCCACCTGGTTCAGAAGGGTTTTATGCCACACTATAGTGTTTGAACCAAGCACGGAGAAAGACCGGTTATGATGGAAGACAATGAAGAAGAAGAGGATGACGACAAATACCCTCCCCTTGAATACGGTGATGCTGCAATGGGGGAAGCTGAAGATCAAGAGGAACCAGATGATGTGCCCGATGATGATCTTCGCCGGGTCATTGGTGATGCACAGAGAGAATGCAAAAGTGAAAGGGAAAAGTTGAAGTTTGATCGCATGTTATAGGATCACAAAAAAGGGTTGTACCCAAATTGCGAAGATGACAACAAAAAGCTCGGTACCAAACTGGAACGGCTACAATGGAAGGTAGACAATGGTGTATCTGACAAGGGATTTAGTTCGCTACTGAAAATAATGAAAAATAAGCTTCCAAAGGATAACGAATTGCCCGACAGTACGTACGCAACAAAGAAGGTTGTATGCCCTCTAGGATTGGAGGTGCAGAAGATACATGCATGCCCTAATGACTGCATCCTCTACCGCGGTGAGTACAAGGAACGGAACGCATGCCCGGTATGCGGTGCATTGCAGTATAAGATCAGAAGAGATGACCCTGGTGATGTTTAGGGCCAGCGCACCGGGAAGAGGGTTCCTGCCAAGGTGTTGTGGTATGCTCCTATAATACCACGGTTGAAACGTCTGTTCAGAAACAAAAAGCATTCCGAGTTGATGCAATGGCACAAAAAAGACCATAAGAAAGACAGGAAGTTGAGAGCACCCGCTGATGGGTCACAGTGGAGAAAGATCGAGAGGAAGTGGAGCGACTTTACAGGTGACCCGTGGAACGTATGGTTTGGTTTAAGTGCAGATGTTGTTAATCCTTTTGGGGAGCAGAGCAGCAAGCATAGCACATAGCTTGTGACTCTATATATGTATAACCTTCCTCCTTGGTTGTGCATGAAGCAAAAGTTCATTATGATGCCAGTGCTCATTCAAGGCCCTAAGCAACCCGGAAATGACATTGATGTGTACCTAAGGCCATTAGTTGATGAAATTTTACAGCTATGGAATGGAAGAGGTGTACGTGTGTGGGATGAGAACGAACAAGAGGAATTTGACCTACATGCGTTGCTGTTTGTAACCATCAACGATTGGCCTGCTCTCAGTAACCTTTTAGGACAGAAAAATAAGGGATACCACGCATGCAGACACTGTTTAGATGACACCGACAATATATATTTGGACAAATGCAGGAAGAATGTGTACCTGGGGCATTGTCGATTTCTTCTTACCAACCATCAATCGAAAGAAAGGAAAAGATTTCAATGGTGAGGCAGATCACCGGAAGAAGCCCGCACTCCGTACTGGTGATCACATACTTGATATGGTCAATGATTTACAAGTAATATTTGGAAAGGATCCTGGCGGACTATCTGTTCCGACTGATAATGCGGGACGCGCACACATGTGGAAGAAGAAATCTATATTTTGGGACCTACCCTATTGGAAAGACCTAGAGGTCCGCTCTACAATCGACGTGATGCACGTGATGAAGAATCTTTGCGTGAACCTGCTAGGCTTCTTGGGAGTGTATGGGAAGACAAAAGATACACCGGAGGCACGGGAGGAACAACAACGTGTGCATGAAAAAGACGACATGCATCCAAAGCAGTATGAAGGTCTTGCCAGCTACGCTCTTACCAAAGAAGAGAAGGAAATCTTCTTTGAATGCCTACTCAGTATGAAGGTCCTGTCTGGCTTCTCGTCGAATATAAAGGGAATAATAAATATGGCAGAGAAAAAGTTCCAGAACCTAAAGTCTCATGACTGCCACGTGATTATGACGCAATTGCTGCTGGTTGCATTGAGGGGGCTTCTACCGAAAAACGTTCGATTAGCCATTGTGAAGCTATGTGAAGTCCTCAATGCAATCTCTCAGAAGGTGATCGATCCAGAAATCCTGCCAAGGTTAAGGAGTGATTTGGTGCAATGTCTTGTTAGTTTCGAGCTGGTGTTCCCACCGTCCTTCTTCAATATCATGATGCATGTCCTAGTTAATCTAGTCAACGAGATTGTCGTTCTGGGCCCTGTATTTCTACACAATATGTTCCCCTTTGAGAGGTTCATGGGAGTCTTAAAATATGTTCGTAACCGTGCTAGGCCAGATGCAAGCATCTCCATGGGCCATCAAACAGAGGATGTCATTGGGTTTTGTGTTGACTTCATTCCTGACCTTAAGAAGATTGGTCTCCCTCAATCGCGGTATGAGGGGAGACTGACTGGAAAAGGCACGCTAGGAGCGGACTCAATAATATGTAGGGACGGGCATTCTTGGTCTCAAGCACACTACATAGTTCTACAGAATTCCACCTTGGTGACCCCGTATGTCGATGAACACAAGAATATTCTGCGCTCAGAACACCCGGAGCAGTGTGACGACTGAATTACATATGAACACATTAGGACTTTCGGCAATTGGTTGCAAACACGTCTCATGGGTGACAACACTGTTTCTGATGAGCTGTACTCATTGGCCAGGGGACAATCTTCGACTGTGTGGACTTACAAAGGGTACGAGATAAATGGGAATACATTTTACACAATCGCCCAAGATGAAAAGAGCACCAACCAAAACAGCGGTGTCCGCTTTGATGCAACAACCAAGAGGGGAAAGGACACATATTATGATTACATAGTGGACATATGGGAACTTGACTATGGACATGATTTCAAGGTCCCTTTGTTTCAGTGCAAATGGGTCAATTTGTCAAGAGGCAGGGTACAGGAAGACCCACAGTACGGAATGACAACAGTGGATGTAAACAATCTTGGGTACATAGACGAACCATTCGTCCTAGCCAATGATGTGGCGCAGGTTTTCTATGTGAAGGACATGTCTAGCATATCGAGAAAAAGAAAAGATAAGGAAGCGAATACATCATACGATGAGCCAAAGCACCACATAGTTCTTTCAGGAAAAAGAGACATCGTGGGATTGAAGGGCAAGACAGACATGTTTGAAGTTTATGAAAAGTTTCATGAAATTCCTCCCTTCAAAGTCAAGGCTGACCCAAGCACCCTATTAAACGATGAAGATTATCCATGGTCACGGCGCAACAAGCAAAGGACACAAGCGAAGAAAAAGTGAAGACTTTCTCTCCACAACTATATCATTCCAGTGACATGTGAAGAAATGAAATGCCTTTTGTAACACATGAGTTTTCGTCCGGAACCCTAATACTTCGAAAGAGATTTTCCGTTTTGTACACGAAGTGCATCCAGTTTTTACCGTAACCCTCTCAACTTTTTATGACATGCTATGTGGGTGAAATGATGATACCATGCCAACTTTCAACCTTTTCAAAGTTCATTTGAAGTGCTTTTCAATTTCAGGGTTATTTAGCTAAAAAAAATCAGTAAGTGGATGAACAATACCAAATGAAGTCAGAAAGGGTTGAAAATTAATGATGTGGCTTTGAATGGTGCATTTTGAACAAACAAATAGTCTGGAGTTCAAAAAAAATGAAATCCCTTTGTAACAGATGAGTTTTCGTCCGAAACCCTGATACTTCAAAAGAGATTGTCTATTTTGTACACGAAGTGCATCCATTTTTTGCCTTAACCCTCTCAACTTTTTAGCACATACTATGTGGATGAAATGATGATACCATGCCAACTTTAAACCTTTTCAGAGTTCATTTGAAGTGCTTTTCAATTTCAGGGTCATTTAGCTCAAAAAAATCATTAAGTGCATGAAAAATACCAAATGAAGTGAGAAAGGGTTGAAAATTGATGATGTCCCTTTCAATGGTGCATTTTGAAAACACAAAAAGTATGGAGTTCAAATATGTTCAAAAAATGAAATCCCTTTGTAATAGATGAGTTTTCGTCCGAAACCGTGATACTTCGAAAGAGATTGTCCATTTTGTGCACGAAGTGCATCCAGTTTTTGCCGTCACCCACTCAACTTTTTAGCACATGCTATGTGGGTGAAATGATGACACCATGCCAACTTTCAACCTTTTCAGAGTTCGTTTCAAGTGCCTTTTAATTTCTTTCAGAACATCGTGGGAGTGGAGTTGAAAAAAGAATCAACTAAAAAGCTTTTATAAACCTCTAGTATTTTTGAAACTATAATTATATAAAAATTATGCAACTAAAATTATCAAAGTATTTTTTGTTCAAAACATTAATAGAAAAAAGAATTTAGTGATAAAACACACTGGAAATAAATAAAGCAAGAAACAAAACAAAATAATGGAAATTATGCAACTAAAATTATCAATGTATTTTTTTGTCAAAAAGAATGAACTAAATAACGGAAGAAAAATACTGGGAACAAATAAAAAAAATAAAGCAAAAAACAAAACAAAATACTGGAAAAAATAAAAAAAATGCCGCCTACTGGGCTACCATGGCCTGAATACGACTAGAAACCTAACAAGCCAATTGGCCAGGATTCAGGCCCAGAGAAGGCCCACTAGGCCCACAGGCAGATACAGAGTGGTTAGGCCCATAAGCCTGCTTTAGAGAGGAGCTCGAAGGCTCACGCGCACCGCGCCTTATAATCAGGTGCGGCACAGTCTCCACTAGCGAGGTGGGACTAAACTCCCACCACGCCGCTGTGCAAAGCCTTGGTCCCGGTTGGTGGCACCAACCTGGACCAATGCTAACCTTTAGTCCCGGTTGGTGCCACCAACCGGAACCAAAGGTCTCTTTTTGGGCGGGAAGCACAGACCTTTGATCCGATTGGTGGCACCAACTGGGACTAAAGGTGGGTATTGGTCCCGGTTGGTTCCACCAACCGGGACCAATGCTTCTTGTATATAAGAAACCCTTGGAAAATTTCAGTTTTCATCTACTAGTTGCCCTGAGCCACCGTCCTCGTCCCCATCGCCTCCTCGAGTCGCCGGCCTCGTCGCCGGCCCCGTCGCCTTCCCGAGTCGTCGTCCTCATCACCTCCCCGGCGCCGGCCCCGTCCTTGTCGCCTCCCCGTCGACAGCCCTGTCGCCTCCCCGAGCTGCCATCCTCGTCGCCGCCGTCCTCATCGCCTCCCCGTCGCCACCGTCCTCGTCCCCATTGCCTCCCCGTCGCCGCCGTCCTCGTTGCCTCCCTGTCGCTGCCCTCCCCGTCGCCTCCCCGTCGCCGCCGTCCCCGTCGCCTCCCCGTCGCCGCTGTCCCCGCCGTCGCCGTCCCCGTCTCCTCCCTGTCGCCGCCCCCAGTGAGCCCCCTGCTCCCCGTGTATATGTGTGTATTGTTGGGAAACGTCGCATGGGAAACAAATTTTTTACTACGCACACGCAAACCTACGTTTATCACCTCCAGATTGCTACTACGAGTCATCCGGATTAGTGTTAAAGCTTGTATCGACGTAACTCCTTACGACGAACTCTTTATCACCTCCATAATCGAGAAACATCTCCTTAGTCTCTTAGTTACCGAGGATAATCTTGACCGCTGTCCAGTGATCCACTCCTGGTTCACTCTTGTACCCCCTGACGGACTCATGGCAAGGCACACACAGGTGCGGTACACAGCATGGCATAATATAGAGCCTATGGCTAAGGCATAGGGGACGACGTTCGTCCTTTCTCTTTCTTCTGCCGTTGTCGAGCTTTGAGTCTCACTCAACTTTCACACCTTACAAATCAGGCGAGAACTCTTTCTCTGACTGGTCCAGTTTGAACTCTTTCAAAATCTTGTCAAGGTATGCACTCATTGAAAGTCTCATCGAGCATCTTGATCTATCTCCATAGATTTTGATGCTCAACAATTAGGTAGCTTCATCCAGGTCTTCCTTTGAAAATCACTTTCCAAATGACCGTTTTATGCTTTCCAGAAACTCTACATTATTTCTGATCAACAATATGTCATCCACATATACTTATCAGAAATTCTATAGTGCTCCCACTCACTTTATTGCAAATACAAGTTTCTCGTAAACTTTGTATAAACATCAAAACTTTGATCACCTCATCAAAGCGTATATTCCAACTCCGAGATGCTTGCTTCAGTCCATGGAAGGATCACCGAAGCTTGCACACCTTTTAGCATCCTTAGGCCTGACAAAACCTTCTAGTTGTATCACATATAACCTTTCCTCAAGTAAACCGTTAAGGAAACGATGCTTTGACATCCATCTGCCAGATTTCATAATTGAAAACACAGCAACTGCTAACATAATTCCAACAGACTTTAGCACCACTACGAGTGAGAAAGTCTCATCGTAGTCAACTCCTTGAACTTGTCACAAACATCTTTGCAACAAGTCGAGCTTTACAAATAGTGACATTCACCATCAGTGTCTGTCTTCATTTTAAAGATCCATTTGTACTCAACGACCTGCCGTCCAACGAGCTAGTCTACCAAAGTCTACACTTGGTTTTCATACATGGATCCTATCTCGGATTTCATGGCCTCCAACCATTTGTCGGAATCCGGGCCCATCATTGCTTCTCCATAGCTCGTAGGTTCATCGTTTGTCCACCAACATGACCTCCAAGACAGGGTTGTCGTACCGCTTAGGAGCAGTACACATCCTTGTCGACCTACGAAGTTCGATAGTAACTTGATCCTGAAGCTTCATGATCATCATCATTAACTTCCTCTTTAACTAACGTAGGCTTCACAGAAACAACATCCTGCGCTGCGCTACTCTCTGGTTGAACAAAGTTTAAACAACCTCATCAAGTTCTATCTTCCTCCCACTTAATTCTTTCGAGAGAAACTTTTCCTCGAGAAAGGATCCGTTTTAGTAACAAACACTTTGCACTTGGATCTGAGATAGAAGGTTCACCCAACTGATCTTAGGGTATTATATGAAGATGCATTTGTCTGCCTTGGGTTCGACCTCATTAGGTGAAAACATTTTCCACACAAGTGTCGCAGCCCCAAGTATTAAGAAATGACAGCTTAGGTTTCTATCAAACCATAATTCACATGGTGTCATCTCAACGGATTTAGATGGTGCCCTATTTAAAGTGAATGTAGTTGTCTCTAATGCATAACCCCAAAATTATAGTAGTAAAACGACAAGAGACATCATAGCACGCACCATGTCCAATAGAGCATAACTATGATGTTTGGACACACCATCACACTATGGTGTTCCAGGTGGCGTTTAGTTGTGAAACAACTTTCACATTGTCTTAAGTTGTATGCCAAACTCGTGACTCAGATATACACCTCCACGATCATATCGCAGTCATTTTTATCTTATTGTCACGATGATCTTTAAACTTCACTCTGAATTTGCTTGAACCTTTCAAACGATTCAGACTTGTGTTTCATTAAGTAAATATACACTATATCTACTCAAATTATCAGTGAAGGTAAGAAAATAACGATATCCACTGCACGCTACAAGACTCACTAGATTGCATACATCAACATGTATCATTTCCAATGAATCACTTGCCCGCTCCATCCAACGGGGTCCTTTAGTCATCTTGCCCAAGAGGCATGGTTCGCATGTCTCAACCGATTCAAAATCGAATGAGTCCAAATATCCATCACCATGGAGTTTCTTCATGCGCTTTATACC
Source organism: Hordeum marinum (assembly GCA_022496015.1). NCBI lineage: Eukaryota > Viridiplantae > Streptophyta > Magnoliopsida > Poales > Poaceae > Hordeum > Hordeum marinum. The sequence continues at coordinate 510,184,214 of CM039674.1, read as the reverse complement.
AATACGACATTGTGCGGCAGTGCCACAAGTATGTGGTACTATCATTATTTAACTTTGTATCTTTTGACATCAATGTTATGAACATGTGTATTACTACGATCAAGATTTCAACAAACCATTCTCACTGGGTGCATGACCATTGAAGGTATTATTCATGTAAATAGAATAACTATTATTCTCTGACTTAAATGAATAACCGTATTGCAACAAACATGATCTAATCATGTTCATGTTCAACGCAAAACACCAAATAATATTTATTTAGGTTTGTCACTAATCCTGAAGGTAGAGAGAGCGTGCGATGTTGATCACATCAACCTTGGAAACATTTCCAACACACATCGTCACCTCACCCTTAGCTAGTTCTCCGTTTATTCCGTAGCTTTTATTTCGAGTTACTAACATTTAGCAACCGAACCGGTATCCAATACCCAGGTGCTACTAGGAGTACTAGCAAGGTACACATCAATAACTCGTATATCAAATATACTTCTGTCGATGTTGCCAGCCTTCTTATCTACCAAGTATCTAGGGTTGTTCCGCTTCAGCGACCTCTCACCTCATAATAGAAGCACTTAGTCTCAAGTTTGAGTTCAACTTTGGGTTGCTTCACTGGAGCAGCAACTGACTTGCTATCCATGAAGTTTCCCTCCTTGCTCTTGCCCTTTTCGAAACTAGTGGTTTGATTAACCATCAACACTTGACGCTCCTTCTTGATTTCTACCTTCGCGGTGTCAAACATCGCGAACAGCTCAGGGATCAATACTTCTATCCCTGGTGTATTATAGTTCATCACTAAGTTCTAGTAGCTTTAGTGACAGTGACTTGGAGAACTATATCAATCACTATCTTATCTGGAAGATCAACTCCCACTTGATTCAAGCGATTGTAGTACCCAGACAATCTGAGTACATGCTCAACGATTGAGCTATTCTCCTTCATCTTACAGGCAAAGAATCTTGTTGGAGATCTCATATCTCGCAACACAGGCACGAGCCTGAGAACACAATCTCTGCTCCTAGAACATCTCATATGTTCCGTGACGTTCAAAATGTTTCGGAGCCTCAATTCTAAGCCGTAATGCATGACGCACTAAACTATCAAGTAGTCATCGAAACGTGCCTGTCAGATGTTCACAACATCTATAGACGACGCTAGAGGGGGTGGCGCACCGAGCGGTGCATTAAGGACATAAGCCTTCTGTGCAGCAATGAGGACAATCCTCAGATCATGGACCCAGTCCGCAATATTGCTACCAACATCTTTCAACTCTATTTCTCTAGGAACATATAAAAATTTAAGGGAGCTACAGCGCGAGCTAGAAATCCACAACATAATTTGCAAAGACACTTTGACTATGTTCATGATAATGAGTTCAGTTAATCATATTACTTAAGAACTCCTACTCAAATTGACATCCCTTCGATCATAAAGTGATACATGATCCAAATTCACCAACTCAAGTCCGATCATCACGTGAGTTGAGGTGGCTGCAATGGTGAACATCATTATGTTGATCATATCTACTATATGACTCATGTTCGACCTTTCGGTCTCTCATGTTCCGAGGCCATGTCTATACATGCTAGGCTCGTCAAGTTTAACCCGAGTGTTCTGCGCGTGCAAATCTGGCTTGCACCCGTTGTATGTGAACGTAGAGTCTATCACACCCGATCATCACGTGGTGTCTCAACACGACGAACTTTCGCAACGGTGCACACTCGGGGAGAACACAGTTCATCTTGAAATTCAAGTGAGGGATCACCTTATAATGTTACCGCCGTACTAAGCAAAACAAGGTGCATAAAAGGATTAACATCTCATGCAATTCATAAGTGACATGATATGGCCATGAACTTGTGTTTAAGATCTCCATCTTCGAAACACCGGCATGATCTCCATCATCACCGGCACAACACCATGATATCCATCATCTTGATATCCATCAATGTGTTGCCATTGGGGTTGTGGCACCAGCCCTGCTTCTACTTCTATTGCTACCGCTTAGCGATAAAGTAAAGCATTACATAGCGCTTAATGATTGACACGCAGGTCATACAATAATTAAAGACAACCCTATGGCTCCTGCCGGTTGCCGTACTCAACGACATGCAAGTCGTGAAATTCTATACATCACATGATCATCTCATACATCACATATATCTCATCATGTAATTGGCCATATCACTTCACAACATACCCTGCAAAAACAAGTTAGACGTCCTCTAATTGTTGTTGCATGTTTTACGTGGCTGCTACGGGTATCTAGCAAGAACGATTCACACCTACACATAAACCACAACGGTGATACATAGATTGCTTTTCAACCTTCTCAAGGACCGCCTTTGTCGGATCCGATCCAACTAAAGTGAGAGAAACTGTCACCCGCAAGCCATCTAAGCAACAAGTTGTGTCGAGGGAACCGGTCTCTCGTAAGCGTACGAGTAATGTTGGTCCGAGCCGCTTCATCTCACAATCCCGCTGAACCAAAATCCGACCAAGGGAGGAAGCAATCTAAGCATCAACGCCCACAAACCTTTTGTGTTCTACTCGAGATCTCATCGAACCATCAACCTAGCTCATGATGCCACTGTTGGGGAACGTCGCATGGGAAACAAAAAATTTCCTACGCACACGCAAACCTATCCATGGTGATGAGCATCTATGAGAGGGAGAGTGGATCTACGTACCCTTTTAGATCGCTAAGCGGGAAGCGTTAAGAAACGCGGTTGGTGTAGTCAAACTTCTTCGCGATCTAAATCGCCGAGCGTCCCGCGATCCAATCACGAACCGTCCTGCGAACACATCATGATCCGTCCCGCGAACTCATCACGATCCGTCTCACGATCTTGATCATGATCTGTCTCGCGAACTCACCACGATCCGTTCCGTGATCACATCACGAACCGTCTCGCGATCTCGATCACGGTCCTTCCGATCTAGCGCCGAACGGACGGCACCTCCGCGTTCAGCACACGTGCAGCTTGATGACGATCTCCACCATCTCGATCCAGCGAGAGGAGGTGGAGAGGAGAGAGAGTTCACCGGCAGCGTGACGGTGCTCCGGTGATGGTGGTGGAGCAATTCCGGCAGGGCTTCGCCTAAGCGCTGCAGAAAACCGATCTAGAGGAGAAACTATGCACCGGTGGAACGGGTAGCACGTGGCCGGAAATTCTGTCCAAAAACCACCCAATCCACTAGTATATATAGGAGGAGAGGAGAGGCAGCCAAGGCCTTTGGGTCGGCCGAAATAGGAGGTGGGAAGCAATCCTACTTCACCTCCAATCCTAGTTGGAGTAGGATTGCCTCCTATTGGCTGATTTTCCACCTTTTGCTTTAGGACTTTCTCTCCTGCGCCATGGGCCATTGTGGCTGTTTTCCCAGCCCACTAAGGGCTGGTTATTATTCTCCCACAGTCCATGGACCTCTTGCGGTCGAAATACCCCTCCCGGAGGCCTCCCGGTACACTACCGGCATTCCCGGTACACTCCCGGCACTCCCGGTACACTACCTATGAGCCCGAAACTTTTTCGGAAACCAAAATGGGACTTCCTATATATGAATATTTACCTCCGGACCATTCCGGAGCTCCTCGTAACGTCCGGATCTCATCCGGGACTCCGAACAAACTTCGGTCACCACCATACATAACTCTACACTACCGAAACGTCACCGAACCTTAAGTGTGCAGACCCTGCGGGTTCGAGAACCATGTAGACATGACCGAGACACCTCTACGGTCAATAACCAATGGCGGGACCTGGACGTCCACATTGGTTCCTACATATTCTACAAAGATCTTTATCGGTCGAAGCTCTATGTCAAGGATTCAGTTAATCCCGTATAACGTTCCCTTTGTTCTTCGGTATGTTACTTGCCCGAGATTCGATCGTCGGTATCTCCATACCTAGTTCAACCTCGTTACCGGCAAGTCTCTTTACTCGTTCCGTAATACAATATCCCGCAACTAACAATTAGTCACATTGCTTGCAAGGCTTATTGTGATGTTGCATTACCGAGTGGGCCCCGAGATACCTCTCCGTCACACGGAGTAACAAATCCCAGTCTCGATCCATGCCAACTCAACAGACACCATCGGAGATACCTGTAGAGCACCTTTATAGTCACCCAGTTACGTTGCGACGTTTGATACACACAAGGCACTCCTCCGATATCTGTGAGTTGCATGATCTCATGGTCATAGGAACACATACTTGACATGCAGAAAACAGTAGCAATAAACTGACACGATCATATGCTACGTTTGCAGTTTGGGTCTTGTCCATCACATCATTCTCCTAATGATGTGACCCCGTTATCAAATGACATCTCATGTCCATGTCTAGGAAACCTTAACCATCTTTTGATCAACGAGCTAGTCTATTAGAGGCATACTAGGGACATGGTTTTGTCTATGTATCCACACATGCATCTAAGTCTCCGATCAATACAATTATAGGATGGATAATAAACGATTATCATGAACAAGGAAATATGATAATAACTAATATATTATTGCCTCTAGGGCATATTTCCAACATGTATATGTTCATGTATATATATATGTTCATGTATATGTGTGTATATGTTCATGTATATGTGTGTATATGTTTGTATATGTATATGTGTGTATATGTTCATGTATATGTTTTTTTCATGTATATGTATATATGTTCATGTATATGTGTCATGTGTGTATATGTTCATGTATATATATGTTCATGTATATGTTTTTTTCATGTATATGTATATATGTTCATGTATATGTGTGTATATGTTCATGTAAAAAGTCTTCTTTGTTTTTCGTTTGTACGAAAATGTAGAGTGAAAATGAAAATAAACATATAAGGAAAAACAAAGTAAAAAAATGAAGAAGGAAAAGAAAACCGCCTGGCCCGGCCACCACCGCATTTTCATAAAGTTGTTCCATTGATTGCACGTCGCACCGAGCACCCGTGGCGAAGCATGTCTTTTTTTGAAGGTAGTTTTTTTGTTAAATGAAAATGTTGGCATCGGCTCTATCATCAAGTTGGCAGCAGCTCTATCTATCAACAAGGCCACGGGAGCACCCCGGCCCCCTATCATCACGTTGGCCTCGGGTCCCCGAGAGCTTTCCAACAGATCCGGAATGTATGTCGTTGTTGATATACCCCCTCCCCGATAACTTCGACATGAGATGGGACGTCGGACATGCATGAGATTGAGGCGGTCTGCTCACCCGACCAACTATGGAGGACACCCAAACCCTAGAAGATAGAGCGTCGTTGTCGATCTACCCCCTCCCTGATAACTTCGACATGAGGGGGGACGTCGGACATGCATGAGTGAGAGAGGCGGTCCGCTTGCCCGACCAACTATCGAGGCCACCCAAACCCTAGAATAAAGAGTGTCGTTGTCGATCTACCCCCTCCCTGATAACTTAAACATGACAGGGGACGTCGTACATGCATGAGAGAGAGGCGGTCCGCTCACCCGACCAACTATCGAGGACTCCCAAACCCTAGAATAAAGAGCGTCGTTGTCGATCTACCCCGTTCCTACCTGATAAACTCTCGAGGCCACCCAAACTGGGACTAAAAAAGCATTGTCGAGGCCACCCCAAACCCTAGAAGTGTTGTCGAGGCCACCCCAAACCCTAGAAGCGTTGTCGAGGCCACCCAAATTTACCAAGTTAAATGAAGAAAACTCCGGTAACATAGATTTATCAAGAATGCCCCCATTATGGATGTGCACAAGTTGATCCATTTTTTTTCTGATCTCATATATATATATATATTCTTCTATATGTCACGTTGTCTGTCAAAGTATTGAAGGAATCCATGGCTTCATCATTAGCCGGAAGTAACATGCGTATGATGCTACGAAGCTCTTCAAAGTTGTTTTGAAACGGAGTCCTGGATAGAATAATTCGCTTTTTGGTAAGAATTTCAGCAAAGGCCTTCCAAATAGCGATATTCAGAAGGCTCTTGCTGAACTTCGTACCAAAAAGCTAATTAATTATCCTATCTGGGACTCCGTTACAAAACAATTTTGGAGAGCTTCGTACCATTATGCGCTTGTTACTTCTGGCTAATGACGAAGCCTTGGTTTTCTTGAATCCTTTGACACTAGACAACATGACATATAAAAGGGTAGATGAGATCACGAAAAATATGGACTTCAGAATGTCGCCATTTTGTTAATTAAATCCCTTAAAGGTTAACATAATCCCTTGTGTGACATTCATGAGAGAGGTGGTCCGAACGTCGGACATTCATGAGAGAGGCGGTCCGGACGTCGGACATTCATGTTTGTAAATTAATTGCCATGTTGTAATATTTGCAGAAACTATGGATCCAAGAGATGAAGAACAAGAACAGTTGTTGGGGGACATAATCCATGGCGGACGTGTTATCTTGTTGTTTCTCAATGACACCGATGGTTTGGAAGGAGAGGATTATGACGGCTCCGGTGATCAAACAATGGAGGAGGAAGGACATGATCATGATGGCTCCGGTGGGTGAATGCCGGAGGAAGTAGGAGACCATGATGACGGCTTCGGTGACCAATCGAAGGAGGGAGTTGTTGCAAAGTCCTGCGAGGTATATATATTAATTAAGCCTGTGCTGACTAGCTAATTGATGCATTAATTGTTTTGGTATGTACATATATTAACTAACTCTTCTTTCTTCTTTTATAGCCCTCCGGATCGAGCCAAACTTCGGTAACGAGACGAGGCCCGAAGAAGAGGTTGCGCAAGGATGAAAGGTTCATGATCACATCATTCGCGAATGATGGCCATCCGATTGAACCCAAGCGGACCAAGAACGCATTTTCTACTTAGTGCGGAGCTATTGTTAGGGAAAACATCCCAATCAGCATCAAGCAATGGAATAAGCCTAAGGACGGCACCCCTGAAGGTGATTATGTCACCGATAGACAGAAAGATGATCTTTGGACCGCGCTGAAGGCAAATTTTGCCCTACCACCAGAGGAGGATCCGAATAAGCCAGTTATAGAGCCATTGGTCAAGGCGTGTGCTCTGAAGAAGCTGGAAGATCTATTTAGGAGGTGGAAGAATGAGTTGAAATCAAAGTTTGTCGACAAAGGGAAGACTCCAACATTCGTCGGCCGATATGAGAAGATAGGAGATTACTGGCCCGCATTTGTGGACTACAAGACATCGGACAAGAGTAAGAAAATGTCAGAAGCAAAGAAGCAGTATCACCATCACACGGGGTCAGGTGGCTACCTCAAAGCCCGGCCGTTGTGGGACAAAGCTGAGAATGACCTGATTGCTGAAAACGTCGTACGACAGACATTGAACTGGCCAGACCGTTCAAGGACTTAGTTCTTCGGGGTTGGGGGAACTTTCACAGGGAAGTGCTGTTGGACGGACGAGCAACTTGCAATACCCATGAACAAGCTTTAGAAGTATATCACTGCAGCACAGGAAGGGACATTCATTCCCAAAAGAGAGAAGGACGAGCTGACTGAGGCCCTAGGGAATGCTGAGCACCCTGGACAAACACGAGGCACACCAGACTCCGTTTCATGGAAGGTTGGGTTTCCTGACGTAGGCGGTTACAGAAGCCGGCAGAGAAAGAGGAAAGCGGAGCTGAGCGAAATTCAGAATCTCAATGCAAGACTACAAAAGCTAGAGGAAGCTGAGAGCCAGCGAGCTGTCGGCCAACCATCTCAGTGGCACGAAGCTACCCTAGAAGCTAGCCCGCCATCTCAGCGGAGAAGCAGCGTCGCTTCCACGGAGCCCGTTCAGCCTGACTTCACATCTCGTAGCTACCCCGTGGATACTATCACGGAGGCTCATCATTGCGAGCTTATGACGAAATGCTGGAACCTCACTTTCAAGGTGGCTGTCGGCTCTGTTGCACCTCCTCAACCCAACAGAACTTTTCACTGCTGTTCGATTCCACATGGCTATGCTGTTGTGATGGTGGATGAAGTAATGAAGGAATTTGAGGAGCTCGAGCTTGACCACTCTACAGGTGAAGGAGAGAATAAGCTGGTTCGTGCCTGAGGAATACATGTCTATGTCAGAAGGAGTACATCAAGCTTCCAAACTAGATGCCTCCGCCTCCTCCTTCTCCTCAGGTGAATCAGGGCACTCCCCCTCCTCCTCCGGCGAGTGATCAGGGCACAACGCCTCCTTCTCCGGCTCCTCCGACGCATGGGGGCACTCCGCCTCCTGCTTCGCCTACTCCGGCACGTCGGAGGAGTACCCCTCCGACTCAGCCTCATCGTCAATGACGGAAGACAGACGCTGCCACTCCGGCTCCTCCGGTGCCTAGTAAGCAACGACGAAAGGGAGCCGCCGCCGCTCCGGCGGCTAGCAGTACAAGCATAGGCAGGAGGGGATACAGATACGGTCCATCTCTCAAGCCTCTGGAAAAGTTACCATATGAGAGGACCGAGTCTGTAAACGAGGAGATATGTCAGGCCAAATTGAGGGCCCATTTTGCAAAGAAAAATCCACCTCCGAAGGAGAAGATATTTCCGGTGAAAGCGATGCTCACTATTGATGCCCTGAAGCGACCACCACCGCCTCCGCCGGATTCCAACTTTGACCGCTGTATTAAAAAGACATATCAAGATGCACGATGTCGGGAAGTACTTCCAGTGATGCAAGGTTAGCAAAACGAAGAAGTGGGAAAAAGATCCCCAGCTCGGCGAACAAGCGAACCAATCGTGCCCCCCCGCTAAGGTGTCTAGCAATATCGTCACTAATCATCCGGGGATGGTGCCCGGTACCAAACCTGGTGATTACCTGAGCGATGATGTACAATTTAAGCTGTTGGAGGTGGACGAATTCCGTTACCGGCACGGGCGGCCTCTCTTCAAACCTGACCATCCTCCTCTAACAACGATGATGCGAAAATTCCATGAATGGTACATCAAAACCTGCCGTGAGTCTAGGAAGGATTCTTTGATGCTGTTAGTTAAAGAGGAGCACGACCTCGTTGGAATGGAACTGTTGAATGTTGAATTTGAGGAGATATTCTAGTTATACAATCAAAAGGCCCTCGACAAAACAATCGTGACTTGCTACTGTTTGTAAGTACTACTTCTGTAATTAAGTCTCTCTATGTATATAGCTGAGCTCTTTCATTGCATGTATATATAATTATCCTCACTATATTATGTAGATTAAAGATCGCCGAATGCAGAAAAGCACAAATCTATGACATTGGGTTCATTAACCCAAATATCATACATGAGTATACGGTTGAAAAGAATGCCACACAAACCGAGGACATCTTGCTACAATCGTTGCTTAAAAATCAAAACAAAGGGACAATACTCTTTCCTTACAACTTCAAGTGAGTATTACTGTCTTGTGCATATTCGGTTTCCCTTATTACTCGAGGTTTATAGTAATGTAATTGATGAGTTATGCATGCGTGCGCAGTTTCCACTTTATTCTGCTAGAGATTAAGCTTAAGTGGGGTGTAGTAATCGTCTTAGACTCGAAACGAAAAGATCCATAGGAATATGCGGGCATGACTGAAATGCTCCAGAAGTAAGTTCAATCGATCATTATCGCATCATATCGGAAACTTTGTTCATTTCCTGATATCAAGTAATTATTTTCTTTGTCTGGCAGGGTTTGGAAAGAGTTCACAACAATTGTTCCGGCACTGCCGGGGGAGCTGTGATTTACACACCCGAAAGTAAGTACTACTAGCTAGTTCCACACATCTCCCATTGATTCTAGTTTCATCAATACCATTTATCATGCTTCATTATCAGTTTGATTGAACTCTATTTCTCGTAAAGTGCTTGTGGGAGGAAACTGGGAACGATTTTTATGGATATTATATTTGCGAGTTCATCTACAACGCGACGACCCCTAAGCGGGGCTACTCTAAAAACAATTTCAAGTGCGTAAGCAATAATATTCACAATTTTATTTTATTACCATATATATGTATTGACCCCCTTCTTCAAATTAGATGTGGCAGATGCGGGATGAACTCCTACCACATGATCGCATGCGAGCAATTCAAGAAGAATTGGCGGGATTCTTTCTTGACCACGTCATAAATAAAGCCGGAGAATACCATCTGGAATTGGAGATTAGATGTTAGGGATTGTAAGAGATCTTATATTGTATATATGTATCTAGTAGCATCGGATATATATACAAAAACTTGTTATACGACCAATCTCTCGGAGAAGAGAGGTCGATCACTTCTATCTCTATATGTTCATGACGATCTTCTGTACTTAATGGTTCCTTCATTTGCTTACTAGCTAGCGTGTCGAGTTCTCTCTATAGTAGCTAGCATCGACCAAGCACGGAGAAATAAAGGACACTTCTCTCTATTAATTAGCTAGCTAAAACAATATAAAACCCCTAAATTAACCGTCCAAAACCCCCTAAACCCCCCTCCCTTTCAAAAAACCCAGCAACTGCTAGATGCTGACGCGTGGATGCCTTTTGGTCCCTATTGGTGTTACCAACGGGGACTAAAGGTCCTCCTGCTTGGGCTCCCAGCACCAGCCACGTGGAGCCCCTTCTGTCCCAGTTGGTAAGCGAACCGAGACTAAAGGTTTTGGGCTTTAGTCCCGACCCTTTAGTCCCGGTTCCAGAACTGGGACAAATGGGCCTTACGAACCGGGACAAATGGGCCTTTTTCTACTAGTGAGGAATCCATCTAGCTACTTCCTACCGATCCGTAGGTTTATAATGGACTACTCACGCATCATCGGAGAGGCACCAATGAGGATGATGAACCCTTCTGTGATGGTGTTAGATTGGATCTCATTGTTCTGGAACTTCCGGTGACTGGAATTGTTTTTCGTCAACTCTCTTATGGTTTTGGGAATATTTGGGTATTTATAGAGTTGATAGGCGGTGGAGAGGGGTCTCGTGGAGGGCACCACCCACCAGGCCGTGCCAGGGGACTCTCGCGCGCCCTGGTGTCTCGTGGCCTCCACGACCCTCCTCTCAAGTGCTTCATTGGCCCCCAGGTGTCTTCTGGCCCAGAATAATCTCGACAAAGTTTCGCGATGTTTGCGCTTCGTTTGCTATTGATATTTTGTGAAGTGACAAACAAGCAAAAAACACCAACTGGTAGTTTGCACTATGTCAATAGGTTAGTCCCAAAAAATGATATAAAGTTGCTATAAAATGATGGTAAAACGTCCAAGATTGATAATATAACAGCATGGAACAATCAAAAATTATAGATACGTTGGAGACGTATCAGCATCCCCAAGGTTAATTCCTGCTCGTCCTCGAGTAGGTAAATGATAAAAATAGAATTTTTGATGTGTAATGGTGCCTAACATATTCATCACATGTTCTTTTCTTGTGTAGCATGGACATTTGGACTTTTAGATAGTTCAAAGCAATATTCTAGTTTTGACATGAAGACTTTTATACTCTAGCATACCAACAAGCAACCATGTCTTTCAAAATATCAACACTAAAGAAACTTGTCTATAGCCCATCATGCTCCATCATTGATCCATACCTGGAACACACTCAAATATTAGCTACACCCAATGCTCCAGTACCATTACAGTGCCCCCTAGTTGGTGCTTTGTAAGAGAAGATGGAGACTCAAATAAAAGTAAAAATTGCATAAAGTAAATAGGTAGGCCCTTCATAGAGGGAAGTAGGGATTTGTAGAGTTGCCAGAGCTCAAAGTTTAAATTGAGAGTGAAAAATATTTTGGGTGGCATGTCTTTACCGTCAACGAAAACAACCGAGAGCTTTAAATAGCTTGCCATGCTAGATATATAATAAGTGATTCCCAAACAGAAAATAATGTTTATTCCTTTTCCACCATTCTTTCACAATCCATGGCTAGCCGAATCCATGATTTACTTCCATACAAACACTTTCCAAGGAATTTATTATGTAAGAACATAAAGTAAATTTCTCTTTCATTTCGAATTGGGCATTCCTATTACTGCCGTACTCTCGTGCAATGACAAGTGAGTAAACACTCATTCTGAGAATAACAAATCTAGCATGGAAAAATATCGGTCACCCCCTTCCGCTCCATGAGCGGTACGAGCAAACAAAAAGGAAATTCATTTTTAAAATTAGAGATGGCACATAGAAATTTGCTTGGAATGACATGGAAATACCGCATATAGGTAGGTATGGTGGACTCATATGGAAAAACTGGTTTTAAGGGTTTTAGATGCACAAGTAGTATTTCTATCGGGCTTATCCAATCGTGCGGATACATGAGTTGTTACATGACGTGATACTCAAGAAAGATCAGAAACAGGGAGATTAGAATGAAGAGATAAACATAATCCGAACAACCCATGATGTACATATAGGCATCCTCATAGAAGATATTCCACCATCAGCAACTTGAATAGCTCTTAGTCACTCCCGATGAAGGAAATTGGCTCGTTTCTCTTCTGCGAACAACGCAGCTACAATATATAGACGAGCATTTAGCCATTGACAAGTCCAAGCAAGGTATTTCTTGATCCCTCTCATTCCCAACAAGCATGTCACACCCGTATGACCACTCCTAGTTACAATTGTTTTCTTTGGATGCTCAACTACATCCGAGCACGAAGAGTTAGCACACGTACAAGGCTTAGGTACGAGTCTGGAAGGTAATATGCTAGGAAAAGTGGTTGAAATCATCATTGATCAAACTTATGCACTATGCTAGCATTCAGCCTTCATAAATTATTTCTTTTATCATTTACCTACTCGAGGACGAGCAGGAATTAAGCTTGGGGATGCTGATACGTCTCCAACGTATAAATAATTTATGAAGAATTCATGTCATATTTACCCATGTTTCTGCTATGGTTTTATGATTTATTGGGACTAACCTATTAATAGTTTCAAAACTGCACAAGTCCTTTTCTCACACTTTGATGTGTAGGAATCAATTGGAAATTGTCGAATAACGAAAAAGGAGCCTTGTTGGAGGACTCTGACTTTCCTGAAATCTGTCCACCAACAATTTTTAGAGATCGTCAGTTTGACCCCCGAAGACGGCGTCAAATGATTTTTTTTTCTAAAATTAGGAAAGTGTGGGGAACTTTATGGCATTGATTCTGGACTCCAAATTCGTCCAAAAACAGAGTTAGGATGCGATCTCTAGACTTGTTTTACTTGTGGAAAATATCTGAGTACGTGATTACGAGAATTAATGACGTGATTGAGTCTAACTCTTACCATATCTGATGTATTCGGCTAGGCCATAACTTTGGGGACTCATGAGGGTTGTGAGGAGTCCATACGAAGGTTCTAGAGGTGCTTAAGAGCCATTGGATCAAGGGTACATCCATCAGAGGGCCATAAAGCACCAGAGGGGCACATATAAGGAGAGAAAAACCCTAATTTCGGGAGATCCACCAAAAGCCATGAACTTTCCTCTCCCTTGGCAACCTCCAAGAAGGGGAGAGGTTCCTCCATTGCAGCACCAAGACCAAGGAAGAAGGGGTCAAGGGGTTGCCGCCCGTCGCCGTTATATCATATGACTTGTGTTCTTATTGTCATATTGCTTTCCATGATCATGTAGTTGACCTAGTATTTGTGGAAAAGCCACCGTTCATCATTGTTTACATGTTATACTAGATCATTGCACATCCTGGTACACTGTTCAGAGTCATTCATATAGAGTCATCTTGTTTAGTAGTTTATCATATCGAGTTGTAAGTACATAGAAGTGTGATATTTATCATTATTAGAGCAATGTCTCGGTGAGGAAAGCACGATGGAGACAATTATTCCCAACAAGTCGGCATGCGACTTCGGACAAAAAATAAAGAAAAAACAAAGAGAAAGAAAAAAGAAAAAATAAATAAAAGAAGAAAAGAAGAAGAAAAAAATAAGAAGAAAAGGAAAAGAAATAGAAAAAATAAATGAGAGAAAAGAGAGAAGGGACAGTCCTACTGCTTCTTTTTCCACACTTGTGCTTAGAGAAAGCACCATCATTTTCATATAGAGAGTTCATGAGTTGCTATTTTCATATGCTAGTGGTAATTTTTACATTATGGAACTTGGCTTGCATATTCCAATGACGGGCTTCCTCAAATGCCCGAGATCTTCATGAGAAAGCAAGTTGGATGCACACCCACTTAGCTTCCGTTGAGCATTCATACACATATAGATCTAGTGCATCTATTGCATGACAATCCGTACTCCTCGCATTGATATCGATTGATGGGCATCTCTATAGCTTGTTGGTCCGCCTAGTTGATGCCAGACTTTGTCCTCCACTTTTACTCCTTTGAAAGCTACCACCATATTCTATTCCACCTATATGTTATGTCCATGGTTCACGTTCATGTGTTGAGTGAGGTATAAAATGTTGAAGCACGTTCAAAAGTATGATCCAGTTTCTTGGTTTTACACTGGGGTGCTCATGATTTATACTTTATGCTAGGAAGACTAAGCATGACAGGCTATATGATATTGTGGGTATAATGTTCTTTATCATTGTTATTTTGAAAGGACATGATTGTTTGCTAGAAAACCCGAGTATGGATTTCTTTTTGTCAATGCAACATGGTTCCCGAGGTGCTCCCAAGACAACTTGGTACTACCAGGGGGGTGGTCGCTCCCTGATGGCTTGGGGCCACCCCATAAGTCGTTTGGGGCCCTTATTTTGCCAAAAGAAAGATAATTTCCCAATAAAAATATCCTCAAAATGTCAGCACAATCAGAGTTATGGATCTTGGGATATTGAAGAAATGGTGAAGGGGTGAGAAGACGTTGAAGGGGAGAGAAAGAGAGAGAGAGAGATCCAATATTGGAGGGGCTCTTGCCCTTTGGGGGCCATGCCTTACATGGAGCAGAGGGGAAACTCTCCTCCCATCTAGGTAGGATACCAAGGAAGAACAATAATAAGGTGGGGGTATCTCTCTCTCCCTGTCTTTCGGTGGCGTCAGAGCGCTGCTGGGACAACCATCGTGACGGCCATCTACACCAACAACTTTGCCGCCATCACCACCAACTCTCTCACTCTCTATGCAGTAGTGTAAACCCCCCTTTCCCCGCTGTAGTCTCTCCTTAAACATGGTGCTTAATTTTATATACTATTATCCAATAATGAGTGGCTAGCCTATGATGTTTGAATACATTTATTTTGTCCTATGGGTTGATTGATGATCGTGATTAGTTTGAGTTCTATGTCTTGTTTTGTTGTTGTCCTATGATGCCTGCCGTGTCGCGCAAGCGTGTGGATTCCCCGCTGTAAGTTTTGTAATATGTTCATGATTCTCTTATAGTGGGTGGCTAGAGTGACAGAATCTTACACTCGGGTAAGGGGTTTCTTTACGTATGGGAGTAAAGGAGACTTGATGTGTTAATGCGATGGTTCGGTTTTACCTTAATGATCTCTCGTAGTTGTGCATGCTTGCTAGAGTACCAATCATAAATGCATGTGATCCAAATATGGAAAGTATGTTAGTGTATGTCTCTCCATCATATAAAATTACTCATAGTTTGTTCTATAAATACTTCTAGTTTTATTATTGCAAACTTATCTTTACTCCTACAAAGTTGTTTTATTCTTGTTCTAGGTAAAGCGAAGGTTAAGTGTGTGTAGACTTGTACAAATGGTCGATAGAACTTGAAGGGAATACTATTTCTACCTTTAACTTCTCGTTCGGTCCGACACTCTTACTTATCAAAAAAGCCTACAAATGACCCCTTTAATTGTGGCTTATCAACGATCTCGAGGTAGATCAACTTTGTACTTGATACTTCTCCATTGATATAAACAAGGGCACGATATAGGGTTTTACCTCCATCCAGAGGGCCCGAACCTGGGAAAACATCGTCCCCTTGTTCCTGTTACCATCCATCCGAGAACCACAGCTCGGGAACACCTACCCCGAGGTCTGCCGGTTTTCACACCAACACCATCGAGTAGTCACAATGTAATTAAGACATGATATACTTCTAGTTCTATCCTTGACACTGAGCTCAAGCATGGTTAATAATGTAGAGAGATGCCATGTTATCTTAAGCCTTCATGAAAAATACTCATGTAGGTTGGCTCCTAGACTGGCCATCAGATTGGCTATATATAAAAATTTAATATTTGCATGAGATATGATTGGAAGACAATTGCAGGCATACTAGTTTTCTTAATCCATATGTTATAGTCAGACTGTATAATAAGAGCCTACTCCACTCTCTCTACTCTCTTCTCACTCCCCAAAGTAGGATTTTTATGACATGACAAGCTTTATAGCCAAAAGACAAGGCATTATTAGACTTGCTCTTATAGTGTCACTTCTGCTCGAAGACTATAAATCGCTTATAGCAAGTCCTCTCGCTTTACTGAAAGTTTTTTATTCCCCTTCGTAACTGGGTCGGCCTATTTCATTGTTTTTTATAGCAGGTTGTTGTATTCGCACGGCCGGCATACTGATTTGGTCCTCCCCCCCCTTTTTTCTTTTTTCTTTTATTTTATTTCGTCATTCGGTTTGCTTTTTTTTCTTAGTGGTTCTCTTTGGTTTTTTGTTTTTCACCGGTTTTCTTTCTTTCTTTCACGATTATTACTGGGTTTTTCTTTTCTTTCTTTTTTGTTTTCTTGTTTCTTTTGCGTTCTTCACTTATTTTTTTTATTTCTTTAATTTATTTTTGGGTTCAGTTCGTTCGTCTATGTTTCTTATTGGTTTCACTGTTTCCATTCTTTTTCATTGTTTTTCTTCGGTTTGTTTGGTTTTGTTTGTTTCTTTGTCAAATGTTCATGGGTTATTTCTTTGTTCAACACTTGTCTACTTTTATTAGTGCACAATGTACATTTTTATGGTACACTTAGAACACTTTGTTGATACACGTTGTACATTTTTTAAATACACAATGTAGTTTTTTATTAAATATTTTGTTGTGTAAATATAAGGAAGATATACAAGTTCTTTAAAGTAAAAACATTCCCATTATTTGTCCTTCTTTGACCCCACAATTTATCAGGAATGGTGCTTGACATCGTGAAAGAAGTTAGCGCGGCGATTTCAGTCCGCAAACAGCCGGATCTTGTGCTTCTCTCAGAAGCCACGCTCCACATGGAGCTTCACCTAATTTGGCACCACCCCGACCTGACATGGTGAGATCATCTGGAACATCTCACACCCTTGCGGCAATTGCCTCAGTATCAAAATCCTTGCACAGGTTCCCTACATAGCTGTAAATCACCGTGCAATCTTGTGTGCTGCTAATGTAATTGGAGAGAAAACTGAGATATGGAAAATGATGTGCGTTAAAAATAGCGAGACGTTAAAAATAGCGCGACCCCTTAAAATATATTATTAGCATGCTTAGAGCGTTATAGCGTGTTATTAGCGAGACGTTATACATGAAGATATTTGGCGAGACAATTCTATGCTATAGCATGTTATAAGCGACACTATAGCGCATTATTTTTTTCAGTGGGTGTAATGAAGAGAAAATGGAAAGATGGAAAGAGGTGGGTTTAATGCGGGACGGGAAAGAGAAGACACATGGACAGGCTTAGTGGTAGTTATTTACATGTTGCTCCTGTTCGTACACACCGGTATTTTCAAGATAATGGTCACACTCTCGCACGCACTCTATACATAGGAAACCAAATCTATATCATTAGTTCACTACAAGACGTTGACGAGCAACATAGAAAAATATGAGCCGTGGGCAAATCAGAAGGTCAGCCTGCACGGAGGATGTCCGTTTAAACACTTCGTCCACCTTGCACATTGATACCAGAACAAGTGTGGCAACCGGTAGGCAAGCCTCGCCAAAGGATATCTTTCCGAACACATCTCATTCCCAACGCACACTTATCCAATACCAGATTGCTACTACTAGTATGGATATATATACTATATGATATTGATCTCCTTGCGTGGGCTTGATGAAGAATTAGCTACGGTGTGGGTAAGAAGACTACATGCAAAGACAGGAGGCAGCCATGTATGCAGTGGGCTTTATAAGGGTGATGCTAACGAAAGGTTGGTGGGTAGTTATGCATGAGCCAGGATTGATATCTTGGTCGATGGGCAGTTAGGCCATCCAATCCTGGAGTCAGCTAAGGCATCGACGCAATAAAAGGAATCAAACGCTTGGCTATTTTTTCGTATGAGATGAAACAACGTGTGAAGCGGCCGGTTTCCATAGCGCCCTATAATTAGCATTGAACATTGAAACAATAAGTGCTTTGTAACATCCCAAAATTCTATTTTGGAATGTTATGTTATAGCTATGCATCTATCATCATCATTACTTGATTGTATGTGTTAGTTGAAATGCCTCTTCTGAATTCCAGAAAGTCCTTTCTACTTTTCACTAAGTTGCTTTCACCTATTTGAAATTTTGGTTAAAAGTTCAAATAAGAGAGGAGGAACATGACACTCCACACCAGGGACTAATTGGTGGTTTATATGAACAATAATAACCAGGGGTTATTTTGAAAATATTTGCAAAAAGGGTTTAAAAACAATTAGGCAATTTCTGAAAATATTATTTTTTTCAAAGTGTTCAAATGACAGAATAGAAATGTTCATTAAATAGAATTTATTATTATGTTAATTTTGATATATAATACCCCTATATTTAGAGACGATTTGAATGCTTTAAAAGCTTTTGAATGTCTCTGGAAAATTATTAAAAAGAAACGGTAACCGTTTCCGGTATTAAACGGGCCGGCCCACGGCAGTTATTCACGCTTTTACTACCGACCGGCCGACCGCGCGTAACGGACACGTCCCCTTTCGCTGACACCGGGCCCCACCTCGTTCGCTCGTAATGACCGAACGGTCATCTCCTTCCCCCCTCCCCGCGCGCGCCGGACCCGACGCCGGGCATTTCCTCCCCTCGCCGGATCTCTCTCCTCTCTTAACTCCCTCTCGCTCCCCGCACTCCTATATAAGCCGGCCACTCCCCGCATCCATTTTTCCCCGTGCCCCCTCTCTCTCTCGCCGAGACGCTGCCGCAATTGCTCGCCGGAGCTCCCACCCTCACCGGACCTCCCATCGACCATAGCCACCACTTCTGACCACCGTTCGCCCCACCGTTGCCACCAGTCGACTCCGGAGGCCCGTCGCCGTCGCCCGGACCACTTCCCCGTCTTCCCCGACCACCGGAACGCCTCGCCGTCGTCCTCGCCGCCTTCGGATCCACCGGAGAACCCCCGACGCCGGCGACTTTACCCCGTGAGCATTCCCCTCCCTCCGATCCAAAACCAACGGCTAAGATTAGATCGGATTTAATCCGAACCGTTATCCTCTTCCGACCGGTCGCCCGCCCGAACATCTAACACACGCGCTAGCCAACCAATAGGATTGCGCCACGTAGCCCCCTGACCGTCGCAAATCTTTTTTTTCCTTTTCTGTTATTGTTTTAATTAACAGAATGATTTCAAAATTTGTTTTAACTATATCTTTTAATATATTTAGTGTTTTGAGTTAATTCTTTTTGCAATAGCTCACATTTTTCATGTAGTTTCACCCTGTACTTTTAAATTTCAAATTTGAACTATAAAATTTGAATTGAATCAAATTTTCTTAAAATCTTCAAATCTGTATAACTAGAGTTTGAAAATAGATTTTGACATGAATCTTTTTGCTACTGTTTGTTATTAGTTAGGACTACCTTCATGCTTAGTTTGAAGATATTTAGGATATATTTGATTAATGTTTTAACCAAAAACAGAATCTGCCTAGTATTACAATATAGTTTTATATACTTAATTTTAATTAGTTTGATTTAGAATTTGGTTTTATTTGTTTATTAGGTTCTGTTAGTAATCATTTAGTGTTTTCACTCACTGTTAATAAAAATATAAATTTGCTTAGTTTAATTTTATTTAACATAGGAATCACAACTTATTTTGAAATAGGTTTATTTTGATTAAAACAACTAACTAGTAATAGTTTTGTTTTCAAACAAAGTTTTGTATATTTTAATTCTGTTTTCTAAGACAGATTTAATTGTAAATTATTTCCTGTTAAGAACATGTTTTACAAATAAATAATAAGTTTAGTTTTTCATTCTTTTGTTAATATAACTATAGTTGATTCATATAGTGTTTATCACAAACTTGTATAAACTTTACTAAACTTTTCCCAACAAACTTAAATTGATTATATTCTGTTTATTAATAAAATATTCTATTGTTTCCTTGCTGACAACAATTGTTTTGTTATTAGAAATGGTTTCATTATGTCAGTAGTGTTTTCATTCCTCACCTTTTTAAAACAAAACTTTGTGTGTTTTCTTACTTGAGATTTGTGCATTGTTTTGTCTTGATTGTTTACTAGTTCTTGGTTGATGTTTGTGAGTTACAATATTCTGTTGTATGCTTATTGAGTGCTTGTTTGCTTCGTTAGATTATCCGGAGTGCGAAGCTTGTTACTTAGAGTCACTCACGTACGAAGATCATCAATCAGGCAAGTCACTTTGACCATGTTTACCCATGTTTTATATGCATTAGTTCTACCATCTCCCCAATTGCATGCAAGATAGGTTAGTTGGAAACTTGGTTACATTGTAGTAGTATCATGTGGTAGGTACCCCCCCTCAACCTCTTGACACATTGGCCCCGGGAAATGTTGTTTTACCTTTTGCTATGCTATTAGTAGATGGGGTTGGTTGTGTGATTCATGAGAGTTGAGAGAGTTAATAATTTCAAGACCTACATAATGATCAAGATTTAAGACTCCGAGTTTTCAACATACCTCTGGGTGGATGATGGTTGAACGGCACCCTGGAGAAACCAGTGGATTTGCCTAGGTGATGCTGGAGATGGCCAGTATTCACGCGGAAAGGTCCACCCAGGCACAAAGAGATGGATGGGTGCTTCAAGACCCAAGGCTTACCTGCACAGCCACAAGTCATTATGGGCTCTGGCTTGGTTGGAAATCGTGGTGACCCTAGACAGGCGGTGCTACGAGAGGTAGAAGAACGGTAGGAAAGGATGGGCACCGACAGAGTCGCAGGGAAACCCTTTGGAAGACCATGTTTTGGTCATCCGTTTCTCAAACACCCTGAAGTGCGAGAAATCAAACGGAGGTGACCAAATCTTGTGGGGAACGTGTGCAAAACTCTGCAGAGTATTCCAAACCTAATCGATTAGCCGTGTCCACGGTCATGGACGACTTGAGCCAAAGGAATTGAAACTTCCGGAACTCTCAACACAATTAATATGATGATGTGGGTATTTAATACTTTTGGGTATGAGAATTGGTTGGTGGAACCATCTCATTAATCAACCAACTTAGTAATATTTTGCTTAGCCCCTCCCTTGATGTAGGAAAAAACTTGGCTTTACGCAAAAACTTACCACCCCACTTGCCATATATGCATATAGACTAGATGATTATCTTTTCACCCCTCTCTTGTGACTTTGCCGGCATATTCCATATGCTGACCTACATGGCTGCAACGTATCATGTTGCAGAGTACTTTTCCGACCAGGAGTGAGGACGCGTTCTATGCTTAGTGAGATGCCCTTGGAGTCAGATGGACTCATCTACCTTCGACGCTTCCGCAAGATTTAGATATTCTCATGAGTTGGCTTTTAGCCACTTTATTGTAATTTTTATTGTAATAAAGGACTCGATATGAGATTTCGATTAATATAATGCCGTGTGATTTCCCTTTGATATATACATGGATGTACCGTGTGTGTACTAGCATGATCTTGGGATGGTACGGAAACACCGGAGACTTGGCCTTTCAGGTCGGGTCGCTACAGAAATGGTATCAGAGCACACGCTGACCGTAGGACGTAACCTCTAGGATTGGAAAGCCTTAGGATTGTTTCTCTTTGTCTTTAAATATCTTATACTCTCATCTATTCGTTTCTGACTCCTCTCCGATTATTTCAAAATTTATAGATGGCCACCTTCATCCTAGTGTTGATCACGGAGTTTTGCCAGCCTGACGCAACGATGCCCTTTGGTAAGGAGCTGATGAGGATCGTCAAGGACGTAAGGATTGCTTTGCCGAGCATCACCGGGATTCCTATCATGTCATTTCCCCAAGATGGACGCTACAAGATCGAGGTGCACATCCCAGGGAAGACCTTTGGGAATCGGAAGGAACCCATCGACCTCAAGTTCGTGGCACCCAGTTGGATAGTTGGGAGAGACATGGCCATTCATCGTGCCCTTGGACGTATTCAGGAGGAATACAGAGGTAGAACCATTTCACCAAGACTCAGCGTGGTTTGTCGCAGAGATGCCAATGGAAACATCATAACTCCTCCCACTGCAGACACCACTATTTCCTATATCCAGACCCTGGAGACTCACATCAGAACTCTGGAGCTTCGAGTTCGTGCTGATACGAAGACAATCAAGAATCTGATGAACCGCGAGCTGGACCTTGAAGCTGATCTGCGAGAGGCCAACTATGAACACGAGCATGAAGTGAAGGACTTCCTAGAGAGGATTGATGAGCAGAATGCACGCATCGCAACTCTGGAGGAGCAGCTAGACATGGGGGAAAACCTTCACCCCGAAGGAGACATGGCACCCTTCATCAGCGACGATGAAGACTATGAGGAAAGCACCACCGGAGGACCTACGACTATGCACTTCTGAGGAAAAACATTAGTTATGCCCTCCATGTATCTTTTATTTTCGTCGTTAAAGCGTAGGTCGATGCTTAGTTGTTTGAGATTTGTATTCCCGATGTTTGACGTTGATTGAATAAATGAATGAGTGTTTGGTGTGATATGTTTGTTGCATTGCATATGGGTAGTGAATTTCTTCTAGACCCTTGTTCTATTCTAAATTCTCATCCCTCTGAAAACAGCAAGATGCCTCCACGACGTGAGACCGACTTCACTTTCCCGCCGGAACTCACACAACTTCTTTAGCAGCAGAATGCACTGATGCAGTTATTGATTCAGAATCAGACCAACAATCAGAACAACCACAACCACCATCCACCCCAGACTGACAATCTCACCCGTTTTCTGAGGTTGAACCCTCCAACTTTCTCCAGCAGTACTGAGCCCATTGTGGCAGATGACTGGCTCCGTAAGGTGGAGAGAGAACTTGTCACCGCTGGATGCACTGATGCTGAGAAAGTGCGATTTGCCGCACATCAACTAGAAGGACCAGCAGCATCATGGTGGGAGAATTACACCACCACTTATCCTATTGCAGATGTGACTTGGGAGCAGTTCAAGCTTGCTTTCCGCACCGCTCATGTCTCAGCTGGAGCCATGAGTCTAAAGAAGCGCGAGTTTCGCAACTTGCGCCAGGGTAATCGTTCTGTGACCCAATATGTGGAAGAGTTCAGCATGTTGGCCCGTTATGCCCCAGGAGATGTGGCCGATGATGCGGCCAAGCAAGAAAAGTTTCTGGAAGGACTCAACGACGAGTTGAGCATACAGCTGGTAGTGGCTACTTTCAACAACTACCAAGAGCTGGTGGACAAGGCCCTTATTCTGGAGGGTAAACAACAGCAGATTGAGAACCACAAGCGGAAGTACACTCAGGGGAAGTTCAGCTCTGGAGCTCATCAGAAGCTTCGCTACTCCCCGTACTCAGGGAATACCGGATCAGGGACCGGTAAGTTTGGAAAGCACACTCATGCTGTGCACAACCATGGAAGCCACAACCATGGAGGAAATGGGAATGCCCGTCTCAACCATGGCAATTTCAAGACTGACAATGGGAATGGGAACAACAACCAGCACCGTCACGCTCCTGCTCAGAAGGATCTGAGTCACATTACCTGTTTCAAGTGTCAGAAGACAGGGCACTATGCTAATGAGTGTCCCTAGAGCAAGCAAGGCAATGGAAACGGCAACAACAACGGCAACTCCGCAGCCAAGAAGCCAAACCCTTTTCCTCGTGCCCAGGTGAACCATCTCGACGTGGAAGAAGTCTATGATCAACCCGAGACTGTGGTTGGTAAGTTTTTATTGCATTCACGTCCAGTTACAGTACTTTTTGATTCCGGTGCAAATCATTCATTCATATCAAGGGTAGTTGTGGATAAGTATGGCTTGCCCACCAAAACCCTTAGTCAGGCCATTAAGGTCAGTTCCCCAGGAGGTATGATGATGGCAGGGATAGGATGCCATGCCTTGAAACTCAATATAGGAAATCATGTTTTTCCCACCGACCTCATCGTCTTAGAGTCACAAGGACGGGATGTAATCCTAGGCATGGATTGGATGACCAAGTATGAAGGAAATCTTGATTGCCCTAGCAAGTCTGTTTCACTCACCACCCCGGAGAACAAGAGGATTAAGTATGTATCCCGACGCACCCAGATGAGTGCACGGTTAAATGCCCTCACGGGAGTTGTTCAGGAGGAAGTACCTGTGGTAAAAGATTATCTGGATGTATTTCCGGAAGAATTACCAGGAATGCCACCAGATAGGGAAATTGAGTTCTTAATAGAGCTACAGCCAGGGACAGCTCCAATTTCCAAGAGACCCTATCGGATGCCCGCAAATGATCTGTTGGAAATCAAGAAGCAGATTAAGGAGTTATTGGACAAAGGTTATATTCGCCCAAGTTCATCACCTTGGGGAGCCCCAGTACTTTTGGTGGAGAAGAAGGATAAATCTTTGAGAATGGTAGTTGACTATCGTGCCTTGAACGAGGTGACTATCAAGAACAAGTATCCTCTACCGATGATTAATGATTTGTTTGATCAGCTCGTAGGAGCCAAAGTTTTCTCCAAGATCGATCTTCGATCAGGGCATCACCAGTTGAAAATTCGTGAACAGGATATACCCAAAACAGCTTTCACCATGAGGTATGGCTTGTATGAGTATACGGTCATGTCTTTTGGATTGACTAATGCTCCTGCCTACTTCATGAATTTGATGAACAAAGTATTCATGGAATACCTAGACAAGTTTGTTGTGGTGTTCATCGATGACATTCTGATATTCTCCAAGAACGAGGAAGAGCATAAGGAACATTTGCGTTTAGTTCTGGAGAAGCTGAGAGAGCATCAACTATATGCCAAGTTCAGCAAATGTGAATTTTGGCTGACGGAAGTCGGATTCCTTGGACATGTTATTTCCGGAGATGGAATAGCAGTGGACCCTGCTAAGGTTGAAGCCGTCACCGAGTGGAAGTCCCCTACCTCAGTTAAGGAGATCCGCAGTTTCCTCGGACTTGCCGGTTATTACCGGAGGTTCATTGAGAATTTCTCAAAGATTGCCAAGCCCATGACAGAGTTGTTGAAGAAAGAATCCAAGTATGTTTGGACTGTGGAATGTGAAGCCAATTTCCAGGAGTTGAAGAAACGTTTGGTCACAGCCCCAGTGTTGATTGTGCCCAATATTCGGAAGGACTTCCAAGTTTACTGTGATGCTTCACGTCAAGGACTTGGAGGAGTACTTATGCAGGATGGAAAAGTTGTAGCCTATGCATCCAGACAACTACGACCTCATGAGTTGAATTATGCCACCCATGATTTGGAACTAGCAGCCGTAGTGCACGCACTCAAGACCTGGAGACATTTCCTTATCGGAAATAGTTGTGATGTTTACACCGACCATAAGAGCCTGAAATATATTTTCACGCAGAAAGAGTTGAACCTCAGACAGAGGAGATGGTTAGAGTTAATCAAGGACTATGACATGAGATTACATTACCATCCATGTAAGGCTAATGTTGTAGCCGATGCCTTGAGTCGGAAAACTTATGTGAACACACTCACAGCTGGAGGATTACCCCAAGAGTTAGCCGATGATCTCAGAGAGCTCAAGCTAGAGATAGTTCCAAGAGGATATGTTGGTACACTAGAGATCCAGTCCACCTTGACCGAAAGAATTCGTAAAGCCCAGAAATTGGACAAGGAGATAGCTGAGATTAAGCAGAGAATGGAAGATGGTAAAGCTAAAGGTTTTCGTGAGGATGAACACGGAACTTTGTGGTTTGAGAACCGAATCTATGTGCCCAATGACCCAGAGCTCAGGAAGATGATACTTCAGGAAGCCCACGATTCACCTTACTCGATACACCCAGGCAATACCAAGATGTATCTCGATTTAAAGGAAAGTTATTGGTGGACAGGTATGAAGAAAGATATTGCGGAACATGTTGCAATATGTGATGTTTGTCAGCGAGTAAAGGCAGAACATCAGAAACCAGCAGGGTTACTACAACCTTTGCCGATACCCGAGTGGAAATGGGAAAAATTTGGTATGGACTTCATCACAGGATTACCCAGGACCCGTTCAGGTTATGATTCCATCTGGGTAGTGGTTGATCGCTTGACCAAGGTGGCTCACTTCATTCCGGTAAAGACCACCTATACCAGTGCTAAGCTAGCCAAGATATATATGACTAGGATCGTATGTCTGCATGGAGTTCCGAGGAGTATCGTGTCAGATAGAGGAACACAATTTACCTCAAAGTTTTGGCATCAGTTACATGAAACTTTAGGTACAAGGCTAGAGTTCAGTATAGCCTTTCATCCGCAGACAGATGGACAGACTGAGAGAGTCAACCAGATTCTGGAAGACATGTTGAGAGCTTGTGCGCTAGATTATGGATCTAGTTGGGATGACAACTTACCTTACGCAGAATTTTCGTACAACAACAGTTATCAGACCAGTCTGAAGATGGCCCCTTTCGAAGCTTTATACGGAAGGAGGTGCAGAACACCACTGACGTGGGATGGTGTTGGAGACCGACAACTTTTTGGTCTCGACCTTATCCGAGATTCTGAAGAGAAAGTCAAGTTGATTCGTGACAGACTCAAGATAGCTCAATCTCGACAGAAGAGTTATGCTGACAACAAGCGCAAGGAAGTGACGTATGAAGTGGGAGACCGAGCTTATCTTCGTGTGTCCCCGCTTCGTGGAATCAAGAGGTTTGGTGTTAAAGGAAAATTAGCACCCAGATTCATAGGCCCCTACAAAATTCTTGAACGTAGAGGCGAAGTTGCATACAAACTGGAATTGCCGGAAGGATTATCCGAAGTTCATGATGTGTTCCACGTGTCCCAGCTGAAGAAATGCCATGCTGAGATGGCTGATATCCCTTTGAGAGACACCGTGCCCCTACAGGCCATACAGCTTGAAAGTGATCTGACCTACGAGGAGAAGCCTGTCAGAATCCTTGAGACTAACAACAGGGTTACCCGCAGCAAGATCATCAAGTTCTTCAAAGTTCTGTGGAGTGACCACACCGAGGAAGAAGCCACCTGGGAACGCGAAGAAGATCTTCGTAGAGACCATCCGCACCTATTTTCTAGCCAACCCGAATCTCGAGGGCGAGATTCATCTTAAGGTGGGTAGGTTTGTAACATCCCAAAATTCTATTTTGGAATGTTATTTTATAGCTATGCATCTATCATCATCATTACTTGATTGTATGTGTTAGTTGAAATGCCTCTTCTGAATTCCAGAAAGTCCTTTCTACTTTTCACTAAGTTGCTTTCACCTATTTGAAATTTTGGTTAAAAGTTCAAATAAGAGAGGAGGAACATGACACTCCACACCAGGGACTAATTGGTGGTTTATATGAACAATAATAACCAGGGGTTATTTTGAAAATATTTGCAAAAAGGGTTTAAAAACAATTAGGCAATTTCTGAAAATATTTTTTTTCAGAGTGTTCAAATGACAGAATAGAAATGTTCATTAAATAGCATTTATTATTGTATTAATTTTGATATATAATAGCCCTATATTTAGAGACGATTTGAAAGCTTTAAAAGCTTTTGAATTTACTATTACAGGACTGTTTTATTTCCCAAAGTCTCTATATTTTGGTCGGAAGATGGGTTTTTGATTTTACTATTAGAGGACTGTTTTATTTCCCAAAGTCTCTATCCTGATCTCTTGCATTGAAGATGGCCCAAGGTGCTAACGAAAGGTTGCTGGGCATTTTAATTAGCTCCAACTTCTTGAAAAGTTATATTTTAGAAAATTAATTGGTTATAGTTTAGACTACTAGTTCGGATTTAGGCCTTGTTGGTTTTAAAAGTGCTAGGACTTTTTTTAGTCCCAACTAAAAAGTCTCTAGTCCCTAACTGTTTGGTTTCAGGGACTAAACATGGACTAGAGGTTATTAAATGACATGCTAAGAGATCATGTTACCCTAGTAATGAACTAGATAGGCAGGGAAGCAGCGAGTCGGGCGAAGGGATAAGGGGCAGCTGTTGGAAAAAGTCTCCAAAAGATTCTCCCTCAGGGTCTTCTTTTTTTAGTCTCAAATTCCCACTTTTAGTCCCTAAAAGTCCCTCATGTTTGGTTTAGATGAGACTAAAAGGGACTTTTTTTAGTCCCTGCACCAAAAAGTCCCTGTAAACAAACACCCCTTAGAGTAATACTGAAAGAATTATATGTACAAATTTTTAACTCCTTCAAATTTAAGAGGTTGCTATTTCATGGGGTTATTTGAGGAGTTAAATTTTAGAGCAAGAACTAGAAATATTCTGACATATGATTAGTTGGCATGGAAATCTTTAAGTAAAATGGTAGAACCATATTTTGGTAAAGGACAAAAACCTTCTGATCTCCTATGAAAAATGAAGCGCTTAACATTTGGTATGGACAACTAGATCTATGAGGTACTCTTATGTATGCTTTAGAAGTATCACAATACTTTAAAAGAGATCAACCTCTAAAATAATGTTAGAGGGGTCACAAAAACAATCTCTAAGAGAAACGTTGTACTATGCTACACACCCTAAAATAGTTACTCATGCAAAATAATTCTACTGTCAATCACCATGCAATGCATCGAAAGGACATCTTAATTGTGTAATAATAATCTCACTTTTAAGGCAAAAGAGTACGTCAACACCAACAATGTTCCGAATTTTGTGGGAAGTGGACCTTCACGGACCAGCACAACCCCTTGATTTTGTTTGCCTGTGAAATCTTGTGCCTTGGTTTCCATGGGTATCGGGGTCGCTCTTGAATCCAGATGTGGCATATCCTGAACACTTTCTTGTCATACAGGTATATGTCTTCGAGACCCACGGCTACTTCCAGGATAGTCCAAATGTAGCTGATGAACTTCTCTTCTGATTGAAACCCATATGTCCCGAGCACGGCCAGCTTGTGGTGCTTGAATCCAGATGCATTCGTGCACATTGTGTGTCCAGCTCTAATCCCTCGTCCTTCTTCTCCTCGCTAAAATTGTACTTCTTCCTCTCCTCCGCATCCGTAAACATTTCACATAAATGATCCTGCACCTGCCTTTAATAGGATACCTTTCTTTTCATTTCGAGAGGGGCAGAAACAAACAGTTTTTGCTAGTTCTATACTTATTAAGTATTATAATCTGGAATAGAACGCTTAAGCTTCTAAATTAGACCGCACATATTGCAACTGTAACAAGATGTGATAAAGCATGTAGTGGAAACAAAGGAGTTTGGAAATTATGGGTACAAATTAAGAATTCTACCGTGATACATAGCTCCTTGAGAGAATGTGCACCTAGCAGAATGAACATTGTCCAAGTCAAGTCAAATTCTTCTAAAATGTTAACCAAATGAACGGTTCTTAGTTCGTGGAACACCTAACATAATTTATCTGGCTCTTTAGGTTTAACCCAAAACTGCAAAAAGATCGATAAAGTATTAATGCAGAATATGTGTCAACTAAATCTAAAAGGTTAGAACCTAAAAGTGGTACATATGCATGGCATTGATCGCCAATATGTTAACCAAATTTAAAAGATTAGAATCTCACTATTATTTACTCTATCCGTCTTAAAATAAGTGTCTCAACTCTAACTTCAGTATAAAGCTGTACTATGATTAAGACACTTATTTTACGATGGAGGGTGTATATTTGTTTGCTGGGAGATTGGAACCTCGCTATATCACTTACACTAATCACTTAGTCAAAGAAAAGCTGTCACAAGGCTATAGGCTAAGCCCGCAAAAGACACAGACCGAACGGCAGTGCACGGGGCAAAAAACTGGAGTAGAGCCCACCCCACCTCATCTCCTCCCACTCTTTGCTGCCCCCGACCTTGACCACGACCATGACCCCGACGACCCTGACCCCGCCGTCGACCCACTCTCGTGCCCCGGCGTCCTCGACCCCGGCCCCCGACCCCTACCCCGGCCTCTGCTTCTCCTCCGGTCGTCTCCTCCGCGCGCAGGCCGTCTCCTTCTCTGGTGAGACATCCCCAGCCTCCTCTGCTCGTTTGATTGCTAGGTTAAATTTCGGTGGATTGCTTGGGTTGTGGTCAGCTCATTGCTAGCGCTGATTGCTACGGTTCTTGCTAGGATTCCTAGGGTTTCTAAAATTGTTAATAAAATCAGATAGTTAAAAGAAAACCGAGTCAAAACTGAGTCAAATTGAGTTTCGGACATGTTTTATATAATGTTTTTTATGAGAAAAAAAAGTGTTCACGTATTTCTAAAAAGATAACCAGAAAGTAAAACATTAAACGATAAGAAAATGTTCACGTAGGAATTTGTTCTCGACGTCGACGATACCCGGCCTGCATCCTTGTCGTCGACTCGGCGGCGACATCCTTGAGAGGCGCCATCTCCAGGACTGGGCTCCGTCGGGCTGGCAGTGGAAGGTGCTACCTTCCGGGGCGCGTAGCTTGGTGAGGAATATGGGTCTCGTCGTCGACCCAGAGCTTCTTTGGTGGCGGTCGCGTGGGCCACTATTGGTGCATAGGAAGCGGGCCCCTGCGGAGATGGTACGTCACCGTGTGAGGGAGGAGGATGAGCACGTCCATCGCTACATGGCTGCGTTGGACGCTAGGTTCTCCAATACCTAGCAGGTTCTTCAGGGATCTAACGCAAGTTATGATCCTGTGATGATTCCTTCTCTTTGGGTGTCCACCGCTCGTGGGTCAGGAACCGCGAGTCAACTAGATTGTTAAGCAATATCCAATATGTATTAGTGATAGTATAAGATATTATTCGAGATGTATTAATTATAATATTTGATAATACTTTAACTGGATTATTCACGAAGATGTATTAGTGATATTATATTCGAGTTCATTATAAATGTATTCGAGATGCATTAGTTATAAATTTTTAGTAATAGAAGCAAGTACTTTCATTTTGTCGTTGCTCCTTGTGTGACTTTCATGTGTGTTCTTGATGGAGTAATCCCGACTGTTGTCGTGGGGGTGCTTCCTCCTCTTCTCTTCTTGCGATATATACCCAGGTATAATGCGCAACGATAGGAGAGTGGGTGCGTCCATCACCCACAATCGAAATTTTACTGTGAGAGAGTGTCCACCAACATATATACACCATCATATCAGTGTGAGAGATTACGCACCAACACACCATGAGATATGAAAATTCTTTAAGGAACCTTGACAGACCAAAAGTCAACCGATATTGAATTAGGTTTATTTGGACATGTGTGTATGTTATTGTCGGGAACACCTCCTAGTGCCTATGTGTTGCCAGAATGTTGATTCATTTTCGTTCCGGCAAATTTTAGGCCCTCAATATGTCTTATTTTAATAATGGTCATGCTGTATTTCTAAATTATGAACACAGGAAATGTATGACGACGATAGGATCCCTGAGTGTGATTACTGCGGCGATAATCAGGGTTTGTGCGTGATACGTCTCCAACGTATCTATAATTTTGTTCATGGAATTCTATTATATTATCTGGTTTGGATGTTTTAATTTTTGGTACTAACCTATTAATTTAGAGCCTAGTGCCAGTTTCTGTTTTTTCCTTGTTTTTGAGTTTTGCCAATATGGAATATTAAACGAAGTCCAAACGAAATAAAACCTTCGGAACAAATTTTCTGGAAGGAAACAAATAATCCAGGCTTGGAGTGCAATACAGGGAACGTGCTAGGAGGCCATAAGCCTGCTAGGCGTGGCCCCCTGGCCACGCCTAGCGAGCTTGTCGTCTCCTGGCAGGTCTTCTAACCCTAATCTTGGCCAATAAATACCCAAATATTCTCCCAACATCAAAAAGAACAACGCAAATACTTTTCCGCCGCTGAAAACCTCCGTTCACGGGAGATCCAATCCTGGAGCCTTTTCCGATAATCTGCCGGAGGGGGTTTCGATCACGGAGGGCATCTACATCAACTCCATTGCCCCTCCGATGATGCGTGAGTAGTCCACCACAGACCTACGGGTCCATAGCTTGTAGCTATATGGCTTCTTCTCTCTGATTGATCTTCAATACCATGTTCTCCTTGATCTTGATGGAGATCTATCCGATGTAATCCTCTTTTGTGATGTGTTTGTCAAGATCCGATGAATTGTGAATTTATGTTCAGATTATCCATGAATCTTATTTGAATCTCCTCTGAATTCTTTTTGCATGATTTCATATCCTTGCAAGTCTCTTCAAGTTAGTGGTTTGGTTTGGCCAACTAGATTCGTAATTCTTGCAATGGGAGAAGTGCTTGGTTTTGGGTTCATTCTTGCGGTGTCCTCACCTAGTGACATAGTAGGAGTAGCGAGGCACGTATTGTGTTGTTCCATCAAGGGTAACAAGATGGGGTTTTCATCATATTGCTTGAGTTTATCCCTCTACATCATTTCATCTTTCTTAATGCATTACTCTTTTCTTCATGAACTCAATACTCTAGATGTAGGCAGGAGTCGGTTGATGTGTGGAGTAATAGTAGTAGATGCAGAATCGTTTCGGTCTACTTGACATGGACGTGATGCCTATATGCATGATCATTGCCTTGGATAACTACATGATTATTTGCTTTTCTATCAATTGCTTGACAGTAATTTGTTTACCCACCATGATATTTGCCTACAGGAGAGAAGCCTCTAGTGAAACCTATGGCCCCCGGGTCTAATTTCCATAATATACTTTCATATCTATAAACCAAAAATACCAAAAATACTTGCTGTAGTTTATTTTTCTTTTACTTTAGGTTCTTGTTTACATCTATCTCTATCAGATGTAATCCTTGCAAATAACCGTGAAGGGATTGACAACCCCATTATAGCGTTGGGTGCAAGAGTTTGATTGTTTGTGTAGGTGCATCCATTGGTGACTTGCTTGTTCCTCCTACTGGATTGATACCTTGGTTCTCAACAACTGAGGAAAATACTTATCTACTTCACTGCATCACCCTTTCCTCTTCGAGCGAAAACCAACGCAAGCTCAAGAGGTAGGAGTGCGACATGCCTCACTTGCGACACGACAGTTTCTTCACCATCAAGCTTGACGAGACCTTCCATGTTTAGACGGTACGCAACAATGACAAGTGTTTTTTCATAATTAAGCATGACTTCTGTTTCTTTGCTTCAACGTGTAATTTTTGTTTTATACACCCTGACTAGTTCATCCCCTGCCATGCAAGACAGTATGTCTTGGAGAGGCTCGGTTTCGAAGACCACGAGAATATGGAGCCGAGGAGAGCTAACCTGAGGACTAAACATGGTCACACATTTCTGGTCAAAGTAATGAAAACAGTTAATAACACAAAATTAGGGTGCTCAAATTGTGAAGCTCTAGCCACGGCATATGGATTTCTGGCATATCGATTATAAGGTGGATGTCTATATACTTCATGCTTTACCTCCATGTGAGTTTGTCAACCATATTTGTCAAGTAATTTGCATTCTATATTTAAGAATAGTTGGCATTCATTCATACTAAAACAAATTATTTATAATTTACAACTTATTTCGTTTCTTCGAGTGAAACACAGATATTAGTTGACATGGCACACTACACTTATGGATCATATCTAACTTGGAAGCAGAATGATGTTCTTGTCACCTTTGTTATTGGTGTCCTGTTTGGTAGGGATGAGTTTCCGTATAATATGGGACCTGGCCCAAATTATACATATTACATGCCACTAGTGCATAGGTTGAGGGCAGATGACATTCGCGCAAATATCTTGGTAAGAGTTGCTAATTAAGTACACTACTATTGCGCAAATATCACGGTCCTTCTGATCTAGCACCGAACAGATGGCACCTCCGCGTTCAGCACACGTACAGCTTGATGACGATCTCCACCTTCTTGATACAGCAAGAGGGAGTGGAGAGGTAGACGAGTTCTCTGGCAGCATGACGATGCTGCGGCGATGGTGGTGGATGAATTCTAGCAGGGCTTTGCCGCTGAAACCGATCAAGAGGAGAAACTACGAACTAGAGGAGAGGCAGCACATGGCTTAGGGTTTCTTGATGTGTCCCAAGTGCTAGCCTCGCCCCTCTATTTATATGCTGAGCCCTGGGGTCGAAACTTGGAGAAAAATCCTCCTCAAGGTCGGTTTGCCCGCCAGGCAAGACTCCTTCTGAGACTCCAGGACAAGACGCCAAGGTCCTCTACGTCTGGCCCCAGACGCCACGGAATCAGTAAATGCCTTAAAAATAGCAAATGAAGTCGGGAAGGGTTGAAAATTAAAGGCCTCCCTTCTAATGGTGCATACTGAATGCAAAAAAATTCTGGAGTTGAAATAAGTAAAAAAAATGAAATGCCTTTGTAACAGGCGAGTTTTCGTCTGAAACCATGATACTTCGAAAGAGATTGTTCGTTTCGTACATGAAGTGCATCCCGTTTTTGCCGTAACCCTCTCAACTTTTTAGCACATGCTATGTGGGTGAAATGATGATACCGTGCCAACTTTCAACCTTTCCAGAGTTCATTTGTAGTGCTTATCAATTCCAGGGTCATTTAGCTCAAAAAAATCAGTAAATGCATGAAAAATAGCAAATGAAGTCGGAAAGGGTTGAAAATTGATGGTCACCCTTAGAATGGTGCATACTGAACGCACAAAAAGTATGGAGTTGAAATAATTTAAAAAAATTGAAATGCCTTTGTAACAGACGAGTTTTCGTTTGAAACCCTCATACTTCAAAAGAGATTGTTCGTTTTGTACACAAAGTGCATCTAGGTTTTGCCGTAACCCTCGCAACTTTTTAGCACATGCTATTTGGTTAAAATGATGATACCATGCCAACTTTCAACCTTTTCAACTTTCATTTGTAGTGCTTATCAATTTCAGGGTCATTTAGCTCAAATAATCAGTAAATGCATGAAAAATAGCAAATGAAGTCGGAAAGGGTTGAAAATTGATGGCCTCCCTTCGAATGGTGCATACTGAATTCACAAAAAGTCTGGAGTTGAAATAAGTTAAAAAAAATGAAATGCCTTTGTAACTGGCGAGTTTTTGTTTGAAACCCAGATACATCGAAAGAGATTGTCCATTTTGTACACGAAGTGCATCCAGTTTTTGCTGTAACCCTCTCAACTTTTTAGCACATGCTATGTGGGTGAAATGATGATACCACGCCAACTTTCAACATTTTCAGGTTTCATTTGTAGTGCTTATCAATTTCACGGTCATTTAGGTCAAAAAAATCGGTAAATGCATGAAAAATAGCAAATGAAGTCGGACAAGGTTGAAAATTGATGGTCTCAGTTCGAATGGTGCATACTGAACGCAATAAAAGTCTGGAGTTGAAATAAGTTAAAAAAATGAAGTGCCTCTGTAACAGGCGAGTTTTTGTCTGAAGCACTCATACTTCGAAACACATTGTCCATTTTGTACACGAAGTGCATCCAATTTTTGTCGTAACCCTCTCAACTTTTTAGCACATGCTATGTGGGTGAAAAGATGATACCATGACAACTTTCAACCTGTTTAGAGTTCCTTTGTAGTGTTTATCAATTTCAGGGTCATTTAGCTCAAAAAAAATCGGTAAATGCATGAAAAATAGCAAATTTAGTCGGAAAGGGTTGAAAATTGATGGCCTCCCTTCGAATGGTGCATACTGAACTTACAAAAAGTCTAAAGTTGCAATAAGTTAAAAAAATGAAATGGCTTTGTAACAGGCGAGTTTTCGTCTAAAACCCTAATACTTCGAAAGAGATTATCCGTTTTGTCCACGAAGTGCATCTAGTTTTTGCCGTAACCCTCTCAACTTTCTAGCACATGTTATGTGTGTGAAATGATGATACCATGCCAACTTTCAGCCTTTTCAGAGTTCATTTGTAGTGCTTATCAATTTCAGGGTCATTTAGCTCAAAAAAAATCAGTAAATGCATGAAAAATAGCAAATGAAGTCGGAAAGGGTTGAAAATTGATGGCCTCCCTTCGAATGGTGCATATTGAATGCACAAAAAGTGTGGAGTCGAAATAAGTAAAAAAAATGAAATGCCTTTGTAATAGGCGAATTTTTGTGTGAAACCCTGATATTTCGAAAGAGATTGTCCGTTTTGTACACGAAGTGCATCCAATTTTTGCCGTAACACTCTCAACTTTTTAGCACATGCTATGTGGGTGAAATAATGATACCATGCTAACTTACAACATTTTGAGAGATCATTTGTAGTGCTTATCAATTTCAGGTCATTTAGCCTAAAAAATCAGTAAATGCGTGAAAAATAGCAAATAAAGTCGAAAACGGTTGAAAATTGATGGCCTCCCTTCGAATGGTGCTTACTGAACGCACAAAAGGTCTGGAGTTGAAATAATTTAGAAAATGAAATGCCTTTGCAACAGGCGAGTTTTCGTGTGAAACCCTGAAACATCGAAAAAGATTGTCCCTTTTGTACACGAAGTGCATCCAGATTTTGTCGTAACCCTCCCATTTTTTTAGCACAAGCTACGTGGTTGAAATGACGGTACCATGCCAACTTTAAACATTTTCAGAGTTCATTTGTAGTGCTTATCAATTTTAGGGTCATTTAGCTCAAAGAAAATCGATAAACGCATGAAAAATAGCAAATGAATTCAGAAAGGGTTGAAAATTCATGGCCTCCCTTCGAATGGTGCATATTGAATGCACAAAAAGTCTGGAGTTGAAATAAGTTAAAAAAAATGAAATGCCTTTGTAACATGCGAGTTTTCGTCTGAAAAGTTGACACTTCGAAAGAGATTGTCCGTTTTGTACAGAAGGTGCATCCAGTTTTTTCCTTAACCCTCTCAACTTTTTAGCAGATGCTATGTGGGTGAAATGATCATACCATGCCAACTTTCAACCTTTTCAGAGTTCATTTTTAGTGTTTATCAATTTCAGGGTCATTTACCTCAAGAAAATGAGTAAATGCATGAAAAATAGCAAATGAAGTCGGAAAGGGTTGAAAATTGATGGCGTCCCTTCGAATGGTGCATACTGAACGCCAAAAAAGTCTGGAGTTGAAATAAGTTAAAAAATGAAGTGCCTTTGTAACAGGGGAGTTTTCGTCTGAAACCCTGATACATCGAAAGAGTTTATCCATTTTGTACACGAAGTGCATCCAGTTTTTGTCGTAACCCTCTCAACATTTTAGCACATGCTATGTGGGTGAAATGATGATAGCATGCCAACTTTCAACCTTTCGAGAGTTCATTTGTAGTGCTTATCAATTCCAGGGTCATTTAGCTCAAAAAAATCAGTAAATGCATGAAAAATAGCAAATGAAGTCGGAAAGGGTTGAAAATTGATGGCCACCCTTAGAATGGTGCATACTGAACGCACAAAAAGTATGGAGTTGAAATAATTTAAAAAAATTGAAGTGCCTTTGTAACAGGCGAGTTTTCGTTTGAAACCCTCATACTTCGAAAGAGATTGTTCGTTTTGTATACGAAGTGCATCCAGGTTTTGCCGTAACCCTCTCAACTTTTTAGCACATGCTATGTGGTTCAAATGATGATAGCATGCCAACTTTCAACCTTTTCAGAGTTCATTTGTAGTGCTTATCAATTTCAGGGTCATTTAGCTCAAAAAATCAGTAAATGCATGAAAAATAGCAAATGTAGTCGGAAAGGGCTGAAAATTGATGGTCTCCCTTCGAATGGTGCATACTGAATGCACAAAAATTCTGGACTTGAAATAAGTTAAAAAATGAAATGCCTTTGTAACTGGCGAGTTTTTGTCTGAAACCCAGATACATCGAAAGAGATTGTCCATTTTGTACACGAAGTGCATCCAGTTTTTGCCGTAACCCTCTCAACTTTTTAGCACACGCTATGTGGGTGAAATGGTGATACCATGCCAACTTTCATCCTTCTCAGAGTTCATTTGTAGTGCTTATCAATTTCAGGGTCATTTAGCTCAAAAAAATCATTAAATGCATGAAAAATAGGAAATGAAGTCGGAAAGGGTTGAAAATTGATGGCCTCCTTCCGAATGGTGCATACTGAACTTACAAAAAGTCTGAAGTTGCAATAAGTTCAAAAAATGAAATGCCTTTGTAACAGGCGAGTTTTCGTCTAAAACCCTTATACTTCGAAAGAGATTATCCGTTTTGTACACGAAGTGCATCTAGGTTTTGACGTAACCCTCTCAACTTTCTAGCACATGTTATGTGGGTGAAATGATGATACCATGCCAACTTTCAGCCTTTTCAGAGTTCATTTGTAGTGCTTATCAATTTCAGGGTCATTTAGCTCAAAAAAAATCAGTAAATGTATGAAAAATAGCAAATGAAGTCGGATAGGGTTGAAAATTGAAGGCCTCCCTTCGAATGGTGCATATTGAATGCACAAAAAGTGTGGAGTCGAAATAAGTAAAAAAATGAAATGCCTTTGTAATAGACAAGTTTTTGTGTGAAACCCTGAAACTTCGAAAGAGATTGTCCGTTTTGTACACGAAGTGCATCCAATTTTTGCCGTAACCCTCTAAACTTTTTAGCACATGCTATGTGGGTGAAATAATGATACCATGTTAACTTTCAACATTTTGAGAGATCATTTGTAGTACTTATCAATTTCAGGGTCATTTAGCTTAAAAAATCAGTAAATGCATGAAAAATAGCAAATGAAGTCAAAAAGGGTTGAAAATTGATGGCCTCCCTTCGAATGGTGCATACTGAATGCACAAAAAGACTGGAGTTGAAATAAGTTAGAAAATGAAATGCCTTTGCAACAGGCGAGTTTTCGTGTGAAACCCTGAAACATCGAAAGAGATTGTCCGTTTTGTACACGAAGTGCATCAAGTTTTTGTCGTAACCCTCTCAACTTTCTAGCACAAGCTATGTGGGTGAAATGACGGTACCATGCCAAATTTCAACATTTTCAGAGTTCATTTGTAGTGCTTATCAATTTTAGGGTCATTTAGCTCAAAAAAACCAGTAAACGCATGAAAAATAGCAAATGAATTCAGAAAGGGTTGAAAATTCATGGCCTCCCTTCGAATGGTGCATACTGAATGCACAAAAAGTCTGGAGTTGAAGTAAGTTAAAAAATGAAATGCCTTTGTAACACGCGAATTTTCGTCTGAAAAGTTGACACTTCAAAACAGATTGTCCGTTTTGTACACGAGGCGCATCCAGTTTTTGCCATAACCCTCTCAACTTCTTAGCAGATGCTATGTGTGTGAAATGATGATACCATGCCAACTTTCAACCTTTTCAGAGTTCATTTGTAGTGTTTATCAATTTCAAGGTCATTTACCTCAAGAAATTCAGTAAATGCATGAAAAATAGCAAATGAAGTCGGAAAGGGTTGGAAATTGATGGCGTCCCTTCGAATGGTGCATACTGAACGCACAAAAAGTCTGTAATTGAAATGAGTTAAAAAAATGAAGTGCCTTTGTAAC
Source organism: Hordeum marinum (assembly GCA_022496015.1). Classification (NCBI taxonomy): domain Eukaryota; kingdom Viridiplantae; phylum Streptophyta; class Magnoliopsida; order Poales; family Poaceae; genus Hordeum; species Hordeum marinum. The sequence continues at coordinate 510,144,847 of CM039674.1, read as the reverse complement.
AGGGGAGTTTTCGTCTGAAACCCTGATACATCGAAAGAGATTGTCCGTTTTGTACACGAAGTGCATCCAGTTTTTGTCGTAACCCTCTCAACTTTTTAGGACATGCTATGTGGGTGAAGTGATGATACCATGCCAACTTTCAACATTTTCAGAGTTCATTTGTAGTGCTTATCAATTTTAGGGTCATTTAGCTCAAAAAAATCAGTAAATGCATGAAAAATAGAAAAATGAAGTCGAAAAACGTTGAAAATTGATGGCCTCCCTTCGAATGGTGCATAGCGAGCGCACAAAAAGTCTGGAGTTGAAATAAGTTAGAAAATGAAATGCCTCTGTAATAGGCGAGTTTTCATGTGAAACCGTGATGCATCGAAAGAGATTGTCTGTGTTGTACACGAAGTGCATCCAGTTTTTGTCGCAACCCTCTCAACTTTTATCACATGCTATGTGAGTGAAATGATGATACCATGCCAACTTTCAACATTTTCAGAGTTCATCTGTAGTGCTTATCACTTTCAGGGTCATTTAGCTCAAAAAAGAAAATTAGTAAATGCATGAAAAATAGCAAATGATGTGAAAAAGGGTTGAAAATTGATGGCCTCCCTTCGAATGGTGCATACTGAACGCACAAAAAGTCTGGGGTTCAAATAAGTTAGAAAATGAAATGCCTTTGTAACAGGCAAGTTTTCGTTTGAAACCCTGATACATCGAAAGAGATTGTCCGTTTTGTACACCAAGTGCATCCATTTTTGGTCTTAACCCTCTCAAATTTTTAGCACATGCTATGTGGGTGAAATGACAATACCATGCCAGCTTTCAACATTTTCAGAGTTCATTTATAGTGCTTATCAATTTTAGGGTCATTTAGCTCAAAAAAACTCAGTAAATGCATGAAAAATAGCAAATGAATTCAGAAAGGGTTGATAATTCATGGCCTCCTTTCGAATGGTGCATACTGAACGCACAAAAAGTCTGGAGTTGAAAGAAGTGAAAAAATGAAATGCCTTTGTAACAGGCGAGTTTTCGTCTGAAACCCTCATACTTCGAAAGAGATTGTCCGTTTTGTACACGAAGTGCATCCAGTTTTTGTCGCAACCCTCTCAACTTTTTAGCACATGCTATGTGGGTCAAATGATGATACCGTGCCAACTTTCAACATTTTTAGAGTTCATTTGTAGTGCTTATCACTTTCAGGGTCATTTAGCTCAAAAAGGAAAATCAGTAAATGCATGAAAAATAGCAAATGATGTCAAAAAGGGTTGAAAATTGATGGCCTCCCTTCGAATGGTTCATACTGAACGCACAAAAAGTCTGGAGTTGAAATAAGTTAGAAAATGAAATGCCTTTGTAACAGGCAAGTTTTTGTCTGAAACCCTGATACATCGAAAGAGATTGTCCGTTTTGTACACGAAGTGCATCCATTTTTGGTCTTAACCCTCTCAAATTTTAGCACATGCTATGTGGGTGAAATGACAATACCATGCCAACTTTCAACATTTTCATAGTTCATTTATAGTGCTTATCAATTTTAGGGTCATTTAGCTCAAAAAAAATCAGTGAATGCATGAAAAATAGCAAATTAATTCAGAAAGGGTTGATAATTCATGGCCTCTCTTAGAATGGTATATAATGAGCACAGAAAAAGTCTGGAGTTGAAATAAGTTAGAAAATGAAATGCCTTTTGTAACAGGCGACTTTTCGTGTGAAACCGTGATGCATCGAAGGAGATTGTCCGTTTTGTACACGAAGTGCATCCAGTTTTTGCCGTAACCCTCTCAACTTTTTAGCACATGCTATGTGGGAGAAATGATGATACCACGCCAACTTTCAATATTTTCAAAGTTCATTTGTAGTGCTTATCATTTCAGGGTCATTTAGCTCAAAAAATAAAATTAGTAAATGCATTAAAAATAGCAAATGATGTCAAAGAGGGTTGAAAATTGATGGCCTCCCTTCAAATGTTGCATACTGAACGCACAAAAAGTCTGGAGTTGAAATAAGTTAGAAAATGAAATGCCTTTGTAACAGGCAAGTTTTCGTCTGAAACCCTGATACATCGAAAGAGATTGTCCGTTTTGTACACGAAGTGCATCCATTTTTGGTCGTAACCCTCTCAACTTTTTAGCACATGCTATGTGGGTGAAATGACGATACCATGCCAACTTTCACCATTTTCAGCGTTCATTTATAGATCTTATCAATTTTAGGGTTATTTAGCTCAAAAAAAATCAGTAAATGCATGAAAAATAGCAAACGAATTTAGAATGGGTTGATAATTCATGGCCTCACTTCGAATGGTGCATACTGAACACACAAAAAGTCTAAAGTTGAAATAAGTTAAAAAAATGAAATGCCTTTGTAACAGGCGAGTTTTCGTTTGAAACCTTGACACTTCGGAAGAGATTGTCCATTTTGTACACGAATTGCATCCAGTTTTTTCCATAACCCTCTCAACTTTTTAGCACATGCTGTGTGGGTGAAATCATGATACCATGCCAACTTTCAACCTTTTTAGATTTCATTTTAGTGCTTATCAATATCAGGATGATTTACCTCAAAAAAAATCAGTAAATGCATGAAAAATAGCAAATGAAGTCGGAAAAGGTTGAATATTTAAGGCCTCCCTTCGAATGGTGCATACTGAATGCACAAAAAGTCTAGAGTTCAAGTAAGTTCAAAAAATGAAATGCCTTTGTAACAGCGGAGTTTTCGTCTAAAACCCTGATACATTGAAGGAGATTGTCCGTTTTGTACACGAAGTGCGTCCAGTTTATGCGGTAACCCTCTCAAATTTTTAGCACATGCTCTCTGTGGTTGAAATGATGAAACCATGCCAACATTCAACATTTTCAGAGTTCATTTGTAGTGCTTATCATTTTCAGGGTCATTTAGCTCAAAAAAAATCAGTAAATGCATGAAAAATAGCAAATGAAGTCGAAAAGGGTTGAAAATTGATGGCCTCCCTTCGAATGGTGCATACTGAGCGCACAAAAATTCTGGAGTTGAAATAAGTTAGAAAATGAAATGCCTTTGCAACAGGCAAGTTTTCGTGTGAAACCGTGATGCATCGAAAGAGATTTTCCGTTTTGTACACGAAGTGCATCCAGTTTTTGTCGCAACCCTCTCAACTTTTTAGCACATGCTATGTGGGTGAAATGATGATACCATGCCAACTTTCAACATTTTCAAAGTTCATTTGTAGTGCTTATCACTTTCAGGGTCATTTAGCTCAAAAAAGAAAATCAGTAAATGCATGAAAAATAGAATGTGCTCAAAAATGGTTGAAAATTGGTGGCCTCCCTTCAAATGGTGCATACTGAACGCACAAAAAGTCTGGAGTTGAAATAAGTTAAAAAAATGAAATGCCTTTCTAACAGGCGAGTTTTCGTGTGAAACCCTGACACATCGAAAGAGATTGTCCGTTTTCTACACGAAGTGCATCCAATTTTTGCCGTAACCGTCTCAGCTTTTTAGCACATGCTATGTGGGTGAAATGATGATACCATGCCAACTTTCAATATTTTCAGAGTTCCTTTTTAGTGCTTATCAATTTCAGGGTCATTTAGCTGAAAAAAGAAAATCAGTAAATGCATGAAAAATAGCAAATGAATTCTGAAAGGGTTGATAATTCATGGCCTCCCTTCGAATGGTGCATATTGAATGCAAAAAATGTCTGGAGTTGAAATAAGTTAAAAAAATAAATGCCTTTGTAACTGGCGAGTTTTCGTCTGAAACCTTGACACTTCGAAAGAGATTGTCCATTTTGTACACGAAGTGCATCCAGTTTTTGCCGTAACCCTCTCAACGTTTTAGCACATGCTATGTGGGTGAAATGATGATACCATGCCAACTTTCAACCTTTTTAGAGTTCATTTGTAGTGCTTATCAATATCAGGGTCATTTACCTCAAAAAAATCAGTAAATGCATGAAAAATAGCAAATGAAGTAGGAAAGGGTTGAAAATTTAAGGCCTCCCTTCGAATGGTGCATACTGAATGCACAAAAAGTCTGGAGTTGAAAGAAGTTCAAAAAATGAAATGCCTTTGTAATAGGCGAGGTTTCGTCTAAAACCCTGATACTTCGAAAGAGATTGTCCGTTTTATACACGAAGTGCATCCAGTTTTTGCCGCAACCCTCTCAACTTTTTAGTGGATGCTATGTAGTTGAAATGATGATACCATGCCAACTTTCAACCTTTTCAGAGTTCATTTGTAGTGCTTATCAATATCAGGGTCATTTACCTCAAAAAAATTAGTAAATGCATGAAAAATAGCAAATGAAGTCGAAAAGGTTTGAAAATTGATGGCCTCCCTTCGAATGGTGCATACTGAACGCACAAAATGTCTAGAGTTGAAATAAGTTAGAAAATGAAATGTCTTTGTAACTGGCGAGTTTTCGTGCGAAACCCTGATACTTATGAAAGAGATTGTCCGTTTTGTACACGAAGTGCATCCAGTTTTTGCCATAACCCTCTCAAGTTTTTAGCACATGCTATGTGGGTGAAATGATGATACCATGCCAACTTTCAACATTTTCAGAGTTCATTTGTAGTGCTTATCAATTTCAGGGTCATTTACCTTAAAAAAAATCAGTAAATGCATGAAAAATAGCAAATGAAGTCGAAAAGGGTTGAAAATTGATGGCCTCCCTTTGAATGGTGCATTCTGAACGCACAAAATGTCTGTAGTTCAAATAAGTTAGAAAATGAAATACCTTTGTAACAGATGAGTTTTCGTCTGAAACCCTGATACATCGAAAAATATTGTCCGTTTTGTACACGAAGTGCATCCAGTTTTTGTCATAACCCTCTCAACTTTTTAGCACATCCTATGTGGGTGAAATGACGATAGCATACCAACTTTCAACATTTTCAGAGTTCATATGTAGTGCTTATTAATTTCAGTGTCATTTAGCTCAAAGAAAAAAATCAGTAAATGCATGAAAAATAGCAAATGAATTCCGAAAGGTTCAAAATTCATGGCCTCCCTTCGAATGGTGCATACTGAATGCACAAAAAGTCGGGAGTTGAAATAAGTTAAAAAAATGAAATGCCTCTGTAATAGGCGAGTTTTCGTCTGAAACCCTGATACATCGAAATAGATTGTCCGTTTTATACACGAAGTGCATCCAGTTTTTGCCGTAACCCTCTCAACTTTTTAGCAGATGCCATGTGGTTGAAATGATGATACCATGCCGACTTTCAACCTTTTCAGAGTTCATTTGTAGTGCTTATCAATATCAAGGTCATTTAACTAAAAAAATCAGTAAATGCATGAAAAATAGCAAATGAAGTCGGAAACGGTTGAAAATTTAAGGCCTCCCTTCAAATGGTGCATACTGAACGCACAAAAAGTCTGGCGTTGAAATAAGTTAAAAAAATGAAATGTCTTTGTAATAGGCGAGTTTTCGTATGAAACCCTGATACTTATGAAAGAGATAGTCCGTTTTGTACACGAAGTGCATCTAGTTTTTCCCGTAACCCTCTCAACTTTTTATCACATGCTATGAGGGTGAATTGATGATACCATGCCAGCACTCAACCTTTTCAGAGTTCATTTGTAGTGCTTATCCATTTTAGGTCATTTAGCTAAAAAAAATCAGTAAATGCATGAAATATAACAAATGAAGTCGGAAAGGGTTGAAAATTGATGGCCTCACTTCTAATGGTGCATACTGAATGCACAAAAAGTCTGTAGTTGAAATAAGTTTAAAAAATGAAATGCGTTTGTAACAAGCGAGTTTTCGTCCGAAACCCTCACACTTCGAAAAAGATTGGCCGTTTGGTACACGAAGTGCATCTAGTTTTTGTCGTAACCCTGTCAACTTTTTAGCACATGCTATGTGGGTGAAATGATGATACAAAGCCAAGTTTTCAACCTTTTCAGAGTTCATTTGTAGTGCTTATCAATTTCAGGGTCATTTAGCTAAAAAAAAGTCAGTAAATGCATGAAAAATAGCAAACGAATTCAGAAAGGGTTGAAAATTCATGGCCTCCCTTCGAATGGTTTATACTGAACGCGCAAAAATTCTAGACTTGAAATAAGTTAAAAAAATGACATGCCTTTGTAACAGGCGAGTTTTTGTCTGAAACCCTGATACTTAGAAAGAGATTGTCCGTTTTGTACACGAAGTGCATCTAGTTTTTCCCGTAACCCTCTCAACTTTTTATCACATGCTATGAGGGTGAATTGATGATACCATGCCAGCTTTCAACCTTTTCAGAGTTCATTTGTAGTGCTTATCCATTTTAGGGTCATTTAGCTAAAAAAAATCAGTAAATGCATGAAAAATAACAAATGAAGTCGGAAAGGGTTGAAAATTGATGGCCTCACTTCTAATGGTGCATACTGAATGCACAAAAAGTCTGTAGTTGAAATAAGTTTGAAAAATGAAATGCGTTTGTAACAAGCGAGTTTTCGTCTGAAACCCTCACACTTCGAAAAAGATTGTCCGTTTGGTACACGAAGTGCATCTAGCTTTTGTCGTAACCCTCTCAACTTTTTAGCACATGCTATGTGGGTGAAATGATGATACAAAGCCAACTTTCAACCTTTTCAGAGTTCATTTGTAGTGCTTATCAATTTCAGGGTCATTTAGCTCAAAAAATCAGTAAATGCATGAAAAATAGCAAACGAATTCAGAAAGGGTTGAAAATTCATGGCCTCCCTTCGAATGGTTTATACTGAACGCAGAAAAAGTCTAGAGTTGAAATAAGTTAAAAAAATGAAATGCCTTTGTAACAGGCGAGTTTTTGTCTGAAACCCTGATACTTCGAAAGAGATTGTCCGTTTTGTACACGAAGTGCATCCAGTTTTTGCCGTGACCCTCTCAACTGCTTAGCAGATGCTAAGTGGTTGAAATGATGATACCATGTGAACTTTCAACTTTTTAAGAGTTCATTTGTAGTGCTTATCAATATCAGGGTCATTTAGCTCAAACAAAATCAGTAAATGCATGAAAAATAACAAATGAAGTCGGAAAGGGTTGAAAATTTAAGGCCTCCCTTCGAATAGTGCATACTGAACGCACAAAAAGTCTGGAGTTGAAATAAGTTAAAAAAATGAAATGCCTTTGTAACAGGCGAGTTTTCGTGTGAAACCCTGATACTTCGAAAGAGATTGTCCGTTTTGTACACGAAGTGCATCCAGAGTTTGCCGTAACCCTCTCAACTTTTTAGCACATGTTATGTGGGTGAAATGATGATACCATGCCAACTTTCAACATTTCCAGACTTCATTTGTTGTGCTTATGAATTTCAGGGTCATTTAGCTAAGAAAAATCAGTAAATGCATGAAAAATAGCAAATGAAGTCGAAAAGGGTTGAAAATTGATGGCCTCGCTTCGAATGGTGCATACTGAACGCACAAAAAGTCTGGAGTTGAAATAAGTTAGAAAATTAGACGCCTTTGTAATAGGCGAGTTTTCGTGTGAAATCCTGATACATCGAAAGAGATTGTCCGTTTTGTACGCGAAGTGCATCCATCTTTTGTCGTAACCCTCTCAACTTTTTAGCACATGCTATGTGGGTGAAATGATGATACCATGCCAACTTTCAACATTTTCAGAGTTCATTTGTAGTGCTTATCAATTTCAGGGTCATTTAGCTCAAAGAAAAATCTCTAAATGCATGAAAAATAGCAAATGAAGTCAAAAAAGGTTGAAAATTGATGGCATCCCTTCGAATCGTGCATACTGAATGCACAAAAAGTCTGGAGTTGAAGTAAGTTAAAAAAATGAAATGCCTATGTAACGGTCGAGTTTTCGTCTGAAACCCTCATACTTCGAAAGAGATTGTCCGTTTTGTACACGAAGTGCATCCAGTTTTTGCGGCAGCCCTCTCAACTTTTTAGCAGATGCTATGTGGTTGAAATGATGATACCATGCCAACTTTCAACCTTTTCAGAGTTCATTTGTAGTGCTTATCAATATCAGGGTCATTTACCTCAAGAAAATCAGTAAATGCATGAAAAATAGCAAATGAAGTCGGAAAGGTTTGAAAATTGATGGCCTCCCTTCGAATGGTGCATACTGAACGCACAAAAAGTCTGGTGTTGAAATAAGTTAAAAAAATGAAATGTCTTTGTAATAGGCGAGTTTTCGTATGAAACCCTGATACATGGAAAGAGATTGTCCGTTTTGTACACGAAGTGAATCCAGTTTTTGTCGTAACCCTCTCAACTTTTTACCACATGTTATGTGGGTGAAATGACGATACCATGCCAACTTTCAACAATTTCAGAGTTCATTTGTAGTGCTTATCAATTTCAGGGTTATTTAGCTCAAAGAAAAATCTGTAAATGCATGAAAAATAGCAAATGAAGTCAGAAAAGGTTCAAAATTGATGGCGTCCTTTCGAATGGTGCATACTGAATGCTCAAAAAGTCTGGAGTTGAAATAAGTTAACAAAAATGAAATGCCTTTGTAACGGGCGAGTTTTCGTCTCAAACCCTGATACTTGGAAAGAGATTGTTCGTTTTGTACACGAAGTGCATCCAGTTTTTGTGGCAACCCTCTCAACTTTTTAGCAGATGCTATGTGGTTGAAATGATGATACCATACCAACTTTCAACCTTTTCAGAGTTCATTTGTAGTGCTTATCAATATTAGGGTCATTTAGCTAAAAAAAACAGTAAATGCATGAAAATAGCAAATGAAGTCGAAAAGGGTTGAAAATTGATGGCCTCCCTTCGAATGGTGCATTCTGAACGGACAAAAAGTCTGGAGTTGAAATAAGTTAAAAAAATTAAATGCCTTTGTAACAGGCGAGTTTTCGTGTGAAACCCTGATACTTCGAAAGAGATTGTCCGTTTTGTACACGAAGTGCATCCAGATTTTGCGGCAGCCCTCTCAACATTTTAGCACATGCTATGTGGCTGAAATGATGATACAATGCCAACTTTCAACCTTTTCAGAGTTCATTTGTAGTGCTGATCAAATTCAGGGTCATTTAGCGCAAGAAAAATCAATAGATGCATGAAAAATAGCAAATGAAGTTGAAAAGGGTTTAAAATTGATGGCCTCCCTTCGAATGGTGCATATTGAACGCACAAAAAGTCTGGAGTTGAAATAAGTTAAAAAATGAAATGCCTTTGTAACAGGCGAGTTTTCGTCTCAAACCCTGATACTTCTAAAGAGATTGTCCGTTTTGTACATGCTATGTGGGTGAATTGATGATACCATGCCAACCTTCAACCTTTTCAGAGCTCATTTGTAGTGCTTATCAATTTCAGGGCCATTTAGCTCAAAAAAAAATCAGTAAATGCATGAAAAATAGCAAATGAAGTTAGAAAGGGTTGAAAATTGACGGCCTCCCTTCGAATGGTGCATACTAAATGCAGAAAAATTCAGGAGTTTAAATAAGTTTAAAAAATAAAATGCCAACTTCTAAAGAGATTGTCCGTTTTGTACATGCTATGTGGGTGAATTGATGATACCATGCCAACTTTCAACCTTTTCAGAGTTCATTTGTAGTGCTTATCAATTTCAGGGTCATTTAGCTCAAAAAACTCAGTAAATGCATGAAAAATAACAAATGAAGTCGGAAAGGGTTGAAAATTGCTGGCTTCCCTTCTAATAATGCATACTACAGGCACAAAAAGTCTGGAGTTGAAATAAGTTCAAAACAATGAAATCCCTTTGTAACAGATGAGTTTTCCTTTGAAACCCTCATACTTCGACAGAGATTGTCCATTTTGCACACGAAGTGCATCCAGTTTTTGCCATAACCCTCTCAACTTTTTAGCACATGCTATGTGGGGAGAAATGATGATACCATGCCAACTTTCAACCTTTTCAGAGTTCATTTGTAGTGCTTGTCCATTTCAGGGTCATTTAGCTCAAAAAATATCAGTAAATGCATTAAAAATAACAAATGAATTCGTTAAGGGTTGAAAATTGATGGCGTCGCTTCGAATGGTGCATACTGAACGCACAAAAAGTCGAGAGTTGAAATAAGTTAAATAAAATGAAATGCCTTTGTAATAGGCGAGTTTTCGTCTGAAACCCTGATACTTCGAAAGAGATTGTCCGTTTTATACACGAAGTGCATCCAATTTTTGTGGCAGCCCTCTCAACATTTTAGCACATGCTATGTGGCTGAAATGATGATACAATGCCAACTTTCAACCTTTTCAGAGTTCATTTGTAGTGCTGATCAAATTCAGGGTCATTTAGCGCAAGAAAAATCAATAGATGCATGAAAAATAGCAAATGAAGTTGAAAAGGGTTTAAAATTGATGGCCTCCCTTCGAATGGTGCATATTGAACGCACAAAAAGTCTGGAGTTGAAATAAGTTAAAAAATGAAATGCCTTTGTAACAGGCGAGTTTTCGTCTCAAACCCTGATACTTCTAAATAGATTGTCCGTTTTGTACATGCTATGTGGGTGAATTGATGATACCATGCCAACTTTCAACCTTTTCAGAGTTCATTTGTAGTGCTTAGCAATTTCAGGGCCATTTAGCTCAAACAAATCAGTAAATGCATGAAAAATAGCAAATGAAGTTAGAAAGGGTTGAGAATTGACGGCCTCCCTTAGAATCGTGCATACTAAACGCACAAAAATTCAGGAGTTTCAATAAGTTTAAAAAATAAAATGCCTTTGTAAAAGGTGAGTTTTCGTGTGAAACCCTGATACTTCGAAAGAGATTGTCCATTTTGTACATGAAGTGCATCCAGTTTGTGCCGTAACTCTTTCAATTTTTTAGCACATGCAATGTGGTTGAAATGATGATACCATGCCAACTTCCAACCTTTTCAGAGTTCATTTCTAGTGCTTATCAATATCAGGGTCATTTAGCTAAAAAAATCAAAATGCATGAAAAACAGCAAATGAAGTCGGAAAGGGTTGAAAATTTAATGCCTCCCTTCGAATGGTGCATACTGAACGCACAAAAAGTCTGGAGTTGAAATAAGTTAAAAAATGAAATGTCTTTGTAATAGGCGAGTTTTTGTCTGAAACCTTGATACTTCGAAAGAGATTGTCCGTTTTGTACATGAAGTGCATCCAGGTTTTGTCGTAACCCTCTCAACTTTTTAGCACATGTTATGTGGGTGAAATGACGATACCATGCCAACTTTCAACAATTTAAGAGTTCATTTGTAGTGCTTATCAATTTCAGGGTCATTTAGCTCAAAGAAAAATTTGTAAATGCATGAAAAATAGTAAATGAAGTCACAAAAGGTTGAAAATTAATGGCGTCCCTTCGAATGGTGCATACTACACGCTCAAAAATTCTAGAGTTGAAATAAGTTAACAAAAATGAAATGCCTTTGTAACGGGTGAGTTTTCGTTTGAAACCCTGATACATGGAAAGAGATTGTCCGTTTTGTACACGAAGTGCATCCAGTTTTTTCGACAACCGTGTCAACTGTTTAGCACATGCTATGTGGGTGAAATGATGAGACGATGCCAAGTTTCAACATTTTTAGAGTTCATTTGTACTCGTTATCAATTTGAGGGTCATTTAGGTCAAAAAGTCACTAAATGCATGAAAAATAGCAAATGAATTCAGAAAGGGTTGAAAATTCATGGCCTCCCTTCGAATGGTGTATACTGAACGCACAAAAAGTCTGCAGATGAAATAAGTTAAAAAATATGGAATGCCTTTGTAACAGGCGAGTTTTCGTCTGAAACCCTCATACTTCGAAAGAGATTGTCCGTTTTGTACACGAAGTGCATCCAGTTTTTGCCGTAACCCTCTCAACTTTTTAGCAGATGCTATGTGGTTGAAATGATGATAGAATGCGAACTTTCAACCTTTTCAGAGTTCATTTGTAGTGCTTATCAATATCAGGGTCATTTAGCTCAAAAAAAATCAATAAATGCATGAGAAATAGGAAATGAAGTTGGAAAGGGTTGAAAATTTAAGGCCACCCTTCGAATGGTGCATACTGAACGCACAAAAAGTCTGGATTTGAAATAAGTTAAAAAAATAAAATGTCTTTGTAATAGGCGTGTTTTCGTCTGAAACCCTGATACTTCGAAAGAGATTGTCCATTTTGTACACGAAGTGCATCGAGTTTTCACAGTAACCCTCTCAACTTTTTAGCACATGCAATGAGGGTGAATTGATGATACCATGCCAGCTTTCAAGCTTTTCACAGTTAATTTGTAGTGCTTATCCATTTCAGGGTCATCTAGCTAAAAAATCAGTAAGTGCATGAAAAATAACAAACGAAGTCGGAAAGGGTTGAAAATTGCTGGCCTCCCTTCTAATGGTGCATACTAAATGCACAAAAAGTCTGGAGTTGAAATAAGTTAAAAAAATGAAATGCCTTTGTAACAAGCGAGTTTTCGTCTGAAACCCTTATACTTCGAAAGAGATTGTCCCTTTTTTACACGAAGTGCATCCAGTTTTTGCCGTAACCCTCTCAACTTTTTAGCACATGCTATGTGGGTGAAATGATCATACCTTGCTAATTTCAACCTTTTCAGAGTTCATTTGAAGTGCTTATCAATTTCAGGGTCATTTAGCTCAAAAAAAATCAGTAAATGCATGAAAAATAGCAAATGAAGTTAGAAAGGGTTGAAAACTGATGGCCTCCCTTCGAATGGTGCATACTGAATGCACAAAAACTCTGCAGTTTTATACACGAAGTGCATCCAATTTTCTGCCGTATCCCTCTCAATCTTTTAGCACATGCTATGTGGCTGAAATGATGATACAATGCCAACTTTCAACCTTTTCAGAGTTCATTTGTAGTGCTGATCAAATTTAGGGTCATTTAGCGCAAGAAAAATCAATAGATGCATGAAAAATAGGAAATGAAGTTGAAAAGGGTTGAAAATTGATGGCCTCCCTTTGAATGGTGCATATTGAACGCAAAAAAAGTCTAGAGTTGAAATAAGTTAAAAAATGAAATGCCTTTGTAACAGGCGAGTTTTCGTCTGAAACCCTGATACTTCTAAAGAGATTGTCCGTTTTGTACATGCTATGTGGGTGAATTGATGATACCATGCCAACTTTCAACCTTTTCAGAGTTCATTTGTAGTGCTTATCAATTTCAGGGCCATTTAGCTAAAAAAATCAGTAAATGCATGAAAAATAGCAAATGAATTTAGAAAGGGTTGAAAATTGACGGCCTGCCTTCGAATGGTGCATACTAAACGGACAAAAATTCAGAAGTTTAAATAAGTTTAAAAAATAAAATGCCTTTGTAAAAGGTGAGTTTTCGTGTGAAACCCTGATACTTCGAAAGAGATTGTCCATTTTGTACATGAAGTGCATCCAGTTTGTGCCGTAACTCTTTCAATTATTTAGCACATGCAATGTGGTTGAAATGATGATACCATGCCAACTTTCAACATTTTCATAGTTCATTTGTAGTGCTTATCAATTCCAGGGTCATCTATCTAAAATAATAAGTAAATGCATGAAAAATAGCAATGAAGTCCGAAAGGGTTGAAAATTTAAGGCCCCCCTTCGAATGGTGCATATTGAACGCACAAAAAGTTTGGAGTTGAAATAAGTTAAAAAAATGAAATGCCTTTGTAATAGGCGAGTTTTCGTGTGAAACCGTGAGACTTCGAAACAGATTGTCCGTTTTGTACACGAAGTGCATCCAGATTTCACCGTAACCCTCTCAACGTTTTAGCACATGCTATGAGGGTGACTTGATCATACCATGCCAGCTTTCAACCTCTTCATAGTTCATTTGTCGGGCTTATCAATTTCAGGGTCATTTAGCTCAAAAAACTCAGTAAATGCATGAAAAATAACAAATGAAGTCGGAAAGGGTTGAAAATTGCTGGCTTCCCTTCTAATAATGCATACTGCAGGCACAAAAATCTGGAGTTGAAATAAGTTCAAAAAAATGAAATCCCTTTGTAACAGATGAGTTTTCCTTTGAAACCCTCATACTTCGACAGAGATTGTCCATTTTGGACACGAAGTGCATCCAGTTTTTGCCATAACCCTCTCAACTTTTTAGCACATGCTATGTGGGGAGAAATGATGATACCATGCCAACTTTCAACCTTTTCAGAGTTCATTTGTAGTGCTTGCCAATTTCAGGGTCATTTAGCTCAAAAAATATCAGTAAATGCATTAAAAATAACAAATGAATTCAGAAAGGGTTGAAAATTGATGGCGTCGCTTCGAATGGTGCATACTGAACGCACAAAAAGTCGGGAGTTGAAATAAGTTTAAAAAAATGAAATGCCTTTGTAATAGGCGAGTTTTCGTCTGAAACCCTGATACTTCGAAAGAGATTGTCCGTTTTATACACGAAGTGGATCCAGTTTTTGCGGCAGCCCTCTCAACATTTTAGCACATGCTATGTGGCTGAAATGATGATACAATGCCAACTTTCAACCTTTTCAGAATTCATTTGTAGTGCTGATCAAATTCAGGGTCATTTAGCGCAAGAAAAATCAATAGATGCATGAAAAATATCAAATGAAGTTGAAAAGGGTTTAAAATTGATGGCCTCCCTTCGAATGGTGCATATTGAATGCACAAAAAGTCTGGAGTTGAAATAAGTTAAAAAATGAAATGCCTTTGTAACAGGCGAGTTTTCGTTTGAAACCCTGATACTTCTTAAGAGATTGTCCGTTTTGTACATGCTATGTGGGTGAATTGATGATACCATGCCAACTTTCAACCTTTTCAGAGTTCATTTGTAGTGCTTATCAATTTCAGGGCCATTTAGCTCAAAAAAATCAGTAAATGCATGAAAAATAGCAAATGAAGTTAGAAAGGGTTGAAAATTGACGGCCTCCCTTCGAATGGTGCATACTAAACGCACAAAAATTCAGGAGTTTAAATAAGTTTAAAAAATAAAATGCCTTTGTAAAAGGTGAGTTTTCGTGTGAAACCCTGATACTTCGAAAGAGATTGTCCATTTTGTACATGAAGGCATCCAGTTTGTGCCGTAACTCTTTCAATTTTTTAGCACATGCAATGTGGTTGAAATGATGATACCATGCCAACTTTCAACCTTTTCAGAGTTCATTTCTAGTGCTTATCAATATCAGGTCATTTAGCTAAAAAAATCAATAAATGCATGAAAAATAGCAAATGAAGTCGGAAAGGTTGAAAATTTAAGGCCTCCCTTCGAATGGTGCATACTGAACGCACAAAAAGTCTGGAGTTGAAATAAGTTAAAAAATGAAATGTCTTTGTAATAGGCGAGTTTTTGTCTGAAACCCTGATACTTCGAAAGAGATTGTCCGTTTTGTACACGAAGTGAATCCAGTTTTTGTCGTAACCCTCTCAACTTTTTACCACATGTTATGTGGGTGAAATGACGATACCATGCCAACTTTCAACAATTTTAGAGTTCATTTGTAGTGCTTATCAATTTCAGGGTCATTTAGCTCAAAGAAAAATTTGTAAATGCATGAAAAATAGCAAATGAAGTCAGAAAAGGTTGAAAATTAATGGCGTTCCTTCGAATGGTGCATACTACATGCTCAAAAAGTCTAGAGTTGAAAGAAGTTAACAAAAATGAAATGCCTTTGTAACGGGTGAGTTTTCATTTGAAACCCTGATACATGGAAAGAGATTGTCCGTTTTGTACACGAAGTGCATCCAGTTTTTTCGACAACCGTGTCAACTGTTTAGCACATGCTATGTGGGTGAAATGATGAGACGATGCCAAGTTTCAACATTTTTAGAGTTCATTTGTAGTCGTTATCAATTTCAGGGTCATTTAGGTCAAAAGTCACTAAATACATGAAAAATAGCAAATGAATTCAGAAAGGGTTGAAAATTCAAGGCCTCCCTTCGAATGGTGTATACTGAACGCACAAAAAGTCTGGAGATGAAATAAGTTAAAAAATACGAAATGCCTTTGTAACAGGCGAGTTTTCGTTTGAAACCCTCATACTTCGAAAGAGATTGTCCGTTTTGTACACGAAGTGCATCCAGTTTTTGCCGTAACCCTCTCAACTTTTTAGCAGATGCTATGTGGTTGAAATGATGATAGAATGTGAACTTTCAACCTTTTCAGACTTCATTTGTAGTGCTTATCAATATCAGGGTCATTTAGCTCAAAAAAAAATCAATAAATGCATGAAAAATAGCAAATGAACTTGGAAAGGGTTGAAAATTTAAGGCCACCCTTCGAATGGTGCATACTGAACGCACAAAAAGTCTGGATTTGAAACAAGTTAAAAAAATAAAATGTCTTTGTAATAGGCGTGTTTTCGTCTGAAACCCTGATACTTCGAAATAGATTGTCCATTTTGTACACGAAGTGCATCCAGTTTTCACAGTAACCCTCTCAAGTTTTTAGCACATGCAATGAGGGTGAATTGATGATAACATGCCAGCTTTCAAGCTTTTCACAGTTAATTTGTAGTGCTTATCCATTTTAGGGTCATCTAGCTAAAAAATCAGTAAATGCATGAAAAATAACAAACGAAGTCGGAAAGGGTTGAAAATTGCTGGCCTCCCTTCTAATGGTGCATACTAAATGCACAAAAAGTCTGGAGTTGAAATAAGTTAAAAAAATGAAATGCCTTTGTAACAAGCGAGTTTTCGTCTGAAACCCTGATACTTCGAAAGAGATTGTCCCTTTTTTACACGAAGTGCATCCAGTTTTTGCCGTAACCCTCTCAACTTTTTAGCACATGCTATGTGGGTGAAATGATCATACCTTGCAAATTTCAACCTTTTCAGAGTTCATTTGAAGTGCTTATCAATTTCAGGGTCATTTAGCTCAAAAAAAATCAGTAAATGCATGAAAAATAGCAAATGAAGTTAGAAAGGGTTGAAAATTGATGCCCTCCCTTCGAATGGTGCATACTGAATGCACAAAAACTCTGCAGTTTTATACACGAAGTGCATCCAATTTTCTGCCGTATCCCTCTCAATCTTTTAGCACAGGCTATGTGGCTGAAATGATGATACAATGCCAACTTTCAACCTTTTGAGAGTTCATTTGTAGTGCTGATCAAATTCAGGGTCATTTAGCGCAAGAAAAATCAATAGATGCATGAAAAATAGGAAATGAAGTTGAAAAGGGTTGAAAATTGAGGGCTCCCTTTGAATGGTGCATATTGAACGCACAAAAAGTCTGGAGTTGAAATAAGTTAAAAAATGAAATGCCTTTGTAACAGGCGAGTTTTCGTCTGAAACCCTGATACTTCTAAAGAGATTGTCCGTTTTGTACATGCTATGTGGGTGAATTGATGATACCATGCCAAATTTCAACCTTTTCAGAGTTCATTTGTAGTGCTTATCAATTTCAGGGCCATTTAGCTCAAAAAAATCAGTAAATGCATGAAAAATAGCAAATGAAGTTAGAAAGGGTTGAAAATTGACGGCCTCCCTTCGAATGGTGCATACTAAACGCACAAAAATTCAGGAGTTTAAATAAGTTTAAAAAATAAAATGCCTTTGTAAAAGGTGAGTTTTCGTGTGAAACCCTGATACTTCGAAAGAGATTGTCCATTTTGTACATGAAGTGCATTCAGTTTGTGCCGTAACTCTTTCAATTTTTTAGCACATGCAATGTGGTTGAAATGATGATACCATGCCAACTTTCAACCTTTTCAGAGTTCATTTCTAGTGCTTATCAATATCAGGTCATTTAGCTAAAAAAATCAATAAATGCATGAAAAATAGCAAATGAAGTCGGAAAGGTTGAAAATTTAAGGCCTCCCTTCGAATGGTGCATACTGAACGCACAAAAAGTCTGGAGTTGAAATAAGTTAAAAAATGAAATGTCTTTGTAATAGGCGAGTTTTTGTCTGAAACCCTGATACTTCGAAAGAGATTGTCCGTTTTGTACACGAAGTGCATCCAGTTTTTGTCGTAACCCTCTCAAATTTTTAGCACATGTTATGTGGGTGAAATGACGATACCATGCCAACTTTCAACAATTTCAGAGTTCATTTGTAGTGCTTATCAATTTCAGGGTCATTTAGCTCAAAGAAAAATTTGTAAATGCATGAAAAATAGCAAATGAAGTCAGAAAAGGTTGAAAATTAATGGCGTTCCTTCGAATGGTGCATACTACACGCTCAAAAAGTCTAGAGTTGAAAGAAGTTAACAAAAATGAAATGCCTTTGTAACGGGTGAGTTTTCATTTGAAACCCTGATACATGGAAAGAGATTGTCCGTTTTGTACACGAAGTGCATCCAGTTTTTTCGACAACCGTGTCAACTGTTTAGCACATGCTATGTGGGTGAAATGATGAGACGATGCCAAGTTTCAACATTTTTAGAGTTCATTTGTAGTCGTTATCAATTTCAGGGTCATTTAGGTCAAAAGTCACTAAATACATGAAAAATAGCAAATGAATTCAGAAAGGGTTGAAAATTCAAGGCCTCCCTTCGAATGGTGTATACTGAACGCACAAAAAGTCTGGAGATGAAATAAGTTAAAAAATACGAAATGCCTTTGTAACAGGCGAGTTTTCGTTTGAAACCCTCATACTTCGAAAGAGATTGTCCGTTTTGTACACGAAGTGCATCCAGTTTTTGCCGTAACCCTCTCAACTTTTTAGCAGATGCTATGTGGTTGAAATGATGATAGAATGCGAACTTTCAACCTTTTCAGACTTCATTTGTAGTGCTTATCAATATCAGGGTCATTTAGCTCAAAAAAAATCAATAAATGCATGAAAAATAGCAAATGAACTTGGAAAGGGTTGAAAATTTAAGGCCACCCTTCGAATGGTGCATACTGAACGCACAAAAAGTCTGGATTTGAAACAATTTAAAAAAATAAAATGTCTTTGTAATAGGCGTGTTTTCGTCTGAAACCCTGATACTTCGAAATAGATTGTCCATTTTGTACACGAAGTGCATCCAGTTTTCACAGTAACCCTCTCAACTTTTTAGCACATGCAATCAGGGTGAATTGATGATAACATGCCAGCTTTCAAGCTTTTCACAGTTAATTTGTAGTGCTTATCCATTTCAGGGTCATCTAGCTAAAAAATCAGTAAATGCATGAAAAATAACAAACGAAGTCGGAAAGGGTTGAAAATTGCTGGCCTCCCTTCTAATGGTGCATACTAAATGCACAAAAAGTCTGGAGTTGAAATAAGTTAAAAAAATGAAATGCCTTTGTAACAAGCGAGTTTTCGTCTGAAACCCTGATACTTCGAAAGAGATTGTCCCTTTTTTACACGAAGTGCATCCAGTTTTTGCCGTAACCCTCTCAACTTTTTAGCACATGCTATGTGGGTGAAATGATCATACCTTGCAAATTTCAACCTTTTCAGAGTTCATTTGAAGTGCTTATCAATTTCAGGGTCATTTAGCTCAAAAAAAAATCAGTAAATGCATGAAAAATAGCAAATGAAGTTAGAAAGGGTTGAAAATTGATGGCCTCCCTTCGAATGGTGCATACTGAATGCACAAAAACTCAGCAGTTTTATACACGAAGTGCATCCAATTTTCTGCCGTATCCCTCTCAATCTTTTAGCACAGGCTATGTGGCTGAAATGATGATACAATGCCAACTTTCAACCTTTTGAGAGTTCATTTGTAGTGCTGATCAAATTCAGGGTCATTTAGCGCAAGAAAAATCAATAGATGCATGAAAAATAGGAAATGAAGTTGAAAAGGGTTGAAAATTGATGGCCTCCCTTTGAATGGTGCATATTGAACGCACAAAAAGTCTGGAGTTGAAATAAGTTAAAAAATGAAATGCCTTTGTAACAGGCGAGTTTTCGTCTGAAACCCTGATACTTCTAAAGAGATTGTCCGTTTTGTACATGCTATGTGGGTGAATTGATGATACCATGCCAACTTTCAACCTTTTCAGAGTTCATTTGTAGTGCTTATCAATTTCAGGGCCATTTAGCTCAGAAAAATCAGTAAATGCATGAAAAATAGCAAATGAATTTAGAAAGGGTTGAAAATTGACGTCCTGCCTTCGAATGGTGCATACTAAACGGACAAAAATTCAGGAGTTTAAATAAGTTTAAAAAATAAAATGCCTTTGTAAAAGGTGAGTTTTCGTGTGAAACCCTGATACTTCGAAAGAGATTGTCCATTTTGTACATGAAGTGCATCCAGTTTGTGCCGTAACTCTTTCAATTTTTTAGCACATGCAATGTGGTTGAAATGATGATACCATGCCAACTTTCAACATTTTCATAGTTCATTTGTAGTGCTTATCAATTCCAGGGTCATTTATCTAAAATAATAAGTAAATGCATGAAAAATAGCAATGAAGTCGGAAAGGGTTGAAAATTTAAGGCCCCCCTTCGAATGGTGCATATTGAACGCACAAAAAGTCTGGAGTTGAAATAAGTTAAAAAAATGAAATGCCTTTGTAATAGGCGAGTTTTCGTGTGAAACCGTGAGACTTCAAAACAGATTGTCCGTTTTGTACACGAAGTGCATCCAGATTTCACCGTAACCCTCTCAACGTTTTAGCACATGCTATGAGGGTGACTTGATCATACCATGCCAGCTTTCAACCTCTTCATAGTTCATTTGTAGTGCTTATCAATTTCAGGGTCATTTAGCTCAAAAAACTCAGTAAATGCATGAAAAATAACAAATGAAGTCGGAAAGGGTTGAAAATTGCTGGCTTCCCTTCTAATAATGCATACTGCAGGCACAAAAAGTCTGGAGTTGAAATAAGTTCAAAAAAATGAAATCCCTTTGTAACAGATGAGTTTTCCTTTGAAACCCTCATACTTCGACAGAGATTGTCCATTTTGCACACGAAGTGCATCCAGTTTTTGCCATAACCCTCTCAACTTTTTAGCACATGCTATGTGGGGAGAAATAATGATACCATGCCAACTTTCAACCTTTTCAGAGTTCATTTGTAGTGCTTGTCCATTTCAGGGTCATTTAGCTCAAAAAATATCAGTAAATGCATTCAAATAACAAATGAATTCGGAAAGGGTTGAAAATTGATGGCCTCGCTTCGAATGGTGCATACTGAACGCACAAAAAGTCGGGAGTTGAAATAAGTTAAATAAAATGAAATGCCTTTGTAATAGGCGAGTTTTCGTCTGAAACCCTGATACTTCGAAAGAGATTGTCCGTTTTATACACGAAGTGCATCCAGTTTTTGCGGCAGCCCTCTCAACATTTTAGCACATGCTATGTGGCTGAAATGATGATACAATGCCAACTTTCAACCTTTTCAGAGTTCATTTGTAGTGCTGATCAAATTCAGGGTCATTTAGCGCAAGAAAAATCAATAGATGCATGAAAAAGAGCAAATGAAGTTGAAAAGGGTTTAAAATTGATGGCCTCCCTTCAAATGGTGCATATTGAACGCACAAAAAGTCTGGAGTTGAAATAAGTTAAAAAATGAAATGCCTTTGTAACAGGTGAGTTTTCGTCTGAAACCCTGATACTTCTAAAGAGATTGTCCGTTTTGTACATGCTATGTGGGTGAATTGATGATACCATGCCAACCTTCAACCTTTCCAGAGTTCATTTGTAGTGCTTATCAATTTCAGGGCAATTTAGCTCAAAAAAATCAGTAAATGCATGAAAAATAGCAAATGAAGTTAGAAAGGGTTGAAAATTGACGGCCTCCCTTCGAATGGTGCATACTAAACGCACAAAAATTCAGGAGTTTAAATAAGTTTAAAAAATAAAATGCCTTTGTAAAAGGTGAGTTTTCGTGTGAAACCCTGATACTCGAAAGAGATTGTCCATTTTGTACATGAAGTGCATCCAGTTTGTGCCGTAACTCTTTCAATTTTTTAGCACATGCAATGTGGTTGAAATGATGATACCATGCCAACTTTCAACCTTTTCAGAGTTCATTTCTAGTGCTTATCAATATCAGGTCATTTAGCTCAAACAAATCAATAAATGCATGAAAAATAGCAAATGAAGTCGGAAAGGTTGAAAATTTAAGGCCTCCCTTCGAATGGTGCATACTGAACGCACAAAAAGTCTGGAGTTGAAATAAGTTAAAAAATGAAATGTCTTTGTAATAGGCGAGTTTTTGTCTGAAACCCTGATACTTCGAAAGAGATTGTCCGTTTTGTACACGAAGTGCATCCAGTTTTTGTCGTAACCCTCTCAACTTTTTAGCACATGTTATGTGGGTGAAATGACGATACCATGCCAACTTTCAGCAATTTCAGAGTTCATTTGTAGTGCTTATCAATTTCAGGGTCATTTAGCTCAAAGAAAAATTTGTAAATGCATGAAAAATAGCAAATGAAGTCAGAAAAGGTTGAAAATTAATGGCGTCCCTTCGAATGGTGCATACTACACGCTCAAAAAGTCTAGAGTTGAAATAAGTTAACAAAAATGAAATGCCTTTGTAACGGGTGAGTTTTCGTTTGAAACCCTGATACATGGAAAGAGATTGTCCGTTTTGTACACGAAGTGCATCCAGTTTTTTCGACAACCGTGTCAACTGTTTAGCACATGCTATGTGGGTGAAATGATGAGACGATGCCAAGTTTCAACATTTTTAGAGTTCATTTGTAGTCGTTATCAATTTCAGGGTCATTTAGGTCAAAAAGTCACTAAATGCATGAAAAATAGCAAATGAATTCAGAAAGGGTTGAAAATTCATGGCCTCCCTTCGAATGGTGTATACTGAACGCACAAAAAGTCTGGAGATGAAATAAGTTAAAAAATATGAAATGCCTTTGTAACAGGCGAGTTTTCGTCTGAAACCCTCATACTTCGAAAGAGATTGTCCGTTTTGTACACGAAGTGCATCCAGTTTTTGCCATAACCCTCTCAACTTTTTAGCAGATGCTATGTGGGGGAAATGTTGATACCATGCCAACTTTTAAAATTTTCAGACTTCATTTGCAGTGCTTATCAATTTCAGGGTCATTTAGCTAAAAAAAAACAGTAAATCCATGAAAAATAGCAAATGAAGTCGGAAAGGGTTGAAAATTTATGGCCTCCCTTCGAATGGTCCATACTGAGTGCACAAAAAGTCTAGAGTTGAAATAACTACAAATAATGAAATGACTTTCTAACAGGCGAATTTTTGTCTGAAACCCTGATACATCGAAAGTGATTGTCCGTTTTGTACACGAAGTGCATCCAGTTTTTGCCATAACCCAATCAACTTTTTAGCACATGCTATGTGGATGAAATGATGATACCATGCCAACTTTCAACCTTTTCAGAGTTCATTTCTAGTGCTCATCAATTTCAGGATCATTTACCTAAAAAAATGAGTAAATGCATGAAAAATAACATATAAAGTCGGAAAGGGTTAAAAATTTAAGACCTCCCTTCTAATGGTGCATACTGAATGCACAAAAAGTTTGAGCGATGTAGCCCCCAAGTGTCGGTCAATAGTAATTACTGGGCTGGGACTTATAAAAATATAGAAAGGCCGACTCATCTCCTTGAGACAATATGGTCTTGCTAACAATGTAATCATTTGAAAACCATCTTGCATTAGCCCACAAGTGCCATGGTGCGTGCTTGCAGTGACATGGGACTTGCATAATTGATATAAACTTGGACTTGAATAATGTAGCCACCAAGTGCCGGGTTGTCTGCCTGCGGCGACTCGGGACTATGTGAGAATAATATGACTCACCACAATTTGTTGAACGAATCTTTGACCGTGGTTGTAATATAACCTGGAATGAATATCCTGGAATAATTCCTTTGTCTTTGACATAAAATCCCTGCTCGTGGTTGCGATGCTACCCGGCAAATATATATTGGAGAAATCCATGAGTGTTGTAGATTACTACAGAGCACAATTGAAGAAATCCGAGAACTGGTCAATTAGATGACACTGCATTATATCTGATAGGAGGGCTCTTGAAAAATAATGAATTCTCCGAGCTGGCTTAAAAAACCCATCATTTAGTACCGGTTATGATAAACCATGAAGATCCAGCCAAGGTTGGCTATTAAAGATCCATTTGCTATTGCAGAATACTTAACAGCGGCTCATCTTAAGAGATAAAACCTGCAAAAATGAACAAGATAGAATATATTCTACATTTTTGTAAGGGCGGCTTGAAAAAGCATAACCCAGAGATGTTAAAATATTTCATAACATTGCTCCTTCTTTCATAATCTTGCTCTGACCCGGCTTGATAAGCTGGCATCACATGTGAATATCATGCAATGTATGATGCGATATATGATGCAATGTATGATGCAATGTTGACTTGTCAACATTTTTTGGCTAGAAAGCCGGTTGTTAGGGTTTGATAAGCTACACCCGGAAGTGGGAAGCCCCCTTCGACAACCAAGTTGACTGGTCAACTTTTTTGGCATAAGAGCCGTTTGTTAGGGTTAGATAAGCTACATCCGAAGGTGGGAAACCCCTTTCGATAGCTATGTTGACTTGTCAACATTTTTTGGCTTAAGAGCCGGTTGTTAGGGTTAGATAAGCTAGACCCGGAGGGTGGGAATCCCCCCTCGACAACCAAGTTGACGGAGTCAACTTTGTGCACCGTCTTGTAAGCCGCCATTTTGTATGAAGAAATGGTAGAATCCTCCAACTGACTTTATGATGATACAATAAATCCGGGCAACTATGTTTGAATGGTGCATCACGGCGGTTCGTCTTCTTGGGAAACTTTTAATCTTCCGCTAAAAATGTAGTAGCCCCCAGGATCGGGTTAACTTTGCCATGACCCGGGATTCTCATTGAAAACGACCAAACGTGTCTCACCATGTCTGTTGCCCCCGAGTCTTAAGTTGACTCGAAGAGGTGGCTCGAGAATCTGCACTGAAGGTTGAGTTTGACCATGGCGGGTTATAGATGATCCCGTGTAATTTGTTTCAATAATCTGATCTATGATTCGTCCCGGCTGGTTATTGCAGTGAACCAAACTGTAATGACGGCGACTTGTGGACCTGTCCGTTGGGCGGCTCGTATCGACAAACACTGCACCAATATGTTGATGTAGATCAAACTGTGGCGGCGTCTTGTGCGCGTCCGTTGGGCGGCTCATATAGGCGAGAACTGCACCGATATGCTGTAGATCAGACTGCAGGCAGCGTCTTGTGCTCGTCTATTGGGCGGCTTCTGCCGGTGTATGCGGCCACTGGCGTGTTGATGTAGACGTAGAAACCAACCATGGCATTATAAGCCGGCGCTGTTTGTGAAATACGCCACTGCATTGTAAGCTGGCGCGGATGGTGAGAGCCGGCCACAACGTTGTAAGCCGGCACAAATGGCGAGAGACGGCCATGGCATTGTGAGACGTCATGGATGGCGAGAGACGGTGCGGTCGCGAGAGACGGCTGCAGTATTGGAAACCGGTGCAAGGCGACACCTCGTCGAACACCGATGAAAAATGATGTAGGCGTGCCTCCATCTCGGTGGTACAAAGCCACTTCAGCAATAATAACTGGGTTTTTTTTGTTGGACAAAGGCGAACGCTGGTACTGAATAATACCGGAACAATATATTTACGTCTGGCCTCTATCTGCAGCATCAGCACCCACGTGTCCTCTGTTTGTTTTCCTCCGTTTCCTGTTTCTCCCGTCTTTGTCTCCTTCAGTATTGAACATAGGAAAAAAAGTGGAGATGGCAGCAACAAAAGGACCAGCAACGCATGTGAAACACAGTAACACTGCGTGTTGGGGGTGCGCCGTCCCAGTATTGCAAATACTGTTGCCCATCTTTTTATTGGATCAATGGATGTGCTCAAAGCTAACTTTGGAGTGCTAGCTAGCAAACCCTGACATGGGCATGTAGTCCGGAGGCGTCTTTAGTATGAGCATAGGCGTCCGCGAGGAACGGCAGTTGCAGGCGGCATCAGCAAGCCAGCGCGGGGAGAGGTGGCTGCTAGCGGCAACAGCAAGCCAGGGCAGGCCATGGTGGCGGCGGCCTGGTGCTCGGTCGCAGTGGGGCCGGAGCCGGCTAAGGCTGCCGGCGGCTCACCGAGGGAGGCTACGGCACGCTGGGCGGAGTGGGAAAGCAGAGCGCAGTGGCCATGGCGCAACGGGCGAAGCGGCGAGTCGAGGTCGAACGACTGGGGCAGGGGACAAGATACAACGCGGCAACGGCGAGCCGGCGGTTGCAGAGCCATTGCGGGGCAGAGCCGGAGATGGTGCAGCCCGGGTACTGTCGGCAGATGGGTCGTAGAGGCTTATGACCAGACGGCGGAGGCGGGGCCGACTCGAGGGCGAACCGCCGCAGCAGCGGATGCGACAGAACCGGAGCTGTGGTGCCAGAGACCGAGTCCGGGCGAGGTGCAGCAGGGCAGCGGCCTGGGATGAATCCGCCGTGGCGGAATCGCGAGTCCAAGCGAGTCCGTGTTCATCTCGGACTCCAGCCTGTGGCCGGTCTTGATGAATCCACATCTGTGTCCACTTCCTTGCCTACTTCCCCCTTTTTGTCTTTTGCTTTGTAGTGCACATGAGGAGGTAATACTAGTTGTAAAATTTAGGAACTTCTGGTGACATGTCTGTAATTGCTCCTGCTTTGAATCAAGCTGTGCATCAACCGATGGATATTTTGACCTGCCTTGCGCGAGGCTTCGGCTGATTTTTTCTTGACGTTGATTAACAAAGTCGATGTTCATATCGTCATAGCCACGTCACATGATCTAGTTTCCATCGAGTACATCCATCTGAGCAAACTGGTCGTGACGGCTTGCACGATAGCCACAAAAAGTTTCTTCGATCTGGACTGATGAATTTGGAGTCAATGTACATCCTTCTGCTTCGATTCTTGTTTGTCTGATCAATTGTGATTTTCTCAATCCTTAGAAAAGCTTCTTCCAAAAACACAATACCACCATGCGGGCCCCACGGCTTGCGCCAAATGTCGTGGTTTGTCACGGCAGATGTCTAGGTGAACGAACTTAGGTTCGGGACAGAAACGCAACTATGTGGCGGCTTGAAGGGGTTGGCTGGAATCGAGAGATGCGAAGTTTACCCAGGTTCGGCCCCTCCGATGGAGATAAAAGCCTACATCCTGCTTGTTTGGTATTGATGATGAAGGAGATCTCTCGGTTACAAGGGTGCTATTTTGCTACCTCTAATCACGAGAGCCTCTAATCTGTCTACCTCTAATCTCTTTTATTGTCTAAACTTGTGGACTTGTGAATCTGTCCCGCTAGGGGTGCCTTACCCCTCCTTATATAAGTGAAGAGGGTAGGTTTACAAATAGATTCCTACTAGGAGTAGGAGTAGGACTAGTCTTTCATGAATCCTATTCCGGGTCTTGTTTCTCTTGTGAAGGAATCCTCTCTCTTTGAGCCTTCTCTTGTGATCCGCCTAGCGCCGGCTTGCACGCCGGGTCTTGGGCCTGGTCGTCCTGTGACCCGCGTGCCGAGTCACCAATAAGGCGCCATGTCTTAACCAGGTCTCCTATGAGTCGCCAGGCCGGGTCATACCGCGGGATATATCCCCGACAAGAATACTAGATGAAGAAGAAGAATAAGAAGAAGACTAGCTAGAATAAGAATAAGAAGAATTTTTCTTCTCTTTCCTTTTCTCCTCTCCTCTTGTTTATCTTCTTCTTCTTCTAACTAAGGTAGGTAAAAATGCCATTTTTTAGCTAAGCTAGGTAAAAATGCTAAGTGTAGGTCATTTTAGAGCTAAGCTTGGTAAATAGGTCATCTTGGAGGTCAGTAAGGTTATTATGTCATTTTTTACCTAAGTAAGATAATTATGTCATTTTTGAGCTATCCTAGTTAGAATCGGTCATTTTGGAGCTAGGTAAGTTTATTCTGTCATTTTGGAGGAAAATGAACTAATGATATGACAGTTTGGAGCTAAACCAAGGTTATTATGCCATTTTTTACCTAAGTAAGCTAATTATGTCATAAATGAACTAGCTAAGCTAAGTATAGATCATTATTGAGCTATCCTAGGTAGTTAGGCAATTTTTTTAGCTAACTAAGCATATTTACTCATTTTGGAGGACAAAATGGCAAGTGTATGTCATTTTTGAGCTATCCTAGTTATAATCGGTCATTTTGGAGGCAGTTAAGGTTATTTTGCCATTTTGGAGGAAAGTAAGCTAAGTCTATGTCATTTTGGAGCCAAACCAAGGTTATCATGCCATATTTTACCTAAGTATGCTTAGTATGTCATAAATGAACTAAAGAAGCTAAGTATAGGTCATTTTGGAGCTAAATCGGTCATTTCTTAAGCTAAGTATGCATTTGTTAAGCAAAACACTTGGGAAAACTTACCATCATCACGGAGGTGAAGGACCGGTCGGGTTTGCACGAGGGTGAGACGTAGAAGGACCGGTCGGGGTTGCGGCAGATGCAGAAGGATTGGTCGATGCTTGTCGGGAGGCACGCTGCACCAAAGATCATTTGCAATGTCTCCTTAGCATGATGCAACTCAAATGTGAATACTAGTAACTACTGACCATTGAAATGAAACTCACCGTGGGTGCTATACCAATCTGGGGCATCGAGGGAGGGGTTTGACCATTGTTATGGCACATGGTCTGCACATTTTGTTTTCACTTGTGAGTCATATTAGTTAGTGATGAAACGAACATTACGTGCTTGATTTTGCTAATATCTAGGAAAAACATATCATGAGGAGCTCGTATAGGGCCCGGTGAGACACGTCGTTCCGGTTCCTCTCCTCCTCCAACAACCTATCCGTCCTGCCCTCCATGTCCCTCTCCCTCTGTGCCGCCTGCCTGTTTGCCTCCGCCAGAAGCTCCTGGTCCCTAGCCTCGATGGCGAGCTCCATTGATCGGCTATGAGGCCTTATCTCTGGATCCGAGCTCGCCTGGCGCTTCTTGATCTCCGGAGAGTTCTAGGACAATGTATCAGTCCATTCCCAATGGTTATCAAGC
Organism: Hordeum marinum; assembly: GCA_022496015.1. NCBI lineage: Eukaryota > Viridiplantae > Streptophyta > Magnoliopsida > Poales > Poaceae > Hordeum > Hordeum marinum. Next base: position 510,116,188 of record CM039674.1, on the reverse strand, counting down.
CATGGGGCCTCCCGCCACCAGATATCATCACGAGCTCTGGATCAAAAGGACTCTGCCTAGGGTTGAAGTTCTCCCCTTTCCTCTCCTTCCCCTCATCTCTGTACCTCACGAGCTTGTTGTGGGAGGAGATGTTGCTAAAGCTCTCTGGATGATCGAGGTCATCCTCAGAGAATGGGCCATGGCCTTCTTGTACGAGGCAGTATGGGCCATGGCATAGAGGTCGAACACAGGTGGCACCTCCTTCTTGTTTTCTCGCGCCTAAAAGAGAGGAAAACACATTAGTTAAGGGCTCAAGCTAGCATGAAGAATGAAATTGCATGAATCATGAAGCAAACCACATACCCATTGATCCCCGTACTCAAGCAGGTTGGAGCTCCCTTGATGGTGTGGCACACCTTTCATTTGGGCATGCTTATCCTTGGCCTTCTTATCCTTGTTCGGCTAGCCATTTGGGAGACCACCACTCATCCACCAATGCCTCCCAACAGTCCATCCTTTCCGCACACCATCTCGGGGGCAGCTACGTTAGACAAGAGAAATTTCAGCGCTACGCGTACGAATCAAATCAAGGAAACTAAGTACAAGGCCTTAAGAATAGATAATTACCTTCATTAACTTCTCCTTACTCAGATAATTTTTGCGGCACTTCTTCTTGGCCCTCTTAATGTTAGTCGAGGCGTAGTAGTCTCGAATAGCCTGCACCCGAGCCTCGTGCCGTAAGTTCTGAAGTAGGCGCTTGCACTTGGCTATGAGAACAACAACCCCTTTCGCCTCATGTTCCTCAAGACACCTGTAGAAGGTGTGCAATCAAACAGGACAACACTGATTAGTACAATCACTCCGTGTTTTTGATTTTTAATTCTGTAAAGGAGAAATTACCCAAAACCAACGGATCACAATGTCAGCCACCATCTCGCACAAGACACCGTCGACCATCTCCTCCGGCGGGGCCGGGGCATCCATGTATAGCTCCCAGGTCAGTGCTACCTATGGAACCTCACCCACCCCGGTCAACTGTACCTTCCCCGGGAAGTGGTGCTGGAGAAGCACAACAAGGACCTGGTTGGGCCTGCAGACACCACGCTCGTGTTTCCAACCCCTGCAGTATGACAAGGCTAACACATTAGATATTAATTTGAAGAAACATGAAGGCAAAAGGTTAAAAAAGAGTAAATGCGCTTACTTGTCCGCATTAGGCTCAATCAACCACCTCTAAACGCGGGTCGTCGGCATGGGCGGGAGCTTGTACAACCACACTGGTAGACCTTCTTGCCCTCCTCAACCTGCTCGCTCTCGCTATAGGTGTCCTCAGACAAGTTGTCCTCACCACCATCAGCATGGCCACTAGCCTCCGGGGTCACGTGGAACGAAGACTCTGGGAACCGAGTCTCTTAGGACGAAGACACTGGGACCGGAGTCTCCTGGGACGAAGGCTCGGTGACCCGAGGCTCGTCGGCCCGAGGCTCGACGACCGAAGTCCGATACGGGTCCAAGTCAGATGGGTCCACCTGAGACGGAGCACTCCTGTGGTCTGAAGAATCAGCCGGGGGTGGCGGCGAGGAAGGCGCAGCAGCCTTCCTACCTCAGCCACCTCTCTTCGTCTTCCCCCGACCTCTCTCGGTCAAAGAAGAAGCGCTCGCTGGTGTCTGCATAAAGTGTACCAGCGCTCTCCGGAGTTGCTGGGGTGGAATAATAGCACCCCTCCCAGCACGCATCGACGAAGGAGGCTCAGAGCGCTCTCGACCCCCGCCCACTATCTGTCAACACCTGCAATGACAAGAGAGAACAAAATTAGTCCAACATAAAAATTGAATACCTAATAACATGAGCTAATTAATAATACATATGTACATAATAATAATTGACTACCTCACATTACTAATATTAATCTTCATCGTCTATATATGCTCCGGTATCAATAAATGCATAATCTTCATCACTATCAGTAATGACGTGCTCATCAACATCATCAGTAAATGCATCAACATGTGGAAGGCCTCTATGTAATTGGTCAAGCATTGACAGGTCATCCGCAGCAACAACCTCTTCTTCTTCCGTCTCTTCTTGTTCCGGCTCAGGGGTGAAGTCGGATTCACTGTCGCTCTCGACCTCAATGTTCTGGGGTGAAGTAGAGCGGTTCTTGAAATGTTTTTTGGAAACACGTGTTTCTTGGAAGAATTCTCCTTCATATGGTTTGTGTTAATGTGAGGTTCATAATCATGTTCATTGAGGGGAGGTGGTCTAAAATGTGGCGGCACATCATAAATGACATCCGAACCTTTCAGATTTGGATCCGTTTGGCAGGCCCATGGTACATAGAAAACTTGGGTCGCCTGTTGAGCTATAATATAGACATCGGGGACATTTAATTGGGTGCTTTGTTTGATTTCGACTAGCCCTATATGTTCATGAGTCCTTCTAGTATCATTCGGCTAGAACCAATAACATTTGAAGACTACGATGTTTGGTGGGTTTTCACCAAAGAATGTAAGTTCATAAGTTGCTTCAACTCTTCCATAATACTCGACCTCTCCTTCGTCGACGGCGGAGACACAACAATTTGTAGTCTTTCGGTCGGCCATAGATATCTCTTTGCCAAAAGTACGAAAGCGATACCCGTTGATGTCGTATTTGTCAAATGAACGGACCTTATAGTCAAAACCATTAGCGACTTGTCTCAATTAGGAGTCCATAGACTCTGCATTAGCCTACAAGTTTAATATGAAAGGATTGTTGCATTAGCCACAAACTAGGCGAAGAAATGAAATCGTCTAATGGAAATTACCATTTGCTTGAACCAAGAGATGAAACCGTGATAGCCGCCTCCATGCTTTGCCAGAAGCTCATACTCTTCGATGCAATCCTTTCGGATGACCGCTCCATCTAAGAATTTGGCGACGTATCGACTGTATCACATATCCGGGAATAAGAGCATTTCAAAGGAATTAGAAGTTGCGAAACAATGTACCGAGAACTTACTCGATGTACAAGCGCACTTCTGTTAGGTTGTTGAAGATATACAATGAAATGGTTCGCCATTCTTCGACATCCAACTCTATTTCTTTCGAAGCACCGGCTGGTGCGAGCTTCCCATTGAATAGGCTGAGGTTGGATCGACCTTTTTCACAGTCGCCATCATTGTACCGAGGCTTCCGATTATGCAAATGATGATTCTTGGCTTTGTAGTGTGCTGTCATGAAGTTTGCCTCCTCCTCAATAATGAATGCCTCGCCCTCGATGCTTCAACTCTACGTATATTTTTACATTTTGCTCGAAGCGTCTTCTGCATCCTCTCAGTTGTGAAGCACCAAAGATTTTGCACGGGCCCCCGTAATCTTGCCTTGGTCGGGAGATGCAAAATCAAATGCTGCATTGGATTAAAGAATCCCGGTGGAAAGTTCTTTTCTAACTTGCAGATCAACTTCGGCACCAACTCTTAGAGTTCGTCTAGCACGTCAGGCGATAGTTCTTTCGCACAAAGAGCACGGAAGAAATAGCTCAGCTCTGCCGGTACTAGCCATTCATCCTGAGGGATAAAGCCACGCAACATCACCGGCATTACCCGCTCAAGCAATATGTGCCAATCATGAAATATTTTCAATTTGTGAAGACTCGCTCCCCTCTTTACATTCGCTGCATACCCATCGGGAAACATCAACTGCATTTTCACCCACAAGATCATTTCCCTCATAGCTGGCCTTCCAAGATTGAACCATGCCTTTGCGTTACTCCAGTTCTTCTTTCCTTTCGGTTGTCGAACGTTTTGTAAAGGTCTATCACATAGAGCCTGATGATCGAACCTAGCCTTAGGATTATCCATTGACTTCCCCTCTATGCCGGATAATGCACCAAAAAGGGCCTCCATGATATTATTTTGAGTGTGCATCACGTCGATGTTGTGTGTGCAAAGGAGGTCTTTAAAGTAAGGCAGATCCCACAAAAATATCTTGTGAGTCCAAGCGTGTCCAAGGATCTGTTGGCCTATCAAGGCAGGTGGTGCAGTGTTTTTGACAACTCTACCTTTGATGAAATTCTTCTTGTATTTTGTGAACTTATGGTCAGGATCCAGGAACTGTCTATGCATGTCAAAGCAAGAAAACTTGCGACCCGCCTGCAGCCAACGAAACTCAAGACCCACCTTGCATGAGGGGCAAGGAAACCTTCCATGCACACACCAGCCAACGAATACCGGATACGCCGGCAAGTCATGAGACAAGTACATGTACCACACATGCATTTTGAAGTTCTTCTTAGTAGCGGCATCGTATGTCTTGATCCCATTATCCCAGGCTTCTTGCAATTCATCCTTAAGAGGCTGCATGTATACATTCATATTCTTCCCCGGATATTTGGGCCCTGAAATTATCAACGTCAGGAAAATGTTCTTTCTTTTCATAATCTCTCCGGGGGGGGGGGGTTGAGTGGAATGACAAATACATGCCAACAACTGTATTGTGCTGCCATCATACCATACACATTGAACCCATCCGTGCTGATGGCAACTCTAGGATGCCTTGGATCTGTCGGTTTATCCTCATGTAATGCATCGAAGTGCTTCCACGCAAAAGCGTCTAAAGTGTGTCCCAACATCGGATTCCCATCTGCATCTAGTTTTGTTCTTTTGCCCAGTTTATGCCACGTCATCTGTCTGGCCGTCTTTTTGACCATGAAAAGACATTGAAGTCTTGGTATGATTGGCAGATACTGAAGAACATTAATGGGGATTTTGGTCCGACTCTTCTCACCCATACCGTTGTCTACCAGCACATACCTGGAAGCATTGCAAATGGGGCAATAGTTCAAGCCCCCATACTCAAGCCTAAATAAGGCACATCCATTCTCTTAGCCATCTATCTTCTCATAGGGAATTTTAAGCGCACGTAGGATTTTGTCCGATTGGTACAGGTTTGGTGGCAATACATGGCCTTTGGGTAGAAAGCGTCCAAATATCGTCATCAACACGTCGTAGCATTCTCCGCCCAGGTTGAACTGAGCATTCAGATCCATTACTTGCGCGCTGGCATCTAGCTGACAAAGCTCAGTGTGCTCGTGGAGACGACGTTTTGACGACTCCAACATTTCATAAAAGGCCTTTAAAGATTCCTCCATCTCATCGTCCGAATCCCAAGCATCATCAAAGTCTTGCACCATGTCTTCGATCCAGGTACCATGCTCGTCGGTGCGACACCGAACCACCTCAGCTCTGGCACGTTAGGCAGACTCACCATGAAATGTACAGACCGTATAATTAGGCGTAAAAACCCACTTCTACATGTGTTTGATCATTTCAAACTCTGACTTCTTCTTAAAGTTGTTGCAATCGACACAAGGGCACCAGGTTGTTTTTTGTCCATTTGCAAATGCGACTCTCACAAAATCCATGGTTTTTGTTATCCATTCACGAGTCATGTCTTTCTGACTAGTGTGACCGGTGTACATCCACCCACGATCACTCATCTTGCCTAGCTACTGGACACACAAAAAATATATACATAATTCAGCAACCCATGTTCATCAGTTAATAGAGTTTGTCAGTTTTATTACGTCGATGCAACCTAGACGCTATTAGGTAAAGATAGGTCCTAATCCCACCCGAGTATGTGTAGATTAGGTTCATTTTCCCATGCTCCGCTTCGGATCCGACGCAAAATTTTGGCAGCACCTCCCCGCAGTTCTCCTAATACACGTCTTGGCAATAAGCAGAGAGGATGTGTACCCGGAGAACAACAGGGAGGCACTGACGAAATTCTTCATCGGATCCAGAGCAGAGCATATGGGAAAACGAACCCAATCTACACATACTTGGGCTGTCCATGGATAAAATTAGACAATTTGAAAGAATCACGGTTATAAATACGCTAATGAATGCATATTTATAGAGGTAACCCTTTCGAATGGGAGACGCGTAGTGGTCACGCATACTGATGATTGAAGACACCTGTAGCTAGCAAGTTTCATCGGCAAGAAGAACAGAACAGAGGAAATGAAGGGGGCAGGAGGAGATGTCAGTTGTGCTCACCCACGAACGCAGGGGTGGATCTCGTCGAACGCATGGGGAGGTTGTCGAACACCAAACCCTCGTAGAGACGAAACAACTGCACATTTAAATCCACCTGATCAACATTAATATGATGTTCTGTATAACAAAATCGAAAAATATATGACCTAACTGCACATTCAAATCCACCTGATCAACATTAATATGATGTTCTGTATAATTCACAAATATATGACCCATGACATGTCGGGTTTGGCGTGTCGGGGGTGTCGTGTCGGGGTCGGGGTGCCGGGGGTGTCGTGTCGGGGTCGGGGTGTCGGTGGTATCGTGTTGGGGTCGGGGTGTCAGGGGTGTCGTGTCGTGGTAGGGGTGCTGTGTCATGGTCGGGGTGCCGTGCCGGGGTGTCGGGGTGTTGTGTAGGGGGTCGGGGTGTCGTGTCGGGGTCGGGGTGTCGGTGGTGTCGTGTCGGGGTTGGGGTGTCGGGGTGTCGTGTCGGGGATCGGGGTGTCGGTGGTGTCGTGTCGGGGGTCGGGGTGTCGGTGGTGTCGTGTCGGGGTCGACCCTCGACTGCTTTTCCCCTCGATCCTTGACCCCCGACAATCTAAATAAACCTAATCTAAATCTAGGGGTGTCGGGGTCTCGGGCGTGTCGGGGTGTCGGGGGTGTCGTGTTGGGGTCGGGTGTCGAGGGTGTCGTGTCAGGGTAGGGTTGTTGTGTCGTGATCGGGGGTGCCGTGTCAGGGTGACGGGGTGTCATGTCGGGGGTCGGGGTGTCGTGTCGGGGTCGGGGTGTCGGGGTTGTCATGTCGGGGTCGGGGTGTCTGGGGTGTCGTGTCGGGGTTGGGGGTGCTATGTCGGGGTGTCGTGTCGGGGGTCGGGGTGTCAGGGGTGTCATGTCGGGGTTGACCCTTGACTCATTTTCCCCCTCTATCCTCGACCCTCGACAATCTAAATAAACGTAAACTAAATCTAGGGGTGTCGGGGTCTAAAAAGTTGAGAGGGTTACGGCAAAAACCGGATGCACTTCGTGTACAAAATGGACAATCTCTATCGAAGTATCAAGGTTTCAGACAAAAACTTGCCTGTTAGAAAGACATTTCATTTTTTTAACTTATTTCAACTCTAGACTTTTTGTGAGTTCAGTATGCACCATTCAAAGGGAGGCCATCAATTTTCAACCCTTTCCGACTTCATTTGCTATTTTTCATGCATTTACTGAATGTTTTGAGCTAAATGACCCTGGGATTGACAAGCACTACAAATGAACTCAGGAAATGTTGAAAGTTGGCATGGTAACATCATTTCACCCACATAGCATGTGCTAAAAAGTTGAGAGGGTTACGAAAAAAACTGGATGCACTTCGTTTACAAAATGGACAATCTCTTTCGAAATATCAAGGTTTCACATGAAAACTCGCCTATTACAAAGATATTTCATTTTTTTAACTTATTTCAACTCCAGACTTTTTGTGCGTTCAGTATGCGCCATTCGAAGGGAGGCCATCACTGGCCAACCCTTTCCGACTTCATTCGCTATTTTTCATGCATTTACTGATTTTTTTGAGCTAAATGACCATGAAATTGATAAGCACCTCAAATGAACTCTTAAAAGGTTGAAAGTTGGCATGGTATCATCATTTCAACCACATAGCATGTGCTAAAAAGTTGAGAGGGTTACGGCAAGAACTGGACGTACTTCGTGTACAAAATGCACAATCTCTTTCGAAGCATTAGGGTTTCAGACGAAAACTCGCATGTTACAAAGGCATTTCATTTTTAAATAACCTCAAAATTACCAAATTGGATATAATGATAAAAGACGATAATATTAAACGATAGAAAAAAGAATCACTGAAAAATCTATGTTTAAAGTAAAGTTATTCACAAAATAGTGATTCGCACAAATTTCAAATAATTCAAATTTAAACTACTCGGATTTGAAAACTACTGCCACTAACAGAAAGTTTCAAATTTTTATGACCTAATGCAAAAAGATTCACTCACTCACTCTCAATAAAGCACAAAAAACTCAGAAATAAAAGAAAATAAATAAAGCCAAAAAATGAAAAATAAATAAAAAATAGGCTTACTACTGGGCCGCCGCGACCTGCATATGACTAGAAACCCAACCTGGGCCAGTATGCAGGCCCGCAAGTCCCAGTAGGCCCAACAAGGTCGCAAATGTTCAATAGCCCACATAGGCCTGTTTAGAGAGGAGCTCGAGGGAGCAGCCGCAGCTTCGCGAGGTCGGACTAAACTTGCACCGCACCGCGACTAAAGGGGCCTTTAGTCGCGGTTGGAGCCACCAACCGCGACTAAAGGGTTTTGCTTCCCGCCGCTCACGCCCGCTGAAATTCACCTTTAGTCGCGGTTGGTGGCTACAACCGCGACTAAAGAGGGGTCTTTAGTAGAAGTCGAAGCCACCAACCGTGACTAAAGGTCCCCCCTATATAAGCAGAAGTTGAATTTTTGTCATTTTCTCTCTGCTTCTTCGTCTCTTCGACCACTGAACAGATATCGCCGCCGCCGCCCCCGGCGCACCACCTGCCCTGACGCCGTTGCCGCCCACGCAGTCGCCGCCCACGCAGTCGCCGCCCACGCAGTCGCCGCCCACGCCGTCGCCGCCCCCAACGTGCCGCCCACGCCGTCGCCGCCCCCGACGCGCTGCCCATCGTACGTCACCGCCCCCTCCTCGAGCTCGCGCTCCGTCGTCGTCGCCGTCGCAGTCGCCGTCGCCGACGACTCGCCTCGCCATGCCGCTCGTCGCCCCGTCGTGAGCACCTGCCGCAATGACCGCCCTCCCATCGATCGAGCCCGCACACACACACACACACATATGCGTGAACACATACACGCACACACACATACACACACATTTTCTTATTTTCTGTTTTTTATTTTTTTAGTTTCTTATACTTTTAGTTATAGAAATGTTAGATGAATTAGATATATAATTTTTAGATGAATGTTTTTTTAGTTTTCTATACTTTTAGTTATAGAAATGTTAGATGAATTTTATTTATATATAAATGTTAATTAGATGAATTTTTATTTTTTCTATATAATGTTGTTTTTCTATAATTAGTGTTTAATTAATATATATGTTTAATTTATATATATGCTTAATTAGATTTTTTTGCTTAATTGGAAGGATATAATGTCCCTAACCTATTAAAATGTTGCTTAGAAGTATATAATGTTGCTTAATTATATTTTTTTAGTAAGAATGGAATATCTGAAGAAGTGCCCACCATATACGTGAGATGAGTGTTTAGGAAGGAAAAACTCGACAGACCTAAAGTCAACCTGTTGCATATTGAGTAATAGTAATCTGTGTGTTGATCAGTTTTCTCGTAGTTTCCTTCGATCGATTTTAAATATTTCAACTATGAACATAGAAAATTGCTGACGGCGAAAGGGAATTAACTATGTGCGAATACTGCGTAGACGAGTGCGGCCTGTGTGACAAGCCTTTCCTAGTTGATGGTAGACGCTTCAACATCATGCTGGATGAGACCTTCGAAGTGGATACAGTAAGTCACAACAACAAGTCTGTTCTCGTAATTAAGTATGACTTCTGCTTTTTTTGCTTCAACTTATAATTTTAATTTTTTACTATTCTACTAGCGTATCCCCTGCCATAGAAGAATTAATGTCTTGGATAAGATTGATTTCAATACTAAAAAAGTACGGAGGTAAATATAGTTCACTTGAGGACCGAATATGGTTATACTTTTGCCATAAAATTGTACAATGCAGACACATACTCCTATTTTGAATGCAAAAGTTGGAGAGCACGATGCAAGGCTTATGCATTTGAGTCTAATATGCTTATCACCTTTGATATTTGTCCGAATAATGAAATTGAAGGTAATATCGATATCTAGGGCGATGTGCAGACGCCTCCAGTTCTACCATTATGTGAGTTTGTCAACCATATTTATTAAGTAATTTATATTGTTTATTTAAAAATAGTTTACAACTTATTTCCATTGACAACTTATTTTCATTATTCAAAAATACGTATGGAAGATGCTAGACAGAACCTACTACCACAATGATGAAGCAGAATTAATTTATAAGGAGAAAGATCATCTTACCGTGTTTCTTAATCATCTTGAGAATTACAATAGCTATTATCAAACTCCTCCACATTATGGTCAATACATGCCACTAGTGCACGTGGTGAACTACGGTAACATCCATGGTGATTACATGGTAAGATTTTCTACTATTACGACATCCGTGCATCTTTTGCATAAATTCTTCTAAAACTAAACTACATTGCTAACTACAAAGTTATTACTATGTTTTCAACAGAAAATCCCGAAGGATTATCTGCCTCATCTGATGTTTCCGAGAGGTCGCGTTGTTGTTATGAGCTTAGGGCCACCACGGCTAAGACTGCCTACGCATCACTCCTGTTCATACCGGATTTCTAAAACCGATGAAGACATGACAATCAAAGATTGGAAAAAATGTATGGTCGATCGTAGAGAGGTACTTGGAAGTAACATTGTGCGTCGGCCAAGAATTGGAGACAGGATGATCTCCATTCTCCCTAATGGAGAGTCAGGGCCAATCTTGTTTTATGATATTGTACCTAAGAGAGGGTAGAGCAGGTCCTATGAGAGACGACTAAGTCCTAGGTATAATGTGTTATTATGTGCTACAATGTGTTAGAGTTGATGATGAGGAGGAGGAGGAGTTGTGATTATGACTAGTGACCAACTTGTTATATGTTGTCTCATTGACGAAAAAGATGATTAAATAGTGTTGGTGGTAATGACTATGATGATTGTTAGCTATATTGTTGTTGGTGATGATATGATGCAAGAGTTTTTATACTAATATGATGATGATGTTGATCATGATTATCATGATGATTTTTTATATCATTGGGGGGAAAGAAAGCGGATTAGATTCATGTGGATGGATCAAAAGTGACCAAAAGTTGAATTAGTAGGATCGTCTTCCTACTAATTCATCTTTTGATCACTTTTTATTCATTTGTATGAATAAAATCCATGTTTCTTCCTCACAATGATATAATAATTCATCATGAACATAATGATATAACAACCTCTTAATTGGTACTGTATCAAAAGTTGTATAACGGTGTATAACCATAATTAATTCATAAACCCCTAAAGAATTAAAAGAAAAAATAAAACAAAACTAAAAAACTCAATACATTTATTCCCGGTTGGTGTTACCAACCGGGACTAAAGGTCCCCCTAGCCCACGGCGCCAACGGATGCCATGTGGAGGGCCTTTGGTGTCGGGCCGTGTTGAACCGGCACTAAAGGGGGTAGGCTTTAGTCCCCATCCTTTAGTGCCAGTTCTAGAACCGGCACTAAAGGCCCTTCCGAACCGCGACTATAGGCCGGTTCTGCACTAGTGTTGGGTGGAAAACGGGTTGACGTACGACAACTGGGGCTATTGTGGGCTACGTGGCGATTGCATGCACTGTGTTGTAACACTCTTCTAGCTCGTCGAGTCGACCTGTACTCGGCACCACTGATGTCTAACCGTGCACAGTCGATGGATGTGGACATGCTCGATCGGCCGGTTGCATGCAAACCTTTACATGGCAAACATCAGATTAACACTTATTGCAGATTTAAAGTTATCCTAAAAACAAAATAGAGATCGAAATAAAGCAGAGAGGACAACTAAAAGCTACAGTATTGCAGAGTGATACTTTGAAAAGGGATGATGTGGCTTCAAATGGTGCATATTGAAAGCAGAAAAATTCTTGAGTTCAAATATGTTTAAAAAATTGAAATCCTTTTGTAACAGACGTTTTTTCGTCTGATAAAAGTTATATAACTAATCTTGATATTATATAAAAATTATGCAACTAAAATTATCAATGTTTTTCTGTTAAAAACTTTAATAGCAAAAAGAATATTCATAAAGTATTTTTTGTTAAGAACTTTTAATATGTAAAAAATAACATAAAAATAGCAAAAATAAAAATAGATGCGCTTATAGAGAAAATTCAACCTAAATTCAAAGTGCTAATTAGGCGCCTAACTAGCATTTTGAATTTAGGTCAAATTTTCTGTATAAGGGCATCTATTTTCAATTTGAGAGGAGCTCAACGTAGCAGCCGCGGTGGGGCTTATTAATAGGTTTGGGCAACCTTTGCTTGGTGAGGTGGGACTAAACTCCCACCAGACCACTGTGCAAGCCCATTGGTCCCGGTTGGTGGCTCCAACTGCGACTACAGGTTAGCCTATAATCGCGGTTGGAGTCACCAACCGGGACTAAAGAATCCCGTAGGGGCCCAAGCTGATGTCAGCCTGCCACCTCACCTTTACTGTCGGTTGGAGCCACAAACCGGGACTAAAGGTCTGTAACAAACCGGCACTAATGATCACCGTCATGAACCGGCACTAATGATCATATTAGTGCTGGTTCAAAAGCCAACCGGGACTAATGATGCGGATGAAAGGTCGATTTTCTACTAGTGGGTATGGTTTCCTTCTTCAGTGTCTTGGTCGTGGTGGGGTGTTAGATCTAAAGTTCGATGACATGTCCAGGGTGTTACTCGAGTATGATTCTTTCAACGGTAATGGCTTCACTTTTGGTGAGCAACCTTGCAGGTACGCAAAGGTGTATATCAGCGATCAATCTCTGGTGAGGAGGTGACCCCTTGGTTTTTTCTTCGATGTCTGCTGTGATGGTGTCGTAGGCAGGTGACGGGCGTTGGTGTCAAGCTCAAAACTGTTCTGCTGTCTTTTCAGCTTTGTCATGCTGGTCTTTACGTCATTTATACTTTGATCTTTATGATATGAATAAAATACATATTATCATGTGCAGAAAATGGTCCTATCGAGGTCAGAAAAAGTACGCATGCATAATACATATCTTTATCTGTTTTTTACTCAAGGAATCTCTCTCTCCCCTCTCTTTGTCTCTCTCTTAAACCATCACTTGATATTTCTTTTCATAATTTGGATAATTCATATCTCTTAAACAAAAATTCCATTTCTGATCGTTTATTTACTTATTTGAACTCATTGCGCAGACCTTTAGAACAAGGTCAAACCTGGATACATTTAAAGCGCATTTAATTTTTGACATTTCACATTGCATATGTGAAACAATCCCTGCTCACTGGAAAAATATATGGAAAAAACATTTTTTCACTAGAAAATGTGAAGCCAACTCATTTTACTGGAAACTTATTTAACCAAAATATGAAATCAGAATGTCAACGTGTGAAACTGATTATAACAGTTTATTTCAATTAAGTGAAACTTGTTATTTGAAAAATATGCAATTGAAATAGATGTCATTTTTATGAAACAAGACAATGAAAAGTGAAATGTAGCTGACAGTAGCATCGGACTGAAAGCTGACATTGGTGAGACATGTGTACCGTATTACACGTTGTATGCTGCTTAGTCCGGAAGGGAAATCATTCACATTTTATACTGTATAGTGCTATACGAATCTTGGGACTGAGGTGAGTAGCTTTAGATCTGCCGGTACCTAGCAGTACCGGTCATTTTTAGGCTTTCGACATGGAGTTTTATTGTCTTATCCTACACACAAGGGACGCTGTACTTCTACAGTTTATTTTCGGGCTTATAGCTCATGTGCGACATCTTTCCTGTGAATTGGATGGAGTGAGACGTTGTTCGACAGAATGGTTTGGGGGCGACACTTTTGAGCGAGTAAATAGCCCATGTGCGACATGGTCCTTAAGCTGAACTGATACCCTCATTAGCTGTTATGGGTTGGACCCACAACGTATCCACGTAAGCGCGGGACCCGCCACTTGTCTAGTAAGCGTGGGACCCACCTCTTCGCGGCTAGAAGAGATTGTGCCCGTGCCCGTCCGCCCGCCGTCGCCCATTGCTTTTCCCATTTCCCCATTCTTCCTCTTCTCCGGCGACCTAGTGCAGATGTCCACCTCCTCCGCCACGCAATCAAACTGGCGTCAGTATGGTCCAGTGCTGCTCACAAGGTGCCCTGACTGTCCACGCCTAGAGCCTCTCAGACGGTTGGTCACTAAGACGGATGACAATGGAAATCTTGGGCAGGAATTTCTGAAATGCTTGAGCAAACCAATGGCAGGAAGGGATGGCAAGGTTAGATTTTAGTTCTAAGCCCGTTCTTTCGCTGTTGTTTGCTATGATTTCTCCATATTTTGTTTTTTCTCCTCGAATTTTGGATTTGAGGTTTGTGTTGTGGTTTTCAGATCCTGAAGACATACACACATTTCGAGTGGATTAATGAATATGTTCAGAGGATTCAGTCTGAGGGCTACGTTGATTCGAGCGTGGCCGCAACCTGGGAGCTCAATTTGGGCGGGGTGCCGCAGATGGAGAATTGAGGGAGCTCGGACAGAGGGGTGGGTAGAGTCGTGTCGATGGCGAGGTATGCGTGCAATGCTGAACCGCACTTGGAGTCTGAACTGGCCGAGGAACTGAAGAAGATCAAGAAAAATCAAAGGGAGATGATCGATTTGCAAAAACAAGCAAATATCATGGCAGGTTTTTTTTATTGTTGTGTCATTACTCTGTTTATGTTTTACTTGCTATTCATCCATCACTAGATGGGGCATTTTGGTCTGTCAGGGTAGAGGATGCGATCTGTGCGCCATGCTAAGTTCATGTATCTTAATTGAAGCAGCAATTTGGAACACAAATTATTCATTGTTCATGCACTGTTTCCTTTATTTTTCTTCTTCAGTTAACAGAGTACACACCCAAATTCAGTTTCTAGCAAAAAAACAAAATTAGGCTGCCGAATAGATGTTGGCCATGAGAAAATAACCATGCCCAAATAGAGACCAGCCACCAGCGTAGGGGCACCAGCCCTTTTTTATAGCATAGAGGCAACCATGTTTAGAGAAAAACGCTTCGATTAAACCTCAAAATAAAATGTTTCTTCGGCAAATAAACCTCTAACTTCGAGAAATAAAATGTTACTTGTTTCTACTTTGGCCTTTTTCTTGCACTAAATTTTGTGATGGATCATTATTTGATGCACTAAACTTCATGCACTAAATTTAATGAATGTATCCACCTTAAAAAATGATTCAATTAATTTCTTGAATCAATTTTAAGGAGGATAGATAGACCCATTCGTGCATGGATGCATGAACACATGTATGTGTTGTAACTTTTTTTGCTTTACATATTTGTTGCTTGTCCACTATTGTTTTATGATTGTTTTTATGCATGTCTACGGTTCCATGAACTAAATGAGTTGCATGCTGCATGAAGTAAATTAGTTGCATGTCCATGGTGGGTTTGCATGTCCTAGTTGCATGTCCATGGTGGGTTTGCATGGGGCTCCTAGTTGCATGTCCATGGTTTGGGTCATGACCCCATGATTTTGCCATTATTATGAAGATGGTGTGTGTGGTGATTGGGATGTAGCAACCCGAGCCCGTAGCAACCCATAGAAATACACAAATAGTAGCAAGAACAACCCATCGCAATCTACAAATAATAGCACGAAACAACAATATATATAGTAGCATAACGATTATATAGTAGCATAAAGATTACAACTCATAGTTCGACGATAGCCTTACAACTTAAAATACTAATACAACTTAATAATAGTAGCATAACGATTACAACTTAAAATACTAATACGATAGATATATAGCTAGCTAGATAGATCGGGGGGCACCAAACGCGGGTTCTTCTCCTTCTCCTCCTCCGGGTGAATGCCACCTCGCTCCTCCGGGCGCCCTTCAGTACTCCTCCTCGTTGTCATATGGGGTACGGGAGCATGTGCATAACGCCGTTGTTGGGGAAGATGCCGTTGAAGTCAGTGAAGATGTTATGTGTGGTGAAAGCTATAAACTCACACCCACACCAACACACTCTCCCGAGGAGGTGGAACGCGTCGAAGGGGTTGGTGAACGTAGCGAGGAGCGCAACCACAACGCCATTGTGATTGACCTCCTCAACATGGAACATCTTTGGAGAGCCAGGGGGAGGTGGCGGAAGCCAGCCGCAAGGAAGAACTCCGTTAACTCCCTTGTGCCCCTCCACCTTGAGATCGCCCACACCCTAAGGGTTCTCTCTACGTAGACTCCGGCCGGGTAGAGCCTTTCCGACACGGTTTGGGGGAAGTGGTAGGTGGGGCCGTTGTACTGCATGGTGGCTCGATCGAGTTTAATTTGTGGAGAAGAAGGAAGAAGGAGGGCACATGGGAGAGGATGGAGTAGGTGGTATGGTTGAGGAGGGAGAGGAAGACGATAGGTGTGGCTTAAATAGCCCAAGCGACGTGGTTTTTGATTTCTTTAAGTGGTTTCACCGAGTGGAAGTAATGAGCGGGCGTCGTTTGGTGGCGCCCCATCGAAGTGTGTACACGAGCGTGAGAAACCAAGGCTGCCATCAAACGTTGGATCAATAGCCAGGCTGCGACAGATGTGTGCCATCGGTCGTGGGTCAAGGGGTCACGCATGCCCGTTCTTCTATCCTGTGCATCAATTTCCATGTTGCGACGTCCCGCACGCGTCTGTGCCATCGTGCGTCAAGGGGACACGCCTGCCCCATTTTCTCTGTGTGTGCCACCCGTGCATGCATGCATGACAATGTAGCCCGCTGGCTAGGGCCTGGCTAGAGGGGGCAGAGGAGGCAATGTTCGGTCCAAAGGTCTAACAGGCGAGCTTATTTTACCAGAGCCCAACGTCTAGCCCACTCGCCGCAGCGTAAAAAACAAACGGCAAAAAAACACTATCCACGGTTGTCGAGCAGCCAATCACAGAGCATCATGCGGATCAGTGACGTGACCCTAGCGCATGATCCAGACCGTTCACTTAGAGAGATCTAGCGGCTTGGAAGGATGCGGGGGTTCAGATGGGGTTATGAGGGGTTTTGAGGGGTTTTGAGGGGTTTTGAGAGGGTTTTGAGGGCTAGGGTTGAGCATAACTAATTCAAAAAAAATCAAAAAAATATGAAACTTGCACCCATCATCATATTATGTGAGTGAGTTGCTGGGAAAACTAAGAAACTTGGTCTATGGGTATTTTCATGAAAAACCCTTCACAAAACATAGCTATCCTGAACGAGGTTGCATGGGATTCAAGCTAGGGTTGAGCATAACTAATTCAAAAATATAAAAAAAAATATGAAATTTGCACCCATCATCATATTATGTGAGTGGGTTGCTGGGAAAAATAGGAAACTTGGTTTATGGGTATTTTCATGAAAAAACCTTCACAAAACATAGGTATCATGAACAGGGTTGCATGTGATTCAAGCTAGGGTTTAGGGCTAAGCTTGTCATAGTTTATCCAAATGATCCATATTGGGCATGGACCCTATATTTGCACATTAGATGTCAAGTTTTGATTTTCGGCCCATTTAGAAAAGGTCAAAAAAAATTGCTTAGGAATGGGGTGTTTAACCTAACTTTGGAGCTCATTTGGAGCACATTTGTCATGACTAGTTTTTCACATCAACAATAAGTTCTCGGATTGATCTCTTAACATCCATATGAGAAATATTAAAGCATTGTAACATCAATATCACATACTAAACAAATTTGAATTTGAATTTTGGGTCAAATTTGAAATTCGACCAGAATTTAAATAGCATTACACAAATACCAATTTACACAAATTGAGGCAAGTTTGTTATTCTACAACACACATCACCATTACACAAGTTTGACAAGTGAAGTTTCCACTTCTTCTTCTTAGCACTCGATTTCTTCTTCTTCTTACCAGTTTTTGATCGTACGACACCTAGTTCACTCAAACTCTTGATTGTCATAACTGAACTAGCTAGGACAGCTGGAGTTGGCACCACAACATCTACATGAGGCTCAGTTTGCACAACAACAAATCCAGTAGCTTCAATTGGTAATACAACTTGCAATATAGGCTCAGTTTGCATCACATATGCCGCAACAGCTTCAGTTTGCAGAACATCTTCAGTTTCAATTTCAGTTTGCAAAACATCTTCATTTTCAATTTGCAGAACATCAGCCTCAACAGCTTCAGATTGCACCACATTATGCACCACATCATCATCCACATGTTGGTCATGATGCATCACAAGATCAAAGACTGCCTCATTTTTGCACCACAACATCATCCAAATCTTGATCATTTTGCATCACAACATCATCCAACTCTTGCTCATTTTGCACCGCAGCATCATCCAACTCTGGTTCATCACCAAAACTTCTCTTCTTTCTACAGCCATTGATTCTTGCCTTTTTGATTGCCTAGCAATCTTCAACAACAAGAGGTTGACCTCCACGCTTCCTCCTGGAAAACAAAGCTTGTAATTTAGCTAGTAATTAAATACAACACCCAAACTAAAAAAACACAAACGTAAACATACTTTGGCCTTTCAGGAGTGTAACGACATTTTGGAGATCCTTTTTGGTGCCCAAGTTCAGGGCACAACTTGCATCTATTTTTGTTACCTTTTTGGGACCTTTTTGGCTTTGCATCCTTCTTTCCCTTTCCCTTTTTACTACTCCCACCTTTCTCAAACCATGCCTTGAATCTACTCTCTTTAGGCCTGCCAGATTTTCTTTTTGTTAGGGGAGGACACATGGAAAATTCAATTTCCACTTCAGGCCACTGAGACTGATCTGTAAGTGCTCGAATTGGAGTTGCATATGCAACCTTGAATCTTGCCACTGAGTAATATTCATGCAAATATGGGTGCATGTTTATCTTGGATTGGGTGGCCAAGAAAAGTATGGCATGGTCACATGGTTTCCCGGTGTGTTGCCACTCGAGGTCAATGCAGTCATGCAACTCAGTGTTAACAACATGCCTCCTTCCAGTCTTGGTATCTCTAAATTCAGCACCCCACAATGAAGATTTTTCAACAGACAAATGTGTAAGATTCCCGCTCCTGTTCACCACGTGTTGTACCACTGCAAGAAGCTTATCCCCTTGCAGACAATCACCAATCCTTCTTCTCAATTCCCACATGCGCATGATCATGATCCTGATTTGGTCAACCATGTCATGCACAGGCAAGTTCTTTAACTGCTTTATCTTGTTGTTAAAACTTTCTGTCAAGTTATTATTGATATGATCACACTTGATGTCACTGTTAAATCCTGACCTGTACCACAATAGAGAATGATAGGTGTTCAACCATGGACCAAACTCACTTCATGTTGCTTTTATCTTATCAACATGATATGAATGTGTTTGTTTGGTGTAAGATCTTGCTGCTGGCCACATTCTCCCAAATTGTTCCCCTCTGAATTTTTTGATCAAATTCATCCACATATGGCCAAAGCACTCCCTCTGCTCACAATGAGGAAAAACAATCTTCACTGCATTTTCTAGCCCTTTACATGCATTTGTGTGTACTACCAAAGGTCACACTAGCCCTATGCATCTTTTCAACTGCATCATGAACCATGTCCATGAAACCTCTGTCTCTGATTGAAACAAGCCAATAGCAACAGGGAACATCCAGTTGTGTCCATCTAAAGCATTGCATGCTGCCAATTGACCATTCCATTTGCCAGTCAAAAAGATGAGTTTATACTCAAATATGGACGGCACCCTGCTTTGAAGCCATCTATGCAAGGCTTTAAAGCCATAAAGAACTTGGAGAAAAGAACACTACCATCCTTTGTTACCTCAGTATCTATCTCCACAACACTACCAGGTGACCTCTTTTCCACCTCTGCTTTGAAGTTATAAAGCATCCTAAAAGTATTTGCCCAATCACCATATAATGCTTTCATTGCCCTCTGTTTTGCTTTCCACACTGTGGTATACTTCACCTTAATGGGGTATGTCTTTTCCAAGTCCACTTTAAGTTTATTTGCTGTAGTGTTTGGTTTCTTGGCTAAAATTGGAGTGATCTTTTATGTAATCCAAAGTTGTGATGTCATGGTTGATACTCTCTATGAACTTGTAATACAAGTATGTGCATTTGGGATCTGATTAACCCTGATGGTACTTCCATCAGGTTGAATTCTAGCAGATATGTACCACTTGCAAGGCCTGATGCTTCCATCAAAAACTCTGCACCTTGCATAAAATTTCTATATGTCAGTCCACATAGTCTTGGCATCAAACTCATGTTTGACTGCATAAGTCTTGAAACACATACTAAACTCCTGCATACTTGGGAACAACTTGCCTACTTCAATAACAGGATTTTCTTTGTCATACACACTTACAAGCTCATCATCATGTGCATCATCTACATCATCTGCAGCATCTTTCATTAGTTGTCCATCCACATCTTCACAAGCATCTCTATTAGCATCATTAGGCAAACTAGATTCATCCCTCTCTTCCTCATCTTGATCATCTACTGGAATGCCAAAAAAATTGGCCATCTCAGTGTCAGCCATTGGTGCAATGACCAACTCAGTAGTGTCTTCTAATTGTACTGAATTCCAATCAACACAAACAACCCTTTCAGCACCATCACAACCCTATTCTACATCTTCATCAACCCCCCCCCCCCTATTACCGTCACTTCACCCGTAAACATGGGCGGTATCTGTCTCTGTGAAGCCCAATCATCATCTACCATCTGTAAAGCCAACTTTGAGGGCACATATCCAACCTTAGAATCTGATTTCAGATCAACGAGCTCTGCATGAAAGGTAGTTTGTTTGCTTGCCCAACCGTCTTGCTGATCGATTTCATCAACCATCTCTTTAATTACCATTCTCAATTCTCACATACCCACCCTTCCAATTATCAAACCGTAACAATGCTACCTCCTGCTCTGGACCCCAAAAAATGCTCTCCCCAATTTTCTCCACGACATTACTCACGACCCTCTCTTCCATGCTCTGTATTTTCTGAGGATCAATGTCTGCACATTCAACCTCCCATCTCACAATTGTATCTCTCTCTATGTCTCGCACGCTACCATCACCTAGCATCGCCTTAGAAGGAAAGAATTCGACAGTGAATTTGAATGTCCTTACCCTGTTTGTCAACGGCAGGTATTGTGAGCTAGCGGAAGCAGACGACGCACAAATCGCATAGGTTGGAAAGGATACACATACCTAGTCGACATTGTTGTCTCTAGCGGCTCCATCGCGGTCAGCCCCCCTCCCCCTCCCCCGCACCCAGATCGGGATCAAATCGACCAAAAACAGAGGAAACAAAGGGGGCTCGATGCGGTGAGATATAACTCGACAAGGAGGGGAACAGGACAAGGATTCAGGATTTACTAACCACAGTCGCTGCCGTCGCCGAGAACGACAACTCCGCTACTACTGTCACCGAAAAAAAAAGCTCTGACGCCGTCGCCGGCTCACCGCCGAGAACGAAGAGGAGGAAGGAGGGAGCAACGGGCCACATCTCACCTGATGCACTGCCAAGTGGGGCCGTAACTAGATGCTCTGTCAAGTGGGACCCACATGTCTTAAACATAATCTCACTCCCGTTGACGACCAGTTTAATCGCCCGAGTGGGCCTTGGCTATTTGGGCTTCTGAAGCGTTGCACTACAGCTATTTGAGTCAACGACGTCGCACTCCTTCCAATTCACTTGAAATGTGTCGCACAGGAGCTATAAGCCCGTTCATGTTCTTGCTCATTGTGATGGATATGGGTTTTGGATGCTCCCTTTCGTGTCCGGGCTCCGGGTGAAAACATTTTGTTCATTGTGAGCTAGACAGCGGTTGCGCGTGCCGTCGGTTTCCTTTTTGAAGACAACTTGTTTGGAAAAAAAACTCATCATTATGTATATGCGGCATAGTGGTGGGTGTCGGGCCTTAATTAATTTCCGCACATTGTACCCAACATAACATATTTGATGCAAGTGCATACATAAGTACATTTGAAGTGTTATAGTTGCAAGGGCAAGAAATTTTGTCCTCGTAATTGTTTATGTTATCTTTGTTTTAAATACCCAAAAGGTCCGGTGTGGAAAAGATTGGATCACTACATATCAATATTTTTATAGAAATCCGATGAGCATACCCAGAAATATCGGGCAGGTAGGTGAGAATTATGTGTAAGTCGAAGGATAAAGAAGGTCGTGGAATTGAGGACCTCGAATTGACAAGCACGTGCTTGTTCAATAAATAGATGGACAAGTTACCTACTGCTGAAGGTGTTTGGTAAGAATTACTTCCAAACAAATACATTCATTCAAAGAATTAGTCCTAAGTGTCAGCAAAGCCGCCTGCCTCCCCATTTTGGAAAAGTTTGATGAGGTTTAATCCTTATTTAGCAGAGTCTCTTTCTCTGTACGTAATGACATAACACGAGATTTTGGGATGATACATGGCTTAGAGACAAAACACTAGGATTTCAGTATCTGAACCTGTAAATTATCGTGGAATGGGAAGTTGTTTTTTTGGTATGGTATTAGGGATGAGTTCGAGAATATCGAGTTTCGTCGGCCTCTGAATGGGTACAGGTGGATGTGCATGGTTCCAGCTAGCTAGTACATAAGTTGATATCGACCAACTTACTACAGTAACCTATTGCATTCTGTTGGAAGTTGCACACTTCGAGTGTTTCCTCTGTCAACATGTATACCAATCTCAGCGGCACCGGCAGTCTTGTGCAAGATATTTTTGGAAGATTAAAATAATGTTAACAACCATCTGGTATATAGACAGAGGGGTGATCCTAACAAAGAAATATCCGGCTAAATGCATATGGCAAGGAAGTAAAAAATGTTGGTTTTGTGACAAGGAGGAACGATTCATTATCTATTTCATTCCTGCCTGCCACCATTCTTTGGTCAATCTCCCACATAGCTCTTAGTCTTCCTCCATCTACCAGCATAACAAATTTTCCCGGGAACAGGTTGATCGGTGTTCACCCACCTACACACATCCATTTGTGTGTCCTATTGTGGGGGACTTGGAAATGTCAGCATCATTGTGCTCTTAACAACAAGAAGCTTCCAATTTTGTGGCAGTTTACCTTTGGATCCACATGATGTGTGTGTGTGTGTGTGTGTGTGTGTGTGTGTGTGTGTGTGTGTGTGTGCCCTAGTATCCTGCACCTATGGCCGTTAGGTGAAACCATTGAAACATGGTAGCACGAGATACATTCAAACGGTTTAGATGACGGTCCAATAATAAGTTATGTGTCTTAGACATGTAATCCTGTTATCAGCCAATTGTATTGTTTTGGGGTCTTGTCTTTGCATTCTTTAACTTTTCAGATGTTGATATCCTAATTAAATAAAGACGTCTTCGTGCATCTATAGATCCAGAGGTTTAGGTTTAACCTCCTTTATAATCAAAAGAAAATAAGAGATGGAGGTGTGTAGGTTTCATATAAGCCTGTGCATGCTTTGGAACACAACTTCACACGGGCCTTATCCACACGAAAAACATGATCATGGGGTACACTGGCACATGGCGCCCTGATCATCAAGATTGATTGTTACCAACAGCTTTGTACTAGCAGGAAGTTTACTGAAGAATTCCGCCGTTATTTCATTTCATAAATAGACAATTGCCACGGACTGCCATACAAATACACTATTTGTATTGTTGAAGCACCGGCTGGAATATCTATATGCAAACTCACTCACTCGAGATCATAATTTTACAAACATTTTCTTGCACACCGTCGTGGGTGCGTCACTCTATAACTCCGCTTGGTCAAGCGACACATGCAAGGAAGCTGCAAAGCTGCAAATACGCCTGGATCGCTAGTTTGGTTAGCATGGCTAGATTAGAAAAAAAAACTAGCTTAGCTATGGCATAGCCACCATCAGCAAGGTCGTGCTTTGATCAATAACCGACGTAAAGAATAAGTGCAGTTTGGACGAGGCGTAGGAGAGCCAGGTTATTCAGCCGTGCTCCAGTGAAAAGCTTTTGTTTTTCTGTTGCTGTTACGGTCTATGTTGCCGAGCAAAGCGAGATCCACCAGTGGTACCAAGCGACTATCCTGTCCCAGCAAAGCTATTGGTATTGTAGGCTTGTAGCTTGTACAGCAAACAAATTCAAGTCCTTAGACCACTACAATATATTTCCTTCAGGAAGCCCCTGCCTTTTCTGATGCCTCTCACTTCCATCGTATGTACGTGTAGCTTCTCCTGGTGTACCTTTTATGTCTATTTTCCCTGGCCTCAACTCCATTCGTGTTACATGAATATGTGGGTAGTACTTTGGTCCGGAGGATAAGGATAAACTCAATCTACTCTGGCCCGATATGATTTTTTCTATATAAGGAGGGAGTGTGTGTCCTTTATATAAGCACCCTTATACAGAGGCTAGTCGTTCTTACAATTACGCGTGAGAATGTCTGACGAGCGCATTGGACCTCCATGCACACAAAAGTAATAGTCTAGATTATATTTTGTAGTATCAAGTGATGTTGTATATAGAAAACTAAATACTTTTTATTGACAAGTAAAATTAAAAAAAAGCAAATATATTACTTAGTGCTCAACTATTCGTATGATACTACAAGTATGTTAATTCTAGATGAATGAGGTTTGTACATGTCAACTAACACAACTTGTTTGTATTCAAATTTTCCTAGGTGTATCCGGTGCAACATCTTTAATGGAAGTGCATACATGAGTACATGTTATGTGCTATGACAATGATCTGCGATATTACCACAACCTTACACATGTATTTTCTACATCAAGCATGTTATCATGGCATACACAAACACAAACATAAGCATGATTACGGTGATTGATGAATAGGGCTGTCTGTGTATATTATGTTGTACATATACCAAATGTTTGATATGAAGCATCTTCAAAACATAATCGTGCGTAAATCTAAGTTGAGTAGAATTCCATACACACAAACCATCCAACACACGTATTATGTACCCCCAAACCAAAAACTCTACATCGTTTCCTATGATCTGGCCATGGAACAATGGACGTATTCTAGGGTGCATCCCATTCCAAGCACTATTGCTCTCTCGCTCGATCTCGATCTCTGGA
Source organism: Hordeum marinum (assembly GCA_022496015.1). Classification (NCBI taxonomy): domain Eukaryota; kingdom Viridiplantae; phylum Streptophyta; class Magnoliopsida; order Poales; family Poaceae; genus Hordeum; species Hordeum marinum. The sequence goes on along the minus strand of CM039674.1, from coordinate 510,091,320 downwards.
TGTAAGAATTAATAGTTTTTGCTACAGGATTTCAGCAATAACATCCCTGGTCATTCCGATATTTGCGTTGGACCTGGCATATCAAATTCCGCATGTCTGTAGTAATAGTTTGGGAAAGAATAACTGATCCATAAACAACTTAGTGCTAATATAACCATTATTTTACATTTCCATGCGAAAAGACTAGTGAAGCAAAGACAAATCTTGGTAAGCATGTAACACTCGCTCTATAAATAAATTATGTGTCACGGGAGGAGTGTAAATTGTTCTGCTGAGAATTGTAATGTTATCATCCCCACACTGCTGACATTTGACTTGTGTACTCGTTGCATACCATCTCCATCTCTTTGCTATATCTAAATAATGTGTTTGAAACCTCTCTAGGTTCTTCCGAAGTCAGCGGTGCCAAGTGTCTACCAGCCTGTCTTGAGATGCATTCACTCTAAACTATGCACTACCTATGTGTGTGATCTTGCTACGTATCGGAGCCGTGGAGTTGTTCGTATTTTGGTTGGTATGTTGGACTCAAAAGTGCTTGACAAGCGTGAGGATTCTGCGGGTCATTATGTTGGGGTGGCTTGTGTGCTTAAGCTCAAGGAGTATGCTTTCTTTTTCCGTCGAGGCTCTGCAGATTTTGTTCCGGATCCTGGCTTTGTTCCTTTCTTTTGGAGGCGTAAGGGGGATGATGCTGACGAGGAAGAAGGAAATGAGAGAGGTTTGGAGGGTCCTTTAGGACCGGTTGGCTTTCTGAGCTCGAATGTAACCAGTATGGAAGTTGATGCTAACAATTCTGCTGGGATGACTAATCAAGGGATTTCTGGAGTCTCTGAGGGTCAGAGGAGACAGGTTATGACGATTACCACGTATAACCCTAATCCGCGTACCAAGAGGGGAATTGAGATTGTGGAGCATATTCGCAGGGTCTCTCCCGATCTTCTACGCTCAGTTCCGTTTGATCCGACGTCTGATGGGAGGGCTGAGTTGCCGGTTGCTGGGTCGGGTCAGCTTTTCTCTTCAGGTGGGGAGTCGTCCAGGGCGCCTTGTAGCGAGACGTCTGCAGCTGTTCCACTTGTCTTCAGTGGGCTGACGAACGATGCAGCGTTGGTGAGCCCAGCTGGGACGGTCGCCTCGCCACGGGTTCCCTGTAGCCCGTCTGCTCCAGCTAGCCACGAGCTGGGCCGGAGGGAGGTTTCTTCTTCAGCATCGCCTCCTACGGCCTCACTGGTGGGTGTCGATCCTGCAGCCGGGATGGGAGAGGTTACGTCTACGACATCCATCTCTCCCTCCCGCCTATCAGTGTCGGCTACTATATACGGTTGCAGGGTCAGTTGCAACACCAGTAACCCAGACTGTTGAGGTGGAGGCTTCTTTCCCGTGCTGTTCTGGGTGCTACTTCGCCACGTACGTCACTGCCCACCTCCACGGTCTTCGAGGACGGTGTCACACCGACTCGCCGCAGCGGGAGGTTTGGGATGATGGCATACGGGGCTTCGGTGACGGATGAGGATTCTTTCAAGAAAGCTATGCGGCGCAAAACCTCGACCCTGTTGGTACGACCACGCCATCTAAATTTTCCTCTCTTTTTCTTCTCCATTTATTTCTTCTAAGCTAAATAGTGTAGGTATTAATCTTGGTAGTAAAGCAAATAGATGTGTCAACTAAGGTCATGAGGCATATGGAGTTTGACCGACTTACGGTTATCCCTAAAGCTTCGACTATGTTGAACGCCACCTATGAAGATGAGGAAGAAGTGAATGCCACATCAGATGGTCAGCTTCTATCTCATCTAATTGGTGAAGTGTCAGAGATTGGTTTGGATGAGGACGGGTGGTGCTCATTGTATGAGTTAAAAGCATTTGGCCGGAAATCTAAATCTTCCTCCAACAAAAAGTCTTGGAAACGAGCTAAGTTCTCCACATCTCCTATTGTTTCCCAATGAATGGCATGTTCGCAAATAGCAGAGGTCTAAAAGACTTGGCTAAACATTTGCACTTCGCTGATTGTATTCGGGATCATCATTTGGATTTCTTAGCTATTTCTGATACGGGCAGACGTGAGTACTCGCAAACACTTTTGAACCGACTTTCGGGCGGCATAGACTTTGATTGGTATTCACGTCCTCCCCATGGCCGCTCTGGGGGCATATTACTAGGCGTCAGAACAGATACCATGGATGTGTTGGATGTTTCGGATGGCGATTTTCATATTAAAATGCACATCCGTGATAAATCCGATAATTTCATTTGGAGTCTTGTCGCTGTGTATGGGCCTGCCCAAGAGGTTTTTAAGGCTGCCTTTTTACGTGAAATGGTAAAGTTGGCAAAAGATAACCCACATCCATTTATCAGTGGAGGGGATTTTAATTTGCTTCGTTTTCCTTTCGAAAAGAATAGAGGTCGTTTTGACAATCATTGGCCTCTCTTGTTCAATGCAGTCATAGACAGCTTGGATTTAAGAGAAGTGTCAATGATAGGGAGACAGCTCACCTGGGCTAATTGTCTTCCGAAACACATACGAAAAACTATATCGTGTGCTTATGGATACTGAGTGGGAATTATTGAGGGTTTGTCTGACCATGCTCCCATTCTTTTATCTACTGGTATGCCTAGACCACCGAGCAACAAGCTTTTCAAGTTTGAACTTGGATGTCTGCTCCGTGAGGGCTTTCAGGAGATGGTTACAATGATTTGGGAAAGACCTGTTACGGGTGTTACGGCAATTCAGAGGTGGAAAAATTCGAGCAATTCGCACACACCTGGTTGGCTGGGCACGTCACACAACAGGTTTACTTAAAAAATAAAAAGGACGTCTAGCCTCAATTATTGATGCTCTTGAGGCTTTAGCAGAAGTTCGTTTGTTATCCACGCAAGAAATTGAGCTCAAGAGCCAAAAAAATGTGCAAATTGCAAAGCTTTTGCGGGAAGAGGAGCTTAAATGGTATCAACGTTCCAAAGCACAATTCATTCTGGAAGGTGATTCGAATACTAGATACTTTCATTGTATTGCAAATGGCAGACATAGATAGAAACGTATTCATTCTCTTATACAGGATGAGGGAACGATTGAGGGCCATGAGCAACTCAAGTCTTACATCACCAATTATTATAAAGGCCTGTTCGGAGCACCCGAGGAAGGAAACTTCTGTTTGGACGAGTCCAGAACAGATGATATTACCCAGGTTTCCGATGAGGAAAATATCTTACTTACTTCTCATTACACAGAGGATGAGGTAAGAAAGGCGGTTTTCCAAATGGAACACAACAAAGCCCCTGGTCCTCATGGTCTCCCGGCTAAGTTCTATCAGCACTTCTGGGATGTTATCAAGTCAGATCTCCTTGAATTGTTCAGTTGTCTTCATAAAGGACAATGAGAATTTTTCCGTTTGAACTTTGGTGAAATTATTTTAGTTTTAAAATATTCACTAAAGTAGCCACTTTACGGCTGAACAATGTGGCAGACCATGTAGTTCGTCCTTCTCAGACTGTGTTTATGCAAGGCCGCAATATTCTCGATGGAGTGGTGACCTTGCACGAAACAGTTCACGAATTACATAGGAAAAGTTGAATGGGGTTATTTTAAAAATTGACTTCGCGAAAGCTTATGATCAGGTTAAGTGGTCTTTTCTTGAGCAAACCCTCAGACAGTTTTTTCTGATGAGTGGCGTTCTTTAATTCATAGCTTTGTTTACGGTGGAAGTGTAGCCATTAAAGTCAATGATGACAGTGGTAGATACTTTCAGTCGAAAAAGGGGCTTAGAAAAGGTGACCCACTTTCGCCAATACTATTTAATATAGTGGCTGATATGTTGGCAATCTTGATTGAACGTGCAAAGTCTAAGGGTCAAATTGAAGGAGTTATTCCACACTTAGTTGATGGTGGATTATCTATCCTTCAATATGCGGATGATACAATTCTTTTTGTGGAACATGATATCGAGAAAGCTCAAAACCTAAAGTTAATCCTTTCAGCGTTTGAGCACCTATCGGGCCTAAAGATTAATTTCCATAAAAGTGAATTGTTCTGTTTTGGTGAAGCTCAACAAAGTGCCTCTGAGTACGCTGAGTTATTCGGCTGTGGGCAAGGCCAGTTTCCTATCAAGTATTTAGGTATTCCGATTCATTATCTGAGGCTTACAAATGCTGAATGGAAACATGTTGAGGAGAGACTACAAATTCGTCTAAATAGTTGGAAAGGCAAACTATTATCCTTGGGAGGAAGATTGCTTCTCATAAACTCGGTATTAACAAACATGGTACTTTATATGATTTCATTCTTCCAACTTCCGAAAGGAATCTTAAAACGATTGGATTATTTTCGATCAAGATTGTTTTGGCAAGGTGATAGTGAGAAAAGAAAATATCGATTGGCTAAGTGGAATGTGGTTTGCCGACCAAAAGACCAAGTAGGACTTGGTATACATGACTTAGAGGTTAAGAATATGGCCTTACTTGGTAAATGGATCTTCAAGCTTCTTGCGAAAGATGGGGTTTGGCAAACCATACTCAGGAGGAAGTATGTTGGCTCGCAGGCGGTATCCCAGGTACTTTGGAAACCTCGTGATTCGCATTTCTGGGCTGGCCTCATGTATACGAAGAAGTTTTTCTTCCCCCATGGGACTTTCTCAATTAAGGATGGTTCAGAGATCAGGTTCTGGGAGGATAAATGGTTGGGTCAAACCACACTCTGGGGACAATATCCTGCTTTGTACGACAATGTACGATACAAGGGTGATACACTCGCTAAGGTGATGGGATCGTCCCCACCGAATGTTTCGTTCAGAAGAAGTCTACATGGCCCTAGGCAAGCATCGTGGAATGCTTTGTTAATGCGTCTGGCATCTGTACAGTTGTCACAGGGGTCGGATAGATTTCAATGGAATCTCACCAAGAATGGTCTATTTTCGGTTGATTCTATGTAAAACGCTTTGATCCAATCTAATATACCAATCGGTAATAATAATAAAAATTGGAAGATGAAGATTCCGCTAAAAACTAAGGTGTTTGCGTGGTATCTTCGTCAAGGGGTAATTCTTACAAAGGATAACCTTGCCAAACGTAACTGGCATGGAAGTAAGAAATGTGTCTTTTGTCATCATGACGAGACGATAAAACATTTATTCTTCCAGTGTAAGTTTGCTAGATCTATATGGTCAGCCATCCAGATAGGATCTTCCCTATATCCGCCACATGGCGTCCCGAATATTTTCAATAATTGGCTAAACCGTGTGGACCCCAGGTTTAAGACTCTAATTAGGATGGGAGCCATTGCCATTATCTGGTCGCTTTGGCTATGTAGAAATGACAAGGTATTTAATGACAAAAACTTTTCTCTTATGCAGGTTATGTACCGATGTACTTCTACACTCAGATCATGGATGCCCTTGCCATGTGTGGAGCATCGCGACCTGTTCTCAAAGGTGGCTTCGCGGTTGGAGAAGGCTGCGAGAGAGCTTCTCTCCACCAATGGATGGCAACATAATCTTCGGATTGGTCCTTCGTCTCCATAGGCATCTTTACAACTTCTCATTATGATATGTAATTCACCTTTTATTTTATTATATTGTTTAGAGACTTGTGAACCTGTTGGGCTGTGTGCATTCTAGCTATGCAAAGGCCGGGTGCAATGCTCAAAACTTTTAAGTAATAAAGCTCCCATTATCGAAAAAATGTGTGTGATACAATGGTAGAAAGAGAAATATGCATTAATATGGCAATTTAGCATGTATTGGCAGTAACAGCGGTGAAAAAGATGATCAGCTACCGAGAGTAGGTTTGGGATATGCGGAGATCCTACTTGCATCATAGCCCCTGCATAAACCAAGAGTCCTCTTACTATCAAACGTGCTCACTTCCTTAACAGTCTTGTTCCTCATGTCAAGAGCAAGCACAAATGTTGTGTAGTAGCTGTCGCAGTAGTGAATCTTGGGAAGAAAGTAAACAATATCATCATCATGCAGGCTAATGTTCGGCAAGCCAATGTAGTATTGGAAATATGCCCTAGAGGCAATAATAAATTGGTTATTATCATATTTCCTTGTTCATGATAATCGTTTACTATCCGTGCTATAATTGTATTGATCGGAAACTCAGATACATGTGTGGATACATAGACAACACCATGTCCCTAGTATGCCTCTAATAGACTAGCTCGTTGATCAAAGATGGTTAAGGTTTCCTAGCCATGGACATGAGATGTCATTTGATAACGGGATCACGTCATTAGGAGAATGATGTGATGGACAAGACCCAAACTGTAAATGTAGCATATGATCGTGTCAGTTTATTGCTACTGTTTTCTGCATGTCAAGTATCTATTCCTATGACCATGAGATCATGCAACTCACTGACACCAGATGAGTACCTTGTGTGTATCAAACGTCGCAACGTAACTGGGTGACTATAAAGGTGTTCTACAGGTATCTCCGAGGGTGTCTATTGGGTTGGCATGGATCAAGACTGGGATTTGTTACTCTATGTGACGGAGAGGTATCTCAGGGCCCACTCGGTAATACAACATCACAACAAGCCTTGCAAGCAATGTGACTAAAATGTTAGCCACGGGATCTTGTATTACATAACGAGTAAAGAGACTTGCCGGTAACGAGATTGAACTAGGTATGGAGATACCGACGATCGAATCTTAGGCAAGTAACATACCGAAGAACAAAGAGAACAACATACGGGATTAACTGAATCCTTGACATAGATGTTCAACCGATAAAGATCCTCGTAGAATATGTAGGAACCAATATGGGCATCCAGGTCCCGCTATTGGTTATTGACCGTAGAGGTGTCTCGGTCATGTCTACATAGTTCTCGAACCTACAGGGTCTGCACACTTAAGGTTCGGTGACGTTTCAATAGTATAGAGTTATGTATGGTGGTGACCGAAGGTTGTTCAGAGTCCCGGATGAGATCCTATACGTCACGAGGAGCTCCAGAATGGTTCGGAGGTAAAAATTGATATATAGAAGTCCTGTTTTGGTCACCGGAAAAGTTTCGGGCTCATCGATAGTGTACCGGGAGTGCCGGGAGGGTACCGGGGGACCATCGGGAGGGGTGTCACGCCCCGAGGGGCCTCATGGGCTGTGGGAGGAGACAAACCAGCCCCTAGTGGGCTGGCCGAAGCCTCCACTAAAGCCCATGAGGTTTGATAAGGAAAAAAATCCAAAGGTGGAGAGGTGAAAAGAGTTTCCAAGTGGAAAGAAGGAATCCAACTCCTAATAGGATTGGAATAGGATCCTCCACCTCCAATTTCGACCAAAACTTCAGGTTTTGAGGCTGCCTCCTCCCCCCCCCCCCCTCCCTCCTATATATACTAGAGGATTTAGAGGGAAAAGCTAACCCTAATTGCCACGTGGTGCCCTCTTCTTCCTCTAGATCGTTTTCTTCTAGATTGGTTTTCAGCGGGGCTTAGGCGAAGCCCTGCTGGAATTCCTCCACCACCATCGCCGCAACGCCGTCGTGCTGACAGAGAACTCTTCTACCTCTCCGTTCCCTCTTGCTGGATCAAGAAGGCGGAGATCGTCATCGAGCTGTAAGTGTGCTGAACGCGGAGGTGTCGTCCGTTCGGTACTAGATCGGAAGGACCGTGGTCAAGATCGCGAGACGATTCGTGATTGGATCGTGGGACGGATCGTGATGAGATCGCGAGACGGATCGTGATGAGATCGCGGGACGGATTGTGATGGGATCGCGGGATGCTCGGCGATTTGGATCGCGAAGACATTCAACTACATCAACCGCGTTTCTTAACGCTTCCCGCTTAGCGATCTACAAGGGTATGTAGATCCATTCTCCCTCTCGGAGATGCTCATCACCATGGATAGATCTTGCGTGTGCGTAGGAATTTTTTTGTTTCCCATGCGACGTTCCCCAACATGTAGAGATTCAACCATGTTGGATTGGCAACCTTGATACCAGCATCAACCTTGAGTTTATGAAGCGATGATGGAGGGGTATATGGGTGGAATTAACGTGGTGAACTGTGGTCCAATTCTTAGGGGTGACACTACCAGTCCTGAGTATCCATGTGGTAGCCTCCCAATAATGGTAGGTTTCAGAGGAGCTGTCGAAGTGATTATGCATGTTGACAAACTTGACGAAGTTCCCAACAATGGCAATTTCCCGAACAGACCTTGGATCGCTAAACCCCATGTTCTTTTTGGGTGTGATGGGCTTTGGTAGCTTCAGGCAACTGAGCTCGGGTTGTTCGTCTAGGACGTCACAGAAGATGATGGTTCGCCACACTAGTAGAAAACAGACCTTTCGTCCCAAGCATTAGTCCCGGTCTGGTTACGAGCCGGTACTCAAGACGATATTAGTCCCGGTTCGTGTCGGCTCCAATGGCTAGGAGCAGGGCAACCTTTAGTACCGGCTTGTGAGCGATCTTTAGTACCGGGTCGTGTCACGAGCCGGTACTAAAGGGGGTGTCGCAGGCTTTTGATCAGACTTGGGCCCCGCGTGCACCTTTAGTACCGGCGTTACACCAACCGATACTAAAGAGCAACCTTTAGTAACGGCTGGTGTCACCAGCCGGTACTAAAGACGTCCTACATATACGCTTCGTCCGCAGCCGACCGAAGGGGCTCTCATTTCTCTGTTTTTTTCCCTGTTCTTCTTGTTGCTCGAAGCTCATCCTGCATTTTGCCAAGGATTTGTCAAGATTTAAAGGCACCCCATCTATCAAAGTGTTCATAAAGGTTAGCAACTTTGCTCCTTCATCTCCCATTGCTAATTAGCTTGTGGTATGCTCAAAGATATGTGACTTGTGGGTTTTAGCTAGGTTTATGAGGACTGATATCATTATGTGAGAGTTTATTTGATTTATATGCAATTTGAGCTCAAATTAACTTGTTAGGTTGCATATGTGTAGGTGTGGTTTATTTGGTGCCTTCCCATCCCTGGCCGTCCTAACCACCGTCGATCGTCCGCATCGTCTCGTCGCGGCACCGACCACCTTGGTGAGCCACTTGTTCTTCTTAAAACCTTTAAAAAAAATATTTGTATGATTTAGATAGCTGCGTGTACGATTTGCTTACTTGTATTATTGTTAGTTATTCCATGGTGTCATGGTTATGGTATCCGCCCACGTCGGCCCTCGTCCAGTCTATGATTCACATGTGGTATGTCGTTATCTTTTATAACTATTTCACACATCATCTAATGTCTATGACAATTAATTATGCCACCAAATTGACGTAGATGTTTTTATCTATAGGAAGTAGTTTAACCAGAAATTCCAACCGACTATGCAATTCTGCTCGAGGAATTAACAAAAGCTTAAAAACAAATATCATTTGAAAGAAAAATTGAAAAGAACTAAAGATGAGAAGATGGGATTGGAGTTGCATGTTGCCGATATCGTCGATGATCACAGGAACAAGATGGCTGGAATGCGCTTGAAGCTTAGAAAGATTAGAAAATATGCCATTGATAAAGAGGCTTGGTATCATTATGATGTTGGCTCAATTGTTACTTTAGTTGCGATTATGATCGCATTTGTTGTTGCATTTATATGTTTTAGATAGTTGTATGTTGTTTTATGAGATGTATGTATGAACTATAAGTATCTATTATTTGCAGTAATAACATTTGGTCACTGCTAGCTTTACGTTTGGTTGTAATGTGATGATGAAGTTGGATTAATTTTGTCACTTCGATGTTGTGTAGTGAACATGAGTCAGCAATGGATGTACGATGACCGACTAAGTCCAGGGTTTCTTAATGGCATGTATGATTTTATTCGTGTGGCTAAGGCAAACAAGCAGAATGGTTTCATGTGTTGTCCATGTCGTGACTGTAAGAATGATAGGAATTACTCTACCTCAAAAACCCTTCACTACCACCTGCTGAAGTCCGGTTTCATGTCCGGCTATAGCTGTTGGACCAAGCACGGAGAAAGAGGGGTTATAATGGAAGACATTGAAGAAGAAGAGGATGATGACAACTATCCTTTCGCTGATATAACAATGAAGGAAGCTAAAGAAGAGGCATCAATGGGAGAAGCTGAAGAAGAGGCATCAGATGAGCCCGCTGATGATTTGGGTCGGGTCATTGCTGATGCAAAGAGAAACTGCGAAAATGATAAGGCGAGGTTGAAGTTGAAACGCATGTTAGAGGATCATAAGAAATTATTGTATCCAAATTGTGAAGATGACCAGAAAAAGCTGGGTACCACGCTGGAATTGCTGTAATGGAAGGCGAAGAATGGTGTAACTGACAAGGGATTTCAAGAATTGCTGATAATGATAAAGAAGATGCTTCCAAAGGATAACGAATTGCCTGAAAGTACGTACGAAGCAAAGAAGGTTGTCTGCCCTCTAGGATTAGAGGCGCAGAAGATACATGCATGCCCTAATGACTGCATCCTCTACCGCGGTGAGGAGTATGAGAATTTGGATGCATGCCCGGTATGCGGTGCACTGCGCTATAAGATCCCCCACGATGACCCTTGTGATGTGGAGGGCGAACACCACAGGAAGAGGGTTCCTTCCAAGGTGATGTGGTATGCTCCTATAATACCATGGTTGAAACGTTTGTTCCAAAACAAAGAGCATGCCAACTTGTTGCGATGGCACAAAGAAAAACGTAAGAAACACGGGATGTTGAGAGCACCCGCTGATGGGTCACGGTGGAGAAGAATTGAGAGGGAGTTCGAGGACTTTGCAGCTGACGCAATGAACTTATGGTTTGGTCTTAGTACAGACGGCATGAATCCTTTTGGGGAGCAGAGCTCCAGTCATAGCACCTGGCCCATGACTCTATGTATCTACAACCTTCCTCCTTGGTTGTGCATGAAGCGGAAGTTCATTATGATGCCAGTGCTCATCCAAGGCCCTAAGCAACCCGGCAACGACATTGATATCTACCTAAGGCCACTAGTTGATGAACTTCTACAGTTGTGGTAAAAACCAGGTGTACGTGTGTGGGATGCGCACACACAGAAGGAAATTGACCTACGAGCGTTGCTGCTTGTAATCATCAATGATTGGCCTACTCTTAATAACCTTTCAAGACATACAAACAAGGGATACAATGCATGCACGCACTGTTTAGATGATACTGAAAATGTATATTTGGATAAATGTAAAAAATAATGTGTACCTAGGACATCGTCGATTTCTACCGATCAAGCATATCTTAAGAAAGGTAGGTAACCATTTCAAAGGTGAGCCAGATAACCGGAAGAAGCCTCGCCTCCGTACTGGTGAATATATATTTGATATTGTCAAGGATTTACAGGTAATCTCTGGAAAGGGTCCTGGCGGACAATCTGTTCCGAATGACGCCAACGGACACGCACCAATGTGGAAGAAGTTACAACCTTTTGGGTGAAATTATGTTGTCATGCCAAGTTACAACCTTTTCAGAGTTCATCTGTACTGCTTTTCAAATTCAGGGTCATTTAGCTCAAAATAAATCATTAAATGCATGAAAAATATCAAACGAAGTCAGAAAGGGTTGAAAATTGATGATGTGCCTTTGGATGGTGCATATTGAACACACAAAAAGTATGGAGTTAAACTAAGTTATTAAAAATGAAGTCCCTTTGTAATAGATGAGTTTTCGTCCGAAACCCTCATACTTCGAAAGAGATTGTCCAATTTTTACACGAAGTGCATCCAGTTTTTGCCATAACCCTCTCAACTCTTTACAAGTTTCTATGTGGGTGAAATTACGATGTCATGCCAAGTTACAACCTTTTCAGAGTTCATTTGTACTGCTTTTCAAATTTAGGGTCATTTAGCTCAAACAAAATCATTAAATGCATTTAAAATATCAAATGAAGTCAGAAAGGGTTGAAAATTGATGATGTGCTTTTCAATGGTGCATATTGAACACACGAAAAGTATGGAGGTAAAATAAGTTATTAGAACTGAAATCTCTTTGTAATAGATGAGTTTTCGTCCGAAACCCTCATACTTCGAAAGATATTATCCAATTTGTACACCAAGTGCATCCAGTTTTTGCCGTAACCCTCTTAACTCTTTAGAAGTTGATATGTGGGTGAAATTATGATGGCATGCCAAGTTACAACCTCTTCAGAGTTTATTTGTACTGCTTTTCAAATTTAGGGTCATTTAGCTAAAAATAAATCATTAAATGCATGAAAAAAATCAAATGAAGTCAGAAAGGGTTGAAAATTGATGATGTGCCTTCGAATGGTACATATTGAACACAAACAAAGTATGAAGTTAAAAAAGTTATTAAAAATGAAATCCCTTTGTAATAGACGACTTTTCGTTTGAAACCCTCATACTTCGAAAGAGCTTGTCCAATTTGTACACGAAGTGCATCCAGTTTTTGTCGTAACCCTCTCAACTCTTTAGAAATTGATATGTGCGTGAAATTATGATGTCATGCCAAGTTACATCCTTTTCAGAGTTCATTTGTACTGCTTTTCAAATTTAGAGTCATTTAGCTCAAAATAAATCATTAAATGCATGATAAATATCAAATGAAGTCAGAAAGGGTTGAAAATTAAGAATGTGCCTTTGAATGGTGCATATTAAACACACAAAAAGTATGGAGTTAAAATAAGTTAATAAAAATGAAATATCTGTGTAATAGATGAGTTTTCATCCGAAACCCTCATACTTCGAAAGAGATTGATCAATTTGTGCACGAAGTGCATCCAGTTTGTACCGTAACCCTCTCAACTCTTTAGAAGTTGCTATGTGGGTGAAATTATGATGTCATGCCAAGTTACAACCTATTCAGAGTTCATTTGTACTGCTTTTCAAACTCGAGATATGACATTTCAAATGTCATTTAATTAAATTGTCTTATACAGCTGTTTAAGTTGTTGAGACATACATGGAAACGCCATAAACAGATTCTTTATATATTTATGATATTTTTTCATGTATTATTTATTTCCATTGGAGTCATAGTTTTTTCGATGATTTTTTGAAGTTTAGGGTTTTTTTCTGAAAATAATAACTAATAATGAATTAAAAAACCCTTTAGTACCGGTGCGAGCCACGCATCGGTACTAAAGGTCCACCGCCCCGCGCGTTTTTGCGGAGGACCTTTAGTACCGGTGCGTGGCTCGCACCGGTACTAAAGAACCTTTAGTACCGATGCGAGCCACGCACTGGTACTGAAGGCTTCCTAGGTATAAATACTATCTCCCTCGTCCCGGTGCGAGCCATACACTGGGAGAAGGTTATTTGTGCACTGCCAGGCTGACGGAAATTGCCGTCGCCACCGCCCGTCGTGCCGCCGGCCGCCCCCGCCCCTGCCGCCGCCGCCGTGAATCTGCCGTCTTTTTTTGTTTAGTTTAGGTTTTAGTTTACATTTAGTTTAGGTTTATTTTAGTTTAATTTAGTTTAGATTTTGTTTAGTTTAGGTTTATTTTAGGTTTAGTTTAGGTTTAATTTAGGTTAGATTTTTTTTAGTTTAGGTTTAGTTTAGGTTTAATTTAGTTTAGATTTAGATTTAGTTTAGTTTAGGTTTAGTTTAGGTTTAATTTAGTTTAGATTTTTTTTAGTTTAGGCTTAATTTAGTTTAGGCTTAATTTAGTTTAGTTTTAGGTTTAGTTTAGGCCCCCCCGACCCCGACACGACACCCCCCGACACGACACCCCGACACCCCGACACGGCACCCCCGACCACGACACAGCACCTCGACCCCGACACGACACCCCCGACACCACGACCCCGACACATCACCCCTATTTAGTTAGTTAGTTAGTTAGGTTATCAGGTTCGTTTAGTTAGTTTAGTTAGTTAGGTTAGTTTAGTTAGTTAGGTAGGTAGGTCCTTAGGTTATTAGGGTATGTGTTAATTTTGTTAGATGCTAAGTGTTATTTAATTTGTTAGATGCTAAGTGTTAATTTTGCTAAGTTTTCTTTAATTTGTTTTCATAATTAAGTGTTTCTTCTCGACGTCAACGATGCCGATCCCGCATCCTAGTCGTCGAGTCGCCGGAGTCCTGTCAGGGATCGGGCTCTGCCGAGCTGGTACTGGTAGGTGTTGCCTTTCGGGCGGCGCGGCTTGGTGAGGAGCGAGCCCGTCGTCGACCCGGAGGTTCTGTGGTTGCGGCCGCATGGGCCACGGACATTATTGTGGCATTTCTTCTTCAACATGTCATTGATGTAAACGGAGAGCACTATTACTTACTGGCGCCTTAATAATGCCAGCAAATCAGTAGTAGAAAACTGAGATTTCATCTAGCCACGGCCGGGTTTTGGGCCTTAAGTTATAAGTCCAGAATATATATATATATATGGATGTGTAATTCCATTTGTATATACACTGTGTATGAGATATTGTATATTATATTATATATATATATATATGCATCAACTTGTGTAATTAATGTTTACGGTATGTAGCACCGTAAAATAAATATGAAATGAATGGGAAACACAATAAATAGAGAGGAAAATTAAAACATAATTAAAAGCGAAAACAAAAAAACAACAGAACACTTAGTACCGGTTGGTGTCCTCCACCACCAGGCCACGCAGGCAGCCACGTGGTGGGCCGTTAGTACCGGTCCGTGGTCCAACCGGTACTAAAGGTCTGGACCTTTAGTCCCGACCCTTTAGTACCGGTTGGGGAACCGGTACTAAAGGCACATCCCGACCAGGACTATTGATCGACATTCTACTTAGATCAACCCAAGCCACGGTGCCTTTGTCTCCTCCGATGGTGAATGTCTTCGGTGTTATGTGGTGGGGTGGATTTGAGTTTACCACCACCGGCTTCTTGCTCCAGGCCTTGCTATCACAGTGGTACATGCAGAGGTGGGAAGTTTCCGGACCTTCGAACCGATGAGCTTGTGCGGCAAATGACGTAGGTGCAGTCATGGTTGTGCTCCGGGCAGGAAGCTCCATGGGGGCGTAGGGTGAACTCACGGCTGCCGTGGTGGCTACTGGTGGTGGTGGTAGTGCATTGGCCTTGTTGGTTGCCCTTGCGCACGATGGCAAATGTTCTCTCATCGACTTCGTGTCAGCCGCCTTAATTTGCCTGCTCCTCCTAAACATCCAACGTAGTTCTTGCCAGTTTATTTGTTGAGAAGCACGTAGTTTTGCCGGGGCTGGTGATTAATTTGGGCCTCTTAATCGCCACTCAGGCTGGAATTTAGGCCTTTGACGTAGGCCGCAGCCAAGGAACGTCCATGCTCTAAGAACTCAACAAAGCCTTAAAGTGCGTGCCCTGAAAAAAGAGAGGCCTTAAGTGCGTGCTAGGGATGCTATATGAGCGGCCCGCGCTCACTTGTTTTTCCTATACTTTTGTTGTGTTTTCTTTGCTGGGTTTACCGGTTTTTCTTCTGGTTTTTATTTTTCATTTATTTCTCTGTTTTTTAATTTTGAAATTCATCAAAGATTTTTTACATCTGAAATATACTGTAAAATTATCAATAATTTTTTGAACGCCCAAAATTTGTTAAAAATACAGGAATAATTTTTGAATTTTGGAGTGCTTGTTAAATACATGAATAGTTTTTAATTTTAGAAAGAAATTTCAATAGACAAATTCCGGAGTTCTACGCCATGACAACCGGCGCCATCATTCTTGTCCATGCCACCCATACCAACGTCATCCTTCATCTTCGCTTGCAATCCTTCAATGTTATTTAAGTCATTAATTGGGGCCTTTCAGTTCTTTTTACAACTTCATAGTATCGTTGTGTGCTTCTTCTCCAGGCAGGTCAGGCCTGTTATATGTTCTAGATCTTGTAATGTGATCCTACATGGGTTGCAATTAATGATAAAGTCCTGCTGCTCTGGATCATAGGAATAAGCGATGGCCTCGCACAATAGACGTCTTATTTTCATGCTAGGTGTCTTGACATATCCAGTCCTATCAACATGATGTATGTCTGTTATTGTCTATTTAATCCGTTTATGAGCTTCTCATATGAACTTGCAATTATTTTGATTAGATTCAGTTAGGTATAGCTTTAAACACTAATATAAAAGACTACATCTAATCTATAAAAATATACAAATTGCGTTCTATGGTACCGCATGAAATCTCATAGTGTATACATTGAACACGTATAATTATTTAGTTAATTCAATAACTAGTTTGAAATTATAGTTAACTCCAAATTTGAAACACTGATATAAACCGGCTAAGTTTGTTTACAAAACAGGTATCTCCTTCATAACATTCAATGAAAACATCGTGGAAACCATATCATACAAAAACCAACATTCAATGAAAACTTCATAAAACCATATTTTATAGTTTCGAAAAAATATACAAAAAAATTGGGATGTTAAGAGGGTGATGATGTTCTATAGCCATGCATAATTTCATGTTAAAAAATATTACGAGGGGTGGCCTATGACAAAGACAAATTCACCCCTGTTCGACACTGATTTTGTCTTTTTCATAGCTCACTTCTCGTAATGTGTTTTAATTTGAAATTTTGAGTGGCAATAAAACATTATCCTCTTAACATTACGTATTTTTCAGTTTTTTTTAACTTGAAAACATCTTTCTCTCGTGGTTTTCATCGGTTTTCATTGAATGTTGGTTTCTGTGCAAGAATATCATACGGTAACCGACATCCAATGAAAACCGATGAAAACTATCACACCCGCTGATCAGGCACAGACACACACAAGATATGCAACACACACCATTGGGAAGAAAACCTATCGGGGTTGCACATTGGCATCACTGCCATACTTCTTCTTGAAGAAGCGACTCCAACATCGCTAATAATAACTGCCGATCAATCCCGGAACGTAAAGGCTATGAGAAGCTACACGAAGGTCCATACCAAGCAATCATCCCGTGTTGGCCACTTCACAACTACGCTT
Organism: Hordeum marinum; assembly: GCA_022496015.1. Lineage (NCBI taxonomy): Eukaryota > Viridiplantae > Streptophyta > Magnoliopsida > Poales > Poaceae > Hordeum > Hordeum marinum. The sequence continues at coordinate 510,074,535 of CM039674.1, read as the reverse complement.
CTGACGACGAGGTATGAAAAAGAAGTATCTAAGGATAGTACAAAGAAAGATCACAGATCATACCACTTGCCACCCATGATCATCCCATCCGAACCCCGCCATTTAGCTTTGACTTCAAAACAAAAATCAACCCAAGATGATCACGCGGACACACTGAATACCCGACTATCGCAACCTTTGTTGCAACCATTATCTCGCTCACCCAGCCATTGTTACCACATAAGCCCAGGCACCAACACCACCTTCCACTGGTTGTAGCCATGACCACCACCACATCCAACATTTATACATCTTAAACATATCTACTTTTCTGAACACTTTTTCATAACTTTTATCATCTAGACTTGCACAACTGAATGAGAACTGATTGCACTGGTGCTATTTTCCACCGAATAGGCCTGGTGTTATCTATTTTAAGTACAAAATAAACTTCACTGGAAAATTGCAAAAAAAACAAAAAAATAACAGGAAGTGAGTGTTTAGAGCAAATGAAGCCTAGATGCCCCAGGTTGGTAGGGGGAGGCCACGCAGTTCCCACAAGCTCCAGCCTTCAAGCGGGTGGAGGAAACATGCGGTGCCCACTTGCAAACTTTGATTCCATATTTCACATATATATTTCTTATACCCGAAAACATTGAGATACTTTTTCCGTATTTTTCCTCGAGGCAGAGACCACCACCACCTTCGTTCACCTTCTCTTGGTTATTTGAAGAGTAATCTGATGTCGACACATGAGATGAATCAGAATTAGATGTCATCAGTTATATACTAGTGTTCAGATTCATTGGGAATTAATACCTAATGCTGTGATTTTCACAGAAGTAATGTTAGAATGCATTTGATATGTTTGATGCTTGTCACTAGGGGACGAGTGATATGAAATCAGATCTAAATCATATTTGTTTTAATGAATATCTTTGTGTTTTCATTATACCTGCAAATTCTATGCACATGTTATAATTTTGCAAAGGAGAGCTCGATGGTGACAGACTAGGATATCAATGGAATAGTTATGTTTTGAGCATATATTTATTCATGAAGTGTTAATACTTCATTCTGGTTGCCTTGAAAATGATACCTTAATTACCCTTAATCTATATTTTGACCCTGTCGATATGGGAGGGTAGGAAAAAAGGTGTCACACAAATTCATAGAAATAAGCATGTCCAACCATATATGAAATGCATCCCTACATGATTAGAGAACAAGTGCTAGGTGTTGTGTTTTGTGAATTGCATTATTATACTTGGACATGCTTATTTCTATGAATTTGTCCTTATACGCTGGTGTTTTCCAGAAAACACGGTTACACTCTCACCTGCTGCCTAAATGAACTTTCTCATTTCTCAACTACTTCCCCTTTGTTTTACATGCATATTGTAGCTCTCCATGCATCCCATTTTATTCCCGGCGCACCAAGACTGTAGTAAGTGAGGCCACTTGAATGTGAATCATGACAAAGGATATATTTCCAAATACCTCTCATTCCTTATGCACACTTATCCAATATAACAAACCACTAATACAAAAGTTGATGTTCTATTGCCATGCAAAATTTCAAGTTGAAACCTATTACGAAAGAAGAGCTATGAAAAGACAAATTCAGCCCTGAATAGTGACATTACTGTTGGGCACTATTCAACACTGATTTTTTTTCTTTTTCATAGCTCACACCTCGTAATGTGTTTTAACTTGAAATTTTTAGTCGCAATAAAACATTATCCTCTAAACATCCCGTATCTTTCTCTCGTGGTTTTTGTGGTTTACATCGAATGTTGGTTTCCGTATGATAGGTTTCGATGAAAACTTTGTGGAAACCGTATTTTGAAGTTATGAAAAAATCTGAAAAAATTATGATATTTTAAGATGGTGAATTTCTATTATCATGCAAAGTTTCAAGTTGAAACATATTACAAGAGGTGAGCTATGAAAAAGACAAATTCAGTCCTGAATAGTAAGATTACTGTTTGCTCCCTCTTCTCTCCATTACATAAACGAGCACATAGAGGCGCAAAGGTCTTGTAGACGATCTCGCCATTTTTAGCTGTAGAGGCACGAATCAGGCGAAGCGCGACGTGGCCACCAAGGGTGGCATATGGAAATACATCAGATGCAACAATATACATGGATGCATAACTAACTCAACCAATGATTCCGAGCATAAGAGGAAACATTAGTAGTGTAGCATAATATCAAGGTGTATGGAAGAACCCTTTAGAGGAGCTAGCGTTGATGTTGTCTGGGTGGCAGCTCAGTTGGTTAGAGAAAGGGAGTGTGCCGGGTGGGCAGAAAGGCATAGATGATGTGGGCACCGGATGCCCATAGTTTGTTCGCCATTGAGGGCAAGATGTGTACCAAGACGTAATACACCCCAAGGGGAAATCATACTTTCTTGCATCAGGAGGCTCGTTGAGTCCACAACGAACTGTCAAAGAACGTCCTTGGTTTTCCAGTAAATTTCAATAATGTAAAATATAATACATTATTATCAAGTATTCTGTAAATTCCTGATTTCAATGTGAGGAGTGTTCAATTTTTTTTTGCCTTGGGGTAGTACAATAGTTCTAGTTGGGAATAAAATGCAAAGGCAAGAATGAAATTTTCAAACTCATGGAGAAGGAATGCATCAAGCATTTGTAAAAAAATAAAATCTGGAAGGCTATGACACAACCAATTTAGACTTCCACTAGAGCACATGGTCGGACGTTAAAGGACTACAAAACCTACATTTCAATAGTTTGAAATGATGAACAAATGCTAACTAAAAGTTTTATCTTGCTAGCATGGAACTACTCCCAGACCAACACTACTAGAATTACAGGCTACACGAAGTGTCAGAAATACTTGGCAAATGGCCAAATAAACTCGGCATTGTCTTTGCCGAGAATTGTGCTCGGCAAAGGGCACGCGACTTACACATCTCAGGCAAACTCGAGAACCAAACGTCGGGCACTGGGCAAACATTTTGCCGAGAGCCGAACAGTTCGTCTCAACAAAATAAAGCATCATCAAAAACAATTGACGGAGACGATGATTACCACATTGCAAAGTTTTGCCGAGAGCAGGGGACTAGCTCTTGGCAAACAACAATGAGCACAAAGCCGCCATGTTTCCACCACCTGACAGCGGGGCCAAACTATAATGTCGAGGATTTTCTTTGCCGAGGGGTGCTCTTGGAAAAACAAACAAATAGGAAATTGTCACGTGTCCCTCATTTGACAGGCGGGCCCAGCGGCCTAATCCGAGTCCATGCTTTGCCGAGAGCCATTCTCGACAAAATAAACGAATAGGAAACTGCCACGATGGCCAGCATTGTGCCTTCATGCCTCTCAAACTTAGATGTAGAAACCATTGAATTGAAGCACCATGATGTTGAGATTTTCTATTGTGCTATATGGCATGAACATTTATGTTTGGAGTTGATTCATGAACGGACAAGATTTACAACATAGTACAGATCAAATAGGAAAATAAAGGCTCTAATGAAGAAACAGAGCAGTAGGCAATTCTATCAATGTGAATAGGGATGACATGTGATTTCCAATGTTGAAGGACACATGCGACCATGACGGGTGCAGGAGGTGTTGTCATCGAAGATTCGAGCAGTTTGCTAGTTGCACCAATTTCATATGGTGTGCGAGGCTGTAATGTTGAGCACTACTTTGGTTTCCAGTTCAGGCTCCGAACGCACCATCTCTCACTAGCTTGGCAAATCCGTGTTTTGTGTAGAGACTAGGCTGAGCTAGGGGCCGTGGAGCAAAGGCACACATATGTAGCCAAATTTCTTTGGAAAAACCACAATTAAGGCTCAGGTACGACATAGACTCCAAGATTTCGTCAGAAAATGAATGGATGAGTAGCTAATGTGCTCACCAACCTTTCTCAGCTAAAGCATGACAAACACATATAAAGGAAGGATTGCCCTTTGCAGTCTCTTGTAGCATCTATCTATCTTATCAGGACAGTACTAGCGGCTAAACAAACGTAAACCTGGTTGGGGCGAGAGAGAGAGAGAGAGAGAGAGGGAGGGAGGGAGGGAGGGAGGGAGAGAGAGAGGTGACGTGGCAACGAAGGATGGGTTGGGCGACGGAATCCGCTATGAAATATGAATGGGAGGCATATGGAAACACATCATCTCTACAAATCATATGGTGTGTCGAGTGACATGAAAGGGGAGTACTTTCGTGGAGAGAATGCAATGGCTGTGCTGACTAACTCTTGGAGGAGCCAGCATAAAAAGACGACAGTGCAGATCGGCCGGACGTGGTACAAAACCTTGTGGCGACACGCATCTCCGCCTCCTCCTCCGCCCCCTCAATTGATCCATGAGAGCCTAGCGTTGTGAAAATTCAGAATCAGATGAGTGTAGCTCGCCGCATCATTGGTTGTCAAAATCGCTGTGCCGCTCCAGACCAACCGTTGGTGGTAGGATAGAGGAAACGTAGTGGGTGGGCTCGCGAGGTGGAGGCAGTTGAGATTCACAGGGCCACTAGAGGAGAGACGAAACGGGCGGGAGACAAACGGGCTAAGACAGAGAAAGGCGCTCGTGCACTTTCGTTTGCAGGAAGCGGAGAATCCCCCATAGTACACATCACATTAAGTTCATCAGTATACATTTGTCTTGTTCTCAGTAGTACGATTGACGAGTGACGACCATATATTTTTACAGGAGCATAATTTACAACTTAACATTACATATATGCATCAAAAGATTAAAACTGACTCGGAAAAGAAGAAGGTATCTGCAGGAATTTGCACGAGCCCTGGGATTTCCTTGCCAAGCGACCCAAGGGTGTGTCTGGTTTATGCCTCAGATGAAAACACAGGGAGTCGAAATTATGGTTGAGGTTTTGGTTGCACGTAAGTTGGAACATTGGCCAGGAAAACAAACCAGAGTGTGACAAAACAGTATTCATATATGCCAACAAGTTGACAACCATCCAAACAAAAACAGATTATTTGGTCAAAGCAACAAATTCGGTGCCGTATACGTTTGTCAACCATCCAAACATAGTGCAGGACTCTTCAAAGCTGTTCATCTTGTCGACCGCAGCAAATGCTCGTCATGCTAAAATTTAGATAACAGTATCTTAATTCTGAAAAGTTTGCATCATTGAGGATCAGATCAGATAACAATTTCTTAATTACGAAAAAATTAGCACAACAATAATAATAATAATAATAATAATAATAATAATAATAATAATACATTGATTCAGCTGTTGAATAAGCAAAGTTAAATTTAAAATTTTGCAGCATTACAATAAGAAATAGGCTTATCCGTAACTAAGCAGCTACTTGAACTGAATAGAAGGAAGGAACTATAGAGTTACGACATACCCTCAACATCATTGTCGTCCGTTTCATCCTCATCCTCATCATCGTCTTCATCGTCGTTGTTGTCATCCTCAAAGAGAGGCTCATCTTCCTTAGGTTACTCACAGACTTCCAAAGCTAATTGCAAACAAACAAGGCCTCACTTTTACTACAGAAATCACCAAAGGTGACTGAGTTCTCTGTACTCACTTAAAATTCCCTTCACATTGTGAACCCACGAGACAAAACGGTAACATTTCAGTTTGCAACACCAGAGATCTCTCAGAAAGGGAACCACAAATTGTATGTATATAATAAGCAACAACTAACAAACAAGTCACAAACCACAAGGGCCATTACAACAAAATTAGGTCCGTGAATAAAGAACAGAGGATATCTATAGCAACTTCTGAAATTAAACTCATAGCTGGACAAAATACAGCGCCTCATCTACCTTGGTGGAGGTTCATGGAGGCTAGGCCTAGGCCTGGGCTTGGAAGCTGCCCTTCCCCATGAAAAATCGTAGGATCAACACGAAACTGCCGTAGACAGTCGAACATAGCTCTACAACCCAGTTCTACAACGAAAGCTCTACAATCTAGGGGACGTACACAGAGGAGATGTAGCATTCCCCTCCAACACAGTGCCCCAACAAAATAAGCCGATGTAGGCCCAGAGCAAGCATGAGAGGCGAAGATTAATGCACCAATCCGGAGGCGGGGAGGGGTGGGATTGGAGATCACCTAGATCTTGCGCTTGTCGAGCTGGGTGCGGAGCAGCTCCGCGGCCGTCATGTTGCTGCCCGGGGTCAAAGCTTGGCGGAGGGTGTTAGTGATCTTCTCACTGTAGGCCCAACTGCAGCACATCGGGACCAAAGCCCGGCCCAACTACATGGACTACATATGCGACATGGAAGGCAAGGGAAAAAGCATCCTGGTTGGGATCACACGAACGACGGCGGCGGCGGCGACTTGTAGTTGTATCTGTTCCCCTCTGTACTTCTTCTTCTACCTCAAGCTTCCCTATAATCGTCAAAATATTCAATTGTCCATCGATCTATGAGAGAATAGTAGTGGGTACCTAACACATGGTATCAGAGCCAGTCTACCACCCTTCTTTCAAAATTTCCATCACTTTGATGCGACTGCGTTTCTCGTCCGCCATGGATTCAGAGCTCTAGGAGTACCTCGATAGGATCCGTGACAGCTTCTTCAAATCACAAGAAGAGACGCGCTCTGACCTCAAGGCACTGAACATGCGGCTTCAGGGCCGAACCAGAAAGCTCGGCGAGCTCTCCGACCCCAAGTCCGGTGTGAAGGAGCTCAAGATCACCCATGACAACGTCACCGAAGACCTCACACCGACGGAGCAGGCCGCCGACATCGTCCCCGACCTCTCTGCCTCGACTGCGAGCACCACGCCTCTCGATATTGATGCTATGGGCATCGCTGTACGGACCTAGACAAGCTGTTCGACAGATCGCTTCAACCACAACGTCGGCGGAGATGACCCCTTGGCTGCGGGCCAGACCACTTGGAGTACGCCTACGTCCCTCACCGTGCCGCTAGGGGACTCGCCAACCCTGTTGACTAAGCCAACTCTCATGCTCCAGCCCAATGCACTACCGCTTACCAAGTGCTCCATGGTGAACATCAAGCATGGTGATAAAACTACCGACAACATCAAGACTACTATGGTGCCCCTACAACCATACATGGTTGTTCTAGTGTTTGTTGATAAGAAATTCTTCACTGGAGTGTGCATGTTTTGACCATCAGAATGGCAACCATGGCCTCCACCTTTGTGGGTGTGGATCACACACAAGGGACTCATGTTCAGGCCAAGACCATGGACGTCGTTCGTGCCCAATCAGGAAGAACGACATCTCAACAATGATCGTTCATTAGAATCTTTGTTTGGATTCTTCATTACTGGAGCTTTGGTGAGCAATTTTTTGGGGCTCACCCTTGGACATGATACACGTTATGGTGCGAACAAGGCGGAACTCATGTTTGGTGTTCGATGGAACGAATGTGATCTGACTAGTGGTTTCCTTCATGAGAAGCAATTGGATCCTGGAGGTTTCCATCCTAGTACTTGGTCATGGGCAAGCTTGAAAAGGCCTAAGCAATTGATAGGTACAGATATCACTCGTCAACAGCCGCAAAACACTACCAAATTCAGGAGTTTTTCTTGCTAGAATTGTAGTAGTTCCCCGTTGTCTATTAATGCACACCATGCTGGTTTTTATGAGCTTAATTGGTCTCTTCAAATTATAGTGAGTTCTGCGTATCTGCATTTGGAAATTTTAATAGCAATACACATGGTGAGCCTTTCACTAGTCAATTCATGGCTAGTGATGTTATTGTTCATAGATACTTATGACCATGAGCTTGTGTCCGTGAGTGGTGCTACAAGGAGTGCTACGGTGATCCCGCTTTCCATGGCTACATCTCAAGGTGTTGTACCAACAGCAGCTCTTACTAGTCCCCACACCAATTATAGTGGCCTTGGACTAGAGCTACGACCACTGCCATGGCCGTCATTTGATTGCTCTCGTTGAAGTATGCATCTGAAGCACCTAGGGCTGCTACGACAAAGTACTTGTGTGATGGAACATTTGTTGATTATATGCATTCTCTGAGAAACTCCTGGAGGTATCTTTCAAGTGTGCAATTGAAAGAATTTCCCTCTGAGAAGGTTGATTACTGGATCCCTATGGTGACAAAAGATACTTCGGTCCTGATTCAACAGACCATGCGATTAATGGATGTTTGGTTGAAGCTTCTCGATCTCTCAATTCCATGCCAATGCCGAGATTTACATGTGTGGTCGGAACTACTTTATGGTGAGCTAACTGATGAATACTATTCGAGTGTTACAAATTCCGATTCGCTTGTGACTATCTCTATTGACGACCTTGATTCATTGGAATTTATTGAGCCTCAGTTTCAAGGTATTCATGAGCAGGTCGTCGATTTGGCTAGTTGTTTTGGACTTGAGAACTTGTGGCACGCTAGAGATTCTTTGTATGAAAACCAGGATCAGTCCAAATTTTGTGAGCATTACTTACTGAAGCATTCTGCTGCATGTAGTACTTTTGTTCCTTGCAAACTACATGGGACGATGCAGATTCTGAGCATGCCAGAGCATTGGAAAATTTGGAGGGATTTTGAAGGGACTTGTGGTGCTTTCACCAGCATCCACCTAGGCAATTCTGAGTATAGTTCCGAACAATCAGAATCTCTTTTGGTTCTCCGAACATCTCTGATTGTGAAGCATAATGACAATCTACAACCGCGGAGTACCTGCGTTGAACCACCCTGCTGGTTCAACTACCTTGTCAGCAGATATCAGCAAATGCCGCGTGTTGCGGATTACCAATCAAAAGTGGATCTGAAACCTGTAATGAGTTGCTTCTACGCATTGGTGGTGGTGATGTTTGAGTGCCCATTATCTTTAGGGAGAGACTTCATTGTTTGGGCCATGACTGTGAGTACTGCAATTACTTGCACACAACAAATCTACTCAGCCATAGGTGTCATATTCAGTGATACAGGTCCTTTAAATTCTTCAAGCAATTGTGAGCAGCCTCACAATCTAGAGAACTCTAATTCTACTACTTTGACACCACCGGTCCAAGTTCAGTCGCCTTATTCTTTTGGAACGATGTGCTTGTTACTCATGTATCGTATTCTACACTCCTCTAGTAATCAAGTTGCGAGGAATAGTGCGGACAACTGATCAATCATACTGGTTGCTCCGCTTTGTGTATTGAGATTCCTATCACATGGCAGTTCCGGACCTGATGTTGTGACAGACAATTTCCAGCAACTTGAGGAACTTGATGTATGGTGAGCTATCCCCTATGAGCGTATGTTATATCTGGATCATAAGCTGGATATCTCCAACTCGCAGCTCGCTAACTACTACAACATGTCTTGGGATCCTGGAGGGCTTGCATTCTTGTTGTTGTTCTTCTGGAGGGTCACTAATACGCAGAGTATCACTTCCTTTAGATATGAAAATAGAGTTGACAAAGGAACAGTCAAACTGGTGGTTTTGTTCAATATATTCAGATGCTCATCACATGCAGTTTCTAAAATGGATGCTACTGTAGGAGAACAAATATCTCACATGGACAACCCCGTTTATCGGTTCGTTGAGCATCCGTTACCATTCCCTGAAAATGGTGTGGATTCATGCACACTTGAATACGTACAAGCTGCATTTTCTGATAATCAAGGATGGTACTTCTTCTGATATTACTACTATTGTGATCTTCCCAATTTCTCTGTTCTTGCTTGGGCTCGGTACAATATCGACAATGTGCATAAGTCCTAGGACAACGAAGGCATCACCGTGTCATCTTCAAATCTTCAAGCGCCAAAGATTATATTGTCAGCAATAATCAACACGCAAGTGGGGGTCATGGATGGTATGGAGTCCTATGCCTGCAACGATCAATAACATCTTCAAGGAGGATGGGATGTCATAGATGTACCAGCTTTCCTCAAGGAAGGTTCTACTGATCGACGACAAGTGCTACCTCAACTAGGTCCAAGCTAATGCTGACAAGGACTACTTTGATGCCTTCTTCGAGCTGATATTCCTCGCCATGGGTACAACGTCAATGATGGATCTTCAAGCCCAGGTCCTGGGGAGCTCTTCAAGGCAACATATTGGGAACAAGCCATGTTTCAAGAAGGGAGGGGTGTTAGCGACCTTCTCACTGTAGGCCCAGCTGCTGCACATCGGGACCAAAGCTCGGCCCAACTACATGGACTACATATGTGTCAAGGAAGGCAAGGGAAAAAGCATCCTGGTTGGGATCACATGAACGGCGGCGGCGGCAGCGACTTGTAGTTGTATCTATTCCCCTCTATACTTCTTCTACCTCAAGCTTCCCTGTAATTGCCACAATATTCGATTCATCCATCGATCTATGAGAGAATAGTAGTGGGTACCTAACAGAGGGGAAAGTAAAACCCTAGTTAGGACTAGGAGGGATTTGGGAAGAGCGAGAGAGGAGGGAAGAGAGTGCGACGAAATGAGAGGAGAGGAGAGGAGAGGGGGAGTGGGGAAGAGACACGCTTGACTCGTGTCGTGTGGGCTGTGCTGTTTGGGCCGGGGTATCCATGGCAAAGGTGGCCAAACGGGCCAGGCCACCAACACGCCGGCATGGCCCGCCATGGACCAGGCACGACACGGGCTAAACGGTCCGGGCCCGGCACGCGTCACGTCTTGGGCCGTGCCTGGGCACGCGGGCCGTCATGGCATGGCCCGTTTCTTTATTTATTTAGTTCATATATATACACACTAAAATATAGCCCAATAAGCCTAAAAACAACCCATACGGCTGGAAAAAATGCAACCTAGTGGGCTAAACGTATCATGGTCTGGCCCGTTTATTTGTTAGGTCGTGTTTGGGCTGGAGCACACAACACGTGGGCCGACACGACACGGTCCGGCTAATAAGCGTGCCACGACGGGTTGTGTCATACTAGGCCCGATTAAGATGGGTTGGGATGTGCCATGCTGGGCCGACCCGTTTGGCCAGCTCTAGTCCATGGTTTAGTTTATTTTGGATGGGCTCCTATGGAGCTTATTTGCACTGTTTTGTTTTTAATTTCAGAGTCGGTATTGAAAATGTTTGCGCCTTTATATCATGGGAAAGTAGACCGGCTAGCAATTACATCCGACAAGAATTATGAAATGAAGGGAGTACCTTTTATAGTGTTTTCTTTTTTGGCAAATGATTCCTACTTGTCATAAAACCAAGTGGGGAAAACACCCCACACAAATACCGACATGGAATGATAGAAGAGGCAAAAGTAAAGATAACAAACTGCAACATAATCAATGAGCATAGAAGTACTTCCTCCAAGAGTGCCACGTCACACCACAGGTGGTAGTCGATCGCAGACATAAGACCCCCTCACTATTGACTAGTGGCTACGCTGCCAATGATGGATCGAACCATCGACTCCCAAAAGCTTGACGATGTAGGATCCCAACAAAAACAACCCCCATGTCATCCTCAAAGGGAAGAGGGGTAATAAAGAGATGCTCAAGAAGGACATCAAGGTTGAACAACCACTATGATGCTCCAAAGGCAGCATCAACAGACGCATATGTTGGATCAATATGCAAAAAGTTTCGTACGAACAAGATGAGGTACTGTTGTCCAAACTGATATCTAAGTCTGGCTTCAACGTCTAGAAGACCACCACTCCCCGGAATTGCAATAGGGCCCTCTGAGATAGATATTATAGGGGAAAGGCAATGGTCTAACATACGCTAAAAATGACTGGTGATGTGATGATGGACAGATCGTCCAATGAGGGTTGGTGATAACTACCAATTTAGTGGATTTTGACCTTGATGACCTGATATATCATACCAATGATATGTGTCAGCAATTTTTAAATCAATATTTGCTGGTTAATGACTTTGTCATAGGCACAATCAACACGAAAAAACAAGGTTCGAGTTCCGGCGAGCAACCGAAGCACCAACAAGAATTATGTGAATTGCAATCTGAAATTGCAAATAATAAATTAGGCACACAAAAGTAGGTGAAAAACTTTGGATTCTTCTAATAATTTCACAAGGCGGTCCGACACATATCGAAGATGTGAATTGTATCAAGATCTAACACAATAAAATGGAACCCGAGTCTAAAACTCATGAATAGTATTGTACCAAAAGTTATACAATACAATGAAATCTGAGTCTAAAACTCAGAAACGGTAGAATATAAATAGAGGCCTAAGATAATAGTTTACAAAACATGATTAGAGATTTAATTGGGGTGAAAAGGTTGCTGGAAATCAAAGCACTTCTTGCAACTAAACTCTACCTATTTTCCACTATCATGTGGTGTGCCAAATCTGATGGCACGTGTTATATTATGGGCTTCGTAACACATTCTATGTACCTCTTGTTGGAAATATGCCCTAGAGGCAATAATAAATTAGTTATTATCATATTTCCTTGTTCATGATAATCGTTTATTATTCATGCTATAATTGTATTGATCGGAGACTTAGATGCATGTGTGGCTAAATAGACAAAACCATGTCCCTAGTATGCCTCTAATCGACTAGCTCGTTGATCAAAGATGGTTAAGGTTTCCTAGCCATGGACATGAGATGTCATTTGATAACGGGATCACATCATTAGGAGAATGGTGTAATGGGCAAGACCCAAACTACAAACGTAGCATCTGATCATGTCAGTTTATTGCACTATTTTCTGCATGTCAAGTATCTGTTCCTATGACCATGAGATCATGCAACTCACTGACACCGGAGGAGTGCCTTGTGTGTATCAAATGTCGCAACGTAACTGGGTGACTATAAATGTACTCTACAGGTCTCTCCGAGGGTGTCTGTTGGGTTGGCATGGATCAAGATTGGGATTTGTTACTCCGTGTGACGGAGATGTATCTCAGGGCCCACTCGGTAATACAACATCAGAACAAGCCTTGCAAGCAATGTGACTAAGTGTTAGTCACGGGATCTTGTATTACGGAACAAGTAAAGAGACTTATCAGTAATGAGGTTGAACTAGGTACGGAGATACCGACGATCGAATCTCGGGCAAGTAACATACCGAAGAACAAAGGGAACATCTTACGGGATTAACTGAATCCTTGACACAGAGGTTCGACCGATAAAGATCTTCATAGAATATGTAGGAACCAATATGGGCATCCAGGTCCCGCTATTGGTTATTGACCGTAGAGGTGTCTCGGTCATGTCTACATAGTTCTCGAACCCGCAGGATCTACACACTTAAGGTTCGGTGACGTTTCGGTAGTATAGAGTTATGTATGGTGGTGACCAAACGTTGTTCGGAGTCCCGGATGAGATGCTGGACATCATGAGGAGCTCCGGAATGGTCTGGAGGTAAAGAGTGATATATAGGAAGTCCTGTTTTGGTCGCCGGAGAAGTTTCGGGCTCATCGGTAGTGTATCAGGAGTGCCGGTAGTGTACCGGGGGACCATCGGAAGGGGTATTTCAACCCAAGAGGCTACATGGGCTGTGGGACAATGAATAGTCCCACAAAGGGCCCATCCGTCTGGGAAGAAAAGCCCAAAGAGAAAAAGGTGGAAAAAGGAAAAAAAAAGGCTAAATAAGGAAGAAGTCCTAGTCCTACTAGGATTGGAGGAGGATTCCTACTCTCCTCCTTGCGCAAGAGGCCAAAGTGTTGTCCCTTGTGCGCCAGCCACTTCCCTCTATCCTCCTATATATAGTAGAGGTTTGGAGGGTTTTGAGACACAGAAAAACAGCCACATGATGCCTCTCCTCTAGATCGTAGTTTCTCCTCTAGGTCGGTTTTCAGCGGTGCTTAGGCGAAGCCCTTCTGGAATAGATCCACCACCATCGCCGCAACGCCGTTAATCTACCATAGAACTCATCTACCTCTCCTCTCCCTCTTGCTGGATCAACAAGGCAGAGATCCTCATCGAGATGTACGTGTGCTGAACGCGGAGGTGTCCTCCGTTCGGCGCTAGATCGGAAGGACCGTGATCAAGATCACGAGACAGATTGTGATGAGATTGCGAGACAGATCGTGATGAGTTCGCGGGATGGATCGTGATTGGATCGCGGGACGGATCGTGATAAGATTGCGGGACGCTCGGTGATTTGGATCGCGAAGACGTTCGACTACACCAACCGCGTTTCTTAACGCTTACCGCTTAGCGATCTACAAGGGTATGTAGATCCACTCTCCCTCTCGTAGATGTTCAGCACCATGGATAGATCTTGCGTGTGCGTAGAAATTTTTTTCTTTCCCATGCAACGTTCCCCAATAGTGGCATCATGAGCTAGGTCTATGTGTAGATGAGGTCTCGAGTAGAACACAAAGAGTTTATGGGTGTTGATGCTTAGATTGCTTCCTCCCTTGGTTGTGTTTTGGTTCAGCGGTATTGTGGGATGAAGCGGCCCGGACCAACCTTAGTCGTATGCTTACGGGAGACCGGTTCCATCGACTGATGTGTAACTTTGTTGCACAAAGATGGCTGGCAGGTTTCTGTTTCTCCTACTTTAGTTGGATCGGATTCGACAAAGGCGGTCCTTGAGAAGGTTGAAAAGCAACTTATGTATCACCGTTGTGGTTTTGCGTAGGTGAGAATTGTTCTTGCTAGATACCCGTAGCAGCCACGTAAAACTTGTAACAACAATTAGAGGACATATAACTTGTTTTGGCAGGGTATGTCGTGATTTTATATGGCCAATTACATGATGAGATATATGTGATGTATAAGATGATCATGTGTTGTATAGAATATCACGACTTGCACGTCGATGAGTACGTCAACCGGCAGGAGCCATAGGGTTTTATTTGATTATTGTATGACCTGCGTGTCAATCATTAAGCAATGTAATGCTTTACTTTATCGCTAAACGGTAGCAATAGTAGTAGAAGCATGGTGGGCACGAAAACCCCAATGGCGACACGTTGATGGAGATCAAGATGATGGAGATCATGGTGTCATGCCGGTGACGATGGAGATCATGCCGGTGCTTTCAAGATGGAGATCAAAAGCACAAGTTCATGGCCATATCATGTCACTTATGATTTGCATGTGATGTTAACCCTTTTATGCACCTTGTTTTGCTTAGGACGACGGTATCATTATAAGGTGATCCCTCACTTAATTTCAAGATAAATTGTGTTCTCCCCGAGTGTGCACCGTTGCGAAAGTTCATCGTGTCAAGACACCAAGTGATGATCGGGTGTGACAGACTCTACGTTCACATACAACGGGTGCAAGCCAGTGTTACACATGCAGAACACTCGGGTTAAACTTGACAAGCCTAGTATGTACAGACATGGCCTTGGAACACAAGAGACCGAAAGGTCGAACATGAGTCATATAGTAGATCTGATCAACATGATGATGTGCACCATTGAAAGCACCTCAACTCACGTGATGATCGGACTTGAGTTGGTGAATTTGGATCATGTATCACTCGAATGACCGAAGGGATGTCAATTTGAGTGGGAGTTCTTCAGTAATATGATTAATTGAACTCATTATCATGAACATAGTCAGTAGTGTCTTTGCAAATTATGTTGTATATTACTTGCTCTCTTTGTAGCTCCCTTGAATTTTTATATGTTCCTAGAGAAATAGAGTTGAAAGATGATGGTAGCAATATTGCGGACTGGGTCCGTGATCTGAGGATTGTCCTCATTGCTGCACAGAAGGCTTATGTCCTTAAGGCACCGCGCGGTGCGCCAACCCCTCTAGCGTCGTCTGTAGATGTTGTGAACATCTGATAGGCACGTTCTGATGACTACTTGATTGTTTAGTGTGTCATGCATTATGGCTTATAATTGAGGCTCCGAAATGTTTTGAACGTCACAGAACATATGAGATGTTCTAAGAGCTAGAATTAGGATCTCAGGTGTGTGCCCGTGTTGCGAGCTATGAGATCTCCAACAAGATTCTTTGCCTGCAAGATGAAAGAGAATAGCTCAATCGTTGAGCATGTGCTCAGATTGTCTGGGTGGTACAATCGCTTGAATCGAGTGGGGGTTGATCTTCCAGATAAGATAGTGATTGATATAGTTCTCCAAATCACTGTGACTAAGCTACTAGAAATTAGTGATGAACTATAAAATGCCAGGGATAGAAATAATGATCCCTGAGCTGTTCGCGATGTTTGACACCGCGAAGGTAGAAATCAAGAAGGAGTGTCAAGTGTTGATGGTTATTCAAACCACTAGTTTCCAGAAGGGCAAGAGCAAGGAGGGAAACTTCATGGATAGCAAGTCAGTTGCTGCTCCAGTGAAGCAACCCAAAGTTTAACCCAAACCCGAGACTAAGTGCTTCGATTATGAGGAGAGCGGTCACTGAAGCGGAACAACCCTAGATACTTGATAGATAAGAAGACTGGCAAGGTCGACAGAAGTAGATTTGATATACGTGTTAATGATGTGTACCTTGCGAGTACTCCTAGTAGCACCTGGGTATTGGATACCGGTTCATTTGCTAAATGTTAGTAACTCGAAATAAAAGCTACGGAATAAACAAAGAACTAGCTAAGGGTGAGGTGACGATGTGTGATGGAAATGTTTCCAAGGTTGATGTGGTCAACATCGCATGCTCTCTCTACCTTCGGGATTGGTGACAAACCTAAATAAATGTTATTTGGTATTTTGCAACACCGTTATTCATCTAAGTTAGAGAATAATGGTTATTCCGTTTACATGAATGATACCTTCAATGGTCATGCTCCCAGTGAGAATGGTTTGTTGAATCTTGATTGTACTAATACACATGTTCATAACATTGATGCCAAAAGATACAAAGTTAATAATGATAGTACCACATACGTGTGGCACTGCCGCTAAATGTCATATTGGTATAAAGCGCATGAAGAAACTCCATGCTTATGGATCTTTGGACTCATTCGATTTCGAATCGGTTGAGACATGCGAACCATGCCTCTTGGGCAAGATGACTAAGGACCCCGTTTTCCAAATTGATGGAGCGGGCAAGTGATTTATTGGAAATGATACATGTTGATGTATGAAATACAATGAGTCTTGTAGCGTGCGGTGGGTATCGTTATTTTCTTACCTTCACTGATAATTTGAGTAGATATAGTGTATATTTACTTAATGAAACACAAGTTTGAATCGTTTCAAAGGTTCAAGCAAATTCAGAGTGAAGTTCAAGATCATCGTGACAAGAAGATAAAAAAATGTCCGCGATATGATCATGGAGGTGAATATCCGAGTTACGAGTTTGGCATACAACTTTAGACAATGTGAAACTTGTTTCACAACTCACGCCACCTGGAACACCATAGTGTGATGGTGTGTCCGAACGTCATAGTCGTGCTCTATTGGATATGGTGCATGATATGATGTCTCTTATCATTTTGCCACTATCGTTTTTGGGGTTATGCATTAGAGACAACTATATTCACTTTAAAAGGGGCACCATCTAAATCCGTTGAGATGACACCGTATGGTTTGGCAGAAACCTAAAGTTGTCATTTCTTAGAGTTTGGGAATGCGACACTTATGTCTGATAAGCTCGAACCCAATGCAGACAAGTGCATCTTCATAGAATACCCTAAGAACAGTTGGGTAAACCTTCTATCTCAGATCCAAGCATAAAGTGTTTTGCTAAAACTGGGTCCTTTCTTGAGGAAAAGTTTCTCTCGAAAGAATTGAGTGGGAGGAAGATAGCACTTGATGAGGTTGTTGAACCTTTTGTTTCAACCAGAGAGTAGTGCAGCGCAGAAAGATGTTTTCTGTGGAGCCTACGTTAGTTGAAAAGAAGTTAACGATAATGATCATGAAACTTCGAATCAAGTTAGTATCGAACCTCGTTGGTCGATAAGGATGCGTACTACTCCTAAGTGGTACGGCAACCCTGTCTTAGAGGTCATGTTGTTGGACAACGATGAACCTACGAACTATGGAGAGGCGATGATGGGCTCGGATTCCGACAAATGGTTAGAGGACATGAAATCCGAGATAGGATCCATGTATAAAAACCAAGTATAGACTTTGGTAGAGTTGCTCGTTGGACGGCAGGTCGTTGAGTACAAAAATGAAGAAAGACACTGATGGTAAATGTCACCATTTGTAAAGATTGATTGTTCCAAAGAAGTTTATGACAAGTTCAAGGAGTTGACTGTGATGAGACTTTCTCACTCGTAGCGATGCTAAAGTCTGTTGGAATTATGTTAGCAGTTGTTGCATTTTTCAATTATGAAATCTGGCAGATGGATGTCAAAACATCGTATCCTTAACGGTTTACATGAGGAAAGGTTGTATGTGATACAACCAGAAGGTTTTGTTAGTCCTAAGGATGCTAAAAGGTGTGCAAGCTTCAGTGATCCTTCTATGGACTAAAGCAAGAATCTCGGAGTTGGAATATACACTTTGATGAGGTGATCAATGTTTTTGAGTCTATACAAAGTTTATGAGAAACTTGTATTTACAATAAAGTGAGTGGGAGCACTATAGAGTTTCTCATAAGCATATGTGGTTGACATATTGTTGACGGGAAATGGTATAGAATTTTTGGAAAGCATGAAGGGTTGTTTGAAAAGAGTTTTTCAAAGGAAGACATGGATAAAGATACCTAATTGTTGAGCATCAAGATCTATAGAGATAGATCAAGATACTTGATGAGACTTTTAATGAGTACATATCTTGACAAGTTTTTGAAAGAGTTCAAAATGGATCGGTCAGAGAAAGAGTTCTTGCCTGATTTGTAAGGTGTGAAGTTGAGTAAGACTCAAAGCTCGACCACGGCAGAAGAAAGAGAAAGGGCAAATGTCGTCCCCTATGCCTTAGCCATAGGCTCTATATTATGTCATGATGTGTACCGCACCTGGTGTGTGCCTTGCCATGAGTTTGTCAAGGGATACAAGAGTGATCCAATAGTAACTAAAGGACTAAGGATATGTTTCTCGATTACGGAGGTGATAAAGAGTTCGTCATAAAGAGTTACGTCGATGCTAGCTTTAACACCAATCTGGATGACTCGTAGTAGCAATCTGGATACGTATAGTGGAGCAGCCATTTGGAATAGTACCAGGTGGAGTGTGGTAGCAGTGTTTACAGTTTGACATAGAGATTTGCAAAGTACACACGGATCTGAATGTCGTAGACCCATTGACTATAAGACCTCTCTCACATGCAAAGCATGATCGTGCCCCAGAACTCATTGGGTGTTAGATTCATAACAATGCAAATCACATGGTGATGTGAACTAGATTATTGACTCTAGTGCAAGTGGGAGACTGTTGGAAATATGCCCTAGAGGCAATAATAAAATAGTTATTATCATATTTCCTTGTTCATGATAATCATTTATTATCCATGCTATAATTGTATTGATCGGAGACTTAGATGCATGTGTGGATACATAGACAAAACCATGTCCCTAATATGCCTCTAATAGACTAGCTCGTTGATCGTAGATGGTTAAGGTTTCCTAGCCATGGACATGAGATTCCATTTGATAACGGGATCACATCATTAGGAGAATGGTGTGATGGACAAGACCCAAACTGCAAATGTAGCATATGATCGTGTCAGTTTATTGCTACTGTTTCTGCATGTCAAGTATCTGTGCCTATGACCATGAGATCATGCAACTCACTGACACCGGAGGAGTGCCTTGTGTGTATCAAACGATGCAACGTAACTTGGTGACTATAAAGGTACTCTACAGGTATCTCCGAGGGTGTCTGTTGGGTTGGCATGGATCAAAATTGGGATTTGTTATTCCATGTGACGAAGAGGTATCTCAGGGCCTACTCGGTAATACAACATCACAACAAGCCTTGCAAGCAATGTGACTAAGTGTTAGTCATGGGATCTTGTATTACAGAATGAGTAAAGAGACTTGCCATTAACGAGGTTGAACTAGGTATGGAGATACCGACGATCGAATCTCGGGCAAGTAACATACCGAAGAACAAAGGGAACATCATACGGGATTAACTGAATCCTTGACATAGAGGTTCGACCAATAAAGATCTTCGTACAATATGTAGGAACCAATATGGGCATCCAGGTCCCGCTATGGTTATTGACCGTACAGGTGTCTCGGTCATGTCTACATAGTTCTCGTACCCGCGGGGTCTGCACACTTAAGGTTCGGTGATGTTTCGGTAGTATAGAGTTATGTATGGTGGTGACCGAAGGTTGTTCGGAGTCCCGGATGAGATCTCGGACATCACGGGGATCCCCGAAATGATCCGGAGGTAAAGGTTGATATATAGGAAGTCCTGTTTTGGTCGCCGGAAAAGTTTCGGGCTCATCGGTAGTGTACCGGGAGTGCCGGTAGTGTACCAGGGGACCATCGGGAGGGGTAATTTGACCCAAGAGGCTACATGGGCTGTGGGAGGATGAATACCAGCCCTTAGTGGGCTGGTGGAAGTCCAACAAAGGGCCCATGTGGCTGGGAAGAAAAGTCCTAAGAGAAAAAGGTGGAAAAAGGCAAAAAGGCTAAATAAGGAAGGAGTCCTAGTCCTACTAGGATTGGAGGAGGATTCCTCCTCTCCTCCTTGCGCAACAGGACAAAGGGCTGGCCCTTGTGCGCCCGCCTCCTCCCTCTCTCCTCCTATATATAGTAGAGGTTTTGAGGGTTTTGAGACACAGAAAAACAGCCACGTGCTGCCTCTCCTCTAGACCGTAGTTTCTCCTCTAGATCGGTTTTCAGCGGTGCTTAGGCGAAGCCCTGCTGGAATAGCTCCACCACCATCGCCTCAACGCCGTCGCGCTGATGGAGAACTCATCTACCTCTCCGCTGCCTCTTGCTAGATCAAGAAGGCGGAGATTGTCATCGAGTTGTACGTGTGCAGAACGCGGAGGTGCCATCCGTTCGACGCTAGATCGGAAGGACCGTGAGCAAGATCGCGAGAAAGATCGTGATGAGATCGCGGGACGGATCATGATGAGTTCGTGGGACGGATTGTGATTGGATCGCGGGACGGATCGGGATGAGATCACGGGACGCTCGGCGATTTGGATCGTGAAGACGTTCGACTACACCAACCGCGTTTCTTAACGCTTCCCGCTTAGCGATCTACAAGGGTGTGTAGATCCACTCTCCCTCTCGTAGATGCTCATCACCATGGATAGATCTTGCGTGTGCGTAGGAAATTTTTTGTTTCCCATGCAACGTTTCCCAACACCTCTTTCTTGGGAGCAATTTCCCTTTTACTGATCAAATTATTTCCTTTCCTTTTCCTTTCTTTTGCATCAGAAATGATGAAGTTTGGTTATCCAATTCATAGAGCTTCACGCGCGCGCATTCACATGCTCTATTTCCCAACAATTGGCCATTTCCCGATTTGGAAGCCATAGAGAATGAAGTGGAGGGTTAATTACGGTGGGTCCACCCTAAATTCAAGGGGTGATAATTTTTCCCATGAAGAAAGAAGTGGGGCATGGGGTGGATCACATGCATTTAATATCAAGAATAATGAGATGGAGGAGATTATGTTGGAAAGGATCCTTATTGCGGCCTGCCGAGTGGTTCGCGCGTTGGCACGCACGTTCGTGAATGAGAAATATTTTGAACGAGAAATATTGTATTCAGTCAGCAACACCTTATATAGAGGAATGTGAAAGGCATCATGTTTGATATGGACTATGTCATTACTTGCACATTGACATGCTTTAGTACTTAAGCACTAAATAGCTTAAGACCAATCAATCTATATAGAAGTGTGATTGTTGAGCCTGTATAATATATGCTAGATTGGTTGCAAGAAAAGGCCCTTACAAAAATACAGAGGGTAAAATATATGCTAGATTGGTTGTTGAACCTGGAGTGGTGAAGATGAGGTGAGAGCGCTGAGACATACATAATTTGAGGTGCTGATTCCCTTCAAACTGGATGACTACTCCTAATCCTACATGGATTTTCGTTGAATCTTCTCACTTCTCCCGTGCAACATCATCAAAGATTGCATTCCCATGCAGTAAATTCCTAGCCTTGGAGCTGCAGCTCATGTTTAGCCACTTGAATGTTTGTCAATTGCACTACATCGAGTTGTTCAGTGGAGTTTAAGACCTCTAGCTTAGTCACATTGATGATAACATTACCTGCTGCAAAAACCTATGAAAGTGTGTTTACTTTTCTGCAAAATAGAATGACATTTAGAGCCTCCCATATACACCACAAAAGGTTATGGAGCATAGTAGGTTATATTAGCGGATGTCCAGATGTTAGCAAGGCATGAATCATACTAGTAAGGGAGCTATGATGAGTAGCAAATAATTCAGTTCAAATGAAGCAAAGAAAATAGAACAATGCTGCTTTAGAAAAGGACATATGAAAAGCATATGCATTTCATGTTCTTTATTACAATATCTAGAGCAACATTCTTTAATGTGTTTGGACTGAATACTTGCCCTCTTTCCTATCGGGAGCGCTTTCCTGAGGAGCCTCCAAGAAAATGCTTGTACCCTTGGCACCATTTGTTTATCCTATCGGGGAATGGTTCGTAGATGAATAATTTTTGGGTGCTACGTTGGCGGAAGTTGGAGAGTTTTGAAACAATGCTTGTATGCACTTTTGGATGTGCAAGTTCCTGCAAGGGTTAGTTTCGAAACCAGTGTAACTTGACGAACTGCATGAAATATACGTGTTTGAAGAATTGCATTGGCTATTTCAGAACTAAATAAAGAAGTGATTAGGTTAGCATTCCAAGTATTTTAACCTGAGAATGAAAGGTATTTAACAAGAGCATGATAGGAGAAAGGTTGTTGTTATATTTTGAGATGCCCACAAATGGTCTCCCAACCTGTAAATGAGGGTGAACTCCAGACTGAACTCCTCAATTTGGTAAGATGAAGCTGAAAGCATAAGACGTTTCACCTTAACAATCGCAAACCAAAAGGAAGACTTTGGGACATTTGAGCAGGCTCTCCAAACAGATGTATCATGGTGATATTGTGCCTTATGAATCTGCACTAGATGACCCAACGGCTCCTTTCCAATCTCCAACTTGTTAGTATTAGTCCTTGGTTGACTACTTCCAAATTTTGAACACCAAGACCACCAATATTTGTTGCATTGCAAATATCGGCACAAGACCTCATACATAAGCTCTTAGCGGTATGGTCATATTGTACACGTGTCCACCAAAAATTCCTAATGATAACCATTAGTTTAGCGATGAAATTTTTGAAAAAAAATAATGTTGGACACGTAATACAGAAGAATGAAAGACAAAACATATTTTTTGAGAGTTAATCAAGCTGCATGAGATAGTCTATTGGTTTTGTATGTACTAAGCTCGGATTTGAATTTATCGTGCACAAAATTGTATGGTGTTGGTCTATCCTTACAAGGCAAAACAAGGGGATGACCTAGATGGAAAAAAGATTCATCGATGTTTTCTCCTGGAAAGATTGTTTTGATATCTTGCTTAACCTGCGAATGAACATTTCTACAAAATAAATTTCCAGATTTACACCATTTTGTAGTTTGCCCAGATTCCCGACAGAAATGGTCTAGAAGATTGAAAATAGTGCTAACGTCCTACACATTATCTTTACCACAAATAATAAAGTCTTCCACAAACAACAAGGAGAGAATTGGAGGACAGTTTTGTCTAAGGGAAATATATGTGAGGTTATTGACTTCTTGATCATCATGAAGCAGCAGAGATACTTCACTCACTGCCAGAACAAAAAGATATGGCGAAAATGTACAACCCTGTCTTATTCCTCTACCGCTCTTAAACTTCACAAAAGATTGACCGTTGATAATGACAAATAAAGTCGATGAAGAAATGCATGTGTGTATAGGTTTTATGAAATGATCATGACAACATTTATGAGTGAGAGCCGGAACAATGAATTGCCACTCTATTCGATAAAAAGCCTTTGTTGGATCAATTTTAGCATAAATTCAAAGATATTCCAAGAGGATAAGGAATAAATGGCCATAAATTTCTTGTGCAACTATAGTATTATTGCTAATGTGTTCACCATTGATAAAAGCTTGCTGCAAGGGATTGATGTAATCCGGCAAGTGCTCTTTCAATCTGTTGGCTAGAGATTTAGAAATAATTTTGTAAATGACATTTCACAGGCTTATGCGGGTATAAAATTAGCAGGCAATTGGAAAAAAAGCTTCTTGGAAATGAGGGCAATTTGAATATCATTGAGATGAGGTGGTAAAACACTTGTAGTGTAGAAGTTTCTTACGAGATTCCATGATACTTATTTGTTACTATGTCTATTCCATAAAGACGCATGTTGTCCTGGAACTTTAGATACTTCCTATAAAAGTACAAGGCATACATATATGATCCAGACTGCAAGTTACTTACGTATTACTTTTCTCGCCTCATTGATGACGTGTCAGGAAAATCTCTTTTATATATTTTTTCCCCACGGGCAGAGAACATTTAACTGAAACAAACCTATGCTCTGACTTGATTGAAGTGCAATCCTGATGTTAATAGTTGAGATTTCCCTTTTTACTAGAAGATATTATCTGAATTAATGTTTTATGGGTAGCCCATGCATCCACCATCCTTCCTTAGTTTAAATATGGTCCTCCATTATAAAGAAGACACTCTACTACCTTTCCAGCTTAAGCCTCAACCCTTTCTTAACTTTTCCAGGATGGCATGGGAATCCAAATAGTAGAACTATGGCAACTAGGAGCAATTATATGTGTGCAACATGCATACTGGGAATGAGAGGGATCAAGAAACATGTCCTCTCCACTTATCAGTGGCTCAATGCCTCCCTGGGACATTGGTTATGGCAATCTCGAAGGAGAAGCAACCTATGAAGTATCCATCTAAGATGGTTGTGATTCATCAATGTGCCCATGCGAATCTAGACTGCAGCTAGTCCTTGCAAAGGGGGAGGGGGGTCATAGGCAGTGAAAAGTGTAGAGATTTTATTCGAGCATAAAAGAAAGATAGACATGTAAATAGGGATGAGTGTGTCTTTTATTTTCTATCATTCAAACCTCGAGAGAGATTAGTGCATCTCTAGTCGATCATTTTTAAGTTATATTTGACAATATTTATCTGTTTTAGGGGATTAAGGCCAAGAAAAATGACCCCTCAAACTGTAAAAGTATAGTTCTGATCCTTTAGAAGTTTCCTCTAAAATAGATAAGTCGGACATCTTGACCATCAACGTAGCCTACTTCTAGTCCGTTGATGATGATTGCGCCAAAGCCGCTCAACTCAAAGTCGGGAACAAGCATGTATTCGATGAGCGCCTCAAGGAGGACGGGGACGAGATGACATGGAGCCGGCCCACTGTCAATGACACTGAGACTGGCCCCTCCCGCATGAGGGTTAGGGTGATCAGAATCTCATCCTCCAACTCGGGCTCAGACTCGGGCTTTGATTAATATCTTAAGCACGGCAAAAAGTTGCCACAAGATATTGCTTTTGTTTATAAAAGGAGGAAGAACCCCAGCCTCTGCATCTAGGCGATGCATGCAACCACTTTATTGATTATTCACAAAACACCTTACAAAGCAATACAACAGTAAGTATGAAGCCACCGTCTACGCAACTTCTGTCGCTACTCCTATTTAGTTAATGAAGGGATGATGATAGTCTGGGCCTAGTACCAAACAGACCTCACAGCCAACCCTAACATCTATGATCTGAGGCCCCAACCAAGCCACATGCCGACTATGGGGCACCTATTGGAAATATGCCCTAGAGGCAATAATAAATTAGTTATTATTATATTTCCTTGTTCATGGTAAACGTTTATTATCCATGCTATAATTGTATTGAATGGAAACATAGATACATGTGTGGATACATGGAAAACACTATGTCCCTAGTATGCCTCTAGTAGACTAGCTCGTTGATCAAAAGATGGTAAAGGTTTCCTAGCCATGGACATGAGATGTCATTTGATAATGGGATCACATCATTAGGAGAATGATGTGATGGACAAGACCCAAACTACAAACGTAGCATATGATCTTGTCAGTTTATTGCTACTGTTTTCTGCATGTCAAGTATATGTTCCTATGACCATGAGATCATGCAACTCACAGATATCGGAGGAGTACCTTGTGTGTATCAAACGTCACAACGTAACTGGGTGACTATAAAGGTGCTCTACAGGTATCTCCGAGGGTGTCTGTTGAGTTGGCATGGATCAAGACTGGGATTTGTTACTCCGTGTGACGGAGAGGTATCTCGGGGCCCACTCGGTAATATAACATCACAATGAGCCTTGCAAGCAATGTGACTAATTGTTAGTTGCGGGATCTTGTATTACGGAACGAGTAAAGAGACTTGCCGGTAACGAGGTTGAACTAGGTATGGAGTTATGTATGGTTGTGACCGAAGGTTGGTCGGAGTCTCGGATGAGATCCCGGATGTCACGAGGAGCTCCGGAATGGTCCGGAGGTAAAGATTCATATATAGGAAGTCCCAGTTTCGTCGCCGGAAAAGTTCCGGGCTCATCGGTAGTGTACCGGGAGTGCCGGTAGTGTACCGGGAGACCTCCGGGAGGGGTATTTCGACCCCAAGGGGTCCATGGGCTGTGGGAAAGTAATAACCAGCCCTTAGTGGGCTGGTGAGACAGCCACATAAGGCCCATGGCACAGGGAATAGGTTTCGTAAAGGAAAAAGGTGGAAAAGGCCAAAAAGGAGCAATCCTAGTCCTACTAGGATTGGAGGAGGAGAGTCCTCCTCTCCCTCCTTTCCTTGGCCGACTCCAAAGGGTGGTGCCTTGTGCGCCAGCCCTTCCCCTCCTCTCCTCCTTTATATACTAGTGGATTGGGTGGTTTTTGGACAGAATTTCTGGCCACGTGCTACCCGTTCCACCGGTGCATAGTTTCTCCTCTAGATCGGTTTCCGCAGTGCTTAGGCGAAGCCCTGCCGGAATTGCTACACCACCATCACCGGAGCGCCGTCATGCTACCGGTGAACTCTCTCTCCCCTTCACCTCCTCTTGCTGGATCAAGATGGTGGAGATCGTCATCAAGCTGCACGTGTGCTGAACGCGGAGGAGCCGTCCGTTCGGCGCTAGATCGGAAGGACCGTGATCGAGATCGCGAGACAGTTCGTGATGAGATCGTGGAACAAATCGTGATGAGTTCGCGGGACAGATTGTGATCAAGATCGTGAGACGGATCGTGATCAGATCGCGGGACGGATCGTGATGAGTTCACGGGACGGATCGTGATTGGATCGCGGGACGGATCGTGATGAGATCGCGGGACGCTCGGTGATTTGGATCGCGAAGATGTTTGACTACACCAACCGCGTTTCTTAACGCTTCCCGCTTAGCGATCTACAAGGGTACGTAGATCCACTCTCCCTCTCGTAGATGCTCATCACCATGGATAGGTTTACGTGTGCGTAGGAAAATTTTTGTTTCCCATGCGACGTTCCCCAACAACACCCACCGGTCCGGCGCACACACAGAGGCTGTCATCGCCACCTGCCACTAATCCATCTTTAGAGTTGTACTGACGCATTAACCTTGCTTGGTCTACCTATCGTCGATGCCACCACGACCCCAGACAACGCCACCATCATGCGCTCGTCCATCAATACACGCCCAACAGCGAGAACCCTCTGCTCCATGCTATTGAGATCCGTCGTTGCTGACGTGTTAGATGCAACGCAGCTCCTTCTTCGCGAACACCACCTAAGCATGTAGATCCTTCGTACTCTCAACAGAGCTCGAAGGCCCCTGACGACACCTCCAGGTTGGCCACAATACGAACAACATCACTGCCGCCAAATCCGGAGAGGATTGAAGGTTTTCACCCAGCAGGAGATCGGGGTGGGTAAACTGGGCCCACAGCTATGACTTCATGAAGGAAAGGGGCACCCATGGGCGACGCCGCCACCGGGGTGGCCAGACCGACCAAAGTTTCCCCTAGACCCAAGGTACACCACCATGGCTGACCATCACTAGAGCCTGTAGCCGAAAACCACCGGGACGACGAGAGAGGCAGCAGGAGAAAGGGGACCTCCAAATGTGACGCCGCGGCCGCCCCTAATCAGTCTGCCATCATGGCCGCCATTGGGTCACTGGCTGGCCGCCACGACGTCGTGGGCCAGATCGGCGCCGCCACTATCAATCGGGGCCTCATCCTCGAGAACAGAGACCCCACGCATCCCGATCTCAAAGTGAGACAACATGCCTTCGTCGCTGCCATCGCATGCGTGGGCTTAGCCTGGCGCCGACCACCGACGGCGGCGGAGGGGAGCGGGAAGGAAGAGGGAGACCGGCGGCGGAGAGTTGGGTCCCCTCGGTCGCTCGCACAGTGGGCGACGGAGTGGAAGGGTGTGGTAGGGAGGGGAGGTCTACGAGATAGTACATGGACTGTTGGCAATGTAACCACAAATCTAGAATAACATTTTCAAATCCATGCTGCCACACAACTATTGCCACGAGCGATCATTAACCCCTTCTCTCACGTCTCACCTGGCTACATAATTTGCAAATACCACTTTTTTTATTAGATGCAGAGTCATTAAATTGAATCACACTTTTTGTTGATTGGAGTTGAATTGATGGAACAAGCAGGAGCTATACCAATTAATCATAGTAGGGATAAGTTTTACAAACTACCGATAGCACCAAGAAAAACAGAGGCCTCAAAAGAAGAAAGATAACAGTAGGCTACTGCCTCGATGTAAACAGTGATGACACAACAATTGCAATCTTGAAGGCCACGTGGCACCTGCAACAGTGGATGGTGGAGGTGATTTTGTTTGGACAATTTAGCACGTCGTTGCGTCCACAAATTTGAGAGGGTGCATGAGGCTATAAAGTCAATTATGGCGCTGATCTTCAGTACAAACTCCAAAGTCCGAACACACTGTCTTCCACCACCTTGGCAAATCCGTGTTAGGTGTAGAGGCCAGTGTGAGTTGGGGACAATGGAGCAGATCACTCATGTGTAGCCAAATCTCTTTGAAGACACGGAAATTAAGGCCCAGGTACGACCGTACGACACATACTCTAGGGCATGATAGCCCAATTTATGGACAAATTGCTAATGTGCTCACCAAGCTTCCTCGGTCTAAGCATGTCCAGAACCTATAAAGGAGGAAGCACTGCATTGTAGTCCACTTCTTGTAGCATGTAATTATGTGATCCAAACCGTATCAGCAGCCAAACCAACAGGAACTAGTTCGAGGCTCCCGAACGAGAGTGGAGTGACAATGACGATGGGTTGGATCGATGCACCCATTGTGAAATATGAATGGGAGGCATATGAAAACACATCATCCAGAAAAAACAGTCTAGGCGTAGAGGACAGCAAACGATCTGTTCCGAGGAGGGAAGATAGAGGCAACACTTACGTACTCGATGAGTAATGCATCATAATAGTACATGTGTGTGCATCCCGCTAGCAACGACGAGCAGGGGTAGAGTGAGAAGAGTGGGAGGTGGAGGTAGAAAAGATTGAGAGGGTGTGTGGTCGGATGGTGGTATCCGTAGGTTGTTCTGCAGTGATTCCTACGGATCCACGACAGCAGGGATCATCAAAAGACTTTGCGAGGTTTCATCTCTTGATTCGGTGGATGACTTCAATGATAGGTTACAAATTTTGGACGATGACTTGACAGAGACGGATGTTTTTGGAGTAACGCCTGAGGTAGGGGTACGCTACCTTGTGCTTTACCACCTGCCCACTCTGGCTTTAGTAAACAAAAGAATAAGAAAACGAGGAGGTGCCTTGTTCCTCGGTTTTTGGAAAATCTCTACTTTCGAATTGTCTGTTTATCCATGGGTTCTCTTCTTTCATAGTAGGCTCCAAAGCAGGGTATATATGAGGGGTATCAGGACCCAGTGACAGGAGAACCCCCGGCTGCCACTAAATGCATAAGGTTGATGGCACAAAACAGTTAGTTAAAGATAGGACATGATTTCTTTGTTAAAAAATTCGTACATGAAGTAAACCTGCAGAAGATGCAACGTTGATCCATCGATCCAGAAAATATATTAAGAAGATGGTATCTTAATAAAATTATTGATTGATGCATACGAATACCAATCAACAACTGTCCAAGAAATATACCGTTTCATAAAACATTACAAAAAAGTAACGTAAATGGCATGGTAGACCAAAGGAAAAGAGAAGAATCTGCACATAACAAGAAATAGTTATTTGTGTTGACAACACAAAACTGTGGTACACATTTATATTTTCACTATATATAGGAAATGTGCTACACACATGACATAAGAATATGCACAAGATACGTAGAAATCTATGTATGAACCTATTATCTACTTAAACAAGATGTGAGAAATTATCACGTTAAGAAACAAAAATATTAAGGAATCATGACTGCATTTTCCATCACTATAATCATTTAACAAGTAAAACTGTATTTTCCGTCATAATAATTTGACAAATACTCTATATTTTCTAAACATAAATGTACTCATACTACCTAGAAATAACACTGATAGTGCAATTTGGTAAGTCTGCATCAGTTTATGGTTGAAAACTAATCAAAGCTCATATGTCTACAAAATAATGTTTTGAATGCATGGGACCCAAGACATATATTTATTGGTTAAACTTGTCTCCATGATTCCCATGATCTACAATGCAACATTGTAGGCTGCGTGTGTAAAACTGATGTGTGGTTCTTCAGGCATGCTTAACCATCTTCATGCTTAGCCAATGCAGATAGACATACACGATTATCGGAGGAAGTGTCAAGGGCACAAGTAGAAAGTAATGCCTCGTAAGTCAATGATCAAAGCAAATGGTATTAACTTCCAGCTAAGTTTATAAATTCCATCAAATGGTTTGTGGCAGCTAATTGAAAATTTCTTAATCAAACATCAGATATAGAGAAAAATAAAAAATAATTTCATGATCATTTATTTTGTTTTGAGATTTCTTCCCTGTCATTTTGGATGGCAGGCGGAAGCGGCTTCTTGTAACGCGGAAGCATTTGGACACAACGGTGATGTGGAAGAATCCCACAAATAATACAATGCTAAATGCAACAAATATTGACCCCTTCAGTTGATCTCTAGACA
Organism: Hordeum marinum; assembly: GCA_022496015.1. NCBI lineage: Eukaryota > Viridiplantae > Streptophyta > Magnoliopsida > Poales > Poaceae > Hordeum > Hordeum marinum. The sequence continues at coordinate 510,043,688 of CM039674.1, read as the reverse complement.
AGTGTATCATCTTTTCGCCTTCCTTGGGTAAGATTGAACCTCCGATCCTGCGAAGACTCTAAACAAAAGGAGTGAATTAGTAAATTTGTAATTTTCAACCGAGAATGGTTTAATCAGTTTGTTACAAATTTCAGGATTTCTGAGAGCATGACTCAAAAGAGCTTTTGATAAGAGAAATTGACCGGTGCTACACTAAGCAAATAACACATAATATAACAACACACACTGAGTTACGCACCACTGTTTCATTTTTAACAAAGACATAAAAGTTCTTGAAGCAAGCGAATAATGAATGGACGAATAGTTTCGTACTTGATCAAATGACCAGGCCGGGTGATTTCTTGTCGCACAAGTACATGCAAACTTGTAGCTTGCGTCAAGGACTTCCGTCTCCTGAAGGAGACCATGGAGTCGTGGCCGTGCCTGGTCTTGAGGAACGGTGGCGCGCGTGGACGTGGCTGGCTAGTTTCGGGGGCACATCCACCTCGTCGGCTACCATGGATCTTGCCCGTCCCCGACCATGCCAGACCCCCCTATGCCGCGCCGCCGGAGCAAGCAGGAACTGCGCCAGCCGCACATGGGGAGGGAGTTGCCGCTGGCTTCCACCATGGGAAATGAGAGGACCCGATTGCGTTTTTTCAGGGATCTTTTTGTGAAAAAATATTGTATCGGGATGTAATTGGCATTTCTATTTCTCACGTCACCCAGTCCAACAGGACCCACCTATCATAATTGTTCTCAAAACGGCATAAGTGACAGACTATTGTTTTTTTGCAAAAAAATAGCCTCGGAATTAGTGTTTTTTGGCACAAAACTTTACAAGTGCGGTTTCTATAAACCTAGCCATCAATGTCGATGTTTTTTGCAATTGACTCTACCTCTCACTCACAACAATGTTGTTCTCTTGCAGGGTCATGCCTACTAGTAATGTTTGATGGCCCAACATGAATCATTAGCCTATTATCTAAGTCCACTACATCTTCTAAAATATACCTTTCCTCTATTTTCCTCCGATGTGAAACCATCAAACCAAAACACCTAAATATTGAGATCTTATATTGTATTAGATGATATATTGGTTTTGTTTGTGGTTAATGGATGGATAGCTAATGCACTCAACAACCTTGTAGATGTAAGCATGCCCCCCCCCCCCCCTTATAAAGGATGCATTGCCTCTGTAGCCTCCTAGCTATCTTATCGGACAATGCTACCAGCCAATCTAAGTTGAAGGTAATCAAGGCTCGGAGAGAGAGAGAGAGTCAGAGCAATTACCAGCATGATGGATTCTTATGGTGCAATACGTCCTGAACGGAAATTGTATTGAAATACATCAGAGGACTCAATCTTTATGGATGTAGAAACAACTCAACACCGCTGGTTTGTGAGTCGAAGAGGAGACATTAGCAATGTAGCATAAGATCGAGGTGTTTGGAAGTACCCTTTAGAAGAGCGTAGATGCTGATGAGTGGCAGCTCAGTTGGGTAGAGAAAGGGAGCATGGCGGGTGGGCAAAAAGGGATAGTGGATGTGGGTGCCGGCTTCCCACGGTCTGTTTGCCATGGGGGCAAAGATGTGGACTAAGACGTAATACATCCTAAGGTAAAATCGTAGTTTCTTGCATCAGGAGGTTTGTTGACTCCACAATGACTTGTCAGAGAAATTCTTGGTTTTCCAATAATATGTAATAAAAAATATAATACATTATTATCAAGTATTCTGTAAATTCCTAATTTCAATAGATGTGTTCAATTTTTTTTTTGCCTTCGTATAGTATAATAGTTGTAGTCGGGAATAAAACGTAAAAGCTAGAATGACATTTTCAAACTCATGGAGAAGTGATGCATCATGAATTTTAAAAAAAATCTTGAAGGCTATGGAACAGTCAATTCAGACTTCCACTAGACCATATGGTCGGACGTTAAAATGACTTGAAAACGTACAATCCAATAGTTTGAAATGATACATGAATGAAACCTCCGGTTCAGGATGACATGACAGAAGGCTCCTATCCAGCCCTTTCATCGTATGGAAAATGCTAACTACAAGTTTGGTCTAGCTAGCACGGAACCGCTGCCAGAACCACCACCACAGTGCCTTCATGCTGCACTAACTTCAGGATTTTTCTTAGATGTAGAAACCCCGAGTATAGATACACCGCTCTAAATTTCTATTGTTCTATATGATTTGATTATTTCAGGGGGGAGACTAGTATAGGATCAACCTTTAGGTGAGATGGTAGGATCAAAACAAAAAATTCATATTTAGACAATGCGAAAATTCCTGTTTTTTTTACAACATGCCTGCAGGGCACGTCTACAACTAAAAAAAAACAGCTCAAAATGCGATCTACATTTCAAGATTCAAAAAGGACAAATTCGACTGTGAATAGAGTCAGCTTTGGGTGAATAGTATTTGACACTATTCACATCTAATTTTGTCATTTTTTTGGTTCTCTTAGCGTAGTTTGAATTAGGGGCTGAAACAATTTCAGGTTATACATCAAACATATGGATGTGTGTCTGCAAATATTTTCATATTTTTTAAAGATGTTTTGTGTCTTCAAAAATATTGATCTCGCCTGAAGGTTGGTCTTCCCGTTTATTTCAGTTTGGAGGTTATTGATGAATGGATAAGATTAACAACCTAGCACAGAACAAAATGTAAAATAGAGGCTATGAAGAAGAAAGATAATAGTATGCTATCCTATCAATGTCAACAGGGGTGACGTGTCATTTGCCTTGAAGGACACATTCGACTGCGAGGGGCAGGAGGTGGTGTCACCGAAGATTTTAGCAGTTTGCTATACTTGCGCAAATTTCATATGTTGTATGAGGCTGTAATGTTGATCACAACTTTGGTTTTCAGTTCAAGCTCCAAACGCACCATCTCTCATTAGCCTGGCATATCCGTGTTTAGTGTAGAGACTAGGGCGAGCTAGGGGCAGTGGAGCAAAGGCACACATATGTAACCAAGTCTCTTTCGAGGAACGCCAATTAAGGCTCCGGTATGACATAGACTCCAAGGTTTGGTAAGAAAATGAATGGATGAGTACCTAATGTGCTCACCAACCTTTCTTAGCCAAAGCACGACCGGTACTTATAAAGGAAGCATTGCTCTCAGCGGTCTCTTGTAGGCTGTAACTATGTTATGAGGATTGTAGTAGCAGCTAAACAAACATGAGCACGGTCGAGGAGAGAGAGAGAGAGAGAGAGAGAGACGTGACAATGAATGATGCGTTGGGCGACACAAGCCGTTATGAAATATGAATGGGAGGCATATGGAAACAACTCATCTCGAGAAATCATATGGAACGTCGACGGACATGAAAAACGAGCATTTTCGAGGAGAGAAAGCAATCACAACGCTAACTAGCTTGCGGAGGAGCCAAAATAAGAAGACGACGGTGCAGGTGTGTCGCAGGTGAGAGATATCTTCGCGGCGACATGCCTCTCCTCCTCCTCAACCCCCTCAATTGGCCCAGGAGAACCTTGTTTGTGCATATTTAGAATCAGGAACAAGATTGTACAGTTACATGGGCAAGGAGGGAGAACGGGAACTTGGGGAGTGTACCTTGCCACATCATTGGTTGCTGGAATCGGTGTGCCGCTCTAGACTAACGGTGATGGTGAAGAGACAGAGAGGAAGCACGGTGATTGGGAGGCAGTTGAGATTCAGAGGGGGTGCGGTCTCCGGCTCGCCGTCAGGGCCGCTAGAGGAGAGACGAAACGTACGGGAGATAAACAGTCCAAGACAGAGAAAGGACCAACTGTCATGGAACAAGGTCATCACAGTCTACGGTTCTCTCTTATCTCCAGTTGTCCAATGTTACAACGTTCATTTTTACGGGAGTACAATTTGCAGCTTAGCATTACATATGCATCTCAAAATCGAACAAGACATTCAACTGGTCAAAAATTATGGTTGAGGTTTTGGTTGAACTTAAGTTGGAACATTTGGCCAGGAAAACAAACCAGAGTTTGACACGACACAGTGATCAGATATGCTAAGAAGTTGACAACCATCCAAACAAAAACAGATTTTATCCATAGTGGAGCCCGCCTTAATCATTCCCTGTCATCTTTAACTTGTTTTGGTCCATGTGGTAACACAAACTGTCAAGTCATCCCAAAATTTCACAATGTCAGAACGGTTGGAGTTTGGGAATAAAATCTGAAAGCTAACCCGAATGACACAGATATTGCCTCAAACATGATTACATGCATTTGAAAACAAAATTCGGTGCACAGAAGATTCACGTTTTCCCCAAAGAGCATGCAGTTTGCTGATCCTCAGATGTTAACAGCCAACCCTACATGGGAGAACGGAGACACAGATTCACCAATCCCGCAACTGCAACATTCAAGTTTCAAGATGACGTGACCAAAAGACTGCTTTGCGATCCCACACCCTGTTATCAAGACACAATTCTACGTTTCAGCACCTAGTTAGTCAACTCCATGATGGCGCTGACAATGTCGCCATCCGCAGACTTTAGCGCTTTCACGGCCCTGGATCTCGACACGGCTGTCTGCGTCATCACCAGCTCGACGTCCTTCTTGTCAATGCCAGTGTCGTCGACCTCCTCATCGTCCTGGGCTGCTGCCACGGACTGCTCGCCCTTCGAGATGACACTGCTTGGGCCCAGCGCCTTGAATTGCTCCGCCGCTTGTGTCTGCAGCTCACTGCTGGGGTCCTCGACAGTAACCTGCCCAAACATGACGTAGGTGTCTGACTGCGAGCTCTTGAAGACGTCTGGCATGGAGAGGACATACATAACCTGCAGTTATGTGGAGCAGTTAAGAAAATGCAACGAGCATCCCAGAATATAATTATGCCACAGGGAACAATGGCCACAAGTGGTCAAGATGCTCACGGTCTTGCTCTTCTTGATAGTTACACGGCTCACACCAGTAATGGCCTTCATGCCAAGCTTCTCCACGGCTTTCCTGCTCTTCTTCTCACTCCTACTCTGCCTAGATCTTCCACCAGCATCACCTCCTAGTCCTGGAGAACACAGATGTATATTGCCAGATTTTCAAAATTTTGCGCTAGACCAGAATTCTACAACTAGACATAGTTAGGGTAAGATACAAACGATTGGCTACTCGTATAATGGAAATTCCAAAATCACTTCATACTAAATGCATTAAAATGGTTCACCTACCAGGATTATTATTGGAAAAGCAAGATTTTACATTCAGGATTTGCTCCTATCAAACCACAAAGGGATAGCAGTGTACGGAAAGAACAGAATATTCGAGTGTACAAACTGGTCAGTGACTAATCTTCAAATAATAACAGGTAAAAATGAACCAAAATGGGTAAATACAGAGTTTGCATCATATTGGGGAACAGGTCAGACAACAATTTATTAATTATGATAATGCCATAATTTAGTCCAATAGAAACAAAATAATCCAATTGATTCAGGGGTTGAAAAACCAACATTTAATCTAAAAAAATGGTATGGCCAATAACTTCGGATGTTTAAATTTATGTTAGAACTTAGAAGGCAGCATTACAAATAGAAATAGGCTTGTCTGTAACTAAGCGGCTATTTGAACTGAATAGAAGGAAGAAGAACTGCAGAATTTCATCATACCCTCAACGTCATCGTCATCTTTTTCATCGTCATCCTCATCATCATCTTCATCGTCGTCATCATAATCCTCAATGATAGGCTCATCTCCCTGAGAGTATGCATTACAAATGTCATATTACTTGAACATCATAACTATTAAACAGTAAGCAGCACTGCCTCAGAACAGGGGATATGCAGAGGGGGGAAAGCAGAGCATAAGCAGAAATAAAAAAACAGTAAATAGTCTACCTATCTTTCCAGCATGAAGATGTGGGTACATACTAAGTAGCATCACCACAAGATAAACAGAAATGATACTCCAAAAGCAAAAAGGATGAGTATGTACATTACAAGGAACAGTTGCCTGCATTGACAACAGAAGCTATGCTCACAAATTGGTGCAGGAAATATGCCATCCATCATATAAGCACACACAATTGCACACATGATACTTAGGTCACAACTGACTTCCAAAGCTAATTAACAAATAAAATTCGAATTTCTAATGTAGCAGCCAGCAAAGGTGACTGATTTATCTATGCTCAGTTAAAATTCCTTTCAGGTGGTGCATCCATAAGGCAAGCTGTAGCATTTCAGTTTGCAGCACCAGAGATGTGTGAGAAAGGGTAACCACAAACCGTACACAACAAGGGCAACTGACAAACAAGTCACAGATCACAAGTCCCCTAACAAGAAAGAGCAAAGGATATACTAGCATTACCAACCTCCTCTGAACCTAAACTCATAGATGCACAAGTAATCACGAATTCCGCACTTCAGCCACCTCGATGGAGGTTCATGGAGGCCCCGAGGCGTCGCCTGCTTCTCAGTGAAAAAACAGAGGATGTGCAGAAAGTTGGGCAAAGGCGCTACAAGTACCCTGAGGCTGGCCACGACACAGGTCTCCGACCAAAGCTGTGCGACATCGACGGACAAGATCTAGCGCCCTAACACCACCATAGCCACGGAACCCCCGATCCAGGGCCCGAACAAGCTAACATCGAGAGGCGAAGAATTTCGGCCGACACGGCACCAAATCGGAGAGGGCTCAGGGGAGGAGGAAGGTCGGGATGCAGGGAGGATCACCTCGATGTGGTGCTCCTCGAGCTGGGCGCGGAGCAGCTCCGCCTGCAGCTCGGCGGCCGTCATGGTCCCTGGATCTGGGTGCGGCGAGGCCGGGCGCGCGGGGTGAGACCTTGGAGGAGGGGAAAGTAAAACCCTAGCTAGGAGAAGAGAGTGCGACGCAGGGGAGGAGAGCAGAGACGCGCTGGGGGTTTTGTGGACTCTGGTCTTCCGTCGGCGTTGGCTGGCCGGCGGAGACCTCGCTGCTTGGGCCCATGGTTCGGCTCGGACTTGATAATATTTGGGCCCATCTTGGGAATGTTGTCCAGTTAGCAGTTACTCACTTTTGTCTCAAAAAAAAAAGCAGTTACTCACTTGGTAAACAATTATAAGACGTTTTAATTCACTAGGACTAGGAAGTACTCCCTCTGTAATGCTCTAAAAAGTCTTGTATATTTTTGCGGAGGGAGTACTTTTTTATATTGTTTTTCCTTTTTGTCAAACGATCCCTGCTTGACTTAAAGCCAAATGGGGAAGACCCTTTTTACGGTATCCTGTACTGCTGACCGGAGAGGGACCAGTAGGATAGACATTTTGTGGTTCAAAAATTAGGGGCGAGAGACACTCGCAGCAGATTGATCTGTCCGCCCCCTTCTCCCTGTCGTCGCCCTCCCATCGCAACTCGTCAGTCGCCGCCACTCTCTCGTGCTCCAGCATACACATGCTCCTGCGGCCGCAGCACCATAGTCGGCGTAGCTGTCATCACTATGAAGTATGAACTAGGACTCAACCAACACGACGTGGGGGTGCTCAACCATGGGAGAGCTGCATGCTAACGCCTCACGGCCGGTCAAGGGAGACCTGCGCGACGCTGCCGACCGCCCGGTCTACATGGCGGAGAAAGGGAAGTCGGGTTGTGTGCGTGCCGTGACGGCCAGAACCTTAGCGATGTCGTCGACGGATAACGGCGACCAGAAATCAAGACGCTGCACGTGCTGGGAGCGGACGGTATCCTAGAGGGCGGGCCGGGGCAGCCACAACCGTCGTAGTCTCATCTGCCCGGCACGACCAGCCGTCGTCGTGGACGAGCAGCGTGCACCTGTAGCCATCGGATGTCCGGAAGGCGGAGACGTCGTTTAGAGGTTCTAAACCTTTCCGGCCCATCCGTCCTCCGTCCTTGCTGAGGAAGGAGGCGGCGGTCCAGTCCTCGGAGGGCGAGACGGCGGCGTTGAAGTCGGCGATGCGGCCAAGCTGGGATGAGGCGACGCGTGCTGCAAGAGTGGAGACGGCGGAGTAGACGGGCGTACAGCTTCGGTTCAGGGCGTCGGCACGGACCTTCGTGAAGACGAAGACGAGGAGAGAGCAGTCGCCGACGAGCGCCAGGGCGACGGGGTCCTAGGGGAGCAGCGGTGTCGGGGGCGGCGAGTCCTCCTGGAACGCCTCGTGGCACGAGGAAAAGGGTGGGTTGGGCCACGAAAATGCTACACTTACGAAAAAAAGCTACGGGTTTTGCTTACGGGCTGATTGTGCATTGAGGCCATTGTTGCAGTTTCGGAAATATCTGCTATCAGTCCATCCCCGTGAAATCCATGCGTGACACATCAGCCCGTAAGAATATCCCGTAACCTTTTGCCCGTAAGTGTAGCATTGTTGGTTGGGCCATGTCGACACTCATGCGGGCGGGTTGAATTTTTACGTCCCAAAGTAACCTCAGACTAGTATACTGGTGTACAGAACGAACCGGTGCAAGTTATACTGCTCGTGACTCAACTTGGCAAATTGAAGCAATACAGTTCGCTCGTCAGTGTTAGATTTCAAGAATGGACCGCCCATATTTATCGTTGGGTACCATAAAAGAGCTCAATGGGGAAAACACCCGACAGGGAGGCAACAAATTAAAACATCATCAAATAGTCTTGAAGACACGTCGACTTAGTATGAGTTTAACGCTAATGTAAGTGGACCATAACATAATACACCTGAGGGGAAATAACCTTTTCATGCATCAGAAGGCTCGTCGACTCCTCAATTTCAAGTCAAACAAAAAGCTCAGTTTTCCTATACTTGAATTTCCATCATGGAAAATATAGCATACAATTCTCATTTTTTCCCCCAAATTCCATAGACTTGAAAACACGTTGAAAATGCACTCAACAACCTTGCAGATGTAAGCATGACCCATCCTGCACTGTCCCTGTAACACCACCGAAACTAAGTTGAAGCTAGTTAAGGATCTGAGGAAGTGGGAGCAATGAAAATCATGATGGGTTTTTACGGTGGAAAACGTTACGAACGGGAATCACATGGAAATACATCACATGACACAATCTATATGTATGTAGAAACACCTCTGCATCATAGATCTCCGAGTAGAAGAGGAGACGTTAGCAATCTATACATCTATCTATACTTCTATACTTGTCTATGCTTACTTGTACTAATTTGTGACTCCCTAGAAAATCCCACGTTAATAAATAATTAGGAACCGTTAATCTTACGGGACCGAATTATTACGGTCCAGATCAATCCTTAAGAATACCTAGATAATCTGATGTTAATAAAAAATTATGAACCATTAATCTTATGTGGCCAAGTTATTACGGTCCAGATCAATGCTGGAAATACCTACATTAATTGAAAATTTTCATACAAATTCTCCAAATAATAATCCCTACGTTACACTTGGGCCTGAGTAAAGAACGAACCAAGTAAAGCTTCACCTAATTCTGACCCAATCTCCCATCTCTCTCTCTCTCTCTTTCTCTCTTATTCTCATGTAAATACCATGTAAGTACTAAACTCTAACAGCCCAAGTGCACCCCTTGCCATTTTGGTCATGTATCTCTTGTGGACTTCCATGTTTTGCCTATGTGGTTTGATTAATATATTTTGCTTCATGTCATTCTTGCATCATGGCATCATAAGCATTCCTCATCATGTTGTTTTGTGTGCACAAGGGTGTGGTGATGTGTTCGTGGTGTGGTTAGAGCGTTATGTGTGTTGAGAGCAACCATGGGAGTGAGGTGTGCATGTGGAGTTAAAACCCCTTTCCCTTTTTTTGCACCAATGCAAACCCTTTTGCTCCCAATTGCTTTATGACATGAGTTTTAACTTGCCAAATAAATCTTTTAAAAATGTTCTATTGCTTAATTAAATTGTTTAGAGTGGAGTAAGTGAGCTCTTTCATTTGGTGCTGCTTTTGTCATTTTTGTCTTTTAATAAAACAGCAGGATATATTTATAAAAGTATTTAATTTGCTTTGGCTATAATGGCTAGTTATTTTTTTATTAAATAGGTGCATTTAATTTAGTGCCAAAATATATTGGTTGCTAAAAATCCTTTTATTTCCCTATGGGGCTTTTGTTGGGTTTTTTTAAAGAAAAGGAAACCTTTTGTTTTGAGAGAGAGAGAGTCCAGGGGTGATGGGCCTCATCCCCTCCCGCCGGCCAATCCTGCAGCATGCTCCCGCAGGCCCAGCCAGCCCCCGCGCGAGTTTGTCGTCCCCTAGCTCTGTACGACAGAGCACCCACCGGTGCCACGTTGTCCCCCTTCGGTGATTTGACTGCCGTCCGGCGACCTAGTTGCCTATAAGTTGTGTCCTCTGTGCCCTAGGTTATCCCCTCGAGCCATTCCTCCATTCTCCTTCCCCGCCGCCCCAGGTAAGCCGCATCCCAAGCCATCATTGTCGCCATGTCCTCGGTGCTCCGGCAGAGCTTAGCTTGTCTTTAGAGATAGCCCCCTCGCCGCGTCTCCTTCGCTCTGGTGCGCGGGAAGGGATCCTCCATGTGCTACTCTTCTTCCTCGATGGCTCGCGGGACGCCAAGGAGCGAATTGCGGTCGTCTTCTTCCCCTTCTTCACATGCGGTTCGGTTGCAGTAGTGGGCCGAGCTTCAGCCGATCGCTGTCGCCTTCCCAAGCCCCTTCCGTCGACATCTGCTTGTCCAAGGTAGGGTGGTATGGCCCCTCTCTCCTTTCCCCGTGCCCTCTTCATTGCATGCAACTGTGCGCGTAGATCCGACCATGTCACCATCGCGCTCCCGCAGCTCCGGCCAAAGCCTGCATTTTTCTGTCGTGCGATCTGTTGCGTGTTGCTGCCGGCGTGCCTATGCTCCCCTCCGTGCAGATGTCGTTGTTGCTTGCCTCGCGCCGCGCCTCGCGTCGCGCCTCGCGTCGCCATGCATGATCCCAAGCCGAGCTAGTGCTCGAGCTCAAGCACAACTCCGCTTCCGCAGCCCTACTCGTGCTCGTGCCCTGCCCCCTGCGTGTAGGTGCATTAGAACCAGGGGTTTGGAACCCCCAGGGAACCTGTAGCTCCCATCGGTGCTCCTCCGGGACGGTGGTCGCCACCATTGCCGCCAGCAACGGGTCTTCTCCTCCGTCGAGAGGAAGGCCTCTGTTTTTATGTTATGTTGCGCGCTGCCCCTCCTTCTATCAGTTGTCGTCGAGTAGCGCAGTGGTAGCCGCACCGGGGAGCGACCGAGAGGTCGTGGCTTCGATTCCCCCCGGCGCCTTTTTATTTTCGACGTGGGTTGATCTGGATCTGGTGCAGCTGCACCTGGACCCCGTGTGAGTGCGTGTATGTGTGGCTGGATCTAGTGTGGCCGTGGCGTGGATTTGTGTGTGCCTGTGTGTGGCTGCGTGTGTGCCTATGTGTGGTAGTGTGTGTGTGTGCAGTGTGTGTGTGTATGACAAGTGGACCCCGGCCCGACTTGTCATACCCACAAGGGGCCTGGCTCATTGCCAGGTGGATCCCTCCAAATTATTTGTTTTGTTTTATTTCTTGTTTTCCTTGTTTTATTTTTGTTAATAGGAATTATTCCATTTGGCATATGTCCAGATCTGGACATAGACATTTTTGGTAGTGGCCCAAATAGGAAACTTTTGACTTATAGGTTGTTTGTGTTTTTGGTGCTATTTGTAAATTGGAGTTGTGGGCAATTCATCTACAGCAACATAGGGCATGGTATTTTCTTTTGACATGATAAACTTGTATATAAGTGGGATCCAGGAGAGTACAACTACGAGGACCCAGCTCTTTGTCCCTCTGAAGAACCAATAGGCAAGATGATCGTACCCGAATCCTGACACTATTTTTGCTTTCCTAGATGTCTTTCTCTTATCGTTATATTTGCGTTACCTACCACTTGAAAGTCAAGCCTATTACATTGCCATGATAGCCTTTAACCCCTCCACTACCTAGCAAACCTTGTTTGGCTAAGTTACCGCTGCTCAGCCCTCTTATAGCGTTCTTAGATGCAGGTGCGGGTTGTTTCCATGTGATAACATAGATATCTGGAAATATCACAATATTATCCGCTATTTAATTTAACGCACATATATATTTTGGTGAGGTGGAAGGCTTGTCCTTTTGCTCGGTCTTTTGTTCCACTTTTACCGCCATAGTACTTGTTAACGGTGTTATGTTTCCATATTTTGCGCTCCTAACATGCTCTGGGTTGTTATGGGGACTCCCTTGATTATTCGTTTGAGATTAAAGCTTGTCTGGCAAGACCCAACATTGGTACTATTTGCTTAAACAACTTCATAAAAATGCATAGGGCTTTGCAACCCCATGGATAATTAATCAACAACCCGGGCCAATGCTCCTCATGAGTGTTGGTCCGAACTAGAGCTATGTCTGGGGCCAACCCGGGGCAACTCGGGAGATTTCTATCAGGCCATTGTACGATGTGCTTATTCGGTCATGTCCTGAGAACGACATACGCGGCTCTTATCAGGTTTGTCGACACGTCGGGCGATCTCGAATGTCTTGCGTGAGGAATTCCGATCTTCTTTGGGGTATCTCGAGGTGCCGGTTTCCTTTGGAATTGCCTAAGATGATCACAAGATCCGTGGTCGAGGTTATTCCTGCGGCGTGTGGTTAGTTTGTGATTGATTAGTCGGAGCATCCCTGTAGGGTTAAATCTTTTGGAAAGCCGTGCCCGCGGTTATGTGGCAACTTGAATATTTTTTTAACACCTGGTTATAGTCAACTTAAAGTAAACCCTAATAAAACCCACCAACTATGTGCGTAACCGTGATCGTCTCTGCTCGTGAACATGAGCCGACAGAGAACACAATGGGGTTATGTTTGACGTAAGTAGGTGTTCAGGATCACTTAGTGATCATTGTATTTCTCGATCGTCTTTCGTAGTACACCATATTTACATGCATGCTCGCGTAAGTTAGCCACCAAATAAATGTTTAGTGCTTGCTACAAACTCAACACTTACCCCTTCCAAACCCATAAGCTTACATAGTTTTGGTACCCGGGTTACATGATTGCTGAGTCCCCTGTGGCTCGCAGATTATAACAATACAGGTGCAGGTGTTGATGATTCCATGCCAAATGATGTGACCTAGCTCCAGTGGGAGTATGATGAAGAATGTGGCAGGATGTATGTCATGTACCCCGATGAGTAGAGAGGCCATGGTCATGATCTTTGGGGTAGCAAGGCAACTTTTTATTGCTTCTTTTCTTCGTTTGATTTCATCTGTAGGCGGACCCTGTCTTCTGTATGATGTTTGAATAATTGTGTGAACTTGTAATTTAGCTTGTGGCGAGTGTAAGCCAACTCATATACTCATCTCTTCGTACATGTATGCAATGATTACTGCACTTGCGAAATGATGAGATGCACCTCTATCCCTGTCGAGGCCCTCATGTCTAAATAAGGATAGGCACGCATCTTGGGCGTTACAAGTTGGTATCAGAGCCATACGACCATAGGAGCCCTTTGCTTGATCGAACTTGGCCGATTCGAGTCTAGTAAAACTATTTTGAGTCTAGTTATATCAGAGAGTAGGTTTCTTTTACTCATCTTCTATACTTTGGTGAGGTATTCGACTTAGGAATTTTTTATTCTACTCCTCTTCTCGCTCAATTTTTTTTAGGATCACGCGGATATTTTGGAAACTATATGATGCCGATGTGACGGAGTTCTGTCTTGGTGCCTCCTGTCTGGCTTGATTTCTTCCGGGGAGTTGAGCTCCAGGGGATTCTTAGCACGTTTTTATCATTCAGTTTTCTTAGTATCTCAAGACGGAGGATGTTTGAAATTGCTTCAATACTTATAGTGGTGACATAAGGTGGGAGTCACCCAGTACTGGGGAGGCGTCTGGGGTACTGCCATGTTTGGTATCATTGTGCTTTCGAGCATCCGAGATAGATGGAGTTCTGAAGCCTCTGGTTATGTGTTGACGGATGGATATAGTTGGAGTGTAGGGCTTGTTAGTTGTGTGAGATATTTTGCCTCCCTGTATCCCCAACACTCGATTGCATAACCAAAGAGTTCGGAAGTTCTTAGGTGGGAATTCAAGTAGCTATCTAGGATCATCTTCTTCAGATGTATGAGGGAATATACATTTGTTCCGAGCAACATTAGCTCAATACTTTTGTGGTATTGCAAGTGGCCTCAAGATCTGTTGATGTTATTCCGAACCTAAAGTATGTGATCTTACTAAATTTTTAGTTCAAATGCATGTGATGAGATTCATTGCAATTTCTTTCAACTCATTGATTCAACTTATTGCTATCATCTTGTCAATGGTATCCTAATGTTCTTGTCCATCTCCAGGATGGCTCCACCAACAAGCGGGAATCCGGGTCAGGGTGAGGAGCAGTCTGATCCTCCACCACCCCACCACCGCCCCCTCCTCTAGAAGCTTGGTAAGTTGTGATGGCCGCAACTGCAAATACTCAGATCCTGCTCAGGCTGTTGCAAGAGAGAGATCCGGGTCAGCAAGGTTATCAAGGGAATTTTCAGAATCAGCCTCAGTTCGCGACACTCAACCAGTTCCTTGCCAACCAGCCCAAGTCTTTCACCTGTTGTGAGAAGAATTTTGATGAAGATGATTGGCTCCGCAACATGAGTAAGCATTTTGAGCACAGCAATGTCAGACCATAGGATTATGACAGGTTTGCATCATTTCAGCTCAAGGGTCAGGCAGCAGATTGGTGGTCGCAAGACAAGGACTCCAAGGGTGATCGTGTTGTCAGCTAGGATGATTTCTGTCGTGACTTCAGGGCCCATCACATTCCGATGAGCTTTGTCGAGGAGATGCGTGAGAAGTTCAGGCACCTGAAGCAGGGAAGCAAGTCTGTCTATCAGTACAACATAGAGTTCCAGATTCTGGTCCTCTATGCTAAACAAGATGTTCCTGATGACAAGTCCATGATTTATCAGTTCACGGGTGGTCTCAAGGATGAGCTTCTGCCGGGTCTGGTCCTCCAAGAGCCTCGTGAGTTTGATCGGTTCCACAACTTGGCTTTAAAGGTCGAGGCAACTCAGCTCAAGTTAGAGAACTCAAGGATGTGTTCTAGGGAATCCTACTCTTCTTCTTTCAGCTCTCAGATGGTCCCTAAGCAGCAGAAGTATTGGGTTCCCGCTCCTCCTCCAATTCGTTCTCCTCAGCGGCAGAAGCAGTTCGGTGATCATGGTTCTTCCCACCCATCCAACCCAAGTTATCAGCAAAGGCCCCAGGTACCCAAGTCAGCTAATGTTCCTCCTCCAGGCAACTTCCATCCACTCTCAGAGGTTACTTGTCACAAGTGTGGTCAGAAGGGTCACTACTCAAACAAGTGCAACCAGCGGCGTCTTCTGCCTCCTCCTCTAGTCAGACCTCCAGGCAATGCTATGGTGAAGCATAATCCCAAATCAGCAAGAGTGAACATGGAGAATGCAGCCGAGGCAGAGGTTTCGTCTCAAGTGATCATGGGTAATCTCTTCGTTAATTCTATTCCAGCAATAGTGTTGTTTGATACTGGTGCATCGCATTGTTTTATGTCCCGTCCATTCTTTGCAAAGCATGAGTTTGCGTGTCCAGATCTTCTTAGGACTCTGTGTCACTTGTGTCTCTTGGGAAATTAATGAATTCCAACTGCTTGGTTCCGGATGTCTCTATCAAGATGGGAATTATTATTTTCTGGCCTCTCCAATTGTTCTCAGTAATTCACATATTGATCTCATTCTTGGCATGGATTTTCTTGCTATGAACAAGGGGTATGTTGATTGTCAAGCCAAAGAAGTCAAATTGACTCATCCTTTAGAAGACGTGATCATCTTCACTGCTCGCGATGACACGATTCGTCTCTTTGCTCTTAATGAGAAGGGTGAAATCTCAGCCATTTCTCAAACCCGGTGGTTTGTGAGTATGAAGATGTCTTTCCCGAAGAATTTCCAAGAATGCCTCCGCACCGGCCAGTTAAGTTTGTCATTGATCTCAAACCTGGAACTGAACCGGTTTGCAAGCATCCTTATAAGCTTGGCCCTGAAGAGCTGAAAGAGTTGAAGAAGCAGCTAGATGAACAAGAACGTCTGGGTTTGATCAGACCAAGTTCTTCTCCATGGGGTTGTGGTGTTTTGTTTGTGAAGAAGAAGGATGGCATGGACCGACTTTGTGTCGATTACCATCCATTGAAACAAAATTCAATCAGGAACAAGTACCCACTTCCCAACATCAATGAGTTGTTTGAACAACTAAAAGGTGCCAAGGTTTTCTCGAAGCTTGATATTTGCATGGGCTATCATCAGATTCGCATCCGTGAAGAAGATATTCCACAGACTGCTCTCATGACGAGTTTTGGCTCTTATGAGTACACCGTCATGTCCTTTGGCCTCGCCAATGCTCCTCCAACCTTCACCAGGATGATGAACTTCATATTCTCTCCTTTCAAGAATGAGTTCGTCTTGGTATATTTGGATGATATTCTCGTGTTCTCGGAGACTTAAGAAGAACATCCAGAGCATCTCCGGCTTGTGCTTGACAAGCTAATAGAGCATCTGTTCTATGCTAAGTTTTCCAAGTGTGAGTGTTGGCCCAATGAAGTGGTGTACCTTGGGCATGTGATCTTGGCCAAGGGCATTAAAGTTCACCCTCAGAAAGTTGAGGCAATCTTGAAGTGGGAACCTCCTCAGAATGTCAGGCAGCTTCGTAGCTTCCTCGGGCTTGCAAGTTACTGCAGAAGATCCGTGGAGAACTTCTCGCAAATTGCTAAGCCTCTGTCCAACCTATTCCAGAAGAATGTCAAGTATGTTTGGTCTCCTGAGTGTGATGTGGCATTCAATACGCTCAAGCAGAAACTGACTTCCGCTCCAGTACTTGTTCCTCCCGAGCAGTCAAAACCTTTTCGAGTGTTCTGTGATGCTTCCGTCCAAGGTGTTGCTGGCGTTCTCATCGAAGATAAGAAGATCGTTGCTTATACCTTGCATCAGCTGAAGCCTAGCAAGAAGAATTACCCCACTCATGATCTTGAGCTAGCGGCAGTTGTGCATGCTTTGATGATTTGGGGACATTTGCTGTTGGGTGGACAAGTTGAGGTGTACACCAATCACAAGAGCTTGAAGTACATTTTTACTCAACCCAATCTCAATCTTCGGTAGTCTCGTTGGGTGGAAATGATTGAAGACTTCAACCCAAGCATTGTGTATAGTCCTGGAAAAGCAAATGTCATTGCAGACGCGCTCAGCCGAAAGGCGTACTGCAACAGTCTTATCATGAAGCCTCTTCAACCCGAGCTTTGTGAAGCCTTCCGCAAGCTCAATGTCCAAATGATTCCGCAGGGATTTTGTGCAAATCTTCAAGTCTCTCCGACTCTGGAAGATCAGGTTCACCAAGCTCAACTTCTTGATGCGATGGTGAAGAAAGTGAAGAAAGGTGTGGCCAAGGGCATTGCGAAGTATAAGTGGTTTCGCGTTGATGACAAAGATACCTTGTTCTTTGAGGACCGTCTAGTGGTTCCAAAACGAGATCTCAGGAAGGTTATCATGGATGAAGCACACAATTCTCTCCTATCCATTCACCCAGGAAGTTCCAAGATGTATCAGGACCTGAAGAAAACCTTCTGGTGGACTCGCATGAAGCATGAAATTGCTCAGTTCGTAAACGAGTGTGATGTTTTTCGCAGAGTGAAGGCGGAACATCAACGTCCAACAGGTCTCCTTCAGCCTTTGCCTATTCCAAAGTGGAAATTCGATCATCTGGAGATGGATTTCGTCACTGGTTTTCCTAAGTCCAAGAAGGGTAACAATGCTATCTTTGTGGTTATCGACAAGCTGACCAAAGTTGCCCATTTTCTTCTGGTCAAAGAGTCTATCCTCGTGGAAGCCTCTTCACTTCCAAGTTCTGGGACAACTTTTAGACTACTATGGGTACCAAGATCCGTTTCAGTACCGCATTCCATCCTCAGATAAGTGGCCAAGTTGAGAGAGTCAATCAAATCCTTGAAGCCATGCTCAGAGCCTGTGTGATTTCTTTCGGCATGGAATGAGAAGACTGCCTTCCATACGCTGAATTTTCATACAATAACAGCTTTCAGGCTAGTTCCCGCAAATCCCCTATCGAGATTCTTTATGGCAAGAAGTGTCGTACCCCGCTCAATTGGTCTGAAACCGGTGAGCATCAAATTCTGGGCAATGACATAATCACTAAAGTAGTAGAGATGTGTCATGTCATTCGTGAGAACCTCAAAGCAGCTCAATCCCGACAGAAGAGTTATTAGGATAACAAACATTGGGATGTCTCCTTTCAAATTTATGACTTTGTCCATCTCAGGGTTTCTCCCATGAATGGTACTCAGCGGTTTGGAATCAAAGGGAAGTTAGCTCCTCGCTTTGTGGGTCCTTTCAGACTTGTGGGCAAGAGAGGTGACCTCGCCTATCAACTCGAGCTTCCTCCAAATTTCACAAATGTGCATGATGCCTTCCATGTCTCTCAGCTCCGGAGGTGCTTCAAGACTCCCGAGCGTACCATTGACCTCCAAGACATTGATCTCCAAGAAGATCTATCTTATCGTGAGCATCCAGTCGCTATTCTAGAAGAAACTAAGCATAAGACTTGCAACAAGTTAATCAAGTTTATCAAGGTGAAGTAGTCTCATCATTCCAACAAAGAAGCTACTTGTGAACATGAGGATCTTCTCCGTTCCGAATTTCCAGAGTTCTTTCGTTCTTAGATCTCGGGTCGAGATCCTCTTGTAGTGTGGGAGAGTTGTAACAGCCCGAGTGCACCCCTTGACATTTTGGTGATGTATCTCATGCGGACTTCCATGTTTTGCCTATGTGGTTTGATTAACATATTTTGCTTCATGTCATTCTTGCATCATGGCATCATAAGCATTCCTCATCATGTTGTTTTGTGTGCACAAGGGTGTGGTGATGTGTTGGTGGTGTGGTTAGAGCGGTATGTATGTTGAGAGCAACCATGGGAGTGAGGTGTGCAAGTGGAGTTAAAACCCCTTTCCCTTTTTATGCACCAATGCAAACCCTTTTCCTCTCAATTGTTTTATGACATGAGTTTTAAGTTGCCAAATAAATCTTTTAAAAATGTTATGTTGCTTAATTAAATTGTTTAGAGTGGAGTAAGTGAGCTCTTTCATTTGGTGCTGCTTTTGTCATTTTTGTCTTTTAATAAAACAACAGGATATATTTATAAAAGTATTTAATTAGCTTTGGCTATAATAGCTAGTTCTTTTTTTATTAAATAGGTGCATTTAATTTAGTGTCAAAATATATTGGTATGCTAAAAATCCTTTTATTTCTTTGCGGGGCTTTTGTTGCTTTTGTTTTTTTAAAGAAAAGGAACCCTTCTGTTTTGAGAGAGAGAGTCCAGGTGCGATAGGCCTCATCGCTTCCCGCCGGCCCATCCTGCAGCATGCTCCCACAGGCCTAGCCAGCCCCCACGTGCTTCTGTCGTCCCCTAGCTCTGTATGACACAACATACACCGGTGCCACGTTGCCCCCTTTGGTGATTTGACGACCATCTGACGATCTAGCTGCCTATAAGTTGTGTCCCCCGTGCCCTAGGTTATCCCCTTGAGCCATTCCTCCCTTCTCCTTCCCCACCTCCGCAGGTAAGCCACGTCCCAAGCCATCACCATCGACATGTCCTCGGTGCTCCGGCAGAGCTCACCTCGTGCCCAGAGATAGTCCCCTCGCTGCGTATCCTTCGCTCTGGTGCGCAGGAAGGGATCCTTCCCGTGCTACTCTTCTTCCTCGACAGCTCGTGGGACCCCAAGGAGCGGATTGCCGTCGTCTTCTTCCCCTTCTTCACCTGCGATTCGGTGGCAATAGCGGGCCGAGCATCAGCCGATCGTCATCGCCTTCCCAAGCCCCTTCCGAGGTAGGGTGGTATGGCCCCTCTCTCCTTTCCCTGTGCCCTCTTCATTGCATTCAACTGTGTGCGTAGATCCGACCGTGTCATCGTTGCACTCTCGTAGCTCTAGCCAAAGCCTGCATTTTTCTGTCGTGCGATCTGTTGCGTGTTGCTGCCAGCGTGCCCGTGCTCCCCTCCGTGCAGATATCGTTTCTGCTTGCCTCGCACCTCGCCTCGCCTCGCCATGCATTCTCCTGAGCCGAGCCAGTGCTCGAGCTTGAGCGCAGCTCCGCTCCCGCAGCCCTGCTCATTCTCGTGCCCTGCTCCGTGCGCGTAGGTGTGTTAGAACCAGGGGAATGGAACGCCCAGGGACCCCTCAGCTCCCGCCGGTGCTCCTCCGGGCTGGTGGTCGCCGCCGTTGCCGCCGGCGACGGGTCTTATCCTCTGCGGCGAGGAAGGACTCTGTTTTTATGTTATGTTGTGCACTGCCCCTCCTTCTGCCAGTTGTCATCGAGTAGTCAGTGGTAGCTGATACGTCTCCAACGTATCTATAATTTTTTATTGTTCCATGCTATTATATTATATTTTTTGGACGTTTTATATGCATTAATATGCTATTTTATATTATTTTTGGGACTAACCTATTAATCTAGAGCCTAGTGCTAGTTTCCTTGTTTTTGAGTTTCGCAGATACGAAATATTAAACGGAGACCAAACGGAATAAAACCTATGGAAAGATTTTTTCTGGAAAATATGGAAGCCATGAGACTTGAGAACCAAGGCATAGGAGCTGCCACGGGGCCACAAGCCCTCCTGCCGCGGTCAGGGGGTACCCCGCGCCGGGCAGGCTTGTGGGCCCCTGGCACCTCCTCTAACCCTAATCTTCGGCCTGTTTGCGGTGTGTTTGTCGAGATCCGATGAATTGTGGGTTTATGTTCAGATTATCCATGAATATTATTTGAGTCTTTACTCAATTCTTATATGCATGATTTCATATCTTTGCAAGTCTCTTCGAATTATTGGTTTGGTTTGGCCAACTAGATTGGTAATTCTTGCAATAGGATAAGTGCTTGGTTTTGGGTTCAATCTTGCGGTGTCCTCACCAAGTGACATAGTAGGGATAGCGAGGCATGTATTGTATTGTTGCCATCAAGGGTAAAAAGATGGAGTTTGCATCATATTGCTTGATTTTATCCCTCTACATCTTGTCATATTGATTAATGCATTACTCTGTTCTTCATAAACTTAATACTCTAGATGTAGGTAGGAGTTGGTCGATGTGTAGAGTAATAGTAGTAGATGCAGAATCGTTTCAGTCTACTTGTCACAGATGTGATGCCTATATGCATAATCATTGCCTTGGATATCTTCATAATGATTCGCTTTTCTATTAATTTCTCGATAGTAATTTGTTCACCCACCGTAATACTTGCCATCATGAGAGAAGCCATGTAGTGAAAGCTATCGCCCTCGGGTTTTTCATATTATATTTTCAGATGTAAAAATTATTGCTGCATTGTTTTTATACTTTTAGTTTTACTTTCCGTTCAAGCATCCTATTATGTCTATCTCTACTAGATCTTATCCTTGCAAATAACCGTGAAGGGATTGACAACCCCGTTATAGTGTTGGGTGCAAGAGTTTGATTCCTTGTGTAGGTATATCTACTGGTGGATCGCTTGTGTATCCTACTGGATTGATACCTTGGTTCTAAAAAACTGAGGGAAATACTTATCTACTTTGCTGCATCAAACCGTTCCACTTCATGGGGAACCAACGCATGCTCAAGAAGTAGCAAGAATGATTTCTGGCGCCGTTGCCGGGGAGATGCATAGCAAGTCAAGAATACCAAGTACCCATTAAAAACTCATCTCTTGCATTTACATTATTTTCCATTTGCCTCTCGTTTTCCTCTCCCCCACTTCTAAAATGATTTTCAAAAAGACTTGCCTTTTATTCGCTCTTTCCCGTTCGCCTTCTTGCTTGCGTGCTTGATTGCTCGCTTTGCCATCATGTCTGAAACAAAGGAGGTTATCGCTGAATATATGGGGGGTATCACTAGTACTAATCTTGAGGAAAAATTTGAATCTTGTTCTCTAGATCATGAAATTGAATCTCTTCTTAAAATTAAAACTTTTCAAGTTGGAGATGGAAACATTATCGGTAAGATCATTATTCAAGAATTCTTTGATTATACGGGAACAATACCTATGAGTAAGAGATCTATTCTTCTTATCACGAATAGTTATGCGGATGCTATTGTCATTCTCACTGAAAAATTGGAAAGGAAATTTGTGCACATTCATCCCGCTTTGCAGAAAGTGTTTTATGAACTTCCCAATATTAATCATCCTAAAGATAAAAAGATTGCTACTATTATCCTTATGCGAGAATTTGATTTCATCATACAAGAAGCTAGGGAGATTTTTGCCTTCTACAATAAAGATGTTGAACATGCTCCTATTGAACAAATCCTCCATGATAAAGAAACCTTGCATAGCCTAGAATCTAGAGACTATCAATCTTATAGTGAAAATCTTAGGAACAGAGCTCCCTATGCAGAAATAACACACACCCTATATCAAGAAACTTATCAGGAATTTGATTGGATTACTAGGGGAATTTTGGAAGGGTATGAGGATGATTTTCTTGAAAATATGATCAAAGAACCTCTTAGAGGTAAGATACATGTGTTATATGATGATATTTATGGTGATGATCTACACTACGGGTTTATGAATGTTAAAATCACTAACCACAGCCCCTTTCATGATTTAAGTTCTTCTACTAGAAAAGAAATAAAGGAAAGGATGGATATAGTTAGGAAATCTTTTGATGGATTGATCAAGTTTGTATTGTTTACCAAAGATGACAATACCTAGATCGATTGCATTTTGCCTAGCTAGGGGCGTTAAACAATAGCGCTTGTTGGGAGGCAACCCAATTTGATTTTGCTTTCAGTTTTTTGCTTCTGTTTTGGTGTGTTTGGCACATTATTAATTCTGTAGTAATTTTTGTGTGTGTTTAAATTAGTGTTTGAGCCAAGTAAAACCATTGGGGTGATCTATGGTAGTTGTTTATTTGATCTTGCTGGAAAGTAGAAACTTTTGCGCTTAGTCCAGGATTGTTATGAATTTTTCAGAGCGTCAAATTGATATGAAATTTTTACACAAGATTGATATAAAAATTTCCCTAGTTGTACTAAATTTTCAGATTTTTTACAGTTCCATAAGTATTCGAAGTTACAGATTGCAACAGACTGTTCTGTTTTTGACATATTCTGTTTTCTTTGTGTTGTTTGCTTATTTTGATGTATCTATGGGTCGTATCGGGGGGTATGAGTCATGGAATAGTTAGAATACAATAGGTATTTCAAAAATATAAATAAAGAATGAGTTCACAACAGTACCTAAAGTGGTGATTTATTTTTCTTATACTAACGGATCTCATGAGTTTTCAGTTGATATTTGTGTTGTGAAGTTTTCAAGTTTTGGGTGAAGATTTGATGGACTATGGAATAAAGAGTCGCAAGAACCTAAGCTTGGGGATGCCCATGGAACCCCAAGTTATATTCAAGGATACCAAAAATCCTAATCTTGGGGATTCCCCGGAAGTCATCCCCTGTTTCGTCTTCAATCCATCGGTAAATTTACTTGAGGCTATATTTTTATTCACCACATGATATGTGTTTTGCTTGGAGCATCCTGTATGATATGAGTCTTTTCTTGTTAATTTGCCACAATCATCCTTGCTGCACACATATTTAGAGAGAGACACGCTGAGTCGTGAATTTGTTAGAATACTCTATATGCTTCACTTATATCTTTTGAGCTAGGCAATGTTGCTCTAGTACTTCACTTATATCTTTTTATAGCATGGTAGTGTTATATTTTATAGAAATTATTGAACTCTCGTTCCTCACTTATATTCTTTTGAGAGTTTCTTAAAACATCATGGTAATTTGTTTAGCTTATGAATTTATTCCTAATATAATGGCATCCAAGAGGGATATAATAAAAACTTTCATATTAAGTGCATTAACAACTATGAGAAGTTGGATTCCTTGCATATAGTTTTGAGATAATAGGGATGGTAATATGAAGAGATACATGTGTTAATGCTTGTGATTCCCGTAGCATGCACGCATGGTGAACCGCTATGTAACGAAGTCGGAGCATGACCTGTCTAATGATTGTCGACCTTTGTGTGAGGGTCAAGAGCATGTGATGGTTAACCCCTACCAACCTCTCCCATAGGAGCATGCGTCTAATGCTTTGTTTGATGACTAATAGACTTTTGCGATAAGTATGTGAGTTCTTTATGACTAATGTGAGTCCATGGATTATACACACTCTCACCCTTCCATCTTTGCTAGCCTCTCTAGTACCGTGCAACTTTCACCAGTACATCAAACCCTCCTTTCTCAAAACAGCCACCATATATTCCTCAAAACAGCCACCATCCTACCTATTATGGCATTTCCATAGCCATTCCGAGGTATATTGCCATGCAACTTCCATCATGTAGTTTTTCTATGACTTGCAGCATCACTTCATATTGCATATAGAGTTATATCTTGTCATAGGAATCTAGTTGTAATTTCTTTTGCTTTGAGTTATAAGTAAATAAATGTGTGATGATTTTTCATTAATAGAGCATTTTACCATGAGAGAAAAAGATGATGGAGGCTATGACTCCCTCGTAAGTTGGGACGAGTATCCGGACTTTAAAAAAATAGAAGAGGCCAGCGAAGCCCAAACAAAAAAAATAAAAGAGGCCAAAGAAGCCCACCAGAAAATGAGAGAAAGAGAGAAGGGACAATTGCTACTATCTTTTTCCACACTTGTGCTTCAAAGTAGCACCATGATATTCATGATAGAGAGTCTCCTATTTTGTCACTTTCATATAACTAGTGGATATTCATTATGCACGACCACTTAGTTTTCTTTTTGAACTTTCATACACTTATAGCTCTAAGTGCATTTGTTGCATGGCAATCCATACTCACTGGCATTGATATCTATTGATGGGCATCTCCATAGCCCGTTGATACACCTAGTTGATGTGAGACTATCTTCTCCGTTTTCCCTTGCACCCCCACCATATTCTATTCTACCTATAAGACTATATAAATGGCTCGCGCTCATGTATTGCGTGAGAGTTGAAAAGGTTTGAGTACACCAAAAGCATGAAACAATTGCTTGACTTGTTCATCGGGGTTGTGCATGATTTAGATACTTTGTGTGGGGAAGATTGAGCATAAACAGACCATAAGATTTTGTAGGGTTTCTAAGGCCATGTTATTTCGAAAGGACACGACTACCTTATTGATGTGCTCGAAGTATTACTGTTTTTATGTCAATATTAGATTATTGTTTTGAATATAAAGGATCTAAATATTCATGCCACAATAAAGAATATTACATGGATAAATATGTTGGGTAGCATTCCACATCAAAAATTCTGTTTTTATCATTTACCTACTCGAGGACGAGCAGGAATTAAGCTTGGGGATGCTGATACGTCTCCAACGTATCTATAATTTTTGATTGTTCCATGCTATCATATTATGTGTTTTGGATGTTTTATATGCATTAATATGCTATTTTATATTATTTTTGGGACTAACCTATTAATCTAGAGCATAGTGTTAGTTTCTGTTTTTTCCTTGTTTTTGAGTTTCGAAAATAAGGAATAATAAACGGAGTCCAAACAGAACAAAACCCCCAGAAAGTTTTTTCTGGAACCAAGGCAAAGGAGCTGCCACGGGGCCACAAGCCCGCTTGCCACGGCCAGGGGGTACCCCTCGCTGGGCAGGCTTGTGGGCCCCTGGCACCTCCTCTAACCCTAATCTTCGGCCTATAAATACCCAAATATTACATCATTATCGAAACGAGCCACGAAAACACTTTCCCGCCGCCATAAGCCTCCGTTCCCAAGAGATCCAATCTTCGAGCCTTTTCCGGTAATCTGCCAGATGGGGATTCGATCACGGAGGGCATCTACATCAAATCCATTGCCCCTCCGATGATGCGTGAGTAGTTCACCACAGACCTACGGGTGTATAGCTAGTAGCTAGATGGCTTCTTCTCTCTCTTTGCTTCTCAATACCATGTTCTTCATGATCTTCATGGAGATCTATCTGATGTAATACTCTTTTGCGGTGTGTTTGTCGAGATCCGATGAATTGTGGATTTATGTTCAGATTATCCATGAATATTATTTGAGTCTTTTCTGAATTCTTATATGCATGATTTCATATCTTTGGAAGTCTCTTCGAATTATTAGTTTGGTTTGGCCAACTAGATTGGTAATTCTTGCAATAGGAGAAGTGCTTAGTTTCCGATTCAATCTTACGGTGTCCTAACCCAATGACATAGTAGGGTTAGCGAGGCACGTATTGTATTGTTGCCATCAAGGGTAAAAAGATGGGGTTTTCATCATTTATCTCTCTACATCATTTCATCTTGATTAATGTGTTACTCTGTCCACATACGCCTTTTATT
Source organism: Hordeum marinum (assembly GCA_022496015.1). Lineage (NCBI taxonomy): Eukaryota > Viridiplantae > Streptophyta > Magnoliopsida > Poales > Poaceae > Hordeum > Hordeum marinum. The sequence goes on along the minus strand of CM039674.1, from coordinate 510,017,448 downwards.
TTTGAAGCCTTTTTATTGTCGACGTGGGTTGATCTGGATCTGGTGCGGCTGCGTCTGGATCCCGTGTGAGTGCGTGTATGTGTGGCTGCGGCCTGGATCTGCGTGTGCCTGCATGTGGCTATGTGTGTGCCTATGTGTGGCTGTGTGTGTGTGTGCAGTGTGTGTGTATGACAAGTGGACCCTTGCCCCACTTGTCATACCCACAAAGGGGCCCTGGCTCACTGCCAGGTGGGTCCCTCCAGATTATTTGTTTTGTTTTATTTCTTGTTTTCCTTGTTTTAGTTTCTGTTAATAGGAATTATTCCATTTTGGCATATGTCCAGATGTGGACATAGATATTTTTGGCATTGGCCCAAATAGGAAACTTTTGACTTATAGGTTTTTTTGTGTGCTATTTGTAAATTGGAGTTGTGGGGAATTCATCTACCGCAACATAGGGGTGTGATATATGGATTTGGGGTAGAAAAATCCGAGGATTCCATTGGTGTGAGTTTTTTTAGCTTTTGAGCAAGTTTCACTACGAGAAATGTGTTAATCCATGACAAATTACTCATGACGTTCTCAAAAACCGTCATGATCGATGACGGATTTGTTCAGTTCGTCATGAAATCTGTCACCGATTAATGAGATGAGAACAAGCCCAATGGCAATAACGCCGTTATGATGGATCATCACGGATACCGTCACGAACTGATCAGCGGGACACCAAACATACCGTCATGGATGATTCATGCTGAGGTGTCGCCAGAGTTCGACCCACATAGGAAAAAAAGACTAATGTTGTTGTGCCATCCTCACCTTGGGTTGTTGTAAGTCTTTTCTTACATAGAATCTAACATGCCTTCTGGTGTTTCTATGTCTAGAAAACGGAACGTCGATTTTGTTTTTAGTCAGAAAAAGGAACATTGATGGATGGAGGTTGGAAGGACCGCTACTACATGGAAAAAATTCAAAACAAACCTTAAACTTATACACGAAAGTTAAATCGAACGCTAAAATTACAATCCTTAAAATTAGCACACCAAAGTATCCGATCCCAGTCTATTTTGAACCTTGAGATTGTTTCCAAAAAAAAGTTGTTGACGTGGCAGGTTGAATCACGGGATTGTTCACTCCTGACGCCACTAGGCCGGCCCAACATGCGTGAAGCGAGATTTTTTTCGTTTTTGTTTTATTTGATTTTTAGAATATGCGACGTATAAAACAAAAAAATAGACAACTGCCGATTGCGGACGCGAGAGGGCCATCCCACAATGTGCGAAGCGAGTTTTCTTTTTCTTTTTTTATAATAACATCGGAAGTAATAAAATACAATTTTTTTTGAAAATCTGCTGTAGTCGAACTTGCGACCCTGTTGCTGCTTAACTCCACGCACAACCACTAGAACCAACGCTTGCTACTGAGACAATGAGAGGTCCAATAATAAAAACATTTTTAAGGGCAAAGAAATATGGAAAACAAAAACTAATTGCGAAATCTCCGAAAATAATGTAGTGCGAATACTTTTGAAAAATCTTAATAATTTTTAAAAACAAAGAAATTATTGGGAACTAGATCAGTTTTGAAAATATGAACACATTTTGAAACATAATTGTTTTTTGAAAAGTAGGAACAAATTGGAAACCTGAACAATATTTTAAAGTCCAAACAGTTCCTGAAAACAGAATCAATTTTGAAAATGTGATTACTTTTTGAAACATATATATTTTTTCAATAAATAGGAACAAATTTTGAAACATGAGCAACTTTTGAAACCTACACAAATGTGTGAGAAAAATGCTGAATACTTTTTAAGAAATGAACAACTTTTTGAAAGCATAATCAATTTTAAAGTATGCATCCTTTTTGAATTTTTTTAAGATCTAAGCACTTTTTAAACAATGTAAAAATGTTTGTATAGTTTTGAAAATGTTTATTGTCATTTAGAAAATGTTAAATGTGTATTTGTAAAACCATTATTATTTATTCAGAAAAGTCTGAAAACACGCATTTAAAAAAATTACATAATATATTTAAAAAATGTCAAAAGGTATCAAAAAATCATGTGCGTGTAAGAAATGTATGTAATATATTTAAAAAAATGTCGGAAGCGTGTCAAAAAAAGTTCCGGGGGATGGAAGGACGACTGTTGTTGTGTCTTTTATATATAGTTATATAGAGAGAGAAGAGTTGTATGGTTTATTTATATATTAAAAGTTACTACAGGAGAAGCTTCCTGACGGGAATTTACTACATGACCTCATGCTGGGGAATTGTATATGTAGTCATATACGCTGGGGAATTTCTATGTTGCCTTTATAAGTTCTTAGATAAAACAACCAAGTTTTATAGGTAAAAAAAGGAGATTGGACGGGGATTCAAACCACGTAGCACTAACCTCTACGTTTCAACGAGCCAAGTTTTAACATACAACTAGCCAAGTGTTCTTAGCTTTTCTATGTTTTTTCTTTTGTGAAGAGAAAATAATAGTTATATGGTGTACTACTTACCGTCAATGTATAGCAAACAAACATTCGTGAAATCTCCTAAATAAATTGTCCCCATCTTATGAATCAATAACATTGTTCCATGCCCAATTATTAGAATTATCTACCATATATTGATATTATCTAAAATTTACAAAATAAAAATATGTATTATTGTCCATGTGACAATTTCATTAGTAAAGTATATACAGCCACACTTCTAAAGCTGCGGGTTGAATCAGCCACGCTTCACCACCGTCCATTCTTGCCCGTTCCAATGATCCCTACTCCTTCTCCCCATGATCCAAACACACATTATCCTCTCACACAAACAAATGTATCTGACATTTTTACAGTATTTACACAGTGTAAGAAAGGCACAAATTCAACACAATGCCACTTTTATTCAATCTAAGATTATTTTTATGAAATTCAACACAATGTGTCGCACCATTCCAAAAATATTCATATGTTCCAACATATGTTCGTGACATTTTATAACATTGCTAATATAATGTAGAAAAATGTTCAGGTAAAAAAAATTTATAAAAACATAATCTAGAATATCACACCATTTTATACCACACCAAATTTATGAAAAATGATCCAAAATTAAGATGCTTGATTTTTTTTATATAACTTCAAAGCGTGCCTCGAGTTATATGAAACATACTTAAGATTAACACTTTCAAATACAATAGAGTTATAATAAGTACTATATTTAGTGATTTCCAATTTCAAACCATTTTCAATAAAAATGTTTTTTGGTTCATTATGTCAAGATTGAACCATCCCTAACCGTATTGTGATCTTTTCGTCTTTTTTCAGGTTATGATCTAAAATAAGGACACATGTCCTTAAGTATAGCTTTTTGGGTAATTTGTTAACTTTATTTGTTCGTCGAGATCACCCCCTCATGCTTGGTCCTCACCTAGGCGCTTCCACACAGTGTGCCTGCTGTGATCTGCACTCTCTAGAGCTATTGAAGTAGGATATGTTTTGTCGACTGTTGGTGCTTCCCCTCCTCCAACGGTGAGGTTTCCTTGCCCTATCATCCCTCCCCTCCCATCCCCGGCAATGCAGTCAAAGAGGCAATAGATGGTTGCTTCTCATGTAGTTTTTGGAGATGAAAATGTGTAGAAGCTCGACACGATGAGTGCAAAGACGCTATCTATACTACAAGTATTCCTTTTAGTGTTGTAAGAAACCTTAATTATGTATTTTTATTTCTGAACTAGTTGTGAGCGTTATAACCTGATCAGACTATCATATTATGCTATGTCTGCTACAAGATATTTTACATGATATTTGACGTGGGATCGCATGAATATTTCATGATAATAAGTTCTTGCATATCAATTTTTCTAACTTGTTAACTAAAGAAATAGATCACATGTCCTGTTTTGTTGAAAGTTATGTTAACATCTTTTGCTTGCACAATATTGAGTTAATGCACAGTATTTTTGTACACGTGAACAATTGAGATTTGATGTATATTCCTACGAATTTTTGTGTCTGTTAATGAATACATATCAAAATGGATGCCAAACAAATGAATTGAAATGGAGGGAGCCAACCAAGTTGTACGGTAATGTCAAGATATAAGGTAATCTATTGTCAAGGTATAAGGTAATCTCACTAAATATACTTTTTAAAAGCAGAACTGATTTGAGATACAATTAGTTAAAACTTAATTTGCTCTTAGCAAGAACCAACAATTCATTTACACTATAGAAAATTTGAAATCACTTCCGAACTTATTAAACCTCTAAGAAGTAACTCCCCCCCCCTAATAGAAATATAATAACATTTAGATCACTTTACTGATCTAAATGCTCTTATATTTCTTTACAAAGGAAGTAACATATCTATGGTATATTGGATGTAAAACGTGTGCTGGGTTATATAAGATAAAGTTTTATACAAATTATACATCACAAGGGTGCCTTACTTAGTTATTTGCAATAGAAAAAAAGAATATTTTAAAAATTGGGCTGTCTTGCTCGGTGCTAGGCTGAGGTTAACAAAGGCCCATTAGGGTTCCTATATGAGGAAAATCCTGGCTTCTGACTGGTTAATTCCATCCTCACGCGGATCGCGAGTCACAGCCGTCGGATCTTCTCTAATCCAACGATGGTACAGGGGTTCCTTATCCTCACTCTTTCTTCCCCACCGCAAGAGGAGCTGCCGGCTGAACATCGATCCCCGACTCCTTTGCCCAATCTTCCTTCTCCCAGCACCATCCTTCCTCCACCCGATGACTCAAATGTAGCCCCACCACGGCGGCTACCGTCGAACTTTTTTCTTGTGCCACGCTAGGCCGCCAGTCATCTCCATCGACCGGTCAGCCGGAAGCTGCATCGTGGCAGATGCTTACGGGCTCCACTTCCGGAGCAATGGTGGCCGGCGCACTAGTGGGATAGCCTCCCATTTAGACCCGACCGAGGGATACATTGCAAGTGGGGTGGCTTCTCTTTGATCCCCAACTAGAGACTACGCCACCACGGGATGGCTTTCGGTTGAGCCACGACGGAGCCGTACTAGCTGTGTTGCTCCCCCGTGCGGGGTTGAGGTCGCCAGGGCAATTTCTACGGCGTCGACATGCTCAAGATCTCCACTGTCGTGGATTAGTCACGGAAGATGTCCGGGTGAACCAACTTAGGTTCGGGGCGAAGAAGCAACGACATGGCGGCTTGAAGGGGTTGATCGGAATCAAGAGACACGGAGTTTACCCAGGTTCGGCCCATCCGATGGAGGTAAAAGCATACGTCCTGCTTGTCTAGTATTGATGATGAAGGAGATCTCTCGGTTACAAGGGTGTTGTTTGCTACCTCTAATCCCGAGAGCCTCTAATCTGTCTAAACTTGTGAACTTGTCAATCTGTCCCTCTTAGGGGCGCCTTACCCCTCCTTATATAAGTGGAGAGGGTAGTTTTACAAATAGAGTCCTACTAGGAGTAGGATTTAGGACTAGTCTCTCTAGAATCCTATTCCGGGTATTTTAACCTTCGGTAGGGAGTCTTTCTCTCTTTGAGCCTTCTCTCATGAGCCACCTGACGCTGGCTTACACGCCGGGTCATGGGCCTGGTCGTCCTGTGATCCGCGTGCTGGGTCATTAATAGAATGTCATGTCTTTTCCGGGTCTCTTGTGAGTCGCCAGGCCGGGTCATACCGCGGGGTATATCCCCGACATTAGCCCCCAGATTAGTTTTGAATTTATTCATGCTAAGCTTCTGGAATAAGAATAACAAATATGTTAAGTAGCCGACTTGCTCCTTTGGCCGACTTATGAAATGGCTCCTAAGAAATCTAGGTCTTTTCTGTATATGAAATAGTCGTCTTTGATAATCATCTTGCTTGTCAATGTCACTTGAGAAATATTGAGAATAGAACACCCATATGCTATTGAGTCGGCTTCCAATACTCTTGGCGGGTCATTTCCGCCGGGTCATAATCATTTATGATGCCGGGTCATTATCGTTGGTGACGCCGGGTCAAATAACTAGAATCCAACTGACTTGATAAAAATATTGGGATGAAAATGCATCTGATGTAAAACCGGACTTCCATTGTTGTGAAGCTGGACGGCTTATATAAAATCTGGCGGGTTATGATCTTTTGATAACGCTGGGTCATAAATGTTTGGTGACGTCGGGTCTGACAACTGAACTCCATAATTAATATCTTGAAAATTCTCCTCAAAGTTTTTGATATGTCCATATTACCTGTAGCCCCCAAGCTCCGAGATTATCCATGATGACTTGGTGCTTTGCAATAATATTTTGGACTCTGTAGCCCCCAAGTGCCGAGTTGTCCTGCCTGCAACAACCTGGGACTTATAACTGCCTTATACCTTTATGAAGCTTCGGTGGGTGTAGCCCCCAAGGGCTGGCTCATTAGAACGTGATGCATCAGGTCTTCAATTTGAATCTCTTAATCTGTTGAAACAGCTGAATACTGTAGCCCCCAAGTGTCGGGTCAGTAAGAATTTACTGGGCTAGGACTTTAGAAAGATATAGAAAGGTCGGCTCATCTCCTTGAGATAATAGCGTCTTGTCGACAATGTAATGATTTGATAACCGGCTTGCATTAGCCCCCAAGTGCCGTGATGCGTGCTTGCAGGGATATGAGGCTTGCATAGTTTGATATAAACTAGACTTAAATAGTGTAGCCCCCAAGTGCCGGGTTGTATGCTTGCGGCGACTCAGGAGTATTAAGAATAATATGACTCACCACAATTTGTTGAATGAATCCTTGACCGTGGTTGTAATATAACCCGGAATGAATATCCTGAAATAATTCCTTTGTCTTTGACATGAAATCCCTGCTCGTGGTTGCGGTGCAACCCGGCAAATATGTGTTGGAGAAATCCATGAGTGTTGTAGATTACTACATAGCACAATTGAAGAAATCCGAGAACCGGTCAATTAGATGACACGGTATTATATCTGATAGGGCGCCTCTTGAAAAATGATGAATTCTCCGAGCTGGTTTGAAAACCCCAATCATTTAGTACTAGATGATAAACCATCAAGATCCAGCCAGGTTGGCTATTAAAGATCCATTTGCTCTTGTAGAGTAATTAACGACGGCTCATCTTTTAAGAGATAAGACCTGCAAAAAGAAAACAAGACAGAATATACTCTGCATTGTTGTAAGGGCAGCTCGAAAAAGCACAACCCGGAGATGTTTAGATCTTTCATAACATTGCTCCTTGTTTCATAATCTTGCTCTGATCCGGCTTGGTAAGCCGGATGGCATGTAAATATGATGCAGAGTATGATGTAATGTTAACTTGTCAACATTTTTGGCGCGAACGCCGGTTGTTTTACGGTTAGATAAGCTACACCCAGAGGTGAGAAGCCCCCTTTTACAACCGTGGCTAATCATGTCAGCCGGAGATGGCATAAAGCCGGCCGATAAGGTGTTAGAAGCGATACCCGGAGGTAAGAAGCCACCCTCAACAATATGGCGCGAACGTCGGTTGTTAGGGTTAGATAAGCTACACCCGGAGGTGGGAAGCCCCCTTAGACAACCATGGCTAATCGTGTTAGCCGGAGATGGCATAAAGCCTGGCCGATAAGGTATTAGCAGCGATACCCGGAGGTAAGAAGCCGCCCTCCGCCGGTTGTTAGGGTGTTAGATACCCGTCGGTAAGAACCCCATACAACCGCGGCTAATCCTGTTAGCCGGAGATTTGGCATAAAGCCGGCCGATAGGGTTTTAGAAGCGATACCCATCGGTAAGAAGCCCCCTTTAGCAATTTGGCGTAAACGTCAGCCGATAAGGCATTAGAAGCGATACCCGAAGGTAAGAAGCCGCCCTCCGCCGCGGCTAATCGTGTTAGCCGGAGATTTGGCATAAAGCCGGCCGATAAGGCATTAGAAGCGATACCCGAAGGTAAGAAGCCGCCCTCCGTCGCGGCTAATCGTGTTAGCCGGAGATTTGGCATAAAGCCGGCCGATAAGGCATTAGAAGCGATACCCGAAGGTAAGAAGCCACCCTCCGCTGCGGCTAATCGTGTTAGCCGGAGATTTGGCATAAAGTCGATTGATAAGGCATTAGAAGCAATACCCGGAGGTGAGAATCCGCCCTTCACCGCGGCTAATCGTCTTAGCTGGAGATTTGGCATAAAGCCGGCCGATAAGGCATTAGAAGCGATACCCGAAGGTAAGAAGCCGCCCTCAGCAGTCGCAGTTGATATATCAACTGGAATGTTTATAAACTCTTCTTGTAAGTCACCATCTTGTAAACCGCCATCTTGTATGAAGAAACAACAGAAGCTCCAAGTGATGATCCAATAAATCCAAGCACCTATGTTTGAATGGTTCCTCACGACGGTTTGTCCTCTTGGGCAACTTTTAATCTTCCACCAAAAATGTAATAGCCCCCAGGATCGGGTTAACTTTGCCATGACCTGGGGTTCTCGTTGAAAACGACCGAATGTTTCTTGCCATGTCTGTAACCCCCGAGTCTTAAGTTGACTCGAAGAGGCGGCTTGAGAATCTCCACAGAAAGTTGAGGTTGGCCCTGGCAGGTTATAGATGATCCCTCATGATTTGTTTCAATGATCCGGTCGAGGGTTCGTTCCGGCTGGTTGTTGAAGTGAACCAAACTGTAGTGGCGGTGACTTGTGCGTCTGTTCGTCAGGCGGCTCGTACCGGCGAGCACTGCATTGATATGTCAATGTTGATTAGACCGCGGGGTAGTGATTCAGAACCGTCAGTTGGGTGACTGGTACTGTTGTATGTAGCCACTGTTGGGTTGATGTAGACGTAGCAAACACCCGCAGCATTGTAAGCCGGTGTTGTTGTCAAAGATGCCACGGTGTTGTAAGCCGGCGCGGATGGCGAGAGACAGCCACGCCGTTGTAAGCCAGAGTGGTGCGCCTCCATCTCCGCTATATGATGCCACCTTGGTAATGAATAATTTGTCATGTGGAAAAAAATATTACAAAGACGAAGTAATTGTTCTTCGAAGGAATCAAAATGTATAGATAAAATAAATTGGATGGATAGCACCTGTGGCCCGGCGACGCGGGTGGTAGTGCGAACCATTGTGGAGGCGGCTCGTGCGTGAGGAAATCGGTGGCTCACGGCAGCAGAACCGGCGGCGGCTCGACAGCGCTGGCCCGTGGTGGAACCGGAACGAGGTGGATGCGGCTCACGGCAGCAGCCGGTGGCGGCTCACATCAGCAGGGGTGGCTCGGTCCTATCATTTTTGAACTGGCCGGTTGTAGCAACAGGGGAGACCGGCCCCGGGGTGGGTCACGGTGCAACTGGCAGCTTGGGGAGCTCGGAGCAGAGGCGGTTAGAGGCGTAAGCTAGCGGCGGCTCAAAGTGCACCCCGGCGAGTCGAGCGTGCGATGGAGGCGAGAGACGGCCGGGGCCGTGATGCACGGAGGCGGAGCAGCATGTGGCAACTCGAGCTGATGAGGGCAGTTCGGATGAGGCATGATCTCAAACTAGCATCAACTCTTCTTTATCCAAAAAATTGTGTGCTTCTCGATCCTTGGGAGAGATCCCTTCAAGAACACAAACCACCGTGCATCGCCCCACGGTGGGCGGCAACTGTTGTAGATTAGTCACGACAGATGTCCAGGTGAACAGACTTAGGTTCGGGGCAAAGATGCAACTACGTGGCGGCTTGAAGGGGTTGATCGGAATCGAGAGACACGGAGTTTACCGAGGTTCGGCCCCTCCGATGGAGGTAAAAGCCTACGTCCTGCTTGTCTAGTATTCATGATGAAGGAGATCTCTCGGTTACAAGGGTGCTGTTTGCTACCTTTAATCCCGAGAGCCTCTAATATGTCTAAACTTGTGGACTTGTCTACCTCTTGAGGCACCTTACCCCTCCTTATATAAGTGGAGAGGGTAGGTTTACAAATAGAGTCCTACTAGGAGTAGGATTTAGGACTAGTCTCTCTAGAATCCTATTCCGGGTCTTGTAACCTTCGGCAGGGAGTCTTTCTCTCTTTAAGCCTTCTCTCGTGAGCCACCTGACGCCGGCTTAGCGCCGGGTCATTGGCCTGGTCATCTTGTGATCTGCCTGCCGGGTCATTAATAGAATGTCATGTCTTTTCTGGGTCTCGTGTGAGTCGCCAAGCCGGGTCATACCGCGAGGTATATCCCCGACATCCACCGTCGGGCGTCCATGGTCCAGGGGCATTGGACGCGAGCTAAGATGTGGCGATGTGCAGTCCTCGAAGTCCCTGAGTCGTGCCAGGCACAAGGGTTGATGCGGTGGGGAGGACCTCGACAAGCACTGGTCAGCATGGGAAGATATCGCTATCTATCTGTCCAGAGGGGATTTAGGAACTTTGTAATTTATGTTTAGTGTGTTGTTCTTTGCTTTTTTTAGGTTGTAATATTTGTTTCTGTAATCTTTTTAACATAGTTTTTTGTATTTAAATCATTATACGAACCAAAATCTCGTACTGAACGTGCTAAAAATGGTATTATAGACCGAAATTAATGGGCATTTCTTGTCGACTATAATTATTGATCTAATTACACGTTCAAAACTGCAAAACTCCAATCGGGACGTTGAGAACTTGGGCCGAAACTAGGACTAGTGGGCTAACATCTATTGGACAGACTATCATATGGGCCAGAATTAAAATTCATGGGCCAAAATTCTATTTGGGCCAATTATCACGTGGGCTGCCACGTCAGATCTATGTTGGTGGGCATGTGAGATGTTGACGTGGTAGCCAATTATCAGTTAGGTCACTTTGACAGTCAAAATCCGTCACAGATCCATGAGAGTTTTCGTAGTCCATCATGGACTAGACGATGATCAAATTATGACGCGATATACATATGACTGATCTCAAATCCGTCATCGATGAATCTCCACGACAGTTTTGTGCTGGTCTGTGACACACTGAAACCGTGATGTATTAACAGATTTCCTGTAGTATTTTACAAAATGTCATTTTGTTCCAATATGTCATTTTGTCATTTTTGTAAGAATTAATCCATGCATGCTATGATAATTGTGAGAACCTCTAAGTGCTAGGGTTTTGTGAGTACTATGCCATGGTATTTTCTTTTGAGATGATAAACTTGCATATAAGTGGGGTTCTTGCTCCAAATTAGATCATAAATTGTTGTTGTTTTCAACATGCTAAATATTTCTAAGTCTAAGAATTTGTTATTATGTTTATGCCATGTTGAGTGGATGCTACCAAGTGTTCTGTTGAGTTTTAGCTCAAGCTTAGTGCTAGTGTTTTGTAGTAGATGTTGTCCTCTACCATCCTATTAATTTTCATGCCATGAGGTGGTCTCTAGCATAATTGTTTTCTGCTGTTAATTTTCTATCAGCTTATCTCAGATTCCAGAAACTATGATTAGTGATCCTTGCTTACTTGCTTAGTGATCCTTGCTTCATTGTGCCATTTTGTGAGCTTCATGCTTAGTGATCCTTGCTTACTTTCAAGTTTGTGTAGTTGGATGATTTGATAAGCATGTTATGTAGTTTCTGTACATATCTTGATCGAGGTTGGAAACCTCCTGTAGCTCTAGATATTGGCTATGCAAGTTGCTATGTTGCTGTTTTGGGCAGGGTGTGTATAGTTTTGTGTTGTGGCTTGTGGGAGCTATGCCCCATTGTTTTGTTGATCTTTGGCTTTATTGTGATTGATTTTTCATTTCCTAACCAGTGGCTACCTGGGAATACACAGGAATAGCCCATGACCTTCCTTGTCTTGTATTTTGTCTTCCTACCTTGTTGTGAGCATAGCGTGACCACCGTTACTCCGTTTCCTACGTTCTACATATGCATTGGCATCAATTTTGCATGAAGCATCCATATTTTCCATGATCATGCATGTTGCTACTTCTCGAGCATGCGTTGGTTTCCGTGAAGAGGAATGGGTGATGCAGCAAAGAAGATTAGTATTTCCCTCAATTATTGAGAACCAAGGTATCAATCCAATAGGAGATACAAGCAAATCCCCAATAGATGTACCTACCAAAAAAATCAAACACTTGCACCCAACACTGTAAAGGGTTGTCAATCCCTTCACGGTTACTTGCAAGGATGAGATCTGATAGTGATAGATAGAGTAGATTGTTTGAACGCAAAGTAAAACAAAAGGTAAAAATAATGCAGCAAGGTATTTTTGGTATTTTTGATTTTAGATCGGAAAGTGTAAGATGGAAAATAGACCCGTGGGCCATAGGTTTCACTAGGGGCTTCTCTCATGATGGCAATCATTATGCATACAGGCATCACATCCCTGTCAAGTAGACCGAAACGAGTCTGCATCTACTACTATTACTCCACACATCGACCGACTCCTGCCTGCATCTAGAGTATTAAGTTAATGAAGAACAGAGTAACACATTAGGTAAGATAACATGATGTAGAGGTATAAAATCAAGCAATATGGTGAAAAACCCATCTTTTTATCCTCGATGGCAACAATACAATACGTGCCTTGCTACCCCTATTGCAAGAATTACCAATCTAGTTGGCCAAACCAAACCAATAACTCAAAGAGACTTGCAAAGATATGAAATCATGCATATAAGAATTCAAAAAAGACTCAAATAATATTCATAGATAATTTGAACATAAACCCACAATTCATCGAATCTTGACAAACACACCGCAAAAGAGTATTACAACGGATAGATCTCCATGAAGATCATGAAGAATATGGTATTAAAGAGCAAAGAGAGAGAAGAAGCCATCTCGCTACTATCTATGGACCCGAAGGACTGTGGTGAACTACTCATGTATCATCAGAGGGGAAATGGAGTTGATGTAGATGCCCTGCGTGATCGAATCCCCCTCCGGCGGATTACCGGAAAAGGCTCCAAGATTGGATCTCATGGGAACCGAGGCTCCTGGCGGCGGAAAAGTGTTTTAGTGGCTCTCTCTGGTATACAGGGAATATTTTTGAATTTATAGGATGAGAAATAGGGTTAGCGGAGCTGTCGTGGGCCCACAAGCCAGGGGGCGCGCCGACCCCCCTAGTGCGCGCCCTTGTGGCTTGTGGCCACACAGCTGCTCTCCTGACTTCATCTGGAAGTCTTCTGGGTTGCTTCTGGTCCAAGAAAAATTATTCCGAAGATTTTATTCTGTTTGGACTCCGTTTAATATTCCTTATCTACAATACTCAAAAACAAGGAAAAAACAAAAACTGGCACTAGGCTCTAGATTAATAGGTTACTCCCAAAAATAATATAAATTAGCATATTAATGCATATAAAACATCCAAAATAGATAATATAATAGCATGGAACAATAAAAAATTATAGATACATTGGAGACATATCAAGCATCCCCAAACTTAATTCCTTCTCGTCCTCGAGTAGGTAAATGATAAAAACAGAAGTTTTGATGTGGAATGCTACCTAACATATTTACCCATGTAATATTCTTTATTGTGGGATGAATATTCAGATCCGTAAGATTCAAAACAATAGTCTAATATTGACATAAAAATAGTAATACTTCGAGCACTCCAACAAGGCAATCGTGTCCTTTTGAAATAACATGGCCTTAGAAAGTTACTGCTACAAAATCGTATGGTCTGGCTATGCTCCATCTTCCCCACACAAAGTATCTAAATCATGCACAACCTCGATGAACAAGTCAAGCAATTGTTTAACACTTTTGGTGTGCTCAAGCCTTTTCAACTCTCATGCAATACATGAGCGTGAGCCATGGATATATCACTAGAGGTGGAATAGAATATGAAGGAGGTGCATGGAAAAAGGGAGAAGATAGTTTCACATGAACTAGGCGTATCAACGTGCTATGGAGATGCCCATCTATAGATATCAATGTGAGTGAGTAGGGATTGCCATGCAACAAATGCACTTAGAGATATAAGTGTATGAAAGCTCAAAAAGAAAACTAAGTGGTCGTGCAAGATGAATATCCACTACTTATACGAAAGTGGCAAAATAGGAGACTCTCTATCATGAAGATCATGGTGCTAGTTTGAAGCACAAGTGTGTAAAAAGATAGTAGCAATTGCCCCTTCTCTCTTTCTCTCATTTTTTTGGTGGGCATCTTTGGCCTCTCTTTTTTTATTTAGGCTTCACTGGCCTCTTTTAATTTTTTGTAAAGTCGGGATACTCATCCCAACCTGTGAGGGATTCATGGCTTCCATCATACTTTTCTCACATGGGACAATGCTCTATTAATGAAAATCATCACACTTTTATTTACTTACAACTCTATACCTAAAACAAAATATGACTCCATATGCAAGATGAAGTGATGGTGCATGTCATGAAAAACTAAATGGTGGATGTTTCATGGAAATATATCTCGGAATGGCTATGGAAATTCCATAATAGGTAGATATGGTGGCTGTTTTCAGGAAGGCGGGTTTGATGTACCGGCGAAAGTTACGCGGTACTAGAGAGGCTAGCAAAGGTGGAAGGGTGAGAGTGTGTATAATCCATGGACTCAACATTAGTCATAATGAACTCACATACTTATTGCAAAAGTCTATTAGTTATCAAACAACGCATTAGACGCATGCTCCTAGGGGAGAGGTTGGTAGGAGTTAACCATCGCGTGCTCCCGACCCTCACACAAAGGTTGACAATCATAAATAAATCATGCTCCGACTTCGTTACATAATGGTTCACCATACGTGCATGCTACGGGAATCACAACTACTCACTATCATGACTCTCGTATTACCATCTCTATTATCTCAAAACTATATGCAAGGAATTGAACTTCTCATAGTATTCAATGCACTTAATATGAATGTTTTTATTATATCCCTCTTGGATGCCCATTATATTAGGACTAAATTTATAACCTAAACAAATTACCATGCTGTTTTAAGAAACTCTAAAAATAATATAAGTTTAGTAGGAGAGTTCAATAATTTTTATAAAATATTAAACCACCATGCTCTAAAAAGATATAAGTGAAGCACTAGAGCAACATTGCCTAGCTCAAAAGATATAAGTGTAACACATATAGTATTCTAATAAATTCACGATTCAGCGTGTATCTCTCAAAAGATGTGTGCAGTGGGGATGATTGTGGAAAAATAACAATCAAAGACTCATATCATACAAGACGCTCCAAGCAAAACACATATCATGTGGGGAATAAAAATATAGCCTCAAGTAAATTTACCGATGGATTGAAGACTGAAGAGGGGATGCCTTCCGGGGCATCCCCAAGTTTAGGCTTTTTGGTATCCTTGAATATGTCTTGGGGTGACCTGGGAATCCCCTATCTTAGGATCTTGCCACTACTTATTCCATAGTCCATCAAATCTTCACCCAAAACTTGAAAACTTCACAACACAAAACTCAACAGAAAACTCATGAGATCTCTTAGTATAAGAAAAATAAATCACCACTTTAGGTACTATTGTGCACTCATTCTTTATTTATATTTGTGTAATACATACTGTATTCTAACTTCTCCATGGTTCATACCCCCCGATACAACCCATAGATACATAAAAATAAGCAAACAACACAAAGAAAACAGAATCTGTCAAAAACAAAATAGTCTGTAGCAATCTGTAGACTTCAAATACTTCGGTAAGTCTAAAAATCATGAAAAATTAGGGAAGTCATAGAAATTTGTATATCAATCTTTTGTAAATATTTCAGATCAAAATCTCGTTCCACTGAATTTATACAAATTCTGTACTGAGCGTAAAAGTTTCTGTTTTTAGCAAAATCAAATTGCAAACACCGTAGTCCATCCAAAAGGTCATACTTGGCTCAAACACTAATTTAAACAAGAACAAACAATTATTAAAGAATTAATAATGTGCAAAATACACCAAACTAGAAAGAAAAACATAAATCAAAAGTAAAATTGGGTTGCCTCCCAACAAGCGCTATTGTTTAACGCCCCTAGCTAGGCAAAACACAATAGATCTAGGTATTGTCATATTTGGTATGCAATCCCTCAATTGCACACTTGCGAACCCTACCAGATTCTTTGGTTTTATCAATAATCATACTCCTAGGAAAAAAGTCAATAAATTCTCTTTGAGCAATCGGTTCCCGAGCAATATCGACAAAGTTAGGGTGAACACTTATCTTAAGATGTTCGTCCCCTTTACTAGAGGATTCACCCTTATTCTTGGGAACGTAAACAAACTTGGCAGACCTAGAAATAGGAAATTTTGGAGTGGTTTGAACAGCGGCAAAAGCGGAACCCAAGTTGGTAATAATGTCCTCTAGCTTTCCTATTCTAGAGGAATCTTGGTCCAATTTTTCATTAACTATGGATCTTTTTATCCAAGTTTTGAATGGGCTCTATAGTAACAACTTTATTTTCAATGATATCTATCCTTCGCATGACATGTTCCAAAGTTAAGATTGTTTCATTAACCATGAGAGGGGGTGAAGCTACCAAATTTATCATAGCATTATAAGAATCAAAGGTATTGCTTCCCAAGAAATTCCCTCCTGTAATGGTGTCCAAAAAATATCTATTCCAAGGAGAAACACCCACATAGAAATTGCAAAGGAGAATAGTACTAGATTGCTTACGAGTAGATCTATTTTGATCATTGCAAATTCTATACCAAGCATCCTTTAAGTTTTGTCCCTCCCTTTGCTTAAAATTAAGAACTTCATTCTCGGGAGTAATAGCGATAGTAGCAAAGCTAGCCATGAGTTTGAGCCATCTAGAACACAAGCAAGCAAAAAAGCAAACGAAAAGATGAACGAAAAAGGGCGAATAAAAAGGCAAATATTTTTGGAAAATCGTTTCAGAAGTGGGGGAGAGGAAAACGAGAGGCAAATGGCAAATAATGTAAATGCAATAGATGAGTGTGTAGGCTTGATGTAGATCTCCCCGATAACGGTGCCAGAAATTGGAAAGTTGATGGGAGAGTTCTTATCCTGACCCTCTATGTATCTCCCTGACAACGGCACCATAAATCCTTCTTGCTACTTCTCGAGCATGCGTTGGTTTTCGTGAACAGGAACGGGTGATGCATCAAAGTAGATACGTATTTCCCTCAGTTGTTGAGAACCAATGTATCAATCCAGTAGAAGATACAAGAAAGTCCCCAATAGATGTACCTACACAAAGAATCAAACACTTGCACCCAACGCTATAAAGGGGTTGTCAATCCCTTCACGGTTACTTACAAGTATGAGATCTGATAGAGATAGATAGAATAGATTGAAAATATAAGATGGAAAATAGACCTGGGGGCCATAGGTTTCACTAGAGTCCTCTCTCATGATGGCAAGTATTACGGTGGGTGGACAAATTACTATCGAGCAATTGAGAGAAAAGCGAATAATTATGAAGATATCCAAGGCAATGATTATGCATATAGGCACCACGTCTGTGTCAAGTAGACCGACACGATTCTGTATCTACTACTATTACTGCACACATCGACTGACTCCTGCCTGCATCTAGAGTACTATTAAGTTCATGAAGAACAGAGTAACGCATTAGGTAAGATGACATGATGTAGAGGGATAAACTCAAGCAATATTATGAAAACCCCACCTTTTTATCCTCGATGGCAACAATACAATACATGCCTCGCTACTCTACTTTGTCACTGGGTGAGTACACCGCAAGATTGAACCCAAAACCAAGCACTTCTTCTATTGCAAGAATTACCAATCTAGTTGGCCATATAAAACCAATAACTCTAAGATACATGCAAAGATATGAAATCATGCATATAAAAATTCAGAAAAGTCTCAAATAATATTTATAGATAATCTGAACATAAACCCATAATTTATCGGATCTCGACAAACACACCGCAAAAGAGTATTACATCGGATAGATCTCCATGAAGATCATGAAGAACATGGTATTGAAGAGCAAAGAGAGAGAAGAAGCCATCTAGCTACTAGCTATTGACCCAAAGGTCTATGGTGAACTACTCACACATCATCTGAGGGGCAATAGAGTTGACTGAATCCCGCTCCGGCAGATTATCGGAAAAGGCTCCAAAGATTGGATCTCACGGGAACCAAGGCTCCTGGCGGCGGAAAAGTGTTTTCGTGGCTCTCTCTGGTATATAGAGAATATTTGTAAATTTGTAGGCCGAGAAATAGGGTTAGGGGAGCTGTCGTGGGCCCACAAGCAAGGGGCACCCCCCTAGGGCGCGCCCCTATGGCTTGTGGCCACGCGGCTGCTCTCCTGACTTCATCTCCAAGTCTTCTGGGTTGCTTCGGGTCCAAGAAAAATTACTGTGACGATTTTATTCCGTTTTGACTCTGTTTAATATTCCTTATCTGCAATACTCAAAAACAAGGAAAAAAACAGAAACTGGCATTAGGCTCTAGATTAATTGGTTCGTCCCAAAAATAATATAAAATAATATATTAATACATATAAAACATCCAAAAAAAATAATATAATATCATGGAACAATAAAAAATTATAGATACGTTGGAGATGTATCACATGTCTAAACAACTTAACACGTGGTTCTGTCTAGAATTATAAATAACTTAATATTGCACGAGAAACATGACTAACTTAGGATTGTCATGTTAAATACTTCAAATGAATCATACATCATCTTGTTTGTGCATCGCATCTTGGTTGTTTGTTTATTCTTGATGTTTATCTTTGGGTAGACACGATTATTGAACCTGAGTACGAGGATCCAGGAGAGTACAACTACGAGGACCCAGCTCTTTGTCTCTTTGAAGAACCAAAAGGCAAGATGATCGTACCCGGATCCCGACACTATTTTTGCTTTGCTAGATGTCTCTCTCTTATCATGACGTTTGCGTTACCTATCACTTGAAAGTCAAGCCTCGTACATTGCCATGATAGCTTTTAACCCCTTCACTACCTAGCAAACCTTGTTTGGCTAAGTTATCGCTGCTCACCCCTCTTATAGCGTTCTTAGATGCAGGTGCAGGTTGTTTTCATGTGATAACATGGATATGTGGAGATATCACAATATTATCTGCTATTTAATTTAATGCACATATATATTTTGGTGAGGTGAAAGGCTTGGACTTTTTCTCGGTGTTTTGTTCCACTTTTACCGCCATAGTACTTGTTACCGGTGTTATGTTTCCATACTTTGCGCTCCTAACATGCTCGGCGTTGTTATGGGGACCCCCTTGATTCTTCGTTTAAGATTAAAGATTGTCTGGAAAGACCTAACATTGGTACTATTTTCTTAAACAACTTAATAAAAATGCATAGGGCTTTGCAACCCCGTGGATAATTAATCAACAACCCGGGCCAAGGCTCCTCATGGGTGTTGGTCCGAACTAGAGTCGTGTGCGGGGCCAACCCGAGGCAACTCAGGAGATTTCTATCAGGCTACTCTACGCTATGCTTATCCGGTCGTGTCCTCAGAACGAGATACACGGCTCTTATCGGGTTCGTCGACACGTCAGACGGTCTTGCTGGACTTGTTTTACCTTTCTCGAATGTCTTGCGTGAGGAACTACAATCTTCTTCAGGCTATCTCGAGGTATCAGGTTTCCTTTGGAATTGCCTAGCATGATCACGAGATCCGTGGTCGAGGTTATTCCCGCGGCGTGTGGTTAATTTGTGATGGGTTAGGTGGAGCACCCCTGCAGGGTTAAATCTTTCGGAAAACCGTGCCCGCGGTTATGTGGCAGCTTAGATATTTTGTTAACAACCGGTTATAGTCAACTTAAAGTAAACTCTAATAAAACCCACCAACTGTGTGCGTAACTGTGATCGTCTCTGCTCATGAACATGAACCGAGAGAGAACATGGTGGGGTTATGTTTGACGTAAGTAGGTGTTCAGAATCACTTAGTGATCATTGTAGTTCTCGATCGCCTTTCGTAGTCCACCATATTTACAGTCATGTTCGCGTAAGTTAGCCACCAAATAAATGCTTAGTGCTTGTTGCAAACTCATCACTTACCCCTTCCAAACCCATAAGCTTACATAGTTTTGGTACCCTGGTTACATGATTGTTGAGTCCTCTATGGCTCACAGATTACAACAATACAGTTGCAGGTGTTGATGAGTCCGTGTCAGATGATGTGACCTAGCTCCAGTGGGAGTATGATGAAGAATTTGGCAGGATCTATGTCACTTACCCCGATGAGTAGAGAGGCCATGGTCATGATCTTTGGGGTAGCAACGCAGCTTTTCATTATTTCTTTACTTTGTTTGGTTTCGTCCGTAGGCGGACCCTGTCTTCTGTATGATGTTTGAATAATTGTGTGAACTTGTAATTTAGTTTATGTGAGTGTAAGCCAACTCATAAACTCATCTCTTCATATATGCATGCAATGATTACTGCATTTGCGAAATGACGGGATGCGCATCTATCTCTATCGAGGCTCCCGTGCCTAAATAAGGTTAGGCGTGCATCCTGTACGTTACATAAACCTGACCCAAACTCTCACGTATGCCTTTTTTTCCCTTTGGCTTAACCTGTGTACGTATCTCTCAGGTCTCTCTCATCTATATTCCCTTTTTTACATCAACCCATCTCCATTCATTAATAAATCAGAAATTGACCCCTTTTTTGTTGGCTCGGCCATTTTCATGGCTCAACCAGTGTATGTCTCCCTTCTTTCGGTTAATTTGAAACTAAAAGTTCGTTGAGATAAAGTCATTATGATGTAAATCTGTAGCTTAATTCTCCAAAGAAAACTTTAAACTGTACGATTCGCCGGCTGGTCGTGTTGACTTAGGAAACACATGCAGGTACACATCATCTTTTTTCTTGATTCAGAAAAAAAACTATACGGCATGATTCGGCTGGTTTAGAAAACACACATGCAAATACAAATCAACTTGAAGGGGTCGATTGATTCCCAAGTTGGCTGAATGCACACGTACATACAAGAAGAAACATGCCGCAGGATCGATCGCTGCAAGAAACACATATGCGAAATCACGTGGGGCACAAGATTGAATCGCAACAGGAGCGTGTCGTTTTATCTTGCAATCCTTCTTTGCTTCGCCGCCCTCGCTGCATTTCCAAGAGGGCTTCTCAATTCCCACCCTCTCATTCCCACGCCGCCGCACATGGGGTCTCTCTTTCTGCAGGCCGGTCTGGTTGAATAGGCTGCTCCTATTCCGGTCCTCCCAACATGTCTGGTAGAGATGCCAGCTGTAGATGTGTCCCTCAATGTTGCCATCAACATATTTGGTGGCCTTCGCATTCTAGGACTTATAACACCGGCTAGACTATGTTTGTGTGTGTTTGGATGATTAGGTCGGAATCGCCGTCACCGCTATGATCATGGTGTGGAAGGAATCTCTGCAAATTTGTATACTTCTAGGTAACCTCAAGGGTAGTTGTCTCTTACTACTCTACATTTTCAATCTCCCTCTTACCCTCCCCGAGTTCATCTAATATGAAATCTTACAGGCGATCCAACATAGAAGATTTTCAGATGGTGAGTGGTATGGTACAATTATTCTTCTAAAAGTATATTTATTGTCGAATTGTTGGATTTGTTGTTAGTTTGTAACTACATCTGATCTTTCTAGATAATATTTTGGGGCTGGCTCCACAGACCACTGCTCATGCATTAGTTTATCTCATCATGGTGGGAAGTAAGGCTGTATTCAACAATTCCATCTATAGTCCTAATACCATGAGACGTCAATTATTTAATGTGTGTGATGCATGTTGGAAACCATAGGTGTATGAATATCAGAGACACAGTATGCATCATTCCCAAACTCTCATATTCCTTAAGTTCATCGTCAATAGTAAGATAGAATCGATATATCTATGTTAATTGGCCAGTATTTTATTTTTAGTATATAATAGATTTTGATATCTCACATAAATCATGTTTCACAGATTTCATAATAATACCAAGGTAGCTCATGGTTCGGCCCAGTTCGGCGTTGAACAATGCTTTGTGTGATTGTAATGAACCTGTTTATCGATCTATTAATGTTTCCTCATTCAGAAAATAAATAAAAACTAATTATATACCAGTACATATTGAGGAAAATGTATGTTGTGCTGTTGTATTTGCAGAAATTTGGTTATTTTGTTTTTTTATTTCAAATAATATGGATGTCTATTAGAGAGGTTGTTCTTCATGTTAGGTATTTAACGTGCAAGCCAACATATAAACTATACGAAGGTCAACCTCTTAGTCGATTGTTTTTTTTAAGTTCTGCATAGACACACATAAATAAACATGGGATCTCACTAGTAGAGAACGGTCCATTTCTTCCGGTTCCATGGGCCCATTAGTTTCGGTTCTGGAAGCGGGACTAAAGGGTCGGGACTAATGTCCTAAACCTTTAGTCCCGGTTCGCTTACGAACCGGGATAGAAGGGGCTCCACGTGGCCTCTGCGGGGAGCCCAGGCAGGAGGACCTTTAGTCTCGGTTGGTAACATCAACCGGGATCAAAAGTTGTTGGGTTTTATTTGAAGGGGGAGGGGTTAGGGTTTTTTGGAGGGTTAATTTAGGGATTTCATATTGTGTTAGCTAGCTAATTAATAGAGAGAAGTGTCCTCTCTTTCTCCGTGCTTGATCGACGCTGCTAGCTACTAACATATAGAGAGAACTCAACGCTAGCTAATAAGAAAATAAAGGAAACCATTAATTGCACAAGATCTAACAAATCATCATCATCATCTTAATCATACAAAGTTAAAGTGTCGTAAAACTAAAAAAAGATAAAATGACATAGTCCTCCCTCATAGGACCTACTCCTCCCTCCTAGGTAAAATGACATAAAAAAGAATAACACCTATGTCTCCATGATGAAGCAAAGAGATTCAACGGTCTCCAACTTGTGGCCTGCGATCCTTCTTTATTTGTCCCCATGCTTCAATTTGGAGCCTTCTTGGTGGTTTGCGCTCAATCGAGTATGCAAAAGATAACTCGGGATGGAAGGGGCCTTTTATTGTCATATTATCTTCGGGTTGCATCAACGGTGGCACAACTTCATTTGGCAATTTCTGTTGAAGAACATAGTAGTAGCCTAATTAGCAATGAAATCAATACCATTTACGCAACAGTACTAATGTACTTAATTAGCAACTCTTACCAAGATATTTCGACGAATGTCATTCGCCCTCAACCTATGCACTAGTGTCCTGTACAATGTATAATTTAGGCCAGTTCCCAAATTACACGGGAAGATGTCCCTACCAGCTATCACACCAATAACAAAGTAGATAAGATCATCCTTTCCTCCCAAGTTAGATGTGAGCCATAAGTGTAGTGTGTCGTGTCGATTATGTTCTGTATTTCACTCGAAGAAATGAAATAAGCTGTAAATTAAAAATTAACAATAGTACGGATAACACCAAATATTTATGTATATAGAATGCAAATTACTTGACAAATATGCATGGTTGAAAAACTCACATGAAGGTAAAACAGGAAGCATACCGACATCCACCCAAATGTCGATTATTCCTTCAATATGATCTTTAGGACGAAGATCGAAGGTTATTTCCATATCCTCCTGAAATCCATATGCCTTGCAAAGAGCTTCTCAATTTGAGCACCCTAATTCTGTATTATTAAGTGCATTTAATACTTTCACAAGAAATGTGTGACCATGTTTAGTCTTCAGGTTGGCTATCCTCGTCTCGAAACTCTCGTGCTCTTCGAACCGAACCTCCCCAAGAAATATCGTCTTGCATGACAAAGGATGAACTAGTCGAATTGTATAAAACAGAAATTACACGTTGAAGTAAAGAAACAGAAGTCATGCTTAATTACGAAAAAATAGTTATCATCATTGCGTAACGTAGAAATATCAAAGTCCTCGTAAAGCTTCATGGTGAAAAACCTGCCGTCTCGCAGTCCAGGCTGGTCACAAAGACCCTTGTCTTCACCGCATAATTCACACGCTTAGATCCTATTGTCGTCTGATAACGACAACATTTCCTATGTTCATAATTCAAGAATTAAGGCACATTTTGGATCCTAATGTGTGTGTGACTTTCGGTCCGTCGAGGCTTTCCTTAAATAACTCTCATATCTCATGGTGTGTTGGTGCGCTCTCTCTCACACTGATATGGTGGCATATATATATATATATATATATATATATATATATTGGTGGACACTTTCTCACAGTAATAGTTTGACCGCCGGTGATGGACGCCCCCCTCTTCTCTTCTTGCGCATTATACCGACAAGTATATCGCAAAGAAGAGAAAAAAGAGGAGGTGCCCCCCCGACAACAGTCGGGATTCCTCCATCAAAAACACACATGAAAGTCACACAAGGAGAAATGACATACCGAAAGTCACACATGCATTATACCGCTAAAATATCACTAATACATTTATAATGAACTCGAATATAATATCACTAATACATCATCTTGAATAGTCTAGTTATTAATGCATCATCAAATATTAACTAATACATCTCGAATATTATCATATAAGATCACTAATTAAAATAGATCGAAGGAAACTAACAGGAAACTGATCAACACATAGATCACCATTACTCAATATGCAACGGGTTGAATTTAGGCCTGTCGTGTGTTTCCTTCCTAAACTCTCATCTCACGTATATGGTGGGCACTCCCTCTGATATTGCGACCGTCGGTGATGATAGTTCCTCGATTCGTCCCCGAGTGCATTACACCAAAATGTCTAGCACACGGGAACGAAGGAGAAGCGAACTCCACGACAACAGTCGGGATTCTTCCTCTCACACACACTATTATATATATATATATATATATATGTGTGTGTGTGTGTGTGTGTGTGTGTGTGCGCGCGCGCGCGTGTGTGTGGTGGACACTCTTCCTCACTAAAAGACACACAAGGAGCCAAAACAGACCTAAAGTCAACCCGTTCCATATATCGAGCAATGACATAGAAAAAAATTCATATGTTTTGCCGGAATGACTGGCAAATCACAAGCGCTCGATATTAACTAATACATCATCCTGAATAATTCAGTTAATGCATTATCAAATATTAACTAATATATCTTGAATAATATCATATAAGATCACTAATACATATTGAATATCCTAGAATCCAAAGTGGAGGACAATGAACTCGGTTCACTAGCGGTCTCTGAGTCGCCGACGGTGGACACCCAAAGATAAGGAACCATCACGGGATCATAACTCGAGTGAGATCCCTGAAGAATCTACCAAGTATTGTTGAACCTGGAATCGAACGCCGCCATGTAGCGACGGACGTGCTCGCCCTCCTCCCTAACATGGCGACGTACCACCTCCGTGGGGCCCTGCTCCTTCTGCACCAAAAGTGGCCCACGTGACCTCCATCATAGAAGCTCCAGGTCGACGACAAGACCTGGATTCCTCACCAACCTCCGAGCCCGAGAAGGTAGCACCTGCCAGTTCCAGCCCGGCGGAGCCGATTCCCGGACATGGCGCCAATCAAGCAGGCTCTCGCGGACCACTCGGCGACGAGGATGCGGGCCGGGCATCATCGACGTCAAGACCAATTCCTATGAGAACGTTTTCTTATCGTTTAATCACTACTTTTTCATAAAACCAAGAATTTTTCTATAATTTAACATACACATACTAATTTTTCCTAGGACTCCTAATAATTAAATAAAACATAAAACAACTAAAACATAAAAAGCATCATAAACAAAATCAACTAATCTGGCACAACATATAGCCACATACATATATACATTATATATTATATAGCCACACACATATATACATTATATATGGACAAAAACATTCATCATATAAAAAAAAATCAACATATATTTAAAAAACTCCAAAGAGCCGGGGCGGCGGCGGCTCACAGCGGGGGCGGCGACGGGGAGGCGACGGGGGCGACAGGGGAGGTGACGGGGGAGGGGCGGCGACGGGGGCGACAGGACGACGGGGGAGGCGACAGGGACGGGGCGGCGATGGGGGAGGCAGGGGAGGCGACGGGGGAGAGGCGGCGACGGGGGCGGCGGGGGCGATGGGGGAGACTACAGGGACGGGGCTGCAACGGGGGCGGGACAGGGAGGGGGACGACGACGGCGGGGGCGATGATGGGGTGGCCGCTGGAGCGGCGACAGGGACGGGGACGGTGATGGCGACGACAGGTCGGGGCGGCAAGCGGCGACGGGGATGAGGACGACGGGCTTGGCAAAGTGGCGATAAAACCTGCGAAATTTGCTAAGTGCTTCTTATATAAGAAGCATCGGTCCCGGTTCGTGGCACCAACCAGGACCAATGCCCACCTTTAGTCCCTGCACTCTTTTGCTTGCAAGTCGCAGGAAGTCATCATACTAACATCATGAAAATCTTTATCGAACATGCGGAAATTTTTACATATCATGATCATTTTGTTGAATGTCACAATTTTTTTGAAATATTTTTACGTAAAGTTTATGCGTGGTGTCTTTATAAATCTTGTTTACACATGACCAATATTGGGATGCTATGTGACACTGTGCTTCATCTAACATGATTCTCTACATGACATTTGTTAGCTTGATCAAGGGACATATTCAGGACTTGCTAGAGCAATGATTGCATAAATCTTGTGACAGCATAATATGTTTCTCAAATCTTTCTATGCCATCTAAGATGATTTCAGCCGTTGAGCTGGGAACAAGAGATGCCAAGCATAAACCATTAGAAAAGAGATATGTTAATCAACAAATTGTTTGCAATCATGTTGGTTCCGCTGTAGGTGCTGGCTTAACTAGAAAAACATGTGAAAATCAAAATGAAAAAAATAATGACCCTAAGGTCATTAAATAGAAAAAATAACGAAAAGACAATTCTAAAAATGCAAACCCTCACAAGGAGAAGAACACCCCAATCAACTTGTAAGAAAATATGTTCGTAAAAAGGGAATAAATGCACCAACGAACCAACCTGTATCAGCAGGAAGATATCATACCAACTTTCGGAACATCTTTATTAAACATGTGACCATCTTAAAAAAAATTGTTTTTCTAATGGTCTAACTTATTCAAATTTTATGCTTAGAAAACATTTAAATTCCATGTTTTATTAAAAACTGGTGCAACATTTTTGACAGATGTAGACATTTTTAAAAAATCATTAAACATATTTTGAATGATATTATTTGTTTTGCAATTATGAAAATAATTTTTTACCTTTCATCATAATTTCTAGCGATTGCCATGAAATTAATTTTGAAAGTGTGAACATTTTTTGAATTGTATGTACATTCATTTAAAACTACTGACAAACTTTTAAAAGGCCAATTAGCGGATAAGTTAACTTTTCATAAAAGTACATTAATATTAGTAATCAAAGTGAAGTTTGAAACCAATACTGATGTAAATGTGTTTTATAGTGCTGAAGTGTTACATTATTACTACATTACGACAATTTATTTTCTAAAGTCGTCAAAGATTTTCTTCTCATAGACCCACCTCGAGAATATCAAAGTCATGGAACTGCCACTCAATCTAATCAATTGACAACACATTCCATG
Organism: Hordeum marinum; assembly: GCA_022496015.1. Taxonomy (NCBI): domain Eukaryota; kingdom Viridiplantae; phylum Streptophyta; class Magnoliopsida; order Poales; family Poaceae; genus Hordeum; species Hordeum marinum. Next base: position 509,990,135 of record CM039674.1, on the reverse strand, counting down.
ATAATATTACCTTCCTATCTGTTTTACCTAGGTTTGAAAATATAGCAACAAGTACATTTAACATGTGAACAACATTTAGCATGGAAACAACTAATCTTCCTATATGTTCTCCTTATAGTCTGGGAACCTTATATGGGGAAATTTTTACCCTGGCTATGTGTTCTTCTCTATATTAAGGGTTTCAGTAACAGCCAAGGTCAGAAAGTGTCTAAGGTATGATAGAACGATCAATGTTTATCTCATGAGGTATAACCTTCAAGAACTAGAGCAAACAAAGTTGATACGCAGTGGTTGTAAACCTAGCTCACCATGATGGATGCAATGGTAGGAAGTTAAGATAGCTGTCCATTACTCCCAACTGATGGAAAATCCATGAGTTTTTTTTTTCATTTTATAAATCCAAAAATTCCTATGAGGCAGAAAGTGTTGAAATTACATACATGTTGGCTTATTTTGCATATAAGGCAGTGAATCCCTAAGAAATAGTAACTTTTTTTGGTAAATCTATGAAACAGTAACTTGGAGGAAGACTATACAAGCTCAACGAGTAGGAGAAGTAATGAAATGGGAACCGGCGGCAAAAATAGCTAAAGGGCACAGAACTAGTTTCCATGGAAGAGTAGTGTCGGATAAAGTTTGTACTCGAACTTTTTGTTGTCAACGGGAAAACGGAAGGAAAGCGCTTGGGGTCGGCGCGCCCGCCGAAGTTTCGGCCGGCTCGAGCGTTACGCTGGCTCCAGCATCAATGAAATCGCACGCCCCGCGCAAGACGTGTGTGGGTGGGCTCCGCACAATCGCCCATTCTATTTATCCTTATCCTTCCCCTACCTCTAGACCCATCTCTCCTCTCCATGCTTTTTTTTTCCGTCCTGCTGCTGGCCGGTGGCTGCTGCAGGCCCTGTGCTCTGCCGAGCCATGGGATAGCCCGGCTGTTGCTGGCCGTGTGCTCGGCCGAGCCGGGGGACTGCCCGGCTGTTGCGGGCCGACGCCCACTTTCATGAAATGGGTTGTAGCAAATTACATCGCCGGTCGTAGCAAAAATCGAAGACAGTCGACGTCGTATGGGTCGCAACTAAGACATGAAGTTTGAAGATTTTTTCATGCCGGTTGTAGCTTTTGTAACCGTCGGTTGCAACTTTTCGTTGTCGTCCATGCCTTTCGTCTCTACGGTTGAAGCTTATTTTTTCGCCGGATGAAGCTTTTCTCATCGCCATATGAAGCTTTTTTGGTCACTGGTTGTGTTTTTTCATTTCTGCTACCATCGTTTTCTAGTTTGCTGGAAGCATCATAATTTCTTGCTACCACCCCGTGTTTTTGGATGCGAACCACGGCGTCGTCGCCATTGCTACTGCAGGGGCAGGGGAGAGAGGTGAGGAGATGGAGCGGAGCTGCAACCAGCAGCTCACCGGGGTCGAGCGCCGCGGCGGGAGGCCAGGCCGACGAGCGTGGGTGGCACCATGGCCAGGGCGACGGGGGTTGTTGGGGAACGTTGCATGGGAAACAAAAAATTTCCTACGCATATGCAGATCTATCCATGGTGATGAGCATCTACGAGAGGGAGAGTGGATCTACGTACCTTTGTAGATCGATAAGCGGGAAGCGTTAAGAAACGCGGTTGGTGTAGTCGAACGTCTTCGCGATCCAAATCGCCGTGCGTCCCGCGATCCAATCACGATCCGTCCCGCGATCCAATCATTATCCGTCCCACGAACTTGATCACGATCCGTCCCACGAACTTGATCACGATCCTTCCGATCTAGCGCCGAACGGACGGCACCTCTGCGTTCAGCACACGTACAACTTGATGACGATCTCCGCTGTCTTGATCTAGCAAGAAGGAGCGGAGAGGTAGAAGAGTTCTCCGGCAGCCTGACGGCACTCCAGCGATGGTGGTGGAGCTATTCCGGCAGGGCTTCGCCTGAGCACTGCAGAAATCCGATCTAGAGGAGAAATTATACACTGAAGGAACGGGTAGCACGTGGCTGGAAAAACTAGTGCAAAACCCTAAATTCCACCAGTATATATAGGAGGAGAGGAGGAGAGCCTTGGCGCAAGGGCCAAGGCTCCTATGGTTCGGTCGAACCTACTAGGAGAGGAGGACTCCTCCTCCAATCCTAGTAGGACTAGGATTGCTCCTTTTTTGCCTTTTTTCCACCTTTTCCTATTGGGTTTTCTTCTCCAGCCACATGGCCCTTGTGTGGGAGTTTCCACCAGCCCACTAAGGGCTGATATTCACTCTCACACAGCCCATGAAGCCTCTTGGGTCGAAATACCCCTCCCGGAGGCCTCCCGGTACACTACCGGCACTCTCGGTACACTACCGATGAGCCCGAAACTTTTCCGGCGACCAAAATAGGACTTCCTATATATGAATATTTACCTTCGGACCATTACGGAGCTCCTCATGACGTTCGGGATCTCATCCGGGACTCCGAACAACCTTCGGTCACCACCATACATAACTCTATACTACCGAAACGTCACCAAACCTGAAGTTTGGAGACCCTGCGGGTTCGAGAACTATGTAGACATGACCGAGACACCTCTACGGTCAATAACCAATTGCGGGACCTAGATGCCCATATTGGTTCCTACATATTCTACGAAGATCTTTATCGGTCGAACCTCTATGTCAAGGATTCAGTTAATCCTGTATGATGTTCCATTTGTTCTTCGGTATGTTACATGCCCGAGATTCGATCGTCGGTATCTTCATACCTAGTTCAACCTCGTTACTGGCAAGTCTCTTTACTCATTCCGTAATACAAGATCCTGCAACTAACACTTAGTCACATTTCTTGCAAGGCTTATTGTGATGTTGTATTACCGAGTGGGCCCTGAGATACCTCTTCGTCACACGGAGTAACAAATCCCAATCTTGATCCATGCCAACTCAACAGACACCCTCGGAGATACCTGTAGAGCACCTTTATAGTCACCCAGTTACGTTGCGACGTTCGATACACACAAGGAACTCCTCTGATGACCGTGAGTTGCATGATCTCATGGTAATAGAAACACATACTTGACATGCAGAAAATAGTAGCAATAAACTGACACGATCATATGCTACGTTTGTACTTCGGGTCTTTGTCCATCACATCATTCTCCTAATGAGGTGATCCCGTTATCAAATGACATCACATGTCAATGGTTAGGAAACCTTGTACATCTTTGATCAACGAGCTAGTTCACTAGAGGCATACTAGGGACAAAGTGTTGTCTATTTACCCACACATGTAATGTGTTTCCAATCAATACAATTATAGCATGGATAATAAACGATTATCATGAACAATGAAATATAATAATAAACACTTGTAATAATAAACAATTAGAGTCAATAATCTAGCTCACATCACTATGTGATTTACATTGTAATGAATCGAACACCCATTGAGTTCTGGTGTTGATCATGTTTAGCCCTTGGAAGAGGTTTAGTCAACGGGTCTATAATATTCAGATCCATGTGCACTTTGCAAATATTTATGTATTTTCCTCGATGTAATCGCGGATGGAGTTGAAGCGTCGCTTTATGTGTCTGGTCCACTTGTGAAACCTTGGTTCCTTGGCCAGCGCAATGGCACCAGTGTTGTCACAGAACATGATCATTGGATTCAGTGCACTGGGCACTACTCCAAGATCCGTCATGAACCGCTGCATCCAGACACCTTCCTTCGCCGCCTCCGAGGCTGCGATGTACTCTGCTTCGCACGTAGAATCGGCTACCGCGCTTTGCTTGGAACTGCACCAGCTTACCGCTCCCCCGTTGAGAATAAATACATATCCGGTTTGTGACTTAGAGTCATCCGGATCAGTGTCAAAGCTTGCATCGACGTAACCTTTTATGACGAGCTCTTCATCACCTCCATAAACAAGAAACATTTCCTTAGTCCTTTTCAGGTGCTTAAGGATATTCTTGACCGCTGCCCAGTGCTCCATTCCAGTATCGCTTTGAAACCTTCTGGCCATACTTATGGCAAGGCTGACATCGGGTCTTGTGCACATCATTGCATACATGATAGAGCCTATGGTTGAAGCATAGGTGATGACACTCATATTTTCTCTATCTTCTGGAGTTAGTGGGCATTGAGTCTTACTCAACTTCACACCTTGTAACACAGGCAAGAACCCTTTCTTGGTCTAATCCATTTTGAACTTCTTCAAAACTTTATCAAGGTATGTGCTCTGTGAAAGTGCTATTAAGTGTCTCGATCTATCTCTATAGATCTTAATGCCTAATATGAAAGCAACTTCTCCTAGGTCCATCATTGAAAAACTCTTGTTCAAATATTCCTTCACGCTTTCCAGCATTTCTATATTGTTTCCCACCAGCAATATGTCATCCACATATAATACTAGAAACGCTATAGAGCTCCCACTCACTTTCTTTTAAATACAAGCTTCTCCACAAACTTGTATAAACTCAAACGCTTTGATCACCTCATCAAAGCGCTTATTCCAACTCCGAGATGCTTGCACCAGTCCATAAATGGATCGCTGGTGTTTGCAAACTTTGTCAGCATTCTCTGGATCGACAAAACCTTCGGGTTGCATCATATACAACTCTTCCTCAAGGAAACCGTTGAGGAACGCCGTTTTGACATCCATCTGCCAAATTTCATAGTCGAAATAAGCAGCTATTGCCAACATGATTCTGACAGACTTAAGCATCACTACGGGTGAGAAAGTCTCATCGTAGTCAACTCCTTGAACTTGTGAAAAACCCTTTGCCCCAGGTCGAGCTTTATAGAGGATGACATTACCGTCCGCGTCTGTCTTCTTCTTAAAGATCCATTTGTTCGGAATGACCTTTCGCCCTTCAAGTAATACTTCCAAAGTCCATACTTTGTTTTCATACATGGATCCCATCTCGAATTTCATGGCCTCTAACCATTTCTCAGAATCTGGGCCCATCACTACTCCTCCATTGCTCGTAGGTTCATTGTTGTCCAACAACATGACCTCTAAGACAGGGTTGCCGTACCACTCAGGAGTAGTACGCGGCCTTGTCGACCTACGAGGTTTAATAGTAGCTTGATCCAAAGCTTCATGATCATCATCATTAACTTCCTCTTCTACCGTCATAGGTTCCACATAAACATCTTTCTGGGCTACGCTACTTTATGGTTCAAGTAAAGGTTCAATAACCTCATCAAGCACTATTTCCCTCCCACTCAATTCTTTCGAGCGAAACTCTTTCTCAAGAAATGTTCCGTTCTTGCCGACAAACACTTTGCCTTCGGATCTGAGATAGAAGGTATACCCGACTGTCTCTTTCGGGTATTCTATGAAGACGCATTTCTCTGCTTTGGGTTCCAGCTTTTCAGGCTGAAGCTTTTTGACAGAAGCATCACATCCCCAAACTTTAAGAAACGACAACTTTGGCCTCTTGCCAAACCCTAGTTCATATGGCGTCGTCTCAACGGATTTGGATTGTGACCTATTTAAAGTTAATGTAGTTGTCTCTAATGCATAACCCGAAAACGATAGTGGCAAATCAGCAAGAGACATCATAGAATGCATCATATCTAATAAGGTTTGATTACGACGTTCGGACACACCATTACACTGTGGTGTTCCCGGTGGTATCAACTATGAAACAATTCCACACTGTCTTAAGTGACTGCCAAACTCATAACTTAGATATTCACCTCCTCGATCAGATCGCAAGAATTTAATCTTCTTGTTACGATGATTCTCAACTTCACTCTGAAATTGCTTGAACTTTTCAAATGTTTCAGACTTGTGTTTCATTAAGTAAATATACCCATATCTACTTAAGTTATCAGTGAAGGTGAGAAAATAACGATATCCACCATGCGCTGTAATATTCATTGGACCGCACACATCAGTATGTATGATTTCCAATAAGTGACTTGCCCGTTCCATTGTTCCAGAGAACGGCGTTTTAGTCATCTTGCCCATGAGGCATGGTTCACATGTGTCAAGTGATTCAAAATCAAGTGACTCCAAAAGTCCATCAGCATGGAGCTTCCTCATGCATTTTACACCAATATGAGCTAAACGGCAATGCCACAAGAAAGTGGTACTATCATTATCAACTCTACATCTTTTGGCATCAATGTTATGAACATGTGTGTCATCACTATCAAGATTCAATATGAATAAACCCCTCACATCGGGTGCATGACCATAAAAGATATTACTCATATAAATAGAACAACCTTTATTCTCTGATTTAAATGAGTAATCATCTCGCAATAAACAAGATCCAGATATAATGTTCATGCTTAACGCATGCACTAAATAACAATTATTCAGGTTCATCACTAATCCCGATGGTAATCGAAGAGAGAGCGTGCCAACGGCGATCCATCAACCTTGGAACCATTTCCCACGCGTATCGTCACTTCATCCTTTGCTAGCCTTCACCTATTCCGTAGTTCCTGTTTTGAGTTGCAAATGTGAGCAACCGAACCGGTATCAAATACCCAGACCCTACAACGAGAGCTAGTAACGTACACATGAATAACATCTATATCATATATACCTTGTTCGTCGTAGGCCGCCTTCTTGTCTGCCAGGTACTTGGGGCAGTTCCGCTTCCAGTGACCAGCTCCCTTGCAATGAAAGCACTCAGTTTCTGTCTTGGGTCCATGCTTGGGCTTCTTTATAGGAGTGGCAACTGCTTTGCCATCCTTCTTGGTTTTACCCTTCTTGCCGTTGCCCTTGCCCTTGCCATTCTTCTTGAAGCTAGTGGTTTTATTGACCATCAATACTTGATGTTCTTTTTGGATTTCAGACTCAGCGACTTTTAGCATTGCAAACAGCTCGGCGACTGACTTGTTCATCCCGTGCATGTTATAGTTCATCACAAAGCTCTTGTAACTAGGTGGCAGTGATTGAAGAACTCTGTCAGTGATCACCTCTGGCGGAAGGGCAATTCCCAACTCCGCTAGACGAGTCAAATACCCAGACATTCTGAGTACATGTTCACTGATAGCCCCGTTCTCCTCCATCTTGCAAGCATAGAACTTATCGGAGGTCTCATACCTCTCAATTCGGGCATTCTTCTGAAAGATAAATTCAACTCCTGGAACATCTCATATGCTCCATGACGTTCAAAACGTCTTTGAAGTCCCGATTCTAAGCCATACAGTATTGCACACTGAACTATTGAGTAATCTCTAGAATGTGCCTCCCAAGCATTCTTAACGTCTTCGGATGACATGTCTTCTGGTTGGTCACCAAGCGGTGCATCAAGGACATATGATTTCTAGGAAGCCATGAGGATAATCCTCAGATTACGGGCCCAGTCAACAAAATTACTTCCATCATCTTTCAACTTAGCTTTCTCTAGGAATGCATTAAAATTCAAGGGTGATACTGCACGAGCCATTGATCTACAACATAAATATGCAAAGGTTACTTAGACTATTGTTCAAGATAATGAGTTTTAGTTAATCAAATTACTCAAGCTCGCACTCAAATTGACATCCCTCAGGTCATCTGAGTGTCACATGATCCAAATCCACCAACTCAAGTCCGATCATCATGTGAGTTGAGGTGGTTTCAATGGTAAACATCATCATGTTGATCATATCTACTATATGACTCATGTTCGACCTTTCGGTCTCTTGTGTTCCAAGGCCATGTCTGTACATGCTAGGCTCGTCAAGTTTAACCCGATTGTTCTGCATGTGCAACACTGGCTTGCACCCGTTGTATGTGAACGTAGAGTCTATCACACCCGATCATCACGTGGTGTCTCGACACGATGAACTTTTGCAACGGTGCACACTCGGGGAGAACACAATTCGTCTTGAAATTTAAGTGAGGGATCACCTTATAATGCTACTGTCGTCCTAAGCAAAACAAGGTGCATAAAAGGATTAACATCACATGCAAATCATAAGTGACATGATATGGCCATGAACTTGTGCTTTTGATCTCCATCTTGAAAGCACCGGCATGATCTCCATCATCACCGGCACGACACCATGATCTCCATCATCTTGATCTCGATCAATGTGTCGCCATCAGGGTTGTCGCGTGCATCATGTTTGTAGTACTATTGCTACCGTTTAGCGATAAAGTAAAGAATTACATAGCGCTTAATGATTGACACGCAGGTCATACAATAATTGAAGACAACCCTATGGCTCCGGCCGGTTGCCGTACTCATCAACATGCAAGTTGTGATATTCTATACAACACATGATCATCGCATACATCACAACATACCCTGCAAAAACAAGTTAGACATCCTCTAATTGTTGTTGCATGCTTTTCAACCTTCTCAAGGACCGCCTTAGTCAAATCTAATCCAACTAAAGTAGGAGAAACAGTCATCCTCCAGCCATCTTTGTGAAATGAATTTACACGTCAGTCGATGGAACCGGTCTCTCGTAAGCCCACGAGTTAGGTTGGTCCGGGCCGCTTCATCCCACAATACCACTGAACCAAAACACGACAAAGTGAGGAAGAAATCTAAGCATCACACCCAGAAACTCTTTGTGTTCTACTCGAGATCTCACCTACACATAGACCTAGCTCATGATGCCACTATTGGGGAACGTCGCATGGGAAACAAAAAATTTCCTACGTTCACACAAGACCTATCCATGGTGATGAGCATCTACGAGAGGGAGAGTTGATCTACGTACCCATGTAGATCGCTAACCGGGAAGCATTAAGAAATGTGGTTGGTGTAGCCGAACGTCTTCGCGATCCAAACCGCCGAGCATCCCGCAATCCAATCACGATCCATCCCGATCAATCACCGAACGGACGGCACCTCCGCGTTCAGCACACGTACAACTTGATGGCGATATCCGCCTTCTTGATCCAGTAAGAGGGAGCGGAGAGGTAGAAGAGTTATCCGGCAGCGTGACGGCACTCTGGCGATGGTGGTGTAGCTATTCCGACAGGGCTTCGCCTAAGCACTGCAGAAATCCGATCTAGAGGAGAAACTATGCACTGGAGGGATGGGTAGCACGTGGCTGAAAATCTTGTTCCAAAACCCTAAAAACCTCTAGTATATATAGGAGGAGAAGAGGAGGACACTTGGCCCTCAAGGAGCCAGCCCTAGGCTTCGGCCGAACCAAGAGGGAGGAGTCCTCCTCCTCCACTCCTATTAGGATTAGGACTCCTTCCTTATCTTACCCTTTTTGACCTTTTCCACCTTTTTCCTTTTGGGCTGTTCTTCCCAGCCGCATGGGCCTTGTGTGGAACTTCCACCATCCCACTAAGGGCTGGTATTCTTCCTCCCACAGCCCATGTAGCCTCTTGGGTCAAAATACCCCTCCCGATGGTCTCCCGATACACGTCCGATGAGCCCAAAACCTTTCCGGTGACAAAAATAGGACTTCCTATGTATCAGTCTTTACCTCCGGACCATTCCGGAGCTCCTCTTGACGTCCAGGATCTCATCTGGTACTCCTAACAACCTTCGGTCACCACCATACATAACTCTATACTACCGAAACGTCACCAAACCTTAAGTGTGCAGACCCTGCGGGTTCAAGAACTATGTAGACATGACCGAGACACCTCTACGCTCAATAACCAATAGCGGGACCTGGATGTCCATATTGGTTCCTACATATTGTATGAAGATCTTTATCGGTCGAACCTCTATGTCAAGGATTCAGTTAATCCCGTATGATGTTCCCTTTGTTCTTCGGTATGTTACTTGCCCGAGATTCGATCGTCGGTATCTCCATACCTAGTTCAACCTCATTACCGGCAAGTCTCTTTACTCATTCCATAATACAAGATCCCGTGACTAACACTTATTCACATTTCTTGCAAGGCCTATTGTGATGTTGTATTACCGAGTGGGTCCTGAGATACCTCTTCGTCACACGGAGTAACAAATCCCAGTCTTGATCCATGCCAACCCAACAGACACCCTCAGAGATACCCCTGGGGCACCTTTATAGTCACCCAGTTATGTTGCAACATTTGATACACACAAGGAACTCTTCCGGTGTCCGTGAATTGCATGATCTCATGGTCATAGAAACATATAATTGACATGCAGAAAACAGTAGCAATAAACTGACACGATCATATGCTACGTTTGTAGTTTGGGTCTTGTCTATCACATCATTCTTCTAATGATGTTATCCCGTTATCAAATGACATCACATGTCAATAGCTAGGAAAGCTTGACCATCTTTGACCAACGAGCTAGTTCACTAGAGGAATACTAGGGACAAAGTGTTGTCTATTTACCCACACATGTAATGTGTTTCCAATCAATAAATTATAGCATGGATAATAAACGATTATCATGAACAAGGAAATATAATAATAAACACTTTATTTATTGCCTCTAGGGCATATTTCCAACACATATCAAGTATCTGATCACCAGTACGTAGGGCGGGCTTCTTCCGGTGATCTGCCTCACCATTGAAATGCTTTCCTTTCTTTCGACATTGATGGTTGGTCGGAAGAAATCGACAATGCCCCAGGTACATATTCTTCCTGCATTTGTCCAAATATATATTGTTGGTGTCATCTAAACATTGTGTGCATGCGTGGTATCCCTTGTTTGTCTGTCCTGAAAGATTACTGAGAGCAGGCCAATCGTTGATGGTTACAAACAGCAACGCATGTATGTCAAATTCCTCCCGTTCGTTCTCATCCCACGCACGTACACCTCTTCCATTCCATAGCTGTAAAGTTTCATTAACTAACGGCCTTAGGTACACATCAATGTCATTGCCGGGTTGCTTAGGGCCTTGGATGAGCACTGGCATCAAAATGAACTTCTACTTCATCCACAACCAAGGAGGAAGGTTATACATACGTAGAGTCATAGGCCATGTGCTATGCTAGCTGCTCTGTTCCCCAAAAGGATTAACGCCATCTGCACTTAAACCAAACCATACGGTCCTCGGATCACCTGTAAATTCGCTCCACTTTCTCTCAATCTTTCTCCACTGCGACCCGTCAGTGGGTGCTCACAACTTCCCGTCTTTCGTACGGTCTTTTTTGTGCCGTTGCATCAACAACGCATGCTTTTTGTTTCTGAACAGACGTTTCAACCGTGGTATTATAGGAGCATACTGTTGGGGAACGTCGCATGGGAAACAAAAATTTTCCTACGCACACGCAAACCTATCCATGGTGATGAGCATCTACGAGAGGGAGAGTGGATCTACATACCCTTGTAGATCGCTAAGCGGGAAGCGTTAAGAAACGCGGTTGGTGTAGTCGAACATCTTCGCGATCCAAATCGCCGAGCATCCCGCGATCTCATCACGATCCGTCCCGCGATCCAATCACGATCCGTCCCGTGAACTCATCACGATCCGTCCCGCGATCTCATCACGATCCGTCTCACGATCTTGATCACGATCTGTCCCGCGAACTCATCACGATCCGTTCCGCGATCTAATCACGAACTGTCTCGCGATCTCGATCACGGTCCTTCCGATCTAGCGCCGAACAGACGGCACCTCCGCGTTCAGCACACGTGCAGCTTGATGACGATCTCCACCGTCTCGATCCAGCGAGAGGAGGTGGAGAGGAGAGAGAGTTCACCGGAAGCGTGACGGCGCTCCGGTGATGGTGGTGGAGTGATTCCAGCAGGGCTTCGCCTAAGCGCTGCGGAAAACCGATCTAGAGGAGAAACTGTGCACCGGTGAAACGGGTAGCACGTGGCCGGAAATTCTGTCCAAAAACCACCCAATCCACTAGTATATATAGGAGGAGAGGAGAGGAGAGGCAGCCAAGGCCTTTGGGTCGGCCTAAATAGGAGGTGGGAGCAATCCTACTTCACCTCCAATCCTAGTTGGAGTAGGATTGCCTCCTATTGGCTGATTTTCCACTTTTTGCTTTAGGACTTTCTCTCCTGCGCCATGGGCCTTTGTGGCTGTTTTCCCAGCCCACTAAGGGCTTGTTATTATTATCCCAAAGCCCATGGACCTCTTGGGGTCGAAATACCCCTCCCGGAGGTCCTCCGGTACACTACCGGCACTGCCGGTACAATACCGATACTCCCGGTACACTACCGATGAGCCCGAAACTTTTCCGGAAACCAAACTGGGACTTCCTATATATGAATCTTTACCTCCGGACCATTCCGGAGCTCCTTGTGACGTCCGGGATCTCATCCGGGACTCCGAACAACCTTCGGTCACCACCATACATAACTCTACACTACCGAAACGTCACCGAACCTTAAGTGTGCAGACCCTGCGGGTTCGAGAACTATGTAGACATGACCGAGACACCTCTACGGTCAATAACCAATGGCGGGACCTGGACGTCCACATTGTTTCCTACATATTCTACGAAGATCTTTATCAGTCGAACCTCTATGTCAAGGATTCAGTTAATCCCGTATATCGTTCCCTTTGTTCTTCGGTATGTTACTTGCCCGAGATTCGATCGTCCGTATCTCCATACCTAGTTCAACCTCATTACCGGCAAGTCTCTTTACTCGTTCCGTAATACAAGATCCCGCAACTAACAATTAGTCACATTGCTTGCAAGGCTTATTGTGATGTTGCATTACCGAGTGAGCCCCGAGATACCTCTCCATTACACGGAGTAACAAATCCCAGTCTCGATCCATGCCAACTCAACAGACACCATCGGAGATACCTGTAGAGCACCTTTATAGTCACCCAGTTACGTTGCGACGTTTGATACACACAAGGCACTCCTCCGATATCCGTGATTTGCATGATCTCATGGTCATAGGAACATATACTTGACATGCAGAAAATAGTAGCAATAAACTGACACGATCATATGCTATGTTTGTAGTTTGGGTCTTATCCATCACATCATTCTCCTAATGATGTGATCCCATTATCAAATGACATCTCATGTCCATGGCTAGGAAACCTTAACCATCCTTTGATCAACGAGCTAGTCCATTAGAGGCATACTAGGGACATGGTTTTGTCTATGTATCCACACATGCATTTAAGTCTCCGATCAATACAATTATAGCATGGATAATAAACGATTATCATGAACAAGGAAATATGATAATAACTAATTTATTATTGCCTCTAGGGCATATTTCCAACACATACCACATCACCTTGGCAGGAACCCTCTTCCCGGTGCGCTGTCCCTCAACATCACCAGGGTCATCTCTTCTATTCTTATACCGCAATGCACCGCATACCGGGCATGCATTCCGTTCCTCATACTCAACGCAGTAGAGGATGCAGTCATTAGGGCATGCATGTATATTTTGCACCTCCAATCCTAGAGGGCATACAACCTTCTTTGCTGCGTGAGTACTGTCAGGCAATTCGTTATCCTTTGGAAGCTGCTTCTTCATTCTTTTCAGTAGCGAACTAAATCCCTTGTCAGATACACCATTGTCTGCCTTCCATTGCAGCAATTCCAGTGTGGTATCAAGCTTTTTGTTGTGATCTTCGCAATTTGGGTACAACCCTTTTTTGTGATCCTCTAACATGTGATCGAACTTCAACTTCTCCCTTTCACTTTCGCATTCTCTCTGTGCATCAACAATGACCCGGCGAAGATCATCATTGGGCACATCGTCTGGTTCCTCTTGATCTTCAGCTTCCCCCATTGCAGCATCACCGTATTCAGGGGGAGGGTAATTGTCGTCATCCTCTTCTTCTTCGTTGTCGTCCATCATAACCCGTCTTTCTTCTTGCTTGGTCCAAACATTATAGTGTGCCATAAAACCCTTCTGAAGCAGGTCGAAGTGAAGGGTTTTAGAGTTGGAGAAAGACTTCGTATTCTCACAAACAGTACATGGACAAGGCATCAAACAATTCTGCTTGTTTGCCTCAACCGCTTCGAGGAAATTATGCAGGCCCTTAATATACTTGGAGGTGCGGCGGTCACCGTACATCCATTGCCGCTTCATCTGCGTGCATTATATAATAAAGTGTATTAAAAACCATTACAACATATCATGAATAGAGAAGTGACCAAATTAATAGAAATTCATCATCACATTAAAGCCAAAGTACAATAATGACCAAAATAAATATGTACAGTTCATACATAGTTGTCATTATTGAACAAAGCTCTCTAGAGAATCTAATTAAAACAAACAGTGAAACTATGTAAAAAAATTAAATGCAACAACAAATGCAATCATAACCGCTACTAAGGTACCAATTGATCCAACAGCATAATGATACCAAGCCTCGGTATGAATGGCATATTTTCTATTATTTCTAAGCTTCAGGCGCAATGCATCCATCTTGGTCTTGTGATCGTTGATGATATCGGCAACATGCAACTCCAATCCCTTCTTTTCATCTTCAGTTCTTTTAAATTTTTCTTTCAAATGATCGATTTCTTTTTCAGCTTTAGTTAACTTGTCAAGCAGAATTGCATAGTCGGTATCCATTTCTGGTTCAACTACTTCCTATAGATAAAAACATCTACGTCAATTGGTGGCATAGTTAATTGTCATAGACATTAGATGTGTGAAATAGTTATATAAAAGATAATATACCACATCTGAATCATAGACAGGACAAGGGCCGACGTGGGCGGATACCATAACCATGACACTATATAATAACAAACAATAATAAAAGTAATAAAATCATACGAGTAAGTATATTTTCTTTTAGCAAGAAGATAAGATCAAGAGGCTCACCACGCGCAGGCGATCGACGGCGGTTTCAGGACGGGGATGGGATAGGACGGACCGCTAAACCTAGACAAATCTTGACAAAAATGGAGTTTGGACAAGGAGCTTCGAGAGGAGAAAGCTTAAGTTTGGCTTGGGCATTTCATCAAACACCTCATGTGCATAAGAGGTGAGCTAGAGCACCACAAAGCTCTCCCCTCGCCAGCCAAAAAAACAGAGCAGTGTGGACTGCTCTGCTCGCTCGAACTCCTTCGATGGGGGTATATATAGTCATCTCATTGGTCCCGGTTCGTGGCTGGAACCGGGACTAAAGGACCCACTTTGATCCCGGATCCAGCCACGAACCAGGACCAATGGTTGTGGGCCAGGAGCAAGGCACATTGGTCCCGGTTCGTGTCTGGAACTGGGACCAAAGGTTCCAGACGAACCGGGACCAATGCCCCACGTGGCCTGCCCGGCCCCCTGGCCTCACGAACCGGGACCGTTGCCCCCATTGGTCCCGGTTCGTGACTGAACCGGGACTAATGGGTTGGCCCGGCCCATACCAATGCCCCGTTTTCTACTAGTGCAAGTGTATAAGTGCATTAAATTAAATAGCAATAATATTATGATAACAAAAGAACGTCCATGTTGTCACATGGAAGCAATTGCACCTGCAGCTAGAAACGTTGTAAGGAGGGCTAAGCAAGCGGTAACATAGCCAAACAACGATTTGCTGGGAAGGTGGAGGGTTAGAGGCTTTCATGGCAATGTTGGGAGGCTTGACAAACAAGTGGTAGGTAGCGTGACATAACGATAAAAGCGGGACAACTGGCATGGCAATGATAGTAGTGGTATCTAGGGAAATGGGTCATCTTCCCTGAGATCCCGCTTGGAAGAAGAACAAGTCCATGAAGAAGACGAGCCAACGTAGTCGAACGAATCCTCACACTCCGAATGCTTTCGGAACTCAATCGAGAAGAAGCAATCCGGAAACAACAATCAACACAAGATACATCACAACACATGCATGACACGATGCGCAAACAAATATGATGCATGTCGGGTTTAAATATGCAAGGCATGGCAAAGCACACGACAATACTACACATTAAAGTGAAGCTCAATATGCAACGAGTTGCATATTAATGAAACTCCAAGTTCAAATTATTTAGTTCACTCTCGTTAGGTACTCATAAATATTAAATGTTGTTTAACATGGCAAACGGTGAAGCACAAACAACTACAACATCTAGGCATTTTAAATGAGGCCGGAAGCAATATATATCATTTCCGAAACAACCCCATATGCATACTATGAATTTGGTACAGATCTGTCCTAACACAATTTTAGTTATTTTAAACAGCAAATAAATGTCACCATGAGATTCTACGCATTTTTCTAGTCAAGTTACCTATGTGGATTCTTTTAAATGGAGCTACGGTTCATTAGTTATGATATAAATTATTTTAACATGGCATTTACGCAAATCAATGCACACAGAAATTTAAACATTTTCAACACATGTGAGAGTTGGTTACCGTGAATCTACACAAAATTCTAGTCAAGTTTCATATATAAAGTTTCAACATATGATGCATGGGTGAAAAGTTATTAGCCTTTTAAAAATAGGGGGTTTTCTGTAAATCTGAAATTCACCGGTTAACTGGATAAATTCGCATAACTAAAAAAACTAAACGGGCCGAATCTGAATAGGCCCGAACAGAGCACTGGGCGCATGATAGCTACCCATCGCCTAGGGCGCAACATAGCACTAGGGGCGACGGCTCACCTTGGGCCCGGTAGGCCGGTCGGTCGGGGGTTGGAGCTGGGCTGGAGGGGAGGTGGACTGGGCCGGCCCACCCGTGGGCAACGGGCGAGCGGGAGGCTCGTCCTCCCGATCCCAATCGGGGCGAGACACAGCGACGGTGGTTTTGGCACCGGCGGACCTTGCGATGGCCACCGGCGACGGGAAAGAGCAGGGACGACCGGGGACGACCGGATCCCAGGTGGCCGGCACGGACCCGTCGATGGCGAGGCGAACGAAGGCCCCGGAGTGAGGCGCCCGCAAGCTCATGCGGGGAGCTGCGTGCCCATGCAACGGCGGCCGGGCCACGGCGGCGCGCTCAGAAGGCGCTGGGCAAGAGCGAGCGCGACATGAGGCAGCGGCGAGCGGTGGCGAGGCTGCAACGGCCTTCCGGCGGCGGGGCAGAGCAGCGGTGGCACGGCTGGAGGCTATGGGAGCAGGGAGATCAGGCTCCTCCCGTGCCTGGCGGCGACGACGGCTCATCCGGGCCCAGATTGGCTCGCACGGGCCCCGATCTGGGCCTGGAGGGCCCTGGCGGCTGGTGGAGAAGGGAGGCTACGGGCAGGTGGCGGCTGGGGGGGGATGGGGCATGGAAAATGAGGGAGGAAGAGGGAAGTCCATATTAGGAAGGAGAGGGGGTTTATTTATAGTAATTAGGGCTAGAGTTAGGGGTTTTGCTCCGTTTTCGGACCATTCTATCTCGATCGGACGGTCCGGAAGCGGAGGGGGCTAGCTAGGTGGGCTAGTAGGGTGTGTAGGCTAGGTGGGGATGAGAGGGAAGTTGTGGCCCGTGACACAAGGTTTTAAAACACCGAAAATGTCCGTAATAAACCGATGACTGCACTACTACGGTTGACCGTTCAGGTAACAAACAAACTCGGAATGCGATGAAATTCGATAGGCGGTCTACCTACAATATAACAAGACCGCCTGCCAAGTTTCGACCCAATCCGAGAATATTTTGAAGGTACTTTTAAAAACAATATTTTCCGATGTCGCGGGCATGTGCGTGTGTGGTTGGTCTCGAAATGGGCAACGACAAGAACGGAGAGAACTGGCAACTACGAACAGATATAAGTTTTTCAAAAACGAGTGAAGATGCTATGCAGATGATGCGAATGATGCGATGATGAATGCAACAACCAAACAAAACACAGACGAGAATGGAAATATAAGGGGAATCTTCTAGAGCGTCGGTCCCCGGCTATTACAACTCTCCTCCACTACATGAGGATCTCGTCCCGAGATCTAGGAATGAAAAGGGGAAGAGAAAGAGTAAGAGGTAAAACTTAGTTGCTTCTCTGACAAATGAGTGAAACCAATGATCATTGAAGGTTTCACGAGATGAAGGATGACATGAGGAACAAGCAAGATTCACAAGAATTTTCGGCAGCACTTCGATAGAATAGAGGGACAAAATTGATATGAAGGAAAAAAATTGAAAGAGAGACACCAAACTTCGGTTGGATAGACTCAAAACTTCATAAGGCAGAAGGATCATGAAAAGATTTCATAGCACTCCAGTTAAATGAACAAGAAAGGGAAGAACAAGATCTTAACAAGGCAAGATGATAGATTGAAGAAAGCAACATCACAAGGCCTCCGTAACAAGAGAATAGAAACTGGATTGATGGAAGGAAAAGAACAAATAATACAATGGCAATTTCCAGCACAAATGAATTTGAGAAGCATAGGTTTAATGGAGTTGATGAAGAATCATCAATGGAAGAATAGCTTGTTATGGGCTTATGGAAAACATCTCAAAATTATGAGGTGACAACTTGCCACAACAAAAAAAATTGATTGCTTGAGAGCAACAAGATATGCAAAACTTCTTTCACCAAGAGGATGAGGAGAAAACTTGGATCTTTTATGACACCATGATAGCAACAATCCTTAGGAAATGATTTAGTTGAAATCCAACCCAAGGTAACTCCGAGAAAACAAGATGGGTTTACTTATCTTATACTTGGCAATTTTCCTTTGAGACTCCTCATCATCAAGAATTTAATAACACCATCTCAAAACACAATGGAGAAGGAATTGAACGTAGACATCCAAGATAAAGAACACTTAAGCACCTCCAACAAGAATCTTGAAGAACACTTGAAAACGAAAGAAATCTTGATGAACCACCATGAAGAACCTTCAGAAGAACTCTGAAATGAAAGGATGATAGAAAGAATTTAAGGATGCAAAAAGAATAAGATTGAGGCCTTTCTATGAATTAGATGAAGCTTAGCGACAAGATACTTGAGAAAAACTAGGAACTCCAGAAAAGGAAAGATGAGAACACTTGAAACCCAGAATTGATATCATGAACAACTCCGAAAGATGGATCGAGATCACCTTGATGAAAGGAGAATGAGAATTAAGGTATGCTTATCCTTCATCAAACTAAATTGATGACAAGCAACAGATTTCGCACACCACTTATTCTTCTGGAAAGATAGGATATATAGATAGAGCACAAACTTGAAGAGGTCTTGAACGAACCACCAGAAAGAATTAGAAACTAAAGAGGACACATGAGAATGAAGAGATCAAGATTTTCCTAACAGAAACTGTACAAGGCACCGTAATAATTGAGATACGAACAAAGGGACAACAATTGAGAAGAATTTGAGAATGAAAGCTGAAAGCTGAGAACGAAGAAATCTTCTGAAATGATGGCCTTCGGAGGATCGAGAAATGAAAACAATTATGAAATGCTACACACAGATAAGGATGGAATTACTCATGACCAAAAAAATTTAAGATGATAGCAACAACCTGAAACCATGAATCTTCAAGAGAATGAGCAAAGATTTAAGAGAACCACTCCTTTGAACTTCATTGATGAGAATGGAGACGAAAACACCACAAGAATTATTGAGACACTCTGAAATAACGAATAAAGAAGGTAGAGCCAACAATGGAAATAAATATGAAGCGATCATGCAGAAGGAATATGACTGGTGGAATTCATTCTTACGTCACATTGAAAAGAACTTGAGAACATCTCCGGAAAGATTAGAAGAGTCAGGTAGGATCCTGGGAAAAAAACCTGTGGGTTGTGGGCCCACTCAAAAGAAACCACCATTGAAATAATTGCTTAAAAAGAGAGATTATGCCGGTACAGTTAAGAACATGATGATATGAGACCCGTGAAATAATTTGAAAGGATTATGAATGGTAATGAAAGTCTTCTGAGATATCTTTAGCACTCCGGAAGAATAGGGAGAGACGAATAAACAAGAGAGGCTTGGGAAAGAAATTCCAAGATGGAAACCATTGAACGAATGAGAAAGGATAAGATGAACACCGAGAGCTTGAATTGAATCCACCGGAGAAGAATAACAACGAGAACAATGGATATGAGGATAGATCTTGAGATTGAAACACTTGAGAATCTCCACAAGAAATCACTGGATACAATATGAAGAAATGATAGTGGAAGCGTTGATGAAGAGAAAGCACTTGGAAGAGAATTTATTCATTGAAGAAAAGGGCGGGAGGCTCGGGAAAACAAAGAAAAAATTGGAACAGATGGAATGAACTCCGGGAAAGAATAAGAGGATTGATCTTGCAAATATTGAAGAGGATAGAATTATATTGAAGAGAAATACACTGGTAGGAAAAGAATTGATATGATAACTTGATTGCAAAAGAATTATCATTCCCATTGAAATATGAGAACACTTTTTAGGAAAGATATGAGATCACCACTTGACATCGAAGCAACTCGAATTACCATAATAAAAACAAAACAAAGGATGGGGCTTATGAAACAAGCCGGAAATAAATGCATAACAGAGATTTCGTATGATATTTTCATGGTAAGGTTCGCACGGGCTCGATTGTACATTGTATTGTCATATTTAAATGATGCCCGAATATCCTCCCTAGGCGTAGCGAACTACAAGTCTTGATGAAGCATAAATCGAGACTGTCCTCTGTAAGAAAGACCGTGAACAAACGAATCTACTAGATGTTGAACCCCAACCTCACATCATGATCTGTTGGAAGATAGCCTAGGTAACTTCTTAAATTCCCACCTAAGGACTAACGAAAACTTTCTGGTTATGCAATCGGGTGTTGGGGATAGAAGGAGGAAATATCTCACACAACTAACAAACCTACACCCCAACTGTATCCATCCTTCAACACATAACCAAAGGCTTCCGCAAGTCCATCTAACTCGGATCCTCGAAAGCATAACAATACTAACCATGGTAGTACAACGGACGCCTCCCCAGTATTGTGTGACTCCGACCTTATCTCACCACGACAAGTATTGAGGCAATTCCAAACACCCTCCGTCCTGAGATACTAAGGAAGCTGAATGATAACGATGTGCCAAGAATTCCCTCGAGCTCAACTCCCCGGAAGAAATCAAGTCAGACAGGAGGCACCAAGACAAAAATCCATCACATCAGTATTATATAGTTTCCAAAATACCCGCGTGATCCTAAAAAAATTTGAGCGAGAAGAGGAGTAGAATCAACATTCCTAAGTCGTAATTCCTCACCAGGGCGTAGAAGAGAAGTAAAAATAATCCTACTCTCCGATATAACTAAACTCAAAATAGTTTTTCACTAGACTCGACTCGGCCAAGTTCGACCAATCAAGGGGGCTCCTATGTCGGAACCTGGCCCTGATACCAACTTGTCATGCCCAAGATGCGACCCTATCCTTATTTTCGCACGAGGGCCTCAACAGGGATAGGAGCACATCTCGTTGTGTTGCAAGAATGGATATCATTACACGTACATGTACAGAAGAGGTGAGTATATAGAATTGGCTTACACTCGCCACAAGCTACATCAAAGTCACATCAATACAACAACATTCCCAAACATCATACAGGAGAGTAGGGTCCGACTACGGACGAAAACAAACGACAAAATGACATCCATCCTTGTTATCATAGGTTGCCGCATGGAACCCATCCTAGATTGATGAAGAAGAAGAACTCCAAACCAAACAAGCAACGCGCTAACGTTCAAGCATCACATTACATGTACCTGCAATTGTTGTTGTAGTAATCTGTGAGCCATAGGGACTCAGCAATCTCATTTCCAAGGGTATCAAGACTACTAAATCTTAATAGGTGAGGTATGGTTAAGTGGTGAGGCTGCAGCAAGCGACTAATCATTTGTTTGAGTGGCTAACTTACGAATGCAGAAAGTAAAGTATGGTGGTCTACGCATTACGGACGTGAACTAGTAATGATCACTAACTAATCCTGAACACCTACTTACGTCAATCATAACCCCACCGTGTTCTCTCTCGGATAAGGACTCACGAGAAAATCACGGTTACGCACACAGTTGGTTTATTTTATTTGAGATTACTTCAAGTTTGCTATGACCGGGTGTTAAACAAAGTATCCAAGTTTTCCACATAACCGCGGTCACGGCTTTCCGAAGATTTAACCCTGCAGGGGTGCTCCAACTCATCCATCACAAATTAACCACACGGAGCGGGAATAACCTCGACCACGGATCTCGTGATCTTCCTAGGCAATTCCATAGGAAATCCGCCAACTCGAGATAGCCCGAAGAATAATCGGAATTCCTCACTCAAGACGTTCGATAAAGGTAAAAAATCCGTCAAGGCCTCCCGGTGAGCCAGATCCGCAGCTAGAGCCGTGCGCTCTCTATCCACGGGAATCATCCGTCTATGCGAAGTGGACGGTAGCCTGAAAATGCCTCGAGTTGCCCCGAGGTGGCATCGCTGACTGCTAGGTAGGTGGACCAAGACTCACGCGGAGCACTGACCCGGGGGTTAAGTAATTATCCACGAGGTGATCATGCCCTATGCAAATTTTAGTTGTTATTAAGCAAATAGTAGCAATGTTGGGCCTTGCCAAACAAGCTTTATCCTAAAACAAAAATCAAGGGTGTCCCCATAACAACCCCGAGCATGTTAGGAGCGCTCAGTTATGGAACATAACACCAGTTTAGAAGTAACTAGGGCGGCAAGAGTGGAACAAAACACCAAGAAAAAGGCCAAGCCTTCCACCCTTTACCAAGTGTATAAGTGCATTAAATTAAATAGCAATAATATTGTGATAACAAAAGAACGTTCATGTTGTCACATGGAAGCAATTGCACCTGCAGCTAGAAACGCTATAAGAAGGGCTGAGCAAGCGGTAACATAGCCAAACAATGGTTTGCTGGGAAGGTGGAGGTTTAGAGGCTTTCATGGCAATGTTGGGAGGCTTGACAAACAAGTGGTAGGTAGCATGACACAATGATAAAAGTGGGACAACTGGCATGGCAATGCTAGTAGTGGTATCCAGGGAAATGTGTCATCTTGTCTGAGATCCCGCTTGGAAGAAGAACGAGTCCATGAAGAAGACGAGCCAACGTAGTCGAACGAATCCTCACACTCCGAATGCTTTTGGAACTCTACCGAGAATAAGCAATCAGGAAACAACAATCAACACAAGATACACCACAACACATGCATGACACGATGCGCAAACAAATATGATGCATGTCCGGTTTAAATATGCAAGGCATGGCAAAGCACACGACAATACTACACATTAAAGTGAAGCTTAATATGCAACGAGTTGCATATTGACGAAACTCCACATTCGAATTATTTAGTTCACTCTCGTTAGGTACTCATCAATATTAAATGTTGTTTAACATGGCAAACGGTGAAGCACAAACAACTACAACATCTAGGCATTTTAAATGAGGCCGGAAGCAATATATATCATTTCCGAAACAACCCTATATGCATATTATGAATTTGGTCCACATCTGTCCTAACACAATTTTAGAATTGTTAAACAGCAAAATAAATGTCACCATGAGATTCTACGCGTTTTTCTAGTCAAGTTACATATGTGGATCATTTTAAACAGAGCTACGGTTCATTAGTTATGATATAAATTATTTTAACATGGCATTTACGCAAATCAATGCAAACAGCAATTTTAAACATTTTAAACACATGTGAGAGTTGTTTATCGTGAATCTACATAAAATTCTAGTCAAGTTTCATATATAAAGTTTTAACATATGATGCACGGGTGAAATGTTATTAGCAATTTAAAATAGGGGGTTTCTGTAAATCTGAAATTCACCGGTTAATTGGATAAATTCGCATAACTAAAAAACTAAACGGAACGAATGTGAATAGGCCCGAACAGGGCAATAGGCGCAGGATAGGTACCCAGTGCCTAGGGCGCACATAGCACTAGGGGGCGGCGGCTCACCTTGGGCCCGGTGGGCCGGTCGATGGGGGGTTGGAGCTAGCCTGGAGGGGAGACGGACTGGGCCGGCCCACCCGTGGGTCAACGGGCGAGCGGGAGGCTCCTCATCCCGATCCCGATCGGGGCGAGGCACAGCGACGGCGGTTTCGTCACCGGCGGACCTTGTGACGGCCACCGGAGGCGGGAAAGGAGCGGGGACGACCGGATCCGGGGCGGGCGGCCCGAACCTGTCGATGGTGAGGGCGAACGAAGGCCCCGGAGCAAGGCGCCGGCGAGCTCATGCGGGGAGCTGCGCGCCCATGCAGCGGCGACCGGGCCCCGGCGGCGCTCGGAACGAGCTGGGCAAGAGTGGGTGCGGCACGGGGCGGCGGCGAGCGGTGGCGAGGCTGTGGCAGCCTTCCGGTGGCGGGGCAGAGTGGCGGTGGCACGGCTGGAGGCTGCGGGGGGCAGGGAGATCGGGCTCCTCCCATGCCTGGCGGCGACGAACGGCTCGTCCGGGCCCAGATGGGCTTGGGCGGGCCCCGATCTGGGCCTAGAGGGCCCTGGCGGCTGGGGGAGAAGGGAGGCTACGGGCAGGTGGCGGATGGGGCATGGAAAACGAGGGAGGAGGAGGGAGAAGTCTAGATTAGGAAGGGGAGGGGGTTTATTTATAGTAATTTGGGCTAGGGTTAGGGGTTTTGCTCCATTTTCGGACCGTTCGATCTTGATCGGACGGCCCGGAAGCGAAGGCGGCTAGCTAGGTGGGCTAGTGGGGTGTGTAGTGGGCTAGGTGGGGATGAGAGGGAAGTTGCGGCCTGTGACACGAGGTTTTAAAACACCAAAAATGTCTGATAATAAATCGATGACGGCACTACTACGGTTGACCGTTCAGGTAACAAACGAACTTGGAATGCGACGAAATTCGACAGGCGGTCTACCTACAATATAACAAGGTCGCACGCCAAGTTTTGACCCAATCCAAAAATATTTTAAATGCACTTTTAAAAACAATATTTTCCGATGTCGCGGGCGTGTGCGTGTGTGGTTGCTCTCGAAACGGGCAACGGCAAGAACGAAGAGAACCGGCAACTATGAACGGATGCAAGTTTTTCGAAAACAAATGACGATGCTATGCAGATGATGCGAATGATGTGATGATGAATGTAACAACCAAATGAAACACAGACGAGAATGAAAATAAAAAGTGAATCTTCTGAAACGGTCGGTCCTGGGCTGTTACAACGGGTGCCACGGCAGACGGCCGGGGCGACGAGTGCCGCGGCGGGCGGCCAGGTCGACGAGCACGGGTGGCTCCATGGCCGGGGCGTCGGGCGGCCGGACGACCAGCGTCGTGGGCGGGGCGACCAGCGTGGAAGACGATGAGGTGAGGGGGCACATCTCATGGCTATGCCCGTAGGATCGTGTGGTCCTGCGTAGACCGCCGAATAGTTGCGCCGGCGGTGAGTAGTGCCCAAACCGGAATCGTCAAATCAGATGGCTGACGTGATTAGACCATTGGTTTATGTGTCGAAATATATAAGGAAATATTTTAATCTCTACCTTCTTAATATATATACCTACAATATATGATAATTTTTTCTTCCTACCATTTTTCATCTATCAATCTAGGGCTGGAAATGTGCCTCTTTTTTATAATCAGTTCTCTAAACTCACGCCTCGACAACATGCAAGGTCATACTAATCGTCTGAAATGTATTGTTTGTTAGATTGTCAAAAAGATGGGATGGTGCACACTATGCTTACAAGCCCAAAAATGTTGTTCATCCCTCCACTATTTTGTTAGATTGTCGCCTAAACTCCGTTCCTTGCAGGCCGCAGGATGTCATCATGATAACTTCACGAAAATCTTTATTAAACATGTTGATATTTTTACATATCATGAACATTTTTTGAATGCTTGGAATTTTTTCAAATATTTCTGCATACCCTTTTTGTGTCTTGTCTCCATAAATCTCTTTTACACATGACCACTATTGGGATGCTAGATAAGACTGTGCTTCATCTAACCTGCATGTCTAGAACAAAATAGTTAGCATGTGTGAGGGACATATTCAGGACTAGATAGAGCAATGGTTGGATAAATCTGATGACAACAATCTATGTATCTCAAGTTTTTATGCCATTTAAGATGATTCCATCCATAGAGCTGGGATTAAGAGATGGGATGCCTACAACATTTGAAACGGAACATGTTGATCCACATGCTACTTGCAATGATGCTAGTCCGGCTGAAGGTACTGGCTTAACTAGAAAAACAAATAAGAAATCTATGAGAAAAAAAGCACACGTTAAGGTCGTGAAATAGATAAAATAACCAAAACACAGAATCCTACAAATACAAAGCCTCTCAAGATAAACTATGTTGGTAAAATCGGAGTAAATGCACCAACAAACCAACAGGTATCAGCAAGAGGCCATCACACCAACATCAGGAACATATTTATTAAAACTGTGACCTTTTTTATATTTCATGAGTTGTCTAATGGTAGGAGCTGATTCAAATATTACGACCGAAAACATTTACATTTCTTGTTTTATTAACAAATGAGTGCAACATTTTTTAAAGGTCGATGCATTTTTTTAAATGTCATAAATATTTCTTGAATGATATAGAGGTTTTACAATTATGCAAAGAAATATTATCATTTTATTAACAATTTCTAGTGAAGGCTACAAACTTAAATTTGAACATGTGTGAACATTTTTCAAATGACATTAACATTTATTGAATTTTATGCAAATTGGTATTAAACCTTCGTGAACAAACTTTTAAGAAAGTGAATTAGTGGCTAAGTTTAATTTTAATAAAAAAAATTAATAATAGTAATCAAGGATGCAGTTCGAAACGAATACCAATGTAAATGTGTTTTATAGTGCTGAAGTGGCACATTATTACAACATTATGACAATTTAATTTTATGAATTGGTTAAACATTTTCTTCTCATAGCTTCTCCTCTAGAATTCTAAAATTATGGAAGTGCTACTACATCTAATTAAGCGAGAACATATTTCATCGTAATATGACCTTCCTATATGTTGTCCTTGCATTTAAAACTATAGCACCAAAGATATTTGACATGTGAACAATGCTTAGTATGGAAACAACTAACCTTCCTATATGTTCAACTTATAGCCTCGGAACCTTTTATGGGAAAATTACACCTTAGCTATGTATTCTCCTCTATCTTAAGATTTTCAGTTACACCAGAGGGCAAACGAACCCTCACCTTTAAATCCTTACCCCCGCTCTCGCTCCCGTGCGGCGCCGCAGCCACGCCGCAGCGGAGCGCCCCCGCCCCCTTCCTCCGGTTATCTCCAGCACCCGCTCTCCTACTACCGCCGTCGCCGGGGGCATCGCAGGCAAAGCCTGTGTGCGGCGTTTCTCCTCGTCCAGCGGTCCGTTCTGGGTGGCAGTGGCCCGCACCAGACGGACCTATGGCAGCGGCGCGGGGCGGCGGCGGTCAGGCTTGGTATGCAGGCGGCGGTGTACAATGACGTGTCCACCGGCGGCGGCTATGGCGCCCGATCTATGCCCAGATGGACTTTGGCAGGCCGCGCCTGCTGCTATCCTGTGCATCCTCTGTTCCGTCAACGGCATACTGTTCCTGGGTTCGACCCACAACACGAGGACATCGGGGGCTCCGGCCCCGGGCGCGGCGGTGGTGGCCACCTCCTTCCCGGAGGTGGTGGACATGAGGTTGGGTGGTCGGATCTTCAGATCCGTCATCTAGTTCCGGCTACGAGTCGGGGAGACATAGTTATCGGTGAAAACCGAGGCGATGGCGGGCGATGGCGGCGTTCTGTGTCGTTACCTTGATGAAGGCATCGTCGTGTAACTATTGTCGACCCACTCGTGCTGCTTCGGGGAAAACCCTAGGATCTGGTCTTCCAGATCGGACAATGGCGATACTGTGGTGTTGTTTCTCTTTTGGGAGCATCGTTTTTGGAGCAGCGCTGGAAGACAGAGGCAGGAGGTGGAGCGGCTTTGTCTTGCACGGAGCTTCGGTGAAGATGTCAAGTCATGCCTGGCCGAAAGGTGCTACGCTGTTTCATGCCTGGTCGGCAGGTGCTATGCACGACATATCTTCCAGAGTCTTCGCGTCTGGATGCACGAGCACAGGACGGTGGAGGCGTTGGGCGCCGTGGTGGCGTCAACGGATGGCCGGACTAGCAAGGATGATGCAGATCTCTCTCCTGAAGATGGGTCAGGGTTTCGATGATGATGACTGCTTCTAAAATGTGTGCATGTGGTGTACGCTTTAGGTCTGCTGCACCGGCTGTTGGTTCCAATACGTTATGTGAATGGATCTGTAACGACACCGGTTTTAGATATGGCGAGTGAGAGCATTCCACATTATCAAGTTTGTAGGTGTGAGTGATGGCTTCGGATGGCTTGATGTATGTTCTTGTCAGACTTTTGTTGAATAATTAATAAAGATGGCTGCATGCATCGATTGATGCAGAGGCCGGGGGTCTTAACCTCCTTTTTTTTTTAAACCCTGGTGGCAATTCTAGAAAGAGAGGAATGACCGGATTTTCAAGCACAAATCTAGGCCCGCCCCTTCCCCAACCGTCTTTGTGGTGATCACTGATGAACTGAGACAGTAGTCTAATGCAGGCTTGCTGGGAACGATGTTGTTGTCCCCTGACTAATGCACAAACTTACAGGCTTCTAACTCTTAGCATACAGTACATAGTTCGGTGCTAACTTTTAACTATGTAAATCGGTCTTCTCGGCCTTTCTCTTATAATGAAATAAAATCAGTGTTTGCTGTTTTTCGTTAAAAAGAACATATAAATAAAATTGAGCAGTGTTCTTGTCTTCATTTGATCCTTTCATTCACCGGTTTAGTTAAGTAGTAGGGTCACTGGAGCAAAAGAACACGTATGTGTCCAAACCTCTTTGGAAAAACTGTAATTAAGGCTCGGGTACAACACAGTCTAAGACTTGGTCAGAAAATAAATGGGTGAATAGCTCATGCGCTCACTGACCTCTCTCAGCCAAAGCATGACAGACACATATAAAAGAAGCATTGCTCCTTGTTGTCTCTTGTAACCTCTAACTATGTAGGATAGTACCAGCGGAGAAACAAACATGAATTGCGTTGAGAGAGAGAGAGGGAGGGAGAGAGAGAGAGAGAGGGAGGGAGGGAGATAATAAACGATGCAATCCGCTATGAAATATGAATTGGAGGCATAAGGAAACACATCATCTCAAGAAATCATATGTAACGTCCTCAAAGATAGCAGGCCTGTATTACTAAGGAGAAAACGCAGCGGCAATGTTGATGCTCTGGCAGAGGAACCAACATAAGAAGATGGTATTAAAGATCTACCAAAAGAGATAAACGACACAATAGTGGGGAGCATATACTAAAAGGGGGACATGGAATTTTGCCTTGTAAAACCTAGGTCAATTTACGTCTCTCTTCCTCCACCCCTCTATCTCCTCATGAGAACCTAGTGTCCATTCATATTCAAACCTGGGAACAAGATTGTATAGTACACGAGAAAAGCAGGAGAACGTGGACTTGGGGGGTAAATTGTATACCCGAAAATGATACACTTACGGATGACTTACGGAAAGCTGGCTACGCTCTGATGTGGCAGAATGAGAGGGGCGATGCGGGCCGCAGTTCACGCAAAGTGAAAAATGGAGCACCAATCAGCTGATTAAGAGGAGGTTTTTTTCATCACTCGTCAATCACTGATTGTATACCACAGTGCAGGCCACCGCATCACTCGTCGCCACAATAGTTGTGCCGCTCTTAGCGACGGCGGTGGGTAGGCCACTAAGATAGACAGAGATTAAGAGCAGGTTTTTTTTCTTTTGAGAAACAAATATTGAGAGGAGGTGTCGTTGCTAACTCACCATCAGGGACACTGGAGGTGAGATGAAACGGGCAGGGACGGGCCGGAAGTGAACTGAGTCGAGGGAAAGAAAGGATCTAGTGTATAATTTACAACTATTGCTCAAAATTGTCTCAAACAAAAAAAATATTGCTCAAAAACTCACTCAAGACAAAACTATTGCTAAAAAAGCAATTTATAATTTTGTTCTTTTCTTCGGTACTACGTTTTACGAAAACAATTTTAGGAGTGTACAATTTATAACTTGGCAGGAAAGCATCAAACTAACCCAGAAATAATGTCACATGATTTCATTCACTTTTATGCTGGTGGATTGCACCACAAGAGCGTACATGGAGAGCGGCCCCTTTCTTTCTATCCTCATTCCCTCAGTCTGTTTCCTTCCTACTCCTGCCCTTCTGGCGGCCCCTCCCTGTCTTGCATGCAACGAGTAGGGTGAGGAACCCATCCCCCTGTGTAGTCTTGGTGTCGCTAGTTTTCTGTTCGTCTTTCATGGCGGTTTTCGGGGTAAGTGCATTGATCTGAAGGACCCGGTGAGCCCTGTTCATTGCCCATATTGTTGTGGAGCTCATCATCATCTTTCACCATGAGTCATATTCGATGTGGTTCAAATTCCCCTCTATAATAACCTCCTAGTTATTGTGCTGCCTGAATCTGTTCTGATTCCTTTGAAGACTTGTAATCCACTGGTTAATTTTACCTCACCTACGTCATTTTGGTGATATCTCATATCTTCGATTTACACTTTCACCGAGTGCAGCACACAATGATTTGCAGCACAACCATGATAGCATAAAAAAATGCTAACACATTTGTAGGGTCAATACAGGAAATTATGTAAACATGTTATAGGCATCTCTTATCTCTTATTTACTAATTGGATGCACCATATGAATCTCCACGCTGATCCACGTCATTAAAATTAGTTACACCGTTGATTTATATAATTGATCAATCTTAGCCTCACGATTTATGTTACTCTCACGATGAAAAAATAGACCAAACAACATAGACGTGACAAAGATTTTTTTTATACCGATGCGACAAAATCCAAACCTGAATTAAGCCTACAAGGTGCTAAAAAAAGGACTAAACCTACACCTATTGCCTCATCCCTACGGCCGATTGATGGAGTAGCAGACAGGGATACTCTCCATGCAAAAACAAAACAAAAAAGATAGGGACACTCTCCCAATCTTCCATGACTCCTCTTTCAACTCACAGGCGCCGAGCAGCGTCTCCCTCGGCCACCAATCTTGTGGCTTGCTTCCTGTATTAGGAAACCTGCCATAAAAGATAGCACATACTCACGTTCAAGTTCCAAATCAAAAGATAGCATGTGTAAATAAAAAGGAAAACGCTTTCCTCCCACCGGCGGATCCCACACAAAGCATCCATCACCTTGTATGCCCGCCACGTGCCATGCTAGCTGCAACCTTATTCTTTTAGTCGCTGCCTTAATTATCCATTCATCTTTGTTTGTCTCCACCGCTTGGCTCTCTGCTCCTCTTTCCTCAGCCTTGACTGCTCCACCAATTCCTATGCCATGGGTCAACCACCATTTTCACTTCAAGATGGGTGACCATGCAACATCAACAGCAGCGTCCGCTGTGCTCGAAGCTTGGCAAGTCCCACGTGCGGGCCAGTCCCACGTGTGCAAGTAAGCGTCGGAGAGGAGCTGCCGCGTCCGCAATCGCTGCCGTCCATGGTTTCGGCCTCCTGAAGGTGTTGCAGTAGCAGCAATTCCTTTAACATGGTTTGTGTTGCAAAAAATTCTACAACATAATCTTTGTTGTAAAATAATATGTAGACGTTTTCTGTAACATGATCTTTATTGCAAAAAAATTCTGTAACATTGTTGTTGTTGCAAAAAATCTATAGTGTTTTTCTCCAACATGATCTTTGTTGCAAAAATTTCTATAACATCACCTTTGTTGCAAATATTTCTATAACACGAACTATGTTATAAATGTTTTTGTAACACTGTTCTTGTTGCAAGAGAGCTGGCACATGTGAATGGGTAGATCAGACAGCCATCTGTGCATCAATCCGACGGTCAGCCAGGTGGCGGTTGTTTTCTAATTATCCGTTGGCCGACGCGTAGCATGATCCAAATAAAAAGGATAAACCAATACGTATATCAGATCTCAATACTGACGTTCAAGTTCCAAGTCAAAAAACTGACGTTCAAGTCTCTACCACATACATATATATCTTTATACCTAATAATAAAGCAAATATAGCTTATGATCATACGTCATAAATAATACCCTCAAAGTTTATCAAAATTATCCGCTATGCCACCCGTAAGTGACAAAAAATGTTTCATGTATTTTTTTCGGAAATCGCTTCGCCGGGTTTGGTTTATTAAAACCCGCGACCCGTCAATTGACATCAAACACACGCGTAGTGCACTGGTTGGGGCACCACCCTTCTACAGCTGACAAGGACGTTTGAATCCAACATGTCTCCCTTTCCTTTTGTTTTTGTTTGTTTTTTTAATCGGGCGAGTACTTTTTGAAATATTTGTATCTTTTAATTGCAAACATGAAATCAAACATGCTTTTGTTTATTTTTGAATAGACCAAATTCGAGTACTTTCTGAAATATTTGTATCTTTTAATTGCAAACATGAAATCAAACATGCTTTTGTTTTTTTTTATCAGGCAAATTCGAGTACTTTTTGAAATTTTTGTATCTTTTAATTGCAAACATGAAATCAAACATATAATATATGAAACAAAATTCAGAAAAATGTGTAGATTTCATATCTGCTATCATCTAGCATGAAAATCATTTCTAAAAACACATTTTTATTCTTTTTTTATCAGGAAGATTCAAATACGTACTTTTCAAAATATTGATATCTTTCAAATACTAACTCCAAATCGAACATGTTATGTATGAAAATTCTTTCGAAAAGTGTGTAAATTTCAAATATGCTATTATCTTGCATGTCAGTCACTTCTAAAATTAGGTTTAGGATGTAACCTTAATTAATACCTTCTTTATATATGTTCCTACACCATTCAAATTGAGTACACATGATAGTTTGATGCCTTCTTTACATTCAAATTATTATTGACACCATAGGGGATGTTGATTCCCACCAGCTATGATATGCTAAAAGTCATAATAGGTGTATAAGCATCCTCTCTATTTCGCACAATGCACAATAACCGACCCATATTCGATGATGTACACTAAATTACTGATACTTGCAATGTTGATTTTCATATTGTCTGAAATTGTGTCTATAATGATTTGTTTTAATAATACTGATGTTGATATGCAACATTGAACATTTAGTCTGCATGTTCTTATAAATTGATTACTTTCGGTGAAGATGTCTAATATGTTTGCAACTAAATTAAATCTTGAATCCTATTACAGTTATAAACGCGTATATTATCAAGAAAAAATATTGCTTATTGTTCGTATGCACAAGTTATCGTTGAGTATTCAAATGTTCTTATCTATTTCCATCCTAATACTATATTTGTTGGGCATCACTAATGAGGAATGACAACAATGATGTAAGAAAGATAGCGAGGACTAAATTGGAAACACCTTGAGTACATTTTAAAAATAGTCTTACCTTTATACTTTGGTGCAGCACCACTTACCACATTGTTTTTCATCCAGCATCATGAAATATTTCAAAGGAATTAGTCAGGTGTGTATACGAGGAATGGTTTTTTCATCCGTTGCAACGCACGGGTATGTTTGCTAGTAATAAATAAAGCAGGACCGCTTCTGATCGTCCGTTATCACGACTTGTTTACAAAACATCCCCCGTATTTTATCCAAATCAACCCGCAGTCCTCATTTAAGTGAAAAAACATTTCATCTTTACATAAAAAACCCTGACCTCCACCGGTAGCTTATCCGTTCGCGTTCTCCACCACCAGGAGTATGCGCCGCCGACGGACGAGGCGAGGCGTCACGGTGGACGACGCGTCACGGCGGACGACGCGTCGCGACGGGTGTTGGTTGCGGCCGGCGTGAGTGGGGCGAGGTACGGCGGCGGCGGTACCAGGGTACGATGGGGCCGCCGGCGCGTTGCGGCGCCCGTTCACTGCGGCCCACGTGAGCGAGGCGGGGGACGGGGGTGCCGGTCGCAGGGGAAGATGGGGGCTCTGGTGCGTCACGGCGGCCATTCGGTGTGGCCCATGTGAGCGAGGCGAGGGACGGCGACGCCGGTCAGCGAACTCGGAGGCGGCGGTTGTGGGACGATGTCCGTGATGGTGGTCGATGGCGACGGGGGATGGAGGCCACCTCGCTGGGGCTCAGGCGCAGCAGCACAGCGCCGGCCTGTTGCCGGTGGCACCGAGGCCGGGGCACGCACGGATAGGGATCCCAAGGGATGGACGGCAGGTGGCCGCGTCGGCGCCCGTCGAGGTGGCCACGTGACTGAGCCGGTCGCCTGGGTCACGTCTGCGATGACGGCCAATGCCGCTGGCGCGCGTTCCCCTGACCACAGAAGTGGAGGTCAGTTTCGACCCCTGGCAAATCGCGCTGCATGCACGCCGCTGGGAAGCTCTACTGGCACATATGCAACTCCAGTCGCGTGCTGGCGTTGGACCCTTCCACGCTGCACTTCTCTTACTTGCTGGCGCTGGCGAAGATGCCCTGGTTCGGCAATTACCGCATTGAGGAGACGCTGGACGACGGGCGGCTCTGCATCGCGACCGTTGAGGACCAGGTGATGCGGGTGTGGGTGCATGGGGAGACCAGATGAAGCGACGACAATGGATGGCATCTGCACAGGGACATGAATCTTACGGTGTACGACACGGTGTCGGCCTTGCACAAGGACAAGTGCCTCACGATCTTCAGGATGAAATATGCACTAGAGACAATAATAAATTGGTTATTATCATATTTCCTTGTTCATAATAATCATTTATTATCCATGTTATAATTGTATTGATCGGAAACTCAGATATGTGTGTGGATACATAGACAACACCATCTATACTTATAATAATTAGGCACTCTCAAGAAATTCTCACGTTAATTAGAAATTATAAGAGTCGTTTATCTGGAGAGACCGAGTTATTACGATCTAGATCTTTCGTTAATTCCCTATAAGAAATTCCCACGTTAATTAGAAATTAAGAGCCGTTTATCTGGTAGGACCGAGTTATTACGGTCTAGATCTTCCGATAATTCCCTATAAATAACCACATTAATTAGTGATAAATCAAAAATTCTTAAGAGAAGATCCGAAGATGGGAACATTCGTTCTGCCTCTCTAACAAATCTCTCACGACTCCAGTTCAATTAAAAAAAAAGAAACTCTGGATATCACAAGAAATTCCCTAGAGATTACAATTTAGATGAGATCTGAAGATGGGAACATGCGTTATGCCTCTCTTCCAAGTCTCCAGCTCAGTTAAAAAAAAAAAATCTCAATCTCACAAGTCAAGCCTTGATCCCAATATCTCTCACGACTCACCCCTTCCTCTAGATCAGCAAAATAAAAAGAACTCTCGATCTCACAAGTCAAGCCCTCGCCGGCGGCGACCGTCCGTCCGTCCCCACATCGTAAGAGCCAGATTTGTCAACCACTGCTAATAATTAAGCAGTCCTGAACACGTACATGCATAGGTCAAGAAAAAGCTCTCTGATCTTCGCCGGATATGGATGAGCCTGCCATGATTATAATACTAGATGATGGTAAGCCCTGAGGACGTGTGTCAACCAAATCGAGGATCCTGATGTACGTATATATGTTGTGCGCTACCGGCTCCACCCTCCACATGTGAAGCAATGCCATCATGCAGGTTCAATCTATACAACTCTATAGTCTATACACGTGCTAATGCTAAAGCTAGGAGTTCTCCATCTGCTTTAATCTTTTCCTCTTTAATTTTCTGCCATCAAGCATCAGTTGTATGGTGAATTTGTTTTACAGCATGGGTTTTGTCTGATTCTCTTTGCCGTCTGTCAGTCTGTCTCATCTCTTATCCCTGTGTACACACTAGAACCCTAGGTTTCGAGGGCAAGGAAAGCACAAAATACAATCATAGAAATTTCTGGGATGTGGTTGCAAGCTCAGGGTCAAAGATGTCAATGGAAGAAGGCCAACAGCGTATGGATGTTATAATCCAGTAAGTTATCCTCTTTACAACCTATATATGTTCATATATATAAATCCTTTTTTGACAAAAAGAGGCGCCATGCAGATTGATTCCTTAGATTGTCGCTGAGTCTTATTACGTAGATATTTGTAATAGTCCACTTTCATAGAACCCCGTTATGGTCCAAGCCGCGGTCATGGTTTTGATCTTTCTTTTCAATCGATCTATCTAATGTGGTAGGAACAATCGTGGCATCAGGAACGTGGATGTTGAGATGAAATTGGATGCACTCCTGTAATACCACGTAGTACCAGGTCAAGCAATTTCTCGCAGATGCGCGGGGCAAAGATATAGCTAGCAGCTGATGACTCTCGATTTGTTCATCGTTGTCCTTAATCATTATGCTTACTGCAAGGCCAAGTTTGTACAATGCATAACATATATTCTCTACATTCAATGCTCCAACTACCAACATTTATTTTTTGTATGCTTGCAGATGTCTAGACCCAGACTATTGGTTCTAGTTATTTTGCTTATGCATGCATGCAGTGTGTGCTATACTGCTACTTTTGTATATTATTCACGGTATATCATGCACATGCCATTTTCAACCTCTTTGAAGTCTCATATGTTAACCTACTAATTCATATGGTCCACATACTTACTATATTAATTTATTATTTGGGAACAAGTCATGGGTATATTAGTATGTAATAAGTTAGTCGATAAAACTAATCTATGCACAAAAATTAGTTGCAGAACTAGACCTTATTTCTCATAGACCTTAAGGCCATTATTGGACCCAGGGGCATTTTTCTGTAATCATGACGCATAAATATATGTTTTTTGTTTATAATCCTTCAATAATCAAACTATTTTATGATCTGAAAAGATAATGTTAAGGCAACAAGTCCAAAGTAGTATTTATACATGATAGCTCCGTTATATTTTAAGTTGAATACATTGCAAGGAGTTGTTTGAGATTTAGTTAGTAGCTTAGAGTTGATGGTTTAGTATTTCCTATCATACCGTGGAGTAGATTACCTAAAGTTGTACGAATGGAATAAAATATGCTTATATTATGGCTATTCTTATATTATCGCAATTTTCTCTCTAATCAAGATGTAGTATCTGCTCATGCTGCAGGCACAGTTTACACTGCCTGAGATTATATGTGAAAATATTGGTTAGCTTATTTGCTTCTAGACCATAAAGAATTAAACTATTTAATATCAGAAAATATAATGTATAAAGAAAGGTACAATATAGTGTGAATTCAAAGTAGTGGCTTTATATCTCAAAATTATTACATTGCCAAGATTGTAGGTTTACTATGAGATTTCATTAGTATAGCGTGGCGGTTTTGTATTTTCTATTAACACAATGTGGTAGATTTCATGAAGTTGAATTAATAGAATCATATATGCTTATTGTACTATATCACCACATTTTAAAATCATACATGTATTTCACTACTATTTTTCTCCCGTTTTCAATTCTATATTCCAATCAAACACAAAAATAATTCATTAGCATGATTAAAATAGAGAATAGTGCAGTTTGTCTTCCTCGACTATTTGATTTACTTAAATTTTGGTATTTTATCATACAGCCAAACCAAATATTTAGCATTCTAAACTCTTCAATTCATTTGTTTTTCATCCCGCACACTATCGTAGTGTTGTTTGAGGGGAGAAGATGTTGCATACATTGTAGTGAAACCAATAGGATTTTGTCGCCGTAAAAACCACTGAGAAAACACCAGCCCGTGCATTCGCACGGGTTCACGACTAGTGTCCCTAGTATGTCTCTAATAGACTAGCTCGTTGATCAAAGATGGTTGTGGTTTCCAAATCATGGACATGAGATGTCATTTGATAATGAGATCACATCATTAGGAGAATGATGTGATGGACAAGACCCAAACTACAAATGTAGCATATGATCATGTGAGTTTATTGCTACTATTTTATGCATGTCAAGTATCTATTCCTATGACCATGAGATCATGCAACTTACTGACACTGGAGGAGTACCTTGTGTGTATCAAACGTCGCAACATAACTGGGTGATTATAAAGGTGCTCTACAGGTATCTCCGAGGGTGTCTATTGGGTTGGCGTGGATCAAGACTGAGATTTGTTACTTCCTGTGACGGAGAGGTATCTCAGGACCCACTCGGTCATACAACATCACAACAAGCCTTGCAAGCAATGTGCCTAAGTGTTAGCCACGTGATCTTGTATTACGAAACGAGTAAAGAGACTTGCCAGTAACGAGATTGAACTAGGTATAGAGATACCGACGATCGAATCTCGGGCAAGTAACATACCGAAGAACAAAGGGAACATCATACGGGTTTATCTGAATCCTTGACATAGAGGTTCGATCAACCGATTAAGATCTTCGTAGAATATGTACGAATCAATATGGGCATCCAGGTCCTGCTATTGGTTATTGACCGTAGAGGTGTCTCGTTCATGTCTACATAGTTCTCGAATCCACAGGGTCTGCACACTTAATGTTCGGTAACGTTTCGGTAGTATAGAGTTATGTATGGTGGTGACCGAAGGTTGTTCGGAGTACCAGATGAACGAGGAGCTCCGGAATGGTTCGGAGGTAAAGATTGATATATAGGAAAGTGGTGTTTGAACTCCGGAAAAGTTTCGGCCATTTCGGTAGTGTACCGGGAGTGACGAATTGGTTCCGGGGACCACCAAGTGGGGCCATCACACCCCAAGGGGCCACATGGGCCTTAGTGGTGGCGCACCAGCCCCTGGTGGGCTAGCCCAAGAAGTCCTATGCGTAGGAGGAAGAGTAGGGGCCAAGTAGGAGAGAGTCCTACTAGGAGTCCACCTCCCACAAGGGAGGTGGACTCCTCCCCTTTGGTTCGGACGAAGCCCTCCTTGTTGGATGGGCAAGGCTGCCTCCTCTCCTCTCCCTCCTATATATACTAGAGGATTTTGAGGGCAGTCCTAACCGTAATTGCCACGTGCTGCCCTCTTCTTCCTCTAGATCCTTTTCTCCTCTAGACCGGTTTTCAGCGGTGCTTAGGCGAAGCCCTACTGGAATTACCCCACCACCATCGCCACAACACCATCGCGTTGCCGGAGAACTCATCAACCTCTCTGCTCCCTCTTGCTGGATAAAGAAGGCGGAGATCGTCATCGAGCTGTACATGTGCTGAACGCGGAGGTGCCGTTCGTTCGGCACTAGATCGGAAGGACCACGATGGGATCGCAGGATGGCTCGTGATGAGATCGCGGGACGGATCATGATTGCATCGTGAAGACGTTCGACTACATCAATCGCGTTCTTTAACGCTTCCGCTTAGCGATCTACAAGGGTACGTAGATACAATATCTCCTCTCATAGATGCTCATCTCCTAGTTGATCTTGGTGAAGTGTAGGAAATTTTTTGTTTCCCATGCAATGTTCCCCAACAGTGGCATCATGAGCTAGGTCTATGCGTAGATGAGATCTTGAGTAGAACACAAAGAGTTTGTGGGCATTTATATTCAGATTGCTTCCTTCCTTAGTTTTTTCTTGGTCCAGCGGTATTGTGGGATGAAGCGGCTCGGACCGACTGTACCTGTACGCTTACAAGAGACTGTGTTCCATCGACTGACATGTGACTTCGTTGCATAAAGATGGCTGGCGGGTGTTTGTCTCTCCCACTTTAGTTGGATTGGATTTGAATAAGGCAGTCCTTGTAGAAGGTTGAAAAGAAATCTTCATATCACCGTTGTGGTTTTTGCGTAGGTAAGAATCGTTCATGCTAGATACCCATAGAAGCCACGGAAAACATGCAACAAAAATTAGAGGACGTCTAACTTGTTTTTGCAGGGCATGTATTGATGTGATATGGCCAATTTCATGATGTGATATATGTGACGTATGAGATGATCATGTTTTTGTATAAAATATCATGACTTGCATGTCGATGAGTACAGCAACCGGCAGGAGCCATAGGGTTGTCTTTAATTATTGTATGACTTGCGTGTCAATCATAAAGCGCTTTGTAATGTTTTACTTTATCGCTAAACGGTAGCAATAGTAGTATGAGCATGGTGGGCGCGACTGTTGGAAATATGCCCTAGAGGCAATAATAAATTAGTTATTATCATATTTCCTTGTTCATGATAATCGTTTATTATCCATACTATAATTGTATTGATCGGAGACTTAAATGCATGTGTGGATACATAGACAAAACCATGTCCCTAGTATGCCTCTAATGGACTAGCTCGTTGATCAAAGGATGGTAAAGGTTTCCTAGCCATGGACATGAGATGTCATTTGATAACGGGATCACATCATTAGGAGAATGATGTGATGGATAAGACCCAAACTACAAACATAGCATATGATCGTGTCAGTTTATTGCTACTGTTTTCTGCATGTCAAGTATATGTTCCTATGACCATGAGATCATGCAACTCATGGATATCGGAGGAGTGCCTTGTGTGTATCAAACGTCGCAACGTAACTGGGTGACTATAAAGGTGCTCTACAGGTATCTCCGATGGTGTCTGTTGAGTTGGCATGGATCGAGACTGGGATTTGTTACTCCGTGTAACGGAGAGGTATCCCGGGGCCCACTCGGTAATGCAACATCACAAT
The DNA here is from genome assembly GCA_022496015.1 of Hordeum marinum. NCBI lineage: Eukaryota > Viridiplantae > Streptophyta > Magnoliopsida > Poales > Poaceae > Hordeum > Hordeum marinum. Next base: position 509,949,974 of record CM039674.1, on the reverse strand, counting down.
AAGCCTTGCAAGCAATGTGACTAATTGTTAGTTGCGGGATCTTATATTACGTAACGAGTAAAGAGACTTTCCGGTAACAAGGTTGAACTAGGTATGGAGATACCGACGATCGAATCTCGGGCAAGTAACATACCGAAGAACAAAGGGAACATTATATGGGATTAACTGAATCCTTGACATAGAGGTTCGACCGATAAAGATCTTCATAGAATATGTAGGAACCAATGTGGACGTCCAGGTCCCGCCATTGTTTATTGACCGTAGAGGTGTCTCGGTCATGTCTACATAGTTCTCGAACCCGCAGGGTCTGCACACTTAAGGTTCGGTGATGTTTCGGTAGTGTAGAGTTATGTATGGTGGTGAACGAAGTTTGTTCGGAGTCTCGGATGAGATCCCGGACGTCACGAGGAGCTCCGGAATGGTCCAGAGGTAAAGATTCATATATAGGAAGTCCCAGTTTGGTTTCCGGAAAAGTTTCGGGCTCATCGGTAGTGTACCGGGAGTGCCGGTAGTGTACCGGGCCGGTAGTGTACCGGGAGACCTCCGGGAGGGGTACTTCGACCCCAAGAGGTCCATGGGCTGTGGGAGAGTATTAACCCGCCCTTAGTGGGCTGGTAAAACAGCTACAAAGGCCCATGGCGCAGGAGAGAAAGTCCTAAAGCAAAAAGTGGAAAATCAGCCAATAGGAGGCAATCCTACTCCAACTAGGATTGGAGGTGAAGTAGGATTGCTTCCCACCTCCTATTTCGGCCGACCCAAAGCCCTTGGCTGCTTCTCCTCTCCTCTCCTCCTATATATACTAGTGGATTGGGTGGTTTTTGGATAGAATTTCCGGCCACGTGCTACCCGTTTCACCGGTACACAGTTTCTCCTCTAGATCAGTTTTCCGCAGCGCTTAGGCGAAGCCCTGCCGGAATCACTCCACCACCATCACCGGAGTGCCGTCATGCTGCCGGTGAACTCTCTCTCCTTTCCACCTCCTCTTGCTGGATCAGGACGGTGGAGATCGTCATCAAGCTGCACGTGTGCTGAACGCGGAGGTGTCGTCCGTTCGGCGCTAGATCGGAAGGACCGTGATCGAGATCGCGAGACGGTTCGTGATGAGATCGCGGAACGGATCGTGATGAGTTTGCGCGACAGATCGTGATCAAGATCGTGAGACGGATCGTGATGAGATCGCGGGACGGATCGTGATGAGTTCACAGGACGGATCGTGATTGGATCGCGGGACGGATCGTGATGAGATCGCGGGACGCTCGGCGATTTGGATCGCGAAGATGTTCGACTACACCAACCGCATTTCTTAACGCTTCCCGTTAGCGATCTACAAGGGTACGTAGATCCACTCTCCCTCTCGTAGATGCTCACCATCATGGATAGGTTTGCGTGTGCGTAGGAAAATTTTTGTTTCCCATGCTACGTTCCCCAACAGCGACAACCCCGATATCAACATAATGATGGAGATCATGATGATGGAGATCATGGTGTTATGCCGGTGACGATGGAGATCATGCCGGTGCTTTCAAGATGAAGATCAAAAGCACAAGTTCATGGCCATATCATGTCACTTAGGAATTGCATGTGATGTTAATCCTTTTATGCACCTTGTTTTGCTTAGGACGATGGTAGCATTATAAGGTGATCCCTCACTTAAATTTCAAGATGAACTGTGTTCTCCCCGAGTGTGCACCTTTGCGAAAGTTCGTCGTGTCGAGACACCACGTGATGATCGGGTGTGATAGACTCTACGTTTGCATACAACGGGTGCAAGCCAGTGTTGCACATGCAGAACACTCGGGTTAAACTTGACGAGCCTAGCAGGTACAAACATGGCCTCGGAACACAAGAGACCGAAAGGTCAAACATGAGTCATATAGTAGATATGATCAATATGAGGATGTTCACCATTGAAACCACCTCAACTCACGTGATGATTGGATTTGAGTTGGTGAATTTGGATCATGTATTACTCGAATGACCAGAGGGATGTCAATTTCAGTGGGAGTTCTTAAGTAATATGATTAATTGAACTCGTTATCATGAACATAGTCAGGAGTGTCTTTGCAAATTATGTTGTAGATTACTAGCCCATGTTGTAGATCCCTTCAGTTTTTATATGTTCCTAGAGAACAAGAGTTGAAAGATGATGGTAGCAATATTACGGACTGGGTCCGTGACCTAAGGATTGTCCTCATTGCTGCACAGAAGGCTTATGTCCTTAATGCACCGCTCGGTATGCCACCCCCTAGAGTTGTCTGTAGATGTTGTGAACATCTAATAGGCACGTTCTGATGACTGCTTGAAGTGTGTCATGCATTACGGCTTAGAATTGTGGCTCCAAAACGTTTTGAACATCATGGAACATATGAGATGTTATAAGAGCTGAAATTGGTATCTCAAGCTCGTGCCCGTGTTGTGAGATATGAGATCTCTAACAAGATTCTTTGCCTACAAGATGAAGGAGAATAGCTAAATCGTTGAGCATGTGCTCAGATTGTTTGGGTGCTACAATCGCTTGAATCGAGTGGGAGTTGATCTTCCAGATAAGAAAGTGATTAATATAGTTCTCCAAGTCACTTTCACTAAGCTACTAGAGCTTCGTGATGAACTATAAAATGCTAGGGATGGAAATAATGATCGCTGAGCTGTTCGCGATATTTGACGCCGTGAAGGTAGAAATCAAGAAGGAGCATGAAGTGTTGATGGTTAGTAAAACCACTAGTTTCGAGAAGGGCAAGGGAAAGGAGGGAAACTTCATGGATGGCAAGTCAGTTGCTGCTCCAGTGAAGCAACCCAAAGTTGAACCCAAACCCGAGATTAAGTGCTTCTATTATGAGGAGAGTGGTCACTGAAGCGGAAAAACCCTTGATACTCGATGGATAAGAAGGCTGGCAACGTCGACAGAAGTATATTTTGATATACGTGTTATTAATGTGTAACTTGCTAATACTCCTAGTAGCACCTGGGTATAGGACACCGGTTCGGTTGCTAAATTTTAGTAACTCAAAATGAAAGCTACGGAATAAACGGATACTAGCTAAGTGTGAAGTGACGATGTATGTTGGAAATGTTTCCAAGGTTGATATGATCAAACATCGCATGCTCTCTCTACCTTCGGGATTAGTGACAAACTAAATAAATGTTATTTGGTGTTTGCGTTAAGCATGAACATGATTAGATCGTGTTTATTGCAACACAGTTATTTATTTAAGTTAGAGAATAATGGTTATTCTGTTTACATGAATAATACCTTCAATGGTCATGCACCGAGTGAGAATGTTTTGTTGAATCTTGATCGTAGTAATACACATGTTCATAACATTGATGCTAAAAGATACAAAGTTAATAATAATAGTACCACATACTTGTGGCATTGCCGCTAAATGTCATATTGGTATAAATCTCATGAAGAAACTTCATGCGGATGTATCTTTGGACTCATTCGATTTCGAATCGGTTGAGACATGTGAACCATGCCTCTTGGGCAAGATGACTAAGGACCCCGTTTTCCGGTTTGATGGAGCGGGCAAGTGATTTATTGGAAATGATACATGTTGATGTATGCAATCTAATGAGTCTTGTAGCGTGCGGTGGATATCGTTATTTTCTTACCTTCACTAATGATTTGAGTAGATATAGTGTATATTTACTTAATGAAACACAAATCTAAATCATTTGAAAAGTTCAAGCAAATTCAGAGTAAAGTTTAAGATCATCGTGACAAGAAGATAAAATATCCGCGATATGATTGTGGAGGTGAATATCTAAGTTACGAGTTTGGCATACAACTTTAAACAATGTGAAAGTTGTTCACAACTCATGCCACCTGGAACACCATAGTGTGATTGTGTGTTCGAACATCATAGTCCTGCTCTATTGGATATGGTGCATACTATGATCTCTCTTATCGTTTTGCCACTATCGTTTTAGGGTTATGCATTAGAGACAAATATATTCATTTAAATAGGACACCATCTAAATCGGTTGAGATGATACCATATGAATTATGGTTTGATAGAAACCTACGCTTTCATTTCTTAATGTTTGGGGCTGCAATGCTTATGTGAAAAAGGTTTTCACCTAAGAACAGTTGGGTATATCTTCTATCTCAAGTCCAAGTGCAAAGTGTTTGTTGCTAAAAATGGGTTCTTTTTCCAGAAAGAGTTTCTCTCGAAAGAATTGAGTGGGAGAAAGATAGAACTTGATAAGGTTGTTGAACCTTTGTTTCAACTAGAGAGTAGCGCATCGTAGAAAGTTGTTTCTGTGGAGCCTACGTTAGTTGAAGAGAAAGTTAATGATGATGATCATGAAGCTTTAGATCAAGTTACTATCAAACCTTGTAGGTCGACAAGGACGCATACTGCTCCTGGGTGGTACGGAAAACCTGTCTTAGAGGTCATGTTGTTGGACAACGATGAGCCTACGAGCCATGAAGAAGCGATGATGGGCTCGGATTCCGACAAATGGCTAGGAGCCATGAAATTCGAGAAAGGATCCATGTATGAAAACCATGTAAGGACTTTGGTAGACTTGCCCGTTGAATGGCAGGTCGTTGAGTACAAATGGACCTTTAAGATGAAGACAGACGCTGATGGCGAATGTCACTATTTGTAAAGCTCGACTTGTCTCAGAGAAATTTACGACAAGTTCAAGGACTTGACTGCGATGAGACTTTCTCACTCGTAGCAATGCTAAAGTCTATTGGAATTATGTTAGCAGTTGCTGCATTTTTCAATTATGAAATCTGGCAGATGGATGTCAAAACATCGTTTCCTTAACAATTTACTTGATGAAAGGTTATATGTGATACAACCAGGAGGTTTTGTCAGTCCTAAGGATGCTAAAAGGTGTGCGAGCTCTAGCAATCCTTCTATGGGCTGAAGCAAGCATCTCGGAGTTGGAATATACACGTTGATAAGGTCATCAAAGTTTTTCGAGTCTATACAAAGTTTATGAGAAACTTGTATTTACAATAAAGTGAGTGGGAGCACTATAGAGTTTCTGGTAAGCATATGTGGTTGACATATTGTTGATCGGAAATGATGTAGAATTTTTGGAAAGCATAAAGGGTTGTTTGAAAAGATTTTTTCAAAGGAAGACATGGATAAAGATGCCTAATTGTTGAGCATCAAGATCTATAGAGATAGATCCAGATGCTTGATGAGACTTCCAATGAGTACACACCTTGACAAGATTTTGAAAGAGTTCAAAATGGATCAGTCAGAGAAAGAGTTCTTGCCTGATTTGTAAAGTGTGAAGTTGAGTAAGACTCAAAGCTCGACCACGGCAGAAGAAAGAGAAAGGACAAAGGTCGTCCCCTATGCTTTAGCCATAGGTTCTAAGTAGTATGCCATTACATGTACCGCACCTGCGTGTGCCTTGCCATGAGTATGTCAAGGGGTACAAGAGTGATCTAGGAGTGGATCACTGGACAGCGGTCAAGATTATCCTTAGTAACTTAAAGACTAAGGAAATGTTTCTCGATTATGGAGGTGATAAAGAGTTCGTCGTAAAGAGTTACGTCGATGCAAGCTTTAACACCAATTCGGATGACTCTTAGTAGCAATCCGGATACATATAGTGGAGCAGCCATTTGGAATAGCTCAAAGTAGAGTGTGGTAACAGTGTCTGCAGTAAGACATAGAGATTTGCAAAGTACACATGGATCTGAATGTCGTAGACCCGTTGACTAAAGCCTCTCTCACATGCAAAGCATGATCGAGCCCCAGAACTCATTGGGTGTTAGATTCATAACAATGCGAATCACATGGTGATGTGAACTAGATTATTGTCTCTAGTTCAAGTGGGTGACTCTTGGAAATATGCCCTAGAGGAAATAATAAATTGGTTATTATCATATTCCCTTGTTCATAATAATCGTTTATTATCCTTGCTATAATTGTATTGGTCGGAAACTCAGATAAGTTTGTAGATACATAGACAACACCATGTCCCTAGTATGCCTCTAATAGAATAGTTTGTTGATCAAAGATGGATGTGGTTTCCTAGTCATGGATATGAGATGTCCTTTGATAACGGGATCACATCATTAGGAGAATGATGTGATGGACAAGACCCAAACTACAAACGTAGCATATGATCGTGTCAGTTTATTGCTAATGTTTTCTGCATGTCAAGTATCTATTCCTATGACCATGAGATCATGAAACTCACTGACACCGGAGGAGTACCTTGTGTATATCAAAGGTCGCAACGTAACTGGGTGACTATAAAGGTTCTCTACAGGTATCTCTGAGGGTGTTCGTTGGGTTGGCGTGGATCAAGACTGGGATTTGTTACTCCGTGTGACGGAGAGTTATCTCAGGGCCCACTCGGTAATACAACATCACAACAAGCCTTGCAAGCAATGTGACTAAGTGTTAGCCACGGGATCTTGTATTATGGAACGAGTAAAGAGACTTGTCAGTAACGAGATTGAACTAGGTATAGAGATACCGTAGATCGAATCTCGGGCAAGTAACATATCAAAGAACAAAGGGAACATCATACGGAATTATCTGAATCCTTGACTTAGAGGTTCAACCGATAAAGATCTGCATAGAATATGTACGAACCAATATTGGCATCCAGGTCCTGCTATTGGTTATTGACCGTAGAGGTGTGTCCGTCATGTCTACATAGTTCTCGAACCCGCAGGGTGTGCACACTTAAGGTTCGGTGACATTTAGGTAGTATAGAGTTATGAATGGTGGTGACCGAAGGTTGTTCGGAGTCCCGTATGAGATCCCGGTTGTCATGAGGAGCTCCGGAATGGTCCGGAGGTAAAGATTGATATGTAGGAAAGTGGTGTTTGAACTCCGGAAAAGTTTCGGGCATTTCCGACAGTGTACCGGGAGTGAAGAATGGGTTTCGGGGACCACCAAGTGGGGCCATCACACCCCAAGGGGCCACATGGGCCTTAGTGGTGGCACATCAGCCCCTGGTGGTCTGGGAGGCCAGCCCAAGAAGGCCTATGCGCAGGAGGAAGAGTAGGGGCCAAGTAGGAGAGAGTCCTACTAGGAGTCCACCTCCCCTTTGGTTCGGCCGAAGCCCTCCTTGTTGGAGGGGCAAGGATGCCTCCTCTCCTCTCGCTCCTATATATACTAGAGGATTTTGAGGGCAGCCCTAACCCTAATTGCCACGTGCTGCCCTCTTCTTCCTCTATATAGTTTTCTCCTCTAGATCGGTTTTTAGAGGTGCTTAGGCGAAGCCCTACTGGAATTACTCCACCACCATCGCCACAACGCCGTCGTGCTGTCGAAGAACTCATCTACCTCTCTGCTCCCTCTTGCTGGATCAAGAAGGAGAAGATCGTCATCGACCTGTACGTGTGCTGAACGCGAACGTGCCGTCCGTTCGGCACTAGATCGGAAGGATCACGATGGGATCGCGGGACGGCTTGTGATGAGATCGCGGGACGGATTGTGATTGGATCGTGAAGACGTTCGACTACATCAACTGCGTTCTTTAACGCATCCTCTTAGCGATCTACAAGGATACGTAGATCCAATCTCTCATCTCATATAGATGCTCATCTCCTAGATTGATCTTGGTGAAGCATAGGAAATTTTTTGTTTCACATGCAGCGTTCCCCAACACTTCAGTGTTTGACTCACTGACTTGGACGCTGGGCGTATCGGCAAGTTGTTCATTAGAACGACCTCGAGCACACGCTGCTGTGACATGTCCGTCGTCGCTAGTCCTCTACGGTCTCCTCTGTTGTATCCTTCTCAAGCTCCGACCTGCTGCTCCCTTGTCGTGATTTTGGATGGAAAATTGGAGACCGTCTCCTTCTCCAACTCAAGTCAATGGATTTGAGTTGCCTGCTATAAGAAGGAAGGGTCATTGGCCAGAATCTCCATCAGGTTGCGTCCTTGGACCATAAGCTCCATCAAAGCCCGTCGATATTGCAATTTTCATCGAAACGTCCAATGTCGTCGTCGAGTTCGTCGGAGGAAGAAGCGTTGAGCTTGCCGGAGGAAGAATAACATCCCTCCAGCCATCCAATGTCGCATGAGTTGGCCAAACAAGATGTATGTATCCCCTTGATATTCACTGGATGTAATCCGCAGTTTTAGATATTGTTTCTGTCCCCTGACTCTGACTATACTAGCTTTATATTGCTGAATACAGGAGCTTATTTTCTCTTGTTAGTTATTCAATGATATTGGAGAGGGCATCTGAATGGACTATTATTTCTGATTCCTGGAGTTACACTTGTAATTGCTTAGACTCTATACTCAATTGTTTAGCCTATTACCAATTGATAATATACTGAATAATTTGGCAGCAAACAAGTACAGAAAACACGGATGCTCCCATTTTGTTTCCAAAAAAGGAGAGATCATCAGTTTCCAGTTAAATCTACACATAAGATGCTGTTTTTATGTTGGGTGGATCTCTATGCTCTTGACTGGAGATCTTTGAACATAAACCATGCATTTTTTTCTTCAATTTGAAATAAAATAGGGATTGTGTTTTATTGTTTGCAGTACTGCAATTCTATTTTCTCAACTTGAGTTTCAGATAGTTTTTCTCCAATGTGTTGGTGTTTGGATTGCCTATTCAGCACTGCCATTCTAATTCTCCTAGTGTAGTCATCTCTTGAAAAATGTCTTACGAAATTTGCTCCTGGTGGTCTTATTCAATCCTGAAGAAATACTACTGCTCCATAACTATGAGCGTAGATATCCAATCTTGATATTTGAGGACCACTATAGCATGTGATCATTAGTGCAGCTTCAATCCTGATATATGCAGGCTATTTCAATTGTAAAGATTGTAGTAACATAGTGTCCTGCTGCATATATTAAATTGCAAAGTGAAAGTAAAGAAAACATCCAAAAGTTTCGGCCAATTCATAATTTAAATTACTGATGTTTGTTCTTTTATTCAGTTATCATAATTTTATTCCTGTGTATTTTTTTATTAAGTTCTGTGAGAAAGAAGAGGGGCTTACATCGATGTGTGACATGTTCTTTGTTCTACAATTAAATTATAGTACAAGATTCCTCTCAGAAAGAAAATATAGGCATTGTACAATTCATAATATTTATGAACAACTCTTTCGGCCATTTGGTTTTTATATATTGGGTGTGTTTGTTTGGATCGGTGGGTCCGATCCTTTTATACGGCCACAAGGGTTTAGAAAAATATTCAGTCATGTTTGTTGATTTTCTTTTATAATTGTCTTAATTGAATATATTTAAAATTCATAATCACGTAGGTCATCTTGTGGTCTATGGATGTTAAATTTTATGAAAAAATAAAATAAGATATTGCTAAAACATTGACCATTGGAATTGCTATATCTCTTACAAAAATCAACTTTTAAAGTTTGCGCCAATCAATTTCTGCCTTTATGTACAACTTAACTTTCATTTGCTACTGATACAGATGCAAGTAGCTGTTCTTCGGAGCTGCTGGGCAGCCATTCACATGGAGGAAACTGCTTCTATTAGTACCTTTTATTTTTCTTCCGCTTCGGAGGTTCCTATAGGTATTTGTTGCTATAATGGTTTTTCGTATGTTTACATATCTATTGTACTTCAATGGCGGTGCGAAGTTCGAGTAGATGTTGACGGAGGACATGTGGAAAGGGAGGGGGGGCTTTTCAAATAAAAAAAATCATGATTCAAAAATTGACAATCTAACCCGGTGCAACGCACGAGCACTTTTACTAGTTAAACCAATGCTTCCATGAAAGTGTCTGCAAGACCCACTCTCAGTTTCCATGTCAAACAAAAAAAATGACGTTCAAGTGAAACCAATGTGTACATGAAAGAGTCCACAAGACCTACGTTCAGTTTCCAAGTCTAACAAACATGGCGTTCAACTTCCAAGCAAAATGGAAAAAAAATACATTTTACTTCCTTTTTTTGCGGGGAAAATACACGTGCCGTCGACCTTCATATAGGAAAAAAAGATACCTGCAAATGAGAAGTCCTCAAGCCCCACATTAGAAAAAAGCGTCCACGTCCCAATTCAACATGTTCAAAAAAGCGCCCACGTCCCAATTCAGACCAAAAGATTCACGTACATTTCCCTTCAAAAATGAAAAAAGGACACATACAAATAAATACTCCTCAAGCGTCACCTTACAAAAAGAAAAGAGTCAATGCCTGCTCGATTATTTTAAATTAACTTACGAAATAAAGAACCAATCTATTAATATAATATGTGAAATTACTTAAATGTATCATGACCCAATCTAATAGCTTAATATGTGAAATCACATAATTGTAACATAAATTGGAATATGTACATCAACTGGCATGCACATATAAATCATATAATAATGTACAACTATAATTTTGTGGGTATTTTAAATAAGGACATTTCACAACCACATCTACTAAGATTTGGGTAGAATTTTTCTTTTCAAGTATAATAATGTGATCTACTATTTAATTTGTAAAAGTACATTTAAATTCTCAAGTAAATATATAATAGTTTTCTAAAGTTATAGAAGAGCACTTACCAACGGACCAAGAGGAGATTATACTCACACTACAAATTGTAAAGTGACCAGCATGACCAATTTCCTCAAAGGAATGTATTCATCGGATCTCCTAAGATGGACAGCATATTAGCATATGCTGATATGCACATTCTGTTTACTCAACACTACATACCAAATATGTGAAGAAAGCAATTGACTTAGGATAAGAGTATGCATGCTGATGTGTGCATAATCTTACCAAATCTAAATGTATGTACTGTGATTAAGTTTATAGAACATCTATTCTATTCCATCCATGCAACATCGAGTATAATTAAATAACACTAAAAGCACGAGGGATTAAGTTAAAGGAACACAACCCTGAGGGTGAGAGGATGATGGAGTGCTCAGAGTAGTAGTTGTTATTAAGCGGTATGGATCATTCTTATGATTAAAAATTGAATAGTTTTAAAAAAATATGCTAAGTAGTGCTGAGTATTTTTTTTAAGGGATATTGTTTGTCGGAAGTCCATTGCAGTTGCAAATTTCATTGTAAGGGAATCGTCTAATATATACAAACTGGACATCAGTTCACGTATATGGAATTCTAGACATTTTATTAATTCCAGCTTTGTTAATTCAAATAATCGACATTTTCATATAAAAATTAACATGTGTATTAATTGTTTGAGACTATAGAAACATAGTGTTTATTTGTACACACCAACGACTCTAATTAAAAAGGCATTATTAAAATATAATCGAATGAAACAACAATATAAAGATAAAACATTTTCTAGACCGTGCGAACGCACGGGTGGTCGACTAATATGCACAAGGCGCATAGAAATCAATGTATCAACGAGAGGGCCGTTTTGGCTCTTGGGCCTTTCTACTGTACCATCAAACGCAGAGAGAGAGATTGAGAGAGCAATGACAACCATGATCGGTTGTTACTTGTTAGCTGTTACGCCGCAGTACATTATGAATGGGAGGTATAAGGAAACACATCACATGCCACACTGTATATGGCTGTAGAAATACCTCAACACCACTGATTTCCGAGCAGAAGAAGGGACAGTAGCAATGTAGTGTAATACCAAGGTACGCAGTAAGGTATGCAGTAAGTGTAATACCTAGCAGGGATGAATAGTTAATGTGCTCACCAACCATACACACCCAAAGCATGATCGACGCTTATAAAGGAATCATTGCTCTCTGCAGTCTCATGTATGCTCTAACCATGTTATGAAGAGAGAGCACTGACAATAAACGATCGGTTCAACCGATGCAATCTGCTATGAAGGAGCTGTTCGGCGATACTTCAGCTACGTGAATTTTAAGAATCTGCAGAGCATCCTTTTCCTCACTCTGCGATTTTAAACTTCTGCTCCACCAACTCCGGGAGTGGGGTTGCGGAGCGGAGGGCCTTCGAACACGCCCGAAATATGAAAAAAAATCGAAAAGGAGGTTATCCCCCGGCCTCTGCATCAGAACGATGCATGCGGCCATCTTATTAATAAGCAAAAGGTTCAACAAAGTCTCCAGGTCTCAAAAAAGGGGGTAAAAATGCTCACAAAGAGCAAGAAGAACATAAACAGGATAGCCACAACCGGCGGAATAAAAGTAGATAGGAAACTAAACACCTAGCCTATTACATGACCGCCATCCAAACCGGTTGAAGATAGCCCGTGCTACCAACTCCCACTAGACAGACCCCGTAACCATACGCTTCCTGACATCCGTCGAAGTGAGTAGCGACCACATACGGATCAGTGTAGTGGCCCAGAAGATAACCGGTGTTGACCTCGTCCCACGTCGGCCCGCTTATGGTAAGGCCTCCTGCACGACCCCCAAGTGGGCCAACCTCTCCCGGTCCAGTGGAGGGAAGGCCATCTGTCATTAGCCCGATCGGAGAAGCTGTGCCCGCCTCCACCTCCACAGGTGTCGTACAACCTGGAGGCGTCGTCTGTGGGCTGCAAGCGGTAGCCGTCAGCGGATGCACAATGGGAGGACGTGCGCGCAGAGCCTCCTGCTCCGCTCGCTCTCCCCCCATCAGACCGGCCGAGCTCCGAAGGGTTGCCTTGGGGAAGGCTGAAGCGAGGGCCTCCTGCCCGCACCCCCCAGACCTGGCGCCCATCCTAGAGTACCGACCACCACCAGGAGGGCCTGAAACTGGCCCTCTCATCGTAGGTGGCGAGGCATGGCCCCGAGAGTGCACAATGAGGGAAACGGGGGCCACCTGCCCACGCTTCTCCCCATCCTCGACGCCTAACCTGGCATCCTGAACAAGCACCGCCGCAGGTACCACTGGGCTAGGTGTATGCGCCACCAAGGTCTCCCCTCAAGCAACCATATCCGAGTGACCGCAAGCAAAAATCTCAGGCCCAAGAGAATTAAGCAGAGGTAACAAGTTTTTGAAAAGATTGTCACTCTCAACGCGATCACTCCAAAGTCTAGGAGGTGTGGAAGCAGCCTCAAAAGAGCCAAATCTCAACGAGTTCATGGTCGTAGAGGAAGGTAAAGGCGCACCCTTCCCTAGCACAGCCGAGGAGCGTTTTGCACCTGGGGTGTGAGACTTATCTCAAGCACTGTCCTCCTCATGCTGCTCCTTGTTACCCGAACCGTCATCCTTATCAGTCATGTCCACATCATCTCCTGCCATGGCCTCCGCGAATAGATCAGAGTCCTCAAGCTCAATCTCTAGGTTGTAGATCATGCCCGCATGTGTCCATCTAACCACATCCGGTAAAAACTCAATATCCAGTACACTCACGAGCAACCTCGCCACCCCGTGTGCTCGCGTAAATGGCATGTCCACCCGCTCAGTCTTCCCAACGAGTGTCCCCAAGCTTGCCGCAACCCGATCATCATTCAGAGGCTGAGAAGGTGCCCCCGAGAAATGTAACCAAACCTGAAGAAGGGTCGTACCCTTTGGCTCGACCTTCTTCCACTCATCAAACTCAAGGATGCACTACGTGCCAGGCACCCTACACATACCAAAGCTCAGGAGCTTCTTTAGGTCCTCTGCTAAAGAAAAGTCTACCTTGTACACATTGGCATCGAGTCTAATAAGCTCCCACTAAAAGTTCTCTGGAGCAAACTCATTTAAGCTCTGTAAGATCTGTGCCTCCGACAAGTCACCTTTAGTCACTTTGACCACCCCCGTGGTCGCACTCTGTGGAACCTCTGGTACCGTCATCACATAAGGAGACTCACAGAACATCAGCTCGGGACAGCATACTACGTAGATGGTGACTCCCGGCAACGGCTCACGTAACAGCGGATACTCTCCCGTAGTGTGCACCTTTTTGAGGCACGTGTCACAAAGCTCAGTAGTACACTCTGTGATAAAGTGTCCCTGCTCACCACAACGATAACATAACATTATCTCCTTCTTGCGCGCCCACTTAACTGCCCTATCTCCGCCCGACTTGCTTTTGTCATTGTTAGACGTAACCGACTCGGCCTCCGGCACCTTCGCCGGTGCAAGTGTGGTCACCACATCTAGGGCCACACCCGACAACATCGAAGAGGGTGGAACGACGGCCGCCGCCGTAGAAGCCCCCGGCTCGACGGTTGGCTCTGCATCCATCGCCACCGGTGGGGGCGGCGGATAGTGGCGGTATTGAGGTGGCCGACGACCACCACCTCTGCCCCCACGGAAGCCCTTATAGCCTCCACGCTGCCGGAAATCCGGGCCCGACGCCCCTTCTACGAACTCACCCGGTGGACCATAGAAAGGGCGTTCGGTTGATCCATCGCTCTGCCAAGCATAACCACGGCCATCGCCCCCCGACGATGAGCCCCGATGCTGACCTTCACCGTAGGCATTGTAGCCGTCATCTCCCCACTGTCCATAGGGGATAGCCCGGCCACCATGCTCGCTGCCATGCCCAAAGCCTCGCCCACGAGGCGCAGCGGGGCTAGGACGCGCATGACCGCTGCCCTGCGCGCCCCGAGGAGGCGGCGGTGCGGCCTGCTGCTGCGGAGGCGCGGCCTTGTGCGGCGGCAACGCGACCAAGTGCGGTGGTGGCGCCGCCCGCTGCTGCAACGGCGGTTGCTTAGGCGGTGGCGCGGTTTGTTGCGGCGGTGGCGCAGCCCTCAGGCTTCGGCTGCACAACCTTGGGTGGCGGTGGCGGCACAGACTTGGGCGGCTGCCCGTTCCCACGTCCGGCCATGGTTGCCGTGACCGGGATTCTGGTGGCGCGCCCCAGCGAGATGCGAGGAAACCCAGGACGAGCCTCCTGGCGAACCCTAGTAGTCGAACTCACGATAGACGAGGGGGCTGGACGTCTCAAGGAATCATTAAAGATGTAGGAAACCGTAAGGTTAGACTATTTGCAAGGAGGGTAGGCAGTGATAAAAGCCGGCGCACTTGTGGAGGAGCCAAGATAAGAAGACGACAGTACAGGTTTGCGGAAAGTTCACCGGTGCCCGGCAGCAACATGCACATATTGGAAGGGGGCAAATAATTTCACTTTTTAAGAACTGGATCAATTCCCGCCTCCCCTCTCAATCCCGTCATGAGGTGCTAGGATTCAAGAACAATCAGAACCAGTAACAAGAATTTACAGTACCCTAGCAAAGGTCCTTGGGGAGGGCCCGGCAGCGACATGCACATATTGAAAGGGGGTCAAGTAAGTTCGCTTTCTAAGACCTGGGTCAATTCCTGGCTTTCCTCCTTCTCGACCCCCTGAATCTCCTCATGAGGTCCTAGGGTTCGTGCACAATCAGAACCAGTAACAAAGAATTTACAGTGCACGAGCAATTGGGGAGGGTACCTCGCCGCAGGCCGCCGCATCGTTTGTCGCAGGAATCGATGTGCCGCTCCTACCAACTGCAGTGGTAGAGTGAGGAAGCGCAGTTGAGATCGAGATGGGTGCCGTCTCCGGCTCCTCGTCGGTGCCGCTGGAGGCGACGGCGAGACGAAAGGGCCGGGCCGGGCCAGATGCAAACATAGTCAAGGCAGAGAAAGGCCCACGTCTGATCTCGCTTGTGTAGTCTTTATTCCTGTTTTTTTCTTGTGTAGTCTCTATTTCTCTCCTCCATTTTTGTGGGTGATCCTCTCTTTGTCTCCAGTAGTACACTTTATACAGCAAAAAGAAAATGACGGGATTACAATTTACAACTTCGCATGAAAGCATCAAACTAACCCAGAAATATATTTGTTAGACATATTTAGGAGACAATGTCTTATGATTTTTCAAGTGCTAAGTGTGATATAAGTGGCTGCAGATGCATCCACCTTTTTTCTTAAATCAAGATCAGATGGTTCATCGAATCATAGCCTAAGTTTTCAGATTTGCATCAAAATGAGGTTTTCACCTAATATATTGCCCATAAACATTAGCACAAAGCAAGTATTGTAATAACTCTCGCTAGTGGATAAATGGCTAGCCACAACTATTATTGTTGGCGCATCATTTTCACACAATGTGAGCAATATTTTTTTTAAATAGTGTTCGCGTTGGCTAAATAGATACACCAGCGGTAAAGGTCAGTGTTGACGCGGATATTTTTAGAAACGTCACAAATCTGTTGGTCAACATGTACTCACCATTTGGAATTTGGAAGATAGTGATGGCGTTGAATTTCTGTACATGCCGTAGCTAATTAATTAGTGCTACCGTACCAAGTTATTTTTTGCTAGACATTATATTTCCACTTAAACTAGTATTTTAAGTATTTTAAGATTATATATACTAGTTAGAAAATAACAAACAATTTATTTTACATTTTTGACATCATTATTGCTTCCAGTTCTAATTTTGAGTATTTAATTATGTTCAGTATTTCATTAAATTTAACTAGGCTTTTTTTGTTCGGGATGTTATTAGCTATGACATTGCATTTTAGGTCCACGTCAGCAACGACCCTCCTGAGTCAACTCCCATGATTTAGGATAAGACCTACGCCCTTTTATTTTAACTCCCCTCGACCAGCTGCGACCCGTCGCCTCCCGTCACCGCCCCTCGCCGCCCGTCGCGCCCCTTCGCCGGCCAGCAAGGTTCAATCCTCTCCTTCCCATTCCATTGCATCTCCTTCCCCTGCACTCGCACCTCCTGTGTCCATGCATAATCCATATGTAGGATTCATCTATAAGTTGATTTAGAATTGTTTTGTGTAGAAAATTTAGTACATATATATGTGGTATGATTAGTGTGTAGAATTTGATGATGTGCTTAGTGTGCTAATATACCTATAGTATAGTATTGTGATATGCTTAGTATATTAATGTGATGATATGCTTATAGTCTAGTAATGTGATGATATGCTTATAGTATATTAATGTGATGATATGTTTATAGTATAGTAATGTGATATATTGATTATAGTGTAGTAACGTGACATAATCATCATGTTTTTTTCAGAAATTACCTAAGAGGCTATGTGTGAGTTGTGACATGAAGCTGGATGAAAAAAGCATTGCTGGACTACATCTTACCACAAGAGACTCCATCACCATCTATGCTTACACAGTGGACACGTACGGGTGCACTATCGTTAGTGTGGCAAGAATCTCCAGTTTGAACAGGTTGTCTTAGTCACTATCAGGAACACCCCACACAATGACTAGAGGATGATGATCGTTATCGATCTCCTTTAACTATGTCAGTTTGTTCGTCCGAAATGAACTCCTTATTAACTACCCTTAAACTAGTTTGCTCGTGTTTGTGAGGATTGTCATTAATAGCTACTCATTAGCTCTAGCTATTACTGCTTGTGAGATTGGCACTTATTATTAAGTGGAGTGCATTGTTCTATTAGTCTAGTTCCTCATGTGCAAGGCTAAATGCTAACTGTTATGTGATGGGATTTTTTTTGGCTGCACGAGACGTTCCTAGGTGAGGGATTATAGTGGTGGTGGTGTCGATGCACTATTAGAAAACGATCCATTTGTCCCGGTTTCATAGGTCCATTTTTAATTTAGTTTTTATTTTTTATTTTTTTTCTGATTTTCAAATCTTTGAGTTTGACAATTTAATCTCTAATCACTCTTTCTCACTTCTCTGGAATTATTTGAAAATTTAATCTCTAATCACCCCTCATTCCAAATCATCTAACTTCACGGCCGGTCACCCATCCTCTCACTGCTCCAACTCGAGCACGCTCAACATTCGAGTTCTATCACCCCTAGTTTCCAAGCTTTCGCTTATTGTTATCTTGACAATAGTAAGCTATCAATCCTATTAACCATTGGGTCTTCATGTAACATGATTTAATTTTTTGAATTCCAAACAATTATTAAAATAAACAACAATAAATGATTAATAATAATATTGAATTTCAATGAAAATAAGATAAGTAATAATATTATTTTATTCATTTTTTGCAATTTATTCATTTAATATGGCACAATTAATATCTTTAAATCTGTAAATCAAAATTCAACAAATAATATATCCATTATTATCAGAAAAACGTGAGCAATCCAGATATGACATCATTTATTTAAAAGAATTATTTTTCATAACACTTTTTTTCCGACATCGTATGCAAAAGTTGTAGCCATTTTACTTTTTCATAACACTTTTTTTAAACTTGTTTCAACTCCAGAATTTTTGTGCATCCAACATGCACCATCCAAAGCCACATTATCAATTTTCAACCCTTTCCCACTTCATTCACTATTTTCATACATTTATTAATTTTTTGAGCTAAATGACCCTGAAGTTGAAAAGCACTACAAACGAACTCTGAATAGGTTGAAACTTGGCATGGTATCATCATTTCACCCACATAGCATGTGCTAAAAAGTTGAGAGGGTTAGGTTAAAAACTAGATGCACTTCGTGTACAAACTGGACAATCCCTTTCGAAGTATCAGGGTTTTGGACAAAAACGCATCTGTTACAAAGACATTTCATTTTTTAAAACTTATTTAAACTTCAGAGTTTTTGTGCATTCAACATGCACCATTCAAAGCCACATCATCAATTTTCAACTATTTGTCACTTCAGTCGCTATTTTTCATGCATTTATTAATTTTTTGAGCTAAATGACCCTGAAATTGAAAAGCACTACAAATGAACTCTGAAAAGGTTGAAACTTGGCATGGTTTCATTATTTCACCCACATAGCATGTGCTAAAAAGTTGATAGGGTTACGATAAAAACTAGATGCACTTCGTGTACAAATTGGACAATCCCTTGTGAAGTATGAGGGTTTTGGACGAAAAATCATCTGTTACAAAGGCATTTCATTTTTTAAACTTATTTCAACTCTTTACTTTTTCTGCGTTCAACATGCACCATCTAACATGCGCCTAGGACTAAAAAGAATTATATTAAAAACTATTTTTAAACTCAAGTTATTCACAATCTAGATTTGAAGCAAATTTGAAAAAATGCAAATTTAAACCATTAAAATTTGAAAACTAATTGTGCAAACACAAACTAGACAAAATTTTGAATCTAATGCAAAAAGAATCACTCAAAAACATCAAATATCCTAAAAGATATAGGCAATTTAAAACCAAAACTAAAAACAGAAAACAAATAGAAAAACAAAAATAAACTTTCAAAACCCTTTAGTCCCGGTTGGTGTCTCCAACCGGGACTAAAGGTCCCCAAGCCCTTTAGTCCCGGTTCGTGTCTCCAACCAAGACTATAGGCTTAACCTTTAGTCCCGGTTGGAGCCACGAACCGGGACTAAAGGGTATCGGCCCCTTTAGTCCGAGGTGGTGTCTCCAACTGGGACTAAAGGTCCCATTTGAACCGGGACTAATGCTCCACCGGCGCCCTAGCCGCTCGAACCGGGACAAATGCCACATTAGTCCCGGTTCGTAATGCAACCGGGACTAATGTGTAGATCGAGCTATGACGAAAGCCCTGTTTTCTACTAGTGCTTTAGTCCCGGTTTGCTCACGAACCGGGACAGAAGGGGTTCCACGTGACCTTTGCAGGGAGCCCAGGTAGCCGGACCTTTAGTCCCGGTTGGTAACACCAACCGGGACCAAAAAGCGTCCACGCGTCAGCATCTGGCAGGAGCTTGGTTTTTTCAAGGTGGGGTTTAGGGGTTTTCATATTGTGTTTCCCCCTATTATTTTTGTGTTTACCATTTTTATTTTATGCTTTTCATTCAACTCGATGCTAGCTACTACATATAGCACTGAAAGAACCATTACACAACATCGTCATGATCAATATATAGAAAGAACAATCAGTATCACTAGAAATTTGTTCAACTTAAGAAACAAACATCAATGTATCACATTCATCTTAACATACTAATTAATTAACTAACAGTTCTCCAAATGATATATTCATGACTTAGTTCTAAACATGGTCAACGACAACCATCATCTGATAGTCCTTGCAGCTGCTCTTCCTTATAGTGATTACCACAAGGGTGTCCACCCTTAGTTCTGTTTCCCTTAATGAACTCCTGCCACCCGGCCTTGTCGAATGATATGCGCCCGTCATCCTCTGTCTTGTATTGGACATTCATGACATGCACTCTTGGTCCATGGATTACTCTAGTAGTGCCGACGGCGGGGATGTCCACTCCGAAAACCATCTTCAAAGGTAACTTCTGAAGACCCCATCATTAATAGAAAATAGAGAGCACAAAATATTAGACATCTCCTTCATACTTGGTTATGACCAAAAAGAGATGAAAGAATATAAAACATCTCACCATAACTTTTTTGACCATGTTTGTTTTTGTTAGACGGTGCACAAAGGGCTTCCCCAAGAACGCCGAAGAGGATGGTAACATTTCTTTCATAGTAGCTTTATCATCCGGAGTAAGCTTCTTCATCCTTTGAGAAAAAATTGCACAAAGGATAGGACCATCATCTTCATCTTTGATGTCCTCCTCTTCATCTTGGTTGTCCTCATCTTCATCTTAGATGTCCTCATCTTCATCTTGGTTGTCGGTATTATCTTGGTCATCTTGGCCAACGATGTCATCTTCGTCATCATCATCGCTTTGGACATATAATGTCCTTAACCTATTCACCTCTCCTATTAAGGAAAAAAGCTAAGAGTTCCCCTCCTTTAAAATTGTTCACTCCAATGTACTGCTCCCATCCATCACCATATATGATGGTTTTATTCTTTCCTTTGCGTAGATCCAATTCAAATTTGCGCTCCTCATCATCCTCAAAGTACAACATGTTACCATATGAATTGTTGAAGTCCTCCCTTATGTTGCATGGAACACACTATGCAGCAGTTAATAATCAACAATAAAGTCAGTAAAATAGCTAAATAGATGATCATAATTCAATACAAATTCAAGTTAAAGACCATTACCATTGATTTTTGAAAACCCTTTCTCAAAAATACCCCGAACTGCACTGCAGTTCCAAGACTGTCCATACATGAATTTTGGAAGACCTTACAAATCTTACGCCTCATGGTCCCTATAATAAGCCCAAGTAGTTGTCAAATGTAAGAAAATACAATTAACACGATAGATCACCATCAACATATGAAAAATATCTATGTATATATCACCATAATGAAAATAATCTATATATCAACATAATGAACTATATATATATATATCATATCATCATCATCAAGGAACTATATATATATATATCATCATTTCATCAAAGAACTCATATCATCAACAACATTATCATTGCTCATATATCCATGGATCATATTTAAAAACTTTCTATGAACAAAAAAAAGTTCTATGAACAAAAAAATAATTCTATGAACAAAAAAAAGTTATATGAACAAAAAAAGTATACATCAATGCATACATATCCATGGATCGTTCGTATACATCTGCATACACATCTGCAACATATACATCAATGCATACATATGAACAAAAAAGGCAGAGGCGGCGACGGTAAGCAGAGCGCAGGCGGGGCGGCGGCGGCGGCGGCGCGGCAAGAAGAGTGCGAGCGGTCGAAGCACGGTCGACGGCGGCATCACGGCGGGCGGCGGCATCGGGGAGCGGGGCCGAGAGGAGGGGGACGATGTGGCAGCTCACAGTGGGAGCAGGGACGGCGTCAGGGCAGCTCGGCGATGGCGACGACGGCAAGGTGGAGCAACCTGACAGCGTCAAGGCAGGGCACGACGGCAATGGCAGGGGCGGCGGGTGGCGTCTCGGCAGCTTGGCGGCATCGATTTCGTCAGCGTCATCGGGGGGGAGATGAGAACTGAAAAATCTGGGAAGTGCTACTTATATACCTAGAGCATTGGTCCCGATTGGTGCCACCAACTGGGACCAAAGGTCAGTTTTCAGCAGCCCAAAGGGCGGGAAACAGGGACCTTTGGTCCCGGTTGGTGCCACCAACCGGGACTAAAGGGTGGTGCTGCCCGGGGCCAAAATTTTTAGTCCCACCTCACTAGCTGAGAGAGCTCAAGAGTAGTTTATAAGCGCTGATGATACGTCTCCAATGTATCTATAATTTTTGATTGTTCCATGCTGTTATATTATCAATCTTGGATGTTTTATAATCATTTTATAGTCATTTCATATCATTTTTGGAACTAACCTATTGACATAGTGCCAAGTGTCAATTGTTGTTTTTTCCATGTTTTTTACATCGCAGAAAATCAATACCAGACAAAGTCCATATGCCACGAAACTTCACGATGAGTTTTTATGCGCCAGAAGGAATGCAACGGGCCCTGGTTGCACCTAGGGGGTGCCCCGAGGGAGGCACAACCCACCAGGGCACCAGGAGGCCCAGGTGCACCCTGGTAGGTTGTGCCCACCTCGGGTGCCCCCCGGACCACCTCTTTGCTCTATAAATACCCCAATATTCCAGAAACCATAAGGAGACAGACGAAATATTCATCTAGCCGCCGCAGAGTCCAGAACCACTAGATCCAATCTAGACACCATCTCGGATGGGGTTCACCACCTCCATTGGTGCCTCTCCGATGATGCGTGAGTAGTTAGACCTTCGGGTCTGTAGTTAGTAGCTAGATGGCTTTGTCTCCCTCGCTGTATTCTCAATACAATGCTCTCTTGGAGATCCATATGATGTAACTCTTTTGCGGTGTGCTTGTTGGGATCGATGAACTTCATGTTTATGATCAGATCTATCTTTTTATATCCATGAAAGTTACTTGAGTTTCTTTGATCTCTTATATGCATGATTTCTTATAGCCTCGTATTTCTTCTCCGATATTTGGGTTTTGTTTTGCCAACTTGATCTATTTATCTTGCAATGGGAAGAGGTGCTTTGTAGTGGGTTCGATCTTACGGTGCTTGATCCCAGTGACAGAAAGGGAAACGACACGTATGTATCGTTGCTACTAAGGATAAAACGATGGGGTCTATCTCTACATAGATAGATCTTGTGTACATCATGTCATCGTTCTTATTGCATTACTCCGTTTCTCCATGGACTTAATACACTAGATGCATGCTGGATAGCGGTCGATGTGTGGAGTAATAGTAGAAGATGCAGGCAGGAGTCGGTCTGATACGTCTCCATCGTATCTATAATTTTTGATTATTTCATGCCAATATTATAACAGTTTTAAATACTTTTGGCAAATTTTTATATGATTTATTGGACTAACCTATTGATCCAGTGCCCAGTGCCAGTTCCTGTTTTTTGCATGTTTTTTCTATCACAGAATATCCATAACAAACGAAGTACAAATGCAATAAAATTTACGGAGAATTATTTTGGAATATTTGTGATTTTTGGGAGTTGGAATCACCGCAAACTGAGGCCCACACAGAGCACAAGACACGAGGATCCGACCCTTGAGCCAGGCGCGTGGTGGTGGGTTGTGCCCACCTCGTACGTCGGTTGGAGCTCTACTTCGGGCACAAAGAAGCTTATATCCGGAAAAAATCGTGTTAAAATCTCAACGCAATCGGAGTTACGGATCTCCGGGTGGCGCCAGAGTGCCGCCAGGGCAACGGTCGAGACGTCGATCTACACAACAATCTTGCTACCGTCAACACCAACTCTCTCCCCCTCTATGCAGTGGTGTAACACTTCTTCTCCCCACTATAATCTCTACTTAAACATGGTGCTCAACTCAATATATTATTTCCTAATGATCTATGGTTATCCTATGATGTTTGAGTAGATCCGTTTTGTCGTATGGGTTAATTGTGATCTTGGTTGGTATGATTGTATATTTTATTTATGGTGCTGTACTATAGTGCCCTCCGTCTCACGCAAACGTGAGGGGCCCCTGCTGTAGGGTGTTGCAATATGTTCATGGTTCGCTTATGGTGGGTTGCGAGAGTGACAGAAGCTTAAACCCGAGTAAGTGGGATATGACGTGTGGGAGTAAAGAGGACTTGATACTTACTGCTATGGTTGGGTTTCACGACCTTAATGATCTTTAGTAGTTGCGGATGCTTGCTAGGGGTCCAATCATAAGTGCATATTATCCAAGTAGAGAAAGTATGTTAGCTCATGCCTCTCCCTCATATAAAATTACAAGAATGATTACGGTACTTGTTATGGATTGCCTAGGGACAAATAACTTTCTTGTTCACACAAACTCTTTTACTAAACACAAAAATTTTATTATCTTGCAAAGTACTTCTAGTTTTATTCTTGCAAAATAGTTCTAGCTGTTGGGGAACGTTGCATGGGAAACAAAAAATTTGCTACGCACACGCAAGATCTATCCATGGTGATGAGCATCTACGAGAGGGAGAGTGGATCTACGTACCCATGTAGATCGCTTAGTGGGAAGCGTTAAGAGACGCAGTTGGTGTAATCGAACGTCTTCGCGATCCAAATCGCTGAGCGTCCCGCGATCTCATCACGATCCGTCCCGCGATCCAATCACGATCCATCCCGCGAACTCATCATGATCCGTCCCGCGATCTCGTCACGATCCATCCCGCGAACTCATCACGATCCGTCCCACGAACTCATCACGATCCTTCTTGCGATCTTGATCACGGTCCTTCATATCTAGCACCGAACGGACGACACCTCTGCGTTCAGCACACGTACAGCTCGATGACGATCTCTGCCTTCTTGATCCAGCAAGAGGGAGCGGAGAGGTAGAAGAGTTCTCCGGCAGCGTGACGGTGCTCCGGAGATGGTGGTGGAGCTATTCCGGCAGGGCTTCGCCTAAGCACTGCAGAAATCCGATCTAGAGGAGAAACTATGCACGAGAGGAACGGGTGGCACGTGGCTCAAAATTCTGTGTCAAAACCCTAAAATCCTCTAGTATATATAGGAGGAGAGGAGGAGGAGGCTTGGCTGCCAAAGAGGCAGCCCTTGGGTCGGCCGAACCTAGTGGGATTGGAGGATTCCTCCTCCAGTCCTAGTAGGACTAGGACTCCTCCTTCATTTTTGCCTTTTTGCCTTTTTCCACCTTTTTCTCTTTGGGCTTTTCTTCCCAGCCGCATAGGCCTTGTTTGGGACTTCCACCAGCCCACAAAGGGCTGGTATTTACACTCCCACAGCCCATGAAGCCTCTTGGGTCGAAATACCCCTCCCGGTGGTCTCCCGGTACACTACCGGCACTCCCGGTACACTACCGATGAGCCCGAAACTTTTCCGGCGACCAAAACAGGACTTCCTATATATGAATCTTTACCTCCAGTCCATTCCGGAGCTCCTCTTGACGTCCAGGATCTCATCCGGGACTCCTAACAACCTTCTGTCACCACCATACATAACTCTATACTATCGAAACGTCACCAAACCTTAAGTGTGCAGACCCTGCGGGTTCGAGAACTATGTAGACATGACCAAGACACCTCTACGGTCAATAACCAATAGCGGGACATGGATGCCCATATTGGTTCCTACATATTCTACGAAGATCTTTATCGGTCGAACCTCTATGTCAAGGATTCAGTTAATCCCGTATGATGTTCCCTTTGTTCTTCGGTATGTTACTTGCCCGAGATTCGATCGTCGGTATCTCCATACCTAGTTCAACCAAGTTACCGGCAAGTCTATTTAATCGTTCCATCATACAAGATCCCGTGACTAACACTTAGTCACATTTCTTGCAAGGCTTATTGTGATGTTGTATTACCGAGTTGCCCTGAGATACCTCTCCATCACACGGAGTAACAAATCTCAGTCTTGATCCATGCCAACTCAACAGACACCCTCGGAGATACCTGTAGAGCACCTTTATAGTCACCCAGTTACGTTGCGACGTTTGATACACACAAGGTACTCCACTTGGTGGTCCCCGAAACCCATTCGTCACTCCCGGTACACTGTCGGAAATGCCCGAAACTTTTCCGGAGTTCAAACACCACTTTCCTACATATCAATCTTTACCTCCGAACCATTCTGGAGCTCCTCATGACAACCGGGATCTCATACGGGACTCCGAACAACCTTCGGTCACCACCATTCATAACTCTATACTACCTAAATGTCACCGAACCTTAAGTGTGCACACCCTGCGGGTTCGAGAACTATGTAGACATGACGGACACACCTCTACGGTTAATAACCAATAGCAGGACCTGGATGCCAATATTGATTCCTACATATTCTACGAAGATCTTTATCGGTTGAACCTCTAAGTCAAGGATTCAGATAATTCCGTATGATGTTCCCTTTGTTCTTTGATATGTTACTTGCCCGAGATTCGATCTATGGTATCTCTATACCTAGTTCAATCTCGTTACCGGCAAGTCTCTTTACTCGTTCCATAATACAAGATCCCATGGCAAACACTTAGTCACATTGCTTGCAAGGCTTGTTGTGATGTTGTATTACCGAGTGAGCCCTGAGATAACTCTCTGTCACACGGAGTAACAAATCCCAGTTTTGATCCACGCCAACCCAACGAACACCCTCAGAGATACCTGTAGAGAACCTTTATAGTCACCCAGTTACGTTGCGACCTTTGATATACACAAGGTACTCCTCCGGTGTCAGTGAGTTGCATGATCTCATGGTCATAGGAATAGATACTTGACATGCAGAAAACATTAGCAATAAACTGACACGATCGTATGCAACGTTCGTAGTTTGGGTCTTGTCCATCACACCATTCTCCTAATGATGTGATCCCGTTTATCAAATGACATCTCATGTCCATGGCTAGGAAACCTTAACCATCTTTGATCAACGAGCTAGTCTATTAGAGGCATACTAGGGACATGGTTTTGTCTATGTATCCACACATGCATCTAAGTTTCCGATCAATACAATTGTAGCATGGATAATAAACGATTATCATGAACAAGGAAATATGATAACAAGTAATTTATTATTGCCTCTAGGGCATATTTCCAACACTAGCATCATTCCAACAAAATAGTTTCATACTTGTTTTAGGTAAAGCAAACGTCAAGTGTGCGTAGAGTTGTATCGATGGTCGATAGAACTTGAGGGAATATTTGTTCTGCCTTTAGCTCCTCGTTGGGTTCGACACTCTTATTTATTGAAGAAGGCTACAAACGATCCCCTATACTTGTGGGTTATCAAGACCTTTTTCTGGCGCCGTTGCCGGGGAGTTATAGCGTGGGGTGAATATTCTCATGTGTGCTTGTTTGCTTTATCACTAAGTTGTTTTTATTTCCTGTTCTAAGTTGTTCTCCATCTTTAGTTGTGGATATGGAACACGAAACACCAAAAAAAATTAGTTGTACCTGCTACTCATGGAGATGGGGAACCTCCTAAAACCCTCGATGCTCGTTATGTGAAAGATATTATGCACTACTTTGATAATCGTGAGAAAACCCCCATTGAACTATATAATGGGAGTAACATTGGATCAACGTGAATACTTTAGGGATTGTCGCTTGACTCATAAAGGGAAATTGTTACGGGATCAAATTCATATATTGAAGTGGTATGCTTGGAATCTATGCTCTAAATTGTTACTCCACATCTTCCCTTTTCATGCAAATTTAATGATAATGAAACCTTAGCTTCTTATGCTAATGGTATATATGATTATTATTATGTGGAAAAATTAGAAGAATTTGTTGCTTTTAAGGGTGCTTGTGAAATTGAATCTTTGTTTAAAAAGTTTGAAGATTTTGATGATTCAGTTTATAGACCTGAAAATCTTGCTGTCCTTGAATATTGCTATGATAATTATAAATACAATTACGATATTGATGTGTTTATTGAGAAAGTCTCCACTGTCCAAGAAGAGACTAATATTTTGCAGGAGTCTATGGAAGAAGAAATTGATGAAACTGCGAGCTCATTGGATGAAAAAGATGATGAGGAGAGCGAAGAACAAATGGAGGAAGAGCGGATTGCTACCCGTGTCCACCTTGTAATGAGAGTAACTCTTCAACTCATACATTATTTAATGCCCCTTCGTTCTTACCGAAGAATGAATGCTATGATAATTGCTATGATCCTGTTTATTCATTTGAGATATCCCTTTTTGATGAACTTGATGCTAGTTATGCTTGTGGCCAAGATGCCAATATGAATTATGTTTATGGAGATGAACTTGCTATAGTTCTTTATGTTAAGAATGAAATTTTTTCTATTGCACCCACACATGATAGTCCTGTTATCTTTTTTAATTCTCCCAACTACACTATACGGGAGAAGCTTGCTCTTATTAAGGATTATATTGATGGGTTGCCTTTTACTATTTCACATGATAATTTTGATGAATATAATATGCATGTGCTTGCTGCTCCTACTTGCAATTATTATGAGAGAGGAACTAAATCTCCGCCTCTTTATGTTTCCAACACGATAAAATTCCAAGAAACTACTTATACTATGCATTGGCCTTTACTTGATGTGCATGAATTGTTCATGTATGACATGCCGATGCATAGGAAGAGAGTTAGACTTCATCATTGATTCATATATGTTGCTTTGTGCTCACTACTAAATGCTAAATCATTGTTGATTCAAATTGGCTTTGATATACCTTGGGATCCAGGTGGATCCATCACTTGAGCACTTTATGTCTAGCTTAATGGCTTTAAACAAAGCGCTACCAGGGAGACAACCCGAAAGTTTTAGAGAGTCATTTAATTCTGTTGAGTGCTTTTATAAAGTTTAGAAAAAATTATAGAGGGGAACTTAAAACTTTTTCAAAAAAGAGAAGCGATTGAAAGGTGATGCATTGCGGAAGTGAGGGTCGACCTTGAACACTTGTGTTCATGCTCATGGAAACAATGTAGAATTTTTCATGAATATTATCACAAAAATAATTATACCCTTGTAAAATTCCATTGTATTATAAAAATAATGTACCAAGGTTTGCCTTTAGGATGATTAGATTGCTAGTTGGTTTGTGTGGTGCAAAAGAGAAACTTTGGCTGTAGTGCACGATTTGTCATTGTTTACTGGAATGTCAAATGGTTCCGAAACTTTTTGTACTGTATTTCTATAAAAAAATATTTTTTCCTAATTTTCAGAATTTTTAGAGTTACAGAATTATGGTGGATGTTCAAATCTTTACAGACTGTCCTATTTTCACAGATTGCTGTTATAGCTTCATTATTTGCGTGTGTTTGAAATCTTGTTGCAGACTCCTTGACTTGGGGCCATAGAATTGTGATAGAATACGATGGTTAATGTTTTTTAAATTATACAATAATTTTACAGCAGTACATGACGGGATTTCATTGCCATATTCACTAACCCCGCCACTAAAAGTTCGGTTAAGTTTTGTGTGGATGAAGTGTTCGAAGATCAAGGAGGTCTCGATGTGAGGAGAAGGAGGAGAGGCAAGAGCTCAATCTTGGGGATGCCCAAGGCACCCCAAGTAAATATTCAAGGAGACTCAAGCGTATAAGCTTGGGGATGCCCCGGAAGGCATCCCATCTTTGTTCAACAAGTATCAGTATGTTTTCGGATTCATTTCGTTCACATGATATGCATAAATTCTTGGAGCGTCTTTTGTGTTTATTTTTCACTTTTCTTTTATGCACCATACCACTTATGGATCACTGAATATGATATGTTTGATTCCTTGCAATAGTTTTGCGATATAGAAATGGAATATGTACGAGGTACTAGTAAACGGTTGTGGTTAGTAAAAATATTGGTGTTAAGGTTTGTGATTCCCGAAGCATGCACGTCTAGTCTCTCGTTATGCTATGAAGTTGGAGCATGATTTATTATTGATTGTCTTCCTTTGCGAAGAGGTCGGGATTGCGCGATGGTTAACTCCTATCAACCCTTCCCCTAGGGGCATGCGTAGTAGTACTTTGCTTCGAGGGCTAATAAACTTTTGCAATAAGTATATGAGTTCTTTATGACTAATGTGATTCCATGGCTTATACGCACTCTTACCTTTCCGCAATTTGCTAGCCTCTACGGTACCGTGCATTGCCTTTTCTCACCTCGAGAGTCGGTGCAAACTTCACCGGTGCATCCAAACCCTGTGATATGATACACTCTATCACACATAAGCCTTATTATATCTTCCTCAAAATAGCCACCATACCTACCTATTATGGCCCTTCCATAGCCATTCCGAGATATATTGCCATGCAGCTTCCACCGCTTCCGTTTTGATGACTTGACCATTCATTGGCATATTGCTTTGCATGATCATATAGCTGACATAGTAGTTGTGGCTTATCCACCATTCATTATTTTCCATACATGTTACGCTAGATCATTGCACATCCTGGTATTGCCAGAGGCATTCATATAGAGTCATACTTTGTCATAGGTATTGAGTTGTAATTTTTATTTCTTTTGAGTTATAAGTAAATATAAGTGTGATGATCATCATTATTCATTATTAGAGCATGTCCCAGTGAGGAAAGGATGATGGAGACTAGGATTCCCCCACAAGTCGGGATGAGACTCCGGGCAATGAGAGAAAAAAATGAAAAAAAATGAAAAAGAAAGAAAAAGAAAGAAAAAGAAAGACAGAAAAAAAGAAAAAGAAAGAAGAAAAATAAAATAAAAATAGAGAAGGGGCATGCTAGTTCCACACTCGTGCTTCAAAGTAGCACCATGTTCTTCATATGGAGAGTCTCCTATGTTGTCACTTTCATATACTAGTGGGATTTTTTCATTATAGGATTAGATGCACACCCACTTAGATTCACATTGAGCTTTCATACACTTATAGCTCGTAGTGCATTCGTTGCATGGCAAACCCTACTCCTCACGTTGATATCAATTGATGGTCATCCCCATAGCCCGTTGGTTAGCCGCGTCGATGTGAGACTTTCTTACTTTTTTGTATTCTCTATATTTACCCCTATCATCATACTCATTTCCACATATAGTGCTCTACCCATGGCTTGCGCTCATGTATTGCGTGAGGGTTGAAAAAGCTGAAGCACGTTAAAAAGTATGAACCAATTGCTTGGCTGACACCAGGGTCGTACATGATAAATACTTTGTGTTAAGACTATATGATTTTGTAGGGATAGCTTTCTTTAGCGTTGATATTTTGAAAGACATGATTGTTTGTTGGGATGCCTGAGTACTGATGTATTCATGCCATGACTAGACATATGATCAAGTTTATGTTAGGTAGCATTCCACATCAAAAAAAATATCTTTTTTATCATTTACCAGCTCGAGCAGGAGCAGGAATTAAGCTTGGGGATGCTGATACGTCTCTGTTGTATCTATAATTTTTGATTGTTTCATGCCAATATTATACAAGTTTTACATACCTTTGGCAACTTTTTATATGATTTATTGGACTAACCTATTGATCCAGTGCCCAGTGCCAGTTCCTGTTTTTGCATGTTTTTTGTATCGCAGAATATCCATATCAAACAAAGTCCGAATGCAATAAAATTTTACGGAGAATATTTTGGAATATTTGTGATTTTTGGGAGTTGGAGTCACCGCAAACGGAGGCCCACACAGGGCACAAGACACCAGGATCCGACCCTTGAGCCAGGCACATGGTGGTGGGTTGTGCCCACCTCGTACGTCGGTTGGAGCTCTACTTCATGTGCAAGGAAGCTTATATCCGGAAAAAAATCGTGTTAAAATCTCAGCGCAATTGGAGTTACAGATCTCCGGGAATATAAGAAACGATTTTCGGCCAGATCTGGGGAACACGAAACAGAAGAGAACAGAGAGCGAGATCCAATCTCGGAGGGGCTCCTGCCCCTCCGCTGCCATAGGAGAACATGGAAGAGAGGGGGAATTATCCTCCCCATCTAGGGGGGAGGCCAAGGAAGAAGAAGAAGTATGGGGGCTCTCTCCCCCTTGCTCCCGGTGGCGCTAGAGTTCCGCCGGGGCAACGATCGAGACAACGATCTACATCAACAATCTTGCTACCGTCAACACCAACTCTCTCCCCCTCTATGCAGCGGTGTACACTTCTTCTCCCCGCTGTAATCTCTACTTAAACAGGGTGCTCAACTCCGTATATTATTTCCCAATGATCTATGGTTATCCTATGATGTTTGAGTAGATCCGTTTTGTCCGGTGGGTTAATTGTGATCTTGGTTGGTATGATTGTATATTTTATTTATGGTGTTGTCCTATGATGCCCTCCGTATCGCACAAACGTGAGGGGACCCTGCTGTAGGGTGTTGCAATATGTTCATAGTTCACTTATGGTAGGTTGCGAGAGTGATAGAAGCTTAAACCCGAGTAAGTGGGGTATGACGTATGGGAGTAAAGAGGACTTTATACTTAATTCTATGGTTGGGTTTCATGACCTTAATGATCTTTAGTAGTTGCGGATGCTTGCTAGGGGTCCAATCAAAAGTGCATATGATCCAAGTAGAGAAAGTATGTTAGCTCATGCCTCTCCATCATATAAAATTACAAGAATGATTATCGGTACTTGATATCGATTGCCTAGGGACAAATAACTTTCTTGTTGACACAAACCCTTTTACTAAACACCTAACTTTTATTATCTTGCAAAGTACTTCTAGTTTTATTCTTGCAAAATAGTTCTAGCATCACTCCAACAAAATAGTTTCATACTTGTTTTAGGTAAAGCAAACGTCAAGTGTGCGTAGAGTTGTATCGGTGGTCGATAGAACTTGAGAGAATATTTGTTGCGCCTTTAGCTCCTCGTTGGGTTCGACAATCTTATTTATCAAAGAAGGCTACAAATTATCCCCTATACTTGTGGCTTATCTTGGTCTACTAATCTTGGACGTGACGCTTATTTAATGATCATTGCCTGGATATCGGCATGACTATTTGAAGTTCTATCAATTGCCCAACAGTAATTTGTTCACCCACCGTTTGCTATTTTTTCTCGAGAGAAGCCCCTAGTGAAACCTACGGCCCCCGGTTATCTTTCTCATATTATTTGCCTTTGCGATCTACTTTTCCTTTGCTTTTATTTTCAGATCTATATTTCCAAAAACCCAAAAATACCTTGTTGCACTTTATTTTATTTGGTGTTCGGTCTACGAACATTTGCAACTTTCTCCCGACCACATGCCTTTCTGGCACCGTTACCAGAAAGGGATTGACAACCCCCTTTAACACGTCGGGTTGCGAGTATTTGTTATTTGTGAGTCAGGGCTGTTTACGTTATGTTGCTTGGTTCTCCTAATGGTTCGCTAACCTTGGTTTCATATCTGAGGGAAATACCTACCGCCGCTGTGCTGCATCATCCCTTCCTCTTTGGGGAAATACCGACGTAGCTTCAAGCGACATCAAAAGGAATTTCTGGCACCGTTGCTAGGGAGGATCTTCAACATATACCGGGTTCCTTATCACAAATCTCATCTCCTTGCAATTTAAATCATTTGCTATTCGCCTCTCGGTTTCCTCTCCCCCACTTCACAAAAAAATTCCGTTTTATTCACCTCTTTCTTTTCCGTTCGCCGCTTTCTTGTCGGATCTGTTTTTGAGTGCAATCTTGTTGTGTGGTCATCATGAGTCAAGAGAACAACAAGTTATGTGATTTCTCAAATACCAACAACAATGAATTTATTGGCACTCCGATTGCTCCTCCCGCCACTAGTGCGGAGTCTTGTGATATTAATACTGCTTTGCTGAATCTTGTTATGAAAGATCAATTTTTCGGTACTTGTTATTGATTCTTGGAATAAGTACAAAGATGATTTTATCACTAAGTATTTCCTCCCGCAAAAAGTATTTCCCTTAGGACCCAGATCATCAATTTCAAGCAACTTGAACATGAGCATGCTGCACAATCTTCGAAAAGGATGAAAATGATGCTAAGGAATTGCCCAACTCATGCGTTAAATCTCTGGATGATCATACAAAACTTTTATGCGGGATTGAATTTTTTTTCTCGTAATCTTTTAGATTCCACTGCGGGTGGTACTTTTATGGAAATTAATTTGGGTGAAGCCACCAAATTTCTTGATAATATCATGGCCAATTATTCAGAATGGCATATCGAAAGGGCTCCTACTAGTAAAAAAGTTAATTCGGTTGAAGAAATTTCTTCTTTGAATGAAATAGTTGATGCTCTTATGAAATTGGTTGCTAGTAAAAGTGCTCCTATTTATTTTAATTATATGCCTTTGTCTACTTTGATTGAGCAAAATGGTGATGCCATAGATGTGTATTTTACTTCTCAAAACAATTTCAATAACAATGCTTATAGAGGTAATTTTAATCCTAGGCCTTTTCCTAGTATTTCCTCTAATAATTATGGTAATTCCTATTGAAATCAATCTTATAATAATAATAGTAACACCTATGATCTTGAGAATAATATTAAATAATTTATCAATACATAAAAAGTTTTCAACACTTCCATAGAAGAAAAGTTGAGTAAGATTGATGATTTGTCTAGAAGTTTTGATAGAATTGCTCATGATGTGGAAAATCTCAAGATGAAATTTTTTGTGCCTAAGGTGGATGAATCAATTAAAGCTCTTTATGTTTCTATGGATGAAAGTAAGAAAAGAACCGATATGCTTAGAGCTAAAAGATAATTTTTATAAAAAGCGTTTTCTAGTGATTTCTTTCATAAAAGTGATGAAGATCTTAAAATGATTGGTGTTTCTTCTATTAATTCCTTGCTTAGTAAAGTTAAGATTGATTAAAAAGGGACTGGAGAAGAGTCAACTTTAGGTAGAAGACGTCCCAATGTTACGGAGGGTGAAAATCTTGTTGAGAAAATTGATGAAAGTGGGTTTGGAGAGGTCAAAACTTTAACTAGTGATGTGCCCACTCTTTTGGATTACAAAGACTTTAATTATGATAGTTTCTCTTTGATTGATTGTATTTATTTGTTCCAATCCATGATAAATTCACCCCATGCTTATGAAAAAAATAAAGCTTTTACTAAACATATTGTTGATGCTATGATGAAAGCTTTCAAAGAAAAATTGGAATTAGAAGTATCAATTCCTAGAAAATTGCATGATGAATGGGAACCTACTATCAAAGTCAATAAAATTATGAGTGTTTTGCTTTGTGTGAATTGGGTGCTAGTGTTTCTACATTTCCGAAATCTTTATGTGATGTGCTTGGTCTTACCGATATTGAATCATGTTCTTTAAATTTGCACTTGGCGAATTCTGCTATAAAAAGCCTATGGGAAGAATTAATGATGTTCTTATTCTTGAAAATAGGAATTATTTTCCCATAGATTTTATTGTTTTTGATATTGATTGCAATCAGTCTTGTCCAATTATTCTTGGTAGACCGTTTTTATGCACTATCGGTGCCGTGATTGATATGAAAGAAGGCAATATTAAGTTTCAATTTCCTTTAAGTAAGGGTATGGAACACTTTCCTAGAACAAGAATTAGGCCACCATATGAATCAATCATGAGGGCATCTTATGGATCTCAGAACAAAGATGACAAAACTTAGATCCTTGCTTTATGCCTAGCTAAGGGTGTAAAACAATAGCGCTTGTTGGAAGGCAAACCAATGAATAAAATTTATTTTTGCCTTTTGATTTGTGTTCTTGAGTTTTTACACAATTATGTTACTTTTATGATTGTGTTTTTTGTGTTTTAATTAGTGTTTGTGCCAAGTAAAGCCTTTAGGATCTTCTTGGGTGATAATTGTGTGATCTTGTTGAAAAAACCAAAAACTTATGCGCTCACAAAAAAAAATTAGTAAATCACAATAGCGTGATTTGATATGAATTTTTTACAGAAGATTGATAAACAAATTAACTAGGACTTCCTAATTTAGTAGAATTTTTTGAGTTACATAAGTATTCGAACAAATCAGATTACTAGAGACCATTTTGTTTTGACAGATTCTGTTTTCTTTGTGTTGTGTGCTTATTTTGATGGCTCTATGGTTTTCTTTGATGAGTTTTTGCCATATAAAAGTTGGAATACAGTAGGTATAATGAAATAACAAAATATTAATTGCTTTAATACAGTACTTATAGTAGTGATTTATTTTTCTTATACTAACGGATCTCACGAAGGTTTTGTTGAGTTTTGTGTGATTGAAGTTTTCAACTTTTGGGTTATCTTACGATGGATGAAGGAAGGATGGAAGAGACTAAGATCGGGGATGCCCTGGAATCCCAAGCTACTATCCAAAAATTATCAACCAACTAATCTTGGGGATGCCCCCGAGTGGCATCCCCGCTTTCTTCCAACGATCATCGGTATTTTACTCGAAACTATATTTTTATTCGTCACATGATATGTGTATTGCTTGGAGCGTCTTGTATGATATGAGTCTTTGCTTGTTTTATTTTGTGTTTTAAGTCTTGATACCTTGCTGGACACACATATTTGAGAGATCCAAAATTATGTCATGACTTGTTAGAATTGCTCTCTATGCTTCACTTAAATTTTTATGAGCAATGGACTTGCTCTAGTGCTTCACTTATATCTTTTTGAGCAAGGTGTGCTTAGTATTTTTGAAGAAATGCTCTCTTACTTCACTTAGATTTATTTGAGAGTTAGTAAAATTTTCAAGAAATTCTCTCTTGCTTCACTTAAATTATTTTGAGAGAAAGAAGAAAAATTATGCTCTTGATCTTCACTTATATTTGTTTGAGCTTATGAAAAGCAACACATGAAAATTAGTCCCAAAGTGATAGGTATCCAAGAAGGATATAATAAAAACTTTCATGAAGATCGTTGGACAAAATAAACTTGATTCTTAGTAATAGTTTTGAGATATGATGATGTGATATGTGAGTTATGTTGATGAGTAATTATGCTTTAGTAAGAATATTGGTGTTAAGGTTTGTGATTCCCTATGCAAGTACGAAAGTCAATAGTCATGCAAAAAAAATTTATCCTACTTGTGGTGCATTACTTGGTGTTATTTATGCTTAATGCTTGCTTATGAGATTATCCGTTTCTTGGTTGGTCGCTTCTCAAT
Organism: Hordeum marinum; assembly: GCA_022496015.1. Taxonomy (NCBI): domain Eukaryota; kingdom Viridiplantae; phylum Streptophyta; class Magnoliopsida; order Poales; family Poaceae; genus Hordeum; species Hordeum marinum. The sequence continues at coordinate 509,913,427 of CM039674.1, read as the reverse complement.
CTTTTGCTAGCCTTCATTTTGCACCAAGTATGAGCTCTACTTGTGCATCCAAATCCTTAAACCCGGTTTTTGCCACATGAGTCCACTATACCTACCTATATGTGGTATTTCCGTGCCGTTCTAAGCAAATTTTTATGTGCCATCTCTAGTTTTCAAAATAAACTTCTCTTTTGTGTGTTTGTTTCACTCGCGGAGTGGTGAGGGGTGGCTAATATTTTCCATGCTAGATGTGTTATTCTCACGATGAGTGTTTATTCACTTGTCATTGCACAAGAGTAAGGCAAAGGTATTAGGGATGCCCAGTCCCAAAATGCAAAAATGAATTTACTTTACGTTGTCAAATAATAAATTCCTTGGAAAGTGTTGGTATGGAGGGCACCCATGATACGGTTAGCCATGGAAAGTGAAAGTACGGTGGAAAAAGGAATAAACTTTATTTTCAGTTTGGGAACCGCCTCTGATATATCTAGCATGGAAAGTGTTGGGAACTCTAAGTCGTTTTCGTTGGTGGGATGGATACACCTCCCAAAATGTTTTTATCTCTAAGTTTTTCGCTTTGAGCTCTAGCACCTCTACAAATCCCTACTTCCCTCTGCGAAGGGCCCTTCTTTTACTTTATGCAATTTTTATTTGAGTCTCCATCTTCTCTTACCAAAGCACCAACTAGGAGGCAATATGATCGTACTTAAGTATTCGGTGTAGCTAATATTCAAGTGTGTTTCATGAATGGGTCAATGTTTGAGCATGATGGGCTAGGGATAACTTATTTTAGCGTTGATATTTTGAAACACATGGTTGCTTGTTGATATGCTTGAGTTTCTAAATTATTATGTCACAACTACACTATTGCTTTGAACAACTAAAAGTCCAAATGTCCATGCAATGAGGAAAAGAATATGATATGACATGTTAGGCAGCATTCCACATCAAAAAATCTGTTTTTATCACTTACCTACTCGAGGACGAGTAGGAGTTAAGCTTGGGGATGCTGATACGTCTCCAACGTATCTATAATTTTTGATTGTTCCATGTTGTTATATTATCAATCTTGGATGTTTTATAATCATTTTATAGTCATTTTATATCATTTTTTGGTACTAACCTATTGACATAGTGCCAAGTGCCAGTTGTTGTTTTTCCATGTTTTTTACATCGCAGAAAATCAATACCAGACGAAGTCCAAATGCCACGAAACTTCATGATGATTTTTTATGGGCCAGAAGGAACACCATGGGCCCTGGTTGTGCCTGGGGGGTGCCCCGAGGGAGGCACAACCCACCAGGGCGCGCCAGGAGGCCCAGGCATGCCCTGGTGGGTTGTGCCCACCTCGGGTGCCCCCCGGACCGTCTATTTTCTCTATAAATAACCTAATATTCCAGAAACCCTAAGGCGACAGACGAAATATTCATCCAGCCGCCGCAATGTCCGAACCACCAGATCCAATCCAGACACCATCTCGGATGGGGTTCGCCACCTCCATTGGTGCCTCTCCGATGATGCGTGAGGTAAATGAACCATTCAAAGACACATTATCAATTTTTAACCCTTTCTGACTTCATTTGGTATTTTTCATGCATTTACTGATTTTTTAAGGTAAATGACCCAGAAATTGAAAAGCACTACAAATGAAATGATATAGTTGTGGAGAGAAAGTCTTCACTTTTTCTTCACTTGTGTCATTTGCTTATTGGGTCGTAACCATGGATAATCTTCATCATTTAAAAGGGTGCTTGGGTCAGCCCTGACTTTGAAGGGAGGAATTTCAGGAAACTTTTCATAATCTTCAGACATGTCTCTCTTGCCCTCCAATCACATGATGTCTCTTTTTCCCAAAAGAACTATGTGGCACTTTGGCTCATCGTATGATGTATTCACTTCCTTATCTTTTCTTTTCTCAGTTTGGTAGACATGTCCTTCACATAGAAAACATGCACCACATCATTGGCTAGGACGAATGGTTCGTCTGTGTACCCAATATTGTTCAGATCGACTGTTGTCATTCCGTACTGTGGATCTTCCTGTACCCCACCTCTTGACAGATTGACCCATTTGCACTGAAATAAAGGGACCTTGAAATCATGTCCATAGTCAAGTTCCCATATATCCACTATGTAACCATAATATGTGTACTTTCCCCTCTTGGTTGTTGCATCAAAGCGGACACCGCTATTTTGGTTGGTGCTCTTTTGATCCTGGGCGATCGTGTAAAATGTATTCTCATTTATCTCGTACCCTTTGTAAGTCAATATAGTCGAAGATGATCCGCTGGCCAACGAGTAAAGCTCATCAGAAATAGTGTTGTCACCCATGAGACGTGTTTGCAACCAACTGCCGAAAGTCCTGATGTGTTCATATGTAATACACTCGTCACACTGCTCCGGGTGTTTGGAGCGCAGAATATTCCTGTGTTCATCAACATACGGGGTCACCAAGGTGGAATTCTGTAGAACTGTGTAGTGTGCTTGAGACCAAGAATGCCCATCCCTACATATTATTGAGTCCGCTCCTAGTGTGCCTTTTCCAGTTAGTCTCCCCTCATACTGCGATTGAGGGAGACCAATCTTCTTAAGGTGAGGAATGAAATCAACACAAAACCCAATGACATCCCTTGTTTGATGGCCCATGGAGATGCTTCCATCTGGCCTAGCGTGATTACGAACATATTTCTTTAAGACTCCCATGAACCTCTCAAAGGGGGACATATTGTGTAGAAATACAAGGCCCAAAACGACAATCTCGTCGACTAGATGAACTAGGACGTGCGTCATGATATTGAAGAAGGACTTTGGAAACACCAGCTTGAATCTAACAAGACACTGCACCAAATCACTCCTTAACCTTGGCAGGATTTCTGGATCGATCACCTTCTGAGAGATTGCATTGAGGAATGCACATAGCTTCACAATCGCTAATCGAACGTTTTCCAGTAGAAGCCCCCTCAATGCAACCAGAAGCAGTTGTGTCATAATCACATGGCAGTCATGAGACTTTACGTTCTGGAACTTTTTCTCTATCATATTTATTATTCCCTTTATATTCGACGAGAAGCTAGACGCGACCTTCATACTGAGCAGGAATTCAAAGAAGATTTCCTTCTCTTCTTTGGTAAGAGCGTAGCTGGCAGGACCTTCATACTGCTTTGGATGCATGCCGTCTTTTTCATGCACACGTTGCTATTCCTCACGTGCCTCCGGTGTATCTTTTGCCTTCCCATACACTCCCAAGAAGCCTAGCAGGTTCACGCAAAGATTCTTCGTCACGTGCATCACGTCGATTGCAGAGCGGGCCTCTAGGTCTTTCCAATACGGTAGGTCCCAAAATATAGATTTCTTCTTCCACATGGGTGCACGTCCCACATCGTCAGTCGGAACAGATAGTCCGCCAAGACCCTTTCCAAAGATTACATGTAAATCATTGACCATATCAAGTATGTGATCACCAGTACGGAGGGCAGGCTTCTTCTCTGCCTCAGCTTTGAAATGCTTTCCTTTCTTTCGACATTGATGGTTGGTCGGAAGAAATCGATGATTCCCCAGGCACACATTCTTCCTGCATTTGTTCAAATATATAATGTCGGTGTCATCTAAACAGTGTGTGCGTGCATGGTATCCCTTGTTTGTCTATCCTGAAAGGTTACTAAGAGCAGGCCAATCATTGATGGTTACAAAAGGCAACGCATGTAGGTCAAATTCTTCCTGTTCGTTCTCATCCCACACATGTACACCTCTTCCATTTCATAGCTGTAAAAGCTCATCAACTAATGGCCTTAGGTACACATCAATGTCATTGCCGTATTGTCTAGGGCCTTGGATGAGCACTGGCATCATAATGAACTTCCGCTTCATGCACAACCAAGGAGGTGTTGGGGAACGTTGCATGGGAAACAAAAAATTTCCTACGCACACGCAAGATCCATCCATGGTGATGAGCATCTACGAGAGGGAGAGTGGATCTACATACCCTTGTAGATCGCTAAGTGGGAAGCGTTAAGAAACGCGGTTGATGTAGTCGAACGTCTTCGCGATCCAAATCGCAGAGCGTCCCGCGATCCCATCACGATCCGTTCCACAATCCAATCACGATCCGTCCCACGATCTCATCACGATCTATCCCGCGATCCAATCACAAATCGTCTCGCGATCTTGATCACGGTCCTTCCGATCTAGCGCCGAACAAACGGCACCTCCGCCTTCAACACACGTACAGCTCGATGATGACCTCCGCCTTCTTGATCCAGCAAGAGGGAGCAGAGAGGTAGACAAGTTCTCCGGTAACGCAACGGTGTTGCGGCGATGGTGGTGGAGGAATTCCAGCAGGGCTTCGCCTAAGCACAACTGAAAACCGATCTAGAGGAGAAAACGATCTAGAGGAAGAAGAGGGCAACACGTGGCAATTAGGGTTAGCTTTTTCCTCTAAATCCTCTAGTATATATAGGAGGGAGGGAGGGGAGGAGGCAGCCTAAAACCCTCAAGGTTTGGTCGAAATTGGAGGTGGAGGAGTCCTACTCCAATCCTATTAGGAGTAGGATTCCTCCTTTCCACTTGGAAACTCTTTCCACCTCTCCACCTTTGGATTTTTCCTTCACAAACCACTCCAGTTGCATAGGCCCTTAGAGGAGGCTTCGTCCAGCCCACCAAGGGCTGGTTTACCTCCTCCCACAGCCCATGTAGCCTCTTGGGTCGAGACACCCCTCCCGATGGTCCCCCGGTACCCTCCCGGCACTCCCGGTACATTGCGATGAGCCCAAAACTTTTCCGGTGACCAAAACAGGACTTCCTATATATCAATCTTTACCTATGGACCATTTCGGAGCTCCTCGTGGCTTCCGGGATCTCATCCGGTACTCCGAACAACCTTCGGTCACCACCATACATAACTCTATACTTCCGAAACGTCACCGAACCTTAAGTGTGCCGACCCTGCGGGTTCGAGAACTATGTAGACATGACCGAAACACCTCTACGTTCAATAACCAATAGTGGGACCTGGATGCCCATACTGGTTCCTACATATTCTACGAAGATCTCTATCGGTCGAACCTCTATGTCAAGGATTCAGTTAATCCCGTATGATGTTCCCTTTGTTCTTCGGTATGTTACTTGCCCGATATTAGATCATCGGTATCTCCATACCTAGTTCAACCTCGTTATCGGCAAGTCTCTTTACTCGTTCCATAATACAAGATACCATGGCTAACTCTTTAGTCACATTGCTTGCAAGGCTTATAGTGATGTTGTATTACCGAGTGGGCCCTGAGATACCTCTTCGTCACACGGAGTAACAAATCCCAGTCTTGATCCATGCCAACCCAACAGACACGCTCGGAGATACCTTTAGAGCACCTTTATAGTCACCTAGTTATGTTGCAACATTTGATACACACAAGGTACTCCTCCGGTGTTAGTGAGTTGCATGATCTCATGGTCATAGGAACAAATACTTGACATGCAGAAAACCGTAGCAATAAACTGACACGATCATATGCTACGTTTATAGTTTGGGTCTTGTCCATCACATCATTCTCCTAATGATGTGAGCACGTTATCAAATGACATCTCATGTCAATGGCTAGGAAACCTTGACCATCTTTGATCAACGAGCTAGTTTTCTAGAGGCATACTAGGGAAACAGTGTTGTCTATATACCCACACATGTATTTAGTTTCCAATCAATACAATTATAGCATGGATAATAAACGATTATCATGAACAAGGAAATATGATAACAACTAATTTATTATTGCCTCTAGAGCATATTTCCAACAGTCTCCCACTTGCACTAGTCAATAATCTAGTTCACATCACCATGTGATTCGCATTGTTATGAATCTAACACCCAATGATTTCTAGGGCTCGATCATGCTTTGCATATGAGAGAGGTCTTATAGTCAACGGGTCTGTGACATTTAGATCCGTGTGTACTTTGCAAATCTCTATGTCAAACTATAAACACTGCTACCACACTCCACTTGGAGCTATTCCAAATGGCTGCTCTACTATAAGTATCCGGATTGCTACTAAGAGTCATCCGAATTGGTGTCAAAGCTTGCATCGACGTAACTATTTACGACGAACTCTTTCTTACCTCCATAATCGAGAAACATTTCCTTAGCCTTTTAGTTACTAAGGAAGATATTGACCGCTGTCCAGTGATCCACTCCTGGATCACTCTTGTACCCCTTGACGGACTCATGGCAAGGCACACACAGGTGCGGTACACAGCATGGCATACTATACAAAACCTATGGCTAAGGCATAGGGGATGACATTCGTCCTTTCTCTTTCTTCTGCCGTGGTCGAGCTTTGAGTCTCACTCAACTTCACACCTTACAAAGAAGGCGAGAACACTTCTCTCTGACTAACCCATTTTGAAATCTTTCAAAATCTTGTCAAGGTATGTACTCATTCAAAGTCTCATCAAGCATCTTGATCTATCTCTATAGATCTTGATGCTCAACAATTAGGTAGCTTTATCCAGGTCTTCCTTTGAAAAACACTTTTCAAACAACCATTTATACTTTCCAGAAATTCTACATCATTTTCGATCAATAATATGTAAACCACATATGCTTATCAAAAATTCTATAGTGCTCCCACTCACTTTATTGTAAATACAAGTTTCTCATAAACTTTGTATAGCCTCAAAAACTTTGATCACCTCATCAAAGCGTATATTCCAACTCCGAGATGCTTCCTCCAGTCCATAGAAGGATCACTGGAGCTTGCACACCTTTTAGCATCCTTAGGACTGACAAAACCTTCGGGTTGTATCACATACAACCTTTCATCAAGTAAACCGTTAAGGAAATGATGTTTTGACATCCATCTGCCAGATTTCATCATTGAAAAATGCAGCAACTGCTAACATAATTCCAACAGACTTTAGCTTTGCTACGAGTGAGAAAGTCTCATCGCAATCAACTCCTTGAACTTGTCGGAAACTTCTTTGCGACAAGTCGAGCTTTATAAATGGTGACATTTACCATCAGCGTCTGTCTTCTTCTTAAAGGTCCATTTGTACTCGATGACCTGCCGTCCAACGAGCAAGTCTACCAAAGTCTATACTTGGTTTTCATACATGGATCCTTTCTCGGATTTCATGGCCTCTAACCATTTGTTAGAATCCGGGCCCATCATCGCTTCTTCATAGCTCATAGGTTCATTGTTGTCCAACAACATGACCTCCAAGACAGGGTTATCGTACCACTCAGGAGCAGTACGCATCCTTGTCGACCTACGAGGTTCGATAGTAACTTGATCCGAAGCTTCATGATCATCATCATTTACTTCCTCTTCAACTGACGTAGGTTCCACAAAAACATCTTTCTGTGTTGCGCTACTCTCTGGTTGAAGCAAAGGTTCAACAACCTCATCAAGTTCCATCTTCCTCCCACTCAATTCTTTCGAGAGAAACTTTTTCTCGAGAAAGGACCCAGTTTTAGCAACAAACACTTTATGCTTGGATTTGAGATGGAAGGTTCACCCAACTGTTCTTAGGGTAATCTATGAAGATGCATTTCTCCGCTTTGGGTTCGAGCTCATTAGGTGAAAACATTTTTCCACGCAAGCGTCGCAGCCCCAAACATTAAGAAATGATAGCTTAGGATTCTATCAAACCATAATTCACACGGTGTCATCTCAACAGATTTATATGGTGCCCTATTTAAAGTGAATGTAGTTGTCTCTAATGCATAACCCTAAAACTATAGTAGCAAAACGATAAGAGACATCATAGCCCGCATCATATCCAATAGAGAATGACTATGACGTTCGGACACACCATCACACTATCGTGTTCTAGGTGGCGTCAGTTGTGAAACGACTTTCACATTGTCTAAAGTTGTATGCCAAACTCGTAACTCGGATATTCACCTCTACGATCATATCGCAGACATTTTTATCTTCTTGTCACGATGATCTTAAACTTCACTCTGAATTTGCTTGAACTTTTCAAATGATTCAGACTTGTGTTTCATTAAGTAAACATACACTATATCTACTCAAATCATTAGTGAAGGTAAGAAAATAATGATATCCACCACACGCTACGAGACTCATTGGATTGCATACATCAACATGTATCATTTCCAATAAATCACTTGCCCGCTCCATCAATCCAGAAAAAGGGGTCCTTAGTCATCTTGCCCAAGAGGCATAGTTTGCATGTCTCAACCGATTCGAAATCGAATGAGTCCAAAGATCCATCAACATGGAGTTTCTTCATGCGCTTTATACCAATATGACATTTAGCGGCAGTGCCACAAGTATGTGCTACTATCATTATTAACTTTGTATCTTTTGGAATTAATGTTATGAACATGTGTATTACTATGATCAAGATTCAACAAACTATTCTCACTAGGTGCATGACCATTGAAGGTATTATTCATGTAAACAGAACAACAATTATTCTCTAACTTCAATGAATAACCGTGTTGCAATAAACACGATGTAATCACGTTCATGCTCAACGCAAAACACCAAATAACATTTATTAAGGTTCGTCACTAATCCCGAAGGTAGAGAGAGCGTGCGATGTCGATCATCTCAACCTTGGAAACATTTCCAACACACATCGTCACCTCACCCTTAGCTAGTCTCCATTTATTCTGTAGCTTTTACTTCAAGGTACCAGCATTTAGCAACCGAACCGATATCCAATTCCCAGGTGCTATTAGGAGTACTCGCAAGGTACACATCAATAACACATATATCAAATACACTTGTGTCGACGTTGCCAGCCTTCTTATCTACCAAGTATCTAGGGTTGTTCTGCTTCAGCGACCTCTCACCTCATAATAGAAGCACTTAGTCTCGGGTTTGGGTTGAACTTTGGGTTGCTTCACTGGATCAGCACCTGACTTGCCATCCATGAAGTTTCCCTCCTTGCCCTTTCCCTTCTCAGAACTAGTGGTTTTACTAACCATCAACATTTGATGCTCCTTCTTGATTTCTACCTTCGTGGTGTCAAACATCGCGAACAGCTCAGGGATCATTATTTCTATCCCTGTCATTTTATAGTTCATCACCAAGTTCTAGTAGCTTAGTGACAGTGACTTGGAGAACTATATCAATCACTATCTTATCTGGAAGATCAACTCCCACTCAATTCAAGCGATTTTAGCACTGAGACAATCTAAGCACATGCTCAACGATCGAGCTATTCTCTTCCATCTTGCAGGCAAAGAATTTTGTTGGAGATCTCATATCTCCCAACACGGGCACGAGCCTGAGATCCTAATTTAAGCTCGTAGAGCATCTCATATGTTCCATGACGTTCAAAATGTTTTGAAGCCTCAGTTCTAAGCCGTAATGCATGATGCACTAAACTATCAAGTAGTCATCAGAACGTGCCTGTCATATGTTCACAACATCTACAGACGATGCTAGAGGGGTTGGTGCATTGAGCGGTGCATTAGGACATAAGCCTTGTGTGTAGCAATGAGGACAATACTCAGACCACAGACCCAGTCCGCAATATTGCTACCATCATCTTTCAACTCTATTTCTCTAGGAACATATAAAAATTCTATGGAGCTACAGCGTGAGCTAGTAATGTACAACATAATTTGCAAAGACACTACTAACTAAGTTCATGATAATGAGTTCAATTAATAATGTTACTTAAGAACTCCCACTCAAATTGACATCCCTCCGATCATTCGAGTGATACATGATCAAAATTCACCAACTCAAGTCCGATCATCACGTGAGTTGAGGTGGTTTCAATGGTGAACATCATCATATTGATCATATCTACTATATGACTCATGTTCGACCTTTCGGTCTCTTGTGTTCCGAGTCCATGTCTGTACCTGCTAGGCTCGTCAAGTTTAACCCGAGTGTTCTGCATGTGCAACACTGGCTTGCACCCGTTGTATGTGAACATAGAGTCTATCACACCCGATCATCATGTGGTGCCTCGACACGACGAACTTTCGCAACGGTGCACACTCGGGGAGAACACAATTTATCTTGAAATTAAGTGAGGGATCACCTTACAATGCTACCGTTGTCCTAAGCAAAACAAGGTGCATAAAAATATTGACATCACACGCAAATCATAAGTGACATGATATCGCCATGAACTTGTGCTTTTGATATCCATCTTGAAAGCACCGGAATAATCTCCATCGTCACCGGCATGACACCATGATCTCCATCATCTTGATCTCCATCAACGTGTCGCCATCGGGGTTGTCGCGCTCACCATGCTTCTACTAATATTGCTACCGTTTAGCGATAAAGTAAAGCATTACATAGCGCTTAATGATTGACACGCAGGTCATACAATAATTAGAGACAACCCTATGGTTCCTGCCAGTTGCCCTACTCATCGACATCCAAGTCGTGATATTCTATACAACACATGATCATCTCATACATCACATATATCTCATCATGTAATTGGCCATATCACATCACAACATACCCTGCAAAAACAAGTTAGACGTCCTCTAATTGTTGTCGCATGTTTTACGTGGCTGCTATGGGTATCTAGCAAGAATAATTCTCACTTACGCATAAAACACAATGGTGATACATAAGTTACTTTTCAACCTTCTCAAGGACCGCCTTTGTCGAATCCGATCCAACTAAAGTAGGAGAAACAGACACCCGCCAACCATCTTTGTGCAACGAAGTTACACATCAGTCGATGGAACCGGTCTCCCGTAAGCGTACGAGTAAGGTTGGTCCGGGCCACTTCATCCCACAATACCGCTGAACCAAAACACGACCAAGGTAGGAAGCAATCTAAGCATCAACGCCCACAAACTCTTTGTGTTCTACTCGAGATCTCATCTACACATAGAACTAGATCATGATGCCACTGTTGGGGAACATTGCATGGGAAACAAAAAAAATCCTACGCACACGCAAGATCTATCCATGGTGATGAGCATCTACGAGAGGAAGAGTGGATCTACATACCCTTGTAGATTGCTAAGCGGGAAGCGTTAAGAAACGCGGTTGATGTAGTCAAACGTCTTCGCGATCCAAATCGCCAAGCGTCCCGCGATCCCATCACGATCTGTTCTGTGATCCAATCACGATCCGTCCCACGATCTCATCATGATCTATCCCGTGATCCAATCACGAATCGTCTCGCGATCTTGATCACGGTCCTTCCGATCTAGCGTCGAACAAACGGCACCTCCGCCTTCAGCACACGTACAGCTCGATGACGATCTCCGCCTTCTTGATCCAACAAGAGGGAGTGGAGAGGTAGACAAGTTCTCCAGTAGGGCACAACGTTGCGGCGATGGTGGTGGAGGAATTCCAGTAGGGCTTCGCCTAAGCACCGCTGAAAACCGCTATAGAGGAGAAAACGATCTAGAGGAAAAAGAGGGCAGCACGTGGCAATTAGGGTTAGCTTTTTCCTCTAAATCCTCTAGTATATATAGGAGGAAGGGAGGGGAGGAGGCAGCCTCAAACCCTCAAGGTTTGGTCAAAATTGGAGGTGGAGGAGTCCTACTCCAATCCTATTAGGAGTAGGATTCCTCCTTTCCACTTGGAAACTCTTTCCACCTCTCCACCTTTGGATTTTTTTCCTTCTCAAACCACTCCAGCCGCATGGGCCCTTAGAGGAGGCTTCGGCCAGCCCACCAGGGGCTGGTTTACCTCCGACCACAGCCCATGTAGCCTCTTGGGTCAAGACACCCCTCCCGATGGTCCCGCGGTACCCTCCCGGCACTTCCGGTACACTATCGATGAGCCCGAAACTTTTCCGGTGACCAAAACAGGACTTCCTATATATCAATCTTTACCTCCGAAGCTCCTCGTGATGTCCGGGATCTCATCCGGGACTCTAAACAACCTTCGTTCACCACCATACATAACTCTATACTACTGAAACGTCACCAAACCTGAAGTGTGCCGACCCTGCGGGTTCGAGAACTATGTAGACATGACCAAGACACCTCTACGGTCAATAACCAATAGCGGGACCTAGATGCCCATATTGGTTCCTACATATTCTACGAAGATCTTTATTGGTCGAACCTCTATGCCAAGGATTCAGTTAATCCAGTATGATGTTCCCTTTGTTCTTTGATATGTTACTTGCCCGAGATTCGATCGTCGATATCTCCATACCTAGTTCAACCTCGTTACCGGCAAGTCTCTTTACTCGTTCCGTAATACAAGATCCCGTGGCTAACTTTTTAGTCACATTGCTTGCAAGGCTTATAGTGATGTTGTATTAATGAGTGGGCCCTGAGATACCTCTCCGTCACACGGAGTAACAAATCCCAGTCTTGATCCATGCCAACCCAACAGACACGCTCGGAGATACCTGTAGAGCACCTTTATAGTCACCTAGTTACGTTGCGACTTTTGATACACACAAGGTACTCCTCCAGTGTTAGTGAGTTGCAGGATCTCATGGTCATAGGAACAAATACTTGACAATGCAGAAAACCATAGCAATATATTGACATGATCATATGCTACGTTTATAGTTTGGGTCTTGTCCATCACATCATTCTCCTAATGATGTGATCCCGTTATCAAATGACATCTCATGTCGATGGCTAGGAAACCTTGACCATCTTTGATCAATGAGCTAGTTTTCTATAGGCATACTAGGGAAACAGTGTTGTCTATATACCCACACATGTATTAGTTTCCAATCAATACAATTATAGCATGGATAATAAACGATTATCATGAACAAGGAAATATGATAACAACTAATTTATTATTGCCTCTAGAGCATATTTCCAACAGGAGGAAGGTTATTCATACATAGAGTCACAGGCCATGTGCTATGCTTGTTGCTCTGATCCCCAAAAGGATTAACGCCATCGGCACTTAAACCAAACAATACGTTCCTTGGGTCAACTGTAAAGTGGCGCCACTTTCTCTCGATCTTTCTCCAATGCGATCCATCAGCGGGTGCTCTCAACTTCTCGCCTTCCTTACGGTCCTCTTTGTGCCATTGCATCGACTTGGCATGCTCTTTGTTTCTTAATAGAGATTTCAACCGTGCTATTATAGGATCATACCACATCACCTTGGCAGGAATCCTCTTCTTGGGGCGCTCGCCGTCAACATCACTAGGGTCATCTCGTCTGATCTTATACCACAATGCATCGCATACGAGGCATGCATTCAAATCCTCGTATGCACCACGGTAGATGATGCAGTCATTAGGGCAAGCATGTATCTTCTGCACCTCCAATCCTAGAGGGCATACATCCTTCTTTGTTGCGTACGTACTATCGGGCAATTCTTTATCCTTTGGCAGCTTCTTCTTCAATATTTCCTGTAGCTTCTGAAATCCTTTGTCAGGTATACCATTCTCTGCCTTCCACTGATGCAATTCCAGTGTGGTACCGAGCTTTGTGTTGCCATCTTCGCAATTGGGGTACAACCCTTTTTTGTGATCCTCTAACATGCGATCGAACTTCAACTTCTCCTTTTCACTTTCGCATTGTCTCTTTGCATCAACGATGACCTGGCGAAGATCATCATCGAGCACATCGTCTGGTTCCTCTTGATCTTCATCTTCCCCTGTTGCAGCATCACCGTATTCAGGAGGCACATAGTTGTCATCATCCTCTTCGTCTTCGTTGTCTTCCATCATGACCCCTCTTTATCCGTGCTTGGTCCAAACTTTATAGTGTGGCATAAAACACTTCTCAAGCAGGTGGAAGTGTAGGGTTTTAGAGTTGGAAAAAGCATTCGTATTCTCACAAACAGTACATGGACAATGCATAAAACCATTCTGCTTGATTGCCTCGGCCGCTTCGAGAAAATTATGCAAGCCCTTAATATACTCGAAGGTGCGTCCGTCACCGTACATCCATCGCCAGTTCATCTGCATGCGTTATATAATAGAATGTGTTAATAGATAGGACGAGGGCCGACGGAGGCGGATACCAAAACCATCGCACTATATAATAACAAATAATAATAAAAGTAAGAAAATTACACAAGTATCTATCTAAATAATACAAGTAAGAACTTTTTTCTTGTAGAAAGAAGATAAGAAGAAGAGGCTAACCACGGTGTTGCCGGCCCGAGATGGGCGCGAGCGATTGACGGTAGTGAGGACGGGGATGGGACAGGACGGACCACCAAACCTAGACAAATCTTGAGGAAAATGGAGCTTGGACAAGGAGCTTCGAGAGGAGAAAGCTTAAGTGTGGCTTGGCCACTTCATCGAACACCTCATGTGCATAGGAGGCGAGCTAGAGCACCACAAAGCTCTCACACGACCGGCCAAAAAAACAGAGTAGTGCACTAGTCTGGTCGCTAGGGGTATATATAGGCCAACCTTTGGTCCCGGTTTGTGGCTGGAACCGGGACTAAAGGACCACATTTCGTCTCGGTTCCGGCCACAAACCGGGACCAATGGTTGTGGGCCAGGAGCGAGGCCCATTGGTCCCGATTCGTGGCTGTAAGCGGGACTACAGGGGTCAGACGAACCGGGACCAATGACCCATGAGGCCCCGTCAATGCCCTAGCCTCACGAACCGGGACTGATGCCGCCATGAGTCCCGGTTCATGAGTGAATCAGGATTAATGACTTTTCGGGCCTGAACCGAAGCCATGTTTTCTACTAGTGATGTGGCATGCCTTTTTTTTCCTACGCCATAGCTAGACTTTTCTGCACTAGTGTCGATTCTCATGAAATAAAACTCCTTTTTTCCTTGCAGAAAACACAAAAATGCTAATAAGAAACAAAGCAGGTGGATTAGTTATTCTAATCAAAACCAATAATTTGCTATAGATTTTGAGAAAAACAATACTCCTGGAAAGCATAGAAGCACTTCTTGCAACTATACTCCACATACTAGAATTATCGGGTGTTGTACCCAATGACTCTCGTAACAGCATCTACAACCGAACCGCCGCACTTCTTCCACGTGGCCACATGGACGACTCGGACATGAGAGAGAGAGAGAGTGAAAAGCACATGCCCAACTCAATCCATTACTTTCCCTTAGGACATGTATAATGGTATTATCTTAGGAGTGTCATATAAGATAAATGATAAGATGGAAAAGAGAGAACTTATAAAAAAGGCTTTGTCTTCTCTTATTTAAAAGAAGACAAGAGGTGATCTCTTAGCACAATATGTCTCACCATATTTTTAGGAATAGCTAGTTATTGAAGATAAGGTTAAGAGATGAACCATTATAGACTTTCTTTTTTGTCATCTCTAAATTACATGTAAAACTTAAGATAAGACTGCCTTATCAACCATTATATATGTCCGGGATGTCTGGCATTCATCATACATAGCCCACATGTGGGCATGCTATGGGGATGTCAGGGCAATTCATCAGGTCAGATTTCGCCAACCCAGACTACCTTTTCTCTTAGTGTATTTTTTTCTTGCTTTCTTCATCCCATTGATCATATGCATGTGACCGGATATATAGACAGAATAGTGAGGGTTGTGTTTTTATCCAACGGACAAATTAGGGCTTAGAGCAGACACGCCCGCAAAGTGTCTGAACAGTCCACGGACGTATAAGGATTCAAATTAGGCTAGTCTGATTTTAGATGCTCTAAGGATTTTTGCTTTTTGATGATAAAAAGAATTGATGCTTTATTTTCTTTTCTTTCTTTAGAACTAAAATGAGAAGTTAGCATATCTAATCCCTATTGCTGCAGGTTGTCCAAGATGTTTGATACTTCCCTGTTCACCACGGAATGATAGGCTATGTCGACGCCCACGGGCCTTCGGCATAGGCCTACATCGACGGCCACCGTCGGCATAGCCTCGTCGTCAACTTATACGTCGGTGTATCCAAAGCCGACCGTCGGCATAGAAAGGCCGACGGCATAGAGGTCTCTATGCCGACGGCTTTCGTATAGCCGTCGTCAATTATTCACCGTCGGTAAACAAAACTGCAAGACGGCAGCTGGCGGCGCTGTCGCCAAGTCACCCAATCATTAAGGGACATGTGGATGTCCACCCAATCATTATACACTGCAGCATTTCTTAGCGTCCACTAAGTTTGCTTCTGGCCCGGCCCGGCCCGGCCCGTTCATCTCCCTGTCCATTACATTTTGCCTATATAGCGGCCCCGATGGTGAGCTGACGCCGACACCTCCTCAATCTCCGTTTCTCAACAGAAAAAAAGACTATTCCCAATACCCGTGTCTACATCACAGGGCCACCCACCACCCGTTGTTAGAAGCGGCACAGCTATTCCGGTTTGGTTCTGCTTTTAGTTTTGAGCTGCTTGATCTTATGCGTTGTTAGCTCTGAAATTCTGTCAATTTTCGCTTCTCTTTATCTTCATGCGGATGCCATATTTTAAAGTTTTTCACTGGGAAAACCAAAGTTTTCGAGAAAAAATGCATTAAAGTTTCTAAAATTCAAAAAAAAATTATTTTATAGAAAAATTTAAAAAATCCCCAAAAATGATCCCATTAAAAAAACATTTCTCTAAAGATGTTCTGAATATTCAAAATATGTTCCATTTTTTAATATTTGTTCACAAATTCAAAAATTGTTTGTGTTTTATAATGTTTCATCCTTTATAAAATGTTTGTTAATTCCAAAAATTGTTATCATTTAAATTTTTGTTCATGTTTTTCCAAAAATGTATGGAATTTTTGAGAAACAATGTTTGCATTTTTTAAAATTATTTGGAATTTCAAAATTTCTTCATGTTTCTAAAAATATTCGGAATCCATATTTATTATTTCTAATTTGAAACTTTCAAAACAACAAATAAAAAAGAAAAAATGAATCTTACACCGCACTATGTTCATAAATATTCACGTTGGCCATAGATTAGCAGGACGCGTTTGTTCGAATGGCTAGCAGTATGGCTAGCAGGACGCAATATTCACGTATGCAGTCAGTTTGATTCTTCAACGAGATTTGTTTTAAATTTTTACTCATGCCTTACTAACACAGGCTGGTTCGGTGCCTGCTAATGGGCTGACCGAGATAGACCATGATAAGATAGACCATGATAAAAAGGGACATTTGTGTCTGGTTATGTTTTGATTATACTAATGAAATATCAATTATGCACTACAATTAGTAATCCATCCGGTTACACCGTCTTGTGGGAGAGTGGTCGAAGCAACCATGCCCCAAAAGTCACAGAGAAGCCACCAAATGAGGAAAGCGACCACAACCCTGAGACGGAGATGGAGCCGGAGGAAAATATGCCACAAGTTGGCTGGTCGCCGCCACTCCGACCAACCACACCATTATCAGGATCTCACGGGACAAACATGACCTGGGAGATGAAGACTGCATCTCCTCGCTGTGGAGACCGTTTTTGGTGGACACATCAATTATCTCTCTCGTTGCTTCTCACAGAAAAAATTCTCTCCCGTTGCAACGCATGGACATATGTGCTAATACCTTTTACAAACAACAACATGTATGAGGTAAGGGGGGATGTTGCCTTGTGCTTCACCACCCACCTGGCCGACTGTAGTAATCAAGCTCTATGTTACAAAATCTCTATTTCAAATAGTCTGGTTAGCCGCGGGTTTTCTTCTCATAGTAGGTTCCAAAGGAGGGCATGTACGTATGAGGGATACCAGGCCCCAGTGACAGGAGACCCTCCGGCTAGCACTAGCTACAGTAGGTCAATGGCACAAAATAGTTGTGAATGACTGGACATTAGTACTTCAATGCCAGAGCTTCATAGGTTAATCACACAAATTGTAGCTACAGAAAGTAAACACGCAAAAACAAATCAAGGATGATCCCCCGATCCAGAAAATGACATCTTAATAAAATTATCTGTAGCTGGATACAAATACCCATTGATAACTGTCCAAGAAATAAACCCATACATAAACTACTAAGAACCATAACATAAATTGCACAGTAGACCAAACAGTTTTAGACATGCACATGGATTTCACATTTGGAAAACCATGATTCTGAAATGAATTTTTCGATTTGACTGTTATCATTGCCTTAGGTAATCTTCAACTGACAAATTCCATGTTTCACAGCCCAGCAATATTGATCTCAGCAAAGTATGATCTCATCTTGAACTCAAATCACATATCAGGCGTACAACGTAAACAAAGTAGTGAGCAATTATCCAAAAAAAGTAAAGATTGGAAAAAATTGATGCAACTTATCAGTTTCGCAGATAAGATCAATATTGCCAAGGTACCAACCAAATGAGTTGGATGTGTTGTATTATCCGCAAGAGCAAAAGATACGACTAGAACAACTAAAACTTGGATGAAGCATCAAAATCTTGTTCTAAATATTCAACCCGAATAGTTACCCCCTTTGCAAAATGTTTTATTTCCTTTTGGTGTACTTTACAAATTATCTTTTGGAAATAACAATCACTGAAAAGTAAGGATAACTAAGGAACATACATGAATGTGGTGCAGCGGCCACATGTGACACTCCAGCAGAAGGACCGCTTCCTGTTCCACGCTCACTTGGAAGGTGTGTATGACTACAAGAAACACAGGACAAATGCGGCTACGGAAGAATTGCTGGGGACATAACAGGAGATCTACTATGCATTTTGGGATCATGTGAAGGATAACGAACATAAGGTGATAATGGATGAGGCGGCAAAGCGCGGGATAAGTAGACCAGTGATCATGAGCTACACCTTGTTCTTTTGGCTTGTTACCATTTGGACACTAAGATGAAGGTGGAGCAATGTACCTGGGCGTATGCACAGGAAAAATTATCAGAGCTAGAGCGGGAGTCGAACGGCTATTGCCTTCATGACAATGGTGGTGGTGAGGAGTCTTGGATTTCATCCGAGGTTTTCGATTTTCGTCTGAAATTCGTCAATTTTGTCAAGGCCCGGTAAAAATGTAAGCCGGACAAAAATTTCGTCCCATTTTAAATTTCTGCTCTGGACCATGGATCCACTGTAGGTCTATGATGTGCGCAATGGTATAGAAGTCCATAGTGAGGCCTTCCAAGAGAAATGCATGCCTGAATGCAGCGGGAATTGCACGTGCCACATCGACTGCGTCAAGCCCGTCGCGATTCACACCATGTTGTTGCGCTTCCTAGAGTATAAAGGTGGAATGAACTATGTTTCATAACGTATATGTGTATTACGAGTCGTCAGACTGACAGCACGGTCTGACAGTACCAGCTGCTTAGCTAGCCAAAAATTGTGTCTACCATAACTTGTCACGGAACTTGTTTAGGTTGGTTATGCTTTTAAGGGTTTAAAATTTATTAAAAAATATGAAATAAATAGTGTATCATCTTTGTAATGTGACAAGATGATCCAATGGTGGAATTGTGAAAATATTTATTTATGTGTCCTTGGCAAAAAAAACAAGAATTTCAACTTGCACTCACATAGAATATATATAGACCTATTTGTTATTTTTGTTCAGGACACATAAAGTTATATTATTTCAATCACACCATTGGATCATGTTATATTATAGGTGTTGTGTTTCAGTATTTTTTTAAAAATATTTAGAAACTTCTACACCACCGAAAACCTTAACTAATTTCGTGGCAAGCTATTATAGAATATCCTGCATGCTTGTCATCCAAGTTTAGGTTGGCTATGATGGTCAGCATGCTTGCATCCAAGTTTGTCTGCATACACATGTCAGCAGCCAATACGCGCGCATATGCATACTTGGAGGCTCTAATATTTCTTAATTCCAAAACAAAATCATGACGAAGAAGAAATCTCAAAAAAATGAAGTGCCACCTCCATTTGCAGCCAAGAAACAGTCTGCAATTTCCTTCAACATGCACTCAATGCCCTAGAAAGAAGGTCTATAAATGGCTAAGAAACATATAAAGCCTAGAAGGCCTAAAAACTAGGGGCATGGTGGACAACAAGAAAGGAGATGACAATAATAGAGGTGCCTTCTCGGGAAGCCATCCAAGAGCTGCTCTCTCGCCTATAAAAGGAGATGTTGAATGCGAAGAGAGACACCAGACGGAGAAGAACCAATCATAGATAGAGCAGAGAGTTGTGTCAAGCTCGTTGCTCAGTAGTAGTAGTAATAGTAGTAGTAGTAGTAGTACTTCATCATTGTGTATTAAGAGCTACAATATCCATTGTATTTGTAAGCTCACGAAGGTAGTTAGAAGGTAATTTCTTTTATCCTTGAGTAAACCCTTTGGGGGTACCCGAAAGAGAAAACCATATATAAATTATGTTGTGGAAATGGTATCGTTTCGTGTTTTTACTTGGTATTTTATTTATGAATTTATGGAACGAGCTCTTATGCTAGGGATCCTATAGGAGAAACCTCTGTCGTTAGTTCTTTGTTTAGCCTAGTGTGGCATTTGAATGAGAACCTTGTGGCCATACAGAAGTATTTTCTTCGGGTGAAACTGCCTAGGAAGACGATAGGAATTTATCCCATAATTTTGCAATGAAAAGCATCGAGTGAACGAACCTATCTACATCTGAAACAAATAATAAATATGGTGAGTACTGAGTAGGACTTTACACCATTGCACACACCTCAGTCGTCGTGTTGGCCTCGACAGTCTATAATAGATTCTGCATTAAATACATAATCCGGTAAGAAAGTGGAAATGATAGCGAAGAATTAAATATTATTGCAAATAGTAAAATATTATTCCAAATAGTGTACTAAATAATAAATACTATTGTGAATAGTGACCTATCTAGTGAATACTATTCAAGATAGAAAGCGTGTACATGTCTGCCGCTTTGACCTAAACGTATACTAACCTAATCTAATCTAGTCAAATAATTATTATCACATAGAAAATATTTTGTGTTATATATGTTTCCTACCATCCGGTGGTAGTTACCATCAATTGAATTTTGTATAGTATTTATCAAATAGGAGAGTATGTATGCGTAATATGTAGTATATAAGAATGTTTCGGGGAGTATGTACACTACTTTTTTGATAGTATGTCTCGTGTTTTGAATATACTACTTTTTATGTACATATATATACGCATTTTATAAATATAATAAAAATCATGGCTCAACTTGCAAATTTTTTATGGGATTCACATATTCCAATGATAAAGTAGTACATATACTATCACATGATAGTCCACATGTGACATTCCAGCAGAAGGATCGGTTCCTGTTGCACACTCACTGGGAGAGTCTTCCTGCCTACAAGAAACTATGGCCAAATAAGGCTTGTTGCCATTTGGAGATTAGTGGTCATTGGCTACACCTTGTTCTTTGGCTGGTTGCCATTTGGGGATCAGTGATCATTGACTACACCTTCTTGTTTGGCTTGTTGCGAACACCGAGATGGAGGTGGAGCAACATGCCTGGGTGTACCCATAGAAAATTTTGTCCGAGCTGGAGCGGGAGTCGAATGCCTATTGCCTACATGGCCATGGTGGTGGTGATAATGGCCTTGATGACCACGATTTGAATGGATAATATGGCAACTGATGTGCTGGACGGCCTTCTAGGTAGTATGAGATAGTTTGTAGGGCTATAATGCTGATAATGGCTTTGTTCTTTAGTAGAAACTCCGAACACACCATCTCCCACCCGCTTGGCAAATCAGTCTTGAGGTTGAGGCTAGGGTGAGATGGTGATAATGGAGCAGAGCACACATTAGTGGCCAAACCTCCATGGGGAAAAGGCATTTAAAGCTCAGGTATGATATAGACACAGATTTCAGGACTAGGTAACGAATTAAAGGATGAGAGCTAATTTGCTCACCAACCTTCCCCCGTGTAAGCATCACACAACCTTATAAAGGACGCGTTGCCTATATATGACGTCTTTTTCTTGTAACTCCCTTAACTAGTATCTTAGCAAGGCAGTACTAGCAGGCAAATTAACATGAACAATGCCGAGGTTTGGCGAGAGAAACCCGTTGTGAGAGCAGACACAATTCCAATGGGTGGGAATGGTGCAACCCGTTGTGAGAATGAGAGGCATATGGAAACGCATCATGTGGAAAAATCATATGGGATCCAGAAGTAATAGTTTATCTTGTGACATGGGAGGTATCCTACGATTGGGGTTACTGCGGTGTCGAAGTCATTTTTGGCGACAGTCGTGTTGAACAATGTGTCCTTGTTACCGAGCCACGGACATCGAGGGTTGGAGGGAAGGCAGTGGAGAGAAAGGGGGGGCATGATCGGCAGTATGCCTTAGTCAGGGCTGGGGCCAAGTCTGACGTGCCTGGAAGCGAGAGGAACATGAGAGATACAGCCAGCGAGGAAGAGGTAGTCCCAATAGGCTAGAAGCCTGAAACCAAAATTTTCCTACATCTAGGCAGCTCCGGAGCAAATCCTATGTCTGTTCGCTCATTTGTAGGTTGTGCAAGAAACACGAAGAAAACTTCCTATTCTGCGACTACAAAATCCAACATCCAAGTGCCCTCCTTTGCCGTCCCTCTCTCCACCTCTCTCATCTAGCTCCACCAAGAAATCTAGCTAAATATTTGAACAACAATTTACCTCTAAGATAATACAGATTAGCATTGCCACAAGATGTTCCATGCAAATGTCAAGGAATACTAAGGAAACCAATGAATATGAGAGATGAGACCGTGCGAGTAGATCAAGAATATAAACCACAAAGTCAGAGCTATGTTATAGAAATATACTCTTCAAAAAAACATCCGGTTCAACAATGTATCGTCCGATTTATCGCTAATCGGGGGGTGACCGATAAGATTATGCCATACCTTTAACATTTACCATTTGGGTCGATTTATCGCTCTAACAAGTGATTTATTAGGAATCTACCGATAAATCATTCCTATTCCTAGCAATAAGTTTGCAAAAACTATGTTTATTTGTGTTTTCTGGACCTTGTTATGCAATATGTACCGTTATCCTGTTTTGTTTGTCATTACACGAGGATTCAAAGGCTAGGAATCAAGGTAACACTTCTGTTCAATATTAATTTGTTGTTGAATATAACATATTTTAGTGTTGAAAACCTGGGATTTACAAAAAAACTGGACGATTATTGGTCAACCGATAAAATCGATTAATCGACCGATTTCTTATTAATCTCTAATCCCTTTCCTGGACGTTACTCATGGAGGTATGCATTGGCTCGAGGGACCATTGGACGGTATCTGTGGTGGAGCGGCGTTCCGTGTGACTCATCGATGACGTGATCTCGACGACATGGCGTGGCAGGGCCTCGCAATGGATGTGTGACGATGGACGCACGTAAGGAGGAGATGTTGTCTGGTGCTATGGTGACATCGATAACAGGCGTGACAAGGTCGATGCATCAGTATCTGCTCTGAAGATTGATCGATGTAAAACGGGGGCGACGACCTATGAGAGTGTGTTGGACCGGTTTGTGCTCGAGGCCTGGTATGTTGCTTGGTTGGGGCATCGGCCTTTAGATGTTAGGCTTAGGTGTGAGGTCTAGATATTCGACTAACACTTTCTGCACCACTTCATCAATGAATAGGAGTAGGGACAAATGTTGTCAAGATGACGATTTCAGAGATATTAATGTATTAATTTGTAAATGTCTTTCTGAATAATTAATAAAGTAGTTGCATGCATCTTCCAGATGCAGAGGCCGGTGGTCATCTTTTTTTCAAACCAAAAAATCTATAGTTCTACTGCATGAAAGCTCTCTCATACTCATATATGCATGACCTGTAAAGTACTATGAGCAACTCAGAAAACACCGATGTTCTTACGTAATCCCAGAAATCAAAAATAGAATGCAAGATATCACACATCTAAAAGGTTGTATGTGTGGATTGTATTACATACAGATGTAAATGCGAGAAGGAAACACTAACCGCATTAGTATTGATGAGTAGTCCTGTCTTCATTTGATCATTTAATTCATCTGTTTAATTGAGTAATAGGGGAAGTGGAGTAAAAGCACACATGTAGGCAAACCTGTTTAGAAAATGAGAAATTAAGCCTCGACCCAACTCCAAGACCTGGTCAGAAAAAAAGGGTGAATAGCTAATGTGCTCACAAACCTCGCCCAGCCAAAGCATGCCCAGCACTTATAAAGGAAGCATTGCTCCCTGTTGTCTCTCGTAGCCTCTAACTATGCAATATAATACATTCGCAAAAAAATAACTATGCAATATTTTTTCGATAATGGGAGCTTTATTACTTAAATGTTTTAAGCATTACACCAGGCCTTTGCATATTTAGGATGCAGACAGCCCAATAGGTTCACAAATCTCTAAACAATATAATAAAATAAAAGGCGAATTACATATCATAATGAGAAATTGTAAAGACGCCTATGAAGACGAAGGACCAATCCGAAGATTATGTTGCCACCCATTGGTGAAGAGAAGCTCTCTCGCAGCCTTCTCCAACCGCGAAGCCACCTCCGAGAAGAGGTCGCGATGCTCCACACGGTGCAGGGGCGTCCATGATTTGAGTGTAGAAGTACATCGATACATAACCTGCATAAGAGAAAAGTTTTTGTCGTTAAAAACCTTGTCATTTCTACATAGCCAAAGCGACCAGATAACGGCAATCGCTCCCATCCTAATAAGAGTCTTAAATCTGGGGTCCACACCGTTTAGCCAATTTCCGAAAATATTCGGGACGCTACGTGGCGGATATAGGGAAGATCCTATCTGGATGGCTGACCATATAGATCTAGCAAACTTACACTGGAAGAATAAATGTTTTATCGTCGCGTCATGATGACAAAAGACACATTTCTTACTTTCATGCCAGTTATGTTTGGCAAGGTTATCCTTGGTAAGAATTACCCCTCGACGAAGATACGACGCAAACACCTTAGTTTTTAGCGGGATCTTCATCTTCCAATTTTTTTTATTATTATCGATTGGTATATCAGATTGGATCAAAGCGTTGTACATAGAATCAACCGAGAATAGACCATTCTTGGTGAGATTCCATTGAAATCTATCCGACCCCTGTGTCAACTGGACAGAAGCCAGACGCATTAACAAAGCATTCCACGATGCTTGTCTAGGGCCATGTAGACTTCTTCTGAACGAAACATTCGGTGGGGACGATCCCATCACCTTAGCAAGTGTATCACCCTTGTATCGTACAATGTCATCCAAAGCAGGATATTGTTCCCGGAGCATGATTTGACCCAACCATTTAACCTCCCAGAACCTGATCTCTAAACCATCCTTAATTGAGAAAGACCCATGGGGGGAGAAAAACTTCTTCGTATACATGAGGCCAGCACAGAAATGCGAATCGCCAGGTTTCCAAAGAACCTGGGATACCGCCTGTGAGCCAACATACTTCCTCCTGAGTATGGTTTGCCAAACCCCATCTTCCGCAAGAAGCTGGAAGATCCATTTACAAAGTAAGGCCCTATTCTTGACCTCTAAGTCATGAATACCAAGTCCTCCTTGGTCTTTTGGTCGGCAAACCACATTCCAATTAGCCAACCGATATTTTCTTTTCTCACTAGCACCTTGCTAGAAAAATCTTGATCGAAAATAATCCAATCGTTTTAAGATTCCTTTCGGAAGTTGGAAGAATGAAATCATATAAAGTACCATGTTTGTTAATACTGAGTTTATGAGAACCAATCTTCCTCCCAAGGATAATAGTTTGCCTTTCCAACTATTTAGACGAATTTGTAGTCTCTCCTCAACATGTTTCCATTCAGTATTTGTAAGCCTCCGATAATGAATCGGAATACCTAAATACTTGATAGGAAGCTGGCCTTGCCCACAGCCATATAACTCAGCATACTCAGAGGCACTTTGTTGAGCTTCACCAAAGCAGAACAATTCACTTTAATGAAAATTAACCTTTAGGCCCGATAGGTGCTCAAACGCTGAAAGGAATAACTTTAGGTTTCGAGCTTTCTCGATATCATGTTCCATAAAAAGAATTGTATCATCGGCATATTGAAGGATAGATAATCCACCATCAACTAAGTGTGGAATAACTTCTTCAATTTGACCCTCAGACTTTGCACGTTCAATCAAGATTGCCAACATATCAGCCACTATATTAAATAGTATTGGCGAAAGTGGATCACCTTGTCTAAGCCCCGTTTAGCCACTATATCAACTAAGTGTGGAATAACTATGCAATATAGTAGCAGAGAAACAAACAGAATTACACGAATAACTATGCAATATAGATTCAGATATTGAGAGGAGTTTTTCTTTTTCTTTTGAGAAACATAGATTGAGAGGAGGTGTCATCGCGAGTTCGCCCTCTGGACCGCTGGAGGCGAGATCAAACAAACAGGGAGACGGACGTGCAGGCTGAGCCAGAAGCGAACTTAGTCGAGGCAAAGAAAGGCTCTAGTTTATAATTAACAACTATTGCTCAAAATTGTCTCAAACAAAAAGAAACTATTGCACAAAAAAACCTCTCAAAAGAAAAACTATTGCTAAAAAAACAATTTACAGTTCTGTTTTTTCTTCGGTACTAGTACGTTATACAAAAAACAATTTGAGGAGAGTATAATTTACATCTTGGCAGGAAAGTAGCAAACTAACCCAGAAACATATGGTATCTCCACAACACGAACCACTTGTTAGAGATATTGAGGAAACAATGTCACATGATTTCATTCACTTCTATGCTTGTAGATTGCATCACAAGAGCGAGCTTGGAGAAAGGCCCCTTTCTTTCTCTCACAGTCCCTGCGCCTGTTCCTTCATATTCCTACAGAACCCCTTCTGGCGGCCCCTCCCCTGTTTGCCTGCAATGAATAGGGCAGGGGACCTATTCCCCTATGTAGTCTAGGTGTAGCTAATTTCCTGTTCGTCTTTCATGGCGGTTTTTGGGATAAGCGCCATGATATGAAGGAACCGCTTAGACCTGTTCATTGCCCATATTGGTGTTGTCGCACAACCAGGCCTACCTGTGATGCCTCACGGCCCTTAGAGCATGGTTAATAGTATAGCCAGATGCCGGTTATATGATGTTGCCATGTCTCTATAATCAAGCTTATAGCCAGTAAGTATAATAGATAGATGTATATAAGTAATATTTTATTGATACATGACCCACATCCCTCTCTCACAAAGTGCCTAGAAGCACGTGCTACAGCCGGCTATTAGTTTGTAGCCCGCTTCTCTTCTTTCTTCTCTTCTCTCTCTTCCTATTTTAAGTTTTACAGTCCGTCTATGTCATCCTATTATACTTGCTATTATAAAGGATGCAGTGCCTCTCCTTCACTGGAACGACAATTAAGGTTGTGGCACCACGCAGACTCCAAGACTTGGTCAGAAAATGAATGTGTGGAATAGCTAATGTGCTCACCAACCTTTTTCAATCTAAGCATGCATCACCGGCAGTTTATAAAGGAAGCAAAGCATTGCTCTCTGTAGTCTCTCGTGGCCTCTAACAATGTTATCAGGATATATATAGTGCTAGCATCCAAACAAGTACGAAGAGGGGTCAAGGCTCACTAGCGAGGGAGAGCAAAACGGTGACAATAAACGACGGGTTGGAACAGTGCAATCTGCCATGAAACATGTATGGGAGGCATATGGAAACACGTCATCTCGAGAAACCATATGAGACGATGAAGGGGACGAAAGCCATATATCTCCAAGGAGCGAGAGCAGACGCAGCTCCAACGAACTCGCGGAGGAGCCAACAGAAGGAGACGGCATGAGAGACCTGCCGGAAGTGACATATGTCCATGTCCCCCTCGCCGACATGAAGATACTGCAAGGGGAACAAGCAATTTCACTTCGTAAAACCTGGATGAATTTCTGCCTCTCCTCCTCCTCCTCCTCAACCGCCTCAGTTCACTCATGATGACCTAGATTTTGCTGTACGTGATGGAATGTGGAGAACAGGACTTGGGGAGTATACCTCGCCGCATGCCGCCGCATCATTGGTCGCCGGAACCGAGAAGGCGATGGGTGCGTTCGCGAGGTGGAGGCAGTTGAGATTGAGGTGTCGTCTCCGGCTTTGGCGTCTGGGCCGCCCGAGGCGAGATGAAACTGACAGGGAGAAATGGTCTGGGCCGGGCCAAAAGCGAACTTACCAAGGGGCAGAGGAAGGCTCTCCTCTAGCTGATGGTTTCCGTATGGAGCAAGTGGATCTATGATTCTCTCTTCTCCGGTAGTACACTTTTACAAACATATAAAGGTTGATTGGAGTATAATTTATACCTTAGTAGAAAAGCATCTAATTAACCCGGAAAAATATGATACTCCCCAAGAAAAAAATGCAGAAAACTTACGGCTTCTAACACTTACCATACAGTTGGCCACAAAAAAGGAACTCTTAACATACAGTACACAGTTAGATGCTAACTTTTAACTGTAACTCGGCTTTTTCACCCCGGGTCACTCCCAGGGCGGCTCTGTTGGCGAAACGCTAGCCGCCACCCGAGACCCCTCCTCCTCATTGCTCCCTCGCCGCCGAGGGAGGAAGCAAAGGCAGGCAGAGCTCGTCACCGGGCCCTGGAAGTTGTTGGGTGGCCACGCGACCCTGACGCGGGCCGGGAGGTGGATCTTGCGAAGGTAGGCGACGGACTCAGTCAGTGTGTTTTAGTTTGTGCATTTCGTTCGAGTTTTTCCGAAAAAATCCCAAAATACCGGATTTCGCCCATTTTGTTCAGGCCGGTAAAAAACTAAAAATGGGATCCAAAACCACTCCTGATAATGGCCTTGATGATCTGATTTGAATGGGTGCTGGACTTGGTGAAAAAATTAATTGATAATTTGACCACCGATGTGCTGGACAGCCTTCTAGGTAGTACCGTAGTATGAGATGGTGTCTGGGGCTATAACGCTGATAATTGGTTTGTTTTTCACTACAAGCTCCGAACGAATCATCACCCACCAGCTTGGCAAATCAGTGTTGAGGTTGAGGCTACGGTGAGACGCTGATAATGGAGCAGAGCACACATATGTGGGCAAACCTGCATGGAGAGAAGAGCTTTAAAGCTAATTCGCTCACCAATCATGATAACAAATTAAAGGGTGATCGCTAATTCGCTCACCAACCTTTCTCCGCCTAGGCATCACACCCCTTATAAAGGAGGCACTGCCTATATATAAAAGCAGGGCAGTACTAGCAGCCAAATTAACATGAACGGTGTCAGGGCTTCGCAGAGAGAAGCAAGAGAGCAGACACAATTACAATGGTTTGGAATGGTGCAACCCGTTGTGAGAATGAGAGGCATATGAAAACAAGTCATGTCAAAAAATCATATGGGATGAAGAAGCGAAGTCCGAGATTGTAGGATGGGGGGCAGCCTGAAACTGAGGTTACTACAGCGTCTAAGTCGTCATGCTGGCTGCCGCGCAGAAGGACACGGCCCCACTTCTAAGCGAGAGGAAGTGCGGTAGGAGAGGTAGTGGAAAGAGAGAGAGGGCACTTGGCAGCATGCCTTAGGCTTTGTTCGGTTACACCCCTTCCAAGAGGATTGGGGTGGATTAGAGAGGATTTTGACTTGTAGCGGACTTAATTCCTATCAATCCTTGCCAAATCCACTTCATTTTTCTGTCAACCCAACAAGCCCTTAGACAGGGCTGGGCCAAGTCATTGCAGCCTGGAGACGAAAGGAACAAGCAAGAGACAGGCGGCACTAGACTAAACCAAATTGCTGCTACATCTAGGCAACGTTTCTGCTACTCCTACACGTATTTATGGACTCTGTTTTGCTAGCCCTTCCTTCAGCCCGGGGTATTTGTATTTTGTAACTCAATTACTTGAACTGAATAGAAAGAACAACAGGTTTCCAATACACCTCAAGGCCTCAGCATCATCATCATGTTCTTCATCCTCCTCCTAGCCGTCTCCTCTCCCTCTGGGTATGCAACAGGGATTCCCTGAGGGCATGCAACAAGAAATGCATGGGGGCATATACACACACCGAAATAGATATAATATGGAGGCACGAGACATAGAAACAAACTGACTTTTTTTTTTGAAAAAGGAGGTTGAATCTCCGGTCTCTGCATCAATCAATGCATGCAACCTTCTTTATTAATTATTTTATAAAGGTCTGACAAGAACATACATCAATTCACCTGAAGTCATCCCTAACACCTACAAACTCGATAATATGGAGTGCTCTCATTCCGTATATCTAAAACCAGTGTAGTCCCAATCTATCCACATAACGTATCAGGACAAACAGACGGTGCATCCTACCTAAAGACGCTCTCATCATCGGACCGCTCATCCATCATCAGGAGAGATATCCGCATCATCCTTGTCAGGCCGGACATCCGTTGACACCACCACGGCGCCCAACGGCACCACCGCCCTGCACTCATTCGCCCAGACGCGGAGACTCTAGAAGATATGTCGTGCGTAGCACCTGCCAACCAGACATTACTTAATGTAGCACCTGCCGGCCAGGCATGACTTGACAGCTCCACTGAATATTCGTGCAAGACGAAGGTGCTCTACCTCCTGCATGTCTTCCAGCGCTGCTCCACAAACGATGCTCCGAAGAAGAAAAAACGGCACCATCGTATCGCCGTCGTCCAATGTGGAAGACTAGATCCTAGGGTTCCCCCGTAGCAGCACAAGTGGGTCGACAACAGTTACACGACGATGCCTTCATCAAGGTAACAGCGTAAAACCCCACCATCGCCCGCCAATGGCCCGGTTTTCACCGGCAACTATGTATCCCCAACTCGTAGCCGGGACTAGATGCCGAATCTCGAGATCCAACCACCCAGCCGCAGGCCAACAACCTCTGACGGAAGAGATGACAACCACCGCCGACTGCTCTGGTCAGATCTGACCGAAGATACCGCCGACAACACCACCAGGCCCTCTACGCCGCTGCCGCAGATCCAAAGGCAGATGGCACGCCGCCGCCGCCGCCCAAAGTGTTGGCCAACGCCGCCGTAGCCCATGTTGCCTCCGATGCCGCCGCGCCCGCAGCCCGAGGCGCCTCCGACACTACCGCGCTCGCAGCCTGCCCTGCCTCTGACACCGCCGCGCCACAGCCATCGCCGTTGCCGATCGGATCGAGCACGCCTCCACATGAATCGGGGGCCCGCGCAAACTCATATCCGCAGGAGAGAGGCGATGTCCTCCGCCACTGCCGTGCTTAGACCGGCGGCGGCCCCTGACAGCGGCAGAGTGAGGGGAAGAGGGAGATGCGCCCTCGGCGGCTGGTTTTAGGGCGCCACCCGAGTCGCCCGACGGCGGGGACGGCGCGGAGGGCTCGTGACGAGTTATTTGTAATCAGAAACAAACCGAGTTAGCCATATGTTGATATAAAAAGGGTAAAAACGAACGCCATTGCATTGCCTTTCCCACTTCAAGATGCAAGTATATGCTACTAAGTAGCATCAGCGGGGGATAAAACGAACTGACACACCAATCAAAAAAGAGAAGAATTTGTACATAACATGAAACGGTGTTTTTTGACGACTACACATAACTGTGCTAACACGTTTGTACTGTCTCTAGGAAATATGACAGACATGCCATGATATGCACAAGATACATAGAAATAGAGCTATCAACCTATTATATATTTAAAAATGATGCTGGTATTTTTCATGTTAACAAAAAAAAGTATGACTGCATTTTCCATAATATAAACAGTTAACAAGTCAAACCATCGTTTTCCTCGTAAGCATTTCACAAACACAACTATATTTTCCAAACCCTAATGTAATCATTTTAATACCTAGCAGTGACTCTGAGGTCAATTCGTAAGTTGGCACAAATTTATATGCTTGAAAACTAATGAAAGTTCATATATTTACAGAAGAATGTGTGGAATGCAGAAGACCCAAGACATGCTTTCACATATTTATCGGTTAAAATTGTCTTCATGACTCCCGTGATCTACCATTTCAGCAACTTTGCAGGCTTCATCGTAAAACTATTTTTTGTTTCTTCAGTCATGCTTGAACATCAGCATGCTTAGCCAATGCAGATAGACAGCCACAATTATCATAGGAAGTGTCAAGGGCAGTAATACCTGGTAAGTCAAAGATCAAAGAAAGTGGTACTAACTTGCAGCTAGATTCGACTTAGCTTACATTATGGCGTGCTCATATAAAAAATATGTATCTGTTAAATAGTTTGCGGCAATTAAGTAAAAAGTCCATAATCAAACATCAGCTACAGAGGAACAGAATTTGGTGATCATCTGTTTTGTTTTAAAATTTCATACCTGTCATTTCGGTTCTCGTAGGTGGATGCATTTTGGACACAATGGCAGCATAGAAGAAACGCACAAATAATCTATACCTAATATTAAAGAGCGGAGGATTGTTTTTCCATAAAATTTGGTCTAAGATGGGTCCCTGATAATATTTGGTACGTCCACCACAGCTGTGTCTCCCGATTCATTTTCTGCCAAAAAGATGGAACGTAAGACGCACAAAGCCGTGATGGGCCCGCCCATTAATGTACCAACTGCTTGCGTCATTAAAAATCTCGACCCATTAACATACCAACAGCTTGCATCACTAAAAAATGTCCAAATAAAAATAATGCACGGCGAGGAATCAAATCTGGCTGCTCAAACAAGACCCCTAACCACTAGACTAAACAAGACCTGATGTTTAACTGGCAGTGCGAAAACTTGAAATATGTTAAAGTTCGCGCCAGATACCGGGGCAATTTTCTTTTTCTTTCAAAAAAAGTGAATATATTTTAGAACGCGAAAAATTTGTAAAGTTGTGAATCACATATTTACACTCGGCCATTTGTCTAAGAAAAGTATTTCGCTTTTTTAAACTAAATAATTTTTAAAACACGAACATTTTATTAAACTAGGAGGTAATGTAGTGATTTTTTTGAATTTGCGAACATTTAAAAAAAATATGGTTTGAACTTTGAATTTGAAAAGGTAAACATTTATTCAAAACATGAACATATTTTAAAATTGAGAGGTACTGTAGGTTGTACAGAAGGAATGTTTTTCTCAGAACAGGGGCTAAAAAGAGCTTTTGATGTGATAAAATAAGCAGCAATACACTTAGAAAATAGACAC
Organism: Hordeum marinum; assembly: GCA_022496015.1. Lineage (NCBI taxonomy): Eukaryota > Viridiplantae > Streptophyta > Magnoliopsida > Poales > Poaceae > Hordeum > Hordeum marinum. Next base: position 509,880,618 of record CM039674.1, on the reverse strand, counting down.
ATAGTATAACACCACAACGCTACAAGTGCTTCAGTTTCAAAAAAACACTGAAGTCCACACTGAAGTCCTTGAAGCAATCGAACAATGAATGGACGAATCAGTTTAGTACTGGAGCAATTGACTAGGTTGGATGATTTCTTGCTCCCACAGGTACACACAAACCTGCAGCTTCCCACGAATAGCATGGAACCGCTGCCAGACTCACCGTCAAGTTGTGCTGCCGCACGACCACGCCTACCACTCTACCAGTGATGCCTCACGGCCTGCCAGCAATAATTGGCCTATTCTCTCGCTTCACTATATCTTTAAAAATGGATTGGATAGCTAATGTGCGCACTAGCCTTTTAGATGTAAGCATGACCCATCCTTATAAAGGATGCAATCCCTCTCCTTCACTGAAACGGCAATTAAGGTTGTGGCACGATGCAGACTCCAAGACTTGGTCAGAAAATGGATGGGTGGAATAGCTAATGTGCTCACCAACCTTTTTCAGTCTAAGCATGACCGGCAGTTTATAAAGGAAGCATTGCTCTCTGTGGTCTCTTGTAGCCTCTAACAATGTTATGAGGATATAGTGCTAGCAGCCAAACAAATACGAACAGGGTCAAGGCTCACTAGCGAGGAAGAGCAGAGCAGTGACAATAAACGATGGTTTGGAGCAATGCAACCTGCTATGAAACAGGAATAGGAGGCATATGGAAACACATCATCGCTAGAAATCATATGAGACGACGAAAGGGGCGAAAGTGATATATCTCCGAGGAGAGAGAGCAGGCGCAGCTCCGACGAACTCACGGAGGAGCCAACAGAAGAAGACGGCATGACAGACCTGCCCGAAGTGACACATGTCCATGTCCCCCTCCCTGACATGAAGATACTGCAAGGGGAACAAGCAATTTCACTTCGTAAAATCTGGATGAATTTCTGCCTCTCCTCCTCCTCCTCAACCGCCTCAGTTCACTCATGACGACCTAGATGCCAGGGAATGTGGAGAACGGGGACTTGGGGAGTATACCTCGTCGCAGGCCGCCGCATCATTGGTCGTTAGAACCGAGACAACGATGGTAGAGGGAGGAAGCGCGGTGGATGGGTTCTCGATGTGCAGGCAGTTGAGATTGAGATGGGTGCCCTCTTTCAGTCGGGGACGCCGGAGGCGAGACGAAACTGACTAACAGGGAGACGAATGGGCTGAGCCAGGCCAGAAGCGAACTTAGCGCGGGGGGAGGAAGGCTCTCGTGTACTTTCTCCGTCCGATGAAAAGTGTAAATAAAAAAAATTAGATAAATTATGAAATGAAGTAAAAAATGTATTGGAAAGGTGCCATCATTTTTCTTCTCTTTAATTACTCAACCCTCGATCATGTAGAAATTAGAAAGACCATAGGTAAAATGTTATTGGTCTTGATTACTGTGTAATGAGAGAGAAGCATTTTTTCTGCTTTAAAGTGCACTGGTAAGATAAAAGTACACTTTTTTTAGACAAATTTTAAAGCCAAACATACACTTTTTACCGGACAGAGCGAATAGTATCGTGCTTACTCTCATGTTTTGCTAAAAAAAACCTTACTCTCATGTAAAGGCATCTCCAGCCGCAATCCGCAAATTTTCCCCCGTATCTGTCCGCGGATAAAAGGGTATCAGTCCACAGATATAGATGCGGAAGTACGCCATCCAATGGTAGCCGCATACATTTTGACCATAATTTGAACCAACCTGACGAAATTCGTTAAAACCAGATGGATTTCATTCAAGTTCGGATATAATTTACGTAAGAAGGTCGATATTTCGACAATTTAACTAAAAAACTATAGAGAAGAAAATCCAAACCCTATACCAGACGACCACCTCGTACGCATGGATGCCTTGCCCTGCCACACCGTCGTCTTCGTCGCTGTCATCGTCATAGTCGGTGTCCCCGTGGTTCCTTGAGCAGCGGAACAGCGGCGTAGGGCCTCGACACGTTGTCCGGTGGCTTCCTGCCACTCGCGGAGGAACCGCTCCGCCTCTTGCTTAGCCGTGCGGAGTGCCGCCTCGTCCACTGACGACGTGGCCTTTGTAGCCCTGGCGACGTCCCTGCCGCAGCCGGCGTTGGCGGAGTAGTCGCAGAGCCCACTCCTCGTTGATCTTGACGAGCTCGTCGTCAAGGCGGCGATGACTTCTGGCCGCCGTCTTCATGTGGACATGAAGCGTTCGAGCGCCCACTCCAAGGTGAGGTACGGGTCGATGCGGACCCATTCTCGCACCACGTCCGTCTTGGTGAACGTGGAGCGGCGACCCACATTGCGCCGATCGTACCTCGCCTCCTGCCAAGCCGCGTGCTCAGCTTTGGCGGCATGGCCTGAGGGCCAGAGGCACCGCCGAAGCCTCCGCCTCCCAGGTAGTGGAGGATGTGGCCATGCGTCTTGGCGATCATGGGAGACACCCCTTGGGGGCGGTGGCGATGAGGTGGTGACGGATCGTTGATCCACGCGTAGCGGCTGTGAGGTGGTGGTGCGGCTCAGGCTTCACGAGGCGGCAATGCTGGTGGGATGCGGGCTCCGGCTCGTCCTGGACCGGCTGAACCAGGGATGTTAGGTCATCCTTGACACGTACCCACAGCCGGTGAGGGTGGCGTCGATCCCATCTTATGGAGTTAACACTCTGTCATGATTTCCATCTAACGGACGAATAATTCGTCTGTCAAGCCCGCCTTCGACAGCAAGTGTGGTTGCTGCTGTGGCTGCTCCTTCTCATCGTCGGAGGAGATGACTATCTCATCCTTGCCTCACGAGCCCGCTGGCGTGGATGTCGATGGCCCCGGTGACCTAGGGTGGTGGCGCCATGATCCGCCAGAGGACAAGCTCCTACCAGTGCCGCCTGTCAGCCCGGAGAACCAGGACTACGGAATAGCTGCTGGCTTGGCTTGGAGAGGAGGTAGAGAAGGAAAGACGCGTGGAGGGGAAGTGAGGAGGAAGGTCCGGTGCTCTACTCCATGGCGTCGGAATGCAGCATAAATAGTTGTGGCCAAGCCAGACGGTGGGGCGGTCAGCCGGCTTTAATGCGGCATACATGTCGGAGTTGGTTCCTCAGGATGTGTTGAGGCCCGAGAGGTCACGTCCTTCTGCGCCGCCTTTCATTCCAGTAAAATCACAAGTGAAGTTTATTTTAAACCCTGATGTTATAGAGCGCGATGCAAATTGACCTTCACGTCTAAATCCCTGAAGTCCATACCCTGTACTAGGCAATCCCGGTTAATCTAAACCCTACAGTAATCCTATACCTATTTGGAAGCACAATCCTCGTCGGGATCGACCTTTTTTCTCACGGGCCTACCTGTCATATTTTATCTTCTTCCTCAAGCTCTCCTTCTCGCCCGAGCCCCATCCCCAGTCGCAGTATCATCTGCTTCTCCGGCAACAACAGGCTGGTCCGCCGCCGCGCGGAAGTCTGGCATTGGTGCGGAGGCACCGGAGCTGTGGCTGTTGCTGCTGGCGAGGTTGTCTTGCCCTCACCGCCGCATCGACAAGAGCAGCGCGACTGCATAGCGTGCTTTCTCGCGCCATGCCAAGATGGAGAGGCTAAGCGTGAGGAGGCGCACACGGAGCAGCTCACTGACCATTCAGCCAACGTCCTAGCCGAGCGTGGAGTCCCTCGACCGCCTCCACCTGCTCTTGGTCCGCGGTGGGGACAATTTCTAGCGATGATGTGTTCGCTGGGATGCGTAACTATTCTGATATGACCGCAGTGGTGGTGTACTGAAGTCGCTGCGACTGTCCATGGGCGCGGGGCGTGTGCACGGCGCTAACACGGTCGTGAACTACTAGTTGCCGAGGAGGTCCAATGTCACGCACGATAGCACGAGCTTCACAACCTACGGCTGATCGATGAGCTCGGGTGACCGGCCTAGTCTATGTACCTCATGTATGACAAGTTGAAAACACCATCGCCATGACCTGATGACCGTCCTTGTGTTCAGCGCATGCGTGGCCTGGACAATGGCAAGGCGTTCACGACCACTGCGTTCAGGCCGATCTATCCGCACACACGTGCTTCTCTTATTTCTCTGAGAGCTCTGGCGGGTAGCTGGGTGCTCAATAAGGTCTTGTGGATGACACACATCAGGGGTACATAGGAGACACACTCGGTCGTGCAAACACCGGTGAAGCAGACCATAGATGAACGCGCTCGCCGCGAGTGCCGTCGCGTCATGAACTCTACGCTGCCGCGGTTGAAGCAGCCAACGAGCTAGAAGTGTTCCAGCAGGGTGGCCATGGGCTGCCGCAGCCGTGGTACGAGGTATGAGAAGTTGACGAGCCCGACGTGGACGCCTGGGGAGAGAGACAGAGAGATTGGGGATGGATCGGATAAATAACGATGATACATGGGCCCGAGTGGTCAGTGACGTGGAGGATGATCCCGGCCGGGATTGTTATTTTCCCGGTACACCAAACGGATTCAGGGTTTAGATTGACCAGGATCAACAAATAAAGGGTACATACTTTGGCTTTGTTTGTTTGGGCTTTAGCTTCGGCTTTTACAGTTTTTTCATTTTGGTCAAAAAGCCACAAAAGCTCCTAAATAGGTGTTTTTGGATCTTTTATGACTTTTGATGAATCAATGTAATAATATTTGGCTCCAAAAATCATAAAAGCTCCAAAAGCACCTATTTAGGAGCTTTTGTGGTTTTTTTGTCAAAGTGAAAAAGCTGCAAAAGCAGGGCCTTTAGGGATTAGACGTGAAGGTCCATTTGCACCGCATTCTACAACCTCGGAGTTTAAGATAGACTTCACCCTAAAATCACGGACTCAGTGACGGGCACTGCATGCTCTGGCCCGACATGAATGCGGCACGGCAAGCGGGAGACGTGTGGGGTGAATGGCGCGGGAAGGGCGGGTGGTTTTTTTTTATGGGCCAGGGCGGTCAAAATTGTGCAAAGTAGCGGTCCGGACTCACGCAAACCTCCCCCACGTTTGTCTCCAGTTCGCGAAAGAAATCGGGTCCGGTCCGCTCCACGGACAGATACTGGTCGGTGTTGGATAGCTTCCGCGGTCCCTTTCATTGCCAGAGGTTTGCAGGTCTGCCTTGGAGATGCCCTAACCCCCAAAAAACATACTCTCATGTTACTGATAATTTCCGTATGGCCTAAGTGGATCTACAATTCTTTCTTCTCACATTTTCAAGCACAAATGGAGCCCCCCCCCCCCCCCACCCCCAAAAAAAACGTCTTCTTGGTGATCAATGACGAACTGAGCTATTGTGTTAGGAGCCTATTATGGAATCACTCCTCACAAACAGCAATTTGAGTTACAGTAGTTGATATAAGCGGAAGATGTTCAAGGAAGAGAGAAGGAATGAGAGAGGAGGAAGAAGGGTAGGGAAAGTCGGGGGAGCCGCCAGTGCCGTGATCATGGGTACCTGCTCGGTCGCCTCCTTCCCATGTATTTGTAGTTGGCACCCTAGTTAGTGCATAGCTGGGCTTGGCCCACGTACCACCCAGGGGAAAGCCTAATAGGTTGTCCAATGCAGACTTGGTGGGAGCCATGTGATTGTCGAAATTTGTCTCAAAAAAATGTGATTGTTGAAATCACTAATTGAAGTGTGCACCTTCTCAAGATCACTCCCACCTTCTCAGGTTACGACAAGTGACGCATTGCATGTGTGCCACTTGTCGCATCCTTGAAGTTTTCTTTTTTTTCATGGATCCGTTCATTTAAAACGTTTTATCTCTTAAACCGTGCGTCCAGATCTCGAACGGTTTTCACCGTTGGATTCCTCATGAAAATATCTTTAAAACTAGATCCCATGTTGATAGGTTTTGACAAACTTTTCTTTGACGAGAAAACCGGATGAAAAATCCGTTCGTCTCGCGGAAGGAAAAAAATGTCATGCCAATCCGAAAGCAAAACCATGCTTCTCGCAGGAAAAAAACGCGTTCTTTTTCATTTCTCCAGTAGTTTTTTTTCATTTCTCCAGAAGGAAAAAAAACGAACTCTTGAGGACGGAGAAAAACATGTTTTTTCAGTTTCCAAGAGGCACGACCGTGCTTCTCGCGGAAGCAAATCCGTGCCTCTATAGAAAGGAAAAAAATGCATTTATCCGTTCCCAAGGGCACGGTTGTTCCTGTTGTGGAAGCAAATCCGTATCTCTCATGAAAACAAGATTATGCCTCTCAAGGAAGTAATAAAACGCGTTTTCTCGTGGAAACAAATTGAATTATGTTTGGTCCAAAAGGTAAAAAAATGTTGTAAAACTGAAAAGCCAAAAAAAGCAAAATAGCATGCGGAAAAAAACAAAAAACAAAATTCGGAGGGAGCATTCAAAGCACGACATGCGGCGATGGCTAATAACAAGCCTACAGTGACTCTTTAAAGGCTTCCGAAGGAACGCTCTCTATGATTGTCCCCTGGCTAATGCACAAAATTACGCGGTTCTACTCATGGCATACAGTTACCTGCAAAAAAAAGAAACTCTTAGCATACAGTCCATGGTTGGTTGCTAACTTTTAACTATGTAACTCGGCATTCTGAGCCTTTCTCTTAATCAAATGAAATTGTCGCTCGTTGTTTATCGTCCAAAGAACATATAGATAGAATTGAGCAGTAATCTTGTCTTCATTTGATCCTGTAATTCAACAGTTTAGTTAAGTAGTAGGGGCAGTGGAACAAAAGAACACATATGTAGCCAAACCTCGTTGGAGAAACTGTAATTAAGGCTCAAGTGCAACAGAGTCCAAGACATGGTCAGAAAATAAATGGGTAAATAGTTAAGGCTGGTCGAAATGGAAGTATTATAGATAGTATCATGCATGCCAACTAGACAATTTTGATGAGGAATCATAGAATTAAATGAGGAAAGAGAGGGTTGAATATCATAATATGATACCGTATCATATTAAATGTTGTGCTACTATGTGTCATGCATGACAATAAATAAATTATCCTATGATACTAACATATGATACTATGCATTATAGGTGTTGTATCATACATTAGTATCAAATGCATGATACTAGTATATGATAGTCCCATTACAACCAGCCTAATGTGCTCACCAACCTGTCTCAGCCAAAGTCATGACCGTCAGTTATAAAGGAACCATTGCTCTATGTTGTCTCTTGTATCCTCTTAACTTTGTAGGAGACTACTAGTGGAGAAACAAAGACGAACAGCGTCGAGGCTCCTAGCTAGAGGGGGCGAGGGACGTGACACTAAACGGTGGAGAAACAAAGACGAACAGCGTCGAGGCTCCCTAGCTAGAGGGGGAGAGGGACGTGACAATAAACGATGGTATCCGCTATGAAATATGAATTGGAGGCATATGAAACACATCAATCATACTGTATGTCATGAAAGACAACAGTCCTTTATTTTTAAGTAGAGAACGCAGCGGCAATGTTGATCCTCTAGCGGAGGAGCCAACATAAGAACACGTTATTGCAGATCTACCGAAAGTGCAACAATGCGTCCCAGCGATACTGGAAGGGGACAAGGAATTTCGTATTGCAAAACATTGGTCAATTTCTACCTCTCTTCCTCCACCCCTCAATCTCCTAATGAGGATCTGCTATTCGTACACATTCAACCTGGAACAACGTTTTATAGTACACGAGCAAAGCGGGTGATTGGGGACTTGGGGCTATACCGTATACCATAGTGCACGCCGCGACATCACGGATCGCCGGAATAGTTTTTTTTTTTTTTTGAGGATCGCCGGAATAGCTGTGCCGCTCCTAGCGATGGCGGTGGGTGGGCCCGCCAGGTAGATGCAGAGATTAAGAGGAGTTTTTTTTTCTTTTTAGAAATAGAAATTTAGAGGAGGTGTCGTAGTCAGGTCCCATCGGTGCCGCTTGAGGCAAGATGAAATGGACAGGGAGACGAACGGGCCGGGCCAGGCCAGAACCAGACTTAGTGGACGCACAGAAAGGTTATAGTGTATGATTTACAACTATGCTCAAAATTATATCAAACCAAATAAAACTATTGTTCAAAAAATTCCCTCAAAAAACCTATTGCGCAAAGAAAACAATTTACAATTCTCCTTTTTCTTTGGTACTAGTACTCTATACAAAAAACAATTTGAAGAGGGTACAATTTACAACTTGGCTGGAAAGCATCAAACTAACCCAGAACATATGGTATCTCCACAACATGAAACACTTGTTAGAGATATTGAGGGAGACAGCCCTTGGGGGTGTTTCTCTAGTTCAGCCGGAGCTTGTCAGTCCTCACACCGAGGTGACTGACTAACTGACGACCGGGCAGGAGGCCCGGCCACATGATTCTCCCTCACCATCTCCGGTTCGATCCATACCTCAGGGTCATGAGCAGGTGGCTCGTCAGATGTCTCCGTGTTCTCCAAACGTTCGGCGGATCGTGGGGAAGCAGCAGTTGCACTCAGGGACGTTCGTAACCCAGGATGCGGATGTTCCATCACATGAGGTTTTATATCCTAGAGCTTGCACTTTGGCTGGAGGGGCAGATGGTGGCCTTAATCAGTCAACGGTTTCTATGGAGGATGTGATCGTGTTTGGAGGAATTCCAGACCCTACATCTGTAGATCGACGCTTCAGTCAACGCATCCAGGGGCAGCCAGATGCTGATGGCATGCAGCTAGGCCGTGCTATGAGGGCCGCCAAGCTTCGACGCATCGAGACAGCTACAGGTATGTCGGTTAATACTAGTTGTTCGATCCTTCATTTTTTTGATTCTGAAATTATGCAAAATGCTAGCTACATAGGTATATCTTTGGGTGGTAGTGACAAACAAATTGCTAAGTCCATTAATGACATTTTAGACTTAGAAACGGATAGAGTCATTGAGATTATTCAAAATATAGTTGTGGTAAAACCGATGAATGAGGCCGATATTAATAATCTGGGAAGCACGCACTTACAAAATTTATGTGATGATCTATTACATATAGAGGGAGAGGAAGTAGATGAGGATGACATGGGCCCAGAGGGGTATATGGCCTCTATGGGTGCCGGATGTCATTCTCTTGAACCATCATCACAAAATGATACACGAGATACACACGATAAACATAAGAGACCTTGGAAAAGGAAGGTATATGTGGAATACGTGGAGACGAAAGACTTCCTCTCATGGTGGGGGGGGACTTTAATATCATTAGGAGACAAGATGAAAAGAATAATGACAACTTCGATGGAAGATGGGCACTTATGTTTAATATGGGTATTGAAAGTCTCGGTTTGAGGGAGATTGACCTCACTGGTAGACAATTCACTTGGGTAAATTCTCTACCGGTACCAACATATGAGAAGTTGGACCGGGTACTAACCAGTGTACAATGGGAACAGAAATACCCATTGGTTTCAGTACATGCCCTTCAGAGAGCCATCTCAGATCACACACCACTCATGGTTGATTCAGGGGAATCGAATTATGTAGGTAATAGAAATTCGTTCTCTTTTGAATTAAGTTGGTTTGAGAGAGAAGGATTCATGGATCTGATAGCGAACGAATGGGCTAAAGGCCCTGGTGGTTCGTCAAACATAGATAGATGGCAAAACAAAAGCAGACATTTGCGCTGATTCTTGAGAGGATGGGCCAAGAATCAAAGCGGATTGTACAAAATAGAGAGAGATAGACTCATCCGGTTGATCGCTGAATTAGATGTGAAGGTTGAATCATCTATTCTTAACATAGCGGATCGGAAAACTAAGGTGGAGTCTGAAGAAAAATTAGAAAGGCTTTTGAGAGAGGAAGAAATGAAATGGGCACTTCGAGATAAGGTTATGAAGGTAGTCCATGGAGATGATAACACACAATTGTTTCATACGATTGCAAATGGCAAACATAGGAAGAAGAAAATAATACAGCTGGAACAAGATGAGGGCACTATTGTAGGTCATGAGAATCTGAAATTGTACATCACTGAATATTACAGGAGATTATTTGGTGAACCCGAAGAGAATTATGTCTCTTTGGATGAGAGCACAACAGATGATATACCGCAGTTGAATGCATATGAGAATGAGGTACTATCTGCTCATTTTACTAAGAAAGAGGTGTTTGATGCAATAGCACAGATGAAACAAAACAAAGCACCGGGCCTAGATGGATTTCCAGCAGAGTTTTATAAGAAATGATGGCATATAATAAAAGACGATCTTTTGCCTATGTTCCTGTTGGGGAACGCCGCATGGGAAACAAAAATTTTCCTACGCACACGCAAACCTATCCATGGTGATGAGCATCTACGAGAGGGAGAGTGGATCTACATACCCTTGTAGATCGCTAAGCGGGAAGCGTTAAGAAACGCGGTTGGTGTAGTCGAACATCTTCGCGATCCAAATCGCCGAGCGTCCCGCGATCTCATCACGATCCGTCCCGCGATCCAATCACGATCCGTCCCGTGAACTCATCACGATCCGTCCCGCGATCTCATCACGATCCGTCTCACGATCTTGATCACGATCTGTCCCGCGAACTCATCACGATCCGTTCCGCGATCTCATCACGAACTGTCTCGCGATCTCGATCACGGTCCTTCCGATCTAGCGCCGAACGGACGGCACCTCCGCGTTCAGCACACGTGCAGCTTGATGACGATCTCCACCGTCTCGATCCAGCGAGAGGAGGTGGAGAGGAGAGAGAGTTCACCGGCAGCATGACGGCGCTCCGGTGATGGTGGTGGAGTGATTCCGGCAGGGCTTCGCCTAAGCGCTGCGGAAAACCGATCTAGAGGAGAAACTGTGCACCGGTGAAACGGGTAGCACGTGGCCGGAAATTCTGTCCAAAAACCACCCAATCCACTAGTATATATAGGAGGAGAGGAGAGGAGAGGCAGCCAAGGCCTTTGGGTCGGCCGAAATAGGAGGTGGGAGAAATCCTACTTCACCTCCAATCCTAGTTGGAGTAGGATTGCCTCCTATTGGCTGATTTTCCACTTTTTGCTTTAGGACTTTCTCTCCTGCGCCATGGGCCTTTGTGGCTGTTTTCCCAGCCCACTAAGGGCTGGTTATTATTCTCCCACAGCCCATGGACCTCTTGGGGTCGAAATAACCCTCCCGGAGGTCCTCCGGTACACTACCGGCACTCCCGATACAATACCGATACTCCCGGTACACTACCGATGAGCCCGAAACTTTTCCGGAAACCAAACTGGGACTTCCTATATATGAATCTTTACCTCCGGACCATTCCGGAGCTCCTCGTGACGTCCGGGATCTCAATCGGGACTCCGAACAACCTTCGGTCACCACCATACATAACTCTACACTACCGAAACGTCACCGAACCTTAAGTGTGCAGACCCTGCGGGTTCGAGAACTATGTAGACATGACCGAGACACCTCTACGGTCAATAACCAATGGCGGGACCTGGACGTCCACATTGGTTCCTACATATTCTACGAAGATCTTTATTGGTCGAACCTCTATGTCAAGGATTCAGTTAATCCCGTATATCGTTCCCTTTGTTCTTCGGTATGTTACTTGCCCGAGATTCGATCGTCGGTATCTCCATACCTAGTTCAACCTCGTTACCGGCAAGTCTCTTTACTCGTTCCGTAATACAAGATCCCGCAACTAACAATTAGTCACATTGCTTGCAAGGCTTATTGTGATGTTGCATTACCGAGTGGGCCCCGAGATACCTCTCCGTTACACGGAGTAACAAATCCCAGTCTCGATCCATGCCAACTCAACAGACACCATCGGAGATACCTGTAGAGCACCTTTATAGTCACCCAGTTACGTTGCGACGTTTGATACACACAAGGCACTCCTCCGATATCCGTGAGTTGCATGATCTCATGGTCATAGGAACATATACTTGACATGCAGAAAACAGTAGCAATAAACTGACACGATCATATGCTATGTTTGTAGTTTGGGTCTTATCCATCACATCATTCTCCTAATGATGTGATCCCGTTATCAAATGACATCTCATGTCCATGGCTAGGAAACCTTAACCATCCTTTGATCAACGAGCTAGTCCATTAGAGGCATACTAGGGACATGGTTTTGTCTATGTATCCACACATGCATTTAAGTCTCCGATCAATACAATTATAGCATGGATAATAAACGATTATCATGAACAATGAAATATGATAATAACTAATTTATTATTGCCTCTAGGGCATATTTCCAACAGTCTCCCACTTGCACTAGAGTCAATAATCTAGTTCACATCACCATGTGATTCGCATTGTTATGAATCTAACACCCAATGAGTTCTGGGGCTCAATCATGCTTTGCATGTGAGAGAGGTCTTATAGTCAACGGGCCTGTGATATTCAGATCCGTGTGTACTTTGCATATCTCTATGTCAAACCGTAAACACTGCTACCACATTCCACTTGGTACTATTTCCAAATGGCTGCTCCACTATACGTATCCAGATTGCTACTACTAGTCATCCGGATAGGTGTTAAAGCTTGCATCGACGTAACTCTTTACGACGAACTCTTTATCACCTCCATAATCAAGAAACATTTCCTTGGTCCTCTGGTTACTAAGGATAATTCCGACCGCTGTCCAGTGATCCACTCCTGGACCACTCTTGTACCCCTTGACAGACTCATGGCAAGGCACACATAGGTGCGGTACACAGCATGGCATAATATAGAGCCTATGGCTATGGCATAGGGGACGATGTTCGTCCTTTCTCTTTCTTCTGCCGTTGTCGAGCTTTGAGTCTCACTCAACTTCACACCTTACAAATCAGACGAGAACTATTTCTCTGGCTGATCCATTTTGAACTCTTTCAAAATCTTGTGAAGGTATGCACTCATTGAAAGTCTCATCAAGCATCTTGATCTATCTCTATAGATTTTGATGCTCAACAATTAGGTAGCTTTATCCAGGTCTTCCTTTGAAAATCACTTTCCAAATAACCGTTTTATGCTTTCCAGAAACTCTACATTATTTCTGAACAACAGTATGTCATCCACATATACTTATCAGAAATTCTATAGTGGTCCCACTCACTTTATTGCAAATACAAGTTTCTCATAAACTTTGTATAAACATCAAAACTTTGATCACCTCATCAAAGCGTATATTCCAACTCCGAGATGCTTGCTTCAGTCCATGGAAGGATCACCGAAGCTTGCACACCTTTTAGCATCCTTAGGCCTGACAAAATCTTCTGGTTGTATTACATACAACCTTTCCTCAAGTAAACCATTAAGGAAACGATGTTTTGACATCCATCTGCCAGATTTCATAATTGAAAACACAGCAACTGCTAACATAATTCCAACAGACTTTTAGCATCGCTACGAGTGAGAAAGTCTCATCGTAGTCAACTCCTTGAACTTGTCACAAACATCTTTGCAACAAGTCGAGCTTTACAAATAGTGACATTCACCATCAGTGTCTGTCTTCATTTTAAAGATCCATTTGTACTCAACGACCTGTCGTCCAACGAGCAAGTCTACCAAAGTCTACACTTGGTTTTAATACATGGATCCTATCTCGGATTTCATGGCCTCCAACCATTTGTCGGAATCCGGGCCCATCATCGCTTCTCCATAGCTCGTAGGTTCATCGTTGTCCAACAACATGACCTCCAAGACAGAGTTGTCGTACTGCTCAGGAGCAGTACACATCCTTGTCGACCTACGAAGTTCGATAGTAACTTGATCCTGAAGCTTCATGATCATCATCATTAACTTCCTCTTCAACTAACGTAGGCTTCACAGAAACATCTTTCTGCGCTGCGCTACTCTTTGGTTGAACAAATGTTTAACAACCTCATCAAGTTCTATCTTCCTCCCACTCAATTCTTTCGAGAGAAACTTTTTCTCGAGAAAGGACCCAGTTCTAGCAACAAACACTTTGCACTCGGATCTGAGATAGAAGGCATACCCATCTGTTCTTAGGGTATTCTATGAAGATACATTTGTCCGCTTTGGGTTCTAGCTTATTATGTGAAAACATTTTCCACACAAGCATCGCAGCCCCAAACATTAAGAAATGACAGCTTAGGTTTCTATCAAACCATAATTCACACGGTGTCATCTCAACGGATTTAGATGATGCCCTATTTAAAGTGAATGTAGTTGTCTCTAATGCATAACCCAAAAAATTATAGTAGTAAAACGATAAGAGACATCACAGTATGCACTATATCAATAGAGCATGACTATGATGTTCGGACACACCATCACACCATGGTGTTCCAGGTGGCGTTAGTTGTGAAACAAATTTCACGTTGTCTTAAGTTGTATGCCAAACTCGTAACTCAGATATTCACCTCCACGATCATATCGCGGTCATTTTTATCTTCTTGTCACGATGATCTTTAAACTTCACTCTGAATTTGCTTGAACCTTTCAAACGATTCAGACTTGTGTTTCATTAAGTAAATATACACTATATCTACTCAAATCATCAGTGAAGGTAAGAAAATAACGATATCCACTGCACGCTACAAGACTCACTAGATTGCATACATCAACATGTATCATTTCCAATGAATCACTTGCTCGCTTCATCCAACGGGGTCCTTTAGTCATCTTGCCCAAGAGGCATGGTTTGCATGTCTCAACCGATTCGAAATCGATGAGTCCAAATATCCATCAGCATGGAGTTTCTACATGCGCTTTATACCAATATGACATTTAGCGGCAGTGCCACAAGTATGTGCTACTATCATTATTAACTTTGTATCTTTTGGAATTAATGTTATGAACATGTGTATTACTATGATCAAGATTTCAACAAACCATTCTCACTGGGTACATGACCATTGAAGGTATTATTCATGTAACCAGAATAACTATTATTCTCTGACTTAAATGAATAACCGTATTGCAACAAACATGATCTAATCATGTTCATGCTCAACGCAAAACACCAAATAACATTTATTTAGGTTCGTCACTAATGCTGAAGGTAGAGAGAGCGTGCGATGTTGATCACATCAACCTTGGAAACATTTCCAACACACATCGTCACCTCACCCTTAGCTAGTTCTCCGTTTATTCCGTAGCTTTTATTTCAAGTTACTAACATTTAGCAACCGAACCGGTATCCAATACCCAGGTGCTACTAGGAGTACTAGCAAGGTACACATCAATAACTCGTATATCAAATATACTTCTGTCGATGTTGCCAGCCTTCTTATCTACCAAGTATCTAGGGTTGTTCCGCTTCAGCGACCTCTCACCTCATAACAGAAGCACTTAGTCTCGGGTTTGAGTTCAACTTTGGGTTGCTTCACTGGAGCAGCAACTGACTTGCTATCCATGAAGTTTCCCTCCTTGCTCTTGCCCTTTTCGAAACTAGTGGTTTGATTAACCATCAACACTTGACGCTCCTTCTTGATTTCTACCTTCGCGGTGTCAAACATCGCGAACAGCTCAGGGATCAATACTTCTTTCCCTGGTGTATTATAGTTCATCACTAAGTTCTAGTAGCTTTAGTGACAGTGACTTGGAGAACTATATCAATCACTATCTTATCTGGAAGATCAACTCCCACTTGATTCAAGCGATTGTAGTACCCAGACAATCTGAGTACATGCTCAACGATTGAGCTATTCTCCTTCATCTTACAAGCAAAGAATCTTGTTGGAGATCTCATATCTCGCAACAAAGGCACGAGCCTGAGATCACAATCTCTGCTCCTAGAACATCTCATATGTTCCATGACGTTCAAAACGTTTTGGAGCCTCAATTCTAAGCCGTAATGCATGACGCACTAAACTATCAAGTAGTCATCGAAACGTGCCTGTTAGATGTTCACAACATCTATAGACGATGCTAGAGGGGGTGGCGCACCGAGCGGTGCATTAAGGACATAAGCCTTCTGTGCAGCAATGAGGACAATCCTCAGATCACGGACCCAGTCCGCAATTTTGCTACCAACATCTTTCAATTCTATTTCTCTAGGAACATATAAAATACAAGGGAGCTACAGCGCGAGCTAGTAATCTACAACATAATTTGCAAAGACACTTTGACTATGTTCATGATAATGAGTTCAATTAATCATATTACTTAAGAACTCCCACTCAAATTGACATCCCTCCGATCATTCGAGTGATACATGATCCAAATTCACCAACTCAAGTCCGATCATCACGTGAGTTGAGGTGGCTGCAATGGCGAACATCATTATGTTGATCATATCTACTATATGACTCATGTTCGACCTTTCGGTCTCTCGTGTTCCGAGGCCATGTCTGTACATGCTAGGCTCATCAAGTTTAACCCGAGTGTTCTGCGCGTGCTAATCTGGCTTGCACCCGTTCTATGTGTAGGAGATATGCCCTAGAGGCAATAATAAATGTTATTGATTATCTCCCTGTTCATAATTATGTTTATGTTCCATGCTATAACTGCAATGATTCTCGAGTCTACAAATAAAACGAGGCTTGGAGGGAAACTCATGTGCATGTGTGGGATAATAAATGGTAAAATGTATTCCTAGTCTGGCCTCTAAGACTGGCCCAAGTAGTGCATGATGATCCTGTTTTCCTGATCATGGGCATGGCTATGCCGGCAATTTTGAGGGCACAATGTTAGAAGAACATTTGTGTTGAATCGACCCAAATTAATGTTATGCTATGAGATACATTCTTCATAAGTTAATGGTTAATAACACAGAGAAGTTAATGTTTGCATAATTCCTTAGACCATGAGAGTATCGAGTTTCTTCATGCTTGCTTCATGAACTTTGGGGTTTGTTAAACGTCATCCGTAAATGGGTGGCTATTACGGCGGCTTACGAGTTCATGGAAAAGTAAGTGAAGTAACTTGATAGCTCAAGATTGGGATTTGCTCCTCCGACGATGGAGAGATATCTCTGGGCCCTCTCGGTGTTACGGTATCCATCATCGTCTGGCCAGACACTTTGCGATTTGATCACGGGGATGCCGGAACACGGGAACGAGAAAAGAGAACAATACCGATAACGAGGTAACTGGCATAGTGGACAAGTTGTTGATCCATGGGGATGCCAACATGTCTCACCTCGGGTATTTGTAACATATAGCGAAGCAACAGGAATAGCACACGGCAACTGGAGGTTCACTCGAATATTTATTCGTGTGGGTATAGGGATCGATATGGGTGTCCACGGCTCCGATGTTGATCATTGATCGGAAGGGGTTCCAGGTCATGTCTATGCTTCACTGAACCTATAGGGTCACACGCTTAAGGGTCATCTATCTGTTGAATACTAGACAGGGAGTCTGAGAGAAAATCACCGAAAAGTTTCGGACACCGGAAAAGTTTCGGACAGCGGAAATGTTCCGCAGACAGGTCACCGGAACAGTTTCGGTGAAACTGAAAAGTTGTTTCAGAGGATACCATAAAGTCAAATTGGTTTTGGCACATGCCTGATAATTCTTGGAGGGTGCCAGAATCATTCTGGAAACTTCTGGGAATTTTCCGGAAGAATAACCGGAAATGTTCCGGAGCTGCCGGAACCGCTTCAGATGCTTTTCACAGATGAAAATCACTATTCCGGAATTGTTCCGGATTGTATTGAAAATTATTTTAGTGGGTACTGGAAATGTTCTAAGCCCACATAAATTTTTTTAGTTCGAACGGACGCTGAAAAATATCGTCATGAATAGTGAAAGTGCTTTTTGGATTACTTTATTGGAAACACTATTTGTGAATAGTGGAAACACTATTCGTGAATAGTGGAAACACTATTATGAATAGTGGGAAACACTATTGCGAGAAAATATCTCATGACTAGTGAAAACACTATTGCGAAATAGTGGAAAACACTATTGTGAATAGTGGCGAACACTATTTATGAATTAAGTTGGTTTGACAGAGAAGGATTCATGGATCTGATAGCGAACGAATGGGCTAAAGGCCCTGGTGGTTCGTCAAACATAGATAGATGGCAAAACAAAAGTAGACATTTGCGCTGATTCTTGAGAGGATGGGCCAAGAATCAAAGAGGATTGTACAAAATAGAGAGAGATAGACTCATCCGGTTGATCGCTGAATTAGATGTGAAGGTTGAATCATCTATTCTTAACACAGCGGATCGGAAAACTAAGGTGGAGTCTGAAGAAAAATTAGAAAGGCTTTTGAGAGAGGAAGAAATGAAATGGGCACTTCGAGATAAGGTTATGAAGGTAGTCCATGGAGATGATAACACACAATTGTTTCATACGATTGCAAATGGCAAACATAGGAAGAAGAAAATAATACAGCTGGAACAAGATGAGGGCACTATTGTAGGTCATGAGAATCTGAAATTGTACATCACTGAATATTATAGGAGATTATTTGGTGAACCCGAAGAGAATTATGTCTCTTTGGATGAGAGCACAACAAATGATATACCGCAGTTGAATGCATATGAGAATGAGGTACTATCTGCTCATTTTACTAAGAAAGAGGTGTTTGATGCAATAGCACAGATGAAACAAAAAAAAGCACCGGGCCCAGATGGATTTCCAGCAGAGTTTTATAAGAAATGATGGCATATAATAAAAGACGATCTTTTGCCTATGTTCCTGTTGGGGAACGCCGCATGGGAAACAAAAATTTTCCTACGCACACGCAAACCTATCCATGGTGATGAGCATCTACGAGAGGGAGAGTGGATCTACATACCCTTGTAGATCGCTAAGCGGGAAGCGTTAAGAAACGCGGTTGGTGTAGTCGAACATCTTCGCGATCCAAATCGCCGAGCGTCCCGCGATCTCATCACGATCCGTCCCGCGATCCAATCACGATCCGTCCCGCGATCTCATCACGATCCGTCTCACGATCTTGATCACGATCTGTCCCGCGAACTCATCACGATCCGTTCCGCGATCTCATCACGAACTGTCTCGCGAATAGTGGAAACACTATTATGAATAGTGGGAAACACTATTGGGAGAAAATATCTCATGACTAGTGAAAACACTATTGCGAAATAGTGGAAAACACTATTGTGAATAGTGGGGAACACTATTTATGAATAGTGGAATCACTATTATGAATAGTGAAAATATCTGAGGGCATTTTGGTATTTTTACCATTGTCTCTCATCCTATAAATAGGGGTGAGGAGGCAGCCCAAAATCCTCATCCTTGTGCTCTCATACACATGCTTTGCTTTGCAAGCTCTCTCTCTCCCTCCCAGCGAAATAGTTTCGTAGAGCCGAAAGGCTGTCTGGGTTCCGGCAGGAACTAGTTCTGGACGGCGAAGCCCTGCCGGATAGATGACACCGTATGTGTGCAACTCTGTAGAGAGATCGTAGTTTCGGTCTTAGTTCGAGAGTGCCTCCCGAAGGGCTGTCTGTGTGACCGTCCAAGTTTTGGAGGTCCTCCCGAAGGGCTGTCCGAGTGACAGTCCGAGTTTCGGAGATCCTCCCGAAGGGCTGTCCGAGTGACAGTCCGAGTTTCGGAGGTCCTCCCGAAGGGCTGTCCGCGACACCGTCCGGGGGGCTATGGGACCGCCTCCCGGAGGGCTGTCCGCAGGGCAGATGAGGGTATACATCCTCGCGGTTGGGAGGTTGTAAAATCCTAGCTGCGGGGATCTGCACCGCCGTTCATCATCGACTCTACTTCCGCTGCGCTTTGAGTCGGTACGGATCAGATCAAACCTTGTATGCAGTCTCCATAGTGGTCCTGGGCATGCTTGCTATACCGGAAATTTTTGTTTTCTGTCGCGTTCCCCAACAGTGGCATCAAGAGCCAGGCTATGAGTAGATGCATGTTATGATCTAGAATACATGAGATGTATGGGTATTGCATAGTATAATTTTGTAGTAGATGAGATCTGTTGCTGAAAATTGTTTGTGCGGGTAGCAGATGAAATCTGTTACCCGATGTTCCTATTGCTTCCCATGAATTTGTGTAGTCCATATCTTGACGGAATGGTGGAATCTTACAAAGTTCTGACAATCCGCGATCCTTTCATGCTGCTCCTGAGTATGCTGATTGACAGATCAACGAAGTGCTAACAGTTCTTTGGGTTCCACCATAGTCAAAAGAAATATGGATGTTTCGCAGACGAAAGGGCAATGCAGATGTGATCTGCACGGGGGTCACGCGTATGACGAAGTTTAGTATGGGGCTCGAGATTTTATTATCTCGTGTTTCATACACCCTCGCAAGTTAATCTAGCAACTTGAATTATCATAATTGATGATGGACGTTGGTAGATTCGGTTTGTTTCGAAACCTTAGAAGCCACGTAAAACAAGTTTTTGCATGGACCGATTAGAGGCGTCTAACTTGGTTTTGCAGGATGGTTTGCATGTGCATGTGATGTGGTATAGCAGTGTTCATAATAATTTGATTATGTATGAGATGACTATATGATGTAAATTGATTAACATGACCTGTGTGTCATGATTCGGCATGATGGCTGGAGCCATATGATTGCACTTTAATGACATGCGTGTCAACCTTATGTAATGCACTTATTTTATTAAGCTATAGAGATAGCAATATTATTTGGTGCATCAACAAGGTGGTGGCAATCTTCGCAAAGGTGAACACCGACGCGAATGCCGAAGACGAAGGAATGAAAGACTTCTCCGTCAGAAAGGGCTATACCATATCACGCTATTATGAATTGCCTGAGATGTTTATCCCTCTTGATGCACCCTTCTTGATTGCGCGGTAGTCGCTTTTTATTAGGGTGATCTCTCACAAAATATCAAGTAGTTAGTGTTCTCCCAAGTGTAGCACCGTCACGGCACCTATCTCTTCGGGGTATCACATGGTTACATGGGTACGAACGATTAGAGAAGTGTGAGGCGGGTGAGTTGAGACCTCGCAGCGAGATCACTTGGTTGTCTTGACGTTCAGGCACGAAAGTCATGAGCTCGGAACACATGCATCGAAAGATGAACAAGAGTCACATAGAGATGTGATTGACAAGTTGGCCTACCGATTGCAATTCTCGTCACTTGAGATGGATACATCCTTGGCGTTGAATTGTAATTTGGATCTTGAATCACTCACAATCAATTATGAGAGATATTGATTTGAGTGGGAGCTCACTGTAGAATTAACTTGTTTTAATTCTTAGTGCAATTAATTTTGAACAATGTCTAAGTGTGATTTGCATAATAGTTGTAGGATAATGGCTCGCGTTTCCACCTTCCCTATTAAAATTGAATAAGCTGTTAAATATCTGGTTAAAACTTTACGGTTGGTAACGTAATGTGAGGATTGTCCTCAAGAGTGCCGAGAAAGACTTGTCCTACCGCATGCTTTCGGTATTCTCCCGCTAATGCTATGGATCATATGACTCCCGTCCTTCGATCCAAAAGCTAAAATTCCATTTCGGTCAAGTGAAATATGTTTGCTTCCATGAGACCCGAACTTCGAAAGTTTGGATAGTTATGTGATATTCATGGAATCTGAAAATCATTTTTAGAGACAGACAAAGTCTAAAAAGATATAAGATATCCAAAGCTATGTTTTTTTGCAAACTATTAGTAAAGGAGTTTACTATGCATTAGACTGATAAGAGAGGGATCCAGGAGAACGCCTGTCATATGATGAAAGGTGAATAAAACAACAACTTAAAGAGAAAGGAAGTGTCCAAAGGGTGTCAGTGAGACTTTCACGCCTAGGAAGTCTGGGGCTAATGCCACTCTTAAGTTGGGTGCTTCTTCTGAGAGTAGGAGAAATACTGAAAGTTAAACTATTAGAAGTATAATGGCAAAAGGAAAGAAGAATGGAATATCCAGCTCATGTATGAATGTCATACAAGTTTTTGATGTATAGAAGGCTGGTCAAAGATATAGTTCTTGGGAATTATGGTTAAACATGTTAATCATTAATTCTTGGGTACTGTGAGTTGGTCACAAAGATACCCGCTCGATTGCATTCTGTTGCAACTCGATGTAAGAACTACTATGGCCTGAAAGACTAGCCAGAATATGAGGCTTAGATACACGCAGGGAACATAGTAAATGTTACTATGCCTTCCATCGGTGTATTCCCTATGTATTAAGTTTCATAATTCATTTTAGAGTTTCACACTCTAGCCCTTTGCATAAGGTATCTTGCAAGAAGGTTGTTCATAAGAGAACTTTTCATGTTCGGTGTTATGAATAACATAAGGGCCATATTTTCATTATGAAAGAGACGTATGTTATGAATATTGATAATAATACATTACCTCTGGGTTTATTTTCATAGTTCATTTTAGAGTTGCATAC
The DNA here is from genome assembly GCA_022496015.1 of Hordeum marinum. Taxonomy (NCBI): domain Eukaryota; kingdom Viridiplantae; phylum Streptophyta; class Magnoliopsida; order Poales; family Poaceae; genus Hordeum; species Hordeum marinum. The sequence continues at coordinate 509,858,520 of CM039674.1, read as the reverse complement.
ACTCTAGCCCATTGCACAATGTTTGTTGCAAAAGATTTGTTCATAAAAACAACAATTGTTGTTCAGTATTATGAATAACATGAAGGGCCATGCTTCCATCCTAATGGGATGTATGTTATGAATACTGATGGAAATATGATATATCCATAACACTGACGCTAAATGTCGCAAGACTAAAAGAATACCACATATGTGTGGCACTGCATTTGGTCACATTGGAGAAACCTGCATGGAAAATTCCATTATGATGGATTTTGAAGTCGTTTGATTTTGAATCATATGACACTTGCAACTTTCCTCCAAACGGTGAAGTGACTGAAATATCGTTCACAGGCAATAAGGAACGAGCAAAGAACTTATCAGTGATCATACATTTGATGTATGTAGTCCGATAAATGTTGTTGCAAACAGTGGATTTGTCTACCTTCAAAAATGACTCAAGTAGATATATGGATATTTACTTGATGAGACGTAAGTCTGGATCTTTTGAAATCATTCGAAAGGTTTTAAAAATTGAAGTAGAAGTTATTGTACCAAGAAAATTATGTTTCTGCAATTTGATTGCGGAAAGGAATATTTGAGTTACAAGTTTAGCGAATGTCTGATGAGTTGTGAAAAGAGTTTCATAACTTGCACCTCCCGGAACACTACTCCAAAGTGGAAAGTCCGTGAAGATGTAATCGAACCATTTATGACATGGTAAGATCAAAGATGACATAAATAGATTTGCCATTATCCCTTTTATAGAGTGATGCTTTAGAGACTGCGGCTTTTACACTGAAAAGAGATCCATTAGGTCTGTTGAAATGACGCCATGGTATGGTACGCCCAACCATGTTATATCTTTTCTTAACATTTGGAATATGGGGCTTGTGTAAAAGGTTACAAACCTATTCCAAATCAGACAAGTACTACTTTGTATGGTTATCCCAAGTCATTGGGTATTCCCCCACCACTATACCGAGGCAAAGGGTTTTGCCACAAAACGGTATGTTTTTAAAGAGAATAGTTCTTACAAAAGGTGAGTGGGAGGACAGTGCAACTCGATGAGATAACCAGTATCTTCGTCATCGGTTCAAAGGAAAGAAACCCTGGAAGTGATTCCGTTGTTTCCTACTACAACTGATACGTAAGTCTCTACAATAAAATGTATGGACTTCGGTCGAATGTGCAGCTGAACCACGTAGGCAAAGCTCGTGCAAACCTATCAGGTGCGCAAAGGAGATATTGTTGTTGGACAACAGTATACCTACAATACACAAGGAAGCATTGATGGGCCCTGACTCCGGGATTGGCTAAATGCCAATACAATCTGAGATAGTTTCCATATATGTGATTCAAGATTAAAACCTTGATACACCTTTCAGAGGACTTAGAGTCTAACGAATATTTATGGAACTAAAAACTGATACGGATAAAAATGTTTTATCCATAAAGCTCGACTTGTTGAAATAACAAGTTCAAGGAGTTGGCTACGATGAGGTTGTTTCATCGTAGCGATGCTTAAGGTCGGTTCGGGTTGAACTAGCAATTAATACATATATCAATCATGAGATATGAAACATGGATGACAAAAGGATTTCCATCTGATGTAAATGAAACCTAGGACTTGTATGTGATACAGTCCAAAGTAATTTGTCGATCCAGAGGATGCTAGTAAGTATGCAAACTTCAGAGTTCCAGCGATGGACAGAAGACAGCAAAGTGGAGTTGGAATCTTCGTTTTTGATGGAATGGTCAAAGGGGTTTGACTTCATCAAATGGGTATCAAAGATGCTTGTGATTCAAGAAAGTAAGTGAGAGCATAATACTATTTCTAAAAACCTTGTGTAATTGACACATTGTTAATTGGAAATAAATTTCTTGACACGAATTAGGACTTCATTTGAAAATAGTTTTTTCCATGAAGTGCTTAGGCTAAATAGCCTCAATATTAGGCATGATGATCTATGGAGATAGATTTACCTAATGGGGCTAAGCAATGAATACATATTGACAAGGTGCTAAAACCTTTTAGCATTTAAAAGGCCAAGGAGTGATTCTTGCCGAAGTCACATGGAAAGAGTTTTTGCAAGACTCAGTGTCCCAAAACACTGATGAGTGAAATACATGATGGAGATTCCACACACTCTTGTGTTTGGATTAATCATGTATTCCATGGTATGTAAAGCAACCAGATATGTCCGATACTCCCAAGTTGTTGCGAGTATAGATACAAAAGTGATCAACGCACTGATCATGGGACAATAGTGAAAGATGTCATTAAGTACTAGAGTAGTGCTGATGACATGTTTCTCGCAAGCAGAGATTATGAAGTGCTCGTTGTAAGAAATTACATCGATACAGTCTCAATCAATGCTCCATGCGATTTTCGATTTAAGTTAAGGGTTTTGTGTAATACACAATATGGTGGCACGGTAGTTGGAAATTGTTCCAAACAAGATACTGTGGCGAATTCTATAACAAAGGCTAAGTATGTTGACACTTTGGAAGCGACAAAGAAGTTGTTGAATCATATAGTTCATTCATGAACTTAGTATGGTTCCAAGATGGTTTTGGTCTATGAGACACTATTGCAGATAGTTGCTCCATAGCTCAGTCTGAGGAATCGGGTTTCGACCAATGATTCACACATATGAAAAGCCAAGTTCACACAAAATACGAATTTTCTGATAGCGTGAAAACGCGAGGATATGCATAGTTACACACAGAGCTGAAGTTGTCAGATCCGTTGGACATCAGGCTATACCACAAGCGAAGCATATTTTACACCAGTATGCCATAGGTGTAAAGTGCATTAGCATTTACTAGATTATTGACTCTAGTGCAAGTGGGAGTCTGTAGGAGATATGCCCTAGAGGAAATAATAAATGTTATTGATTATCTCCCTGTTCATAATTATGTTTATGTTCCATGTTATAACTGCAATGATTCTCGAGTCTACAAATAAAACGAGGCTTGGAGGGAAACTCATGTGCACGTGTGGGATAATAAATGGTAAAATGTATTCCTAGTCTGGCCTCTAAGACTGGCTCAAGTAGTGCATGATGATCCTGTTTTCCTGATCATGGGCATGGCTATGCCGGCAATTTTGAGGGCACAATGTTAGAAGAACATTTGTGTTGAATTGACCCAAATTAATGTTATGCTATGAGATACATTCATCATAAGTTAATGGTTAATAACACAGAGAAGTTAATGTTTGCATAATTCCTTAGACCATGAGAGTATCGAGTTTCTTCATGCTTGCTTCATGAACTTTGGGGTTTGTTAAACGTCATCCGTAAATGGGTGGCTATTACGGCGGCTTACGAGTTCATGGAAAAGTAAGTGAAGTAACTTGATAGCTCAAGATTGGGATTTGCTCCTCCGACGATGGAGAGATATCTCTGGGCCCTCTCGGTGTTACGGTATCCATCATCGTCTGGCCAGACACTTTGCGATTTGATCACGGGGATGCCGGAACACGGGAACGAGAAAAGAGAACAATACCGATAACGAGGTAACTGGCATAGTGGACAAGTTGTTGATCCATGGGGATGCCAACATGTCTCACCTCGGGTATTTGTAACATATCGCGAAGCAACAGGAATAGCACACGGCAACTGGAGGTTCACTCGAATATTTATTCGTGTGGGTATAGGGATCGATATGGGTGTCCACGGCTCCGATGTTGATCATTGATCGGAAGGGGTTCCAGGTCATGTCTATGCTTCACTGAACCTATAGGGTCACACGCTTAAGGGTCATCTATCTGTTGAATACTAGACAGGGAGTCTGAGAGAAAATCACCGAAAACTTTCGGACACCGGAAAAGTTTCGGACAGCGGAAATGTTCCGCAGACAGGTCACCGGAACAGTTTCGGTGAAACTGAAAAGTTGTTTCAGAGGATACCATAAAGTCAAATTGGTTTTGGCACATGCCTGATAATTCTTGGAGGGTGCCAGAATCATTCTGGAAACTTCTGGGAATTTTCCGGAAGAATAACCGGAAATGTTCCGGAGCTGCCGGAACCGCTTCAGATGCTTTTCACAGATGAAAATCACTATTCCGGAATTGTTCCGGATCGTATTGAAAATTATTTTAGTGGGTACTGGAAATGTTCTAAGCCCACATAAATTTTTTTAGTTCGAACGGACGCTGAAAAATATCGTCATGAATAGTGAAAGTGCTTTTTGGATTACTTTATTGGAAACACTATTTGTGAATAGTGGAAACACTATTCGTGAATAGTGGAAACACTATTATGAATAGTGGGAAACACTATTGCGAGAAAATATCTCATGACTAGTGAAAACACTATTGCGAAATAGTGGAAAACACTATTGTGAATAGTGGCGAACACTATTTATGAATTAAGTTGGTTTGACAGAGAAGGATTCATGGATCTGATAGCGAACGAATGGGCTAAAGGCCCTGGTGGTTCGTCAAACATAGATAGATGGCAAAACAAAAGCAGACATTTGCGCTGATTCTTGAGAGGATGGGCCAAGAATCAAAGCGGATTGTACAAAATAGAGAGAGATAGACTCATCCGGTTGATCGCTGAATTAGATGTGAAGGTTGAATCATCTATTCTTAACACAGCGGATCGGAAAACTAAGGTGGAGTCTGAAGAAAAATTAGAAAGGCTTTTGAGAGAGGAAGAAATGAAATGGGCACTTCGAGATAAGGTTATGAAGGTAGTCCATGGAGATGATAACACACAATTGTTTCATACGATTGCAAATGGCAAACATAGGAAGAAGAAAATAATACAGCTGGAACAAGATGAGGGCACTATTGTAGGTCATGAGAATCTGAAATTGTACATCACTGAATATTATAGGAGATTATTTGGTGAACCCGAAGAGAATTATGTCTCTTTGGATGAGAGCACAACAAATGATATACCGCAGTTGAATGCATATGAGAATGAGGTACTATCTGCTCATTTTACTAAGAAAGAGGTGTTTGATGCAATAGCACAGATGAAACAAAAAAAAGCACCGGGCCCAGATGGATTTCCAGCAGAGTTTTATAAGAAATGATGGCATATAATAAAAGACGATCTTTTGCCTATGTTCCTGTTGGGGAACGCCGCATGGGAAACAAAAAATTTCCTACGCACACGCAAACCTATCCATGGTGATGAGCATCTACGAGAGGGAGAGTGGATCTACATACCCTTGTAGATCGCTAAGCGGGAAGTGTTAAGAAACGCGGTTGGTGTAGTCGAACATCTTCGCGATCCAAATCGCCGAGCGTCCCGCGATCTCATCACGATCCGTCCCGCGATCCAATCACGATCCGTCCCGTGAACTCATCACGATCCGTCCCACGATCTCATCACGATCCGTCTCACGATCTTGATCACGATCTGTCCCGCGAACTCATCACGATCCGTTCCGCGATCTTATGACGAACTGTCTCGCGATCTCGATCACGGTCCTTCCGATCTAGCGCCGAACGGACGGCACCTCCGCGTTCAGCACACATGCAGCTTGATGACGATCTCCACCGTCTCGATCCAGCGAGAGGAGGTGGAGAGGAGAGAGAGTTCACCGGCAGCGTGACGGCGCTCCGGTGATGGTGGTGGAGTGATTCCGGCAGGGCTTCGCCTAAGCGCTACGGAAAACCGATCTAGAGGAGAAACTGTGCACCGGTGAAACGGGTAGCACGTGGCCGGAAATTCTGTCCAAAAACCACCCAATCCACTAGTATATATAGGAGGAGAGGAGAGGAGAGGCAGCCAAGGCCTTTGGGTCGGCCGAAATAGGAGGTGGGAGAAATCCTACTTCACCTCCAATCCTAGTTGGAGTAGGATTGCCTCCTATTGGCTGATTTTCCACTTTTTGCTTTAGGACTTTCTCTCCTGCGCCATGGGCCTTTGTGGCTGTTTTCCCAGCCCACTAAGGGCTGGTTATTATTCTCCCACAGCCCATGGACCTCTTGGGGTCGAAATACCCCTCCCGGAGGTCCTCCGGTACACTACCAGCACTCCCGGTACAATACCGATACTCCCGGTACACTACCGATGAGCCCGAAACTTTTCCGGAAACCAAACTGGGACTTCCTATATATGAATCTTTACCTCCGGACCATTACGGAGCTCCTCGTGACGTCCGGGATCTCATCCGGGACTCCGAACAACCTTCGGTCACCACCATACATAACTCTACACTACCGAAACGTCACCGAACCTTAAGTGTGCAGACCCTGCGGGTTTGAGAACTATGTAGACATGACCGAGACACCTCTACGGTCAATAACCAATGGCGGGACCTGGACGTCCACATTGGTTCCTACATATTCTACGAAGATCTTTATCAGTCGAACCTCTATGTCAAGGATTCAGTTAATCCCGTATATCGTTCCCTTTGTTCTTCGGTATGTTACTTGCCCGAGATTCGATCGTCGGTATCTCCATACCTATTTCAACCTCGTTACCGGCAAGTCTCTTTACTCGTTCCGTAATACAAGATCCCGCAACTAACAATTAGTCACATTGCTTGCAAGGCTTATTGTGATGTTGCATTACCGAGTGGGCCCCGAGATACCTCTCCGTTACACGGAGTAACAAATCCCAGTCTCGATCCATGCCAACTCAACAGACACCATCGGAGATACCTGTAGAGAACCTTTATAGTCACCCAGTTACGTTGCGATGTTTGATACACACAAGGCACTCCTCCGATATCCGTGAGTTGCATGATCTCATGGTCATAGGAACATATACTTGACATGCAGAAAACAGTAGCAATAAACTGACACGATCATATGCTATGTTTGTAGTTTGGGTCTTATCCATCACATCATTCTCCTAATGATGTGATCCCGTTATCAAATGACATCTCATGTCCATGGCTAGGAAACCTTAACCATCCTTTGATCAACGAGCTAGTCCATTAGAGGCATACTAGGGACATGGTTTTGTCTATGTATCCACACATGCATTTAAGTCTCCGATCAATACAATTATAGCATGGATAATAAACGATTATCATGAACAATGAAATATGATAATAACTAATTTATTATTGCCTCTAGGGCATATTTCCAACAGTTCCATGATCTATTCAATGGCCACGAACAGCTCTTTCATCTCAATTTTGGAACAATAACGTTGTTTCCAAAGAGGAAGGGAGTTGTGCGTATTGAGCAGTTTAGACCAACCTACTTACTTAATGTTAGTTTTAAGACTTTCACTAAGGTGGCCACAAATAGGTTGACACAGATTACTCATACCATAGTTCAACCAACGCAGACAGCGTTCATGCCTGGCAGACACATCCTAGAAGGGGTTGTGGTTCTACATGAAACATTGCACGAAATACATACAAAGAAACTTGATGGGGTTATTTTTAAGGTAGATTTTGAGAAAGCATATGATAAAGTCAAATGAACATTTCTTCGGCAGGCCCTACGGATGAAGGGGTTCAACGAATCCTGGAGGGATCAAGTGGACGCTTTCATTCAAAATGGAAGTGTGGGTGTTAAAATCAATGATGATGTTGGCCACTTCTTTCAAACACGTAAGGGTCTCAGACAGGGAGACTCTATGTCTCCGGTGTTGTTCAACATTGTAGCGGATATGTTGGCAATACTCATTGGGAGGGCTAAAGATAAAGGGCAAGTAGGAGGACTTGTTCCTCATCTGGTTGAGGGTGGGGTGTCCATACTACAATACGTTGATGATACGATTCTACTTATGGAACATGATATGGCTAAGGCAAGAAACATGAAGTTAATTTTATGTCTATTTGAGCAATTATCGGGACTAAAGATTAACTTTCATAAAAGTGAACTGTTCTGCTTTGGGAAGGCAAAGGAGGAGCAAGATGCTTATAGGCAGCTATTTGGATGTGAAATGGGATCACTTCCATTTAGTTACCTAGGGATTCCTATTCATCATAGATGTTTGACGAATAAGGAATGAAAATGTATTAAGAAACGATTTGAGAAAAGACTGAGTTGCTGGAAGGGCAAGTTAATGTCTTACGGAGGGAGGCTCGTGTTAATAAACTCAGTTTTAACAAGTCTGCCCATGTTTCTACTGTCTTTCTTTGAAATATACCGGTTGGGGTAAGAAAGAGATTAGAATTTTATCGTTCTCGTTTCTTCTGGCAAAGTGATGAGACTAAGAAGAAATACAGGTTGGCACGGTGGGATATTATATGCAGACCCAAAGATTAAAATATTCATGTTGTTTGTTCACAAGGGAGTGATATTAACCAAAGATAACTTGTTAAAACGTAGATGGGTAGGAAGACCCAATTGTTGCTATTGTAATCAGAATGAAACTATCACACACCTCTTTCTTGATTGCCCTCTTGCAAAACTTCTATGGCGAACGATACAGATAGCATTTAATGTCAATCCACCAACATGCATTACATCGTTATTTGGGATGTGGCTCCATGGAGTAGACGTTGCTATAGCGAATCTCGGATTGGATGTTGTGCTTTACTATGGGCTATCTGGAATACCAGAAATGATATGATTTTTAATGGCAAGAACTTTAACAATTTTTTGCAGGTAATCTTTAGAGCAACATCTTGGATCCGTACATGGTCGTTACTCAGCCATGCGGAAGCCAGGGAGCATATGGTTATTGGGTGCAACCGATGGGAGATGGTCGCACAGGTTATCTTCAACCGGTTTGGATGGCTTGCTAACAATAGGCTAGGTGTATAGGTATCATAGTCTATGTTCAGTTAAGCCGCATGTGGCAACTGTTATTTGCTTTTGTACTTTATTAGTGCTTAAGCGCTCTTGTGAACCAGGTTTCTTTGTTTTGACCTTACTTAATAAAATGGCTGCATGCATCGATTGATGTAGAGGCCGGGGGCTTCGTTCCTCCTTTTCAAAAAAAAGAGATATTGAGGAAACAATGTCACATTATTCCATTCACTTCTAGGCTGGTAGATTGCACCACAAGAGCGTACTTGGAGAGTGGTCCTTTTCTTTGCTCTCCTCATTCCTTCCGTTTGCTCCCTTTCTACTCCTCCGGATCCCCTTCTGGCAGCACCTCCCCAGCATGTCGGCATCGAGTAGGGTGTGGGGCCCATTCCAATCTGTAATCTAGGTGTACCTAGTTTCGTGTTTTTATTCATGGCAGTTTTTGTGGGTAAGCGCATCGATCTGAGGGAACCGGCGAGCCCTGTTTGTTGACCATATTGGTGTGGAACTCATCGTCATCTTTGATGGTGTTTCCTTTTCGATGTGTTTCGAATCCCCCCTGTATAATAACCTCATAGTTGTTGTGATGCCTGCATCTCTGCTCTGATTCCTTTGAAGACCTATATAATCCATTACCTCACCTATGTCATTTCGGTGATATCTCATATCTTTGATATACTTTCAATGTGTGCAGCAGACTTGCAGCACAACTATGTTCTGGCATGATTGAAGTGCACCTACTCGATATTAAAACTTGAGATATTCACATACTAGTGATATGATCTTAATTTAGGGTTTATGTGTAGCCCATATATCCACCAGCCTTAACTTTGTTTAGATTTGGCCCTCCACTATAAAGAAGGCCCTCTACTACCGTTGTAGCCGTCTATCTTAGGCCTCATACATGTCTTAACTCTTCATGTCTAGACATAGTTGAGAATCCAAAGAGAACATGACAAGTTGAGATTAGTCAGACCTGTGCCGCATAAATATTGGGAACGAGAGGATCAAGAAAAACCTCCCCTCCACTAGTTAATGGATCAATGCTAATCGAAGACTTTGCCCATGTTGATCACAGAAGTCAACAGGTTGTCCAAACAGAAACCATAATGTGGCGAAGCCTGATGAGGGGTAGACTCATGGAGAGGGAGACTATGTTTCTCACATATTGTAGTTCCATGATTTCACCACCTTTTTTGATGTTAATAGCAGGAGTTCTGCCTTTGCATTATAGGGGAAAAAGAAGTGTTACAGAATACATTCATGGCCATAGGAAAATGACCGGAAAACTCACTAAACTCACTAACAAGCCAACAAGGCCGGAAAGGAGAACAAACTCAAGTCAACTAGCTACTGAAACAGCAGGAACCAGCCCCCGCCTTACACCCCCACAGCAGGTGCCCTCCTCGTAGCCATAGTAAACATCTTGACCTCATCCGTAATCAACGCGAAAAGTGTCGTTGAGTCCATCTCCTTGTGCTCGAACACCCTCCTGTTCCTCTCCTTCCAAACATTCCATACGATGTAAGCAGACCATGTTGTGTCGTCCTTGTTTCGCTCCTTTGATCCCTTACCATAGCCAGTTCCTTCCCACCACACAGGAATGCTGGTCGCCGTTGTGGCAACACTGCACAGTCCATTTGTTGAGCGATGTACCGGTCCTAGATCTCCTTGGCATAGGGGCATTTCAAGGCAATATGATCTGCCGTTTCAACCTCCTGGCCATAGAGGCGACACTGCTCATTATTCGGCCATCCCCGCGCCTACAATCGATTCGCCGTCCAATTCCGATTTTGCAACAGGAGCCACAAATAGAATCTCACTTTGCCTTCCATCTTGCCCCTCCAGATCCTCTCTAACTAGGGTTTCACAATCCGGGCCACAAACTGTGCCTCATAAGCGGAGGCAGCAGAATACGCCCCATTTGCCGTCAGACACCACACAATTGTGTCCTTCATCTATGCCAGTACCACTAGCTGCACCTTCTCCCAAATCTGAACGAATTGAACCAACTGCCCCTCGTGACCATTATTTGCGGTCCCTGCATCCATCTACCATTGTGCAGCCCCTCCCGAACAAAAAGCCTCTTATATCTAGCCAGCTTGTACACATCAGGAGCTACCACCGAAAGCGTCGCGCCGTTTAGTCATATGTCCGTCCAGAAAGTAGCAGTGTTTCCATCCCCTAACTAGATATTGGTGCAGCTCGAGAAAATCTATTTATCCAGAGCATCGCAAGGTGTCTCCGATCCCTCCCATGGCTGATCTTTTTCCTCCCATCGAAACCACTCCCACCGCAGCCTCAAAGCTCGACTAAAGCACTCTATGTTCTTCACCCCAAGTCCACCGTAACGCTTGGGGGAGCAGACTTGCTTCCAATTGACCAAACTCTTCCCCCCAATGTACCCATCATCAGCCTCCCACAGAAAATTCTTTCTCAACTTATACACTTTCTTGATCGGCCACCTATCCGGCAGGAAAGCCGTTAGGAAATAGGTAGCCGTGCCTGTGACCACGGTGTTGATATACACCAGCCTTCCCATACGGTTCATCATCCGACCCTTCCTTGTAGATAACTTGCCGGCAATTTTATCAAGCATTGGCTGCACCTCCACCCTCCTTGGCTTTCGCACCCCAAGAGGCAGCTCGAGGTATTGACATGGGAGAGCACCATGCACTCCACCAAAATCAGCAAGCAAGGGTTGCATATCAATGTCCACACAAGCGATCGGGTAAGCCACAGATTTGCTCACGTTCGTCCTTAAGCCAGAAGCGTTGCCAAACAACGAGAGGATGGCCTGGAGAGCAATGAAATCCTCCCTCACCGGGTTAATGAACAGTGCCGCATCATCGGCATAGAAACTGGACCGGAAGCATGCAACCCTCGGTCGTAGGCGTGAAAGAATGTTCCGTTTCGTGGCCATTTGAAGCAATCTCTGCAACTGTTCCATGGCAAGGATAAACAACAGTGGCGAGAGGGGGTCCCTTGTCTTAGCCCTCTCCTATGCACAAAAGGTGCACCAGGCACACCGTTGAGCAGCACTCGCGATGATGAGGACGACAAAATGAGGGAGAGCATATCACACCATCTCTGCCCAAAACCCATTGCCGCCATCACCTCCAGCAAAAAGCCCCAATCCACTGTGTCAAACGCCTTCGCTATATCCAACTTCAGGAAAATCAACGGAGACTTGGCGGAGTGCACAGCCTTGATCACATTCCGAACATATAGAAAATTATCTTGGATGGATCTACCCTGGACGAAGTCACTCTGATTGTGCATGAAAAGATTGTGGATCACTGGTGCCAATCTGGACGCGAGCATCTTACTCACCATCTTGGGGATGCTGTGTATCAAGCTCACCGGTCTAAAGTTAGACACCACCACTGCCCCTTCTCTCTTGGGCAGTAACACCACATTAGCCGTGTTCAGAAGCTTCCAGTTCTGATCTCTCAGATTATGCACACAGTTGACCGTAGCTAAAAGATCCCCCTTGATAGTTGACCAGCAGTGCTTGAACAAAGCCTCCGTAAAGCCATCCGGACCTGGCGCTTTCTCCCCATGTGAGTCATTGATCGCAGCCTGCAACTCTTGCTCAGTGAATCCCCCTTCCAGGTTTTCTAGATCTCCTCGCGCAGTCCCAAGCTTTCCCAATTCAGCCTAGCAGATCGTTGGAAGGGAGTGCCCATGATCTGTTTAAATTTGTCAAGCAACAAGCCCGCCTTGCTCGCATGATCAGAAACTGGCCCGTCCCTCCCATTCAACTGCGGAATAAAGTTCTTACGCCTTCGCGCACTCGCTCTTAAGTGGAAGAAACGAGTGCTTGCGTCCCCTTCCTTAATCTCCGTCAGCCTAGATTTCTGTCTCCATCTCGCTCGGTCCACTGCCGCAAAACCCAACAGCTTTGCCTTGAGGAGTGCACGCAACCTCCTCTCTTCCTCTGTAAGCTGTCTCTCCTCCTACGCCAGGTCAAGCATAAAAATTACCTCATTGGCCACGCCTGACAGGAATACCATGGACCGCTTATTATGCTTGTTCCATTCCTTTAGGGCCTGGGCAGTCCTCGACAATTTGGTGTGCAGTATCCTGACCGGATCTCTAGATTTGACCTCCTTAGTCCACGCACGTGTCACAATGCTATCAAACTCTGGGCATCTTAGCCAATGATTCTCAAAACGGAACACCTTGCGGAACGAATTATCCATCCTCCTGAGGACCATAGGGCAGTGATCTGAGATATTGGTGGAAGCTGGTGACAATTGGAAATGTGGAAATGCAACCTCCCACTCGCTGGTGACCAACACCCTGTCAATCTTTGTGAGCGTGACATTTTCTCTTTCATTAGACCATGTATATCTCCTTCCAATCGGCGGGAAATCAATCAACTCTAGGTCCTCAATCATGGTCCTGAATCCGCCCATCATCCTCAGATTAATGTTGTTGTTGCTCTTCTCGCTAGCTCTGCAAATCATATTGAAATCACCCAACACCATCCATCTCGGCAGCATATGTTGCTTGATCCGCCGTATCTCCTCAATGAAAAGCACCTTGTCCCCCTCAGCCTGCGGCCCATACACCCCTGTAATTGACTAGCACACCCCATCAGCTCTGCTTTGGATGGTACCCGAAACCGAGTACTCTCCCACCGCCCCCAACTCCTCCGAGATCTCGTGCCCGTCCGTGCAGGCAATAAGGATGCCACCTCTAGACCGCTGAGCCGGCAGAGCCAGGAAGCTCTCAGCAAATTTCGGCCCCAATGTCTCCACCACCAAACTCCTGGTCATAAAACAAATTGGGCCAACTCCACTCTAGCGATCACCCACTGAACAAAGAACCATAGACTAACACCCCCCCCCCATACACACACAACAGAGCTGGCTATCACAACACAAACGAGGAGCACACTCCCACCCATCTCCGCCCGCCAGATACAGATGAACAACAACATAGGAAACTACAGCAAACACACACCCCAATCTGAATAATAGCAAATGAAAAGTCTGGAGGTTGTGGATTTGAATGGTGCATATTGGATGCACAAAAAGTCTGAAGTTGAAACAACAACAACAACAAAGCCTTTAGTCCCAAACAAGTTGGGGTAGGCTAGAGGTGAAACCCATAAGATCCCGCGACCAACTCATGGTTCTGGCACATGGATAGCAAGCTTCCACGCACCCCTGTCCATGGCTAGTTCTTTGGTGATGCTCCAGTCCTTCAGATCTCTCTTTACAGACTCTTCTCATGTCAAGTTCGGTCTACCCCGGCCTCTTTTGACATTATCAGCATGCTTAAGCCGTCCACTGTGCACTGGGGCTTCTGGAGGCCTGCGCTGAATATGCCCAAACCATCTCAGACGATGTTGGACAAGCTTCTCTTCAATTGGCGCTACCCCAACTTTATCCCGTATATCATCATTCCGGATGCGGTCCTTCCTTGTGTGACCACACATCCATCTCAACATGCGCATCTCCGCCACACCTAACTGTTGCACATGTCGCCTTTTAGTCGGCCAACACTCAGCGCCATACAACATTGCGGGTCGAACTGCCGTCCTATAGAACTTGCCTTTTAGCTTTTGTGGCACCCTCTTGTCACAAAGAATGCCAGAAGCTTGGCGCCACTTCATCCATCCGGCTTTAATTCGATGGTTCACATCTTCATCGATATCCCCATCCTTCTGCAACATTGACCCCAAATATCGAAAGGTGTCCTTCTGAGGCACCACTTGCCCATCAAGGCTAACATCCTCCCCCTCCTCGTTCCTAGTAGTACTGAAAGCGCACCTCATGTACTCGGTTTTAGTCCTACTAAGTCTAAAACCTTTCGATTCCAAGGTTTGCCTCCACAACTCCAACTTCCTGTTAACCCCCGTCCGGCTCTCATCGACTAGCACCACATCGTCCGCAAAGAGCATACACCATGGGATATCTCCTTGTATATCCCTTGTGACCTCATCCATCACCAAGGCAAAAAGGTAAGGGCTCAAAGCTGACCCTTGATGCAGTCCTATCTTAATTGGGAAGTCGTTAGTGTCGCCCTCACTTGTTCGAACACTTGTCACAACATTATCATACATGTCCTTGATGAGGGTAATGTACTTTGTTGGGACTTTGTGTTTCTCCAAGGCCCACCACATAACATTCCGCGGAATCTTATCATAGGCCTTCTCCAAGTCAATGAACACCATATGCAGGTCCTTCTTTTGTTCCCTATATCTCTCCATAAGTTGTCGTACCAAGAAAATGGCTTCCATGGTCGATCTCCCAGGCATGAAACCAAACTGATTTTTGGTCACGCTTGTCAATCTTCTTACACGGTGCTCAATGACTCTCTCCCATAGCTTCATTGTATGGCTCATCAGCTTAATTCCACGGTAATTAGTACAACTCTGAACATTCCCCTTGTTCTTGAAGATTGGTACTAATATACTCCGTCTCCATTCTTCTGGCATCTTGTTTGCCCGAAAAATGAGGTTGAAAAGTTTGGTTAGCCATACTATCGCTATGTCCCCGAGGCCTCTCCACACCTCAATGGGGATACAATCGGGGCCCATCGCCTTACCTCCTTTCATCCTCTTTAAAGCCTCCTTGACCTCCGACTCCTGGATTCGCCTCACAAAACGCCTGCTAGTATCATCAAAGGAGTCATCCAGATCAATGGTAGAGCTCTCACTCTCCCCATTGAACAACTTGTCAAAGTACTCCCGCCATCTATGCTTAATCTCCTCGTTCTTCACCAGGAGTTGATCTGCTTCGTCCTTGATGCACTTGATTTGGTCAACATCCCTCGTCTTCCTCTCTCGGCTCTTGGCCATCTTATAGATGTCCCTTTCGCCTTCCTTCGTGTCTAACCTTTGGTAGAGGTCCTCATACGCCCGACCCCTTGCTTCACTCACAGCTCGCTTTGCGGCCTTCTTTGCCATCTGGTACTTCTCTATGTTGTCTGCATTCCTATCCAGATATAGGCGTCTGAAACAATCTTTCTTCTCCTTGATTGCCTTCTGGACAACATCATTCCACCACCAGGTATCTTTAGCTTCTCTTCTACTTCCCCTGGACACTCCAAACTCCTCTGAGGCCACCTTACGAATGCAAGTCGCCATCTTCATCCACATGTTGTCTGCATCACCTCCTTCCTCCCAAGGGCCCTCCTTAATGACCCTCTCCTTGAAAACCTGAGCTACCTCCCCCTTGAGCTTCCACCACTTCGTTCTAGCGACTTTGGCACGCTTGTCCCGCTGGACACGAATCCAAAAACGGAGGTCAGCAACCACAAGCTTATGCTGGGGGACAACACTCTCTCCAGGTATCACCTTACAGTCTAGGCATGCACGCCTGTCTTCTCTTCTCAAGAGGATGAAATCAATCTGGCTAGAGTGTTGCCCACTACTGTAAGTCACTAGATGTGATTCTCTCTTCTTAAAGAAGGTGTTAGCTACGATCATGTCATAGGCTAACGCAAAGCTTAAGACATCTTCTCCTTCTTGATTCCTGATGCCATAGCCAAATCCCCCATGCACCCCTTCAAAACATGTGTTAGCTGTGCCCACGTGGCCATTGAGGTCTCCTCCTATGAAGAGCCTCTCGCTGATCGGTACACTCCTAACCAAGTCCTCCAGGCCTTCCCAGAACTCCCTCTTGGTGTTCTCATTGTGGCCTACTTGTGGGGCATAAGCGCTGATAACGTTGAGGACTAAGTCCCCAACTACCAGCTTGACCAGGATAATCCGGTCCCCACGTCTCTTGACATCTACCACTCCATCCTTGAGGCTCTTGCTGATCAATATGCCTACTCCATTTCTGTTTGCAACCGTCCCCGTGTACCACAACTTGAAGCCGGTACCCTCCACCTCCTTCGCCTTCTGTCCCCTCCATTTGGTCTCTTGGACGCAAAGGATACCAATGCCTCTCCTCACTGCTGAATCAACTACCTCCCGAAGCTTACCTGTCAGAGACCCTACGTTCCAGCTACCTAATCGAATCCTCCTAGGCTCGGCTAGCTTCCTTACCCTTCGCACTCGTCGAGTCAAATGCGAAGACCCTCGCTCATTTTCCACTACACCCGGGCGCCGATGTAGTGCGCCACTAAGGATGCGACGACCCGATCCTCGCTCACTTGCGACCGTATCCAGATCACGATACGGCGCGCCACCTGGGGGGTGACGGCCCGGCCCTTGCCCATTTTCCACCACACCCGGGTTCCGATGTGGCGCGTCGCTGAGAGGGTTACGCCCCAACGAAAATCATTAAATGTATGGAATAAGTTAAAATAAGTTAAAAAATGAAATGTCTTTGTAACAGATGGGTTTTCGTCCAAAACCTTGATACTTCGAAGGAGATGGTCCAGTTTGTATACGAAATGCATTTAGTTTTTGTCGTAACCCTCTTAACTTTTTAGCACAAACTATGTGGGTGAAATGATGATACAATGCCAAGTTTCAAGCTTTTCAGAGTTCATTTGTAGGGTTTTTCAATTTCAGGGTCATGTAGCTTAAAAAATCATTAAATGTATGGAAAATAGCAAATGAAGTTAGAAAGGGTTAACTCTGGCTTGGTTAACCTTAGTTGTGACTCTGGCTGGGATGGTGCTAGCAGATGTAGTCGATGGTATGATTGGATGGACACCAACCCGGACTAAAGGGGTTTTGAAATTTTCGAACTCTACCCCCCCCACACACACACACCGGTGGACCGCCTTTTTTAGTTTTGTAGAAAATAAACAAAAATGATAAAATCTTAAAAAAAATAAAATCCTTTGAGATGTACTCCCTCCGTTCCTAAATATAAGTCTTTTTAGATGTTTCATTAGGGAACGACATACAGATGTATATAAAACATACTTTAGAATGTAGATACACTTATTCTGCTCCGTATATGGTCTCTTAGTGAAATCTTTAGAAAGACTTATATTTAGGAATGGAGGGAGCAGTTAGATTTTAGTGTCTGGTTGGTATAGAAAATTTGAAATATGAATTTTGACCGTTTTTGCAAAAAACACGAAAAAAATGTAAAACGGACATATTTTTTTGCATACGACGTCGAAAAAAAGTTTAATATATAAAAAAACTAGAGAAAAATTGGGACTCAATTTCACCTGGTTACCCGGTGAAGTTTTCTCAGATTCTCAAAATTCCAAAAGTAAAAAAAGAAGTTATTTCAAAAAGAAGATTTTTTCGGAAAAATCAAAAAAATATTTTTTTAAATATTTTTATTTAAAAATAATTAAATGATATCATATTTGGATTCCTCATATTTTTCTAATAATAACGGATATATTATTTGTCAAATTTCGATTTACAGATTTAAAGATTTTAATTATGCCATATTAAATGAATAAATGGCAAAAAATGAATAAAATCGTATTATCACTTATTTTATTTTCATTGAAATTTAATATTATTATTACTTATTTTGTTTATTTTAATAATTGTTTGGAATTCAAAAAATTAAATCATGTGACATCAAGACCTAAGGGTTAATAGGATTGATAGCTTACTATTGTCAGGAAAACAACAAGTGCAGACTTGGAAACCAGGGTCAATAGAACCTGAAAGTTAAGCATGCTCAGGCTAGAACAGTGAGAGGATGGGTGACCGACCGGAAAGTTAGACGATTTGAAATGAATGTTCCATGCTGGAACAATGATTACACATGATTAGAGATTAAATTATCAAATAATTCGAAGATTTGAAAAAATAAAAAAATATAAAAAAATCGAAAAAAAAATGTTAGTCTAGGTTGGTAACACCAACCGGAACTAAAGGTCCTCCAACCCCAACGTGCCACGTGGAGGGTATTTAGTCCCGGTCCGTGTTGAACCGAGACTAGGGGAGAGGAGGGGGCTTTAATCCCTACCCTTTAGTGTCGGTTGCAAAACCAAGACTAAAGGCCCTTACGAACCGGGACTAAAAACCCGTTTTCTAGTAGTGATACATCCTCCTTGGAGGCGTTCCTTCCGTTAAAAACCCGTTTTCTAGTAGTGATACATCCTCCTTGGAGGCGTTCCTTCCGTTTGCCAAGCCTCTTGCATGTCTAGAGTATACATTGGGTAGCAGCGGGACAAAGTTGGTTGCTGATTGAGAGCGGTCCTTCACATTGCGAGGGAGCGTGTGAGTGCTGTGTGGAAATTACCTGTTCATAGATAGAAACAAGTGACTTTTTCGTGCATCACTTGCACAACATCCTACAAAGGAGTTCCGATAACCTAGATGGGGCATTCATTTTCGTAGGCATGGCCATGCTAGTTTACCCTTGAAATAAATTGGATTACCAAGTATAGGACTTGAACCTAGTTTCTAAACCTTCTTTCCTACCACAACACCATAGGCAACAGCATCAGCATTAGTAAAAGAAAAGCAAAAATCAACAAAATTTCAGAGTAAACAAGGCACAGGATCAAGCAGCTCAAAACTACAAGCAGAACCAAAGCCACCACCGAAATCAGAGGTGAAAGCTATGCCATCTCATCTCATGTAAAAAAGAAAGCTTTTACATATGAAGAAAACTAAAAGACAAGTAGGGCAAGGCAAAATGTGATGAGTCAGTAATTCACTTAGAACATCGGTCATTAGATAAGTGCCGAGTATTGGACTTGAAACCAGTGGGTATGTTCGATCACAACAAACCTGTAATAAACCCTGGAATTGCATCGTCGTGCAGTTTCTGACCCTTTTTTCCTACCACAACTCTGTAGGCAGCAGCATCAGCATCCGCATGAAGATAAAGAAAAGCGAAAAGCGACAGAATTTCAGAGGCAACAACGCATAAGATCAAGCAGCTCAAAACTATAAGCAGAACGAAGCCACCAGAGACCGGTGGCAAAAGCCATGCCATCTCATGTAAAAAAGAAAGCTTTTACATTTGAACAATCCTCTTCTGAACAGCAGCAGTACACGGCAAACCCGGCCAAGCATATGCGTGTGCTAGAGAAGGGCCTGCCACCGCTGTGGCTTTGACCACTACGAGCACAGCTGCTTGCCCATTCTTTGCCTTGCTTACTTACTTGCCTTATACCCATCCATATTTACATCCCACTAACAAGTATAACAAACAACAGCATGCCTGAGGCAAGGGGGGTTCTGCCTTGTGCTTCGCCACCCGCCCGGACGGCTGTAGTAAACTGGAAAAAAAAAAGAAAACCGAGAGGCGCCTTGTCCTCTATCTTGGAAAATCTCTATTTCGAATCGTCTGGTTATCCGCGGGTTCTCTTCTGTCATAGTAGGCTCCAAAGCAGGGTATATATGAGGGGTACCAGGACCCATTGACAGGAGAGCCTCCGGCTAGCATTAGCTGCAGAGTCTAGGTCAATGGGACAAGATAGTTAGTGAAAGCCAGGACATGATTTCTTCGGAGAAATAAATGCTACATGAGGTAGACATGCAAAAAACGATAGACTGCTTGATCGACCAGAAAATATAGGACAGTGGCATCTTAACAGAATTATCAATAGCTGGATACAAATACCCATCCATAGCTATCCAAGAAAAATACCCATTACTAAAAATACAAACCATAAATAGCATAATAGGTCAAACAGATTTCAAAATGCGCACGAGACATTCAGATGGAAAGCCAAAATCCAGAAACGAATTTTTCAATTTGACTGTTATCTTTGCTGTGGGTTATCATGAAATAATTAAATTCATCTCAATAAACGCACGGGGAATAAATCAACAGAAATAAAGCATTGGAAAAAAATTGATCCAACTTATCAGTTGGGCACTAAGATCAATACTGGTAAGGTGAAAACCAAATGAAGTGGATTTATTGTATTATCCACAGGAGCAGAAAATATGACTAGAACTACTGAAACTTGCATGAAGCGTCAAAATCCTCCTCCAAGTATGTATCGGCCAAATAGTTACCCCTTTGGACAATGTTTTACTTCCTTTGTATGTATTTTACAATGATTTTTTTGGAAATAACAATCACTGATAATTATGGGAAAATAAAGAGGGGGAAATAACTCACATGAATGCGGTGAAGGGGCCACAGACATTTCAGCAGAAGGACCGGTTCCTGTTGCACGCTCACTTGGAGGGTGTGCAGAAACAGTGGGCAAAGGCGGCTCCGGAAGAACTGGAGGGGACGGAACTGGAGATCTACTGTGCATATTAGGATCACGTGGAGGATGACGAACAGAAGAAGGTGATAATGGATGAGGTGGAGAAGCGGGAGGATGAGTAGAACGGTGATCATTGGCTACAGGCTCGGCAGCTGGCGTCACAGGAACCCTATTCTTTGCCTTGTTGCCATATGGACACCCAGATGGAGGTGGAGCAACATTTCCGGTTTTATGTATCGGGACAGGAGCAGGAGCCAAATGCCTGCTACTGTCATGACCATGGTGATGGTGATGATGGCCGTGATGACCATGATGTTGCATTGGTGCTTGACTAGGTGCATCAGAACTGCCCCTGCTATGTAAAGAACGATTAAGATAGGAGGAAAGGCTTATCTGCTTTACTCTGCCAAACACGGTGTGATTCAGACCAAGGTTCCCTTTAGACGAATTAGTAATTGTTTGCGCCAACTGCTTCATCCTTGGTACAGATGGCTGGTGATTCCCAACAACACGAACAATGTAGGCCTCAACAATAGTTGGAGGAAGAACTGTTGACCCTTGCAAATTTCCCAATTTGATATAAAGATTCTGCAATGCACAATATCACAATTCAATTGAGGAAGAAAAGGCAGGGCAATGTAAGCTACCGCCACACACTAACTTTTTGCACAATAAAATTTCTGATATCAATTGATGTATCAGGCTCCCAGCTCTGTTCTTTTTTCCAGATTCTGTCTAGTAGAGTGGAACAAGAGAATGGGAGTAATGCATTCGAAGATTAGACAATGAGATAACTTGTGTTAGGATCGGAAACAGAGACTTGCTATCATGTATTTTTTAGAACACTATGATACAAAACTAAGCATAATAACCAGTTTTCAATCCACGTCATGTTTGCTAAATACTTTGGGATGATAATTATATGACACAACCCTATAGTTCTACTGCATGAAAGCACTCTCATACTCATGCGACTACATTTGCATGCATGCCCTGCAAAGTAAAATGAGCAAAACATACCAATGTTCTTACATAATCCCAGAAATCAAAAACAGAATGCAAGATATCACACATCTAAAATGTTGTATGTGTGGATTGTATTACATATAGATGTAAATGCAAGAACTACATAAAGAAACAAGCAAATACCTAATCCTTCAGATATATAAATAAAACAATGATTGTGATGGACAAAGAAGGAATAGGACCAGAAGGAAGCACTAACCTCATTAGAATTGAGTAGTAGTCCTGTCTTCATTTGATCCTTTAATTCATCAGTTCTGTCTTGCACTTTGTAGATTGGGAAATTCAGAGTAAAATTAAAAGTTGCATGGAGTGTTTCAGGAGGAAAAGCGTGTTGCGGAGGAATTATTGTTATGCCTCCAGGGAATTTAAGCACTTCAAAGGATGAAGAATTCCCGAACAGGGACTTGGTCACGTGGAGTGTTGACTGTCGCACAACCAAGGACATAAAAGATGCCCTAATAATGCTCAGCCCCATTGATGATATAGTCAAGTTCTTTGGATAAGGCACAATGCTGAAGATGACATTTGTCCAGTTCGATCCAGCTAATGGATGTAGTAAATCCACAACCACCTATGTATGCATTCAAGCATCAGTCAACACTTGTGAAAGAACATATGAATAAAGCGAAATAAAAGATGTGGTGGGGCATACATTGGAGTTAGGGACGCCGACTTCCGCATAGATGTCCAACACGAGCTTAGACATGTTTCCTGTGAGCTCGGAAACATTCTTCTGCAGCCTAAAACTTGCCACTATATCACCTGGAGAAACATAGTTTCATCAGACACATGATACATCAATACGTGGTGTACTCTTATACAAGAAAAAAAAGAACGGTGATCGATGCAAGTGCCTAAACAAAATTGGAAAAATAGAAAACCGCAAAGCTCCAATAGTGATACTTTAGTAGTTGAGATGCTCACAGTTCTTGCTTTAGACTGTTGGAAAGGATTCATATATTGTTTCGGAACAGATCGCGCCTAAAATTCATGTACAGTGGTGTACGGTTTGGGAATACATATCACACCTAAAACTCATGGACGGTAATCTATTACTCACTGCTCAATCCTTTATCACAGCTGTTGCAACAACATGAAACAGGAAGTGACAGCAACCCCATCCATCACTTTAGCAGCTCAAGTAGCTTTCACCGCAGATAATTCTACACACAGATGAAAAATCAACTATGTCGGCTAACAACGGCGCAAAATCATGCCGACTAGCGCGCAATATCTAAACAGAACACATCACTGGCATCAAACCGAATCAGTCACTTGTTTTTTGGGACGGCGACCAGACCAATCCATACCGAGGGCAAGGCAATTTCACAGCAGCATTGCTCTTTATTATGAACCTACTACTAAATTTCCAAAAGTAGCGCGCCGACAGACGCCTAAGCAGCGCGGATCAAGCAAGCGGCCGCATGCGACTAAAATTAGCAGGTGAGGCTGACAGGTGACACTGGTAGCAGACCACTCTCCCCGCGGCGGATCGATTCAAAAATTCCCACCGACAGCGGTCTGTACGACCAGATCCAGAGACGCGCGGGGCCGTACGGGGCCAGGCGCGGAAACCCGAGGCGAGATCTGGCAATGCGGCTGGATCCGGAGGGAGTGACGGTGACTGACTCACCTGTGAAGAGATCCGGCGCGTCGGCGTGGCCCCTCCCGCCGCGGCCGGCGAAGGGCGGCAGCCAGAAGAGTGCGGAGAGCAGCACCGCGGCGCCCAGCAGGAGCGCCGCCACGCATTGTAGCCGCACGAACCCTCCGCCTCCGCAGCCGCAGCAGCGGTCGCTAGCTTCGGCGCCGCCTCCGCCCGCGCCCCCGTCGGGCGGGCGCTGGCGCTGGTCCCCGGCGTCCTTCCCCATGCGCCCGGGCCGCGATCTCACGCATCCCCGCCGCACGCCGCCCTCGCCGAGGAGAGGAGGGACATTGCGTGCCTGCCGGGTGCCTCGGGGGTTGGATGCTGCTGCTGCTAGGTGGTGGTCGGGGCCCCCTGCTCCGCGGCCGCCGTCGCTGGGTTGCTTAAGGGGGAGGCGATGGGGCGCGGTGGGCGAGGAAGGTGGGGGAAAGTGAGAGGTAAACCGCAGCGGGGCGGGGTGAATCGGAGGAGGAGGGGAGCGGCGGTTGGGGAGGGGGGCGAGCGACTTTACTCGCTCTCGCTGGTGGGCGACCGAACGGTGCTACAGTCGGAGCAGTACTGCCGGGGTAGCTTAGTGGGTCGTGACTAGTGGGCAGAGAGAGGGCGATGGGATGGGATCGGATGGGATCGGATCGGATCGGATTATCAACGTGCTTTGCGCCGGCGTTTCCAGTATGCGCTTTGGTGGTGCTTTTCTTCTGCGGTGGGCTTTTGTCACCCGGTTTTGGTTGGTTCCGTTTTGTTTCTTCTGGGTTTCCGCTGGGGATGGTTTGGAGAATTTGAATCCGTTTGTTATGTTTGTTCCCTCCTAACGAATACCGATCTATTCGTTCTTGATATGTCCCGTACGATTTCTGGAGATCATGTGTTCCCATATGCCTCCCACTCTTATTCCATGGAAGATTGGCCGGCTCAACCTCGTTATTTTGTCTCGGGTGCTTTCTGGCTCGGGGACTCTCACCATGTTTGTCTGGCTGTTTGTACTATCTTGGCAACATAGTTAGAGCCTTAGAGGCTACAAGTAAACACCGTAGAGGAGTGTGCCTTTTATAAGGGCCGGTGATGCTTACACCAAGGAATGTTGGTAAGTGCATTAGCTATCAATTCATTAATTTCGTGACCAAGCCTTGGGGACTACTTCGCATTTGAGACATAATTTCCTTTCTACAAAGAGGGTGCGTTCGCAGCCTATACGAAAACGGCAAAGACATGCTCAATGTTATAGCCACATATATTGTCTGAAATTTGTGGAAGCTATAAAATGCTCAAATCTTCTGCGACAACACCTCCCGGCCCTTGCAGTTGAAGATGGCCTCCAAGATTGAAATGGCATGACGTGCCCGTTTGCATTTACAAAAATAGCTTAATGTTGTCTTTCTTCTTTCTAGCTGTTGTTTTCTTTTTGGGTCCTTGCTTGGTTGCAAATCTTATGCCTGCATCACTTCACTCCAAGTTGAAATAAATATACTATCTAAGGGCATATCCAACGCCGACCCCCGAATTTTCTCTAGCAGCTACCTGTAGACCGCAGGGCGGGGGTGGGGGGCAGCCGGCGGATATACGCATACATTTCAACGATACACACATACATTTCAAACATCCTTTAAACAAATCGGACGAGTTGCGTGCAAACCGGATGATTTTCATACAAACTAGAGCACATTCTTTACATTTTCGACAATTTTCAATTAAAATAAGGGGGTGGACCTAAACCTAGACTACGGTGGTATCTTTCATCCAAATCCTTGTTGTTATTACCTTCCGGTGACCGCGTCCTCCATCCATCGCCTCCATGAGCGGCGGTGACAAGACCCATGAATGTGAAGATGCGGTCTCCGGTGAGGTGAGGTGAATCGAAGAGCACGGGCTGCTGGTGGGAGGGGAGAGGGGAGCGGCTTTACTCGATAGTGGACGAGCCAACAGTACGGTACTACTCTGGTGTGTTGTGGGTCAGCTTAATGGGGTGTGACTAGTGGGCAAAGTGGTCGGATGGGATTTTCGTTTGCTTTTGTGTCGACATGAGTGCGGGCTAATTGTTTTGTTTGCTTTTTTTGGTGCTTTTATTCTGTGGTGGGCTTTGTCCGCTAGGTTGTTGGTTTGTTCCGTTTTGTTTCATCTACCTCGTCTGGTTTTTTTATTACGGGTGGTTTGGAGAATTTGAATTCCGAATGGGGGCAAAGGTGTAGGGGGGTAGGAAGGAGTATCTCGTGTCCGATGGGTTTGTGGTCACTAAGGGTTGTGAGGGGTGGATGATATGTTAGGTGGCATGTGGTTGTGGACTTAACGTGCATGCCACTGTTCTTGCATTCAGTGGTAGCACCACAATATTTAGACAAAGAAGAAATGTGGTTTTGTCTAGCACGAGAATAACAGTATTTCCCTCTGGAGTACATTAATGTCGCCCTTGCCTTCCCTCCTAACAATACTGGCCTGATTCTTCTTACTGTGTCTGATATGATTTTTTTGATAGTATTTGTTTCCATGTGCCTTCCATTCTTATCGCATAACAAATTGCGTCGACCCAGCCCCATTATTTATCTTCAATGCTCTCTGGCTTGGGAGCCTCGCCCCCCTGTTGTGTTTGTTTGGCTGCTAGTACTATCATGATAACATAGTTAGAGACTGATGCCATAGAGAGGAATGTGTCTTTTATAAGGGTTGATCATGCTCACATCAAGGAAGGTTGGTGGTGCATTAGCTATACATCCATTCATTTTGTGACCAAGTCTTGGAGCCTGGATCGTGCTCGGGCCTTAACTTTTCTTTCTATGGAGAGGTTTGACTACACATGTGTGCTCCACTCCATTGTCTAGGATCATCCTATCCTTTACATTCAACACCGATTTGTCGAGATGATGGGAGAGGGTGCCTCGGAGTCAACGAAATAGACAGAGGCATGCTCAATTATAGGCTCGTACACACTGTCTGGAATTTGTGGAAGGAGCAAAATCCCCGAATCTCAAGTTACAA
Organism: Hordeum marinum; assembly: GCA_022496015.1. Taxonomy (NCBI): domain Eukaryota; kingdom Viridiplantae; phylum Streptophyta; class Magnoliopsida; order Poales; family Poaceae; genus Hordeum; species Hordeum marinum. The sequence continues at coordinate 509,832,157 of CM039674.1, read as the reverse complement.
CACATGCTGCCCCTCGCAATTGTAGATAGAATTTAGGATTGAGAATGACATGGCATGCATGTTTTCATTAATACAATAGCTTATTGATATTTTCTTCTTTGTAGATGATTTTTTCTTTTTGGCCCCTTTAGGTTCCAAACCTTATCCCTACATCAATTAGCTTAAATTTGAAATCAATATATTATTTAACAAAATGCAAATGGTTTCGGCATATAAATATACAAATGGTTTCAATAAGATATGTCAATTTGAAATCAATATATAATCTAACAAAACACAAGTGGTTCCAAAATACAAAATCTCAACGACACGGTGCTTTAGTTCAAATGGTTTATGCATCCAAGGAAAACGTGTGTCTTGTTGCATTTTCTCAACTTCACTACACAATTGCATGTTATATCTCATCTCCATGTCGGACGTCTTCAAGAGCCAACACTCAAACACTTATGGCACGTTCGAGGATGCCAAGATCAAGGACATGAGTACTTAGTTGCAAACACGGGTGATACGTCTCCAACATATATATATAATTTTGATTGTTTCATGCTATTACATTATCAATCTTATATAATTTATATGTCATTTTATATACTTTTGATGGACTAACCTATTAACTTAGTGCCCAATGTGAGTTCTTGTGTTCAGCATATTTAGGGTTTTTCAGAAAATCCATACCAAACGGAGTCCAAATACGACGAAACTTTTTGTGGGCTAGAAGACACCCTTGTCGTTGTTTTGTCACAGCAGATGTCCGGGTGAACGGACTTAGGTTCGAGGCCATCGCTAACGGGATGGACTCAAAGGGGTTAGTCGAGACGAAAGACACGGATTTACCCAGGTTCGGCCCCTCAAATCGAGGTAATAGCCTACGTCCTGCTTGTGTTTGTATTGCTTGTGTATCAATTACAAGGGAGCTAAAGCTTGACCTAGTTCTTGATCACATGTCCGCTAAGTCGCCCCGGGTCTGCCTTTATATAAGAGGTCAGGATCACCGGGTCGTTACAATTGCTAACCGAGTCTCTCTCTATCTTCTTATCCAAGCCATCTGTGAGTCGGCTTGCACGCCCGGGTCTTCTCCGTCCGGGCCGTTGTACGGCCCACACCTTGAGTCACCTATCTTCCTGGGCCGCTAGTCTATCGGCTCACCTTTGGGCCGCCTCACGAGCCAGCAACATGACCCGGAGCCTCCGGGGCGGGTCATATCATGGGGTCATATCCTCAACATTAGGCCCCAGGTTGATTTGAGCTTGCTCACTTCATCCTTCTCTTCCATTTTTGGCGAGTCACCCGGATATGACCCGGCGTGACGCCATGAGATCTGCTGACGTATCACCGAATCTTTCACTAACTGTCATCCCAAGAATCGAGGCGTCCGCCTCGGTCAAACGGTGTCATCGCCTGGATTTTCGCGCCTTCCTTAACTCCTTTTTAAATATTACCCGTGCGGGTCGGAGTTTCCCATCCTTCCGCTCGTGCCTCTTCTTCTTCGTCTTCTTCCTGTCGCCGCCCCAGCGTCTTCGAGCTTTTCTCCGGCGCCGTCCGTACGTCGTCCCCAACTTGGCCGCTGCATCACCCTGAACGTACCAGAGATTCGTCTGCCTCCGCCGTGCCATCTCCGGTGAGTTCTCCTGCTCCTTAGATTGCCGCTACCGTAGTAGGGTTTTCACCGGGGGCTCCGCTGCCGCCGCTCGGGCTCCGGCACCGCCATCGTGAGTGTATCTCGACGCCGCTAACGCCTTTAGAATGCGCTCTTGCTTCGCCGCCGCGCGCGGGCCGGCCGCGCGTAATGCGCGGACCACGATGGCTCCAGTCCATTTCCTTTTATTCCGCTGTACATCGCTAGGTCAGGATAAAATTTATTTTCTCTGGTTTTGTAGATACGTAGACATAGTAATATTTTGCGGAATCTGTTTTTTAGGACTTAGCCAGTTTTCAATCTTCCTTCCCCTGGATGAGTCGCTAAGCCTCGTCCGGCTCTTGTCACCCGGACAGAAGCATGATATCATAGAGTCCTTAAAATTGTAAGCCGCCGCAGATTCCTGCTTGTTCTTGATTTGCCATCTTTATCTCCTTTGTATAGTAGTTAAGCCATCGTCATGTCTCGTGCGTCCAACTCATGCAACTGGGTTGGCTCCTGCATCACGGAAGAATATTTACCAGATTTTGTCGAAGCGGGCACTCTCCATCCCAAAGAGGTTCTTCACTGGCGGGTTCCGGGTAATGAGACCCGGCCTGCACCCAAAAAGGAGAAGTAGTCGTTCTCACCGACCACATTGAGCGAGGGTTCATGCCGCCTGGCTCTAAATTTTTCCGGGATGTTCTTCATTTGTATAAGCTGCACCCTCAAGACTTGGCCCCCAACTCTGTTTCAAATATATGCAACTTCCAAGTGCTCTGCGAGGCTTATCTGCAGTCCAGGCCGTCTGTGGGGTTCTTTCGGGAGTTCTTTTATGCCAACCGCCAAACCGAGATGAAGGGCGGTCAAAGTCTGGAGCTTGGAGGGATCTCTATTCAGCGCCGTAGAGACATCATTTTTCCGGCTACGCAAATGCCGAGTCACCCAAAGGACTGGAATAAAACCTGGTTCTACTGCAAGGATACCTCTCCTGAGGGTGAACGCCCCTTGCCGGGCTATCGTCCTTCCCGACTCAAGACAGATTCAGAGCTTCCGGGCCGGGTCTCAGCCTCGGAGCATGCCAGATTTGAACCGTCTCATACCAAGCTCAAGGCGCTCATGGCCAATGGACTAACAGGAATAGACTTGATCCGCTGCTGGGTTTCTTGGCGGATCATGCCCTTAAGCCACAGGGGCCGGCTTATGTGTGAATACGAAGGCAAGTATGACAGTTCCTTGTGCTTCAGCAAATCAATTTTGACCGAAGATGACATCACCATGACCATCCGGAGCCTTGTCCACGAAGCCTCCGGCTCTTGCAGCGCCATCGGGCTGGCGCCTTTCTGCGTCAATCATCCGGCTCCGGACGTAAGTTAATCTCTTCCCATCCGTCTCTTGGATGTTGCTTGTACTTTGCTGATTTATTACTCCTTCCCCGGGTCACTCCTGTAGGCCGACTTAGACTTTTGGAAGAAGGAATATGTTGCCCCTCCAAAGAAATCCAGGAAGAAGGTCGCAACTAAGAAGGCTAAAAAAGATGCCCCGCAAGATAATTCGCTTGACCCGCCACCATCATCCAGCTCAGAGGTAAAGTTTTAACTGCCTTGTTTGATCTTTTACCTTCCTGCTTTATTAATGCTTGTTTTACTCGTAGGATGAAGTGGAAACCAGCCGTGCCAATGCTCCTGAGGTAAATTACGTTTCTTCCGGCTCAGAATGTTTCGTCCCCCGAAAGCCGTGGCGGGTTATCAGAAAAGTTCCTCTTTCTCACCCTCTTGCTTATCTGGCTCCCGATTTTCTCTTAAAAAAGCGACAGCAAGTCGAGCGTTGACAGACTCGAAGCCCCTGCTCTACTGAGCTCATGTCCGGGCTACCAAACTCTCCGGCTCCAAAGAAACGCCTTGCCGAGGTTTAAGTCTCTACTTTTCCTTTGACTTTCCTTTGTAATCTTGACACTTTCTCATCTTTCCTATTTTGCTCTTTTTAGAAATCCCCTTCCTCCGGCGACTCTTCGGCGTCAATTCTACCACCGCCCAAGATCAATCCGCTGTAAGCATTCCTTACCATGATATCTGGATATACGGCTGTTAATATGATAGCAACATCTTCAGCTGCTGATCCTTCTATTTTGCAGTGCTCAAGCTAAACGTCGCAAGACCAACAAGCCCTCCTCCGGCCCAGTTATCGAAGAGCCGGAGCCCGAACAACCGGAGGAGACTCAACCAGAAGAAAACCCGCCGGCTGCCTCCACGGAGCCGGCCGCTGAAGATGTCATCATGGAGAGCCCTCCCAGGGCTCCTTCAAAGTCGGCGACTCCTGCCAAGACCCTTGAAACTCCAGATGTTGTTATCACCGGGTCTGGTCATCAAACGCCTCCGGCCCATGTATTTACCAAACATACAAAGCCGGCTGAAGCCTCGAAGAAGCTAAACTTTGACTCTTCGTGCGAGAAGATGACAGTCGAAGAGCTCCATGCCGGGTATATAAACCGGGTTACCACCAGCCGGGATCTGGAAGTTCGGTTGGTCTCTTCAATGAAGACAAAATATGAGGTACTTTTTCTTCTTACCATATCCTTACTTAGCCCCCAAGAGCCGGTTTAACATACTCAATCGTTGAGCCGGGTCTTTCTGTGGCCTCTGTAGATATTGTCATGCCAAATTCCCTTAGAATTGCTTTAGCTTAGTACTGTAGAGAAAGTGAACCGCCAATCGTAGCCCCCAAGGGCCGTCTCAGATTATATTTGAGTCGGGTCTTTAATGTAGACAGCTTGAAGATCTAATCGTAGCCCCCAAGGGCCGGCTCAAACTTGATCAAGTTGAGTCGGTGCTTCCATTATTAGTACATTGAAGAGCCATAGTGTAGCCCCCAAGTTCTGGATTAGCTTCGAAGGAGATGAACCGGAACTGCATTGCATACTGAAAGATCAAATATACATTAGCCCCCAAGTGTCAAATATATTGCTTGCAATCTGTTTGAGACTTGCATTTGCTTTTAACACTTGTCCTGTATTCTGGCGACTTATCCTGTATTTTGATGTATTATAGGAAGCTTTAAATGAAGCCAGGTCTCAGTTGACGGATCTGAAGGCCAACCTGGCGGCTCAGCAAGAAGCCCGAAGCATTGCTGACAAAAAGTGTCGGCTTCTCTCTGAGGAGCTGGCCAATGCCACTGCTGAGCTTACCTCTTTGAAAGAGACGGCAGAATCTGAAAAGGCCGCTCTGACCAAACGGGCGGATGACGCCGAGCAGCGGCTTATAGCAGTGTTGGAGGAACTCCAAGGCCTGAAGCGGCACATAGCGAAGATGTCAGCCGCCCTATTTGGTAAGTTTCTGTTTTACTTTGTATTGTAACATTGCTATTGAAAAACCTGGCGACTCATTAGCTTTATCCGGCTTATCCAGGTCCCAGGAGCCGGCAGTTGGCTTCTGATAGCCTTCTGCCACTGAAGGCCATCTACACCTTTCCGGAACAACTATACTGCGGCGCCATCTTCACGATCAAGAGTGTTCAATATAAGGAGAAGATCCCCACCGCTCTGAAAGGGGTCTTGGAACTCTTCTCCACCATGCCAAAACAGATTGAAGAACTGAAGACGTCCACCTTCCGCCAAGGAGCCGTCGCTGGATTGAGCCGGGCTCTGGCCTTCGCCCTCGAGCTAACGCCGGCTGAAATGATGGATGGTTACCCGTCCAAAAGAGATGACGGCTCAGAATTCACCGAAGAAGATTACATCCGGTGTGTCAAAGAGTCGCGTTATCTAGCCTCTGTACTGGCGGATGAAGATGACTTGAGCACTTATCAGGCGGCTTATGACGCAGAGGAGAAGAGGATCCGCGTGCCTCTCTACGAGTGGAAGGATCTGACACCCGCCCGCAATAAGGACCTCTTCCCTTGTGAGCTTGACGCGTCCCCGTTCCTTGAAGGGTCTTTCGCTGCTCTGGCTGACTGTAATTGGGAATTGGGAAATCTCCAGATAAAGCCAGCGGAAGAACCGGAGCGGGATGAGCCGACCAATAGCTGAAAGTTGTTCTTTTAATCTTTCTCAGCACCGACTCATGTAATGACCCGCCGTGAGCGGTTGAAACTTGGCAATGCCTTTTGCTCCTTCTGAGAGTAGTTTTTCTAAAGCATGACCCTGCCATTTGGCGGCTGTATAAATTTTTCACCTCTCTGTGTGCACTTTCCTTCTCTCTGTGTTTCAATTTAATGTGTTACCGACTCTCCATGGATATACCTTGAGCTTTTCTGATGAGGGGTGTCTGTCTTTGAAGACGCCATTCCTTCTCCAGAATATTAGAGCCGGATAATCTCTTTGAAAACTCACTTTTTGTCAACTGGAGCAACATGGCTCCAATTCTTGTCGGATGAATCCATCAAGGAGCTGATTGTCGTAGGATAATGTAAGCTATACCTGATGGTAAGAAGCCTCTATCGACAACTGCGGCTATTGATGAACCGGAACTTTTGAGGAGAATTGCGGCTGTGTAGCCCCCAAGTGTCGGGTAGTTCTACCTGCAGCAACCTGGGACTTATAATTGCTTTGCTCTGACCCGACTTGATAAGCCGGCATGATACAATATGTGATGATGATCTTTCTTTCTTCAAAAAACTCATATGATGGTTCTTCTGTGTGGATTCGAATGGTTGAACTCATACCAGTTCAGGGTCTCTATCGAGATTGGCCGTCAATTTCTTGAACCGGCTCAGGGTCTCTAGGCGAGATTGGCCGTCAATTTCTTGAACCGGCTCAGGGTCTCTAGGCGAGATTGGCCGTCAATTTCTTGAACCGGCTCAGGGTCTCTAGGCGAGATTGGCCGTCAATTTCTTGAACCAGCTCAGGGTCTCTAGGCGAGATTGACTGGTAAGAGTGCAGCGAACGCCGGCTATCGATGGGAGATGTAAGCTATACCCCAAGGCAAGAAGCCTCCATCAACAGCCGCGGCTAATACTTAGCCTGAGACGGCATAAAGCCGCCTGTTTGAAAGGAGATGTAAGCTATACCCAAAGGCAAGAAGCCTCTTTCAACAGCTACAGTTGATAAGCAACTGAGGTTTGGCGTAAACGCCGGTTGTTAGGGTGAGATAAGCGAACCCGTCGGTAAGAAGCCCCCTTCGACAACCGCGGTTAATAAGTAACCGGAAGTGGCATAAAGCCGGCCATTAGGGTGAGATAAGCGATACCCGTCGGTAAGAAGCCCCCTTCGATGGCCGCGGTTGATAAGCAACTGGAATTTGGTATACACGCTATTGTCTTAGGGTCATGTAAGCTATACCAGAGGTAAGAAGCCTCCATCAACAACATCACTTAATGTACCCAAACTAGGCATAAAGCCAACTGTGCAAGGGAGATGTAAGCTATACCCGGAGGCAAGAAGCCTCCTTGCAACAGTTTAATAACAACTGGCTGTGCAAAGGAGATGTAAGCTATACCCGAAGGCAAGAAGCCTCTTTGCAACAGTGCTTAATTGGGCATAACGCCGGCTGTGCAAGGGAGATGTGAGCTATACCCGAAGGCAAGAAGCCTCCTTGCAACAGCGTAAAAGCAGACTGTACAGGGGAGATGTAAGCTATACCCGAAGGCAAGAAGCCTCCCTGCAACAGCGCTTGATAGGGCATAAAGCCGGATGATAGACCAGCCGTTTTGACGGCGAACAAACCACTTCAACTCAGATTTTTGAGCCGGAAAATTTCATCTTGATTGTACAAAGGTATACATAAGAGCAAAGGCCCCAGTCTTTTGCCGGGATGCTAGCTTTTACTCATGTAAGCATGATATATATAATGATAGCGGCTTTCAACGCCTGCTAAGTAAAGTATGGTCGCAGATGTGCGATATTCCATGGCCGCAACGTCTCTTGACCCGCGGTTTCCGATTCATCTCTGACATCAATGAGGTAATATGACCCATTGTTAAGGTTCCTGCTGATCACAAAAGGCCCCTCCCATGGTGGAGATAACTTATGCATTCCAGATTGGTCTTGAATCAACCGGAGCACCAGGTCACCTTCCTAGAATGTCCGGGTCTTTATCCTGCGGCTATGGTAGCATCGCAGGTCTTGTTGATAAATTGCCGACCTGGCTGCTGCTAATTCTCGTGCTTCATCCAAGGCGTCCAACACATCTTGGCGTGCTACCTCATTGTCCATCTCAACATAAGCCGCTACCCTTGGTGAGTCGTGCTAGATATCGCTGGGTAGAACCGCCTCAGCACCATATACCATGAAGGAAGGCGTGAAACTTGTGGATCTGTTAGGGGTAGTTCTGATGCTCCATAAGACGGAAGGCAACTCCTCAACCCAACATCCGGGTGTCCGCTTCAAAGGAACCATGAGCTGTGGTTTGACTCCTCTTAAAATTTCCTGATTGGCTCGCTCCGCCTGACCATTAGACTGTGGATGTGCCACGGCTGAAACATCAAGCCGGATATGCTCCTTCTCACAGAATGCTTTCATAGCTCCTTTGGATAGATTTGTTCCATTATCCGTAATGATACTATGCGGGTAACCAAAGCAATAGATCAGCTTCTTAATAAATTGAACTGCTATAGTCGCGTCACATTTGCTGACCGGCTCTGCCTCTACCCACTTAATAAATTTATCAATCACCACCAGAAGGTGTGTTTTCTTATCCTTGGATCTCTTGAAAGGTCCTACCATATCAAGCCCCCAGACTGCAAACGGCCAAGTGATTGGCATCATCCTCAACTCTTGAGCCGGAACGTGAGCACGCCGGCCAAACTTCTGACAGCCGTCACACTTACGGACTAAGTCTTCTGCATCCTTGTGAGCTATCAACCAAAAAAATCCATGTCGAAAAGCCTTGGCCACTAAAGATTTTGACCCGGCATGATGTCCATAGTCGCCAGCGTGAATTTCACTCAAGATCTGCCGGCCGTCCTCTGGTGAGACGCAGCGCTGAAAGACACCCGCCACACTATACTTATGTAACTCACCATTGATAATTGTCATAGACTTAGAATGCCGGGTGATCTTCCTGGCCAGACCCTCCTCCTGAGGTAACTCGCCGTATGCCAGATACGCCAAATAAGGCATAGTCTAGTCTGGGATAGCATGTAGCGCCGCCACCAATTCCACTTCCGGGTCAGGAATAGCCAGATCCCCCTCAGAGGGTATCTTGACAGTCGGATGATGCAATACATCCAGAAAAACAGTAGGTGGTACCGGCTTTCGTTGAGAGCCTAACCGTGACAAGGCATCAGCCGCCTCATTCCTGCGATGATCAATGTGATCCACCTGGTACCCCTTGAAGTGACCGGCAATGATATCAACCGCCTGTCGATAAGCCGCCATCCGCGGATCCTTGGAGTCCCAAGTACCTGAAACTTGCTGAGACACCAGATTTGAGTCGCCTAAACATCTGACCTGGCTTAAATTCATCTCTTTAGCGACTCTGAGACCATGGAGCAATGCTTCATACTCAGCTGCATTATTAGTACAAGGGAACATTAACCGGAGCACATAACAAAACTTGTCACCCTTGGGGGAGGTGAGAACAACTCCTGCACCGGACCCCTCTAGCTGCTTGGATCCATCAAAGTGTATAGTCCAATACGTGTTATCCGGCTTCTCTTCGGGGGCTTGACATTCGGTCCAATCATTTATGAAGTCCACCAAAGCTTGAGACTTAATTGCTGTACGAGGAACATACTTGATGTTAAGAGGACCCAGCTCTAGGGCCCACTTGGCAATCCTCCCTGTAGCTTCTCTATTTTGAATGATATCTCCTAACGGGGCGGAACTGACCACTGTTATCTGGTGCCCCAAAAAGTAGTGTTTTAACTTGCGGTTGGCCATGAAAACTCCATATACTAACTTTTGCCAATGCGGATACCTCTGCTTAGACTCTGCCAAAATTTCACTAATGTAATAAACCGGCCTTTGCACAGGATACTCCTTCCCTGCCTCCTTGCGCTCAACTACAATTGCTACACTGACCGCTCTGTTGTTAGCCGCCACATAAAGGAGTAATGGCTCTTTCTCAACCGGAGCAGCTAACACTGGCGGCTCAGTCAACTGCTTTTTAAGAGCTTCAAGTGCTTCGGCCGCTGCTTTGCTCCACTTAAACTTGTATGTCTTTTTCATCATCTAGTATAAGGGAATGACTTTCTCCGCAAGTCGGCTTATGAAGCGACTCAACGCAGCAATCCGTCCTGCAAGGCGCTGAACGTCATTAATGCACGTCAGCTCCCCCGAAGAAGTGATAGCCTTAATCTTATCCGGGTTAGCCTCGATGCCTCGCTCGGCGACCAAGAAACCCAGAAGCTTTCCTGCTGGAAGACCAAAGACACACTTCGTCGAGTTAAGCATCATCTTGTAGACCCGAAGATTGTCAAAGGTTTCTTTCAAATCCTCTAGGAGAGTTTCCTTCTTTCTGGATTTAACCACGATGTCGTCTACGTAAGCATGAACATTTCGGCCAATCTGACTGTGGAGGCAGTTCTGCACACAGCGTTGGTAAGTCGCCTGGGCACTCTTGAGCCCGAAAGGCATGGAGACGTAACAGAACGCCCCAAAAGGTGTAATAAACGCCGTCTTCTCCTGATCTTTGATTGTCATCTTAATCTGATGATATCCTGAATATGCATCCAGGAAGCATAAACTTTCACATCCGGCTGTAGCATCAATAATTTGATCGATACGAGGGAGTGCAAAAGGGTCAGCCGGGCAAGCCTTGTTAAGGTCTGTGTAATCTATACACATATGCCAAGTGCCGTTCTTCTTTAGCACTAGCACCGGGTTAGCCAACCACTCCGGGTGAAAAACTTCCACTATAAAGCATGCGACCAAGAGCCGGGCAACTTCCTCCCCAATAGCTTTACATCTCTCTTTGTTGAACCGTCGTAGAAACTGTTTGATCGGCTTAAACTTTGGATCCACATTAAGATTGTGCTCAGGGAACTCTCTCGGTACACCCGGCATGTCAGAAGGCTTCCATGCAAAGATGTCCCGATTCTCACGAATGAATTCAATGAGCACGCTTTCCTATTTGGGATCCATGTGAGCCCCAATGATGAACTGCTTGGATGAGTCACCCGGATTGAAATCTACTGCCTTGGTATCATCCGCCGAAAACTTGAGTGGTGGCTCAACTTCTGTTGTAGGCTTCTTTAGCGGGGTCATATCCTCCGGGTCAATGTTCTCCTTGTAGAATTTCAGCTCCTCCTGAGCACAACTAGACTCTGCATATACCGTATCTCCTTCCTCACACTCGAGAGCCGTTTTCCTGTTACCATGAACGGTAATTGTACCATTTAAGCCGGGCATTTTGAGTTGCAAATAAACATAGCAAGGCCTAGCCATAAATTTGGCATAAGCCGGCCTCCCAAATAGTGCATTATAGGGACTTTTGATTTTGACCACCTCGAACCACAAGGACTCCACCCTGTAATTATGCTCATCGCCAAAAGCTACTTCCAATGAAATCTGGCCCACCAGGTATGCTGATTTACCCGGGACCTGTCACGCCCAAGATGCGGTCCTATCCTTATTTGGGCACGAGGGCCTCGACAGGGATAGAAGCGCATCTCGATGCGTTCGCAAGAATGTATATCATTACAAGTACATGTACAGAAGAGATGAGTATATGGAATTGGCTTGCACTCGCCACAAGCTACATTAGAGTCACAGCAATACAATAACATCTCAAACATCATACATAAGAGCAGGGTCCGACTACGGATGAAAACAAACGATAAAATGACATCCACCCTTGCTATCCCAGGCTGCCGCGTGGAACCCATCCAAGATTGATGAAGAAGAAGAAGAAGAAGAAGAACTCCAAATCAAATCAAGCAACGCGCTCACGTCAAATCATCACATTACCTGTACCTGCAACTGTTGTTGTAGTAATCTGTGAGCCACAGGGACTCGGCAATCTCATTTCCAAGGGTATCAAGACTATTAAAGCTTAATGGGTAAGGTATGGTTAAGTGGTGAGGCTGCAACAAGCGACTAAGCATTTATTTGAGTGGCTAACTTACGAGTACAAAAAATAAAGTATGGTGGTCTACGCATATCGGATGTGAACTAGAATTGATCACTAACTGATCCTGAACACCTACCTACGTCAATCATAACCCCACCGTGTTCTCTTCCGGATAAGGACTAACGAGAAGAGACAGTCACGGTTACTCACACGGTTGGTGTATTTTATTAGAGTTTACTTCAAGTTTGCTATGACCGGGTGTTAAACAAAGTATCCAGGTTTGCCACATAACCGCGAGCACGGCTTCTCGAAAAGATTTAACCCTGCAGGGGTGCTCCAACTCATCCATCACAAATTAACCACACTCGGCGAGAATAACCTCAACCACGGATCTCGTGATCATCCTAGGCAATTCCAAAGGAAATGCAACACCTCGAGATAGCCCGAAGAATAATCGGAATTCCTCACTCGAGATGTTCGACAAAGGTAAAACAAATCTAGCAAGGCTGCCCGACGTGTCGACGAACCCGATAGGAGCCGCGTATCTCGTTCTCGGGACACGACCAGATGGAACTAGCTACAGGGAAAACCAATCCTCAAGTTGCCTCGAGTCGGCCCCGCAGGCAGACCAGTTTGGACCAACACTCATGAGGAGCACTGGCCCGGGTTGTTAATTAATTATCCACGGGGTCCGGAAAATCCCCTATGCAAGTTCATTAATTATTAGGCAAATGTACTACCAATGTTGGGCCTTGCGAGACAAGTTTTATTCTAACCCGAAAACCAAGGGGGTCCCCATAACAACCCCGAGCATGTTAGGAGCGCTCATTTACGGAACATAACACCGGTTCACAAGTAACTAAGGGTGGCAAGAGTGGAACAAAACACCAAGCAAAAGGCCAAGCCTTCCACCCTTTACCAAGTGTATATGTGCATTAAATTAAATAGCAGCAATATTGTGATATAACAAAAGGAAGGTCCATGTTGGCACATGGAAGCACTTGCACCTGCAACTAGCAACGCTATAAGAAGGGCTGAGCAAGCGGTAACATAGCCAAACAATGTTTTGCTGGGATATGGAGAGGTTAGAGGCTTTTCATGGCAATGTTGGGAGGCTTATCAAACAGGTGGTAGGTAGCGAGACATAACGATAAAAGACGAGACAGCTAGCATGGCAATAATAGTAATGGTATCCAGGGAAATGTGTCATCTTGCCTGAGATCCCGCTCGGAAGAAGACCGAGTCCATGAAGAAGACGAACCAACGTAGTCGAACGAATCCTCACACTCCGAACGCTTTTGGAACTCTATCGAGAAGAAGCAATCCGAAACGAACAATCAACACAAGATACACCACAACATATGCAAGACACAGTGCACAACAATATGATGCATGTCCGGTTAAAAATGCAATGCACGACAAGTCACAAAGATCAAATTCTACACATTAAAGTGAAGCTCAATATGCAACGAGTTACATCTTGACGAAACTCCACATTTGAAATATTTAGTTCACTCTCGTTAGGTACACGACAATATTAAATGTTGTTAAACATGCAAGAGGTGAAGCATAAGTAAACTACCTATCTAGGCATCTTAAATGAGGCCGGAAACAACTTATAGCATTTCCGAAATGACCCCATATGTTAATTATGAAATCAGTCCAGATCTGATCTAAACACATTTTATGTTTGTTAAACATCAAAATAAAGCATACCATGTTATTCTACATGGAATTCTAGTCGATTTACATATATAGAACATCTCAAACGGAGCTACGGTTCAAAAGATATGAGCAATACAAGATGCGGATGACATGAATGCAAATGCATGAAAACACCACCACAAACATTTCAAATCATGAATGCAACAATTTATTATGAAACTACATGAGATTCTAAGCAAGTTTCATATATGGAATGCTCAAAACGGAGCTACGGTTCAACCACAATCATCGAAACAAGTTTTAGTTGAAATCTGCCAAGAACAACAAGATGGCATTTTTAACATGAGAAAACAACAAGCTCCAAGATTCCGAAATGCACAAACTAAGCATGGGGCAATAGCATACAACATCCACTTCATTTCATCTTCACATATCATAAGCAAAACAAGCATGGATCACTTAGTAGGAAGCTCACAAGAAGACAACTTAATAACAGTTTCAGACTTAGTGAAAATAGCAGTTTTAGACAGTGCAGTTTTTATCACGAAGGCATATTGACAGCAGTAAAACTATATGCTACTAATCATGAAATGGCATGAAACTTAACAGCATGCTAAAGGACAATACCAAAAACAAATAACTCCATTGCATCAACCTCAAAAGAGGTCTAGATCACTAGCAAATCACATGGCAAGGCAGCAACAAAATATAACAGATTCCAGACTTAAAATATTTAGGACCCTCGGAAATAGCAGATTTTCATAGCAAGTTGACAACAACAAAACCACACCTAAACATGCATTCCTATGACAAGAAAAATGCCCATGGGCTAGGACACATATCAAAGAGCAAGTTTCGTGTTGAAAATATATTCATATCATGCACGGATTAATTCCTATGAAAATGACAAGAGGGCATCACGGTGAAAATGACATGCACTCAAACATGCTCAAATGGAAAAACTAAATGCACCGATAAATCCAATGAATTTTTCTACCCCGAAAACATATATAATATGCTTAGGTTTAAGTCGGAAATTATTCACAATTAAATATTCGGTATTAGGCTTATTCATGTTATAGCAATTCAACCGTGCAAAATAATGTGCAACCATCATGAAAACATTTTTCTCATGCATGCAAATGCGATGCAAATGAGATGAACATTTTTAATATTAGATAATATTAATTCCGATGCATGTTTATTTATTTATGGAAATGCAATTAAATGCCAAAATGCAATATGGCATGAAAATGACATGTTAAATATTTTAAACATGGATGCTATTGACATATTAATAATCTATGCATTTTTCTGAACATATCTCATGTTAAAAATATTTTGGAACGGTGCACGGATATTTAACTAACATCGTTTTAAACCGCAAAACGATTAACTAAAAAAACAAAAGGGGAGGGGACTGCTCACCCTGGTGGGCCGAATCTGGCCCAACCGGTGGGGGGGGGGGGGGCTGGCTGGGCAGGGGCGCTGGGCCTGGCCGGCGCTGGGGAGGCCGAGGAGATGGGCCGGCCCACACGGGCGCACGCGCAGTCAACGCGCTGGCGAGCGGAGGGGTTCGTCCCCGTCCTCCCGCACGCGTAGAAGCAGCGGCGGCGGCGCAGGGAGGGCCGGCGGCAGGGCAAGCCACGGCGAGGGGCGGCCTGGGACGACGGATCCGGCAACGGCGGCTCCATCCCTGGCGGCGGAGGCTCGGGGCGCTGCGCCTCCATGGCGGTCTGCGGGAGGGAGAGAAGGAGCAGGGTGAGGAGGAGAGACGGGGGAGGAGAGGGAAGGCAGGGAGGAGGGGAAGGGAACCGGCGAGGCTGCAGGTTCCGGCGGCCTCGGGACTCCAGCGAGCTCCTCCGGCGAGGGGCTGGCGGCGGCTGGGGAACCTTGGCACGGGGCTGGCACGGGAGCTGCGGGAACGAGCTCGGGCAGCCATGGGGGCACTCGGGAAGCTCCGGATAGGCCGGATTGGGCCCGGATTGGCTCGAACGGGTCCAGATGGGCTCAGGCGGGCTGGCTAGAGGTGGGAGAAGGGGCTGGTTAGGCTAGGGTTTGGGGCACGGGAACCAAGGGGGTTTAAATAGGGCTAGGGCTAGGGTTACACACTGTCCGATTTCGGACTGCCGGGTGTCGACCTGACGGTCCGGAAGCGGAGAGGGGGGGCTGCACGACTGTGCAGAGGGGCAACAAGGGGAAGAGAGAGAGAAGTCTGCGACCTGGACACGGAGATTTAAAACGCCGAGAACGTCCGACGGAAACCGATAACTACCGATAACCTCTCTGATGCGACTGAACGACGGGGTATCTAACGACCTCAGATCGCGACGAAATTCGACGGGCGGTCTACCTACAATATAACAAGACCACACGACAAGTTCCAACTCAATCCGAGAATACTTTTGCGCGCGCTTAAAATGGTTTTATATTAACGGTGCCGCAGGCGCGTGCGTGTGTGGCTGGACTCGAGACGGGCTACGACAAGAATGAAAAAGAACCGGCAACTGACAACAGATGCAAACTTTCGAAAACGGGAGACGATGCAATGCCGATGATGCAAATGATGCGATGATGCATGCAACACACAACGAAACACATGCCGAAAACGGAAACTAAAGGGGAATCTTGTGGAACGTCGGTCTCGGGCTGTCACAGGACCACACCATGAAAGACGGTGGAGGAAGGTTTAAGATCTTTGTCAAGCAACTTCATCCGCCGAAAAGTGTCATAGTAAAGGATGTTGATGCTACTACCTCCGTCCATAAGCACTTTATTTACCATATATCCATTCACCTGAGGGGCCACAACTAGAGCCAGCCGGCCCGGGTCATCTACCCGCGGCGGGTGATCCTCCCGGCTTCACATTATGTCATACTCAAACCATGGTAAATATCGCGGGAGAGCCGGAGCAACCGCATTAACTGCTCGCCTCTGCAACTTCTCGTCTCATTTATTGTGACCGGTTGTAAATACGTGATACTGTCCAGAACTGAGCTGCTTCGGGTTACTCTGAAATCCGGATTGATTGCGCTGCTGCTGATTGTTGTTACCGCTATTGTTGCTAGGATGCTGTTGGTGCCCCCCCTTGGTTATTCTGACCCGGATGCCCGGCTCGTGAACCGCCAGCACCGAATCCAGCCCCTGATCCGCCGTGCCCTGAGCCGCCAGGCGGGCCACCGCCCTGGCTATTACGAAGTTGGGAATGCTGGTTTTTGAATCTGTGCATGATAAAGCAATCATCTCACGCATGCAACGCCGGCTTGTCAGGCGTGTTGTGCTCCGGACAAGGCTTCCTAAGCACTTCTTCTAAGTTGAAAGGGCCTCTGTTCCTTAGGTGAAACGGCCTGAATTTTCCATTCCCCTTGGGATGGTTCTGTCTTGTGTTGGCGTTTGCCACTAGCTCTGACCCGCCATCAGCGCTTTTCTGCTTATTCTGATTCCCATTGTTCACAAAACCTTTTCCTTGATTGTTTTTATTCCCTTGATTGGCTTTCTCATCATCCAAGCCTGGATCCTTGGTGTTATCTAAGTCAGCATACTTTTTCAAGGCCGTCATGAGTTCTCCCATGTCCTGACACGTGCGCTTGAGCCGGCCGAGCTTCTGTTTCAATGGAACAAAATGACAGTTCTTTTCTAAAATAAGCATCGCTTGAGCCGCCGTGATCTGCTCTGAAGAGTGAATAATAGTCGACACCCGCCGGATCCAATGATGGGCCGACTCATTCTCCTGTTGAACACAATGGTCCAAGTCGACAATGGTCATAGGCTGCTTACAGGTCCCCTGGAAATTCTTAATAAACTTTGCTCTCAGCTCCGCCCATGAGCTTATCGTGTTAGGCGGTAGACCTTTCAGCCATGTACGAGCCGACCCCTCAAGCATCATGATGAAATATTTTGCGCATACCGCCTCGCTGACATCCAGCATCTCCATGGCCAGCTCATAACTTTCAACCCACGCCTCATGGGGTAGATTAGCTATGTAATTCGGAACCTTTCGAGGCCCCTTGAAATCTTTCGGTAGTCGTTCACTTCTCAAAGCCGGAGTTAAACATGGCACCCCTACGGCTCTGGTACTAACTACTCCCATTGAGACGGAAAGCGCCGGCTCTGGACGGGTTGCCGCTATCTCCACCTCTCGCCTGTCTCTCGCCTGGTCCGTGAGGGCTTGCGCATCTAGAGCCGCCCTATTGCCCTCCGGTGGTCCGCGACATGGGTGACTGCTGGAACACGCCGGCGACTCGTAGCGCCAGCTGAAACTTCGACTGGGGAGGGGGGGTGGAGTGAACCCGGCTCCGGCTGTGAGCATACCTCTCTTGCTGGGCCATGGCCGTCTATAAATATCCAATGGCGTTTCGCACATCCTCCGCAAAGGGTGCTTCCTCTGGGATGTTAATCGTCTCGAGCCGGGCGGCCTCTGCCACCATGTTCTCGGCCGGGTTAGAGTAATGACCCGCCGGCGTTGGGAAAGCCCTAGGTGAAACTTGGTTATGTTGGGGTGGATGAGTCGTCGGGCGTTCAATCGGGCGGTTTTCCGGCGCGCCCGTAACCCGCCCCGCACCAGGAGTGTTAAAAAGGTTCCTCGCTTCGTAACGTTATGGTGGACGGGATTGATGCCTCCTCCGGTGCACCGCGGCCACTGACCTCTGCTCCAGCTCCAGACGGAAAGCATCAGCCTTGATACGCTCCGCTTCTTCCTCCATCTGGGTCTTCAGCTCGGCCATCCTTTGTTGTTCCTCTCCCATCCGGCCCTTGATCCGTGCCACCTCTAGATTCCTTGCTGCTTGATTATCCGGTGTTACTTCTGTGGCCATGAGAGCTGTAAGTTCGTCCATCAATTCCACTAGAACCTGAGCCGGCGGCGGTGGGCTATCACCCGCTGCGGCGGCTCCCGCTGCTGTGTCACCGGCGGCTGAAGCCGATCCTACCATGAACACCGCCGCATGAACCGGGGGTCTCAGATCATCCGACTCAAAACCCTCTTCCTCAGAATAGGTGTCGTAGTAGCCCCCAAGGCCACCGTTACTGAGCCGATACACTGATTCTGTCTCCCCACTGGAGGACTCATCCTCCGAGCAAACAAGAGTTCCCTGTGACCCGGACGCTTCCAGGTCCATGCCTTGAGTGAAGCCCACGAGAACATGCTTTTGACCTGGGTGGGCACGGGCAGGCCGCACAACACCCGTAGATTGGAGACGTCGAGCCAGCTCGACGATGTTGGTGCAGATGTCTGGCCCGGGTGTAGATCCATCAACCTTTCCGATGAAAACCTTGATCCCGCCGAACGGAACCCGGAATCCATACTCCACAGAGCCAGCGTCAAGCCCCCAGCCGGCGTCGTCGATGTAGAGCCGGCCGCGGCGACTCTTGCTCATCCTTCTAACCACGTATCCTTCGAGCCCTGGGAGAGAGCCCTTTGAGAACTCAACACCACCAAGCGTTAGCCCCACGGTGGGCGCCAACTGTCGTGGTTTTGTCACGGTAGATGTCCGGGGGCCATCGCTAACGGGGTGGACTCAAAGGGGTTAGTCGGGACGAAAGACACGGATTTACCCAGGTTCGGCCCCTCAAATCGAGGTAATAGCCTACGTCCTGCTTGTGTTTGTATTGCTTGTGTATCGATTACAAGGGAGCTAAAGCTTGACCTAGTTCTTGATCACCTGTCCGCTAAGTCGCCCCGGGTCTGCCTTTATATAAGAGGTCAGGATCACCAGGTCGTTACAATTGCTAACCGAGTCTTTCTCTATCTTCTTGTCCAAGCCGTCTGTGAGTCGGCTTGCATGCCCGGGTCTTCTCTGTCCGGGCCGTTATATGGACCACACCTTGAGTCACCTATCTTCCTGAGCCACTAGTCTATCGGCTCACCTTTGGGCCGGCTCACGAGCTAGCAACATGACCCGGAGCCTCCGGGGCGGGTCATATCGTGGGGTCATATCCCCAACAACCCTCGAAGCTTCAGAATCAGAGGGATACCGGACGATAGAAGACGGATCCACAAGGCAAGGGGAATGCCCTGGGGGTGTAGGGCACGACATCCCCCTTGTGGGCCCCTGTAGCTTTGTTTACTCTAATTCATGCGCTATAAATTCATATATTGTCAGAAACCTCCGTACCACATCCCAAATCAATTTTGTTGACACCGCAAGACTTTGTTATTCCGTGATACCATCTAGAGGCCATTTTAGGCGTTCTGCTGGGTCTTTAGAGGAAGTTGATGATTTCTTTCGCCAAGTTGATGATTGGATCTTCAGAGGAAGTGTTGCATAGTGGTAGGTTCAATCTTGTGATGTCCTTACTCTTTGACGGGAGGAGTTGCAAGACACGTATTGTTGTTGCTTCTAAGTATAAACGATGGGGAGTGGCGAGAGTGACTCGCATCTGAAGATATTCGGCGCATCGGCGCGGCCCCTCCCGTCGTGGCTTGTGAAGGGCGGAAGCCAGAAGAGCATGGAGAGTAGCACCGCTGCGCCCAGCATGAGCGCAACCACACATTGCAGCTGCAGCGCCCCTTTCCCCCACACCCACAGCAGTGCTCGTTACTGCTTCCTTCGCCTTCGCTTGTGCCCCCATCGAGCGGGCACTGGCGCTGGTCCCTGGCCTCCTTCCCCATGCGCCCGGGCCGCGATCTCACGCATCCCCACCCACCGCTGCCGCCATCGCCGAGGAGAGGAGGGACATTGCCTGCCTACCGATCGGGTCAGTGGTTGGGCTTCCCTACTCCGTGGCCGCCATTGCTGGCTTGCTTAAGGAGGAGGCGATGGGGTGGGCGAGGAAGGTGGGGGAAAGTGAGAGGTAAACCGTAGCAGGTCGAGGTGAATCGAAGGAGGAGAGGAAAGGGGTGAGCGGCGGTTGGGGAGGCGGGGGGCGAGCGACTTTACTGACTCTCATTGGTGGGCAAGCGGTACAGTAGGAGGAGGAGTACTACTGGGTTAGCTCTGTGGGGCGTGACTTGTGGTCAAAGGGGGGGAGATCGGATCGTATTATCAATGTGCTTTGCGCCGGCGTGAGTGCGGGCTAATTGTAATTGGTTTGTATGTGTTGTTGGTGCTTTGCTTCCACAATCGGCTTTTGTCACCTGGTTTTGGTTGCTTCCGTTTTGTTTCCTTCTGTCTCATCTGGGTTGGTTTTTGGTTGCAGATGGTGGTCTGGCTTGGGGAGTTTGAATTCAGGATGGGGCAAAGGTGTAGGAGGGGACTGAGCAGGATGAAGGATCTAGTGTGGTTGATGGAGCTGTGGTCATTTGATGTGCGAGGGTTGTGGATGGTGTTAGGTGGCGCGAGGGCGTCGACTTAACCTGCATGCCACCATTCTTACATTCCATGGTAGCACCATAGTGTTTGGAAAGAGAAGCAGTGTGGTCTTCTTCCAGTGCATGAATGAAGTTTTGATTTGTTGCGTGCTTTTCTTAAGTGTGACAAATGGCACAATCTGGAATTCGGATCGAGGGGCATGGGAGAAAGGGAGGACTTGTTTGTGAGTCGTCATGCTTTCTGTCATTGGTCGTCGGTTAAAAAAAATGCCGACACTGGAACAAACAGAAGAAGGCGATTCACACACACACAAGAGGACCAAGATCAATTATAAAGGTCGGTCATGGGTAGGATTCAGTTTTTATAAAGTGGAATTCATCTCATCCCCTTCTCAACTTATGCAAGTCGCTCTCTCGGTCGGGAGTGCTCTCGGCGGATCTGCACCTTCTCATGTTCGTTCCTTCGCAAGTGCATTAGAGTTGCCTCTGCATTTCCTCCTAGCCAATACCACTTCTCTCAATCGTCCTACAACACATACGAAGTTTCCAGATGATGTGATTCCATATGCCTTCCATTCTTTTCTCATAATGGGATTGCATCGATCCAACCCCTAGTGTTTGTCTTCGGCGCTCTCTAGCTCGGGAGCCTCGACCCCCGCCGTGTTTATTAGGCTTCTAGTACCCCGATAACATAGTTAGAGGTTACAAGGAGGCCACTGAGAGGAATGCGGCTTATATAAGGATAGATCATGCTTACACCAAGGAAGGTTGGTGAGCGTTTTAGCTATCCAACCGTTCATTTTGTGACTAGGTCTTGGAATCTACCTCGCATTCGAGCCTTAATTTTTCTTTCTATAAAGAGGTTTGGCTACGCATGTGCTCTCTGCTCCATTGTTCTGTATCATCATAGTCTTTACACTCAACATTGATTTGTCGAGCTGGTGGGAGAGGGTGTGTTTTGAGCCAGTACAAAAAACATGTTCAACATTATAGGCTCATACACCATCTGAAATTTGTGGAAGGGGCAAAATCCGAGAATCTTCAATGACATCACCTCCTGACCCTCACAATTGCAGATGAGCTTTGTGATTGAAAATGACATGGAATGCATGTTTTCATTGATACAATAGCCTACTTCTCTCTTTCTTCTTTGTAGCTCATGTTTTCTTTTTCGGCCCCTTTAGATTGCAAATCTTACCCCTACATCAATTAGCTTCAATTTGAAATCAACATACAAATGGTTCCAAAATAAAAAATCTCAACCTCATGGTGCTCTAGTTGAATGGTTTATGCATCCAAGGAAAACACATGTGTTGTTGCATTTTCTCAACTTCACTACAGAATTGCATGTTATATTTCTCATCTTCATGATGGATGTCTTCAAAATCCCACACTCAAAAACATCTGGCACGTCCGAGGATGCCAAGATCAATGATGTGAGTACTTAGTTGCAGACACAAGCAACAGCGTGATTCAACATGTCGGTCCCTAGTAGCCTTGTATCAGAGGGCGCGTCTTTTGTGGTAAACTTGATCATATGTCGGGTCAGGTCGGGTTTCGAGTAAGGCTTGAAAAAGAAGAATCCCATACTTCAAGCTCAAGCCAGGCCCGGAGCCCGAAAATGGCCACTTAGTCAAGCCCGAGCCCAGCCCAAAAACAAGCCTGGAGCCTAAAAGACAGGCTCAAATGTTGTTTTGTGCAACACATATGTAAGATTGGTCCAAAACCAGAAATCTTGGATCGAAATGCTGAGAAATCGAAGGCCAAGCTTGTCTCAAATACAGTTTCAGGCTGCAAAATAGAGCCCAACCCAAATGTCAAGCCTGAAGCCCAAGTTTTTTGGGACGAGCTCGGGCTAGGTTGTCATCGGGGTTGTCCATGATCTGGTCTATTTTGTGGTAGTAGCCTAGGATAACGAGGAGGTTGATGACACTAGCGTTGACAAGAAGTACATCAAGCTCATGATGATGTGGGCCCCTCGTGTTAGGATCCATAGCCTTGAAGGCGCTCAAGGCTGAGGATGGGGACATTAGCAATGCCATCATGGACTTGACTAACTAGGTGTTAGAAGGTGGGACTGTGTCGTGATAGTAGGGTGTTGGGTCACAAAGCAATTTTTTATGTCATTTGACTGTTTCATTTGTGCAATTGGAGGTGGAAAGTGCATTATTTCCCAAAATCGGTATTTATGAGAAAAGGGTTAGTGATAATTAATGTAGTTTATCAAGTTTGTAGGATCAAATATCGACCATAGGGGTGAATAGGAGATTCGGTAATCAAAAAAGCAAGTTCTTGGAAGAAAAAGAGAGTAAACAGAATAACAACATAACTAAGTTACACCAGACTAGTAGTGGGCAAACACGGGTGATCAGATCAGAAATATCAGATTATCTTTGCGTCGGCATGAGTGCAGGTGAGGGAGTCCTAGATTAAGGGGTCCTCGGATAGTCGGCCTGTTTCTCATGGGCCGGACTATATGGGCTGCTAGATGAGCATTGGATGATCAAGGGCCCCGTCGCAAGGGTCGAAGCTTCAAGGAGTCGTGGCGTGTCCTCCAAGTTGTCGACAGTAGATAGGCATGTTTTTTTCCTTCGATGTGCAACCGACTATGTGTAAACCCTAGGTACCCTCGGCGTCTATATAAGCCGGAGGGTTTTAGGTTGTAGAGAGAGGACAACTCATCTAGGGTTTAGCTATTCGATCTCGAGGTAGATCAACTATCTAACCTACATATCATCAATACAATCAAGCAGGACGTAGGATACTACCTCCATAGGAGGGCCCGAACCTGGGTAAACATCGTCTCCTTCGTCTCCTGTTACCATCGATTCTAGTCTCACAGCTACAGACCCCCTACCCGAGATCCGCCGGTTTTGACACCGACAGCGGGCTAATTATAATTGTTTGCACTTTTGGTGCTTTTCTTCTATGATGGGCTTTTGTCACCTCGTTTTGGTTGGTTCTGTTTTGTTTCTTCTGGGTTTTTGCTCCAGATAGCTTGGAGAAGTTGAATCTAGGGAGGAGGGCAAAGACATAGAGGAGGTGTAGGGAGGATGATAGATCCAGTGTGGCCAATGGAGTTATGGTCACTTCGGGTTGTGAGGGAGGGTGGATGAGATGTTCGGTGGCGTGTGGTTGTCGACTTGACGTGCATGACGCTGTTATTACATTCCATGGTAGCACCAGAGTACTTGGACAAGTATAAGTACTATAGTGTGGTCTAGCCCACAAATAATGGTTTGGTTTGTTGTTATCATGCAACAAATCGTAATGTCGCTCTCTCGCTACGGACTACTCTCGGTGATTCTTCATCTTCTGGTTCGTTCCCTCCTAACGAATACCGGCATGTTTGTTCTTCATATGTCTCGTATTATTT
Source organism: Hordeum marinum (assembly GCA_022496015.1). Taxonomy (NCBI): domain Eukaryota; kingdom Viridiplantae; phylum Streptophyta; class Magnoliopsida; order Poales; family Poaceae; genus Hordeum; species Hordeum marinum. The sequence goes on along the minus strand of CM039674.1, from coordinate 509,808,305 downwards.
CTGGAGATCATGTCTTCCCATATGCCTCCCGTTCTTATTCCATAAATGATTGATTGACCCAACCTCATTGTTTTGCCTTCAGTGCTATCTGGATCGGGGACTCCTGTCGTGTTTGTTTGGCTGTTTGTACTATCTTAGTAACATAGTCAGAGCCTACAAGTAGATGCCCTAGAGGAGTGTGTCATTTATAAGGGCCGATCTTGCTTACACCAAGAAAGGTTGGTAAGTGCATGAACTATCCATCTATTAATTTTGTGATCAAGTCTTGGAGCCTATTTCGCATTTGAGACATAATTTTCCATCTATAGAGAGATTTGGCTACACATGTGTGCTCTGCTACATTTTCCGGGCTTTCCCTAGCCTTTACACTCAACACTAATTTGTCTAGCTGGTAGGAGAGGGTGTTTTCGCAACATGTACTAAAACGACAGAGACATGGTCAATGTTATAGCCACATATATTGTCTGAAATTTGTGAAAGCTGCAAAATGTTCAAATCTCCTGCGACAACACCTCCCGCCCCGTACTTGAAGATGGCCTCCAATATTGAAATGACATGACATGCCTGTTTGCATTGACAATAGGAGGGGAGAGGGGAGCGGCGATTGGGTAGGGGGCGAGCGACTTTACTCGCTGGTGGATGAGAAAACGGTACGACTCCAGTCCAGCGTAATGTTTCTTGATAGTAGGAGTACTACTGGGTTAGCTTAGTGGGGTGTGACTAGTGGGAAAAGGGTCGGATCGGGTTATCATTTGCTTTGAGCGGGCGTGAGTGCGGGCTAATTGTCTGCGTTTTGGTGCTTTTCTTATGCGGTGGGCTTTTGTCCCCTAGCTAGGTTTTCTATTGGTTCCATTTTGTTTCATCTGGTTTTTGCTGTGGATGGTTTGGAGAATTTGAATCCGGGAGGGGGCAAGGGTATAGAGGAGGCGTAGGGGCGATGATGGATCCCATGTGGTCGATGGAGTTGTGTTCACTTCGAGTTGTAAGTGTTGGGGTTGATACGTTGGGTGGCATGTGGCTGTCGACTTAACGTGCATGGCACCGTTCTTACATTCCATAGTTGCACCATAATATTTGGATCATATTTGATAGGACTTGTCATGGTTTTGTCACGGCAGATGTCCACAGACTTAGGTTCAAGGCCATCGCTAAGGCGGTGGACTCAAAGGGGTTGGGCGGGACGAAAGACACGGGTTTACCCAGGTTTGGCTCCTCGAGAAGAGGTAAAAGCCTACGTCCTGCTTTGTGTATATTGATTGGAGTATCAATTACAAGGGAGCGTATTTGCTTGACCTAGCTCTCGATTGATTGGTTTCTGTTTCAGCCATCCGCCCGTCCCTGGGTCTTGCCTTTATATAGGAGGTCAAGACCCTGGATTACACAAGTTCCAAACCGACTCTTACAACGTGTGTGGCCCCGTCTCTAAACCGTCTTGCCTATCTTGGCAAGCTGTCTCCGGGCGGCTCACCCGCCGAGGTCTTGTGCCTTCTTCCTATCTCTAGGCCTCCATCTCACCCCATCTGATGAGCCACCGCGTGGCCCAGCCTTCCCCTTCCACCCCATATGACAACGAGCCGCCAGGTATGACCCGACCCCTCCTAGGCGGGTCTTACCACGGGGTTATATCCCCAACATTAGGCCCCAGATTGATTTGAGGTTGCTCATGCCAATCTTCACTTTTCCTGCGGCGAGTCTCACGTCCTTGTCACCTGAAAAACAAAAGAATTCATAACCCGCCGTGACGTCACCTGCGGATATGCCAAGAAGATTCCGTGACATTTCCAATGGATCTTCTCATTAAACGGTCAGCCCGAAAATCGAGGCGTCCATCTCGGTCAGTCATCATTTCGTCTCCTGGATTCTCCCGTGCACTGTTTGCCATCCCATCCCTTAAATAGGGCCACGAGGGGGTCTTTTCCCTTTCTCCGCCGCCACCATTCTTCTTCCTCCTCCCGATATCTGCGCTTCCTGAGCTCCACCGCGCTAGCGGGACCTCGTCGTCATCACCAACCTTGGCCGCTGCATCAACCTAAACAGTCTAGATTTTTGCCCGCGTCAACCGCATCCACAAGGTACCCCTATCAACTCTTGCCAGATCTGTAGTCACCTCACTTGAACCCTTTCGAGTTTGTCGGGCTTCGATTAACTTGCTCTGCTCGTTCATCCAATCGCCCTCGTAATGCAGACTGATAAGTAGCCTTTTGAATCTCGCAATATTGTTAATCCATCGCAGTTGTCCGTGTAGAGCCAACGATAACTTATCCTAGATCTGTACCCTGCTCTTTTTCTTGCGCCAACTGTCTGTTCTTCCACAGCCCCTCTTTTAGGGTTGAATTAAATTTGATTTTTCCTTGCCTGTAGATCTTGCAGTCATGGTATAATGTGCGAAACCTATTTGTTTGTCCTTGGCATTATCTGTAGCATGGTATTGCCCACTTAACCCACCATCGAATCACCGGCTCTTCTGATAAACTGCGCTGGCGGCTTAACATCACACTATTTAGTTTAATCAGTCGTCTTGATTATCTGGTCGCTTTCTGACCCACCGTGTCCTGCCCCTTTTTACAGTTTGACCCGCCATCATGTCTCGAGCACCTGCATCCTGTGACTGGGTCAGCTCTGGAGTCACCGAGCAATTTTCATTGGATTTCATAGAGGCAAGCACATTGCCGGCTCAGAATGTCATTCACTGGCGGGTTCCGGGACCAGAGAAGAAACCTACCCCTAAGGAAGGGGAAATTGTTATCTTCGTCGATCACCTTCTCCGTCGTTTCAGCCCGCCCGGATCAAAATTCTTCCGAGACGTCCTCCATTTCTTTAAACTGCATCCTCAAGACATTGCCCCAAATTTGGTCTCCAACATGTGCAACTTTCAAGTCTTGTGTGAGGTTTACTTGGAAGAAGAACCATCCGTCGACCTCTTCCGTGACTTCTTCGATGTCAACCGCCAAACGGAAGTGGTGGCTGGACCAAGCTTGGAGCTCGACGGAGTCTCCATCCAAAGACGAAGAGATCTGGCGTATGCAGCTGTCCTTATGCCAAGCCACCCCAAAGACTGGAACAAAACTTGGTTTTACTGCAGAGACACCTCTCCAAAAGGAGAAAATCCACCGGCGGGTTACCGTCCTACCCAGCTCTATACTTCCACTAAGCTTTCAGACCGGATGTCTGCTACAACGCGAGCGAAGTATACTCCGGCTTTCGCCAAAATCAAGGCCCTTCTGGCGAACGGGTTGACGGGAGTTGACTTAACCCGTTGTTGGATCTCATGGAAAGTCTTACCACTAAGCTGGCGTGACCGACTTATGTTCGAATACATAGGCGATGAGAATGATCCTCTCTGCTTCAACCACACACCCCTGACGGAAGAAAACCTTAACTCTGTTGTCAGAGGACTTACCCACGAATCCCAGGAGGCTTGCCATACGACCGGGTTAAAACCCTTCTGTGTCGCAAATCCAGCTCCGGACGTAAGGACGACTTTAAAATTTGCTTTATTTATGCCTTGACTTTGTATATGGAAACTTTAAATCTTTTGGCGGCTTCACCTACAGATTAACTCCAGCTTCTGGAAGAAAAAATATACTCCCCCATGAAGAAGAAGCCTCAGGCGGGTAAGATCCGTGGCCGCAAGCAGAAAACTTCAGCTCAAAACCTGCTTGAACTTGATGATTCAGAGGTAGAACTTGACTCCCGTGGTCGTCTTTTTATACAACTTATTAACAATGATTGTACACAGGAGGAGACAAAAACGAGCCACGCCAACGCCCCTGAGGTAACTTACATTTCTTCCGACTCAGAAATCTTACCACAAGAGAAGATACGACGGGTCGTCCGAAAAGTTCCTTTTTCACATCCTCTTGCTTACTTAGATCCCGAATTTTCCTTGAAAAAGCAACAACACGATTCTCGGCGTCACACCCGGAGCACCGGCTCTGAGGATCTTATGGCCGCCTTACCCAACATCCCGGCGCCGCAGAAACGTCCCGTTGAGGTACTTTCTAAAAATTCGATATCTATTTTATATTTCTGTACTACTGTGTTACTCTTGTGCTTTATTGTCTTAATTTTTAGGAATCACCTCCTTCGTCTGGCGACTCGACTGCCTCCAAGCTTCCTCCTATGAAGATCAACCCAGAGTATGTTTTCATCCTGTCGCGTGTACATCATCTGTATTGTCTTTGTACTGTGTAATGAGTCTTTGCACTTTCAGGGCTCAAGCCAAACGTAGGAACACAAGCGGGTCCACCGTTCCTCCTATCGCTCAATAGCCGGAGACTGCTGAGCCATCTTCCTCCACTCATGTTGTACCCTCTGACACTAACAAGGAAGCACCTGAGTGTTCTCCTCCACCCTCAGAACCGGAGAGTCATCGCATGGAGATTTTTGATGGTTTGGCGGCTGACCCTAAGCCGCCCAGTCCTAGCGTGGAAGACTCATCTCTTCGCGACATTAACATAACAGGGACGGGTTATCAGTCCCCAACTAATCATGCACTGGCAAAACATTCCAGCAAGATTGATACTTGCTCTCTAGAGAAGCTTGACTTCGATTTTCCCGTCTTGGAAAACATGACTGCAGATGATCTGCACGCTGGCTATTTGAATCGCCTTTATGCCAGCCGCAACATGGAGATCAAACTTGTTGGTTTGATGAAGAAAAAATATGAGGTACCTTTCATCTCCCGCGTTTCTCTTATACCCTTATGTAGCCCCCAAGAGACGGTGTAATATTGCAAATAATAGACCGGGTCTTCCAAACCTTTGACATGCTGTAGAGAACTTTGGCCTGTAGCTCCCAAGTACTGGGTTAAATTACATATAAGCCGGCACATACGTTAAATCATAGATCCAAGTATAGCCCCCAAGTCCGGATCATTAAAATAATGATGAGCCGGATCTTTCATATTTGAGAAGTTCGCCGGGTGTAGCCCCCAAGTCCGGGTCATTATAACAATGATGAGCCGGAACTTCACCGTAGATTTGGAGCGAAAACACAGACATTATCCCCCAAGTGCCAAGTATATTGCTTGCAATCTACTTGGGACTTGTATCATAAAATAACCCCCCCGAGTGACTTAATCTTTATAATCTTGTACTTGTATAATGCAGGAGGCGTTAGACGCAGCCATGTCTGAATGTGTCGGCTTAAGGGAAAACCTGACCACGCAACAGACCGCCCGAGCCACAGCAGAAGAGAAATTACGGGTGGTTATCGAACGACTTGAGAAACTCCAGGTCAACTTTACCACGTATAAAAAGACTACCGAATCTGAGCGAGCTACCTTGTCCAAGCGTGCACGTGATACCAAGGAACAACTCAAACTTGCATTAGCAGAGCTGAAGACTCTCAAAGATCACATATCCAAGATGACTGTCGCTATCTTTTGTAAGCATGTATAGCTTAAAAAAATTCCTTGTGAAAGAAATACCTACTAGGCGGATTATCACTTGGAACCTTTTTCTTGCAAGCGAAAGGAGCCGCCAGCTATCCTCTGACAGTCTAATAAAATTGAAAGCAGTATATACCTTGACTGAGCAACTATACAGTGGAGCCCTCTGTACCATCAATGCCATGATGACGGCCAAGTACATCCCCAAATTTATGAAGGGTGTTATAGAAGTCTTGTCAACCTTGCCCAAATAGGTAAAGGAAATAAGGCGACCAGCCGCCAGCAGAGGGGCCATAGTTGTGCTGAGCTGGTCCCTGGCCTTTGCTCCTGAGTTAACCGCTGAAGAAATGATGAAAGGCTTCCCGTCCAAAAGGATGACGTCTCAGACTTTACTGAGGCGGATTACGCCAAATGCGACAGGGCCTCCAAGAGACTTGCCTCTATCCTTATCGATGAGACATATCTGACTCCTTACCAGACGGCTTACGATGCGAACAACCAACGACTGTGCTATCCAACTTTCGAAGCCAGGGACTTGATCCCTGCACGCCGTAAGCCGCTCTTCGCCCCTGAAGTTGATCCGTCTCCTCTTTTCGACGATGCTCAGTTCCAAGATTTATTAAACTACAACTAGGATGTGGATAATATTCAGATCGAAGAGCCCGAAGATCTCGCGCGAGATGACCCGCCAGCAAGTTAAAAAATTTGTTGTTCTCAACTGAATGTAACCCGGCCAGCTAAGTCGACGAGATGAGGAAGTGTATGCAAAACTTTAAGTCTTCGTCTTTTGAACTCTTGGAGAGCTTTGTAATAGACCTAAAAAAACTTGATTGCCTCAGCCATCAGGTATCCATGACTTTGGATTCACCTTATGCATTTTATATCTGTCTTGCATTCTTCTCATAATGTCTTAACAACAACTCATCTTTGGAGATAGAGCCTGCAAAAAAACAAGACGAAAAAATATTCTGCACTGTTTGTAAGGGCGGCTTGAAAAAGCATAACCCGAAGATGTTAATATATGTATAGCATGGCTTCTTCTTACATAATCTTACTCTGACCCGGCTTTGGAGACCGGCATGATATGTATGCAATGCATGATGTAATGTATGATGCAATGTATGATGCAATGTACGATGTTCTTGATTTTTCTTCCTTTTTTGTTTTTCAAAAAACTCATTGTTGGCCCTTCTGCGGGGACCCGTTGCTTTGAACTGTCTAACAGTGCGGGGTCTCTAATGAGAGTGACCGTCAACTTTGAGCGGCTCAGGGTCTCTAGGCGAGATTAACTGTTAAGGGCGCAACAGACCACAATTTGCAGCGGGGTGAGTACCCCTGACTCATAAGCTACTTCTCACGTGACATAAATCCATTGTTTGGAACCTTAAACAGCGTCACTTGCTTAAGAGTACGCAGCAGATGAGAGAGTTTGCCTCGCCGCTGTAAGAGGCCCTCGCAGGGGGTAAGCTGACAACTCGTTGCACCCCTGGCAGAGCGGCAGCTGCTTACAAGCATGTATAACTCGGCCTTGCGGATAAAAGGGGGTAAGTTCACAACTCGCTGCACCCCTTTTGACCTTGTTTGATGGAGTAAGTTTGGGGTACCCAATCCCGCCTTACGATGGCTGAAAAGCCGATCAAGAGGGGGGCGACCTTCACCCCCTTTCGACCTTGTTGACGGAATCAACGTTTTGGGTCCACGACCCGCCTTACGGTGGCTGAAGAGCCAATCGAGAGGGTTGAAGCTTAATTCGGAAGGTGAAAGCCCGCAAACGACCTTGTTTACAGAGCCAACCTTTGTACCATCTTGCACGCCATCATCGTGTGGACCGCCAAATGGTAAGTCGCCGTGTTGTGGATCGCTAACTTGTAAGTCGCCATCTCACGAGCTATCATACAATGTTGTTGTCTTGGCTGAAGAGCCGATCAAGAGGATGAGTGAACTAAACCCGATGGGTTGGAAGCCCCCAAGTGACCATGTAGAAGTGTTCATCTTTTGCACAAATCTGTAATGCAAAAAAGAAAAACGGCAGTAGCCCCGGCTTGCAAGGATGCCAACTTTATTATATGAGAAATATAGATACGATGAAGTGTGTATGTACAAAGATGGGAGTCGATGACTCTGGTATAGTAAGGCCGCAGATGAGCGATGTTCCAAGGCCGGTGAGTCTCCTGTCCGGAGGTATGTGACTCGTCCTATACGTCAATGAGATAATATGACCCATTTTCCAGACTTCTGCTAACCACGAAAGGTCCTTCTCATGGGGGAGATAACTTGTGCGCATCCGCCTGATCTTGAATCAAAAGTAATACCAAATCGCCTTCTTGGAATGTCCGGCTTTTGACCCTGCGGCTATGGTAGCGATGCAAGTCTTGTTGATAAATCGCCGACCGAGCTACTGCAAGATCGCGCGCTTCATCCAGAGCATCCAACGCATCCTGATGGGCCATCTCATTGCCAACTTCCACGTAAGCCGCCACCCACGGTAAATCATGATGTCTGTCGCTTGGTAACACGGCCTCTGCACCGTAAACTATGAAAAAATTCGTGTAACTTGTTGACCTATTAGGCGTAGTATTGATGTTGCAGAGGACAGAAGGTAGCTCCTCAACCCAAGAGCCCGGCATTCTCTGCAAAGGAACCATAAGCCGGGGCTTGATACCTCTCAAGACTTCCTGATTAGCCCGCTCCGCCTGACCATTGGATTGTGGATGAACAACAGCAGAAACATCAAGCCGGATGTGCTCGCTTTCACAGAACACCTTCATTGCCCCCTTGGATAAATTTGTTCCGTTGTCTGTGATGATGCTATGAGGGTATCCAAATTGGTAGATCAATTTTTTGACTAACTGAACTGCCGTGGCCACATCACATTTACTGACCAGCTCAGCCTCCACCCATTTGGTAAACTTGTCCATCGCCACCATAAGGTGGGTCTATTTATCCTTAGACCTTTTGAAAGGTCCCACCATATCAAGCCCCCATACTGCAAATGGCTAAGTGATCGGAATCATCCGCAATTCCTGAGCCGCTACATGAGTACGTCTTTCGAACTTTTGACACGCGTCGCACTTGGCGACCAGATCCTCAGCGTCTTTATGAGACGTTAGCCAGAATAAGCCATGTCGGAAAGCCTTAGCCACCAAGGACATTGAAACGATGTGATGTCCGCAATCACCAGCATGTATTTCATATAGAATTTCCCTCCCTTCTTTTGGAGAAAGACAACACTGGAAGACATCGGTAACGCTGCGCTTATGCAACTCACTATTAATGATGGTCATGCATTTAGAACACCTCATGATTTGACGCGCCAGAGTCTCATCCTCATGCAACTCGCCGCGGGTCGGGTACGCCAAGTATGGTAGCGTCCAGTCCGGAATAGCATGTAAAGCCGCCACTAGCTGCCCCTCCGAGTCAGGTATAGCCAGATCCTCCTCTGAAGGTAGCTTAACAGACGGGTGATAAATTACGTCCAAGAAAAACATTAGGCGGAACCGGCTTACGCTGAGAACCTAGTCTTGACAATGCATCTGCCGCTTCGTTCTTGCGACGATCAATATGATCCACCTGATAACCTTTGAAATGACCAGCGACAATATCCACCTCCTGTCGATAAGCCGCCATCCACGGGTCCTTGGACTCCCACGTGCCTGAAACTTGTCGTGCCACAAGATCTGAATCGCCAAGGCATCTAACCCGGCCCAGGTTCATCTCCTTTGCCACACGAAGTCCGTGAAGCAAAGCTTCATATTCAGCTGCATTGTTCGTACAAGGAAACAACAGTCTTAGCACGTAACAGAACTTATCACCTTTGGGGAAAGTTAAGACAGCTCCAGCCCCCCAGCCCTCCAACTGTCTGGACCCATCAAACTGAATTATCCAATACATGTTGTCTGGCTTCTCCTCCGACGACTGACACTCCGTCCAGTCTTTAATGAAATCCACCAATGCCTGAGACTTCACTGCTGTGCGAGGCACATACATAAAATTGAGAGGACCAAGCTCCAGCGCCCACTTAGCAATTCTGCCAATGGCCTCCTGGTTCTGAATTATATCTCCCAACAGAGCAAAGCTAACCACCGTGATCTGGTGTCTAAGGAAATAATGCTTCAACTTGCGATTTGCCATGAACACCCCGTATATTAGTTTTTGCCAATGTGGGTTCTTTGCTTGGACTCTATAAGAACCTCACTAACAAAGTAAACCGGCCTCTGGACCGGGTACTCTTTCCCTGCCTCCTTGCGCTCTACCACGATCGTAGCACCGATCGCCCTATTGTTAACCGCCACATAAAGGAGCAAGGGTTCTTTCTCAGCCGGAGCAACCAAGATCGGCAGCTCAACCAACTGCTTCTTGAGAGCTTCAAGAGCTTCATTCGTAGCCTTACTCCAAACAAAGTCATTCGTCTTTTTCATCATATGGTATAGAGGAATAGCCTTCTCACCTAGGCGGCTGATGAAGCGGCTTAAAGCGGCAATACGACCCACCAAGCACTGCACATCATTGACGCTCGCCGGCTTAGCTAGTGACGTGATGGCCTTTATCTTGTCCGGGTTGGCCTCGATTCCTCGCTTCAGAACCAAGAGACCTAGAAGTTTACCTGCAGGAACTCTAAAAACACACTTAGCCGGGTTAAGCATCATCTTGTAGATCCGTAAGTTATCGAACGTCTCCTTCGGGTCGTCAAGCAACATTTCCTTCTTCCTTGATTTAACCACAATGTCTTCCACGTAAGCATGAACATTGCGCCCAATTTGACCATGAAGGCAATTCCGCACACAATGTTGGTAAGTTGCTTGTGCACTCTTGAGCCCAAACGGCATAGACACATAGCAGAAAGACACAAAAGGTGTTATAAACGACGTGTTCTCTTGGTCTTTAACTGCCATCTTGATCTGGTGATAACGTAAATAGGCATCCAGGAAGCATAAACTCTCACAACCCGCCGTTGCATCAATAATCTGGTCGATACGAGGGAGAGCAAATGGGTCAACTGGACATGCCTTGTTAACATCCGTATAATCTATACACATACGTCACGTGCTGTTCTTCTTGAGCACCAGCATAGGATTTGCTAACCACTCCGGGTGAAATACTTCCACGATGAACCCTACCGCCAAGAGCTGGGCCACCTCTTCTCCAATTGCTTTATGCCGATCCTCGTTGAAACGGGGGAGGAATTGCTTAACCGGCTTAAATTCAGGATCCACATTAAGGTGGTGCTCAGCGAATTCTCTCGGTACACCCGGCATGTCAGATGCCTTCCATGCGAAGATGTCCCGATTCTCACAGATAAATTCGATGAGCGCGCTTTCCTATGCGGGATCCATGTTAGCCCCGATAGTGAACTATTTGGATGAGTCGCCCGGAGTAAAATCCACCAGCTTCGTGTCATCTGCCGCAAACTTCAAGGGCGGCTCAGACTCTGTACTGGGTTTCTTCAACGGAGTCATGTCCGCTGGGTCAACGTTATCCTTGTAAAACTTAAGGGCTGCCTCTACGCAACTTGACTCTGCGTAAGCCGCATCTCCTTCCTCACACTCAATGGCAACCTTCCAATCACCATGGACCGTGATAGTTCCATTGAGGGCCGGCATCTTGAGCTGCAGATAGACATAACAAGGCCTGGCCATAAACTTTGCAAAAGCTGGTCGGCCAAACAAAGCTTGATACGGGCTCTTAATTTTCACCACTTCGAACCAAAAAGTCTCCACCTTGTAGTTGTACTCATCCCCAAACACCACTTCTAAAGCAATCTTCCCCACTGGGTAGGCTGACTTGCCTAGCACCACCCCATGAAAAACTGTCGATGACGGGTTAAGAGCCTTGTAAGTTAACTCCATCCACTGGAAGGTGTCGTAGTACATGATATTGATGCTGCTACCACCGTCCATGAGCACTTTTGTAAACTTATAACTCCAACCCAAGGAGCGACCACCAAATCTAGGTGACCCGGATTATCCACCCGTGGCGGATGATCCTCCCGGCTCCATGTGATCGGATACTCTGACCACTTTAAGTATCGTGGGAGGGCCGGCATGGCCGCATTAACTGCCCTCTTGTGTAGCTTCTGATCCTGCTTGTCAAGGCTTGTAGTGAAGACATGATACTGCCCCCTGCTAAGTTGTTTCGGGTTGCTCTGATATCCTTATTGATTATTTTGTTGCTTTCGTTGACCCTGGTAACTTGAACCTGACCCGCTAGTACCGAAACCTGCTCCTCAACTGCCCGATCCTAAACCGCCCAACGGGCCATTACCATTATTACGGTGTTGACGGAGGCTGTGATCCCGGAATTGGCACATAATGATGCACTCCTTCTAGGTGTGGGTGGCCTCCTTATCCGGCCGGCTGTGCATCGGGCAAGGTCTGTTCAGCGCTTCTTCCAAGTTGGAAGGTGCAGATGTCTTATCTTTGTTGAACGGCGGCCTAAAATTTCCGTTGCCCTAGCACAACCGTTCCCAGCATTGGTGCTCGCCACTAACTCCGACCCGCCATTCGGGTTCTCCCGCTTGCCCTGGTTGCCATCCCAGCACTGCCCTCATTAGCGCTTCTTCCAGGGTTGCTGGTGTGCAATGTCTCATGGCGGATCTAATGGTGGGAGATCAACTTGAGTCCTTCTATGTTGAACCGCCTCTGAAGCCCGCTGATCCAGATCAAAACGGAGAGCCTCCGCCCTCAAGTGCTCTGACTCAACATTCATCTGAACCTGCATTGCATTGATATCCTCCTGGGCCTGATCCATCTATCCCTTGATCCGGTTAATCTCGGCATTACGCTCCGCCCGATTCTCGGTCGTTACTTCTGTGGCCATCAAGGTCGCTAGCTCCTTCATGAGTTCCAGTAAAACTTGAGCCAGCGTCTTAGGAGGCTCAACATCGGGTGGGGCTGCTCCTGCTACTGCTTCGGAAGTTGCTCCATTAGAAGCTGGCGTCAGGCCTGCCATGAACACGGTGGCTCGGCTCGGCGGGTCATTGGGCTCCAGAATACTATCACCATCGGCATAGCCCCCTAGCTCGCCGTCATGAAGCTGATAGATTGACTCTGCATGCCCACTGGAAGATCCTTCATCTGAGAAAGCCAAGGTCTCTCGTCCTGACAAGGAATCTCCCCGGTCCTACGTAAAGCCAACGAAAACACTCTTCCGCACGGGTTGAACAGGGCGGGTGTCATGCGCCGGGCCGGCTCGACGAGGTCGGTGCAGATGTCCGGCCCGAGTGTGGATCTATCAAGTTTGCCGATGAACACGTGCATCTTGCCAATGGTAACCCAGTACCCGTACTCGATTGATCCGACATCAAGCCCCCATCCTGAATCATCGGTGTAGAGCTTGCCGCGATGACTCTTGGTCATCAAGCCGACGACGTATCCTTCAATCCCTGGGAAGGAGCCCTTTGAGAACTTATCACCACCGCGTGCTAACCCCACGGTGGGTGCCAACTGTCGTGGTTTTGTCACGGTAGATGTCCGAAGACTTAGGTTCGGGGCCATCGCTAAAGCGGTGGACTCAAAGGGGTTGGTCGGGACGAAAGACACGGGTTTACCCAAGTTCGGCCCCTCGAGAAGAGGTAAAAGCCTACGTACTGCTTTGTGTATATTGATTGGAGTATCGATTACAAGGGAGCATATTTGCTTGACCTGGCTCTCGATTGATTGGTTTCTATTTCAGCCGTCCCTGGGTCTTGCCTTTATATAGGAGCTCAAGACCCTGGGTTACACAAGTTCCAAACCGACTCTTACAACTTGTCTGGCCCCGTCTCTAAGCCGTCTTGCCTATCTTTGCAAGCTGTCTTCGGGCGGCTCACCTGCCTGGGTCTTGTGCCTTCTTCCCGTCTCTGGACCTCCGTCTCAACCCACCCGATGAGCCGCCGCACGGTCCAGCCTTCCTCTTCCAGCCCATATGACAACGAGCCGCCATGTATGACCCGACCCCTCCTGGACGGGTCTGACCATGGGGTTATATACCCAACAGGACTCTTATATCTCGCTTATTTGTTCTTGTTTTTAGTACCCCTCGTATTCAGACCATATGTCGGATGGATATGGAGCAGTCCAATGCGGCCACCATGTCAGATCAGACCACATTGGCCCACCCCTACCTCACATAAACCTCACCCTCTCACCACCTGGACCAAACACTAGTCTCACTTCGCTCAATTGCTCTGCTCACCGTCCATTCCCCTCCTTGGCCTCTTCCATCATTGTCATCCATCGCCACCATCACCGGATCTAGCAACGAGTAGTCCACAAAAGTTGACCCTGTTGATTGGGATGCCATGTCTGTACCCAAGTTAACACTTGGAGGTGCTGGCCAGAAAGGCCAAAGCCTCCTAGACATCCTCCTTCTCCTTTGCCGCTTCACCTAAGTTCTATATTGTGTGATTTTTCGCATTAACAAAGACATGTGACATTCGTGCTAGACCAAACTACACTATTAGTTTGTCTAAAAGTATCTTCGATAGGGCTGTGCAAATCAGACCCTCCTATATGTTTGTGGATGCGTATGCGGACAGGGCTAGCTCAACCCTCATTTGTCCACATCTGCAACCATCCCCTCATATCCAGACATCCAAATGCATACAATCTCATGCAACGTAGATCAACACATCCTACATAAATCTAACACATAGCATTGATACGATCATACATGCAAGTTTATCATACAATGGGAGGAAGCAAGTTCAGAACATATATAGTTCACGACTACAATCAACTAGATACTAGTTGATAGTAATAGATTAATAATTCATCACTTATTTGCATTGCCCTTCCCCTTGTCATCTACAGAGCGGCGATAGCATCCATCGAAGTCGTCGTACGCGTCTGTGCCCAGAGGGCCATTAGATTCGTTGGAGCTGACGGATAAGTCGGGCGATGGGGCGGCATGGTCCATCTCCTTGGCAAAGTGGTTGAATTTAGCGGCAGCCACCGCTTTCTCTTTCGCGGAGTGTGCAGGCTCATAGAGGGCCAGTTAAAATGCTTTCTCATGTCACTATCTTTCTCGGGACTATTATCCGCGAATCTTCATCTTCTCTTGTTCATTCTTTTGCATGTATATTAGTGTTGCCCCTTCCTTCCCTCCTAGCAAATGCTTGAGATTTGCGTTCTACTCTACCCCATATGATTTTTGGACATGATGTGTTTCCATATGCCTCGCATTCTTATTTCATGATGTATTGTGTCCATTCGTCCCCACTATTCATCTTCAGTGATCTCTAGTTTGGGAGCCTTGACCCCTCGTTATGTTTGTTTGGCTTTAGGAGTATATCTTTTATAAGGGGTCGAGTATCCTTACATCAAGGAAGGTTGGTGAACGTGTTAGCTATCCATCCATTAATATTGTGACTCGGTCTTGGAGCATGCTTCGCACACGAGCCTTAATTTTCCTTTCTCCAAAGAGGTTTGGGTGCACATGTGTGATGTGCTCTATTGTCCAGTATCACCATAACATTGACACTTCACATTGATTTGTTGAGGTGGTTGGAATAGGGTGTGTTTGGTGCCTATACGGAAAGGCAAAGACATGCTCAACCTTATAGTCTCATACCCCATCTAAAATTTATGAAAGGAGAAAATGCTTGAATCTTCAGCGTCAACACCTCACGTCCCTCGCTGTTGTAGATGCCCTTGAAGATTAAAAGCGGTGTGCCGTTTTTGCATGCATTGACAAAATAGCAAGGTGTTTTTCTTCTTTGCAGCTTTTTTCTTTTTGGTCCCTGCTAGATTGCAAATCTTACCCCCCCCCCCCCCGCATCAATTAATTTTAACTATATGTTGGAAGGTGGAATTGTGTCCTGGTAATACGATGTTGGGTCCCAAAGCAGTCTTTTTTTCATGTCATCTTGAATGTTGGAGGTTGTGTGTATCTGACCATACTAGCATGTAGGTATCCTAGGGGCTTAACATCTGAAGACCAGCAAATTGCATGCTCTTATGGGAAAAATGTGAATCGAATGTCCAAAATTTTGTTTCCAAAGGCAACCCATCATGTTTGAGACAACACGTATGTCATTATTGCTAGCTTTTGGATTTTATTCCCAACTACCACAATTGGGAGAAGATTTTCAAGTTTGTTTTTCACATGGATCCAAACCAATAAATGATTAAAAAATGATTTGAAAACTCTACGCAGGAGCTTCGACGACTCCATTATGATAGACTAACTCGAAGAAACCCAAGATCCGAAAGACCAACTTAAACATGACCACCACAACATCACACAATGTGAGGACTAAAAAACCTAACAAAAACTACTAGCCTGAACCATTGGAGCTATGAACATAGGGAAGGTGAGTGCGCTGGCTTGTGGTTGAGTCTAGAGGGCATGGAGCTTCGCCCTAGCAGCTGCCACATGAAAGGAAGGAATAGATCGACTCATTAAAGTTGTTCTTTGGTACCGTATGAGAAGAAGGTGGATTATGAAGGCATGTGATAAGAGATAGACTTTAATTTGGACGAAGGGACGTCGAGGGTCGGGAATGTATCAGGTGATACGATCCTCCCCGTGCTCCCGTGATACAGGATGTTGAGATCCCTTGAATATGAGATCCAACGGTTGCATGTTGAGCTCCTATAAGTTTGCAAAAAAAATCAAGGATCTAACATTTGTGCGCAAGTCCAGAAGCTTGGCCAACGACAGTTGGAGCTAGACGAGGGCTATTGGGAGCCTGTGTCATGGGAGCTTAGGGAGCCAATATGACTTGATATTTTCCCGTAGAGTGCCAAGGGACGATGAACAAATTGAAGTAGGGGGAAAATTGGGATTAGGTGCAGCGTCAAACTATGGTCTGAAAATGGCATGCACGGTCACAATTTGAATTGAAAATATTAATTGGAAATAGTCTGTTGTATTTTGGATCCAAAATTAATAGTCTAAGATCAACGGTCATGATTCAATCCAATCCTTACCTCTCGAGTCTGAGATAAGTTGGTGCATCTTGAAAGAACCCATACTGAGTATCATATAAGAGCATCTACAACCGTACCCCTCATACACCCTTCAAACGTCCGAGCAGGCCTCCTGGTCACTGATCGGTCACGAAATTTCGACCCAGCCAGGCCTCTTAAACTGGCCTCAAATTCCCATGCTGACCGACACCCCTCGTATGCAGCCCAAATATGGGGCGGACATGGGGGCGTCCGGGAACGCTTCCCTGGCCCACACGGTCCCACTTGCTAGCGACTTGGCGAGAAGACCGTTGCCGCCCGGGAGCTAGTCAACCCAAATTTTAGTCCCACCTCGCTGCACCAGCCGGAGGGGGACCGACTTAAATTGCCACGCTGTCAGACAGCTACAAGCTTGTCTTTTTGCGTAGGTAGATCAATTCTTGTTGTATGTATTGAGGGAGCTTGACGATAGATTGCATTTCATCAACTGATGATTGTTCATCGGTTGTCATATGCATGACACTAGTATAAGTTACCCCCACTATCACTAAACCTGAAGGGAGGGAGTAACATAGAGCATTTTAAAACAAGTTTACTTATAACACTACCCCCATGTTACTACCTCTATGTTACTTCCCATTATGAAGGTAGTAACATAGACTAATGTCATATGCATGGCACTAGTCTAAGTTAGTCCCTGTTGAGATGTATATATTGCATGTGTATTTCTGGTACAACAAGCCCTCCTCCTTCCTTGTATAGTTGAGAACGTGGCTCTCCTAAGTACTTATATATACGTGCATATGCACCCGATGAATATATCGTGAGTTGCATCAATCTTCTACATGGTATCAGCCTCCCTCCCATCCTCTCTCTAACCCTAGCCGAGCCGCGACGACGCCGTCGCTACCTTCCCTCGCTGCGCTCCCCCATCACTAGCTCCCCTGCCACCACCGCATCCTCCGCACCCCCTCCGCGATCAACCCACCCCACCCTCGCGCCGCACACCCTACCCTAGCCGATGGATTCATCGGAACCCCTCCCCTCCCACACCTTATACCCGAGCCGCTTGCCTCTGCGCTGTGCCACCACCACCGCACCCCATCACCATGTCTCAGTCTGACGTCTCCCTTGGCTCCAACCCCTACAACCCCTTTGCCTCCTCCGGTTCTGCCTTCTCCATCCCTGATCCGGCCTATATCCACGACGTGCCCATCAAGCATCGTGTCCCGGTCACGCTTTCTCAGAAGGAGGCCAATTTTCATGCGTCAAAGACGTAGTTTAATCTCCTCTTTCGTGAGTACAATGTTCAGGATCACGTCGATGGCACTGCCAACTTGTTCGTCCAGAACCGAGACGCTGAGTGGTTGGCGATCAACGCCACCATCACCAGGTGGCTCTGCCTCACCGTGTCTAAGGACATCTTCCACACCGTTGTTCGCGACAAGGATGCTGCATGCACGGTGTGGAACAAGATCGTCAGGCTCTTCATTAACAACAAGCTCCAACAAATCATTTTCTTGCAGCAGGACTTCTTAGGTTGTCACCAAAACGACTCCTCCGTCAACGACTTCTGCATGCATCTCAAGACCCTCTCTGACAAGCTCAACGACCTCGGTTTCAAAGTTAACGACGAGCTTCTCCTCTCCACCCTCACCGCTAGCCTCAATGAGGACCTCGGCAACGCTCCCTCCAACCTCACCCTCATGGCGAACCCTACTTACGAGAGGGCGGTGGTATATCTTCATCTAGAGGAACGGAGGCTGAAGCATCTTTGCTCCCGCGCTGTCCACACTGCCTTCGCCGCCAGCTACTCGTGCTGCAGCCCTACTGCCCCCGCTGCGGCGCCCGCCGGCTCCTTCGCGGCACCGTTCCAGTTGCTCCGGCCACCGACGCCTGCTGCGCCGACCGGCGCCAATGGCGTCCCCTACCAATCGTGGCCTCCAACTCCCACGGCACCTTCTCCACAGCAGCCGCCACCGCAGCAGCGACAACGTCGCCGTGGCCGCAGGAACGGCCAGCAACACTCCAACTCCGGCTCCCAAGGGCCTCCTTAGCGCGTCGGCCATTAGTATCCGACACCGCCATGGAGTGGCGGCCATAACCCATGGACAGGGGTCATGCGCGCCTACACCATGCACGTGCCTCATCCGCCCGCTCCCAGCCTTCTCGGTCCCAGGCCATCAAGCTTTGTTTGCCACGCTGCAGCAGGTCCCTACGGTAGCCCCGCCGCCTCCTACACCTCTGCTCTGGGTGGCTATGGCGGGCCCAACCCTCGCGCCGGGTTGTCCGGCTACTCGGGCTATCTTGCCCCATAGGCCGCGCCAGTCTCCTACGACCCGGCCTTGCTTGCTGCCCTACAACATCAGCCACCGCCCGATTCCTATTGAGGTGGTGGAGATTGGTTCATGGACACCGGTGCATCTTCGCACATGGCTGCTTATTCGGGTAATTTTTCCTCCGCTGCTCCTATCCACACTTCCTCTCGTATCATTGTCGCTAATGGTGTTGGTCTCACTATCACTCATGTTGGTTCCACTAATTTTTCTTCCAACTCTCGACCACTCTTTCTCAATGATATTCTTGTTTCTACTTTTTAGAACTTATTCAGAACTTAGTCTGTGTTCATAAGCTTTCTTGTGATAACTCTATAACTATGGAATTTGATGAGGTTGGTTTTTCTGTTAACGACGTCGTCACCCGGATGGTTCTTCACCGATGGGACAGCCCTGGTGACATGTACCCCGTCCATCCACCATCATCCTCACATGCTGGACTTGTCGCTCTTTCTGCCGGCGTCGACCTTTGGCACACCCATCTTGGTCATCCTAGCTCCACTGCACTTCGTCAAATCATGAAGTGTTTTTCTTTTACATGTAATAAAACCGATGTGCATTCCTGTCACGCATGCCGTTTAGGCAAACATGTTCGCCTTTCATTTAGTTCTTCCTCCACGGTTGCATCATTACCATTTGAGTTAAATCATAGTGATGTTTAGACCTCTCCCGTTCCCAGTAATACTTGTTTTCCTATTACCTTGTTATCCTGGATGACTACTCTCATTTTGTGTGGACTTTTCCATTGCGTAAGAAGTCCGAGGTTGCCACCACTCTCACCGACTTTTACTCTTACGTCTCTACACAATTTGGTCATTGTATTCTTGCTTTACAAACTAACATTGGGAAATAATTCGACAACACTACCGTTCGCATCCTTCTCTCCACCCATGACACTATCTTTCGCCTCACCTGTCCTTACACTTCACAACAGAATGGTAGGCCTGAACGCATTCTTCGCACCCTCAACGACTGCGTCCGCACCCTCCTCTTCCATGCCTACATGCCTTAGCATTTCTGGCCCGATGCCCTTGCCACCGCCACCCTCCTCGTTAACCTTCGTTGTAACACCCCATTATGCTTGGCGGGATCTAGACTGGCCCCATAGACCAACACTAGTCTTTCCTTCCATGCCGTGTGCCACTACAGGCCACACACGCCATGCGCCACTGCCCGTGCATGCCCGTGTAACCGCAAGGATGGGCTCTGATACCAATTGTAACACCTCGTTACATCTAGCGGGATCTAGACTGGCTCCACAGATCAACACTAGTCTTTCCTGCGCACTTTTTCCTCACTCATGTGCACCCGGGACCAACTTCCCGGTCGGTTACCCATCCTAAAATCGCTCCAAGCCAAACACACTTAACTTTGGATTTCTTTTCGAGTGGGCTCTCGGAAAAGAAGGAATTCCTTGTTGATATGAGTAGCCTATCATTCCTATTAAGCCAGGCTTTCACATTCGTCCATGCCGCACCCGCTAGAACTTTTCACCGCACCATCTCCTCTTTGGGTCTGCTCCATCCTACGATGGTCTTCGCATTTTCGGTTGCCTTTGTTACCCTAGTATTTTCGCCACCTCCCCTCATAAACTTGCACCTCGCTCGCTCCCATGTGTCTTCCTTGGTTACCCGGCTAACACAAAGGGCTATAGATGCTATGATCTGGTCTCTCACAGTGTCATCACATCCCTTTACATTTATTTCGACGAACTTTTTTTTCCTGTTTTGACAGGAACAGGAGGTGGCTTATTCGCCGGCTCTCGGTCCTTCTTCGATTGACAGCGCCCCTCATGGCGCTCTGCCACGACGTGGTGCGCCCCCAGCCTGAGCCGCTTTACTCCGGACGCCGCCGGCCTCGCCGACCTCTTCACCGGCATCGCCGACCTCGCCAGAGTCGCCAGCCTCTTCACCGGAATTGCCGACGTCCCCGTAGGCGCCTTCGGTGGTCTTGCCGGTACCCACGCTGTCCTCTATGATGTCTGCTTCAACACCAGCACCTACTAGCGAGGTGACCACCTCCGGGGCTATCATCATGGCTCCTCAGCCCATCGGCCCTGTCACCCGTGCCCGCATGGGCGTCCGATGGCCGAGCCTTTGGTTCTCCCCGACCGAGTACACATGTGTGTCCTCCATGTCGACGGCCTCTCTGTCGCCTCTGCCGCCTTCCGCTCGTGCCACTCTTCGCGGCCCTTTGTGGTTCCCTGCAATGGAGGAGGAATTCGACGCTTTGCAGTGCAATCATACTTGGCAGCTTGTCTCACGTCCTCACAACGCCAACATCATTACCGGGAAGTGCGTCTTGAAGCACAAGTTTCATCCTGATGGTACCCTTGACCTCTACAAAGCGTGTTGGGTCGTTCGAGGTTTTCGTTAGCGCGCCGGTGTCGACTTCACACATACTTTTGCCCCGGTTGTCAAACCCGGGACGATTCGCACCGTTCTTCAGCTTGCGGTGTCCCGCTCCTGGCCGATGCATCAGATGGACGTCTCCAACGCCTTCCTCCATGGCCACCTTGAGGAACAGGTGTTTTGTCAGCAGTTCACGGGATTCGTCGATGCTACCTCTCTGGATCATGTGTGTCTGCTCTCCCGGTCTTGTATGGGCTCAAGCAGGCTCCTCGCGCCTGGTACCAGCGCATCACATCATTTCTACACCAGATTGGCTTCCGCTCCACTTGCTTCGATGCTTCGCTATTTGTCTTTCACCAGGGCGATGCTACCGCCTACCTGCTGCTCTATGTCGACGTCGTCATCTTGACAGCGTGCTTGCCTGCTCTTCTTCGACAGCTCACTGATCGCCTTCGTGTTGAGTTTGCCATTAAGGACTTGGGTCCTCTGCACTATTTCCTTGGGATCGAGGTCATTTGCCGAGCAGATGGCTTCTTTCTTCATTAGCGGAAGTACGCTCACGAGCTTCTAGACCTTGTTGGGATGCTTAACTGCAAACCCGCCACTACGCCCGTTGATACGCAGGCTAAGCTCTGCCACAGTTGGGTCCCTGGCTTCGGACGCTCCGTTCTACTGGTCGATTGTTGGTGCCCTACAGTACCTCACTCTCACCCGCCCGGAGCTTCAGTATGTTGTCCAGCAGGTGTGTCTTCATATGCATGATCCTCGTGAGGCCCACTTGACCGCGGTGAAGTGCATCCTCCGCTACATCCATGGTACTATGGATCTCGGGTTGTCACTTCAGGCTTTGACTTCTCTGGATATAACCGCCTACTCTGATGGTGACTGGGCCGGTTGCCCTGATACACGTCGTTCCACTTCCGGATATTGCGTCCATCTTGGACCATCACTTATCTCCTGGTCGTCCAAGCGGCAGCCCATTGTCTCTCACTCCAGTGCTGAAGCAGCGTATCGCGCGGTGGCTAACGCCGTTGCAGAGTGTTCCTGGCTACGTCAGCTTCTTCGGGAGCTCTTGACTCCCGTTGACAAAGCCACCATCCTCTACTTTGACAACGTATGTACTGTTTACCTCTCCGCCGATCCGGTTCATCATCGACGCACCAAGCACATTGAGATTGATATCCATTTTGTTCGGGAGCAGGTGGCTCTTGGCCATGTACGTGTGCTGCATGTTCCTACTTCCCAACAATTTACTGACATCATGACCAAGGGTTTGCCTATAGCGTCCTTCGAGGAGGTCCGGTCAAGTCTTTGCGTCGACCATGGTGCCGCTTGGACCGTGGAGGGGTGTTGAGATGTATATATTGCTTGTGTATTTCTTGTATAACAAGCACTCTCCTTCCTTGTATAGTTGAGGACGTGGCTCTCCTATGTATTTATATACACGTGCATGTGCACCCGATGAATATATCGTGAGTTGCATCAATTATGACTAGACTAAACCTGAAGGGAGAAAGTGACATAGCACATTTTAAAACAAGTTTACTTATGTGACATGTAATTAATGACGAGCGGGGTATTTAATGTAACCTACTGTAGTAAGTATGTTATTGTACCATAATGCAACATAAAACAAAATGAATCTACAATCTAATGAAAATATTATTCTGTATTACTTTACTTTCATAGTAACTTAGACTAACGTCACCTGACGCTAAGTAAGTACCAACTCCGAGAGTCGACATTCAACGGGGCAGCACAATGAGCACGTTGTTTAACCCAACTGAGCTAGTGGTCTCGTGTGTGTGCTCCTACTGATGACCAACTCGCCCGCCGACTGCGTGTCACCGCCAAGAAAACCAAACCAACAAATAATAATTGCTCTAACGTGGGACGCCGCTTTCGGAGAAGCTGTGCATATCCATCAACGACGCAACGCAAGCGAAGAATGTTGGATCGCACCGGTGCGGTGGCGCAGCCGATCCTCTACCTCCACGTAGCTGGCTCGACCGGTGAGCGACCGCCCGACTCGCAGCTCTCCCACCAGCGCTCCTGCGCCAGGTCCCGTGCACCGGCGGTCCCGTCGTGCGCGGCGACGGTCTTCGCGGCTCAGCTGTCAGAGAGGGGAACGGTCGGGTCCAGAGGAACGGGCGCACGAACGCAGGCACGGACGGGACGGGTTCTCCGGGGTCTGTCCAGCTCGGCCACGTGGCCTCGCGTAAATTACGAATCCGTCGCCACCGTAGTGCTGGTCGCTCGCTCGTGGACCCGGTGCACGAGACTGTACTGAGCCCTCACTCCGCCGATGACCCGATGTGATCAGCGGGCGCGCCCGACGGCGACCGGCGGTGCGGAAGAACACCACCGGGACAGAAGGGAACCCCGCGCTGTCGCCGCCAAGCGGGGCACGATTCAGAAGCACCCACCTGTCAGCGGGTGGGCATAGCCAGAGCAGAGAGGGGCGGTCGCTGGATCGGGGTTGGGAACTCGCTGTCGGGGATTGACGAGCGGAGACATCATCCATTGCCACGGTCGCGTCCGCCGTCGCCGTCGATCGGACCGTGCAGCAGCCTCGAGCTACCAGCCACAGCCGGCCGCCGACCTGACCGCGGCGCACGCTCCTAATCCGGCTCACCAGAAGATCAGGACGCACGCGCGCGGCCCTGTGTGAGGTTTGGCATGTAGTCGTACTTGCAGGCGGTTGCGCCGTACTGTACTTCATTTGTGGCCATCTTCGACGTTCCAACGGCTCTTCCTCGTCTTAATCTAGTGTTATGAATGGTGACTGATTAAGGTTGGGATTACTTAATGCGGTAATGAGCTTGCAACGCTCCCACTAGCACATCACTGAAAACTGGCAAATCGTCAAGAGATTTTGGTTGAATTCGGTGAGACCGGTTAGATCTGACACGGAGGACACATATGAATAGAGAGTATACAACCGGACATAGTAAATCCACTCCTCGAAACCAGCCACGATGCGTGTGTGAACAGCGATCGGTCAGCTTGCTACGTCCACAACTAGATGCTTCAAATCCGGTCCCTCAAAACCATGCAATCTATATACAACATAAGGAACTAAGTGCATAGATGAACACAATTAAATTCCACACGGACGTGCAAATATACTTCATCGGACCAAATTTTTACTTGGTAGCATGCACACAAACATAACTAAATACTAAAATAACTAATAACTAATAACTAAAACAAAGATGGAGAGTGTGGTAGGACATTGCCACTTCTGCGTTCGTCCCTTGACCTAGCGGTCATCTATGCAGTAGAACTCCGTGTAGGCATTGATGGCGGGAGGGGCGTTGTTGTCATAGACATCAGAATCATCGGAGGAGGAGATGATACCGGCCAACCAACAAAGGATGCGCATCTGCTTCTTCGCTAGCCGGGTCGCGTTGGCTTTGACCGTCGGATCCACCACTACCTCACGATTCGACTGCTCAATGGCTAGCCAAAGCGCCTTCGCGTTCGTGCGGCGGAGATGCTGTGCATCGGTCTCTGCTGTGGTGAGCGAGTGGCAGAAGACCTACATAAGGAGCTGGTCATTCGACCTACCAGCATGCTCATGCGCAACCGGTGGGAGGAGATCGCTTCTACCATCGGCGCTCTCTCCCTCTCCTGCTGCCTCTAGCGACATACAATGCACTTCAAATTACACTTTCACATCCACGGTGGGGCCGGCCGGGGACAAGGACCCAAATGTGGTCAGGGACACGAGCCAAAGCAGGCATATGAGGGCTTGGAGAGGGTGTTGGGGCGGCAGACGGGAAGGGGCGCGGAGCGCCCGGGGTTGCGCAAACACAACATGTCAGCGCCATCATTTGCATTGCGTCCTCGAGCGATGGTGTACAACATGGAGTCAGAGCTACCGCTTCCGCCCTTATCCAGTCGCAGTCGACGCAACGCGATGCCGCCAACGACTTTTTCATCATCATCTTCCGCCGCCTCACGCAACAACGACTCCCAGTCGACCGGGTCATTGCTATCGTATCCACCATCAGACGCTGCGCTATCGGAACTCGACATTGGATCGGAAAGGGGATGGGACATGAAGAGGAGGAGACGGAGAGAGAAGTGAATGGTATCATTGGTTAGTATCATAGTGATCTCATTTATTTCTATGCATGCCACATACTAATACATCATTTAATATAATACAATATCATATCATGATACTCAATCCTCTCTTCCGTCATTTAATTATGTGACACCTCAGAAAAGAAAAAGTCTAGTTGGTATACATGATACTATCTATGTACTCCCACTATGACCAACCTAATGTTAGGGGCCATGGCCGTGAGTTACATGCGAGCTGGGGGCAAACTTGTAGTTAGCATTTGTTTATGATGGAGGATATCAGATCATAGCCTTTGGTCGTGTTATATTTAGTGTTGCATTTGAAGGATCAGAGGTTTTATTGATGTTTCATTTCTAACTATTGTCCATAGATAGTGTCGGCTCGCCCATCATTTGTCCGCTTCCGCAACAGTCCCTCTCTTATTCAAATGCTGACGGGGTTATCACCCCTAGGTAGGCCAGAGCAACGGGGTTTGCCCGCCTTCCGTTTCGAAGATAACTACGCGGCCGGCTCTCCATGGCCGGCTGGAGGACGGTCGGCTCGATGTGCTGCCGGCTGGCGACGCGGCCGACTGCCTGTTGGGCCACCTCCTCCATTGACCCATGGGTGGACATGCGACATCCCATCCCCCTGGGCGTGGGTACGATGACAAGATGCGACCGCCACGACGGGTGGCCCTGTGGCCATAGTGGCCGCTGACGCACTGGAGCGCATGGCTACAGTCTGGCTGTCCAGGCCGCTGACCTTGGCGAGCGCAACCGGGCGAGGGAACAGTGCCGGCATGCCCTCGCCCACTCGATTACCTGCCTTGGCGTGGCTACGATGCCGCCGGCCGTACCGGAGGCCTCGGCCGGCTGGCGCTAGACGATGCCTCTCGGGCGACCCGTGACGTGGCAAGTGAGCGAGAACCAATCGCAGAGCCGGCTGGCGGGCCCCAAAGGGAGACGGGACCGCTCAGCCGATGGACCCTACAGACGATGAGACAGCACGAAGGGTGGGACCCCCTGGCCAGCCGGAGAGACTGCCAGCCAGGTCCCCCCCATCCCTCTACTTTAGATATATTTTAGAGCCGGGGAGTTGTCCTATAAAACCCCTGAGCCCCCCCCCTCATGCAACGAGGACGGACGATCACTCTCGCACACCCACAGAACTCTCAAAACCCCTCTAGTAGTGGAGGAAGACGAGTCGTTTGCTCCTTCTTCCTCCTCTAGACACAGCTCCAGGAGCACCCTCGTACACATACCCATCCATCCAACTAGACCAAGCAGGACTAGGGGTGTTACCTCCCACGGAGGGCCCTGAACCTGGGTACATCGTGTGTCACCACCGCTTGTGCCCAATCTCGCACTCGGAGCCCGTCGGTGTCCTCTGGCCCCAACCACCTATGATAAGCCACCCTATGGCATCTGTCGTGAGAAAACAACGATAGTTGGCGCCCACCATGGGGCCGTACGCGGCACCAGCCGGATTCATGCTCCGAGCAGGACCCCTCGCCATTCCCCGGTGCCGCCGCACGTCCAGGCGAAACCGCGGGCTCGTCGGGCTTGCTTTGGCACGCCCTGCGGGCAACCCCGTCGACCTCACGGCCGACATCGATGCGCTCACCGAGCGCTTCGGTAGGCTCAGCCTTGCCGAGGCTCCGGCCGCGGACGAGTACCCCGGGTAGGTGCTCGACTGCGCCAACCCTCCCACGGCCATGGGAGCACTCGCTGCGACCCAGTCTAGCAGCTCCCACAATCGCGTGGGGTTGTTGGCCATTGTCTCCTCCACCTCCTCCGGACGCGCGCGGACCTGGGCTGACGCCATCGTGGCCCGCGTCGGTACCTCTGATCCGCTTGGTGTGGCCCTCCGGGGCCTGAGCAACCCTATCGCCCCGACGGCGAACCCCGACGCCGCCGCGGCGGACCTCGAGGCGGCTCACCGCGTCCTGTTCAAGGACGCCACTGCCCTCGAGGCCACGCGGCGCCGCATGGAGGCCGCCCAGCGGGAATATGCTTCCGCCTATGGTCTCACCCCGGCTGGCACCGGGCCTAGACGACGTGGGGCCGTGCGTGACCACGGCCGCGTGGTCGTCGAGATCCTTGTCAGCAAGATGCCCGTCTATGACACCCCCGCAGCCAACTTGCGGGCCCTCAAGGTGGCCTACGCGGATTTGGCCACCTTGGAAGGTGAATAACGTGCTGCCCACGAGCGCCACATCGAGGAGCTCATCGATGCCACCGACGCGCAGCAGCGTCTGCCCGCGTCGGGATGCACCACCACCGGAGGCCCTCGGCTCGAGCGCGAGGGCACGGGGACTGCTGGCTGTCAGCCGGCTCAGCACACCAGCTACCCTCACGTCTCCAGCCGCCGGAATAGAACAAACAACCCCCGTCACCCTCAGATGCCGGGGAGCGAGCAGCCGGCTATTAGCAGCCGGCGCACCAACGACCCGCCTTGCAGCGGTCGCCACCAAGAAGCACTGGCATCCGGCAGCCGGCGCAGCCACGGGCACACTCCACCCCCACGGCGCGAGCAGGAATGGACGGTTCCGCCCGTCATCCGCCCCGAGCTCTCGGTTCGGATCGGGCCGCGTGTCCCCCGCAGCGAGAACGACGCCTGCAACCGCATCGACCACCTCATGCAGTCCGCCCTCCTCGAGAAGGAGGGCTTGATTGGCCCTCGGATCCGCAACGAGCCGTTCCCGACCGGCTTTACGCTCCCCCGAGACACTCCGAAGTACAACGAGGCTGCCAAGCCTAAACACTGGCTGATCGACTACACCACCGCGGTTGGCATCTCCAGGGGAACAAGCGCGTAGCTGTTCGCTATGCCCCCCTCATGTTGATCGGCTCGTCCCGCACCTGGCTCAACAGCCTGGCGGCCAGCAGCATCAACACTTGGACGGACTTCGAGGAGGCCTTCGTCCGCAACTTCACCGACACCTACAAGCGGCCTGGACGCCACCGTGAACTCGCCATGTGCGTTCAGGGGCCGGACGAATCCCTCCGCGACTACCTCACTAGATGGACCGAGCTTCGCAACTCCTGCGAGGGGGTGCACGAGGTACAAGCCGTGCAGTACTTCATTGAAGGCTGCCTAGCCGGCACCCCCCTCAAGCACAAGCTTCTATGCTCCGAGCCGGCCACACTTGCCGAGCTCATGACCAAGGCGGACAAGTATGCCACGGCTGATTCAGCCATCCAGGTCAAGACAACCCCACCCGCCAAGGCAACAACACACCGGCAATGTCCCGGCCGGCTGCCGACAACTGGCAGCTGCAAAACAACAAGCGCAAGAACGACCAGCTGGATCCCCGCTACGGGAGCTGGCGGGTTAACACCATCGAGGAGCAGGAGCCGGCTGCCCAGCCTTCCAGCCAACGCCAGCGCACCATCAAGGCTGCCTGGCAGCCGAAGCTCACCTTCGAGCAAATGCTCGACCTCCCCTGCAAGAACCACTCAGGGGCCAAACCCTCTACGCACACGCTCCGGCAATGCAGCTTCTCACAATGATTGGCATGGGGACAACCTTACGGCTCCTCCCGCGCCGCCAGCCTGTGCGCTTGCTCTGGCCCAAGCTGCCGCCCCAGCGCCGGCTCCGGCTCCGGCCCAGAATGACGGTCGTTTAATCGACCAGTTCCCCAACCAAGACGGTTGTTACGTCATCTTCAATAGTGAAGAGACGGGCAAACATGCTCAATGCCAGCTCCGTCGTGAGGTGAACGCCACCATGCCGACAACTCCCCAGTTCATGCACTGGTCGGAGAAGCCGGTCACTTGGGGCCACGCTGATCACCCCGCTGTGATGCCGAACCCTGGCAGCTATGCTCTGGTCCTCGACCCCACCATCGCCACCAAGGAACGAACTTGCTGCTTCTCGCGGGTGCTGATAGATGGTGGCAGCAGCATCAAAATCCTCTACCTCGACACGATGCACAAGCTGGGGCTGAAGATAGAAGACCTGCAGGCGAGCCGGATGGTCTTTCATGACATCGTGCCTGGAAAGTCCTGTTCTCCTGTCGGCAAGATCATGCTCGATGTCCTCTTCGGTGGACCCAGGCACTTCCGCCGCGAGCTGGTGCTATTCGAGGTCGTGGACCTCGCAAGTCCCTACCACGCGTTGTTGGGCCGGCTGGCCCTCGTCAGCTTCATGACAGTGCCCCATTACACCTACCTCAAGCTCAACATATCGGGCCGCAAGGGAATCATCACCATCACGGGTGACTATAAGATGTCGCTCGAGTGCGCTCGAGACGGCAGCCGGCTGGCCGAGGCCCTAGAAATTGCCGAGGAGAAACGGCAGCTCGACCGGCTCGTGGCCCTTGCTGCCACTTTGCCAGCCGTGTCGGTTCCCCCCTCATAGTCCTTCGGCGAGGCCTCCTTCCAGCCGTCCAAGGACACCAAGCAAATCCCACTCGACCCGGGAAACCCCGCTCAGTGCGTGACCATCGACTCCCGCCTCAACAGCAAATAGGAAGGCGAGCTCATCGACTTCCTCCATGAGAATCGGGACATGTTTGCATGGTCCCCCAAGGACATGTCGGGTATGCCGAGGAAGATCGCCGAGCACAAACTACATGTCCGTCCGGACGTCAAGCCGGTAAAGCAACCTCTACGCCGTTTCTCCAAGGAGAAGCGGCGTACTATAGGCGAAGAGATCGCCCGGCTGCTCTCAGCCGGGATCATCATGGAAGTGTTCCATCCGGACTGACTGTTCAACCCAGTCCTGGTGCTGAAGAAGAACAAGACCTGGCGCATGTGCATCGACTACACTATCTTGAACAAGGCGTGCCCCAAGGACCCATTCGCCCTGTCGCGGATCGATCAAGTCATCGACTCCATGTCCGGCTGCGACTTGCTGTCCTTCCTGGACGCTTACTCCGGCTACCACCACATCAAGCTGGATCCGGAAGACCGGCTCAAGACCTCTTTCATCACGCCCTTCAGGGCCTACTGCTACATCACCATGTCCTTCAGCCTGAAGAACGCAGGTGCCACCTTCCAGTGGTGCATGCAAAAGTGCGTCCGGCCTCAGATAGGCAGGAATGTCCACGTCTACATCGACGACATCATCGTCAAAACCAAGAAGCACTTCAGCATCCTCGACGATCTCCGGAAGACCTTCGCAAACCTGCGCGAATACAAGATCAAGCTCAACGCGGAGAAGTGTGTCTTCAGCGTCCCAGCCGGCCAACTCCTAGGTTTCTTCGTGTCCGCTCGTGGCATCGAAGCTAACCCCAAGAAGATCAGCGCGATCAAGCGCATGCCCAGGCCGACCCGGCTCCGCGACGTCGAGAAGTTCACCGGCTACCTTTCCTCGCTCAGCCGGTTCATCAGCTGGCTGGTGGAGAAGGCCTTGCCCCTCTACGGGCTCCTTCGCAAGACGGCTCTAATCGAGTCGGGTCAAACCAAGAAGCCGGGCATGTTCGACTGGACTGACGAGGCGGACGAGGCTTTCCGCGGCCTCAAGAAGGCTCTCACCCGCTCGCCCATCCTGGCCGTGCCGGCTGAGAAGGAGCCCTTGCTCGCCTACATTGCGGCAACCACACACGTCATCGGCGTTGTCCTGGTGGTCGAGCGGCCGGGGGAGGGCAAATCCCGGTCCATCGGCCCGTCTACTACCTCAGCGAGGTCCTCTCCGCGTTGAAGCAGAACTACCCCCACTAACAGAAGATGTGCTATAGCGTATACTTCACCGCAAAGAAGGTCAAGCAGTACTTCCAGGAACATACCATCACCATGGTGAGCACAGCCCCGCTCGGCGAGATCATCAGCGGCCGGGACTCCACCGCCCGGATCGCCAAATGGGTCATCATCCTCGCCGATCACGAGATCCGGTACGAGCCACGAACCACCATCAAGTCACGGGCATTGGCTGATTTCCTAGTCAACTAGGCGGAGACGGAATTCGTGTCGCCTCCCCCGGACTCCACACATTGGCGCATGCATTTCAACGGCTCAGAAATGAGGACCGACCTAGGTGCCGGCATAGTCCTCTCTTCCCCGAAAGGTGACCAGCTCAAGTACACCCTCCAGATCCACTTCGCCGCCTCCAACAACGTGGCCGGGTATGAGGCCATCGTCCATGGCCTCTGGCTCGCCAGGGAGATCGGCATCAGGCGCATCCTTTGCTTCGGCGACTCCGACCTCGTGGTGCCGCAGGTCTCTGGTGAATGGGATGCCAGGGATCCCAACATGTCCAGCTACCGCTTCCTCGTACAACAACTCACCGGCTCCTTCGAGGGCTGTGAGTTCCATCACGTCCCGTGGGCGGACAACGAAGCGGACGATGCATTGGCGAAAATCAGCTCCACCCGGCAGGCCATCCCAGCTGGCGTCTCCCTTCAGCGGCTGCTCAATTCGTCGATCAAGCCTTCCTTGGAGTCAGAATCAATCTTCGTGCCGGCAGACGCTGCCGGCCCATCAACGACTTCGGCCGTCCCCTCGGCATCTTTGCCTTCGGCTCCCACAACTTCCGTCGCCTCACCGGCACCAGCCTAGACGGTCGCACCCGCGGCTGCCGGCACCAACGACGTGGCCGTCATGATGGTTGTCGACCAACCGGTCATTGGGGCTGGCGAGCCGGCCCCAGTAGCTGGCGAGCCGGTCCCGGGGGCTGGCAAGCCGGTCCCGGGGGCTGTTCATCTAGGTCCAGGGGCTCCCGAGCCGGCCCCGTCTCGGCTCCCTCATGGGCCCAGCCTATCTTGGCGTTCCTCCTACGCGGCGAGCTCCCCCCGGACGAGGCCTTGGCAAGACAAGTTCAGCGTCGGGCCTCAGCATACAACATCATCAACAACGAGCTCGTCCATCGCAGCACCACCGGCGTCTTCCAGCGGTGCATCAAGCCGGAAAAGGATCTGGAGATCCTCCTCAACATCCACCAGGGCGAGTGTGGGCACCACGCCGCCTCCAGGACTCTAATGGCAAAGGCCTTCCGCCACGACTTCTTATGGCCCACCGCTCTCGAGGCGGCCAAGAAATTGGTCGAGGAGTGCGAGGGCTGCCAACGCTTCAGCACGCAGGGCCACCTGCTGGCATCAGCCCTCCAAACCACCCCCTCTTGTGGCCCTTCATCGTCTCGGGGCTGGACATGGTGCGCCCCTTCAAGACCACACGAGGCGGCATGACACACTTGCTGGTGGCTGTCGATAAATTCACCAAGTGGATCGAGGCACGACCAATCAAGAAGCTGGGTGGCCCCACGGCCGTCCGGTTCATCGATGACATCACGGTTCGCTATGGCGTCCCCCACAGCATCATCACCTAACGGCACAAACTTTGGCAAGGGCGCGCTCGCGCATTTCTGCTCCAAGTAAGAGATCCGCCTCGACTTGGCCTCTGTCGCTCATCCACAGTTAAACGACCAGGTCGAGAGGGCTAACGGCCTTATCCTGTCCGGCATCAAGCCCTGGCTCGTGACACCGCTGGTAAGGTCAGTCGGCTGCTGGATCGACGAGCTGCCGGCTGTCCTTTGGAGTCTCAGGACCACCCCCAACCGATCAACCGACTACACCCACTTCTTCCTTGTGTACGGGTCTGAGGCGATCATCCCCACCGACATCGAATTCGACTCACCTCGGGTCGGCCTATACACGGAGAAGGACGCAAAGGAGGCGAGAGAAGACGACATCGACCTACTCAAAGAAGCCCGCGAGCTGGCCTTGAGTCGAATAGTAATCTACCAGCAGAAGCTCCGGCACTACCAGAGCAAGCCGATCCGGTCGCTCTCCTTTCGTGAAGGGGACCTGGTCCTCAGGTGGATCCAGCAGATAGCCGGGCAACACAAGCTGTCTTCTCCATGGGAGGGCCTTTTCATCATCAGCAAGGCGCTGCACAACAACGCATACTACCTAATAGATGCCTAGAAGCCGCAAAAGCGCAAAAGAAATGCCTCTAGCGAGGAAACGGAGCGCCCATAGAATGCGGTGCTCCTTCGCCCGTTTTACTGCTGAAAAAAACCAATGTATGTATGTATCCCCACCCTTTTAGGATTATTGAATGCAATGGGTTCCCCAGGTCGACTCTTGGGGCACGCCCTGTTTCGCTTTCCTCAAAGGTTTCCTCACCGCCCCCCGACCTGGCTCCCGAGCCTGGGGGTTTGCTGGCTGGTCCTAGGTCGCTTCTCTCTAAAATCGGCTAGGTAGTGTGAGCCGGGCAAACCCTCCCACACCTCCCAGCTACAGATCTGGCTCCCGGTTGTCCGGCTGACAAGGCCTCGGGGCGGCAAAGCTTAGTTCACACGAAAGTTCCACCGAAAGGAGACACCGGCTAGGTCCAGCCGGACCATCGCCTTGCCTCTGCCACTCTACTTATCCCGAAAGTCTCTCGCGGTTCCTAAGTTCCGAACCGGCTCCCTCGAGGCGGATACCCCGACCCAGCTACAGACCGGTTCCTGGCTGTCGGGCTGGCGGGGTCAAAACCAAAGGGGAAAAGGAGGGGATCGAAAGGAACCGGAAGGGCGAAAAAAGGATAAGGATGAGCCGGCACGAGCAGTAAGGCAAACACGCTAAATATTCACAACACAAGCGTTAAAGACAAAAGCGGCCCATGGCCAGCACGGTTCATTACATAAACACCCCTAGTGGGTGGACTTGAGCTTAACTTACAGGAAAAGAAAAGATAAAGACGCCCGGGGGCTCAGGCCACCGGCGCGTCACCAGCTCGTTGGCCCGACAAACAAGGGTCAGCTCACGGGCCTCCTACTCCTCGGCTGGCTCGTTCCGCATGGTGGCCATCCGGCCCAAGTCTATGCCGTGATACCACGACGAGATGAACCGAAGCACCATCTGCGCGCCGGCTCGGGCTGCGGACGCCTTCCAAGGCCATGTGGTTCGCCGGAGCTCCTCCGTGGCCCGGCCATAGAGCGGCGATGATCTCTTTCCCATCCATTTTGAGCCGCTCCACGCTCCGCTCAAGGTGGGTTAGCCGGTACTTGATGGCGACCCCGAGCTCATCCACGTCCCACACGACGTCCGCCACGATGGAGCGCCCGCACTCCCGATGGTACTCCCGGTGCTCCTCGACGGCGCGCCCAGCACGGCGCTGAGTCTTCGGGAAGCGCCCTAGAAGAAAGGAGAAGAGAAGGAAGGAAAGGCAAATCAAACACAAGAGCCAACAAGAGAAAAAGGCAACCGTCTGGAGAAGGGGAAGAAAAAACAGACACTTACCTTTTATGGCATTGTCCACCCCGATGGCAAAGTTGAGCGCCGCCTTCCGCTCTGATGCCAGCGCCGCCTCCGATGCGGCAAGGGAGCCCCTGAGCTCCTCGAGCGACCTCTCGAGGCGGGTCACCTCGCCTTGGAGGCCGTCGGTCCTCCGGGCGGCGTCAGCCGCCTTCTTGATGACCGTTTCCCTGGCTGCCTCCTCCTTTGCCACGCGGGCCTTGAGGCGGTCCTGGGCCGCCTCCCCGTCCACCAGCAGTGCGGCCAGCCGGTCTCTCTCTTGTGTGGCCGGTTGGACATCCCGCGTCAGCCGGTCCCGCTTGGAGATGAGCCTGGTCTTCTCCTCCCGGAGGGCGGTCAGGTCACGTGCAAGACAAGGCAGGCATCAGCCGGCTCTTGGGGGATGTACACCCCTCCCGCGAAATTTAACTCACCAAGCACGCGCTCCAGCTCCTCCCCCAGGCGGTAGATGTCGTGCTTGCCACGGTCGTGAACGGCGACCGCCTCCTCAAATAGCTTCCACCATAGGGAGTTCCCCTCCTGTCACGCAGAGCCAAAAATCAAGACACGCTCAAAAGAGATCTGGCCCGGCTGCCCGATAGCCGGTCAGCTAGCCCGCATCTCGAGGGCTACACCCAGTGGGTGCGCTTGCGCGCCCCCACTGAAAAACCCTAAGACAAGGTCAGACGTGCTTACCTCCGCACGATGCAGAGTGGCGTCTACCGCCTGTGCGAATCGGGCCAGCTCCTGCCGGCACCGGTCCAGGACACTCCCCAAGTCCCCAAGCGAGGGGACCGGGCCGCCGCTGCCGCCCAGGCTCGCCGCAGTGCCGACCACCGGCGGCGGGTCAACAATGGTGAGGGTCCGGGTGTCGCCCCCTGCTGGCCCTTCGCCCGACGTCGCCTCCATCTTCACTTCCCCCCGCTCCGGCGCATCGATCGTGACGAAGGGAGCCTCCACCTCCGCGGCCTCCACCTCTGGCGTCGCCTCCATTGCCACCCTCGGGACCGCTGGGGCCTCCGGCATGTCAACCCGGGCCGGCTTGGCCGCGGGCGGTGTCACGTCCGGCACCTTCGCCTGGGTCGCCTCGGGAGCCGGCTCTATTGCCGCCGCCCTCGCTCGAGCCGCCTCCTCCGCGGACAGAGGCACCGGCGGGTCCATGGCCGCCCCTCGCGGCTCGCTCGATGGAGGCCTCGACTGGCGGATCGATTCCGCCACCGAGTCTGATGCCCGCGCGGGGTCCACGACCCTCCGACGCCGCCCGCCGCTCGAAGTCCCAGAATGCGAGGCCCTTCCTCGCGTCCCGAACTTTGAGGCTCGCAGCTCTGCAAGCCTCCTCTTCTCCTCCCGCTGGGTGGCCGCGTGCTCGCGGGCCAGCCGGCTGGTGGCATCCGTCGGCTCCCCCCACCGGCTCCCCCTCGTGAAGTTCGATGGGGTCCTTGCAGCACACAAAGACCGGATTACCTACCGGCTCTCGACCCGGAAGAAGATAGACGCAAGATATAAAAAGAAGAAAGACTTACCCAATGACGAGGGGCAGGGCCCGCTTGGCTCATGGCGGCGGCTTCTGCGTGGCCACCTTCACCCGCTTCGGGGCTGGCGGCTGGGCCGCCGGCCCCTCCTGGGCTGGCCTCTTCGCCCGGTCGGCGGCTCCAACCGTTGAGGCCTGAGCCGGCTGCTCCTCGGTCCGCCGACCCTGGCCCGCTGAGGGAGGAGGCTCATTCAGAATGATTATGTCATCATCATCATCATCATTGTCGTCCATCCAGTCCCGGATCAAGGGGGCAAGAGGGAACTCACCCGCTCCGCTGGGCTCCCCGGCTGTGCCGAATCCTCCGGCGCCACTGGGGTCGCCGGCTCGCAGGCCGGCTAGCTCGTCGGCTCCTCCTGAGGAGTCCACCCCCTCCTCCGGCGGGCCACCCTGCTCGTAGTCTTAGGAGTCGGAGTGTTCGCGCTCCGCCTCGAAGATTTGGGGATGTGGGCCGTCTGGCGTGTTCTGTCACACCAACAACTGCGGTCAGCACGGCAAAGTGAGTTCCGTAGCCGGCTGCCGGCTGGAAGGAATCAAGTGAAGAGAAGCCGTCTCATCAAAGGACTTACCAGGGGGACGGTTGACGTGATCATACGGCTCCATGCCGAAGGACCACGAGCCGGTCTTCAGCTTAAACTTCGTAAGGGCGTTCACCCGCTTCGCCACCTGAGCCGGCGTCAAGTCGACGGTGGATAGCCGATAGGGGTCACGGTGGCCGGATATGTTGCAGATCCGGTGCGGCCTCATCTGGAGAGGAAGCACCCGGCGCGAGATGAAGGCCGCCACCAAATCGGCAGCGACCAACCCCTCAAAGCTCTTCAGTTGCACGAGCCGGCCGAGCTCCACCAGGGCCATGCCGCGCGGGGCGGCCCCCTGCCAGTTCAACTGTGAAGATTGCGCGTCAACGAACGATGGCAGCCGGATGAAGTCCAAGTTCGGGTCGACGTTCTTCACGTAGAAGAACGTCCGGTGCCACCCC
The DNA here is from genome assembly GCA_022496015.1 of Hordeum marinum. Lineage (NCBI taxonomy): Eukaryota > Viridiplantae > Streptophyta > Magnoliopsida > Poales > Poaceae > Hordeum > Hordeum marinum. Next base: position 509,771,592 of record CM039674.1, on the reverse strand, counting down.
TTGACGGAGTCAATGATAGAAAGTGGTGGGAAGCGCGCGGTGCCGCGGCAGCACACCACCGTGCCCCCAGAGGCATTGCTTTTCAGTGGCTTGAGAAAGAAAAGAGCGTTGAAGATCTCGAGGAAGGGAAGAACCCCGAGGTATCCCTCGCACAACATCACGAATGCGGTGAGGTATAAGATTGCGTTGGGGCCAAGATGATACGGCTAGAGGTCGAAGGTGTCAAGGAGTAGATGGAAGAAGATGCTTGTCGGGTGCCCAAAGCCGTGGGAGAAGTGCCAAAGGAACACGACATGTTCCCCCGGCTGCGGCGCCGGTGCCACCTTGTTGCCGGGCGCACGTGCGACCACCCGCTCCGCCCGCGGCAGCATGCGCGTGCGGTGAAGCTTTGCAATGGCGGCCTCCGTGACGACGGAGCCGGCCCAACTCCCCACATGTTCGTTAGCCATCTCAGCAGCAGGGCGGCGCGTGGGCGCTGTTGTGGGCTCGGTGAGGTCTCACGCGATGGGGGCAAGGAGGACGAAGAAGGCAAGAATATGGGCAGTGAGGGGGCGAGCGGGATGTGGGTATCACTGCCCCTGCCCTTCCCCCCCTTTTATAGGGGAGGCCACAACCAGGGGACGTGGGATTAACTGCGCCCACTCCCCCGGAAACTCCTCTCGCGCATGGGTGGCCTCGGATCGTAACGACCGCTTCGGGGCACAGAGGATCCCGGTCTTCGCCCCGAGGCCTACTGGGCTATGTACGGGGCCTAGCGGGCTAGGCCCAGGATGACATCCCATCTCCCCCGCGTGGATAGGGCCCGCCGCATCATTACTCGCTGTGTGGCGCACGGCGGGCCGACGCGGGTCCCGGGGTGACGCACCGATGCCCGAGGCATCGGGTCCAACGGCCGACCCGGCTGCCCCTTCGGCTTTGTGCCGAAGGCGGGTACCGCTCGGGGGAAGCCACCGGCTCCCGTCCGTCTACCGAACGCGGGCCCCCGCCGGCTTCGGGGACTACTGACGGGGTTATAACCCCTAGGTAGGCCAGAACAACGGGGTTCTCCTCCCTTCCGCTTTGAAGAAAACTGCGCGGCCGACTCTCCATGGCCGGCTGGAGGACGGCTGGCTCGATGTGCTGCCGGCTAGCGACACGGACGGCTGGTCGTGCAACCGGCTTGACCACCGGCCGGCTGGATGTGGCCGGGTGCCTGCCGGGCTGCCTCCTCCATTGACCCAGGGGCGGCCATGCGATGTCCCATCCCCCTGGGCGAAGGTACGATGACAAGACGTGACCGCCACGACGGGTGGTCCTGTGGCCACAGTGGCCACTGATGCACTGGAGCGCATGGCTACAGTCCGGCCGTCCAGGCCACTGACCTTGGCGAGCGCGACCGGGTGAGGGAACAGTGCCGGCACACCCTCGCCCACTCGATTACCTGTCTCGGCGTGGCTACAGTGCCTCCGGCCGTACCAAAGGCCTCGATCGGCTGGTGCTAGACGGCCTCCCGGGCGACCCATGCCGTGGCAAGTGAGCGAGAGCCAATCACAGAGCCGGCTGGCGGGCCCCTGTGGGAGACGGGACCGTTCAGCCGGTGGACCCTACAAATGACGAGACGGCGCGAAGGGTGAGACCCCCTGGCCAACCGGAGAGACTGCCAGCCGAGTCCCCCCACCCCTATACTTTAGATATATTGTAGAGCCGGGGAGTTGGCCTATAAACCCCCCATGCAATGGGGACGGACGATCACTCTCGCACACGCACAGAACTCTCAAAACCCCTCTAGCAGAGGAGGAAGACGAGCCGGCTGCTCCTTCTTCCTCCTCTAAACACATCTCTAGGAGCACCCTTGTACACATACCAATCAATCCAACTAGACCAAGCAGGACTAGGGGTGTTTGTTGGAAATATGCCCTAGAGGCAATAATAAATTGGCTATTATCATATTTCCTTGTTCATGATAATCATTTATTATCCATGCTATAATTGTATTGATCGGAAACTCAGATACATGTGTGGATACATAGACAACACCATGTCCCTAGTATGCCTCTAATAGACTAGCTCGTTGATCAAAGATGGCTAAGGTTTCCTAGCCATTGACATGAGATGTCATTTGATAACGGGATCGCATCATTAGGAGAATGATGGGATGGACAAGACCCAAACTACAAACATAGCATATGACCATGTCAGTTTATTGCTACTGTTTTCTGCATGTCAAGTATCTGTTCCTATGACCATGAGATCATGCAACTCACTGACACCGGAGGAGTACCTTGTGTGTATCAAACATTGCAACGTAACTGGGTGACTATAAAGGTGCTCTACAGGTATCTCTGAGGGTGTCTGCTGGGTTGACATGGATCAAGACTGGGATTTGCTACTCCGTGTGATGGAGAGGTATCTTAGGGCCCACTCGGTAATACAACATCACAATAATCCTTGCAAGCAATGTGACTAAGTGTTAGCCACGGGATCTTGTATTACGGAACAAGTAAAGAGACTTGCCTGTAACGAGGTTGAACTAGGTATGGAGATACCGACTATCAAATCTCGGGCAAGTAACATACCGAAGAACAAAGGGAACATCATCCGGGATTAACTGAATCCTTGACATAGAGGTTCGATGATAAAGATCTTCATAGAATATGTAGGAACCAATATGGGCATCCAGGTCCCGCTATTGGTTATTGACCGTAGAGGTGTCTCGGTCATGTCTACATAGTTCTCGAACCCGCAGGGTCTGCACACTTAAGGTTCAGTGACGTTTCGGTAGTATAGAGTTATGTACGGTGGTGACCTAAGGTTGTTCGGAGTACCGGATGAGATCTCGGACGTCATGAGGAGCTCCGGAATGGTCCGGAGGTAAAGATTTTTATATAGGAAGTCTTGTTTTGGTCGCCGGAAAAGTTTTGGGCTCATCGGTAGTGTACCGGGAGTGCTGGTAGTGTACTGGGGGACCATCGGGAGAGGTATTTCGACCCAAGAGGCTACATGGGCTGTGGGAGGAGGTAAACCAGCCCCTGGTGGTCTAGCCGAAGCCTCCTCTAAGGTCCCATGCGGCTGGAGTGTTGAAAATATGCCCTAGAGGCAATAATAAATTAGTTGTTATCATATTTCCTTGTTCATGATAATCGTTTATTATCCATGTTATAATTGTATTGATCGGAAACTCAGATACATGTGTGGATACATAGACAACACCATGTCCCTAGTATGCCTCTAATAGACTAGCTCGTTGATCAAATATGGCTATGGTTTCCTAGTCATGGACATGAGATGTCATTTATAGCGGGATCAAATCATTAGGAGAATGATGTGATGGACAAGACCCAAACTACGAACGTAGCATATGATCGTGTTAGTTTATTGCTACTGTTTTCTGCATGTCAAGTATATGTTCCTATGACCATGAGATCATGCAACTCACTGACACTGGAGGAGTACCTTGTGTGTATCAAACATCGCAATGTAACTGGGTGACTATAAATGTGCTCTACAGGTATCCACGATGGTGTCTGTTGAGTTGGCATGGATCAAGACTGGGATTTGTTACTCCGTGTGACGGAGAGGTATCTCGGGCCCCACTCGGTAATACAATGTCACAATAAGCCTTGCAAGCAATGTGACTAATTTTTAGTCACGGGATCTTGTATTACGGAACGAGTAAAGAGACTTGCCGGTAACGAGGTTGAACTAGGTATGGAGACACCGACGATCGAATCTCAGGCAAGTAACATACCGAAGAACAAAGGGAACATCATATGGGATTAACTGAATCCTTGACATAGAGGTTCGACCGATAAAGATCTTCATAGAATATGTAGGAACCAATATGGGAATCCAGGTCCCGCTATTGGTTATTGACCGTAGAGGTGTCTCGGTCATGTCTACATAGTTCTCGAACCCGCAGGGTCTGCACACTTAAGGTTCGGTGACGTTTCGGTAGGATAGAGTTATGCATGGTGGTGACTGAAGGTTGTTCGGAGTCCCGTATGATATCCCGGACGTAACGAGGAGCTCCGTAATGGTCCGGAGGTAAAGATTGATATATAGGAAGTCCTATTTTGGTCGCCGGAAAAGTTTCGGGCTTATCGGTAGTGTACCAGGAGTGCCGGTAGTGTACCGGGAGACCATCAGGAGGGGTATTTCGACCCAAGAGGCTATATGGGCTGTGGGAGAGTAAATACCAGCCCTTAGTGGGCTGGTGGAAGTCCCACACAAGGCCCATGCAGTTTGGGAAAAAAGGCCCAAAGAGAAAAAGTGGAAAAAGGCAAAAATAGGGTGAATCCTAGTCCTACTAGGATTGGAGGTGGAGTCCACCTCCTCCACCTGGTTCGGCCTACTCCTTGGAGGCTTGGCCCTTGTGCCAAGCCTCCTCATCTCTTCCTCTTATATATACTAGAGGTTTTAGGGTTTTTTTTACAGAATTTTCAGCCACGTGCTGTCCGTTCCTCTAGTGCATAGTTTCTCCTCTAGATCGGTTTTCTGCAGTGCTTAGGCGAAGCCCTACCGGAATAGCTCCACCACCATCTCCGAAGCGACATCACGCTGCCGGAGAACTCTCCGCTCCCTCTTTCTGGATCAAGAAGGCGGACATCGTCATCGAGCTGTACGTGTGCTGAACGCGAAGGTGTCGTCCGTTCGGCGCTAGATCGGAAGGACCGTGATCAAGATTGCGAGACGGATCGTGATGAGATCGCGGGACGGATCGTGATGAGTTCGCGAGACGGACCGTGATGAGATCGTCGGATGGATCGTGATCAAGTTCGTGGGACGGATCGTGATTGGATCGCGGGACGGATCATGATTGGATCGCGGGACGGATCGTGATTGGATCACGGGACGCACAGCGATTTGGATCGTCAAGACGTTCAACTACACCAACCGCGTTTCTTAACGCTTCCCATTTAGCGATCTACAAGGGTACGTAGATTCACTCTCCCTCTCGTAGATGCTCATCACCATGGATTGATCTGCGTGTGCGTAGGAATTTTTTTGTTCCCATGCAACGTTCCCCAACATGGAGTGGTTTGAGAAGGAAAAAATCCAAAGGTGGAGAGGTGGAAAGAGTTTCCAAGTGGAAAGGAGGAATCCTACTCCCAATAGGATTGGAGTAGGACTCCTCCACCTCCAATTTCGACCAAACCTGCGTGTCGATGAGTACGGCAACCGGCAGGAGCCATAGGGTTGTCTTTAATTATTGTATGACCTGCGTGTCAATCATTAAGCGCTATGTAATGCTTTACTTTATCGCTAAACTGTAGCTATAATAGTATGAGCATGGTGGGCGCGACAACCCCGAAGGCGACACAATGATGGAGATCATGGTGTTATGCCGGTGACGATGGAGATCATGCCGGTGCTTTAAGGATGGAGATCAAAAGCACAAGTTCATGGCCATACCATGTCACTTATGATTTGCATGTGATGTTAATCCTTTTATGCACCTTGTTTTCTTAGGACGGCGGTAGAATTATAAGGTGATCCCTCACTTAAATTTCAAGATGAATTGTGTTCTCCCCGAGTGTGCATCGTTGCGAAAGTTCGTCGTGTCGAGACACCACGTGATGATAGGGTGTGATAGACTCTACGTTCACATACAACGGGTGCAAGCCAGTGTTGCACATGCGGAACACTCGGGTTAAACTTGACGAGCCTAGCATGTACAGACATGGCCTCGGAACACAAGAGACTGAAAGGTCGAACATGAGTCATATAGTAGATATGATCAACATGATGATGTTCACCATTGAAACCACCTCAACTCACATGATGATCAGACTTGAGTTGGTGAATTTGGATCATGTATCACTCGAAAGACCAGAGGGATGTCAATTTGAGTGGGAGTTCTTAAGTAATATGATTAGTTGAACTCATTATCAGGAACATAGTCAGTAGTGTCTTTGCAAATTATGTTATAGCTCACGTTGTAGCTCCCTTGAATTTTTATATGTTCCTAGAGAAATAGAGTTGAAAGATGATGGTAGCAATATTGTGGACTGGGTCCGTGATCCGAGGATTGTCCTCATTGCTGCACAGAAGGCTTATGTCCTTAATGCACCGCTCGATGCGCCACTCCCTCTAGCGTTGTCTATAGATGTTGTGAACATCTGACAGGCACGTTCCGATGACTACTTGATAGTTTAGTGCGTCATGCATTACGCCTTAGAATTGAGGCTCCAAAACGTTTTGAACATCACGAAACATATGAGGTGTTCTAAGAGCTGAAATTGGGATCTCAGGCTCGTGCCCATGTTGTGAGATATGAGATCTCCAAAAAGATTCTTTTGCCTGCAAGATGAAGGAGAATAGCTCAATCGTTAAGCATGTGCTCAGATTGTGTGGGTGCTACAATCTCTTGAATCGAGTGAGAGTTGATCTTCCAGATAAGATAGTGATTGATATAGTTCTCCAAGTCATTGTCACTAAGCTACTAGAACTTGGTGATGAAGGAGCGTCAAGTGTTGATGGTTAGTAAAACCACTAGTTTCGAGAAGGGCAAGGGCAAGGAGGGAAACTTCATGGACGGCAAATCAGTTGCTGCTCTAGTGAAGCAATCAAAGTTGAACCCAAACCCAATACTAAGTGCTTCGATTATGAGGAGAGCGGTCGCTGAAGCGGAACAACCTTAGATACTTGGTAGATAAGAAGGCTGGCAACATTGATAGAAATATATTTGATATACATGTTATTAATGTGTACCTTGCTAGTACTCCTAGTAGCACCTGGGTATTGGATACCGGTTCGGTTGCTAAATGTTAGTAACTCGAAGTAAAAGCTACGGAATAAACGGAGAACTAGCTAAGGGTGAGGTGTCATTGTGTGTTTTGCGTTCAACATGAACGTGATCATATCGTGTTTATTGCAACACGGTTATTCATTTAAGTTAGAGAATAATGGTTATTCTATTTACATGAATAATACCTTCAATGGTCATGCACCTAGTGAGAATGGTTTGTTGAATCTTGATCGTAGTAATACACATGCTCATAACATTGATGCCAAAAGATACAAAGTTAATAATGATAGTACCCCATACTTGTGGCATTGCTGCTAAATGTCATGTTGGTATAAAGCGCATGAAGAAACTCCATGCTGATGGATCTTTGGAATCATTCCATTTTGAATCGGTTGAGACATGCGGACCATGCCTCTTGGGCAAGATGACTAAGGACCCCGTTTTCCGGTTTGATGGAGCGGCAAGTGATTTATTGGAAATGATACATGTTGATGTATGCAATCCAATGAGTCTTGTAGCATGCGGTGGATATCGTTATTTTCTTACCTTCACTGATGATTTGAGTAGATATAGTGTATATTTACTTTCTAAAACACAAGTCTGAATCGTTTGAAAAGTTCAAGAAAATTGAGAGTGAAGTTTAAGATCATCGTGACAAGAAGATAAAAATGTCTGTGATATGATCGCGGAGGTGAATACCGGAGTTACTAGTTTGGCATACAACTTTAGACAGTGTGAAAGTTGTTTCGCAGCTCACGCCACCTGGAACACCATAGTGTGATGGTGTGTCCGAACGTCATAGTCATGCTCTATTGGATATGGTGCGTGCTATGATGTCTCTTATCATTTTGCTACTATAGTTTTGGGGTTATGCATTAGAGACAACTACATTCACTTTACATAGGGCACCATCTAAATCCGTTGAGATGACACCGTGTGAATTATGGTTTGATAGAAACCTAAGCTGTCATTTCTTGATGTTTGGGGCTGCGACGCTTGTGTGGAAAAATGTTTTCACCTAATGAGCTCGAACCCAAAGTGGACAAATGTATCTTCATAGAATACCCTAAGAACTGTTGGGTGAACCTTCTATCTCAAGATCCACGCATAAAGTGTTTGTTGCTAAAACTGGGTCCTTTCTCGAGAAAAAGTTTCTCTCGAAAGAATTGAGTGGGAGGAAGATGGAACTTGATGAGGTTGTTGAACCTTTGCTTCAACCAGAGAGTAACGCAGCGCAGAGAGATGTTTCTGTGGAGCCTACGTCAGTTGAACAGGAAGTTAATGATGATCATCATGAATCTTCAGATCAATTTACTATCAAACCTCGTAGGTCGACAAGGACGCGTACTGCTCCTGAGTGGTACGACAACTCTGTCTTGGAGGTCATGTTGTTGGACAACGATGAACCTACGAGATTTGGAGAAGCGATGATGGGTCCGAATTCCGACAAATGGTTAGAGGCCATGACATCTGAGAAAGGATCCATGTATGAAAACCAAGTATAGACTTTGGTAGACTTTCTCTTAGGACGGCAGGTCGTCGAGTTCAAATGGACCTTTGAGATGAAGACATGCGCTCATGGTAAATGTCACCATTTATAAAGCTCGACTTGTCACAAAGAAGTTTCCGACAAGTTCAAAGAGTTGACTGCGATGAGACTTTCTCGCTCGTAGCGATGCTAAAGTTTGTTGGAATTATGTTAGCAGTCGCCACATTTTTCAATTATGAAATTTGGCAGATGGATGACAAAACATCGTTTCCTTAACAGTTTACTTGAGGAAAAGTTGTATGTGATACAACCAGAAGGTTTTGTCAGTCCTAAGGATGCTAAAAGGTGAGCAAGCTTCAGTGATCCTTCTATGGACTGAAGAAATCATCTCGGAGTTGGAATATACACTTTGATGAGGTGATCAAAGTTTTTGACTATATACAAAGTTTATGAGAAACTTGTATTCACAATAAAGTGAGTGGGAGCACTATAGAGTTTCTGATAAGCATATGTGGTTGACATATTGTTGATCGGAAATGATGTAGAATTTCTGGAAAGCGTAAAGGGTTGTTTGAAAAGAGTTTTTCAAAGGAAGACCTGGATAAAGCTACCTAAGTGTTCAGCATCAAGATCTGTAGAGATAGATCAAGATGCTTGATGAGACTTTGAATGAGTACATACCTTGACAAGATTTTGAAAGAGTTCAAAATGGATTACTCAGAGAGAAGTGTTCTCGCATGCTTTGTAAGGTGTGAAGTTGAGTGAGACACAAAGCTCGACCACGGCAGAAGAAAGAGAAAGGACGAATGTCGTCCCCTATGCCTTAGCCATAGGCTCTGTATAGTATGCCATGCTGTGTACCGCAACTATGTGTGCCTTGCCATGAGTCCGTCAAGGGGTACAAGAGTGATCCAGGAATGGATCACGGGACAGAGGTCAAGATTATCCTTAGTAACTAAAAGAGTAAGGAAATGTTTCTCGATTATGGAGGTCATAAAGAGTTCGTCGTAAAGAGTTACATCGATGCAAGCTTTAACATCAATCCAGATGACTCTTAGTAGCAATCCGGATACGTATAGTGGAGAACCCATTTGGAATAGCTCCAAGTGGAGTGTGGTAACTGTGTCTACAGTATGACATAGAGATTTGCAAAGTACAGACGGATCTGAATGCTGCATACCCATTGACTAAAAGACCTCTCTGACATGCAAAGCATGATCGAGCCCCAGAACTCATTAGGTGTTAGATTCATAACAATGCGAATCACATGGTGATGTGAACTAGATTATTGACTCTGGTGCAAGTGGGAGACTGTTGGAAATATGCCCTAGAGGCAATAGTAAATTGGTTATTATCATATTTCCTTGTTCATGATAATCATTTATAATCCATGCTATAATTGTGTTGATCGGAAACTCAGATACATGCGTGGATACATAGACAACACCATGTCCCTAGTATGCCTCTAATAGACTAACTCGTTGATCAAAGATGGCTAAGGTTTCCTAGCCATTGACATGAGATGTCATTTGATAACGGGATCGCATCATTAGGAGAATGATGGGATGGACAAGACCCAAACTACAAACATAGCATATGATCGTGTCAGTTTATTGCTACTGTTTTCTGCATGTCAAGTATCTGTTCCTATGACCATGAGATCATGCAACTCACTGACACCGGAGGAGTACCTTGTGTGTATCAAACGTCGCAACGTAACTGGGTGACTATAAAATTGCTCTACAGGTATCTCCGAGGGTGTCTGTTGGGTTGGCATGGATCAAGACTGGGATTTGTTACTTCGTGTGATGGAGAGGTATCTTAGGGCCCACTCGGTAATACAACATCACAATAAGCCTTGCAAGCAATGTGACTAAGTGTTAGCCATGGGATCTTGTATTACGGAACGAGTAAAGAGACTTGCCTGTAACGAGGTTGAACTAGGTATGGAGATACCGACGGTCGAATGTCGGGCAAGTAACATACCGAAGAACAAAGGGAACATCATACGGGATTAACTGAATCCTCGACATAGAGGTTCGACCGATAAAGATCTTTATAGAATATGTAGGAACCCATATGGGCATCCAAGTCCTGCTATTGGTTATTGACCGTAGAGGTGTCTCGGTCATGTCTACATAGTTCTCGAACCCGCAGGGTCTGCACACTTAAGGTTCGGTGACGTTTTGATAGTATAGAGTTATGTATGGTGGTGACCAAAGGTTGTTCGGAGTACCTGATGAGATCTCGGATGTCATGAGGAGCTCCAGAATGGACCGGAGGTAAATATTGATATATAGGAAGTCCTGTTTTGGTCGCTGGAAAAGTTTCGGGCTCATCGGTAGTGTACAAGGAGTGCTGGTAGTGTAACAGGGGACCATCGGGAGAGGTATTTCGACCCAAGAGGCTACATGGGCTGTGGGAGGAGGTAAACCAGCCCCTGGTGGGCTGGCCGAAGCCTCCTCTAAGGGCCCATGCGGCTGGAGTGGTTTGAGAAGGAAAAAAAATCCAAAGGTGGAGAGGTGGAAAGAGTTTCCAAGTGGAAAGGAGGAATCCTACTCCTAATAGGATTGGAATAGGACTCCTCCACCTCCAATTTCGACCAAACCTTCATGGTTTGAGGCTGCCTCCTCCCCTCCCTCCCTCCTATATATATACTAAAGGATTTAGAGGAAAAAGCTAACCCTAATAGCCACGTGCTACCTCTCCTCTAGATCGTAGTTTCTCCTCTAGATCGGTTTTCAGCAGTGCTTAGGCGAAGCCCTGCTGGAATACCTCCACCACCATCGCCCCAACGCCATCGTGCTGCCGGAGAACTCATCTACCTCTTCGCTCCCTCTTGCTGGATCAAGAAGACATAGATCGTCATCGAGTTGTACGTGTGCTGAATACGGAGGTGCCGTCCGTTCGGCGCTAGATCGGAAGGACGTGATCAAGATCACGAGACGGATCGTGATGAGATCGCAGGACGGATCGTGATGAGTTTGCGGGACAGATCGTGATTGGATCGCGGGATGGATCGTGATTGGATCGCGGGACGGATCGTGATGAGATCGCGGGATGCTCGGCGATTTGGATCGCGAAGACGTTCGACTACACCAACCGCGTTTCTTAACGCTTCCCGCTTAGCGATGTACAAGGGTATGTAGATCCCCTTTCCCTCTCGTAGATGCTCATCACTATGGATAGATCTTGCGTGTGCGTAGGAAATTTGTGTTTCCCATGCAACGTTCCCCAACAGTGTTACCTCCCACGGATGGCCCTGAACCTGGGTACATTGTGTGTCACCACCACTTGTGCCCAATCTCGCACCCGGAGCCCGTCGGTGTCCTCCGGCCCCAACCACCTATGATAAGCCACCCGATGGCATCTGTCGTGAGAAAACGACGCCAAACGCCAAACCCATACAATATCTTACAACATAGACCAACACAACTCATGTAAATTTAACACATAACATCGATACATGCAAGTTCATTATACAATTGAGGAAGCAAGTTCAAAACATAGATACATCAGGACTACAATTGACTAGAAATGAGTTGATGATAGATATGGATAAATTTCAACACTTCTTCGCCTAGCCCTTCCTCTAGCCATCTTTGGAGTGGCGGTAGTATGCATCAGTGTATGGAGGGCCATCGGACTGGCTGGAGCTGATGATGAAGTCAAATGAGGATTGAGGAGGGGAGCCGAACCATGCGTTACGCGACATGGTCCTTCCTCGACAAGGCGTCTGGCAATTGAAGCAACGACCGCTTTCTCCTTCACAGGTCTTTCAAACTCCTCGAGGCCAAGCCGCTATGCTTCACATGACTCCCTCTTTCTCGAGACTATTCTTGAAGGATTTCCATCTTCTCATGTGCATTCCTTTGTGTGCATATTAGTGTTGCCCCTGCCATCCCTCATAGCAAATACTTGATTTTTGAGTTTTGCTATGCCCCATATGATTTTTGAAGGTGATGTGTTTCCAAATGCCCCACATTCCTATTTCGTAATGGATTGCAACAAGCCACCCTCACTATTTATCTGAAGTGCCTCTGTCTCAGGAGCCTTGACACCATCATGTTTGTTTGGCTAAGGAGTGTGTCTTTTATAAGGGTTGATCATGCCTACACTAAGCAAAGTCGGTGAGCACATTAGTTATCCATCCATTAATATTGGGACCAAGTCTTGGAGCCTACTTCGCACATGAGCCTTAACTTTACTTGATCCAAAGAGGCTTGGCTACACATGTGTGCTCTACTCCATTGTCCAGGCACACCATATCATTTACCCTCAACACTGGTTTGTCAAGATGGTGGGAAGGACACGTTCAGATTCTATATGAAAAGCTAGAGACATGCTCAATGTTATATCCTCATATATCATTTGTAATTCGTGGAAGTTGAAAATGCTTAAATCTCCGCCTCCTGGCCCTCAGAGTTGCAGGTGGCCTTCAAGATTCAAATCAATGGGACATGCATGTTTGCGTTAGCAGCATAGCCTACTATTGACTTCCTTGTTTGTAGCCTTTTTCCCTTTTTGCTACCGGCTAGGTTGCAAATCTTACCGTCACATCACCTAAATCCAATTTGAAGTAAATATACCATCAAATAGAATATCTCAACATCATGGTGCTTCCGTTTAATGATTTTTCTCCAAGATAAACACATGTGTAGTTTATTTTTCTCAACTTCGCCACACCATTGCAGGTTTATGTTCGCCATCTCCAAACCACACGTCTTCAAGAGCCGATACTCAGAGATCAACATCAAGTTCGAGTATGCGAAGATCGAGGACCATATCAAACAATTGCAGACACGGGCGGTAGAGCAGTTCAAGGTGTTGGGCCCGAGTAGCCTCGTCTTGAAGGGCGAACCTTTTGTAGTAGTCCGGGCAACGAGGAGGTCGAGCCATTAGCATTAGGCTGCTTTCAATGCATTGGTGCTAAGATGAGGTGCTAAGCACATTTATAAATTTAACTTGTTGTAGCTAAGCACACTCTATTTAATGATTTAGATACTAAAGTTTTTCATGTATTGGTGGGCTTTCTTTCATTTAAGTATTTTGCCTAGGTTCACGCGCTTGGCACCGTTTCTTCCTTGGGTCAACACATCCATCTCTCTCCTCTTAAATATCATGCCACATTAGATTTTTTGCCTATTTGACAGTCTTAGCACCTGTACAAGGTGGAGCATTGGGAGGGGCTTTAACATGAACTATGCGGAGCTCGTGATGACGCAAGCCTTTGTGTATCCACGGCGTAGCAGTGTATCCACGGCGTGCTACGGCTCAAGGCTGAGGATGGTGACGTTGTTAGCACCATTATGGAGTTGACTAACTAGGAGTTGGTAGGTGGAATTGTGTCCTAATAATAGGGTGTTAGGTTGTAAAGCAATCCATTTGTCAGGTTATCTTGAATGTTTCAATTTGATAGTTGTAGGTTGTACGTCTCTGACTAGTATTGGCATGTAGGTTTCCTAGGAGTTTTAACATTTGAGGATCAGCAAGTTGCATGCTTTTACGTGAAAAAACCGAATCAATAGTACCAATTTTGTTCTCAAATGCATGTCATCATGTTTGATACAATACATATGTCATCCTTGCCAACTTTTTAATGTTATTCCTAACTACAACAATGGTGAGAGGACTTGCAAGTTTGTTTGTCACATGGATCAAAACAAGTAAATGTTGAAGAACATGTGCGGGAGCTCCTTCGACTCCATTCCGACAAAATAACTTTAAACAAATCGGATTGAAGGCCTTGAAGAAAATCAGATTGAAGACCACCTCGAACATAACCCCCATAATCTCACCCTTGCGAGGACTAATAAAAGTTCACATAAACTACTAGCCTGGCCGATTTACTGGGACTCCCCTCCCTGCCGCCAGCCATCGGATCAACAGATAGAGGGGAGACAAATCCATGGGCTGCTCGGTGGAGCCTAGAGGGGATGGCTGATTTTTTTAAATATTACTTTTATTTAATTATTTTTACAAATATTGTGCGAAGGAAAAGAAATTCAAATCTGTTTTCGCATCGGCCGCACGCAGGCCGATTAGTTCCAGTCGGCGGCGCCCAGACTGACTGGTTCCTGTCGGCTACGGCGTAGCCGATTAGGGTCCAGTCGGCCACGTGAAAGCTGATTAGTGGTCGGGCCACATCGCCCCCGTCCAGTCGGCCCAGCCTGGCGTGCTATCGGCCGCGCCGCAGCCAAATGGGCTTTCGGCCACGCCGAAGCCGATTAGAGGCTGGCCAGCCGCCCCACGGGCTCTCCTCTTCCTCCATCTTCTCTTCTTCCTCCCTTCGTTTTTATCCTTCTCTCCCTCTTCTTCCCCTTCCATTCTTCTCCTCTTCTTTGCTTCTCTCCCAGCCCCCTTTTCCCTCACTGTAGTTCTAGATGGTTAGGGGAGCGAGAAGAACCGTCGATCTCGCGATGGGGTAGTTCGTGGTGGTGCTTTTGACCATTTTTGTGGAGGTGGTGGTGGTGGCGGAGGAGGAGGAGGAGGTGGTGATGGTGGTGGAGGAGGAGGTGGAGGTGCTAGTGGAGGAGGTGGTGGTGCTGGTGGTGGTGCTGCAGGCTGCAGCGTTCGTCGTATCTCCACACGATTCAAGGATAAGATTTCATATTTAGGTCCTTCGGTAGCTTTGTAAGATATATTTAGGTGTTAGGATATTTTTAGGTGCTTCGGTAGCCTCGGAAAATATATTTAGTTGTGCATATTTAGGTGTTTTGATTTATTTAGGTATGGTAAATATATTTAGGTGTGGTAAATATATTTAGGTATGCAAATTTGTAGTTTAGGTGGAAATAATTATAGTATCTCATTGTGGTTGATATGTGATCATGTTGAATAATTTTTTAGGTAAGCGAAGATGTCTGATGTAGTGAAGTTAGGTTTTTACTACGGTCCTGGTAGCGTCAGCACAAATGAGATGGGAGCTGATCTGAGTGAATTTCGGTACGTTGAGGTGCCCTGTTACTTGCCCTGAAACTTGGACTGTTAGTCAGTTGACCGAATGGCTAGACGGATGTTGTGGGTTCAATACTGAAACACATACTGTCGGTGTTCATGCATTATGGACCCGATCGAGTTCAAATATTTACTATTATTTGAAGCCAATAGACCGGGACCGGGACTCAAACCCGATTCCAGGAGTAGTACACGGGTATTGTATAATTATTCATTGTTGCATTGTGTTTATCAAACTGTGGCACTCTATAACTGTAAAACACACACATAAATTACAGGATGACAAGAAAGGGGACAAGCAGGACGAGAGAGCAGTGGCTCCAGAGGCTCCTCCCGTATGTTTCAGAATGGGATACTGCGACGACACATCTCTGGGATGAGAATGTCGCATTTGATCTCGTTGCATTCAATGCCTACTTGGAGAACTACATGATAGGGACACGATTACGCATCATTGAGCACTTTAATGTAGAGGAGATACCGGCCCCTATTACGTCGGATACGTAACCGAGTTATGACACTGCGGGCTCCAGGCAATACGCGGTAACATCTATTGTCTTTATCTCATTGATCTTTCTGTTACATAATGCATCCATATTTAACAATCAATCTCACAATTGCAGGCCGAGTTGGCTTATGGTCTTCATAGTGAAGTCATGGCCTATGAACGTTCACTATCGTCTGGACCTCTGCTAGTACCTAGGTCTCAAGTGCAGCCATTGTTACAGCGCATTGAACGGAAGGTGTGAAATATCTACAGGGCTATAACATGCACACGCAACTCAGACGTTGTGCACCAGCAACCGCATCACTCAATGCAACGACAGCAACCGAGGCCACGCCTAGAACAGCAGCCGACGCCACCTCCACCCCCTCCTAACCAGGTTGGCAATGCGGCTTGGCAGCAGACGCCTCATCCATCCCCTCCTGACCAGGCTGGCAGTTCGGCATGGCAGCACCCCGCAGCACCCACAATACCATGCTCCCTCTTCGAGCTTCGGGTTTCGACCTCCACTGGTATAGCAAAGTCTCACAACGGGTTTCATGTTTCGGCCGCCACCGGAATATCAACCAGTTGGTATGTCTCTTCATATTCACTCTTTTTAATAGCAATTGTGACTACCCATTTATTCAGTAATGATGATCCCTCCTGCAGGATCCTATGCATATCAGGAGGCTTCGGCGTCCGGATCCGGGTTCACGGGTGAGGAAGGAGATGTCCTATCGCAGCAGAACGCGTGGATGGACGTCTTCTCGACTCCTCCACCATGGCCCACCCAGGATACACAATATGACCAGGACGGGTCCGAGATTCCTCCTCGTAACATTAGGCCCCCCACAGGTTTGGCTAGAGTATGCCTAGAACAGCCCCTGAGCGCCTTCCCAGACGTCGTCAGTGACACCTCTATCTATCAGTAGAGAAACCTCTATCTAATTATGTATCAAACAATATGTCTATTCTATATGTGAGACGTATTCATGTTCTATTTCAATGAAGAAGACATTTAAACATACCACGGGGGTTTTATAGGTGCTGAAATTAAGATACAACTTGCTGAAATTAAGATGAAATTAAGATACAACTTGCCAAAATTAAGATATAACTTGCTGAAATTGAGTTACAAGAATATAAATCTACTGAGTCCAACGTGGATATTTTACTTTTCCATCTCCAGCTTCTTCTGTTGTCTGGGTTGCACGAGCCCTTTCTTTCTTTCTCTGCCTCTCAGCCTCACGGGCCTCCTCTCGCTGCCGGTAGACCTCCGGCAGTCAAAGTTGGTTTTCTTGGTTTTTCTTCTTCATCTCAGCAAGAAAAGTCCTCCGCTTCACACAGTACTTTTGCCACGCTCTCTCCTGCTCTGCTTTCTCCTCTGCTGTCGCCTTCTCGCGGCGCTCCTCCAAGTCCAAACTTGCCCATGCACGACGACCTCTTTCACGAATCTCAGTCACCGCCCAGTCAGGAATTTTCGTGTCTATCCAACGATAGTACTGACACAAGGGCGGAGGAGACTACAAAAGAAACAGAAATATAAAAATCAAATCAACAAAAATATCAACAACGTGTTTATTCTGGGTGACTGAAATATATCGGAGGCGTGATGTACGATGAAGGAGCAACGGGTGAATCTTCCTCATAATTAGCGCACATGAAAAACTTCATGCCCAACCAATCTGAAAAATCCGTCACCTCCTTCACCTTGTAGAGATCCCCGCACCAACAACGAGCTGCTTCCACCCCCCGAGGCAACTTCGCAGTCTTCCATTTGCTAGGCCTAATGCTTTGATACGAACAAGGCAAACTCATAATGACTACTGCGCTGGGGTTTTCGAGTGTTGCTCGCCGATGGAGAAAGGCAGTTACAATGCCCCCTTTTATAGGCAAACGACAACGGCAATGGCCGGAAATCGGGCGGGAAAATTTGGCGGCAAAAAGTGGCAGGAAAGCATGGCCGGGAAAATTTGACGGGAACAATTGGCGGGAAAACATGGTCGGGAACATTTGGCGGGAAATCGGGCGGAAAAACATGACCCGAAACATTTGGCGGGAAAAAAAACAAGGGCATGCACCAGATGGTGCAGCTGTAGCTAATTAGTACTAATTGACCACGAGTAGGACGATTAGTATTAATCGGCTACACCTAGGCCGATTAGTACTAATCGACCTACTAGTGGCCGATTAGTGCTCAGCTCCAGGGGCTGACAGGCCTATCGGCTACACCTAGGCCGACTGGAACTAATCGGCCTAGGGGTGGCCGACTGAAACTAATCGGCCAGGCTGTAGCCGATGGGATCACATATTTGAAGAAAAAAAATCCTTGACACAATATTTCTAAAAAACTAGAAAAATATATTAAAAAAATAGCGAGGGGATGAAGCTTCTCCCTAGCTGCTCGTGTAGGAAAGGGAGAAATAGGTTGGTTCATAAAAGTTGTTTTGTAGTATTGTATGAGATGCCGGATTATTTGGATAATGTTATTTTTACTATGTCTGCTTAATCCTGAAATTAAGAAATACAGTAAAATAATCCTAAAATTATTTCGATAATGTTATTTTTACTATGTACTGTATAACTTATATATTGCTCCTTTCGTTCCTAAATATAAGATCTTCTGGAGATTACTCTATGGACTATATACAGATCAAAATGAATGAATCTATACTGTAAAATATGTCTATATATATCCGTATGTAGTTCATAATGAAATCTCTAAAAAGTCTTATATTTAGGAATGGAGGAAGTATTATTTAGAATTAGAATTATTGTCAAAATATGAGGCGTAATATGAAAGGACTAATGAACCAGAACATAGTTTAGTAGGAAAGAATGTTGGACCGCACGGATGCGCGGGCACACCGGATCCTGTGGCTCCACGTAGCTGGCTGGACGGGTGAGCGACGGCCCGACTCGGCGAGGCCCGTGACCGCCCAGCCACTCCCCCACTCTCCTGTGCCAGGTCCCGTGCACCGGCGTTCTCGCGGCCCGGCGGCCAGCGAGTGGAATGATCTGGTCCACTGGAACGGGTCCTCGGGGATTGACGAGGGGAGACGCCATCCATCGCCGCCGTCGCAGTCGGTCGGACCATGCAACAATCACGACCTACCAGCCGGCGACCTGACCGCAGCGCACGCGTCTGCTCCGCCACCCTCTAGAAGATCGGGACGCACACGCGCGCGCCTGTGTGCAGTCGTACTTGCGAGTTCAAGTAGTCGCGCCGTACTGTGCCTTCCTCACTTGGAGTGGTAGCCTCGTGACGTTGGAACGTCTCTCGTTAATTCTGTTGTTATGGTCTCTGATTGATTAAGGCTGGGATTAGTTAATGCAGCACTAATGACGAGCGCCGTGCGTGCGATGGGCATTGCCCGTACTACTCCGGCACAAATAATTTTTGGCTGGCCTCGATCACAATCGTTTCATTAACGGCGCTGTCGGCGACATCGTGTTGCAGTAAGTACAGTTGATAATAAGTCAACGCTCCTCTTGTCCACTTCTTTATACATTACTGGTAGCAGTAGCAGTAGACCTCCATCCAGGCACGACTGCGCCCAGGTCCAGACATGTATGAAAGTCGTCCTGGATGCATGCGATCGACTGCTACGCGTCACAATGGGTAGATCAGAATTTATACTCGCATGAACAAAATCCCGCAACTAAAAACAATTTTCCCCCTCAAAGCCCGTTCGAATTTTCCAGGGTTAGCCAGCAGCACCGGAACAAGATCTCCTAGCTGAGAACACATATAGCTCGAGAGCGTGTAAATACGGCATTATATTTAGGACGAAAAATCCCGCGTGTAAATACGGCTATTATATTTATTTTTCAAAATGTGTATTTACACAATGGATGCATATGCATCTATGACCCAAAGCCAATTTCCGTTATATAGTTCAGACTCTTGTAGCATCTCTAACTATTCTCTTATAATTTTGGCGCTTATATAGATTATTATATCCTTTTTAAAAAACTCTTATATCTTTTTAACTCTTTATATTTACTCCGATGGAAAGGTGGTTCCTACCCGATCCCCTGAACTTAACTCCACAAACGAGATAGGCCATACATGGAAGCCTCTCTCCCTCTTCTTCTTCCTTCTTCCTTCTTTCTTTTTTCCTTTTTCTAACACATGCCTACATTTTTCATACACTTTGTACATTTTTTCATTTACATTTTCTCAGTTTTTACACACGTTTAACATTTTTCACATACGTGGTTAGGATTTTTTTTCTAATGTACGTTTTGATGTCCATTTTTTGCATACACCTTGTATACTGTTTGTATACGTATAAAGAATCTTTTATAAATGTTTCAGATTTTCCAAATACATGTTTAACATTTTTTTGGTAAATGGAGGATATTAGAGCATAGTCTTTGGTCGTGTATCATGGAGAATATTAGAGCATAGTCTTTGGTCGTGTATCATGGAGGATATTAGAGCATAGTCTTTGGTCGTGTCATAATTAATGTTGCATTTGGAGAATCGGAGGTTTTATTCATGTTTCATTTCTACTATTGTTCGTGGACAGTGCCGGTTCGTCCATCATTTGCATGTGTCCGCAGTCGTCTCTCTCTTACTTAAACCCATAAATCCACACAATATCATACAACACAGATAAATTTAACACATAACATCGATATAAACGGACATGCAAGTTTATTATACAACTGGTGGAAGCAAGTTCAGAACATAGATAGTTCAGGACTACAATCAACTCGAAATGAGATGATAATAGATAGGGATAAATTTCAACACTTCTTCCCCTTCCCCTTCCACTTGCCGTCTTAGTATGCGTCGATGTCCGAAGGGTCGTCGGAGTCGCTGGAGCTGACGAGGAAGTTGGATGAGGGTTGAGGAGGGGAGTCGGACTAGGCGTTAGGCGGCGGAGGCCAGTTCCTTGGCAAAGTTGTTGGCAATTGCAGTAGTCGCTGCATTCTCGTTCGCAAGTGCTTCTAACTCCACGAGGCCAAGCCGCAATGCTTCACATGTCAATCTCTTTCTTGAGACTATTCTTGAAGGATTTCCATCTTCTCATGTTCACTCCTTTGTGTGTACATTAGTGTTGCCCCTGCCTCCCCTCTTAGCAAATACATGACTTTTTATTTTGCCTATGCTCCGTATGATTTTTGGAGATGATGTGTTTCCATATGCCCCCCATTCTTATTTCGTATTGGATTTCATCAATCCACCCTCATTATTTATCTGAAGTGTCTCTGTCTCGGGAGCCTCCACCCCCATCTTGTTTGTTTGGCTGAGGAGTGTGCCTTTTATAAGGGTCGGTCATGCTTACACTAAGGAAAGTTGGTGAGCGCATTAGCTATCCATCCATTAATATTGTGACCAAGTCTTGGAGCCTGCTTCACACACGAGCCTTAATTTTCCTTGATCCAAATAGGCTTGCTACACATGTGTGATCTACTCCATTGTACAGGCTCACCATAGCATTTACACTCAACACTAATTTGTCCAGATGGTGGCGAGGGAGTGTTCGGATCCTATACGAAAATGTAGAGACATGCTTAACTTATATACTCATACACCATCTGCAATTTGTGGAAGTTGAAAAATGCTTGAATCTTCGCCTCTCAATCCTCATAGTTTCGGGTGGCCTTCAAGATTTGAATCGACAGGTGTGCATGTTTGCGTTAACAACATAGCCTACTGTTGTCTTCCTTGTTTGTAGTATTTCCCCCCCTTTTTTCTCACTTCTAGGTTGCAAATCTTACCTCCGCATCGCCCAAATCCAATTTGAAATAAATATACCATCAAATAGAAAATCTCAACATCATGGTGCTTCAATTCAATGGTTTTTGCATCCAAGCTAAACACATGTTTTGTTTCATTTTCTCAACTTCGCCACACCATTGCAGGTTTATATTTGCCATCTCCAAACCATACTCTTCTAGAGTTGATACTCAGAAATCAACATCATGTTCGAGGATGAGAAGATCGGGGACCATAGCTAGCAATGAACTGCGGACACAGGCGACGGAGCACTTCAAGGTGTTGGGCCTGAGTAGCCTCGCCTCAAAGCGCGATCCTTCTATAGTAGCCTGGGCCAACGAGGAGGTCGAGACATTAGCTTTAATAAGGACTACATCGGGCTCGTGATGATGCAAGCCTCCGTGTACCCATGGCGTGCGAAAGCGTTCGAGGCTGGGGATGGTGTAGCGCCATCATGGAGTTGACCAACTAGATGTTGGTAGGCTGAATTTTGTCCTGATAATAGGATGTTGGGTTGTAAATCAGTCCATTTATCATGTTATCTTGAAAGTTGCAATTTCGTAGTTGTAGGTTGTCTATGTCTGGCTAGTATTGGCATGTAGGTTTCCTACGCGTTTTAACATCTGAGTATCAACAAGCAGCATGCTCTTACATGAAAAAACTGAATCAATCATGCCAATTTTGTTCTCAAATGCTTGCCATCGTGTGTAATACAATACATCATCCTTGCCAACCTTTCAATGTTATTCCCAACTACAAGAATTGTGAGAGGATTTTCATGTTTATTTGTCACATGGATCAAACAAATAAATGGTGAAGAACATGCGCGGGAGCTTCGCCGACTCCATTTCGACAGAATAACTCGAAGAAAATCAAACCCTGGAGATCAACTAGAAGATAACCACCACAATGTCGCCCTTGCGAGGACTAAAAGAACTTGACACAAACTACTAGCCAAACCAATTTACTAGGACTCCCCTGTTGGGGAACGTTGCATGGGAAACAAAAATTTTCCTACGCACATGCAAGATCTATCCATGCTGATGAGCATCTACGAGAGAGAGAGAGTGGATCTACATATCATTATAGATCGCTAAGTGGGAAGCGTTAAGAAACGTGGTTGGTGTAGTCGAACGTCTTCGCGATCCAAATTGCTGAGCGTCCCGCGATCTCATAACAATCCGTCCCACGATCCGTCCCGCGAACTCAACACGATCTGTCCCGCGATCTCATCACGATCTGTCTCGTGATCTTGATCACGGTCCTTCCGATCTAGTGCCGAACGGACGGCACCTCCGCGTTCAGCACACGTACAGCTCGATGACGATCTCCGCCTTCTTGATCCAGCAAGAGGGAGCGGAGAGGTAGACGAGTTCTCCGGCAGCACGACGGCATTGCGACGATGGTGGTGGAGGAATTCCAGTAGGGCTTTGCCTAAGCACCGCTGAAAACTGATCTAGAGGAGAAACTACGATCTAGAGGAGAGGTAGCACGTGGCTATTAGGGTTAGCTTTTCCCTCTAAATCCTCTAGTATATATAGGAGGGAGGGAGGGGAGGAGGCAGCCTCAAACCCTCAAGGTTTGGTCGAAATTGGAGGTGGAGGAGTCCTACTCCAATCCTATTAGGAGTAGGATTCCTCCTTTCCACTTGGAAACTCTTTCCACCTCTCCACCTTTGGATTTTTTTCCTTCTCAAACCACTCCAGCCGCATGGGCCCTTAGAGGAGGCTTCTTCCAGCCCACCAGGGGCTGGTTTACCTCCTCCCACAGCCCATGTAGCCTCTTGGGTCGAGACACACCTTCCGATGGTCCCCCGGTACCCTCCCGGCACTCCCGGTACACTACCGATCAGGCCGAAACTTTTTCGGTGACCAAAACAGGACTTTCTATATAGCACTCTAGGAAATATGCCCTAGAGGCAATACATAAAGTGTTTATTATTATATTTCCTTGTTCATGATAATCGTTTATTATCCATGCTATAATTGTATTGATTGGAAACACATTACATGTGTGGGTAAATAGACAACACTTTGTCCCTAGTATGCCTTTAG
The DNA here is from genome assembly GCA_022496015.1 of Hordeum marinum. Classification (NCBI taxonomy): domain Eukaryota; kingdom Viridiplantae; phylum Streptophyta; class Magnoliopsida; order Poales; family Poaceae; genus Hordeum; species Hordeum marinum. Next base: position 509,748,147 of record CM039674.1, on the reverse strand, counting down.
TGAACTAGCTCGTTGGTTAAAGATGGTCAGGGTTTCCTAGCCATTGACATGTGATGTCATTTGATAACGGGATCACATCATTACGAGAATGATGTGATGGAGAAGACCTAAACAACAAACGTAGCATATGATCATATCAGTTTATTGCTACTGTTTTCTGTTGGGTAACGTTGCATGGGAAACAAAAAAATTTCTACGCACACGAAGATCTATCCATGGTGATGAGCATCTACGAGAGGGAGAGTGGATCTACATACCCTTGTAGATCGCTAAGCGGGAAGCGTTAAGAAACGCGGTTGGTGTAGTCAAACGTCTTCGCGATCCAAATTGTCGTGCGTCCCGCGATCCAATCACGATCCGTCCCACGATCCAATCACGATCCGTCCCGCGATCCGATCACGATCCGTCCCACAAACTTGATCACGATCCGTCTCACGAACTTGATCACGATCCTTCCGATCTAGCACCGAACGGACGACACCTCCGCGTTCAGCACACGTACAGCTTGATGGCGATCTCCACCGTCTTGATCCAGCAAGAAGGAGTGGAGAGGAAGAAGAGTTCTCCAGCAGCCTGACGGCGCTCCGGCGATGGTGGTGGAGCAATTCCAACAGGGCTTCGCCTAAGCACTGCAGAAAACCGATCTAGAGGAGAAACTATGCACTGGAGGAACGGGTAGCACGTGGCTAAAAATCTAGTGCAAAAACCCTCAATACCACCAGTGTATATAGGAGGAGAGGAGGAGAGGAGGCAGCTTGGCCTCCAAGCCACCTAGGCTTCGGCCGAACTAGGAGAGGAGGAGTCCACCTCCTCCACTCCTAGCAGGATTAGGATTCATCCTTTTTTTTCCTTTTTGCCTTTTTCCACCTTTTTCCTTTTGGGTTTTCTTCTCCAGCTACATGGGCCTTGTGTGGGAGTTTCCACCAGCCCACCAAGGGCTGATATTCACTCTCCCACAGCCCATGAAGCCTCTTGGGTCGAAATACCCCTCCCTGAGGTCTCCCGGTACACTACCGGCACTCTGGTACACTACCGATAAGCCCGAAACTTTTCCGGCGACCAAAACAGGACTTCCTATATATGAATCTTTACCTCCGGATCATTCCGGAGCTCCTCGTGACGTCCAGGATCTCATCCGGGACTCCGAACAGACTTCGATCACCACCATACATAACTCTATACTACCGAAACGTCACCAAACCTTAAGTGTGCAGACCCTATGGGTTCGAGAACTATGTAGACATGACCGAGACACCTCTACGGTTAATAACCAATGGCGGGACCTGGATGTACACATTGGTTCCTACATATTCTACGAAGATCTTTATCGGTCGAACCTCTATGTCAAGGATTCAGTTAATCCCGTATGATGTTCCCTTTGTTCTTCGGTATGTTACTTGCCCGAGATTCGATCGTCGGTATCTCCATACCTAGTTCAACCTCGTTACTGGCAAGTCTCTTTACTCGTTCCGTAATACAAGATCCTGTGACCAACACTTAGTCACATTGCTTGCAAGGCTTATTGTGATGTTGTATTATCGAGTGGGCCCTGAGATATCTCTCCGTCACACGGAGTAACAAATCCCAGTCTTGATCCATGCCAACTCAACAGACACCCTCGGAGACACCTGTAGAGCACCTTTATAGTCACCCAGTTACGTTGTGACGTTTGATACACACAAGGTACTCCTCCGATATCTGTGAGTTGCATGATCTCATGGTAATAGGAACATATACTTGACATGTAGAAAACAGTAGCAATAAACTGAGACGATCATAAGGTACGTTTGTAGTTTGGGTCTTGTCCATCACATCATTCTCCTAATGATGTGATCCCGTTATCAAATGACATCTCATGTCCATGGCTAGGAAACCTTAAACATCTTTCAATCAACGAGCTAGTTCACTAGAAGCATACTAGGGACATTGTGTTTGTCTATGTATCCACACATGTATCCATGTTTCCAATTAATACAATTATAGCATGGATAATAAATGATTATCATGAACAAGGAAATACAATAATAAACACTTTATTTATTGCCTCTAGGTCATATTTCCAACAGTCTCCCACTTGCACTAGAGTCAATAATCTAGTTCACATCACTATGTGATTTACATTGTAATGAATCGAACACCCATGCAGTTCTGGTGTTGATCATGTTTAACCCTTGGAAGAGGTTTAGTCAATGGGTCTGCAACATTCAGATCCGTGTGCACTTTGCAAATATTTATGTCTTTCTCCAAGATGTAATCGCGGATGGAGTTGAAGTGTCGCTTTATGTGTCTGGTCCTCTTGTGAAACCTTGGTTCCTTGGCCAGAGCAATGGCACCGGTGTTGTCACAGAACAGGTTCATTGGATTCAATGCACTGGGCACTACTCCAAGATCTGTCATGAACTGCTTCATCCAGACACCTTCCTTCGCCGCCTCCGAGGCTGCGATGTATTCCGCTTCGCACGTAGAATCAGCTACCACGCGTTGCTTGGAACTGCACCAGCTTACCGCTCCCCCATTAAGAATAATACGTATCCGGTTTGCGACTTAGAGTCGTCTGGATCAGTGTCAAAGCTTGCATCGATGTAACCCTTTACGACGAGCTCTTCATCACCTCCATAAGTGAGAAACATTTCCTTAGTCCTTTTCAGGTACTTAAGGATATTCTTGACCGCTTGCCAGTGCTCCATTCCAGGATCACTTTGAAACCTTCCGGCCATACTTATGGCAAGGCTGACATCGGGTCTTGTGCACAACATTGCATACATGATAGAGCCTATGGCTGAAGCATAGGGGATGACACTCGTCTTTTCTCTATCTTCTGTAGTTATTGGGCATTGAGTCTTACTCAACTTCACACCTTGAAATACAGGCAAGAACCCCTTTTTGGACTGTTCCATTTTGAACTTCTTCAAAACTTTATCAAGGTATGTGCTCTGTGAAAGTGCTATTAAGCATCTCGATCTATCTCTATAGATCTTAATGCCTAATATGAAAGCAGCTTCTCCTAGGTCCTTCATTGAAAAACTCTTGTTCAAATATTCCTTCACGCTTTCCAGCATTTCTATATTGTTTCCAATCAGCAATATGTCATCCACATATAATACTAGAAAGGCTATAGAGCTCCCACTCACTTTCTTGTAAATACAAGCTTCTCCGTAAACTTGTATAAACTCAAACGCTTTGATCACCTCATCAAAGCGCTTATTCCAACTCCGAGATGCTTGCACCAGTCCATAAATGGATCGCTGGAGTTTGCAAACTTTGTCAGCATTCTCTGGATCGACAAAACCTTCGGGTTGCATCATATACAACTCTTCCTCAAGGAACCCGTTGAGGAACGCTGTTTTTACATCCATCTGCCAAATTTCATAGTCAAAATAGGCAGCTATTGCTAACATGATTCCGACAGACTTAAGCATCACTACGGGTGAGAAAGTCTCATCGTAGTCAACTCCTTGAACTTGTGAAAAACCCTTTGCCACAAGTCGAGCTTTATAGACGGTGGCATAACCATCCGCGTCTGTTTTCTTCTTAAAGATCCGTTTGTTCTGAATGGCCTTTCGCCCTTCAGGTAATACTTCCAAAGTCCATACTTTGTTTTCATACATGGATCCCATCTCGGATTTCATGGCCTCTAACCATTTCTCGGAATCTGGGCCCATTACTGCTCCTCCATAGCTCGTAGGTTCATTGTTGTCCAACTACATGACCTCCAAGACAGGGTTGCCATACCACTCAGGGGTAGTACGCGGCCTTGTCGACCTACGAGGTTCAATAGCTGCTTGATCCGAAGCTTCATGATCATCATCATTAACTTCCTCTTCTACCATCGTAGGTTCCACAGAAACATCTTTCTGCGCTGCGCTACTTTCTAGTTGAAATAAAGGTTCAATAACCTCATCAAGCTCCATTTTCCTCCCACTCAATTCTTTTGAGAGAAACTCTTTCTCAAGAAATGTTCCGTTTTTAGCGACAAACACTTTGCCTTCGGATCTGAGATAGAAGGTATACCCGACTGTCTCTTTCGGGTATCCTATGAAGACGCATTTCTCCGCTTTGGGTTCTAGCTTTTCAGCCTGAAGCTTTTTGACATAAGCATCACATCCCCAAACTTTAAGAAATGACAACTTTGGCTTCTTGCCGAACCACAGTTCATATGGCGTCGTCTCAACGGATTTTGATGGTGCCCTATTTAAAGTGAATGCAGCTGTCTCTAATGCATAACCCCAAAACGATAGTGGCAAATCACCAAGACACATCATAGAACGCACCATATCTAATAAGGTTCGATTATGATGTTCGGACACACCATTACGTTGTGGTGTTCCGGGCGGTGTCAACTGTGAAACAATTCCACACTGTCTTAAGTGACTGCCAAACTCATAACTCGGATATTCACCTCCTCGATCAGATCGCAGGAACTTAATCTTCTTGTTATGATGATTCTTAACTTCACTCTGAAATTGCTTGAACTTTTCAAATGTTTCAGACTTGTGTTTCATTAAGTAAATATACCCATATCTACTTAAGTCATCAGTGAAGGTGAGAAAATAACGATATCCACCATGCGCTATAACATTCATTGGACCGCACACATTAGTGTGTATGATTTCCAATAAGTCACTCGCCCGTTCCATTGTTCCAGAGAACGGCGTTTTAGTCATCTTGCCCATGAGGCATGGTTCACATGTGTCAAGTGATTCAAAATCAAGTGACTCCAAAAGTCCATCGGTATGGAGCTTCCTCATGCGTTTTACACCAATATGACCTAAACGGCAGCGCCACAAGAAAGTGGTACTATCGTTATCAATTCGACATTTTTTGGCATCAATGTTAAGAACATGTGTGTCATCACTATCAAGATTCAATATGCATAAACCCCTAACATTGGGTGCATGACCATAAAAGATATTACTCATATCAATAGAACAACCTTTATTCTCTTATTTAAATGAGTAACCGTCTCGCAATAAACAAGATCCAGATATAATGTTCATGCTTAACGCAGGCACTAAATAACAATTATTCAGGTTCATCACTAATCCCGATGGTAATCGAAGAGAGAGCGTGCCGACGGCGATCACATCAACCTTGGAACCATTTCCCATGCGCATCGTCACTTCGTCCTTTGCCAACCTTCGTTTATTCCGTAGTTCCTGCTTTGAGTTGCAAATGTGAGCAACCGAACCGGTATCAAATACCCAGGCACTACTACGAGAGCTAGTAAGGTACACATCAATAACATGTATATCATATATCCCTTGTTTGTCCTTGGCCGCCTTCTTGTCAGCCAGGTACTTGGGGCAGTTCCGCTTCTAGTGACCAGATCCTTTGCAATGAAAGCACTCAGTTTCTGGCTTGGGTCCATGCTTGGGCTTCTTTGCAGGAGTAGCAACTGCTTTGCCATCCTTCTTGGTTTTACCCTTCTTGCCCTTGCCCTTGACTTTGCCATTTTTCTTGAAACTAGTGGTTTTATTGACCGTCAACACTTGATGTTCTTTATGGATTTCAAACTCAGCGACTTTTAGCATCGCAAACAGCTCGGCGACTGACTTGTTCATCCCGTGCATGTTATAGTTCATCACAAAGCTCTTGTAACTAGGTGGTAGTGATTGAAGAACTCTGTCGATGATCGCCTCTGGCGGAAGGGCAATTCCCAACTCCGCTAGACGACTTGAATACCCAGACATTCTGAGTATATGTTCACTGATAGACCCGTTCTCCTCCATCTTGCAAGCATAGAACTTATCAGAGGTTTCATACCTCTCGATCCGGGCGTTCTTCTGAAAGATAAACTTCAACTCCTGGAACATCTCATATGCTCCATGACGTTCAAAACGTCTTTGAAGTCCCGGTTCTAAGCCATACAATATTGCACACTGAACTATTGAGTAATCTCCAGTACGTGCCTCCCAAGCGTTCTTAACGCCTTCGGAGGTCATGTCTTCTGGTTGGTCACCAAGCGGTGCATCAAGGACATATGATTTCTGGGAAGCCGTGAGGATAATCCTCAGATTACGGGCCCAGTCAACAAAATTACTTCCATCATCTTTCAGTTTAGCTTTCTCTAGGAATGCATTAAAATTCAGGAGTGCTACTGCGCGAGCCATTGATCTACAACATAAAGATGCAAAGTTCACTTAGACTATTGTTAAAGATAATGAGTTTAGTTAATCAAATTACTAAAGCTCCCACTCAAATTGACATCCCTCAGGTCATCTGAGTGTCACATGATCCAAATCCACCAACTCAAGTCCGATCATCACGTGAGTTGAGGTGGCTTCAATGGTGAACATCATTATGTTGATCATATCTACTATATGACTCATGTTCGACCTTTCGGTCTCTTGTGTTCTGAGGCCATGTCTGTACATGCTAGGCTCGTCAAGTTTAACTCGAGTGTTCTGTGCGTGCAACACTGGCTTGCACATGTTGTATGTGAACGTAGAGTCTATCACACCTGATCATCACGTGGTGTCTCAACACAACGAACTTTCGCAACGGTGCACACATGGGGAGAGACAATTTTATCTTGAAATTTAAGTGAGGGGTCACCTTATAATGCTACCGTCGTACTAAGCATAACAAGGTGCATAAAAGGATTAACATCACATGCAATTCATAAGTGACATGATATGGCCATGAACTTTTGCTTTAGATCTCCATCTTGAAAGCACCCGCATGATCTTCATCATCACCGGCACGACACCATGATCTCCATCATCTTGATCTCCATCAACGTGTCGCCATCGAGGTTGTCACGCCCTGCATGCTTCTACTACTATTGCTATTGTTTAGCGATAAAGTAAAGCATTACATATCGCTTAATGATTGACACATAGGTCATACAATAATTAAAGACAACCCTATGGCTCCTGCCGGTTGCCATACTCAACGACATGCAAGTCATGAAATTCTATACATCACATGATCATCTCATACATCACATATATCACATCATGTAATTGGCCATATCACATCACAACAAACCCTGCAAAAACAAGTTAGACGTCCTCTAATTGTTGTTGCATGTTTTACGTGGCTGCTACGGGTTTCTAGAAAGAATGATTCTCACCTACGCATAAACCACAACGGTGATACATAATTTGCTTTTCAACCTTTTCAAGGACCGCCTTTGTCGAATCCGATCCAACTAAAGTGAGAGAAACTGCCACCCGCAAGCCATCTAGGCAACTAGTTGCGTCGAGGGAACCGGTCTCTCGTAAGCGTACGAGTAATGTTCGTCCGGGCCGCTTCATCTCACAATACCACTGAACCAAAATCCGACCAAGGGAGGAAGCAATCTAAGCATCAACACCCACAAACCTTTTGTGTTCTACTCGAGATCTCATCTACACATGGACCTAGCTCATGATGCCACTGTTGGGTAACGTTGCATGGGAAACAAAAAATTTCCTACGCACACAAAGATCTATCCATGGTGATGAGCATCTACGAGAGGGAGAGTGGATCTATATACCCTTGTAGATCGCTAAGCGGGAAGCGTTAAGAAACGTGGTTGGTGTAGTCGAACGTCTTCGCGATTCAAATCGCTGTGCATCCCACGATCCAATCACGATCCGTCCCACGATCCAATCACAATCCGTCCCGCAATCCGATCACGATCCGTCCCACAAACTTGATCACGATCCGTCTCATGAACTTGATCACGATCCTTCCGATCTAGCACCGAACGGACGGCACCTCCGCGTTCAGCACACGTACAGCTTAATGACGATCTCCACCGTCTTGATCCAGCAAGAAGGAGTGGAGAGGAAGAAGAGTTCTCCGGCAGCCTGACGGCACTCTGGCGATGGTGGTGGAGCAATTCCGACAGGGCTTTGCCTAAGCACTGCAGAAAACCGATCTAGAGGAGAAACTATGCACTGGAGGAACGGGTAGCACGTGGCTAAAAATCTAGTGCAAAAACCCTCAATACCACCAGTGTATATAGGAGGAGAGGAGGAGAGGAGGCAGCTTGGCCTCCAAGACTCCTAGGCTTCGGCCGAACTAGGAGAGGAGGAGGCCACCTCCTCCACTCCTGGTAGGATTAGGATTCATCCTTTTTTTTTCCTTTTTGCCTTTTTCCACCTTTTTCCTTTTGGATTTTCTTCTCCAGCTACATGGGCCTTGTGTGGGAGTTTCCACCAGCCCACTAAGGGCTGATATTCACTCTCCCACAGCCCATGAAGCCTCTTGGGTCGAAATACCCCTCCCGGAGGTCTCCCAATACACTACCGGCACTCCCGATACACTACCGATAAGCCCGGAACTTTTCCGGCGACCAAAACAGGACTTCCTATATATGAATCTTTACCTCCGGACCATTCTGGATCTCCTCGTGACATCCAGGATCTCATCCGGGACTCCGAACAAACTTTGGTCACCACCACCGTAAGTGTGCAGACCCTGCGGGTTCGAGAACTTTGTAGACATGACCGAGACACCACTACGGTCAATAACCAATGGCGGGACCTGGATGTCCACATTAGTTCCTACATATCCTACGAAGATCTTTATCGGTCGAACCTCTATGTCAAGGATTCAGTTAATCCCGTATGATGTTCCCTTTGTTCTTCGGTATGTTACTTGCCCGAGATTCGATCGTTGGTATCTCCATACCTAGTTCAACCTCGTTACTGCCAAGTCTCTTTACTCGTTCCGTAATACAAGGTCCCATGACCAACACTTAGTCACATTGCTTGCAAGGCTTATTGTGATGTTTTATTACCGAGTGGGCCCTGAGATACCTCTCCGTCACACGGAATAACAAATCCCAGTCTTGATCCATGCCAAGTCAACAGACACCCTCGGAGACACCTGTAGAGCACCTTTATAGTCACCCAGTTACGATGCGGCGTTTGATACACACAAGGTACTCCTCCGATATCTGTGAGTTGCATGATCTCATGGTCATAGGAACATATACTTGACATGCAGAAAACAGTAGCAATAAACTGACACGATCATAAGCTACGTTTGTAGTTTGGGTCTTGTCCATCACATCATTCTCATAATGATGTGATCCCGTTATCAAATGACATCTCATGTCCATGGCTAGGAAACCTTAACCATCTTTCAATCAACGAGCTAGTTCACTAGAGGCATACTAGGGACATTGTGTTTGTCTATGTATACACACATGTATCCATGTTTCCAATTAATACAATTATAGCATGGATAATAAATGATTATCATGAAAAAGGAAATAAAATAATAAACACTTTATTTATTGCCTCTAGGGCATGTTTCCAACATTTTCTGCTTGTCAAGTATATGTTTCTATGACCATGAGATCATGCAACTCACTGACACCGGAAGAGTGCCTTGTGTGTGTCAAACGTCGCAACATAACTGGGTGACTATAAAGGTTCTCTATAGGTATCTCTGAGGGTGTCTGTTGGGTTGGCATGGACCAAGACTGGGATTTGTTACTCCGTGTGACGGAGAGGTATCTCAGGGCCCACTCGGTAATACAACATCACAATAAGCCTTGCAAGAAATGTGACTAAGTGTTAGTCGCGGGATCTTGTATTAAGGAACGAGTAAAGAGACTTGCTGGTAACAAGGTTGAACTAGGTATGGAGATACCGACGATTGAATCTCGGGCAACTAACATACCGAAGAACAAAGGGAACATCATACGGGATTAACTGAATCCTTGACATAGAGGTTCGACCAATAAAGATCTTTGTAGAATATGTAGGAACCAATATGGGCATCCAGGTCCCGCTATTGGTTATTGACCGTAGGGGTGTGTCGGTCATGTCTACATAGTTCTCAAACCCGCAGGGTCTGCACACTTAAGGTTTCGTGACGTTTCGGTAGTATAGAGTTATGCATGGTGGTGACCGAAGGTTGTTTGGAGTCTCGGATGAGATCCCGGACGTCACGAGGAGTTCCGAAATGGTCCGTAGGTAAATATTGATATATAGGAAGTCCTATTTTGGTCGCCGGAAAAGTTTCGGGCTCATCGGTAGTGTACGGGGAGTGCCGGTAGTGTACCGGGAGACCATTGGGAGGGGTATTTTGACCCAAGAGGCTACATGGGATGTGGGAGAGTGAATATCAGCCCTTAGTGGGCTGATGGAAGTACCACACAAGGCCCATGCGTCTGGGAAGAAAAGCCCGAAGAGAAAAAGGTGGAAAAAGGCAAAAGGGAAAAAATAAGGAGGAGGCCTAGTCCTACTAGGATTGGAGGAGGAATCCTCCTCTCCTCTTGGTTTGGCCGACGCCTAGATGGATTGGCCCTTGGGCCAAGCCTCCTCCTCTCTTCCTCTTATATATACTAGAGGTTTTAGGGTTTTTGCACTAGATTTTCAGCCATGTGCTACCCGTTCCTCTAGTGCATAGTTTCTCCTCTAGATCAGTTTTCTGCAGTGCTTAGGCAAAGCCCTACCGGAATTGCTCCACCACCATCGCCGTGGCGCCATCATGATGCCGGATAACTCGTCTACCTCTCCTCTCCCTCCTGCTAGATCAAGAAGGCGGAGGTCGTCATCAAGCTGTACATGTGCTGGACGCGGAGGTGTCGTCCGTTCGGTGCTTGATCGGGACGGATAGTGATTGGATCACATGACGCTCAGTGATTTGGATCGCGAAGACATTCGCGAAGATTTGGATCACATAACTCGTCTTCCTCTCCACTCCTTCTTGCTGGATCAACAAGGCAGAGATCGTAATCAAGTTGTACGTGTGTTGAACGCGGAGGTGCCGTCCGTTCGGTGCCCTATCGGAACGGATCATGATTGGATCGCGGGACGCTCGACGATTTGGATCGCGAAGACGTTCGACTACACCAAACGCGTTTCTTAATGCTTCCTGCTTAGCGATCTACAAGGGTATGTAGATCCACTCTCCTTCTCATAGATGCTCATCACCATGGATAGGTGTTGCGTGAACGTAGGGAAATTTTTGTTTCCCATGCGACGTTCCCCACCAGTGGCATCATGAGCTAGGTCTATGTGTAGATGAGATCTCGAGTAGAAGACAAAGAGTTTGTGGGCGTTGATTCTTAGATTGCTTCCTCCCTTGGTCGTGTTTTGGTTCAGCGGTATTGTGGGATGAAGCGGCCCGGACCAACATTACTCGTACGCTTACAAGAGACCAGTTCCCTCAACTGCAACTTGTTGCAAAAGATGGCTGGCGGGTGGCAGTTTCTCCTACTTTAGTTGGATCGGATTCGACAAAGGCGGTCCTTGAGAAGGTTGAAAAGCAACTTATGTATCACTGTTGTGGTTTATGCGTAGGTGAGAATTGTTCTTGCTAGATATCCGTAGCAGCCATGTAAAACATGCAACAACAATTAGAGGACGTCTAACTTGTTTTTGCAGGGTATGTTGTGATGTGAAATGGCCAATTACATGATGTGATATATGTGATGTATGAGATGATCATGTGTTGTATAGAATATCATGACTTGCATGTCGATGAGTACGGCAACCGGCAGGAGCCATAGGGTTGTCTTTAATTATTGTATGACCTGCGTGTCAATCATTAAGCGCTATGTAATGCTTTACTTTATTTCTAAACGGTAGCAATAGTAGTACAAGCATGATGGGCTTGACAACCCCAATGGCAACACGTTGATGGAGATCATGGTGTCATGCCGGTGACGATGGAGATCATGCCAGTGCTTTCAAGATGGAGATCAAAAGCATAAGTTCATGGCCATATCATGTCACTTATGATTTGCATTTGATGTTAATCCTTTTATGCACCTTGTTTTGCTTAGGACGATGGTAGCATTATAAGTTGATCCCTCACTTAAATTTCAAGATGAATTGTGTTCTCCCCAAGTGTGCACCGTTGTGAAAGTCCGTCGTGTCGAGACACCACGTGATGATCGGGTGTGATACACTCTACGTTCACATACAACGGGTGCAAGCCAGTGTTGCACATGCAGAACACTCGGGTTAAAGTTGACAAGCCTAGCATGTACAAACATGGCCTCGGAACACAAGAGACCGAAAGGTCGAACATGAGTCATATAGTAGATATGATCAACATGATGATGTTCACCATTGAAACCACCTCAACTCACGTGATGATCGGACTTGAGTTGGTGAATTTGGATCATGTGACACTCATATGACCCGAGGGATGTCAATTTGAGTGGGAGGTTTAGTAATTTGATTAACTAAACTCATTATCTTGAACAATAGTCTAAGTAACCTTTGCATATTTATGTTGTAGATAAATGGCTCGCGCAGTAGGACCCCTGAGTTTTAATGCGTTCCTAGAGAAAGCTAAGTTGAAAGATGATGGAAGTAACTTTGTTGACTAGGCTTGTAATCTGAGGATTATCCTCACGACTTCCCAGAAATCATATGTCCTTGATGCACCGCTTGGTGGAGAACGAGAAGACTTGTCATCCGAAGATGTTAAGAACGCTTGGGAGGCACGTTCTAGAGATTACTCAATAGTTCAGTGTGCAATATTGTATGGCTTAGAATCCGGACTTCAAAGACGTTTTGAACGTCATGGAGCATATGATATGTTCCAGAAGTTGAAGTTTATCTTTCAGAAGAATGCCCGAATCGAGAGGTATAAGACCTCCAATAAGTTCTATGCTTGCAAGATGGAGGAGAATGGGTCTATGAGTGAACATATACTCAGAATGTCTAGGTATTCGACTCGTCTAGCGGAGTTGGGAATTAACCTTCCGCCAGAGGTGATCATTGACAGAGTTCTTCAATCACTGCCACCTAGTTACAAGAGCTTTGTGATGAACTATAACATGCATGGGATGAACAAGTCAGTCGCCGAGCTGTTTGCGATGCTAAAGGTCGCTAAGTCTGAAATTCAGAAAGAACATCAAGTGTTGATCGTCAATAAAACCACTAGTTTTAAGAAGAATGGCAAGGGCAAGGGCAAGAAGGGTAAAACCAAGAAGGATGGCAAAGCAGTTGCTACTCCTGTAAAGAAGCCCAAGCATGGACCCAAGCCAAAAACTGAGTGCTTTCATTGCAAGGGAACTGGTCACTTGAAGCGGAACTGCCCCAAGTACCTGGCTGACAAGAAGGCGGCGAACGGAAAACAAGGTATATATGATATACATGTTATTGATGTGTACCTTACTAGCTCTCGTTGTAGTGCCTGGGTATTTGATACCGGTTCGGTTGCTCACATTTGCAACTCAAAATAGGAACTACTGAATAGACGAAGGCTGGCAAAGGATGAAGTGATGATGCGCATGGGAAATGGTTCCAAGGTTGATGTGATCGTCATCGGCACGCTCTCTCTTCGATTACCATCGGGATTAGTGATGGACCTGAATAATTGTTATTTAATGCCTACGTTAAGCATGAACATTATATCTGGATCTTTTTTATTGCAAGACGGTTACTCATTTAAATAAGAGAATAAAGGTTGTTCTATTTATATGAGTAATATCTTTTATGGTCATGCACCCAATGTGGGGGGTTTATTCATATTGAATCTTGATAGTGATGATACACATGTTCATAACATTGATGCCAAAAGATGTAGAGTTGATAATGGTAGTACCACTTTCTTGTGGCACTGCCGTTCAGGTCATATTGGTGTAAAACGCATGAGGAAGCTCTATGCTGATGGACTTTTGGAGTCACTTGATTTTGAATCACTTGACACATGTGAACCATGCCTCATGGGCAAGATGACTAAAACGCCGTTCTCTGGACCAATGGAACGGGCAAGTGACTTATTGGAAATCATACATACTGATGTGTGCAGTCCAATGAATGTTACAGTGCGTGGTGGATATCGTTATTTTCTCACTTCACTGATAACTTAAGTAGATATGGGTATATTTACTTAATAAAACACAAGTCTAAAACGTTTGAAAAGTTCAAGCAATTTTAGAGTGTAGTTGAGAATCATCGTAACATGAAGATTAAATTCCTGCGATCTGATCGATGAGGTGAATATCTGAGTTATGAGTTTGGCAGTCACTTAAGACAGTGTGGAATTGTTTCACAGTTCACACCACCCGGAACACCACAGCGTAATGGTGTGTCCGAACGTCGTAATCGAACCTTATTAGATATGGTGCGTTCAATGATGTCTCTTGCTAATTTGCCACTATCGTTTTGGGGTTATGCATTAGAGACAGCTGCATTCACTTTAAATAGGGCACCATCGAAATCCATTGAGAAAACGTCATATGAACTATGGTTTGGCAAGAGGCCAAAGTTGTCGTTTCTTAAAGTTTGGGGATGTGATGCTTACGTCAAAAAGCTTCAGCCTGAAAAGCTGGAACCCAAAGCGGAAAAATGCGTCTTCATAGGATACCCGAAAGAGACAGTCGGGTATACCTTCTATCTCAGATCCGAAGGCAAAGTATTTGTCGCTAAGAATGGAACATTTCTTGAGAAAGAGTTTCTCTCGAAAGAATTGAGTGGGAGGAAAATAGAGCTTGATGAGGTTATTGAACCTTTACTTCAACCAGAAAGTAGCGCAGCGTAGACAGATGTTTCTGTAGAACCTACGACGGTTGAAGAGGAAGTTAATGATGATGATCATGAAGCTTCGGATCAAGCGGCTATTGAACCTCGTAGGTCAACAAGGGCGCTTACTACTCCTGAGTGGTACGGCAACCCTGTCTTGGAGGTCATGTTTTTGGACAACAATGAACCTACGAGCTATGGAGAAGCGGTGATGGGCCCGGATTCCGAGAAATGGTTAGAGGCCATGAAATCCAAGATGGAATCCATGTATGAAAACAAAATATGAACTTTGGAAGTATTACCTGAAGGGCAAAAGGCCATTCAGAACAAATGGATCTTTAAGAAGAAGACAGACGCGGACAGTAATGTCACCATCTATAAAGCTCGACTTGTGGCAAAGGGTTTTTCACAAGTTCAAGGAGTTGACTACGATGAGACCTTCTCACCCGTAGCGATGCTTAAGTCTGTCAGAATCATGTTGGCAATAGCGTCTTATTTTGACTATGAAATTTGGCTGATGGATGTCAAAACATTATTCCTCAACGGTTTCCTTGAGGAAGAGTTGTATATGATGCAACCAGAAGGTTTTGTCAATCCATAGAATGCTGACAAAGTTTGCAAACTCCAGTGATCCATTTATGGGCTAGTGCAAGCATCTCGGAGTTAGAATAAGCGCTTTGATGAGGTGATCAAAGCGTTTGAGTGTATACAAGTTTATGGAGAAACTTGTATTTACAAGAAAGTGAGTGGGAGCTCTATAGCGTTTCTAATATTATATGTGGATGACATATTGCTGATTGGAGACAATATAGAAATGCTGGAAAGCGTGAAGGAATATTTGAACAAGAGTTTTTCGATGAAGGACCTAGGAGAAGCTGCTTTCATATTAGGCATTAAGATCTATAGAGATAGATCGAGACGCTTAATAGCATTTTCATGGAGCACATACCTTGATAAAGTTTTGAAGAAGTTCAAAATGGATCAGTCCAAGAAGGGGTTCTTGCATGTGTTACAAGGTGTGAAGTTGAGTAAGACTTAGTGCCCAGTGACTGTAGAAGATAGAGAAAAGATGAGTGTCATCCCCTATGCTTTAGACATAGGCTCTATATGTATGCAATGCTGTGCACAAGACCCGATGTCAGCCTTGCCATAAGTATGGCCGGAAGGTTTCAAAGTGATCCTGGAATGGAGCACTGGGCAGCGGTCAAGAATATCCTTAAGTACCTGAAAAGGACTAAGGAAATGTTTCTCGTTTATGGAGGTGATGAAGAGCTCGTCGTAAAGGGTTACGTCGATGCAAGCTTTGAGACTGATCCGGATCACTCTAAGTCACAAACCGGATACGTATTTATTCTCAACAGGGGAGCGGTAAGCTGGTGCAGTTCCAAGCAAAGAATGGTAGCCGATTCTACGTGCGAAGCGGAGTACATCGCAACCTCAGAGGAAGCGAAGGAAGGTGTCTGGATGAAGCAGTTCATGACAGATCTTGGAGTAGTGCCCAGTGCACTGAATCCAATGAACCTGTTCTGTGACAACACTGGTGCCATTGCTCTGGCCAAGGAACCAAGGTTTCACAAGAGGACCAGACACATAAAGCGACGCTTCAACTCCATCCGTGATTACATCGAGGAAAAGGACATAAATATTTGCAAAGTGCACACGGATCTGAATGTTGCAGACCCGTTGACTAAACCTCTTCCAAGGGCTAAACATGATCAACACCAGAACTGCATGGGTGTTCGATTCATTACAATGTAAATCACATAGTGATGTGAACTAGATTATTTACTCTAGTGCAAGTGGGAGACTGTTGGAAATATGCCCTAGAGGCAATAAATAAAGTGTTTATTATTATATTTCCTTGTTCATGATAATCGTTTATTATCCATCCTATAATTGTATTGATTGGAAACACATTATATGTGTGGGTAAATAGACAACACTTTGTCCCTAGTATGCCTTTAGTGAACTAGCTCATTGGTCAAAGATGATCAAGGTTTCCTAGCCATTGACATGTGATGTCATTTGATAATGACATCACATCATTAGGAGAATGATGTGATGGACAAGACCCAAACTACAAACGTAGTATATGATCGTGTCAGTTTGTTGCTACTGTTTTTTGCATGTCAAGTATATATTTCTATGACCATGATATCATGCAACTCATGGACACCGTAAGAGTGACTTGTGTGTATCAAACGTCGCAACGTAACTGGGTGACTATAAAGGTGCTCTACAGGTATCTCAAAGGGTGTCTGTTGGGTTGGCATGGACCAAGACTGGGATTTGTTACTCCGTGCGACAGAGAGGTATCTCAGAGCCCACTCGGTAATACAACATCACAAAAAGCCTTGCAAGCAATGTGACTAAGTGTTAGTCACGGGATCTTGTATTACGGAACAAGTAAAGAGACTTGCCGGTAACGAGGTTGAACTAGGTATGGAGATACCGACGATCGAATCTCGGGCAACTAACATACCAAAGAACAAAGTGAACATCATATGGGATTAACTGAATCCTTGACATAGTGGTTCGACCGATAAAGATCTTCTTAGAATATGTAGGAACCAATATGGGCATCCAGTTCCCGCTATTGGTTATTGACCGTAGAGGTGTCTCGGTCATGTCTACATAGTTCTTGAACCCGTAGGGTTTGCACACTTAAGGTTTGGTGACGTTTCGGTAGTATAGAGTTATGCATGGTGATGACCGAAGGTTGTTTGGAGTCCCGGATGAGATCCCAGACATCACTAGGAGCTCCGGAATGGTCCGGAGGTAAAGATTGATATATAGGAAGTCCTATTTTGGTCGCCGGAAAAGTTTCGGGCTCATCGGTAGTGTACCGGGAGTGCCGGTAGTGTACCGGGAGACCATCGGGAGGGGTATTTCGACCCAAGAGGCTACATGGGATGTGGGAGAGTGAATACCAGCCCTTAGTGGGCTGGTGGAAGTCCCACACAAGGCCCATGCGGCTGGGAAGAAAAGCCCAAAGAGAAAAAGGTGGAAAAAGGCAAAAAGGCAAAAATAAGGAGGAGTCCTAGTCCTACTAGGATTGGAGGAGGAATCCTCCTCTCCTCTTGGTTCGGCCGGCGCCTAGATGGCTTGGCCCTTGGGCCAAGCCTCCTCCTCTCTTCCTCTTATATATACTAGAGGTTTTAGGGTTTTTACACTAGATTTTCAGCCACGTGCTACCCGTTCCTCTAGTGCATAGTTTCTCCTCTAGATCGGTTTTCTGCAGTGCTTAGGCGAAGCCCAGCCAGAATTGCTCCACCACCATTGCCGCGGCACCTTCATGCTGCCGAAGAACTCGTCTTCCTCTCCACTCCTTCTTGCTGGATCAACAAGGCAGAGATCGTAATCAAGCTGTACGTGTGCTGAACGCGGAGGTGCCGTCCATTCGGCGCCCTATCGGAACGGATCATGATTGGATCGCGGGACGCTCGACGATTTGGATCGCGAAGACGTTCGACTACACCAAACGCGTTTCTTAATGCTTGCTGCCTAGCTATCTACAAGGGTATGTAGATCCACTCTTCCTCTTGTAGATGCTCATCACCATGGATAGGTCTTGCGTGAACGTAGGAAATTTTTTGTTTCCCATGCGACGTTCCCCAACAGTGAGAGAGGTATTTTAGTCAACGGGTCTGTGACATTCAGATCCATGTGTACTTTGCAAATCTCTATGTCATACTATAGACACTGCTACCACACTCCACTTGGAGCTATTCCAACTAGCTGCTCCACTATACGTATCCGGATTGCTACTCAGAGTCATCCGAATTGGTGTTAAAGTTTGCATTGACGTAACCCTTTACGATGAACTCTTTATCAACTCCATAATCGAGAAATATTTCCTTAGTCCTCTATTTACTAAGGATAATCCTGACCGATGTCCAGTGATCCACTCCTGGATCACTTTTGTACCCCTTGACAGAATCATGGCAAGGCACACACGAGGTGTGGTACACAACATGGCATAATATACAGCCTATGGCTAAGGCATAGGGGACGACGTTCCTCCTTTCTCTTTCTTCTGCCATTGTCGATCTTTGAGTCTCACTCAACTTCACGCCTTACAAATCAGGCGAGAACTCTTTCTCTGGCTGATTCATTTTGAACTCTTTCAAAATCTTGTCAAGGTATGTACTCATTGAAAGTCTCATCAAGCATCTTGATCTATCTCTATAGATCTTGATGCTCAACAATTAGGTAGCTTTATCCAGGTCTTCCTTTGAAAAACTCTTTTCAAACAACCGTTTATGCTTTCTAGAAATTCTACATCATTTCCGATCAACAATATGTCAACCACATATGCTTACCAGAAACTCTATAGTGCTCCCACTAACTTTATTGTAAATACAAATTTCTCATAAACTTTGTATAGACTCAAAAACTTTGATCACCTCATCAAAGTGTATATTCCAACTCCGAGATGCTTGCTTCAGTTCATAGAAGGATCACTGAAGCTTGCACACCTTTTAGCATCCTTAGGACTGACAAAACCTTCTGGTTGTATCTCATAAAACCTTTCCTTAAGGAAGGAAACGATGTTTTGATATCCATCTGCCAGATTTCATAATTGAAAAATGCAGCAACTGCTAACATAATTCCAACGGACTTTCGCATCGCTACGGGTGAGAAAGTCTCATCGCAGTCAACTCCTTGAACTTGTTGGAAACTTCTTTGCGACAAGTCGAGCTCTATAAATGGTGACATTTACCATCAGCGTCTGTCATCATCTCAAAGGTCCATTTGTACTTGACGACCTGTCGTCCAACGAGCAAGTCTACCAAAGTCTATACTTGGTTTTCATACATGGATCCTTTCTCGGATTTCATGGCCTCAAACCATTTGTCGGAATTCGGGCCCATCATCGCTTCTCCACAGCTCGTAGGTTCATCATTGTCCAACAACCTGACCTCCAGGACTTGGTTGTCGTACCGCTCAGGAGCAGTACACATCCTTGTCGACCTACGAAGTTCGATAGTAACTTGATCTGAAGCTTCATTATCATCATCATTAACTTCCTCTTCAACTAACGTAGGCTTCACAGAAACATCTTCCTGCGTTGTGCTACTCTCTGGTTGAACAAAGGTTCAACAACCTCATCAAGTTCTATCTTCCTCCCACTTAATTCTTTCGAGTGAATCTCTTTCTCGAGAAAGGACCCAGTTTTAGCAACAAACATTTTATGCTTGTATCTGAGATAGAAGGTTCACCCAACTGTTCTTAGGGTATTCTATGAAGATGCATTTGTCCGCTTTGGGTTTGAGCTCATTCGGTGAAAACATTTTCCACACAAGCATCGCAGCCCCAAACATTAAGAAATGACAGCTTGGGTTTCTACCAAACCCTAATTCACACGGTGTCATCTCAACGGATTTAGATGGTGCCCTATTTAAAGTGCATGTAGTTGTCTCTAATGCATAACCCCAAAATTATAGTAGCAAAATGATAAGAGACATCATAGCACACACCATATCTAATAGAGTACGACTATGACATTCAGACAGACCATCACACTATGGTGTTCCAGGTGGCGTGAGTTGTGAAACAACTTTCACATTGTCTAAAGTTGTATGCCAAACTCGTAACTTAGATATTCACCTCCACGATCATATCGCGGACATTTTTATCTTCTTGTCACGATGATCTTAAACTTCACTCTGAATTTGCTTGAACCTTTCAAACGATTCAGACTTGTGTTTCATTAAGTAAATATACACTATATCCACTCAAATCATCAGTGAAGGTAAGAAAATAACGATATCCACTGCACGCTACAAGACTCATTGGATTGCATACATCAACATGTATCATTTCCAATAAATCACTTGCCCGCTCCATCCATCTGGAAAACGGGGTCCTTAGTCATCTTTCCCAAGAGGCATGGTTCACATGTCTCAACCGATTCGAAATCAAATGAGTCCAAAGATCCATAAGAATGGAGTTTCTTCATGCGCTTTATACCGATATGACATTTAGCGGTAGTGCCACAAGTATGTGGTACTATCATTACTAACTTTGTATCTTTTGGCATCAATGTTATGAACATCTGTATTACTACGATCAAGATTCAACAAACCAATCTCACTGGGTGCATGACCATCGAAGGTATCATTCATGTAAATAGAATAACCATTATTCTCTAACTTAAATGAATAACCGTGTTGCAATAAACACAATCTAATCACGTTCATGCTCAACGCAAAACACCAAATAACATTTATTTAGGTTCATCACTAATCCTGAAGGTAGAGAGAGCATGCGATGTTGATCACATCAACCTTGGAAACATTTCCAACACACATCGTCACCTCACCCTTAGCTAGTTCTCCGTTTATTCCGTAGCTTTTATTTCGAGTTACTAACATTTAGCAACCGAACCGGTATCCAATACCCAGGTGCTACTAGGAGTACTTGCAAGGTACACATCATTAACATGTATATCAAATATACTTCTGTCAACGTTGCTAGCCTTCTTATCTACCAAGTATCTAGGGTTGTTCCGCTTTAGCAACCGCTCTCCTCATAATCGAAGCACTTAGTATCGGGTTTGGGTTCAACTTTGGGTTGCTTCACTTGAGCAGCAACTGAATTGCTATCCATGAAGTTTCCCTCCTTGCTCTTGCCCTTCTCGAAACTAGTGGTTTGACTAACCATCAACACTTGATGCTCCTTCTTGATTTCTATCTTCGCGGTGTCAAACATCGCAAATAGCTCAGGGATCATTATTTCTATCCCTGGCATTTTATAATTCATCACCAAGTTCTAGTAGCTTAGTGACAGTGACTTGGAGAACTATATCAATCACTATCTTATTTGGAAGATCAACTCCCACTAGTGTTGGGGAACGTCGCATGGGAAACAAAAAATTTCCTACGCACACGCAAACCTATCCATGGTGATGTGCATCTACGAGAGGGAGAGTGGATCTACGTACCCTTGTAGATCGCTAAGCGGGAAGCGTTAAGAAACGCGGTTGGTGTAGTCGAACATCTTCGCGATCCAAATCGCCGAGCGTCCCGCGATCTCATCATGATCCGTCCCACGATCCCATCACGATCCGTCCCGCGATCTCATCACGATCCGTCTCACGATCTTGATCATGATCTGTCCCGCGAACTCATCACGATCCGTCCCGCGATCTCATCACGATCCGTCTCGCGATCTCGATCACGGTCCTTCCGATCTAGCGCCGAACGGACGACACCTCCGCGTTCAGCACGCGTGCAGCTTGATGACGATCTCCACCATATTGATCCAGCAAGAGGAGGTGGAGAGGATATAGAGTTCACCGGCAGCGTGACGGCGCTCCGGTGATGGTGGTGGAGTGATTCCGGCAGGGCTTCGCCTAAGCTCTGCAGAAAACCGATCTAGAGGAGCACCGGTGGAACGGATAGCACGTGGCCGTAAATTCTGTGCAAAAACCCTCTATTCCACCAGTATCTATAGGAGGGAGGGAGAGGAGGGCGCAGCCTTGGCCTCCAAGGCCTGCTGGCTCGGCCGAACCAAGTGGAGGAAGAGTCCTCCTCCACCTGAGAGTCCACTTCTCACACGAGAGGTGGAACTTGGGGAGGACTCCACCCCAATTCGGTTTGGGCCTCTCTCCCTGCGCCCAGGCCACCTTGTCCGACCCCACCAGCCCACTAGGGGCTAGTGGGCTGGTGGGTCGCCACTTTGGCCCATGGGGTGGGTGGGCCCCACTGGTGGACCCCGGGACCCATTCGTCACTCTCGGTACACTACCGAAAGTGCCCGAAATCTTTCCGGAGTCCAAACACCACCTTCCTATATATCAATATTTACCTCCGGACCATTCCAGAGCTCCTCGTGACGTCTAGGATCTCATCCGGGACTCCGGACAACCTTCGGTCACCACCATACATAACTCTACATTACCGAAACGTCACCGAACCTTAGGAAATGAGCAGACCCTGCGGGTTCGAGAACTATGTAGACATGACCGAGACACCTCTACGGTCAATAACCAATGCCTGGACCTGGACGTCCACATTGGTTCCTACATATTCTACGAAGATCTTTATCGGTCGAACCTCCATGTCAAGGATTCAGTCAATCCCGTATAACGTTCCCTTTGTTCTTCGGTATGTTACTTGCCCGAGATTCGATCGTCGGTATCTCCATACCTAGTTCAATCTCATTACTGGCAAGTCTCTTTACTCATTCCGTAACATAAGATCCTGCAACTAACAATTAGTCACATTGCTTGCAAAGGTTATTGTGATGTTGTATTACCGAGTGGGCCCTGAGATACCTCTCCGTCACACGGAGTAACAAATCCCAGTCTTGATCCATGCCAACTCAAAAGACACCCTCAGAGACCTGTAGAGAACCTTTATAGTCACCCAGTTACGTTGCGACGTTTGATACACACAAGGTACTCCTCCGATATCTGTGAGTTGCATGATCTCATGGTCATAGGAACATATACTTGACATGCAGAAAACAGTAGCAATAAACTGACACAATCATATTCTACGTTTGTAGTTTGGGTCTTGTCCATCACATCATTCTCCTAATTATGTGATCCCGTTATCAAATGACATCTCATGTCCATGGCTAGGAAACCTTAACCATCTTTTGATCAACGAGCTAGTTCACTAGAGGCATACTAGGGACATTGTGTTTGTCTATGTATCCACACATGTATCCATGTTTCCAATTAATACGATTATAGCATGGATAATAAATGATTATCATGAACAAGGAAATACAATAATAAACACTTTATTTATTGCCTCTAGGGCATATTTCCAACAGTCTCCCACTTGCACTAGAGTCAATAATCTAGTTCACATCACTATGTGATTTACATTGTAATGAATCGAACACCCATGCAGTTCTGGTGTTGATCATGTTTAGCCCTTGGAAGAGGTTTAGTCAACGGGTATGCAACATTCAAAGCCGTGTGCACTTTGCAAATATTTATGTCTTTCTCCAAGATGTAATCGCGGATGGAGTTGAAGCGTCGCTTTATGTGTCTGGTCCTCTTGTGAAACCTTGGTTCCTTGGCCAGAGCAATGGCACCACTGTTGTCACAGAACAGGTTCATTGGATTCAGTGCATTGGGCACTACTCCAAGATCTGTCATGAACTGCTTCATCTAGACACCTTCCTTCGCCGCCTCCGAGGCTGCGATGTATTCCGCTTCGCACGTAGAATCAGCTACCACGCTTTGCTTGGAACTGCACCAGCTTACCGCTCCCCCGTTAAGAATAAATACGTATCCGGTTTGCGACTTAGAGTTGTCTGGATCAGTGTCAAAGCTTGCATCGACGTAACCCTTTACGACAAGCTCTTTATCACCTCCATAAATGAGAAACATTTCCTTAGTCCTTTTCAGGTACTTAAGGATATTCTTGACCGCTTGCCAGTGCTCCATTCCAAGATCACTTTGAAACCTTCCGGCCATACTTATGGCAAGGCTGACATCAGGTCTTGTGTACAACATTGAATACATGATAGAGCCTATGGTTGAAGCATAGGAGATGACACTCATCTTTTCTCTATCTTCTGTAGTTACTGGGCATTGAGTCTTACTCAACTTCACACCTTGTAATATAGGCAAGAACCCCTTCTTGGACTGTTCCATTTTGAACTTCTTCAAAACTTTATCAAGGTATGTGCTCTGTGAAAGTGCTATTAAGCGTCTCGATCTATTTCTATAGATCTTAATGCCTAATATGAAAGCAGCTTCTCCTAGGTCCTTCATTGAAAAACTCTTGTTCAAATATTCCTTCACGCTTTCCAGCATTTCTATATTGTTTCCAATCAGAAATATGTCATCCACATATAATACTAGAAACGCTATAGAGCTCCCACTCACTTTCTTGTAAATACAAGCTTCTCCGTAAACTTGTATAAACTCAAACGCTTTGATAACCTCATCAAAGCGCTTATTCCAACTCTGAGATGCTTGCACCAGTCCATAAATGGATCGCTGGAGTTTGCAAACATTGTCAGCATTCTCTGGATCGACAAAACCTTCGGGTTGCATCATATACAACTCTTCCTCAAGGAACCCGTTGAGGAACGCTGTTTTTACATCCATCTGCCAAACTTCATAGTCGAAATAGGCAACTATTGCTAACGTGATTCTAACATACTTAAGCATCGCTACGGGTGAGAAAGTCTCATCGTAATCAACTCCTTGAACTTGTGAAAAACCCTTTGCCACAAGTCGAGCTTTATAGACGGTGACATTACCGTCCGCGTCTGTTTTCTTCTTAAAGATCCATTTGTTCTAAATGGCCTTTCGCCCTTCAGGTAATACTTCCAAAGTCCATACTTTGTTTTCATACATGGATCCCATGTTGGGTTTCATGGCCTCTAACCATTTCTCAGAATCCGGGCCCATCACTGCTCCTCCATAGCTCGTAGGTTCATTGTTGTCCAACAACATGACCTCCAAGACAGGGTTGTCGTACCACTCAGGGGTAGTACGCGGCCTTGTCGACCTACGAGGTTCAATAGCTGCTTGATACGAAGCTTCATGATCATCACCATTAACTTCCTCTTCTACCGTCGTAGGTTCCACAAAAACATCTTTCTGCGCTGCGCTACTTTCTGGTTGAAGTAAAGGTTCAATAACCTCATCAAGCTCTATTTTCCTCCCACTCAATTCTTTCGAGAGAAACTCTTTCTCAAGAAATGTTCCGTTTTTAGCAACAAACACTTTGCCTTCGGATCTGAGATAGAAGGTATACCCGACTGTCTCTTTAGGGTATCCTATGAAGACGCATTTCTCCGCTTTGGGTTCCAGCTTTTCAGGCTGAAGCTTTTTGACATAAGCATCACATTCCCAAACTTTAAGAAACGACAACTTTGGCTTCTTGCCAAACTACAGTTCATATGGCGTCGTCTCAACGGATTTTGATGGTGCCCTATTTAAAGTGAATGCAGCTGTCTCTAATGCATAACCCCAAAACGATAGTGGCAAATCAGCAAGAGACATCATAGAACGCACCATATATAATAAGGTTCGATTACGACGTTCGGACACACCATTACGCTGTGGTGTTCCGGGCGGTGTCAACTGTGAAACAATTCCACATTGTCTTAAGTGACTGCCAAACTCATAACTCGGATATTCACCTCCTCGATCAGATCGCAGGAACTTAATCCTCTTGTTATGATGATTCTCAACTTCACTCTGAAATTGCTTGAACTTTTCAAACGTTTCAGACTTGTGTTTCATTAAGTAAATATACCCATATCTACTTAAGTCATCAGTGAAGGTGAGAAAATAACGATATCCACCACGCGATGTAACATTCATTGGACCGCACACATCAGTGTGTATGATTTCCAATAAGTCACTCGCTCGTTCCATTGTTCCAGAGAACGGCGTTTTAGTCATCTTGCCCATGAGGCATGGTTCACATGTGTCAAGTGATTCAAAATCAAGTGACTCCAAAAGTCCATCAGTATGGAGCTTCCTCATGCGTTTTACACCAATATGACCTAAACGGCAGTGCCACAAGAAAGTGGTACTATCATTATCAATTCTACATCTTTTGGCATCAATGTTATGAACATGTGTCTCATCACTATCAAGATTCAATATGAATAAACCCCTAACATTGGGTGCATGACCATAAAAGATATTACTCATATAAATAGAATAACCTTTATTTTCTAATTTAAATGAGTAACCGTCTCGCAATAAAAAAGATCCAGATATAATGTTCATGCTTAACACAGGCACTAAATAACAATTATTCAGGTTCATCACTAATCCCGATGGTAATCGAAGAGAGAGCGTGCCGACGGCGATCACATCAACCTTGGAACCATTTCCCACACGCATCGTCACTTCGTCCTTTGCCAGCCTTCGTTTATTCCGTAGTTCCTGCTTTGAGTTGCAAATGTGAGCAACCGAACCGGTATCAAATACCCAGGCACTACTACGAGAGCTAGTAAGGTACACATCAATAACATGTATATCATATATACCTTGTTTGTCGTTGGCCGCCTTCTTGTCAGCCAGGTACTTGGGGCAGTTCCGCTTCCAGTGACCAGTTCCTTTGCAATGAAAGCACTCAGTTTCTGGTTTGGGTCCATGCTTGGGCTTCTTTGCAGGAGTAGCAACTGCTTTGCCATCCTTCTTGGTTTTACCCTTCTTGCCCTTGCCCTTGACTTTGCCATTTTTCTTGAAACTAGTGGTTTTATTGACCATCAACACTTGATTTTCTTTCTGAATTTCAGACTCAGCGACTTTTAGCATCGCAAACTGCTCGGCGACTGACTTGTTCATCCCGTGCATGTTATAGTTCATCACAAAGCTCTTGTAACTAGGTGGCAGTGATTGAAGAACTCTGTCGGTGATCGCCTCTGGTAGAAGGGCAATTCCCAACTCCGCTAGACAAGTTGAATACCCAGACATTCTGAGTATATGTTCACTGATAGACCCGTTCTCCTTCATCTTGCAAGCATAGAACTTATCGGAGGTTTCATACCTCTTGATCCGGGCGTTCTTCTGAAAGAGAAACTTCAACTCCTAGAACATCTCATATGCTCCATGATGTTCAAAACGTCTTTGAAGTCCCGGTTCTAAGCCATACAATATTGCACACTGAACTATTGAGTAATCTCCAGTACGTGCCTCCCAAGTGTTCTTAACGTCTTCGGAGGTCATGTCTTCTGGTTGGTCACCAAGCGGTGCATCAAGGACATATGATTTCTAGGAAGCCGTGAGGATAATCCTCAGATGACGTGCCCAGTCAACAAAGTTACTTCCACCATCTTTCAGTTTAGCTTTCTCTAGGAACGCATTAAAATTCAGGGGTGCTACTGCGCGAGCCATTGATCTACAACATAAATATGCAAAGTTCACTTAGACTATTGTTCAAGCTAATGAGTTTAGTTAATAAAATTACTAAATCTCCCACTCAAATTGACATCCCTCAGGTCATCTGAGTGTCACATGATCCAAATCCACCAACTCAAGTCCGATCATCACGTGAGTTGAGGTGGCTTCAATGGTGAACATCATTATGTTGATCATATCTACTATATGACTCATGTTCAACCTTTCGGTCTCTTGTGTTCTGAGGCCATGTCTATACATGCTAGGCTCATCAAGTTTAACCAGAGTGTTCGGCGCGTGCAACACTGGCTTGCACCCGTTGTATGTGAACGTAGAGTCTATCACACCCGATCATCACGTGGTGTCTCAACACGACGAACTTTCGCAACCGTGCACACTCGGGGAGAACACAATTTTATCTTGAAATTTAAGTGAGGGATCACCTTATAATGCTACCGTCATACTAAGCATAACAAGGTGCATAAAAGGATTAACATCACATGCAATTCATAAGTGACATCATATGGCCATGAACTTGTGCTTTAGATCTCCATCTTGAAAGCACCGGCATGATCTTCATCGTCACTGGCATGACACCATGATCTTCATCATCTTGATCTCCATCAATGTGTCGCCATCGAGGTTGTCACGCCCTGCATGCTTCTACTACTATTGCTACCGTTTAGCGATAAATTAAAGCATTACATAGCGCTTAATGATTGACACGCAGGTCATACAATAATTAAAGACAACCCTATGGCTCCTGCCGGTTGCCGTACTCAATGACATGCAAGTCGTAAAATTCTATACATCACATGATCATCTCATACATCACATATATCACATCATGTAACTGGCCATATCACATCACAACAACCCCTGCAAAAACAAGTTAGACGTCCTCTAATTGTTGTTGCATGTTTTACGTGGCTGCTACGGGTTTCTAGCAAGAACGATTCTCACCTACGCATAAACCACAACGGTGATACATAATTTGCTTTTCAACCTTCTCAAGGACCGCCTTTGTCGAATCCGATCCAACTAAAGTGAGAGAAACTGCCACCCGTAAGCCATGTAGGCAACAAGTTGCGTCGAGGGAACCGGTCTCTCGTACGCGTACGAATAATGTTGGTCCGGACCGCTTCATCTCACAATACCGCTGAACCAAAATCCGACCAAGGGATGAAGCAATCTAAGCATCAACGCCCCCAAACCTTTTGTGTTCTACTCGAGATCTCATCTACACATAGACCTAGCTCATGATGCCACTGTTGGGAAACGTTGCATGGGAAGCAAAAAAATTCCAATGCACACGAAGATCTATCCATGGTGAGGAGCATCTACGAGAGGGAGAGTGGATATACATACCCTTGTAGATTGCTAAGCGGGAAGCGTTAAAAAACGCGGTTGGTGTAGTCGAACGTCTTCGCGATCCAAATCGTCGTGCGTCCCGCGATCCAATCACGATCCGTCCCGCGATCCGATCACGGTCCGTCCCACGAACTTGATCACGACCCGTCTCACGAACTTGATCACGATCCTTCCGATCTAGCACCGAACGGATGGCACCTCCGCGTTCAGCACACGTACAGCTTGATGACGATCTCCACCAACTTGATCCAGCAAGAAGGAGTGGAGAGGAAGAAGAGTTCTCCGGCAGCCTGACAGCGCTCCGGCGATGGTGGTGGAGCAATTCCGGCAGGGCTTCGCCTAAGCACCGCAGAAAACCGATCTCGAGGAGAAACTATGCACTGGAGGAACGGGTAGCACGTGGCTGAAAATCTAGTGCAAAAACCCTCAATACCACCAGTATATATAGGAGGAGAGGAGGGGAGGAGGCAGCTTGGCCTCCAAGACTCCTAGGCTTTGGCCGAACTAGGAGAGGAGGAGTCCACCTCCTCCACTCCTAGTAGGATTAGGATTCATCCTTTTTTTCCTTTTTGCCTTTTTCCACCTTTTTCCTTTTGGGTTTTCTTCTCCAGCTACATGGGCCTTGTGTGGGAGTTTCCACCAGCCCACTAAGGGCTGATATTCACTCTCCCACGGCCCATGAAGCCTCTTGGATCGAAATACCCCTCCCGGAGTTCTCCCGGAACACTACCGGCACTCCCTGTACACTACCGATAAGCCGGGAACTTTTCTGGCGACCAAAACAGGACTTCCTGTATATGAATCTTTACCTCTGGACCATTCCGGAGCTCCTCGTGACGTCCAGGATCTCATCCGGGACTCCGAACAAACTTCGGTCACCACCATGCATAACTCTATACTACCAAAACGTCGCCAAACCTTAAGTGTGCAGACCCTGTGGGTTCGAGAACTATGTAGACATGACCGAGACACCTCTAGGGTCAATAACCAATGGTGGGACATGGATGTCCACATTGGTTCCTACATATTCTATGAAGATCTTTATCGGTCGAACCTCTATGTCAAGGATTCAGTTAATCCCGTATGATGTTCCCTTTGTTCTTCGGTATGTTACTTGCCCGAGATTCGATCGTCGGTATCTCCATACCTAGTTCAATCTCGTTACTGGCAGGTCTCTTTACTCGTTCCGTAATACAAGATCCCGTGACCAACACTTAGTCACATTGCTTGCAAGGCTTATTGTGATGTTGTATTACCGAGTGGGCCCTAAGATACCTCTCCGTCACACGAAGTAACAAATCCCAGTCTTGATCCATGCCAACCTGACAGACACCCTCGGAGATACCTGTAGAGCACCTTTATAGTCACCCAGTTATGTTGCGACGTTTGATGCACACAAGGCACTCCTCCGGTGTTAGTGAGTTGCATGATCTCATGGTCATAGGAACAAATACTTGACATGCAGAAAACAGTAGCAATAAACTGACACGATCATATGCTACGTTTGTAGTTTGGGTCTTGTCCATCAAATCATTCTCCTAATGATGTGATCCCGTTATCAAATGACATCACATGTCCATGACTAGGAAACCATAGCCATCTTTGATCAACGAGCTAGTCTATTAGAGGCATACTAGGGACATGGTGTTGTCTATGTATCCACACATGTATCTGAGTTTCCGATTAATATAATTATAGCATGGATAATAAACGAATATCATGAACAAGGAAATATGATAATAACCAATTTATTATTGCCTCTAGGGCATATTTCCAACATCCCCTCCCTCCCGCCAACTATCAGACCAATGGATAGAGAGGAGTCGAGTCCATGGGCTCGTCGGTGGAGCCTAGTGGGAATGAAGCTTGGCCCTAGCTGCTTCCGTAGGAGAGGGAGGAATAGGTAGGTTCATAAAAGTTGTTCTATAGTACTGTGTGAGATGGCGGCGGATTAAGTAGACATGTAAAAGAAAAGATGTACAATGAACCTAGTTGAGATGGAGAAGCAAATTGAATTGGAGGGTGACATTGCAACTAGGTGCAGCCACGAACTATGTTTTGAAAATGGCATGTATGAGTGCAGTTTGAAAGAAAAGTAAATCTCCATTGGCATTTCTGATTTATCGTTATGATGTATATGTATTAACAGGAAATAGCCAGTTGTATTTCGGTATCCAAAATTAATAGACTAAGATCAACAGCCATGATAGAAACCAACTCTTACCTGCGTGGAGTCGTTAGTGCATCTTACCGGGGAAAAACTATAAACATCCACATGATTTTTTTAGTCTTCATCTCTGCTTAGATTAAGTGTGTGCATTTCTTCAATACGTCTTCATGTCATTTGGTGACACTGCCTGGATGTTGTGTTGTTAAACGTTTTGGTGGACAGAACAACTAGCATTTTTTTATTGAATCCGACGCTATGCAACATTACATTTGCATAACGAACAAATCTGTGATAGGATGGTTAGAGGGATTGTGGTATTTCCAGCCTATCAGGGTTTAAATCCTGATGCTCGCATTATTCTTGAAATTATTTCAGGATTTTCGGCGATGCGCATTCAGTGAGAGGAGACGTTCGCGTCGACGCCGGCTCAGTCTTTCGAAAATGCTCGTAAGGATAGGATGTGTGTCTGCACGTTCATAGAGATGAATGTATGCATGTGTATATAAATGATTGCGTCTGTATTGTGTTAAAAAAACATCACAATTGCACATAACGTCTAATTTTTCTTCCCGTTGCAATATAGTGACGGCGCAGGCCGATCCTCTGCCTCTACGTAGCTGGCTTGGTGAAAATGGGTTACATTACAAAGACGGGCTAAGAAAATGGGTTCAACCCATGTATCCCATGGCCCAAATGGCACAGTCTTGGCCAACTCTACATCCATCGAAGACCACTGGAGGGCATAGCTGGATAGCTAAGCTCTCCATTAACTCTAACTGCATTAATTAACTGCCCATGCGTCGGAGCAGGGCATACATTTTATAGTGACTAACGATGTATGTGTTAATAGGAAATAGCCGGTTGTATTTGGTATTCAAATTAATAGTCTATAAGATCGCAACTACCATGATTCGAACAAACTCTTACCTCACTAGAGTCTAGAGATAACTCTTACCTCACCGGAGTCTAGAGGTAATTTGGTGCATCTTGAAAGAACGCATATATGACACACATTCATGATTTAGGGATAGATACTAGCACCTCTTCTTCCCACACGCACATGCATGTAATAGAGATAAAGATGACGGTATCCTATATCCTCTCCATTTTGAGAAGTCAAAATTTCAAACCAGCAATTCGATTCAAAATAAATATACCGTGACGAGAGCTCCGAAGGATAGGGAAGATCACTAGTAGAAAACAGGGCTTTAGCCCAGGCCGGGCCAGCCCATTAGTCCCGGTTCAGTCACGAGTCGGGACCAATCGGGGCAACGGTCCCGGTTCGTGAGGCCAGAGGGGTGGCCGGGCCACGTGGGGCATTGGTCCCGGTTCGTCTGGGGCCTTTGGTCTCGGTTTCAGACACGAACCGGGACCAATGTGCCTCGCTCCTGGCCCACAATCATTGGTCCTCGTTCGTGACTGCAACCGAGACCAAAGTGCTTTTTAATTTCAGGGTTATTTAGCTCAAAAAAATCAGTAAGTGCATGAAAAATACCAAATGAAGTCAGAAAGAGTTGAAAATTGATGATGTGGCTTTGAATGGTGCATTTTGAACACACAAAAAGTATGGAATTCAAATAAGTTCAAAAAATGAAATCCCTTTGTAACAGATGAGTTTTCGTCCGAAACCGTGATACTTCGAAAGAGATTGTCCATTTTGTAAACGAAGTGCATCCAATTTTTGCCATAACCCTCTCAACTTTTTAGCACATGCTATGTGGGTGAAATGATGATACCATGCCAACTTTCAACCATTTCAGAGTTCATTTGCAGTGCTTTTCAATTGAGGGTCATTTTAGCTCAAAATAAATCATGAAATGCATGAAAAATAGTAAATGAGGTCAGAAAAGGGTTGAAAAGTGAGGATGTGGCTTTGAATGGTGCATATTGAATGCAGAAAAAGTCTTGAGTTAAAATATGTTTAAAAAATTGAAATAACATAAAAAATAGCAAAAATGAACATAGATGCACTTATATAGGGAAAATTCGACCCGAAATCAGACTGAAATTCAGTTTGATTTGAGGTCAAATTTCCCATATAAGGCATCTATTTTCAATTTGAGAGGAACTCAACAAGACAGAGAGGGGTGGGCTTATAAACCAGTGCGAGCGCCCCTCACTTGGCGAGGTGGGACTAAACTCCCACCACAGGCAGGACCAACCCTTTCGTCCCGGTTGGTGGCTACAACCGGGACCAATGCCGCCCTTTCGTACCGGTTAGTGGCACCAACCGGGACTAATGCCACGCTTTAGTCCTGGTTGGTGCCACCAACCAGGACCAAATGTCTCTGCTTCCCGCCCTTTGGGCTGACGAAAAGGGACCTTTGGTCCCGGTTGGTGGCACCAACCGGGACTAAAGGTGGGCATTGGTCCCGGTTGGTACCACGAACCGGGACCAATGCTTCTTCTATATAAGAAACACTTAGGAAATTTTGCAGTTTTCATTGTCACTTCGCCGAGCCCGCCGTCCTCGTCCCCATCGCCGCGCGCTGCCTCGAGCCCGCCGTCGTCGTCCCCGTCCCCATCGCCACCCCGTCCCCGTCGCCGCCCCGTCACCGCCCCGTTGCCGCCCCATCGTCGCCCCGTCGCCACCCCCCAGTGAGCCCCCCTTCCCATGGTCCCCTGCTTGGATACGGCGACACGGACACGGCGACACAGGATATGGCATTTTCCAAAAACAGCCCATCGGGGACACGGCAAGTATATATAAAGATAAATGAAAGTATGCCATGAGTTAAAGAAAGATAAATAACGAGAAAGAGATCGCCCCCTCCCCGATAACTTCGACATGAGGGGGGGTCGATATACATTTTTTCCATGTATGTATGTCGTTGTCGTTGAGTTAAAGAAAGAAAAATAATGAAAATATGTCATGAGTTAATGAAAATATATAATATATGTATGTGGCTATGTATGTATAGATGGATAGAATTTTTTCCATGTATGTATGTCGTTGTCGATATACCCCCTCCCCGATAACTTCGACATGGGGGGGGGTCAATATACCCCCTCCCCGATAACTTTGACATGAGGGGGGGGGTGATATACCCCCCTCCCTGATAACTTCGACATGAGGGGGGGTCAATATACCCCCTCCCCGATAACTTCGACATGAGGGGGGGTCGATATACCCCCTTCCCGATAACATTTTTTTCTAAGTTACTAAGGTAAAATGTTCACCCCCACTCTCGATATACTGGGCGACCAACTCTCGAGGCCACCCAAACCCGAGAAAAAAAGCGTTGTCGATATATCCCCCTCCTCGATAACATTTTTTTCTAACTTACTAAGGTAAAACGTTCATATAGAAAACTCCGGTAATATAGATTTATCAAGAATGCCCCCATTATAGATGTGCACAAGTTGATCCAATTTTTTTCTGATCCCATATATATATATATATTCTTCTATATGCCATGTTGTGTGTCAAAGTATTGAAGAAATCCATGGCTTCATCATCAGCCGGAAATAACCGGCGTATGATGTTACGAAGCTTTCAAAGTTGTTTTGGAACAGAGTTCCGGATAGAATAATCCACTTTTTGTTATGAATTTCAGCAACAGGCTTCCAAATAGCGATATTCGGAACGCTCTTGCTGAACTTCATACCAAAAAGCTAATTATCCTATCCGGGACTCCGTTTGAAAACAATTTTGGAGAGCTTCGTACCATTATGTGCCTGTTACTTCCGGCTAATGATGAAGTCGTGGTTTTCTTGAATCCTTTGACACTAGACAACGTGACATATAGAAGGGTAGATGAGATCAGGAAAAATATGGACCATTTTCTGCACATCCAGAATGGCGCCATTTTGTTAAATCCCTAAAAGGTTAAGAGAATCCCGGCCCTCTCGCCCGACCAAACCCTAGAAGCGTTCAGGGCCACCCCTAACCCTGGAAGTGTTGTCGAGGCCACCCCCAAATTGTAGAGAAGTATATTAATTGCCATGTTTTAATATTTGCAGAAACTATGGATCAAAGAAACTTGGAACAAGAACAGTTGTTGGGGGACATAATCCGAGCACGCAATCCTGATGCTATCTTGTTGTATCTCAATGACACTGATGGTCTTGAAGGAGAGGAAGGACATGACAATGATGGCTCCGGTGACCATGGTGACGGCTCTGATGACCGAACGGGGGAGGGAGATGTTGCAAAGTCCGGCGAGGTATATATATTAATTAAGCATATGCTGACTAGCTAATTGATGCATTAATTGTTTTGGTATGTACATATATTAACTCTTATTTCTTCTTTTATATAGCCCTCCGAATCGAGCCAAACTTCGGTAACGAGACGAGCCCCGAAGAGAAGGTTGAAAAAGGAAGAAAGGTTCACGATCACAGCACTCACAGACGATGGCCTACCGAATGAACCAAAGCGGACCAAGGACACATTTGCTGCTCAGTGCGGAGCTATTGTTAGGGACAACATCCCGATCAGCATCAAGCAATGGAATAAGCCTAAGGACGACGCCCATGATGGTGATTATGTCATCGATAGACAGAAAGATGATCTTTGGACCGTGCTGAAGGAAAATTTCACCCTACCGCCAGAGGAGGATCCAAATAAGCCAGTTATAGTGCCATTGGTCAAGGCGTGTGCACTTAAGAAGATGGCAGATCTATTCAGGAGGTCGAATAATGAGTTGAAATCAAAGTTTGTCGACAAAGGGTAGACTCTAGAATTCATCGGCCGATTTGAGAAGATAAGAGATCACTCGCCCGCATTTGTGCTCTACAAGACATCGGAGAAGAGTAAGAAAATGTCTGAGACAAACAAGATCAATGCTGCAAAGAAGCAGTATCACCATCACACGGGGTCAGGTGGCTACCTCACAGCCCAGTCGTTGTGGGACAAAGCTGAGAATGACCTGCTTGCTAAAGGGGTCCAACCACAGACATATAACTGGCCAGACCGTTCAAGGACTTGGTTCTTCGGGGTTGGGGGAACTTTGGACCCTGAAACAGGGAAGTGCCATTGGACGAACGAGCAACTTGCAATACCCGTCACGAAGCTTCAGAAGCATATCACTACAAGACAGGAAGGGATGTTCATTCCCGACAAAGAGAAGGACGAGCTGACTGAGGCCCTACGGAATGCTGAGCACCTTGGACGAACACGAGGCACACCAGGCTCCGTTCCGTGGAAGGTTGGGTTTCCCGACGCAGGCGGTTACAAAATCCGACAGAGAAAGAGGAAAGCGGAGCTGAGTGAAATGCAGAAGCTCAATGCAAGACTAGAAAAGCTAGAGGAAGCTGAGAGCCAGCGAGCTGCCGGCCAACCATCTCAGCAGCACAAAGCTAACCCAGAAGCTACCCCGCCATCTCAGCGGAGAAGCAGGGTGCCTTCCACGGAGCCTGTTCAGCCTGACTTCACGGCTCCTAGCTACCCCGTGGATACTATCACGGAGGTTCAAAATTGCGAGCTTTTGACGATATTCCGGAACCTCACTTTCAAGGCGGCTATCGACTCTGTTGCTCCTCCTCAACTCAATAGAACTTTTCACTGGAAGATAATTCCACATGGCTATGCTGTTGTGATGGTGGATGAAGTAATGGAGGGATTTGATGATCTCGAGCTTGACCACCAAAATGGTGAAGGGGAGAAGAAGTTGGTTCATGCTCCGAGGAGTACATGTCTATGGCCGAAGGAGTACATCAAGCTTACAAACTGGACGCCTCCTCCAGCGCGTGAGGGCACTCCGCCTCCTCCTCCTCCTCCGGCGAGTGATCAGGGCACTCCGCCTCCTTCTCCAGCTCCTCCGGCGCGTGAGGAAACTCCGCCTCCTCCTTCGCCTACTCCGGTGCGTGAGGCCACTCTGCCTCCTCCTCCTCCTCCTCCTCCTCCGGCGCGTCAGGCCACTCAGCCTCCTCCTCCTCCACCTCCTCCGGTGCGTCAGGACACTATGCCTCCTCCGATGCGTTAGCCACGACAAAAGAGAGACGCCGCCGCTGCTCCGGCAGCTAGCAGCACAATAGGCGGGAAAAAAATACAAATTTGGTCCAAGCCTCAAGCCTGTTACAAAGTTACCATACGAGAGGACTGACGAAGAAAGCGCTGAGATCAGTAAAGCCAAAGTGGTACCCATTTTGCACAGAAACAACCACCTCCGAAGGAAACGGTAGATCCGGTGAAAGCGAAGCGCACTCTGGATGCCCTGAAGCGACCATCACCGCCTCTGCTGCCATCAAACTATGACCGTTGTATTATAAAGACATATAATGAAGCACAACGGTCGGGAAGTACCTCTAGTGCTGCTTGAGTCAAAGAACGAAGAAGTGGGAAAACAATTCCCCAACTCGTCGAACAGGAGAAGCAATCGTGCCCTCCGCTCAAGGTGTTTAGCGACATTGCTAATCATCCGGTGATACTGCCCGGTACCAAACTTGGTGATTACTTAGGGGATGATGTACTTTTTGAAACGGCTGAGGTAACCAAAGAAGAACACGAATACGTGCATGGGAAGCCTCTCGTCAAACCTGATGATCATCCTCTAACAACGATGATGTACAAATTACATCAGTGGTACATGAAAACCTGCAGGGAGCCTGAGAGAGACACTATGTATGTGGCAGTGAAACCACAACATGAATTCATTAGACTTCCCGTGATGCCTATTGAATTTGTGGAGTTATTTCAGTTATACAATCAACGAGCCCTCGACAAACAACTCATGACTGCCTACTGTCTGTAAGTATTACTTCTATTGTTAAGTCTCTAGCTCAGCTCGTTCATGCATGTATATATATATATATATATAATTATCATCATTATATTATGCAGATTGAAGATCGTCGAATGCAAAAAAGAAGGAATCTTCGACGTTGGTTTCGTTAGCCTAGATGTCGTAAATGAATGGTCGATACGAAAAGAACCCGCAGCGACCGAGGAAAACTTGCTAAAGTCGTTCCTTGCACATAAAAGAAAAGGGAAATACTCTTTCCTTACAACTTTAAATGAGTGTTGTTGTCTTCTCTGTATACTCGGTTTCGCTTACTTGAGGTTAAGTAATGTAATTGATGAGTTATATATACGTGCGCAGTTACCACTTTATCTGCTATCCATTAAGCTTGACGGGGCATTAGTAACTGTCTTAGACTCGAGACGTAAAGATCCCGAGAATTATGGGACGTGACTGCAATGCTCAAGAAGTAAGTTCAGTCAATATCGGGACCAATCGGCATGCAAGTTTCGTTAATTTCCCGATATCAAGTAATCATTTTCTTTGCCCGGCAGGGTTTGGAAGAAGTTCACCCGATAGGTTCCGGGTATAAACAAAGAGTTGCAATTTACGCACCCCAAAGTAAGTAGTGCTAGCTAGTTCCGCGCATCTCTAATTGATTCAAAATTTCATCAATATATCATGACCATGCTTGCTTACTAGTTTGATTGAACTCTATTCTCGTAAAGTGTTTGTACCAGAAAGAAGGGATGTTTTATGTGGATACTACGTATGCGAGTTCATTCGTCACTCGACCTCTGAGCGGGGCTTCTCTGGCAAACAATTTGAAGTACGTAAATAATATTCACAATTTTATTTTATACATTACCATCAATTGTGTTGAGTTTTATTCATATATATGCATGTATTGACCCCCTTCTTTAAATTAGATCTGGAAGATGCGGGATGAACTCCTACCACATGATCGCATATGAGCAATTCAAGAGGAATTGACGGGATTCTTTCTTGACCACGTCATACCTAAAGACGAAGAATACTATATTAATTTGTGATTGGATCTTAGGGATTGTAAGAGATCTTATATTGTATATATGTAGCTAGTAACGTCGGATAGATATACGAAAACTGGTTGTTCGACCAATCTCTCAGAGAAAGAAAGGTCGATCACTTCTCTGTGTATATGTTCATGACGATCTTGTGTACTTAATGGTTCCTTCATTTGCTTACTAGCTAGCGTATCGAGTTCTCTCTATCATAGCTAGCTAGCGTCGACCAAGCACGGAGAAAGAAAGGACACTTCTCTCTATTAGCTGGCTAACACAATATAAAACCCCTAAATTAACCCTCCAAACCCCTACCCCCCCCCTTAAAAACAACAAAACCCCCAGCTCTTGCCAGATGCTGACGCGTGGACACCTTTTGGTCCCGGTTGGTGTTACCAACCAGGACTAAAGGTCCTCCTGTCTAGGCTCCCCGCAGAGGCCATGTGGAGCCCCTTCTGTCCAGGTTTATAAGCGAATCGGGACTAAAGGTTTAGGCATTTAGTCCCGACCCTTTAGTCCCGGTTCCAGAACCAGGACTAATGGGCCTCTGAAACCGGGACAAATGGGCCATTTTCTACTGGTGGATGCATGGAGGATCTTTTGTGGTCGACGGGTGTGTGGTCGCTTGGGTTTGGACATGTAGTGATTGTGTGTGATGTTTGGTGGCGTGTGGCTATTGGCCTAAGCATGCATGCCACTGTTCTTACATCCATGGTAGCACCATTTAGATGAAGAAGCAGTGTGATTGGTCTAGTCCGCTAATAACTGCTTGAGTTGTCATACGTTTTTCTTGATGTGTGATAAATCACATAGTATGGAATTTGGGTGGAGTCGCATGCGAGAAGGGGCAACAAAGGAGGAGGATGGGAGAAGGGGTGCTGGCCAGGTGCCTCGCATATATGTTAATGGTTACAGGTGAAAAGGTGTTGACAATGTTATAGAAAGAAAATACATTTTACAAGAAAAAACATACTATAAAAGTTTGAGTAGAACAACAACGTATTCTTTACAAAGTGAATTTCACCTTGCCCCCTTTTGAATCTCTCCATGTCGCTCTCTTGCTCGACTACTATCGTCCAATGTCCAATTTCTCATGTTCGTTCCTTCACGGGTATTCTCCCAACATGGCCCGAGGGAGGCATGCTGACGCGTGGCCGGGTTACAGACGCCATCCGTCGCCACGGTCGCGTCCGCCGTCGCCGTCCATCGGACCATGCAACAATCACGACCTGACCGCGGCGCACGCTCTGCTCCGGCTCTCTCTAGAAGATCGGGACGCACACGCGCGTGTGGGTTGGTCTGCAGTCGTACTTGAGAGTTGTGTACTGATTTGGAACGTCTCTCGTTAATTTTGTTGTTATGGTGTCTGATTGATTAAGGCTGGGATTAGTTAATGCAGCACTAATGATGAGCGCCGTGCGTGCGATGGGCATTGCCCCGTACTACGCCGGCACCAATGATTTTGGGAATTTGGGTTGGGCTCGATCACAGTCATTTCATTTATGGTGCTGTCGGCGAGATCGCGTTGCAGTACAGTCTATAAGTCAACACTTCTCTTGTCCACTGCCGTTTACACTACTACCGGCAACACCTCCGTCCAGGGCTCATAACAATTGAACATATGAACAACCATACTGATGTTTTCCCATGATAATCCTAATCTGTATTATCGAAACACATGATAAAAAAGATGAATACAATGAAATTAAAGTTATATACAGTAGCTTATATCAGCTGAAGATAACGCGTCAATGTTTTGAAATTAGACGAGCGAATAACTCATCGAGTTTTGGGCCCTGTCCGGTGGAACTGCTAGACCATGATCTTTAATCAAGGAGGTAAGAATCGATCTCTAACGAAGTAATGATGCCTATCAAAAGTTAATTAGGAAATTAGGAATTAGAGAGCAATTTTTTTTGACAAAGATCGATCAAGCGACACAAGCACCAGCGCTCAACGGCCTCGACTCAGGCCCAACTTCAACGTCTAGTGGCCCAGTGCGGCAATGCCTAGGCATTTTTGTTTTGAGAAATACTAGGGCTATATAAAATTTTTTTGCCCCCACACCCCTAAAAAAAGTATAAGCATTGTGCGGGCCACACATTCGGCACAACTACGGGCCCGACCCTCTCGCTAACTCAATCTCTTACGATTCTGGCCCTTTTGGACTCTTATCCTTTTAACTCCTTAAATATTTTCTCCGCAAAAAAAAAAACTGGTTCCTAGCCAATCCCCTGAACATAACTCCCGTGTGGAAGCCCCTCTCCCTATTCTTTTTCAGTTTTCTTTTCCCAACACATGTCTACATTTTTCATACACGCTGTACATTTTTCCGTTACATTTTCTCAGTTTTCACACACGATCAACATTTTTAAAATATGTGATTAACATTTTTTATAATGTATGTTTCATATACATTTTTTACATACAGGTTGTATATTTTCGTATACACATAAAACATTTTTAATAAATGTTTCATATTTTTAAAAATACATGTTTAGCATATTTTGATAAAAAATGTTTCAAACATTTTTAAGATACCTGTTTAAGAAAATACATGGTGGAACATATTTTTAATAATAAAAGCATTTTTTTTCTGAACTATGCAAACTTTTTATTACGTTGTACACGCATTTTTTGAAAACTTTCCCGAACACAATTTTGGAATATGGGAACATTTTGTTAAAACCAAAATTTTAATAATAAA
Source organism: Hordeum marinum (assembly GCA_022496015.1). Classification (NCBI taxonomy): domain Eukaryota; kingdom Viridiplantae; phylum Streptophyta; class Magnoliopsida; order Poales; family Poaceae; genus Hordeum; species Hordeum marinum. Next base: position 509,706,910 of record CM039674.1, on the reverse strand, counting down.
ACCAAATTTTTTTAAAAAAAGGTTCAGAAGTTTCTTTTTTCACAACATTTTGGTTTAGCATATTTTGACAAAAAATGTTTCGACATTTTTTCAAATACCTGTTTAAATAAATACATGGTGGAATATATATTTAATAATAAAATTATTTTTTTCTGAACTATGCAAACTTTTCATTACGTTGTACACACATTTTTTAGAAAACTTTCCCGAATACAATTTTGGAACTTGTAAACATTTTTGAATTACACCAACATATTTTTTACAATGTATGAATATGTTTCATACACACGGTTATATTATTCATAAACATGATATGCACGTTTAACATTTTCAAATGCAATATTAACAGTTTTTCAAAAAAATGTAAAGAGTTTTTTTGTAACACATATATTGAGAACATTTGACATTTAAAGAAAATAAAAAAACAAAAAAATGAGAATAAGAACGGAAGAGAAAACTAAAACAAAAGTAACATGATATCAACGGATGAGTCGTGGCTACTGGGTGGCCCGAATACCTGCTCTTTGTAGGCGATCCAAAGAAGGACTCGCATCGGGCTACATTGCGAAGATGGGCTAAGAAAATAGGTTCGACCCATGTATCCCGTGGCCCAAATGGAACGATTCAGGGCCATTCTATGCCCATCGAAAACCACATGAGGGCACGACTGGATCGGTGAGCTCTTCATTAACTCTAACTACACTATTTTTTAAGAAAAGGAGAAAGAACCCCGGCCTCTGCATCTGGACGATGCATTTAGCCACTTTATTAATTATTCTTAAAAGATCTTACAAGGAAATACAACAGTAAGTCTGAAGTCACCGTCTAGGCAACATCTATCGCTACTCCTATCCAGTTGATGTAGTGATGGCCTAATACCACAAACCTCATAGCCAAGCCTAACATCTAAGACGACCTGGGACCCCAACCAAGCCACTTGCCGGGTCTGGGGCACACACAGGTCCGACACGCTCTTAGAGGCCGCCGCCGCCAACTGCCATCACTCCATCTTCAGAGTTGTATTGACGCATCACCCTTGCCCGGTCTAGCTGCCTTCGACGCCACCACGACGCCCAACGGCACCAGCTCCCTGCGCGCGAACAACTGAGCACGTCGCGGTCGCCACCGGTACACCTCAGCACCATGCCGCCAAGTACCACCAGTCGACCCAACTTGAAGTCTCTGAAAGATCTGTCGTGCGTAGCACCTGCCGACCAGACATGACAAAGCGTAGCACCCTGTCAGTCAGGCATGACTTGACATCTCCACCAAAGCTCCGTGCAAGACGAAGCCGCTCCACCTCTTGCCTCTGACTTCCAGCGCTGTTGCCCAAACGATGCTCCCAAGGGAGGAACAACACCGTAGTACCGCCATCGTCTGATCTGGATTACCAAATCTTAGGGTTTCCCCCGAAGCAGCACGAGTGAGTCGATAGAAGCTACACGGCAATGCCTTCATGAAGGTAACGACGCAAAATGCCGCCATCGCCCGCCATCGACTCAGTTTTCACCGGCAACTCTGTTTTCCCAACTCACAGCCGGGACTAGATGACGGATCTAGAGATCCGACCACCTAGCCTTAGGCCGACCATCTCCGACGGAGGAGGTGGCCACCAATGCCACGCCCAGGGCCGCAGCCCCCGACGTCCTCGAGTTGCAGGCCGATCCCACGGTCAGCAAGCCATTGACGGAAAGGTACAAGTTGTGGCCCGCCGAAGCCATTGACAGCAAGCCATTAACTGCACTATTTGGAATGGGGCATTTACCTTATAGTGGCTCAATACTAATTATGTGTGAAAATACCTTCAATATCCTCGTGCACATTAAACAATTTTATCAAATATTTTTCAAGATCCGCATGCACATCAGACAATATTATCATCCATTTTACAACTAATTTATTTTTTTCTAACTCTTCTCGTCCTTCTAACACCCGTTCTCTCCACCATTTCACTATACATATCCAAGCTTGCTAGTTTTATCTGTTTCATGGCCCCTTCTCTCACACCCCCTCCCCTCCCAATTTCCACAACTTGTTCTTCAAAGCTGTGCATGTTATTCTACAAACTAGATGAGAAAATGAAATAGAAGAAAACAATTAAAAATCATGATATATACATGATATCATTTTGATTTTCAACGTACAACTTCTAGAAATCAATGTTTACAACAATTTTCATTAAATTTCCAATAAGACCATTGTCATGCTACAATAGTTCTTCAAATCAACACACCTATAAATAAATTATACCCATTCACACCGATTTTATTAATTCACTGCTTTTTCTCGCGGGGGGTTATTAATCGCGAACCACTATCAATCAGCCGTCGGATCGCTTGGCCGCATCTGCCGACTACTCCAATTGCTATCTGACTTCCTTGGGGCCACATTTAGTCTCTTCTCCTAGACCCAGAAGCGTTGTGTATTCGCTGCAGTGAATTATCACCCGAGGTGCTTTGCAACGAATGTTGTGTTGCAATGAGTTTTTGCAACTGGATCTATCTTGCAAAAATATTCCGCAAAAGAAAAAGATTCGGAAAAAATTCCGCAACAGGGCCTCAGTTGCAAAACATTCTGCAACATGGCCTCTGTTGCAAAAGTTTCCGTATCATGGCCTCTATTGCACAAAAAAAAGAGGCACTATGCAACGCGATCGCCATGTGAAAAGAGTTCGACCCATATATCCTATGGCCCAACCGGCACGGTCTTGGCCCAGTCTACGGCCCACCGGACCGGAGGGCACAAAACCCCAGACGAGTCAAGCCGGCCTCCTCTCTTCCTCCTGCCGTCGCACTCTCTTCCCCCTTCGCCGTCTCCTCTCCGGCTCCCCAAATCCCTCCTAGGGTTTTACCCGCGCGCCACCCACCCCCGCCCCGCCCCGCCCGCAGACCATGACGGCCGCCGAGCTGCAAGCGGAGCTGCTCCGCGCCCAGCTCGAGGAGCACCACATCGAGGTGATCCTCCCTCCATTCCGACCCTCCTACTCCCCTGCGCCCTCTCCGATTTGGTGCCGTTTCGGCCGAACATCCTCGCCTCCCATGCTTGCTCGGGCCCTGGATCGGCGCGTTCCGTTGCGGTGGCGGTGTTAGGGCGCTAGATCTTGCCCGTCGATGTCGCCTAGGTCGCACAGCTTTGGTCGGAGACCTGTGTCGTAGCCAGCCCGAGGGCACTTGCTGCGCGTTCGTCCGATTTTCTGGGGCATCCTCTGATTTTTCGCGGAGGAGCAGGCGAGGCCTCGGGGGCCTCCATGACCGTCCACCGAGGCGCAATATTTTTTACCGTTCATTCATGTGCGGAAATCGTGCTTGCTTGTGCGGCTACGAGTTTAATTTCAGAGTTTGGTAATGCTTGCATATCCTCTGGTCTTTGTTGTTATGGGGCTTGTGGTCTGTGAGTTTTTTGTCAGTTGCCCCTGTTATGTACGGACGGTTTGTGGTTACCCTGTTTGAGAGATCTGTACTGCTGCAAACTGAAAATGGTGCTGCTTTGTCTTGTGGATGCAAATCTGAAAGGAATTTGAACTGAGGATGGATAAATCAGTCACCTTTGGTTTGGTGGTTGCTACAGTAGAAATGCGACTTTTATTTGTTAGTTAGATTTGGGAGTCAGTTGTCACCTAAGTATCATGAGTGTATTTCTGTATGCTTATATGATGTATGCCATTTTTTCCTGTACCAACAATATAAATTTGTGAGCATAGCTTCTGTTGTCAATGCAGACAACTGTTCCTTATAATGTACATACTCTACATTTTTTTGCTTTTGGAGCGTCATTTCTGTTTATCTTGTGCTGATGCTACTTAGTATGTATGTACTCACATCTTCATGCTGGAAAGATAATAACTGTGGGTAGACTATTTACTGTTGTTTCATTTCTGCATATGGCTAACTCTGCTTCCCCCACTCTGCATGTCCCCTGTTCTGAGGCAGTGCTGCTTAGTGCTTAATACTTATGATGTTCAAGTAATATGACATTTGTAATGCATGCTCTCAGGGAGATGAGCCTATCATTGAGGACGATGATGATGACGATGAAGACGAGGATGAGGATGAGGATGAAAAGGATGATGATGACGTTGAGGGTATGATGAAATTCTGTAGTTCCCTCTGTTCAGTTCAAGTAGCCATTTAGTTACAGATAAGCCTATTTCTTATTGTAATGCTGCCTTCTAAGTTCCAACATAAATTTAAACATCTTAAGTTATTGCCCATACCCAAATTATAAATTAAATGTTGCTTATTCAACTCCCGAATCAATGGATTATTTTGTTTTTATTGGGCTGAATTCAGGCATTTAGATAATTAGGAAATTGTTGTCTGATCTGTTCCTCAATGATACAAACTCCGTATTTACCTATTTTGGTTCACTTTGACCTGTTTTTTATTTGAAGATTAGACACTGACCAGTTTGTACTCTCTAATAGTCTGTTCTTTCCGTACCATTGCTATACCTTTGTGGTTTCTATTCTCAATTCCTTAGAGCCGTATTATGTATTTGTATTCACTTATTCCTGAATTATTCAGCACTGCTTATTTACACTACTTTTAGTTTTCTGTACTTCCTGCCATTTGTATATAATAATCACCTCTGTACTGAGGTGGCACCTTGTATCAATTTCAACCTGCATTAACATGTACATGAATGTTCAGCTATAGCATTTAGTTTGATAGGAGCAAATCGTGAATGTAATATCTTGCTTTTAAGTATAATCTTGGTAGGTGATCCATTTCAATGGATTTAGTATGAAGTGATGCTGGAATTTCCATTAACCATTATGCGAGTAGCTAATCCTTTGTACCTACCTTATCTTGTTCAAAATTCAAAACTCGATAATGGATACCAAGAAGACATGATCAGTCACATTTTCTGTTCAGTCTTGCTTGAGAAAAGTTGTGTTGTATGAATGTTACACTTGCCATTTCCAATGATTACAGATACTAATCCAGGAAGTGAACTATGTCTAAGTTGTAGAATTCTGGTCTTGTGCAAAATGTTGAAAATCTGACATTATGCATCTGTGCTTTCTGGGTCTAGGAGGTGATGCTAATGGAAGATCTAGGCAGAGTAGGAGTGAGAAGAAGAGCAGGAAAGCCATGGAGAAGCTTGGCATGAAGGTCATTACTGGTGTGAGCCGTGTAACTATCAAGAAGAACAAGACCGTGAGCATCTTTGCGACTTCATGCCATTGTTTCCTGTAACATAATTATATGCTGTTGGTTGTTGCATTTTCTTAACTTCTCCACACAATTGCAGGTTATGTTTGTCCTCTCCAAGCCAGATGTCTTCAAGAGCTCAAACTCAGATACCTACGTCATGTTCGGGGAGGCCAAGATTGAGGACCTGAGCACTCAGCTGCACACACAAGCGGCGGAGCAGTTCAAGGCGCCAGGCCCAAGCAGGGTCATCTCGAAGGGCGAGCTGTCCGTGGCAGCAGCCCAGGATGATGAGGAGGTCGACGAGACCGGCGTTGACAAGAAGGACGTCGAGCTCGTGATGACGCAGGCCTCCGTGCCGAGATCCAGGGCCGTGAAGGCGCTCAAGGCTGCGGACGGTGACATCGTCAGTGCCATCATGGAGTTGACTAACTAGGTAGGTGCCCGTAGGTGGAATTGTGTCCTGATAATAGGGTCGTGGATCACAAAGCAGTCTTTGGTATGTCATCTTGAATGTTGCAGTTGCGGAATTGGAGGTTCTGTCTCTCTGTTGAAACTAGTACCGGGATGCAGGTTTTGTAGGTGTTCTAAACATCTGATGATCAGCAAACTGCTTGCTCGTTATGGGAAAATCTGAAATGGCTGTGCCAAATTTTGCTACAACTGCATGTCACTCTGTGTTTGAAACAGTATGCCGTTCTAGCTAGCTTTTGGATTTTATTCCAGATTACAGCTATTTCCTGTTAGTTTAAGATGAATTTCCTGTTAGTTTAACCACATAGAGCCAGAGTCTGTCGTTGTTGTGGCGCAGCTTTGCTGGCAAGGATTTGATGTCCCTGACAAGAGGAACACCTTCAAAATGTCCTGGGATATGTTTGGATCTTGACCAAAATGTAACTTTTTGTCAACCCTAATTTGTGTTTCTACCAATGTTCTAACTTTAACCGGTAACAAAATTTCAACCAAGTGTCTGGCTAGGTAGTGTTTTACGAATTCGTGCAAATTTGTTCTTTTTTTCTTCAGTTTTGATGCTGAGTTATGATTGTACTACTGGACAAAAAAACAGAATTGTGCTGGTTGCCTGCCTGCTTTTGTGCTGTGTGTGTCTTCCGCTGGTTCACTTCCACTCGTCTTTCTCGCCCTTTCCCTCTCCGTCCATTCGTCTCGCCTCCTACACCTCCTCTCAATCTCCATTGCTCCCCTCTCGCGTGCACGCCCACCACGCTTCTCTGTCTACCTGGAGCACTTCCATCCGTTGTTGTTCGGGAGCTGCACTGTGATTCCATTAACAAATGATGTGTCGGCCTGTGTGGTACACTTGTTGGGGAACATTATATGAAAAACAAATTTTTTTCTACGCACACGTAAGATCTATTCATGATGATGAGCATCTACGAAAGGAAGAGTGGATCTACATACCCTTGTAGATCGCTAAGCGGGAAGCGTTAAGAAACGCGATGTAGTCGAACGTCTTTGTGATCCAAATCACAAGCCGTCCCGCGATCCAATCACGATCCGTTCCACGATCCAATCACGATCCTTCCGATCTAGTGTCGAACGTACGACACCTTCGCGTTCAACACACGTACAGCTCGATGACGATTTCTACCTTCTTGATCCAGCAAGAGAGGACGGAGAGGTAGATGAGTTCTTCGACAACGCGACGGCGTGACGACAATGGTGATGGTGCTATCCCGGCAGGGCTACGCCTACAGCTACCGAAACCGCGAATGGAGGAGAAAACTATCTAGGGAGAGAGAGGGGCGCCAAGGGCTTCGTGTGTGCTCTTGGGGCGCCCCCTCCCCTGTATATATAGGTGGAGGGCATGGAGATCAGCCCCTCAAAGCCCTAGGTCGCAGCCAAGGGGGAGGAGTTGGACTCCTAGTCAATTTTCCTCCCTTTCAAAACCAGGTGGACTTTCCACCTCTCCGAAGCCACATGGGTCTTGAGGGACTTGTGCGCCTGACCCAATAAGGCCAGGGCACCTCCTCTCAGCCCATGCAAACCCTTGGGACGTGGTGGAACCCTTGGTGGACTTTCGGACTCCTTCGGAAGTTTCCGGAACCTTCTAAAAGCTTTCAGGAACAATACCGGAAAAACCCGAATTTTTCCGCTAGCCAAAATATGACTTCCCATATATAAATCTTTACCTCCGGACCATTCAGGAGCTCCTCATGATGTTCGGGATTTCATCCGGGACCCCTAACAACCTTCGATCACCAACATACATAACTCAATACTACCAAAACGTCACCGAACGTTAAGTGTGCAGACTCGGGGAGAACACAATTCACCGTAATTTTTGGGAATTTATAGGCCGAAGATTAGGGTTAGGAGAGCTACCGTGGGCCCACAACCCAGCCCGACGCGCCCTACCCCCTAGGCGCGCCCCTAGGGCTTGTGGCCCCACGGTGGCTCCCCTGCCTTGCTTCTCAAGTCTCCTAGTTTCCTTTCGTTCCAGAAAAAACATTCCGAAGGTTTTACTCGTTTGGACTCCGTTTAATATTCCTTATCTGCAATTCTCAAAAACAAGGAAAAACAGGAACTGGCACTAGGCTCTAGATTAATAGGTTAGTCCAAAAAATAATATAAAATAGCATATTAATGCATATAAAACATCCATAACAGATAATATAATAGCATGGAACAATAAAAAATTATAGATACGTTGGAGACGTATCACTCCAGTCCATAGATGGATCACTCGAGCTTGCACACCTTTTAGCATCCTTAGGACGGACAAAACCTTCTGGTTGTATCACATACAACCTTTTCACAAGTAAACCGTTAAGGAAAAAATGTTTTGACATCCATTTGCCAGATTTCATAATTGGAAAATGTAGCAACTCCTAACATAAATCCAACAAACTTTAGCATCGCTACGAGTGAGAAAGTCTCATCGTAGTCAACTCCTTGAACTTGGCGGAAACATCTTTGTGACAAGTCGAGCTTTATAAATGGTGACATTCACCATCAGCATTTGTCTTCATCTTAAAGGTCCATTTGTACTCAACGACCTGCCTCTAACGAGCAAGTCTACCAAAGTCTATAGTTGGTTTTCATACATGGATCCTTTCTTGGATTTCATGGCCTCTAACCATTTGTCGGAATCCGGGCCCATCGTCGCTTCTTCATAGTTCGTAGGTTCATCGTTGTCCAACAACGTGACCTCTAAGACAGGGTTGCCGTACCACTCAGGAGTAGCACGTGTCCTTGTCGACCTACGAGGTTCGATAGTAACGTGATCCGAAGCTTCATGATCATCATCATGAAATTCCTCTTCAACTGACGTAGGCTCCACAGAAACATCTTTCTGTGCTGCGCTACTCTATGGCTAAACAAAGGTTCAACAACCTCATCAAGTTCTATTTTCCTCCCACTCAATTCTTTCGAGAGAAACTCTTTCTCGAGAAAAGGACCCGTTTTAGCAACAAACACTTTGTGCTCGGATCTGAGATAGAAGGTATACCCAACTATTCTTAGGGTATCCTATGAAGTTGCACTTTTCCGCTTTGGGTTTGAGCTTATCAGACATAAGTGTTGCATTCCCAAACACTGAGAAATGACAGCTAAGGTTCCTATCAAACCATAATTTATATGGTGTCATCTCAACGGATTTAGATGGTGCCCTATTTAAAGTGAATGTAGTTGTCTGTAATGCATAACCCCAAAACAATAGTGGCAAAACGATAAGAGACATCATAATTCGCACCATATCCAATAGAGCACGACTACGACGTACGGACACACCATCACACTATGGTGTTCCAGGTGGCGTGAGTTGTGAAACAACTTTTCACATCGTCTTAAGTTGTATACCAAACTCGTAACTCAGATATTCACTTTCATGATCATATCGTAGACATTTTATCTTCTCGTCACGATGATCTCAAACTTCACTCTGATTCTGCTTGAACTTTTCAAACGATTCAAACTTGTGTTTCATTAAGTAAATATACACTATATCTATTCAAATCATCGGTGAAGGTAAGAAAATAACGATATTCACCGCACGCTACAACACTCATTGGACTGTATACATCAACATGTATCATTTCCAATAAGTCATTTGCCCGTTCCATCAAGACGGGAAACGGGGTTTTAGTCATCTTGCCCAAGAGGCATGCTCCGCATGTCTCAATCGATTCAAAATCGAATGAGTCCAAAGATCCATCAGCATGGAGTTTCTTCATGCGCTTTACACCAATATGACATTTAGCGGTAGTGCCACAAGTATGTGGTACTATCATTATTAACTTTGTATCTTTTGGCATCTATATTATGAACATGTGTACTACTACGATCAAGATTCAATCAACCATTCATTGGTGCATGACCATTGAAGGTATTATTCATGTAAGCAGAATAACCATTATTCTCCGACTTAAATGAATAACCGTATTGCAATAAATACGATCTAATCACGTTCATGCTCAATGCAAACACCAAATAACATTTATTTAGGTTCGTCACTAATCCCGAAGGTAGAGAGAGTGTGCGATGTTGATCACATCAACCTTGGCACATTTCCAACACACATCTTCACCTCACCCTTAGCTAGTCTCCGTTTATTCCGTAGCTTTTATTTTGAGTTACTAACATTTAGCAATCAAACCGGTATCCAATACCCAGGTGCTACTAGGAGTACTAGCAAGGTACACATCAACAACACGTATATCAAATATACTTCTGTCGACGTTGCCAGCCTTCTTAACTACAAGGTATCTAGGGTTGTTCCGCTTCAGGGACTGATCTCCTCATAATAGAAGCACTTAGTCTTGGGTTTGGGTTCAACTTTGGGTTGCTTCACTGGAGCAGCAACTGACTTGCCATCCATGAAGTTTACCTCCTTACCCTTTCCCTTCTCAAAACTAGTGGTTTTACTAACCATCAACACTTGATGCTCCTTCTTGATATCTACCTTTGTGGTGTCAAACATCGCTAATAGTTCAGGGATCATCATTTCTATCCCTGGCATTTTATACTTCATCACGAAGCTCTAGTAGCTTAGTGACAGTGACTTGGAGAACTATATCAATCACTATCTTATCTGGAAGATCAACTCCCACTCGATTCAAGCGATTGTAGTACCCAGACAATCTGCGTACATGCTCAACGATTGAGCTATTCTCCTTCGTCTTGCAGGCAAAGAATCTTTGTTGGAAATCTCATATCTCACAACACGGGCACGAGCCTGAGATCCCAATTTCAGCTCTTAGAACATCTCATATGTTCCGTGACGTTCAAAACGTTCCGGAGCCTCAATTCTAAGCCGTAATGCATGACGCACTAAACTATCAAGTAGTCATCGAAACGTGCCTGTCAGATGTTCACAACATCTATAGATGACGCTAGAGGGGGTGGCGCACCGGGAGGTGCATTAAGGACATAAGCCTTCTATGCAGCAATGAGGACAATCCTCAGACAATGGACCCAGTACGCAATATTGCTACCATCATCTTTCATCTCTATTTCTCTAGGAACATATAAAAATTCAAGGGAGATACATCGTGAGCTAGTAATCTACAACATAATTTGCAAAGACACTACTGACTATGTTCATGATAATGAGTTCAATTAATCATATTACTAAAGAACTCCCACTCAAATTGACATCCCTCCGGTCATTCGAGTGATACATGATCCAAATTCGCCAACTCAAGTCTGATCATCACATGAGTTGAGGTGCTTTCAATGGTGAACATCATCATGTTGATCATATCTGCTATATGACTCATGTTCGACCTTTCGGTCTCTTGTGTTCCGAGGCCATGTCTATACATGCTAGGCTCGTCAAGTTTAACCCGAGTGTTCTGCATGTGCAACACTGGCTTGCACCCGTTGTATGTGAACGTAGGGTCTACCAGACCCGATCATCACGTGGTGTCTCGACACGACGAACTTTCACAACGGTGCACACTCGGGGAGAACACAATTTATCTTGAAATTAAGTGAGGGATCACCTTATAATACTACCGTTTCCCTAAGCAAAACAAGGTGCATAAAAGGATTAACATCACATGCAAATCATAAGTGACATGATATGGCCATGAACTTGTGCTTTTGATCTCCATCTTGAAAGCACCGGCATGATCTCCATCGTCACCGGCATGACACCATGATCTCCCTCATCTTGATCTCCATTAACGTGTCGCCATCGGGGTTGTCATGCCCACCATGCTTCTACTACTATTGCTACCTCTTAGCGATAAAGTAAAGCATTACATAGCGCTTAACGATTGACACGCATGTCATACAATAATGTATGACAACCCTATGGATCCTGTCAGTTGTCGTACTCATCGACATGCAAGTTGTGATATTCTATACAATACATGATCATCTCATACATCACATATATCTCATCACGTAATTGGACATATCACATCACAGCATACCCTGCAAAAAACAACTTAGACGTCCTCTAATTGTTGTTGCAAGTTTTACGTGGCTGCTACGGGTATCTAGCAAGAACAATTCTTACCTACGCAAAAACCACAACAGTGATACATAAGTTGCTTTTCAACCTTCTCAAGGACCGCCTTTGTCGAATCCGATCCAAGTCAAGTTGGAGAAACAAACACCCGCCAACCATCTTTGTGCAACAAAGTTACACGTCAGTCGATGGAACCGGTCTCTTGTAAGCATACGAGTAAGGTTGGTCCGGGCTGCTTCTTCCCACAATACCGCTGAACCAAAACACGACCAAGGGAGGAATCAATCTAAGCATCAATGCCCACAAAGTCCTTTGTGTTCTATTCGAGATCTCATCTATACATAGACCTAGCTCATGATGCCACTATTGGAGAACATTGCATGGGAAACAAAAAATTTCCTACTCACATGCAAGATCTATCCATGGTGATGAGCATCTACGAGAGGGAGAGTGTGTTGGGAGACGTAGTAGTAAATCAAAATTTTCCTACGTTCACCAAGATCTATCTATGGAGAAACCAGCAACGAGAGGGGAGAGATTGCATCTTCATACCTTTGAAGATCGCTAAGCGGAAGCGTTGCAAGAACGCGGTTGATGGAGTCGTACTCGCAGCGATTCAGATCGCGGTAGATCCGATCAAGTGCCGAACGGACGGCACCTCCGCGTTCAACACACGTGCAGCCCGGTGACGTCTCCAACACCTTGATCCAGCAAGGAGGAAGGAGAGGTTGGGGAAGGGCTCCAACAGCAGCACGACGGCGTGGTGGTGGTGGAGTAGCAAGGTATTCCGACAGGGCTTCGCCTAAGCGCTGCGGAGGAGGAAGAAGAGAGGTAGGGCTTCGCCGTGAGAGAGAGAGATCAAATCCTGTCTCAAAACATCCAAAACCTCAAGTATATATAGGAGGAGGGACGTGGAGGGCTGGCTTGGCCTCTACTCCAAAGAGGAGATGGCCGGCTGAATTAAAGGGAGAGTCCACCTCCCACAAGGGAGGTGGATCTCCTCCTTTTAAATCCTTTTTGCCTTATCTCCTTATCTCCAGCCGCATGGGCCTTTAGCAAAAGTCTTTCCCAGCCCAATAAGGGCTGGCACACTTTATCTAACAGCCCATGTGGTCCTTTGGTCGTCACACCCCTCCCGGGGGTCCTCCGGCACCCTCCCGGCACTCCCGGTACATTACCGATGAGCCCGAAAACTTTCCGGTGACCAAAACTGGACTTCCTATATATCAATCTTTACCTCCGGACCATTCCGGAGCTCCTCGTGACGTCCGGGATCTCATCCGGGACTCCGAACAACCTTCAGTAATCACGTATACCTTTTCCCTATAACCCTAGCGTCATCGAACCTTAAGTGTGTAGACCCTACGGGTTCGGGAGACACGTAGACATGACCGAGACACCTCTCCGGCCAATAACCAACAGCGGGATCTGGATACCCATGTTGGCTCCCACGTACTCCACGATGATCTCATAGGATGAACCACGATGTCAGGGATTCAATCAATCCCGTATACAATTCCCTTTGTCTATCGGTATGGTACTTGCCCGAGATTCGATCGTCGGTATCGCCATACCTTGTTCAATCTCGTTACCGGCAAGTCTCTTTACTCGTTCCGTAACACATCATCCCGTGGCTAACTCCTTAGTCACATTGAGCTCATTATGATGATGTCTTACCGAGTGGGCCCAGAGATACCTCTCCGTCACACGGAGTGACAAATCCCAGTCTTGATTCGTGTCAACCCAACAGACACTTTCGGAGATACCCGTAGCGTACCTTTATAGCCACCCAGTTACGTTGTGACGTTTGGCACACCCAAAGCATTCCTACGGTATCCGGGAGTTACACAATCTCATGGTCTAAGGAAATGATACTTGACATTGAAAAGCTTTAGCATACGAACTACACGATCTTGTGCTATGCTTAGGATTGGGTCTTGTCCATCACATCATTCTCCTAATGATGTGATCCCGTTATCAACGACATCCAATGTCCATGGTCATGAAACCGTGACCATCTATTGATCAACGAGCTAGCCAACTAGAGGCTCACTAGGGACATGCGATGGTCTATGTATTCACACATGTATTACGGTTTCTGGTTAACACAATTGTAGCATGAATAATAGACAATTATCATGAACTAGGAAATACAATAATAACCATTTTATTATTGCCTCTAGGGCATATTTCCAACAGTCTCCCACTTGCACTAGAGTCAATAATCTAGTTACATTGTGATGAATCGAACACCCATAGCGTTCTGGTGTTGATCATGTTTTGCTCGTGAGAGAGGTTTAGTCAACGGATCTGCGACATTCAGATCCGTATGCACTTTACAAATATCTATGTCTCCCTCCTGAATGTAATCACGGATGGAGTTGAAGCGGCGCTTGATGTGTCTTGTCTTCTTGTGAAACCTGGGCTCCTTCGCAAGGGCAATAGCTCCAGTGTTGTCACAGAGTAGAGTCATCGGGCCCGACGCATTTGGAATCACTCCTAGGTCGGTGATGAACTCCTTCATCCAGACTCCCTCCTTTGCTGCTTCCGAAGCAGCTATGTACTCCGCTTCACATGTAGATGCCGCCACGACGCTTTGCTTGCTGCTACTCCAGCTGACTGCCCCTCCATTCAAAATATACACGTATCCGGTTTGCGACTTAGAGTCGTCCGGATCTGTGTCGAAGCTAGCGTCGACGTAACCCTTTACGACGAGCTCTTCGGCACCTCCATATATGAGAAACATGTCCTTTGTCCTTTTCAGGTACTTCAGGATATTCTTGACCGCTGTCCAGTGTTCCGCTCCGGGATCACTTTGGTACCTCCCTACCAAACTTATGGCAAGGTTCACATCAGGTCTGGTACACAGCATGGCATACATGATAGAGCCTATGGCTGAAGCATAGGGGATGACACTCATCTCTTCTCTATCCTTTGCCGTGGTCGGGCATTGAGTCGTACTCAATCTCACACCTTGCAACACAGGCAAGAACCCCTTCTTGGACTGATGCATATTGAACTTCTTCAATATCTTTTCAAGGTATGTGCTTTGTGAAAGACCAATGAGGCGTTTCGATCTATCTCTATAGATCTTAATACCTAATATGTAAGCAGCTTCTCCAAGGTCCTTCATTGAAAAACACTTATTCAAGTAGGCCTTGATACTTTCCAAGAGTTCTATATTATTTCCCATTATCAGCATGTCATCCACATACAGTATAAGAAATGCTATAGAGCTCCCACTCACTTTCTTGTAAATACAAGGTTCTCCATAAACCTGTACAAACCCAAACGCTTTAATCACCTCATTAAAGCGAATGTTCCAACTCCGAGATGCTTGCACCAGCCCATAGATGGAGCGCTGGAGCTTGCACACCTTGTTAGCATCTTTAGGATCGACAAAACCTTCCGGCTGCATCATATACAGTTCTTCCTTGAGGAAGCCATTAAGGAATGCCGTTTTGACGTCCATTTGCCAGATCTCATAATCATAAAATGCGGCAACTGCTAACATGATTCGGACTGACTTTAGCATCGCTACGGGTGAGAAAGTCTCATCGTAGTCAACTCCTTGAACTTGTCGATAACCCTTAGCGACAAGCCGAGCTTTATAGGCGGTGACATTACCGTCCGCGTCAGTCTTCTTCTTAAAGATCCATTTGTTTTCAATGGCTCGCTTATCATTAGGCAAGTCCACCAAAGTCCATACTTTGTTCTCATACATGGATCCTATCTCGGATTTCATGGCCTCAAGCCATTTGTTGGAATCCGGGCCCGCCATCGCTTCTTCATAGTTCGAAGGTTCACCGTTGTCCAACAACATGATCTCTAGGACAGGATTGCCGTACCACTCTGGTGCGGAACGTGTCCTGGTGGACCTTCGAATAGCAACTTGATCTGAAGTTTCATGATCATCATCATTAACTTCCTCTCTAGCCGGTGTAGGCTCCACAGAAACAACTTCCTGTGCTGCGCTACTCTCCGGTTCGAGTGGAGGTACAATTTCCTCATCAAGTTCTATTTTCCTCCCACTTACTTCTTTCGAGAGAAACTCTTTCTCGAGAAAGGATCCATTCTTGGCAACAAAGACTTTGCCTTCGGATCGTAGGTAGAAGGTATACCCAATAGTCTCCTTGGGATATCCTATGAAGACGCACTTTTCCGCTTTGGGTTCGAGCTTCTCAGGTTGAAGTTTCTTCACATAAGCATCGCATCCCCAAACTTTTAGAAACGACAGCTTAGGTTTCTTTCCAAACCACAATTCATACGGTGTCGTCTCAACGGATTTAGACGGTGCCCTATTTAAAGTGAATGCGGCAGTCTCTAATGCATATCCCCAAAATGATAGCGGTAAGTCGGTAAGAGACATCATAGATCGCACCATATCCAATAGAGTGCGATTACGACGTTCAGACACACCATTTCGCTGGGGTGTGCCGGGCGGCGTGAGTTGTGAAACAATTCCACATTTCCTAAGGTGCGTGCCAAACTCGTGACTTAAATATTCTCCGCCACGATCAGATCGTAGGCATTTTATTTTCCTGTCACGTTGATTCTCGACCTCACTCTGAAATTCCTTGAACCTTTCAAAAGTTTCAGACTTGTGTTTCATTAAGTAGACATAACCATATCTACTCAAGTCATCAGTGAGGGTGAGAACATAACGGTAGCCACCGCGAGCCTCGACGCTCATTGGACCGCATACATCGGTATGTATTATTTCCAACAAGTCAGTTGCTCGCTCCATTGTTCCGGAGAACGGAGTCTTGGTCATCTTGCCCATGAGGCATGGTTCGCATGTGTCAAATGATTCGAAATCAAGTGACTCCAAAATTCCATCAGCATGGAGCTTCTTCATGCGTTTGACACCAATATGGCCAAGACGGCAGTGCCACATGTAAGTGGGACTATCGTTATCAACTTTACACTTTTTGGTACTCACACTATGGACATGTGTAACATCACGTTCGAGATTCATCAAAAATAAACCATTGACCAGCGGGGCATGAGCATAAAACATTTCTCTCATATAAATAGAACAACCATTATTCTCGGATTTAAATGAGTAGCCATCTCGCATCAAGCGAGATCCAGATACAATGTTCATGCTCAAAGCTGGTACTAAATAACAATTATTAAGGTTTAAAACTAATCCCGAAGGTAGATGTAGAGGTAACGTGCCGACGGCGATCACATCGACCTTGGAACCATTCCCGACACGCATCGTCACCTCATCCTTGGCCAGCCTCCGCTTATTCCGCAGCTCCTGCTTGGAGTTACAAATGTGAGCAACTGCACCGGTATCAAATACCCAGGAGCTACTACGAGCGCTGGTCAAGTACACATCAATAACAAGTATATCACATATACCTTTAATGTTGCCGTCCTTCTTATCCGCTAAATACTTGGGGCAGTTCCGCTTCCAGTGACCGGTACCCTTGCAATAAAAGCACTCAGTCTCAGGCTTGGGTCCATTTTTCTTCTTCTTCCCGGCAACTTGCTTACCGGGCGCGGCAACAGCTTTGCCGTCCTTCTTGAAGTTCTTCTTACCCTTGCCTTTCTTGAAACTAGTGGTCTTATTCACCATCAACACTTGATGCTCCTTTTTGATCTCGACCTCCGCTGATTTCAGCATCGAGTACAACTCAGGAATGGACTTCTCCATACCTTGCATGTTGTAGTTCATCACAAAGCTCTTGAAGCTAGGTGGAAGCGACTGGAGGATTCTGTCAATGACCGAGTCATCCGGGATATTAACCCCCAGCTGAGTCAACCGGCTGTGTAGCCCAGACATCTTGAGGATGTGCTCACTGACAGAACTATGCTCCTCCATCTTACAGCTGAAGAACTTGTCGGAGACATCATATCTCTCGACCCGGGCATGAGCTTGAAAAACCAGTTTCAGCTCCTGGAACATCTCATATGCTCCGTGTCGCTCAAAACGCTTTTGGAGCCCCGGTTCTAGACTGTAAAGCATGCCGCATTGAACAAGGGAGTAATCATCGCAGCGTGATTGCCAAGTGTTCATAACATCTTGTTCCGCTGGGAGAACGGGTGCGTCACCTAGCGGTGCATCTAGGACATACAATCTCTTGGAAGCTATGAGGATGATCCTCAAGCTACGGACCCAGTCCGCATAGTTGCTTCCATCATCTTTCAGCTTGGTTTTCTCTAGGAACGCGTTGAAATTGAGGGTGACATTCGCGTTGGCCATTGGATCTACATCATAGATTGTAAAGACAATTTTAGACTAAGTTCATGATAATTAAGTTCATTTAATGAACTCCCACTTAGACAGACATCTCTCTAGTCTTCCAAGTGATACATGATCCATGTCAACTAGCCCGTGTCCGATCATCACGTGAGACGGACTAGTCATCCATGGTGAACATCTTCATGTTGATCGTATCTTCTATACGACTCATGTTCGACCTTTCGGTCTTCCGTGTTCCGAGGCCATGTCTGTACATGCTAGGCTCGTCAAGTCAACCTAAGTGTTTCGCGTGTGTAAATCTGGCTTACACCCGTTGTATGCGAACGTTAGAACCTATCACACCCGATCATCACGTGGTGCTTCGGAACAACGATCCTTAGCAACGGTGCACAGTTAGGGTGAACACTTCTCTTGAAATTTTATTGAGAGATCATCTTATTTACTACCGTCGTTCTAAGCAAATAAGATGTAAACATGATAAACATCACATGCAATCAATATAGTGACATGATATGGCCAATATCATTTTGCTCCTATGATCTCCATCTTCGGGGCACCATGATCATCACTGTCACCGGCACGACACCATGATCTCCATCATCATGATCTCCATCATTGTGTCTTCATGAAGTTGTCTCGCCAACTATTACTTCTACTACTATGGCTAACGCTTAGCAATAAAGTAAAGTAATTACATGGCGTTTATGATTGACACGCAGGTCATACAATAAATAAGACAACTCCTATGGCTCCTGCCGGTTGTCATAATCATCGACATGCAAGTCGTGAATCCTATTACAAGAACATGATCAATTCATACATCACAATGCATCACATCACATCCTTTGGCCATATCACATCACAAGGCACATGCTGCAAAAACAAGTTAGACGTCCTCTAATTTGTAGTTGCAAGTTTTTACGTGGCTGCTATAGGTTACTAGCAAGAACATTTCTTACCTACGTCAACACCACAACGTGATTTGCCAATTGCTATTTACCCTTCATAAGGACCCTTTTCATCGAATCCGATCCGACTAAGGTAGGAGAGACAGACACCCGCTAGCCACCTTATGCATCTAGTGCATGTCAGGCGGTGGAACCGGTCTCACGTAAGCGTACGTGTAAAGTTGGTCCGGGCCGCTTCATCCCACAATACCGCCGAATCAAGATAAGACTAGTAGCGGCAAGCAAATTAACAAACTCGACGCCCACAACTGCTTTGTGTTCTACTCGTGCATAGATTCTACGCATAGACCTAGCTCATGATGCCACTGTTGGGAGACGTAGTAGTAAATCAAAATTTTCCTACGTTCACCAAGATCTATCTATGGAGAAACCAGCAACGAGAGGGGAGAGATTGCATATTCATACCTTTGAAGATCGCTAAGCGGAAGCGTTGCAAGAACGCGGTTGATGGAGTCGTACTCGCAGCGATTCAGATCGCGGTAGATCCGATCAAGTGCCGAACGGACGGCACCTCCGCGTTCAACACACGTGCAGCCCGGTGACGTCTCCAACACCTTGATCCAGCAAGGAGGAAGGAGAGGTTGGGGAAGGGCTCCAACAGCAGCACGACGGTGTGGTGGTGGTGGAGTAGCAAGGTATTCCGACAGGGCTTCGCCTAAGCGCTGCGGAGGAGGAAGAAGAGAGGTAGGGCTTCGCCGTGAGAGAGAGAGATCAAATCCTGTCTCAAAACATCCCAAACCTCAAGTATATATAGGAGGAGGGACGTGGAGGGCTGGCTTGGCCTCTACTCCAAAGAGGAGATGGCCGGCTGAATTAAAGGGAGAGTCCACCTCCCACAAGGGAGGTGGATCTCCTCCTTTTAAATCCTTTTTGCCTTATCTCCTTATCTCCAGCCGCATGGGCCTTTAGCAAAAGTCTTGCCCAGCCCAATAAGGGCTGGCACACTTTATCTAACAGCCCATGTGGTCCTTTGGTCGTCACACCCCTCCCGGGGGTCCTCCGGCACCCTCCCGGCACTCCCGGTACATTACCGATGAGCCCGAAAACTTTCCGGTGACCAAAACTGGACTTCCTATATATCAATCTTTACCTCCGGACCATTCCGGAGCTCCTCGTGACGTCCGGGATCTCATCCGGGACTCCGAACAACCTTCGGTAATCACGTATACCTTTTCCCTATAACCCTAGCGTCATCGAACCTTAAGTGTGTAGACCCTACGGGTTCGGGAGACACGTAGACATGACCGAGACACCTCTCCGGCCAATAACCAACAGCGGGATCTGGATACCCATGTTGGCTCCCACGTACTCCACGATGATCTCATAGGATGAACCACGATGTCAGGGATTCAATCAATCCCGTATACAATTCCCTTTGTCTATCGGTATGGTACTTGCCCGAGATTCGATCGTCGGTATCGCCATACCTTGTTCAATCTCGTTACCGGCAAGTCTCTTTACTCGTTCCGTAACACATCATCCCGTGGCTAACTCCTTAGTCACATTGAGCTCATTATGATGATGTCTTACCGAGTGGGCCCAGAGATACCTCTCCGTCACACGGAGTGACAAATCCCAGTCTTGATTCGTGTCAACCCAACAGACACTTTCGGAGATACCCGTAGCGTACCTTTATAGCCACCCAGTTACGTTGTGACGTTTGGCACACCCAAAGCATTCCTACGGTATCCGGGAGTTACACAATCTCATGGTCTAAGGAAATGATACTTGACATTGAAAAGCTTTAGCATACGAACTACACGATCTTGTGCTATGCTTAGGATTGGGTCTTGTCCATCACATCATTCTCCTAATGATGTGATCCCGTTATCAACGACATCCAATGTCCATGGTCATGAAACCGTGACCATCTATTGATCAACGAGCTAGCCAACTAGAGGCTCACTAGGGACATGCGATGGTCTATGTATTCACACATGTATTACGGTTTCTGGTTAACACAATTGTAGCATGAATAATAGACAATTATCATGAACTAGGAAATACAATAATAACCATTTTATTATTGCCTCTAGGGCATATTTTCAACATAGTGGATCTACATACCATTGTAGATCGCTAAGCGGGAAGCGTTAAGAAACGCGGTTGATGTAGTCGAATGTCTTCGCGATCCAAATCGCCAAGCGTCCCACGATCCCATCACGGTCCATCTTGCGATCCAATCACGATCGATCCCGCGATCTCATCACGATCCGTCCCGCGATCAAATCACGAATCGCCTCGCTATCTTGATCACGGTCCTTCCGATCCAACGTCGAATGGATGACACCTCCTCATTCAGCACACGTACAACTCGATGACGATCTCCGCCTTGTTGATCCAGAAAGAGGGAGCGGAGAGGTAGAAGAGTTCTTCGGCAGCGCGATGGCACTATGGCGATGGTGGTGGAGCTATTCCAGCAGGGCTTCGCCTAAGCACCGCTGAAACCGATCTAGAGGAGAAACTACGATCTTGAGGAAAGGGCAGCATGTGGCTATCTTTTTGTAGCAAAAACCCTCAAAACCTCTAGTATATATAGGAGGAGGGGAGGAAGGAGACATGGCCCCCAAGGGAGCCAAATCTGGTTCGACCGAAGTGGGAGGGAGGACTCCTCCTCCTCCACTCCTAGTAGGACTAGGACTCCTCTTTTTCCCACTTGGGCCTGCTTCGACCCTTGGGTTTCTTCACCTCAGCCGCATGGGCTTCCGGTGGAGATTTGGCCAGCCCACTAAGGGTTGGTATACCTCTTCTCACAGCCCATTTAGCCTCTTGGGTCGAAATACATCTCCCGATGGTCCCCCGGTACCCTCCCGGCACTCCCGATACACTACCGATGAGGCCGAAACTTTTCCGGTGACCAAAACATGACTTTTTATATATCAATCTTTACCCTCGGACCATTTCAGAGCTCCTCGTGACGTCCAAGATCTCATCCGGGACTTCGAAAGACCTTCAGTCACCACCATACATAACTCTATACTACCGAAACGTCACCGAACCTTAAGTGTACAGACCCTACGGGTTCGAGAACTATGTAGACATGACCGACACACCTCTACGGTCAATAAGAAATAGAGGGACCTGGATTCCCATATTGGTTCCTACATATTCTATGAAGATCTTTATCACTTTAACCTCTATGTCAAGGATTTAGTTAATCCCGTATGATGTTCCCTTTGTTCTTCGGTATGTTACTTGCCCGAGATTCGATCGTCGGCATCTCCATACCTAGTTAAATCTTGTTACTGGCAAGTCTCTTTACATGTTCTGTAATACAAGATCCCGTGGATAACACTTAGTCACATTGCTTGCAAGGCTTATTGTGATGTTGTATTACCGAGTGGGCCCTGAGATACCTCTCCATCACACGGAGTAACAAATCCCAGTGTGGATCCTTGCCAACCCAACAGACACCCTCGGAGATACCTGTAAAGCACCTTTATAGTCATCCAGTTACGTTGCGACGTTTGATACACACAAGGTACTCCTCCGGTGTCAGTGAGTTGCATGATCTCATGGTCATAGGAACAAATACTTGACATGCAGAAAACTGTAGCAATAAACTAACACGATCATATGCTACGTTTATAGTTTGGGTCTTGTCCATCACATCATTCTCCTAATGATGTGATCCTGTTATCAAATGCAATCTCATGTCCATGGCTAGGAAAACTTGACCATCTTTGATCAACGAGCTAGTTTATTAGAGGCATACTAGGGACATGGTATTGTCTATGTATCCACACATGTATCTGAATTTTCAATCAATACAATTATAGCATGGATAATAAACAATTATCATGAACAGGGAAATATGATAGTAACCAATTTATTATTGCGTCTAGGGCATATTTCCAACATACATGACCGAGACACCTCTACGGTCAATAAGCAATACACTACTGGAATTCAGTTATTTGCCGTCAGCCAACTCTTTGCCGTCGGCTAGCAAATGACAAAAAGGATCTTTGCCATCAACTGCCAGCTGGCAGACGGCAAACAGATCGCTGATGGCACAGAGACTCTTTGTCGTCAGCCAACTCTTTGTCGTCGGCCCGTGGAAGACAAAGAGGCGCACAGCAGACGGCAAAGCCACAACTAGGACCCACTTCACCGCCTAGTGCCTAGGTTAAACTTGGCATCTTCTTCGCCGTCTGTTAGCGGATGCCAAAGAGTCCTAAAGCAGACGACAAAGAGGCTAGCCTCTTTGCCGTCCGCTAGCAGACGAGAATGCTCTAACGGGTACTAACGGCCGTCCCCGCCCCACCCCGGCCCCTCTCTCTCACTCTCACCCACTCCCACTACCCTCTCACCTCTCACCTCGATGCTCACCGCCGGCCGCCTCCGTCGTCTCCCCACCGCCCCGGCCGCCTCCTCTCCTCATCGCCGGTCGCCTCCGCTCCCGCCCCCGTCACCGTACGCCACGCCGCTGCCACCCCCTCCGCCCCCTCCGCGCCCCCCACTCCCCGCCGCCCAGGCGCCCACGCCGCCACCTCCGCCCCATTCGGCCGCCTCCTCTCGTCACCATAGGCCGCCTCCGCCCCCGCTCCCGCCACCGGACACCATGCCCCCATCGTCCCCCACGGCCCGGTCGGCCTTGCCGCCCCGTCTGCCCCCGACGCAACGCCGCCACCTCCACCCCGTCCGGCTGCCTCCTCTCCTTGCCGTCGGCCGCCCCGCCCCTGGACGCCACGCCCCGCACGCCCCCTGACGCCCCTGACGCCCCCGCCGTCTCCGGTGAGCCCCCCATCCCTGGCCACCACCTTTTTTTTGTTTTTTGTTTTTTCTTCTATTAAATTAGTTAATTAGTTAATTAGGTAGAAAAACTTAGATAGAAAAGGAAAACTTAGAAGAAAAATATGAAAATAAAAACCTAGAAAAAAATAAGAAAAGAAGAAGGAAAAGAAGAAGGAAGAGAAGAAGAAGAAGAAGAAGAAGAGGAGGAGGAGAAGGAAAAGAATAATAATAATAATAAGAAGAAGAAGAAGGAGAAGGAGAGAAGAAGAAGAAGAATAAGAAGGAGAAGAAAGAGGAGAGGAGGAGAAGAAAAACCTAGTAGAACTTAGATAGAAAATATTTGTGTTGATCGAGTTTCATTTGAATGTGCAGTTGTTTCGTCGTTGCGAGGGTCTGGTGTTTGATGACCTCCCCGTACATTTGACGAGCACCCCTGCTGCGTTCGTTGGTGAGCACAAATGACATCTCCTCCCCCGGCCCCCTTAATTTGCTCGGTTCCGGTCTTCGTGCCGATGAAGCATGCTAGCTATAGGTGTCTTCAATCATCAGTATGCATGACCAGTATGTGTCTCCCGTTCGAAAGGGCGACATCTATAAATATGCATGTCTTTGCATATTTATAACCGCCATCCTTTCGAATTGTCCAACGTTATCCATAGATAGCCCGAGTATGTGTAGATTGGGTTCGTTTTCCCCTACGCTCTGCTCCGGATCCGATGCGGAATTTTGTCAGTGCCTCCCTGTTGTTCTTCGGGTACACATCCTCTCTGCTTATTGCCGACACGTGTATCAGGAAAACAGTGGGGTGGTGCTGCTGAAATTCTGCGTCGGATCTGGAGCAGAGCATGGGAAAACGAACCCAATCTACACATACTCGGGTGGGATTAGGACCTATCTCTACCCATTAGCGTGTAGGTTGCATGGACGTAATAAAACTAACAAATTTGATTAACGGATGAATATAGATGATGAATTATATATATATATTTCTTGTGTGTTTACTAGGTAGGCAAGATGAGTGATCGTGCTTGGATGTACACCCGTCACCCTAGTCAGAAAGAAATGACCATTGAATGGTTAACACAAATCAAGGGATTTCTGAGCTTCGCATTTGCAAATAGCTAGGAAATAACCTGGTGGCCCTATGTCCGTTGCGACAACCATAGAAAGTGGACATGGGATGAAATGGGTAAACACTTGCAGAAGTGGGGTTTTACGCCTGATTATACGGTGTGGAGATTTCATGGTGAGTCTTCCCAATGTGCCATAGGTGAGGTTGTTCGTCGTCGCATCGACTAGCATGGTACCGGGATCGAAGACATGGTGCAAGACTTTGATGATGCTCAGGATTCGGACGATGAGATGGAGGAATCTGCAAAGGCCTTCTATGAAATGTTGGAGTCTTCAAAACGTCCTCTCCACGAGCACACAGAGCTTTGTCAGTTGGATGCCATCGCGCAAGTAATGGCTCTGAAGGCTCAGTTAAACCTAGGCAGAGAATGCTACGATGTGATGATGTCGATATTTGGACGCTTTCTACCCAAAGGCCATGTATTGCCAGCAAACCTGTACCAGTGTGACAAAATCCTATGTGCTCTTAAGATGCCCTATCAGAAGATAGGTGCCTGTGAGCATGGATGTGCCTTATTTAAGAATGAGTATGCGGGCTTGAACTGTTGTCCCATTTGCAAGTCTTCTAGGTATGTTGTGGTAGACAACGGTATGGGTGAGAAGAGTGAGACCAAAATCCTAGTTAATGTTCTTCGATATCTGCCAATCATACCAAGACTTCAACGTCTTTTCATGGTCGAAGAGACGGTCAGACAGATGACATGGCATAAATTGGGAAAATAACCGAACTAGATGCAAATGGGAATCCGATGTTGGGACACACTTCAGAAGATTTTGCGTGGAAGCACTTCGATACATTCCATAAGGATAAAGCGGCAGATCCAAGGCATCCTCGAGTCGCCATCAGCACGGATGGGTTCCAAGTGTTTGGTATGACGGCAACCCAAGACAGTTGCTGGCCTGTATTTGTCATTCCACTCAATCTCCCACCCTGAGAGATTATGAAAAGAAAGAACATTTTCTTGACGTTGATAATTCCAGGGCCCAACTATCCGGGGAAGAATACGCATGTGTACATGCAGCCGCTTAAGGATGAATTGCAAGAAGCTTGGGATAATGGGATCAAGACATATGATGCCGCTTCCAATAAAACTTCAAAATGCATGTGTGATACATGTACTCGGCGCATGACTTGCCAGCGTATGCGCTATTCATTGGCTGGTGTGTGCATGGAAGGTTCCCGTGCCCCACATGCAAGGCAACTCTTGAGTTCCGTTGGATGCACGCGGGTCACAAGTATTCTTGCTTTGACTTGCATAGACAGTTCCTGGATCCTCGCCATAAGTTCAGAAAAGACAAGAAGAATTTCATGAAAGGTAGAGTTGTCAAAAACTATGCACCACCTGCATTGACAGGCCAATAGACCCTGGATCAGATAAACGCTCTTGAGCCGGATCCAGTATGTCCAGGGTATTTCAAAGGCTATAATACGAAACACGCCTGGACTCACAAGATATGCTTGTGGCTTCTGCCTTACTTTAAAGACCACCTTTGCCCACACAACATCGATGTGATGCACACTGAAAAGAATATCGCCGAGGCCCTTTTGGTACATTGTTCAGCATAGAGGGAAAGACAAAGGATAATCCTAAGGCTAGAGTCGATCTGGATGCTCTATGTGATAGGCTGTTACAAAACATGCGACAACCGTTAGGAAAGGAGAACTGGAGGGAGCCAAAGGCATGGTTCAATCTTGGAAGGTCAGTTATGAGGTAAATGCTCTTGTGGGTGAAAATGCAGTTGTTGTTCCCCAGCGGGTATGCAATGAATCTAAAGAGGGGAGCGAGTCTTGACAAATTGAAAATATTTGGTCTCAAGAGTCATGATTGACACATATGGCTTGAGCGGGTAATGCCGGTGATGTTGCATGGCTTTATCCCTGAGGATGAATGTCTAGTACTGGCAGAGCTGAGCTATTTCTTCCGCGCTCTTTGTGTGAAATAACTATCGCCTGACGTGCTAGATGAACTGGAAGAGTAGGTGCCGAAGTTGATCTGCAAGTTATAAAAGATCTTTCCACCGGGCTTCTTTAATCCAATGCAACATTTGATCTTGCATCTCCCGACCAAGGCAATATTGGGGGGGGGGGCGTGCAAAATCGTTGGTGCTTTGGCACTGAGAGGATGCAAAAGACGCTTGGAGCAAAATGTAAAAATAAACGTAGAATTGAAGCATCCGTGGACGAGGCATTCATTACAGAGGAGGCGGCAAACTTTGTGACAACACGCTACGAAGCCAAGAATCGTCATTTGCATAATCCGAAGCCTCATACAATGATGGAGACCGTGAAAAAGTTCTATCCAACCTCAGCCTATTCCAAGGGAAGCTCGCACCAGCCGGTGCTTCGAAGGCAATAACATTGGATGTCGAAGAATGGCGGACCATTTAGTTGTATATCTTCAACAACCTAACAGAAGTGCGGCCGTACATCGAGTAAGTTCTGAGTACATTGTTTTGCAACTTCTAATTCCTTTGAACTGCTCTTATTCTTGGATATGTGATACAGTCGATATGTCACCAAATTCTCGGATGGAGTGGTGATCCAAAACGATTCCATCAAAGAGCATGAGCTTCTAGCAAAGCATGGAGGCGGCTATCCTGGTTTGATCTCTTGGTTCAAACAAACGGTAATTTCCATTAAACCTTTTCATTTCTTCGTCTAGTTTGCGGCTAATGCAACAATCATTTTGTATCAAACTTGTAGGCTAATTCAGAGTCTATGGACGCCGAATTGATACAAGTCGCTAATGGTTTTGACTATAAGGTTCATTCAGTTGACAAATACGACATCAACGGGTATCACTTTCGTACTTTTGGCAAAGATCTATCTATGGCCGACCGAAAGTCTACAAATTGTTGTGTCTCCGCTGTCGGCGAAGGAGGTCTCGAGTATTATGGAAGAGTTGAAGCAATTTATGAACTTATATTCGTTGGTGATAACAGACCAAACGTCGTAGTCTTCAAATGTTATTAGTTCCAGCCGAAGGAGACTAGAAGGACACATGAACATATAGGGCTAGTCGAAATCAAACAAAGCGGCCATTTAGATGTTCTCGACGTCTATATTATGGCTCAACAGGCGATCCATGTTTTCTATCTACCATGGGCCTGCCAAACTGATCCAAATCTGAAAGGTTGGGATGTCGTTTATGATGTGCCACCACATTTTAGACCACCTCGCATTATGAACCTCACATTAACCCAGACACATATGAAGGAGAATTCTTCCAAGCAACACATCTTTCCAAAAAACATTTCAAGAACCGCTCTACTTCACCCCAGAACATTGAGGTAGACGGCGACAGTGAATCCGACTTCACCCCTGAGCCGGAACAAGAAGAGACGGAAGAAGAAGAGGTTACTGCTGTGGATGACCTCTCAATGCTTTACCGATTACCTAAAGGAGGCCTTGCACATGTTGCTCGCGATAGTGATGATTGATAACCCACAAGTATAGTGGATTGCAACAGTTTTTGAGGGTAGAGTATTCAACCCAAATTTATTGATTCGACACAAGGGGAGCCAAAGAATATTCTCGAGTATTACCAGCTGAGTTCTCAATTCAACCACACCTGAAAGACTTAATATCTGTAGCAAAGTATTTAGTAGCAAAGTAATATGGAAGTAACGGTAACGGTGGCAAAGTGATAGTAGCAGTTTGTAGTGATTGTAACAGTAGCAACGAAAAAGTAACTTAGCAAAGATCAATATGTGGAAAGCTCGTAGGCAATGGATCAGTGATGGATAATTATGTCGGATGTCATTCATCATGCAACAGTTATAACATAGGGTGACACAGAACTAGCTCCAATTCATCAATGTAATGTAGGCATGTATTCCATATATAGTCATACATGCTTATGGAAAAGAACTTGCATGACATCTTTTGTCCTAGCCTCCCGTGGCAGCAGGGTCCTATTGGAAACTAAGGGATATTGAGGCCTCCTTTTAATAGAGAACCGGACCAAAGCATTAACACTTAGTGAATACATGATCTGCTCAAACTACGGTAATCACCGGAAACAATCCCAGTTATTGTCACCCTGGGGGATGCGGGTCATAACTCGTAATAGGTGTCTACAACTTGCAAGATAGGATCAAGAACACACATATATTCATGAAAACATAATAGGTTCAGACTAAAATCATGGCACTCGGGCCCTAGTGACAAGCGTTAAGCATAGCAAAGTCATAGCAACATCAATCTCAGAACATAGTGGATACTAGGGATCAAACCCTAACAAAACTAACTCGATTACATGATAAAACTGATCCAACCCATCACCGTCCAGAAAGCCTATGATGAGATTACTCACGAACGGTGGAGAGCATCATGGAATTGGTGATGAAGGATGGTTGGTGATGACGAAGGCGTCGATTTCCCCTCTCCGGAGCCCAAAACGGACTCCAGATCTGGTCTCCCGAGGAAGAACAGGAGGTGGCGGCGGCTCCGTATCGTGAACCATGGTGAACTCTTCTTCTTTATTTTTCTTCTTCCCAAATAGTAATATATAGGAGTGGAAACAAGGTCTGAGGAGCAGCAGGGGCCCCACAAGCCTGCCCAGCGCGCCCTAGGGGGGTGGGCGCGCCCACCAGGCTTGTGGCCAGGTGGTGGCCCCCCTGCAGTTGATTCTTTCACCAATATTTTTCATTAATTCCAGAAATAATCTCCATAATTTTTCAGGTCAATTCGAGAACTTTTATTTCTGCACAAAAATAACACCAAGCCAATTCTGCTGAAAACAACGTCAGTCCGGGTTAGTTCCATTCAAATCATGCAAATTAGAGTCCAAAATAAGGGCAAAAGAGTTTGGAAAAGTGGATACGTTGGATATGTATCAACTCCCCCAAGTTTAAACCTTTGCTTGTCCTCAAGCAATTCAGTTGATAAACTGAAAGTGATAAAGAAAAACTTTTTACAAACTCTGTTTGATCTTGCTGTTGTAAATATGTCTAACTTATGTTCAGATTTTTAGCAAAGATTATAGACTAACCCCATTCACAATAACATTGAGGTCTCACATTTACTCATATCAATGGCATAACCAACTAGCGAGCAATAATAATAAGTCTCGAATGACAACAATTTTATCAAAACAATCATGATACAGTATGACATAATGGTATCTCGCTAGCCATTTTCGAGACCGCAAAACTTAAAAGCAGAGCACCTCTGGAGAACAAGGACTCACTAAACATTGTAATTCACGGTGAGAGAGATCCGGTCATGCTCATACTCAATATCAATTAACATCAAGGCATACAAATGACGATGGTGCTCTCTAACTAGTGCTTTTTATAAGAGGATGATGACTCAACAATAAAGTAAATGGAAGGACCCTTCGTAGAGGGAAGCATTGATTTGCAGAGGTGCCAGAGCTCAAGCTTTTAAAAAATAGATAAGTAATGATTTTTGAGCGGTATGCTTTCATTGCTCACATAACGACCAAGAGGTTTTCAATATCTTCCATGCTAGATACATTATAGGCAGTTCCCAAATAGAATAGTAAAGTTTTTACTACCCCTCCACCAATCAGTCACACTCCACGGCGAGCCGAATCCACAGGTACCGTCCATACAAACACAGTCCTGGGGGAGTTTGTTTAATTATAATTTTCTTTTTATTTCGAGCCTGGAACTGGGCATCCCGATTACCAACCACTTTCTTGTGAATGATAGTGAATCAACACATATCATGAGAATAACCCACCTAGCATGGAAGATACTGACAGCCCCAGTCGCCACATGAGCGATTTGAGCATACAAAATAGAATATTTATTTGAAGGTTTAAATTTTAGCACATGCAAATTTACTCGGAACGGCAGGTAAATACCGCATATAGGTAGATATGGTGGACTCATAGGGAACAACTTTGGGTTTATTGAGATGGATGCACAAGCAGTATTCCCGCTTAGTACAAGTGAAGGCTAGTAAAAGACTGGGGAGAGAGCGACACAGTCATCAACATGCTTTGAGATTAACCAACATTGAATGCAAGCATGAGTAGGATATAATTCACCGTGAACATAAATATCATGGAGGCTATGTTGATTTGTTTCAACTACATGTGTGAACATGTGCCAAGTCAAGCCACTTGAATCATTCAGAGGAGGATACTATTCTATCATACTACATCACAACCATTTTAATGCGCATGTTGGCACTCAAGACAAACCATTATCCACTCTTAGCCAATTAAGCATGGCATGAATAACTATAATCTCTAATTGTCATTGCAAACATGTTCAACCCATAATGTACTAAATTTGGAACAATGAACTAATCATATTTACAAAAGCAAGATAGGTCAAGTTCATACCAGCTTTTCTTCATCTCACTCTTTTCATCAAATATCGTCATTATTGCCTTTCACTTGCACGACCGAACGATGTGGATGATAATAAGAGTGCACGTGCATTGGACTAAGCTGGAATCTGCAAACAATAACTCAAAGGAGAAGACAAGGAAATATTGGCTCTATGTAAGATAAACAATAATGCATATGAGAGCCACTCAACATGTCATCGTGGTCTTCTCCTTATGACCCAAAGAAAAGAAAGGAAAATTATTTACACGGCAAAGCTCCCAACAAGCAAAAAGAAGAACGAGAAATCTTTTTTGGGTTTTCTCTTTAATGCTACAACCAAGCAACTAGGAAATAAAGCTAGAACTAATTTTTTTATTTTCCTCAAAGTTGATTAAAAACACAAGAAGAAAGCAAAACAAGAAATAAACTACCATGGATAGTACAATGAAAAAGTATGAACGCCGACAACTGAAACAAGTGTGTGATCATGAATGTAATGTCGGTGAGAAATACGTACTCCCCCAAGCTTAGGCTCTTGGCCTAAGTTAGTCTAGGGCCATAACTGGTAATAACCTTCTCCGGGATATTCCGGAGGACACTAAGGGTTCCACTGATTAGTGACCTCCTGTGGCTCCCACTAAAAAACCGGTACCTGAAATGGATCAAGGGTCGGTGCCTGCTTAGGTGCTGGGGTTGCGTCAAACCCCAATATCGGAGATGTCATTGGGCATAACAATGTACCTGCCTGAATGAATATCAAATAGAGAAGAAGTAGACAGAGTAATAATCTCACAAGTACCCTGACTAAAATACTAAATTGTAAAGCAGCCTCCTATCATAATTCTTCTTAATAACATCATGGGCTACCATACAGTCATAATCTAAAAACTTCGCGGGTATCAGCCTCTCATCTTTCTCGTGAAACCAATTGGGTATCTCAAAATGTTTAGCTAAACGAGATGCATATATACCTCCGAATATGGTCCCCTTCGAACGGTTGGTGTTCAACCGTTGGGCCACCATAGAGCTCATACTAAAGGTTCTATCAGCAAATAAAGCATGACGCAAAATAGCGAGGTCAGGGGCACTAAGGCTTCCACTCTCCCAGTGACCAACTAAACATCTTCCCGCAAATAATGAATAATAGCATAGCAGGGGAAAATGTAAACTAGGTGCTCTTGCCTTTGACACGCCTCTCTCTTCCCCTATAGTGACTACGGCAATAAAATCTTCCATGTCTTGAGGACGTGGTTCCCTGATGCTTCCCTCATTGGGTATCTTGCAAACTTTGCAAAAATCATAAATGTTCGTTTTCTTAGGCACATCATATAGGTGAAATTCTACTGTAGGAGGGTCTTCCCTAGGATGAAAGTGAAAATTTTGCACAAAGGTATTCGTGAGCAAGAGGTACTGGTCACACTTATCGTTGAGGAAGTTGGTGATGCCTGCATTCTCGGCCAAATAATAGAAATCTTCATAAATTCCGGCCGCCCTCAAGAATGTGTCACACAGCCATTCACATGGTTGAATTTTTGCGACGCGAGGAAGATTATATTTGGGTTTCTCCTTCATTTAATTTTCACCTTCCTTAGAACACCGGCTTGAAGAACCTCTTAGTAATCTTCTCAACATTTCTAAAAAATTCTGAATTTTTTAGTGAACTAGAATAAAGGTGAACAAAACTCATAGCTACTACTCCTTCAAGTGCCTAGAGACTATATCATGCCTCAAAACTAGGTGGGACCATACAAATTTGACATGCAAGCTCAAAAACACAGTCACCACAACAGCAAAAATCTGCAATATATAAGGCACTAGAACAAAAACTAATAGGACCATTGGAGGAGTCACATACCGATGAGCAATCCCCTAAAATAGTTATGCGAATGGAGCTTTGAGCAAGGAGATCGAAAATGGCAGCAAGATGAGTTAGAACACGGGTTTGAGCAATGGTGGGATTTTTTCTAGAGGTAGATGAAGTGAATGGGTGCTGGAATAAGTGGAGGAGGGCCACGTGGGACCCACAAGCCACCAGGGCGCGCCCTGCAGGCTTGTGGTCCACTGGTGCAGCCCCTTGATGCATACTCAGTGCCAAAAATTCTTAAATATTCCAGAAAAAATCATACTCCATTTCCAGGACATTTGAAAAACTTTTTTTTTCAGGTCACTTTTTTTATTGCACGGGAAACCCAGAAAACAGAAAAATATTAGCATTTTTACTTAATTTTATCTAGGTAGCAGAAAGTAAACGTTAGGTACAGGAAGTTGTACTTTCTAAATTCGTCCATCTCATGCTCATCAAAAGGAATCCATCAATAAGGTTGATCAAGTCTTATTAACAAACTTCTTTCGAATAACATGAAACCGAAGAATTTTCGAATAACACTAAGTTACCTCAATGGGGATATGCATTTGCTCAACAATAAGTATCTCATATTTCTTCTTGACAGTAGGAAGAGGGAACTCAAAGTCTCGAATAATAATCGTTGGAATTTTTTCAATAGAGTTGATACTATGAACTTGAAGTTTTTCTTCGGAAAGTGTACCGTATGCTCATTACCATTCATATGAAAAGTGACATTGCCCTTGTTGCAATCAATAAAATCCCCTGCGGTATTCAAAAAGGGTCTACCAAGGATGATTGACATACTGTCGTCCTAGGGAATATCAAGAATAACAAAGTCCGTCAAGATAGTACCATTTGCAACTACGACAGGTACATCCTCACAAATACCGATAGGTAGAGAAGTTGATTTGTCATCCATTTGCAAAGAGATTTCAGTAGGTTTCAACTTATTCAAATCAAGTCTACGGTATAAATAGAAAGGCATAACACTAACACGAGCTCCAAGATCACATAAAGTAGTTTTAACATAATTTCCTTTAATAGAGCATGGTATAGTAGGTACTCCGGGATCTCCTAATTTCTTAGGGATTCCACCTTTAAAGTATAATTGGCAAGCATGGTGGAAATCTGAGCTTCCGATATCTTTCTTTATTTGTTCCAATATCTTTCATATACTTAGCATAAGGAGACATTTTCAAAATATCAGTCAAGCACATACGTAAAAAGACCGGTCTAAGCATTTCAGCAAAGCGCTCAAAATCCTCATCATCCTTTTTCTTGGATGGTTTAGGAGGAAAGGGTGTGGGTTTATGAACCCATGATTCTCTTTCTCTACCATGTTTCATAGCAATGAAGTCTCTTTTATCGTATCTTTTATTCTTAGGTTGTGGGTTATCAAGATCATCAGCAGGTTCAATCACCACATCATTATCATTACTAGGTTGAGCATCAGCATGAACATCATTATTAATGTTATCACTAGGCTCATGTTCATCACCAGATTGTGTCTCATCATCAGAAATAGAAATATCATTTGGATTCTTAGATGTATCTATAACAGGTTCACCAGCAGCATGCGAAGTACTACCCTCATTCTTCTTCCTACTCTTATCGGAACGAATAGGTACATCAGTATTAACTCTCTGAGAATCTTTCTCAATTCTTTTAGGATGGCCCTCAGGATACAAAGGTTCCTGAGTCATTCTACCACCTCTAGTCACAACTTTAACAGAATGATCATTGTCTTTACTATTCATCTCATTAAGCAAATCATTTTGAGCCTTTAGTACTTGTTCAACTTGAGTGGTTACCATGGAAGCATGTTTACTAATAAGCTTAAGATCATTGACAGTTCTATTCAAATAATCACTCAAGCGTTCCAGAATATGAGCGTTATGTTTCAATTGTCTACTAACATAAGCATTGAAATTTTCTTGCTTCACAATAAAATTATCAAATTCATCCAAGCATTGGCTAGCAGACTTATCATAAGGAATATCTCCATCATAAAATCTACCGAGAGAATTTACCTCTACTACCTGTGTCGAGTTATCAAGACCATGTATTTCTTCAATAGGTGGTAGATTCTTAATATCTTTAGCTTTAATACCCTTTTCTTTCATAGATTTCTGTGCCTCTTGCATATCTTCAAGACTGAGGAATAGAATACCTCTTTTCTTCGGAGTTGGCTTTGGAGGTGGTTCGGGAATGGTCCAATCATTATCATTGCTCAATATACTATTCAATAGTAATTCAGCTTGCTCAATAGTTCATTCCCTGAAAACATAACCAACACAACTATCTAGGTGGTCCCTAGAAGCATCAATTACTCCATTATAAAAGATAGCAAGTATTTGATTTTTCTTGAGAGGATGATCATACAAAGCATTAAGTAATTGGAGAAGCCTCCCCCAAGCTTGTGGGAGACTCTCTTCTTCAATTTGCACAAAGTTAAATATTTCCTGCAAGGCAACTTCTTTCTTATGGGCAGAAACATATTTTTCAGTGAAGTAATAAATCATCTCCTGGGGACTACGCACACAACCAGGAGCAAGAGAATTAAACCATATCTTAGCATCACCCTTTAACGAGAAAGGAAACACCTTAAGAATATAGTAATAGCGATTTTTTCCTCATGAGTAAATAGGTTGGCTATAGCATTCAATTTGGTAAGATGTGTCACAACAGTTTCAGATTCATAACCATGGAAAGGATCAGATTCAACCAAACTAATCAACTCAGGATCGACAGAGAATTCATAATCCTTATCAGTAACAAAGATATGTGAAGTAGCAAACTTAGGATCATATTGCATTCTAGCATTCAAAGATTTTTTCCTTCCACTTGTGAAGCAATTTCTTAAGATCATCTCTATCCTTACAAGCAAGAAGGTCCCTAGCTACCTCTCCTTCCATAACATAACCCTCAGGTATATCAGGCAATTCATATCTAGGAGAGCTAGGTCTAGCAGGTGTATGATAGTGTCTAGTTTCAATAATTTCATCAGATTCAGAAATATTATCAGTTTCAGCATTGTCTCTAGCAATTTGTTCATCAAGAAATTCACCCAGTGGCGCAGTATCATCAAGCAAAGTATCATCATAAGCACCATGCATAGCAGAAGTAGCATCATAAATTACTTGCGACATAGCAGAAGTAGCATCATAAATTACTTGCGACATATCAGAATTACTAGTGGGTGGTATCACAAATTTACTCATAACAGAAGGTGAATCAAGTGCAGAGCTAGATGGCAGTTCCTTCACTGTCCTTGTAGTTGAGGGGTAGATCTTGGTTTTTGGATCTTTAAGATTCCTCATAGTGATCAACAAATATATATATCCCAAGTGACTTAGAGAATAGAGCTATGCTCCCCGGCAACGGCGCCAGAAAAAGGTCTTGATAACCCACAAGTATAGGGGATTCCAACAGTTTTCGAGGGTAGAGTATTCAACCTAAATTTATTGATTCGACCCAAGGGGAGCCAAAGAATATTCTCGAGTATTAGCAGCTGAGTTGTCAATTCCACACCTGAAAGACTTAATATCTGCAGCAAAGTATTCAGTAGCAAAGTAATATGGAAGCAACGGTAACGGTGGAAAAGTGATAGTAGCAGTTTAGTGATTGTAACAGTAGCAACGGAAAAGTAACTTAGCAAAGATCAGTATGTGGAAAGCTCGTAGGCAATGGATCAGTGATGGATAATTATGTCGGATGGCATTCATCATGCAACAGTTATAACATAGGGTGACACAGAACTAGCTCCAATTCATCAATGTAATGTAGGCATGTATTCCATATATAGTCATACGTGCTTATGGAAAAGAACTTGCATGCCATCTTTTGTCCTACCCTCCCATGGCAGCGGGGTCCTATTGGAAACTAAGGGATATTAAGGCCTCCTTTTAATAGAGAACCAGACCAAAGCATTAACACTTAGTGAATACATGAACTCCTCAAACTACGGTAATCACCGGAAAGACTCCCAGTTATTGTCACCTTGGGGGATGCAGATCATAACTCGTAATAGGTGTCTACAAATTGCAAGATAGGATCAAGAACACACATATATTCATGAAAACATAATAGGTTCAAATCTGAAATCATGGCACTCGGGCCCTAGTGACAAGCATTAAGCACAGCAAAGTCATAGCAACATCAATCTCAGAGCATAGTGGATACTAAGGATCAAACCCTAACAAAACTAACTCGATTACATAATAAATCTTGTCCAACCCATCACCGTCCAGCAAGCCTACGATGAGATTACTCACGAACGGTGGAGAGCATCATGGAATTCGTGATGAAGGATGGTTGGTCATGACAAAGGCGTCGATTTCCCCTTTCCGGAGCCCAAAACGGACTCCGGATCTGGTCTCCCTAGGAAGAACAGGAGGTGGCGGTGGCTCCGTATCATGAAACGCGATGAACTCTTCTTCTTTATTTTCTTCTTCACGAATAGGAATATATAGGAGTGGAAACGAGGTCGGAGGAGCAGCAGGGGCCCCACAAGCCTGCCCGGCGCGCCCACCAGGTTTGTGGCCAGGTGGTTGGCCCCCTGTAGTTGATTCTTTCGCCAATATTTTTCGTTAATTCTAGAAATAATCTCCATAAATTTTCAGGTCAATCCAAGAACTTTTATTTCTGCACAAAAATAACACCAAGGCAATTCTGCTGAAAACAACGCTAGTACGGGTTAGTTCCATTCAAATCATGCAAATTAGAGTCCAAAACAAAGGCAAAAGAGTTTGGAAAAGTGGATACGTTGGAGACATATCAATGATGATGCATTTATTAATGATAGTGATGATGATGATGGTGCAGTTATTGATCCCGGAGCATATATAGACGATGAAGATTATTAGTTCATGTCAGGTATATATGATGATGATACACTCAAATTATATATATACATATTACTATTCATGTCAGTATTCAATTTTTTTATGTTGTACTAATTTCGTTTACTCTTTGTCATGGCAGGTGTTGAAATATGGTGGGCGCGGGTCGAGAGCGATCTGAGGATCCTTTGTCAGCGCGTGGTGGGAGGGGTACTTCCATTCCACCCCAAACTCTCCGGAGAGCGTTGTACGACAGTATTCGGTCACCTGAGGGCACTTCTTCGTCGGTGAAGTTGCCCACAAGGAGAGGAGGTGGGGGGAAGAAGACAACTCCTAAAGCTACACGTGGTGGCCACGGGAGAGGTACGAAGGCTGCTAAGCCTTCCTCGCCACCACCCCCAGCTGATTCACCAGAGCACAAGACTGCTATGATGGACTCGTCTGAGGTGGAGGCTACAAGGACTCCTGTCCACGAGCACGATCCTTCTGTCCCAAACACCTCGTCCCGCGAGACTCCTGTGCTAGACGCCTTGTCCCACGAGATTCCTATGCTAGATGCTTAGTCCTACGACACTCCACAGTCTTCCACCGGATGGGATACCTGGACGGATCTGCATCAGCCGGAGCCGAGTGGCCATGCTGATGGTGGCGGGGATCGGCTTTCTGATAGCGAGGACGAGGTGGTTGAGGGCACCGTCTACCAGCGTGGGTGTACACGGCTCCTGCCTGTGCCGGCGACCCGCGAGCAGAGGTGGCTGATTAAGCCTGAGTTGCCGAAGTAAGTGCATTTACTCTTTTCAAACCTTTTGCCTTCATGTTTCTTCACATATCTAATGCGTTGGCTTTGTCATACTACAGGGGTTGGATTCACGCCAAGGATGTCCGCAGGCCCAACTCCGTCCTTGGTGTGATTTTACGGATAACTTCCCGAGGTTTGTCACGTTGCCCGGCGAGGGTCAGCAAGAAGAGGTAGGATTGAAATGGGAGCACTACTTGGCTGCCCTGGCCCCGCCAGAGGAGATGATCGACGGTGTGTTGTGCCACACGAGGTCCGATATGGTCATCAGGAAGTTCTGGGTAATTTCTCCTTTACACAATTAAAACTCAATAATAGCTAGTTATTGTACTAATCAGTGTTGTCTCTTTTGATTGCAGACCTTTTACAGGTGTGAGGAGGGATACGAGGAGGCCGCGGCAAA
Organism: Hordeum marinum; assembly: GCA_022496015.1. NCBI lineage: Eukaryota > Viridiplantae > Streptophyta > Magnoliopsida > Poales > Poaceae > Hordeum > Hordeum marinum. The sequence continues at coordinate 509,668,077 of CM039674.1, read as the reverse complement.
GCTTATCGATTACGAGTGCAGGTGCCTACTACATAACTTATGACACGAGGCTCGGGTACATGCTGTTCGAGACTACTACGCCTCGCAACATATTAAGAAGGCCAAGTCATCATCCCATCGAAAGTTTCTAGACAAGGAGCAGTATATGAAGGTAATTACCTATTCTTAAGGCCTTGTACTTAGTTTCCTTTGCTTTGATTCGTAGGCATAGCTCTCAAATTTCTCTTTACTAACTTAGGTGCCCCCGAGATGGTGTGTGGATAAGATGGGTTGTTGGGATATGTTGGTGAATGAATGGTGCCCTGACCAATGGCGAGTCATCCATGACAATGCCAATGCACGGCGTGCCAAAATGGAAGGTGTGCCACACCATCAAGGCAGCGCCAACATTTATCAGTTTGGGCGGAACTGGGTATGTGGTTTACTTCATGATTCCTGCAATTTATTCTTGTAGTGCTAGGTTTACCCATTATTAATACTTTGTTCCTCTCTTGTAGGCTCATCACAATAAGATGGAGGTGCCACAGGTGTACGACCTCTATGCCATGGCCCATACTGCCTCATACAAGAAGGTCAAGGCATTCTTTGAGTCTGACCTCGATAATCCAGAGAACTTCGCCAATATCTCCTCCCACCACAAGCTCATGAGGTACAAGATGTGGGGAAGGAGGTGAATGAGGAGGACTTCAACTTGAGCCAGCATCCACTTGATCCAGACCTGGTGATGTTAGTTGGCCACGAGAGGCCCCATGGTTCGATAGCCATTGGAGATAGACATATACGGTCTTCGAGCACTTTCCGGCAGATCAAGGCACGCCAAACGAGCTCCTGTCCTGAGATGCCGCCTTGTCCACGTCCAGTCCAGCTCGCCATCAAGGTTAGTCATATGGACTCAGATAGCTTTCCTCCATTACATTGTATGTGCGAACGAAGATGATTACATTGCTAACGAGGAGGTGTGTTGTAGGCTGCTCTGCAGAAAGAGAGAGATAACCCAGGTGCTTCTGGCGGAACAGGCCCGGAAGGCGGAGGAGGAGAAGAGGGATCTGGAGGAGAGGACAACTAAGTTGTTGGAGGAGGAGAGGGCACGGAACGATGCGTCTCACCAGGCTATGGATGATCTCATCGTGGTAAGTTTCTTCTTCATATTAGCCAAATCATGCACTACAAGTTCTATTCATTAATAACCAATATGATTGACTTGGCAAAATAAAATGTGCAAACTTTGTGCGAGAAGACCAGCCAGACCCCTCCGCCGATGCCAGTCATTAGCACGGCTGGAACAGTGAGTTTCATTTTCAATGTTCATTAGTTACTAGTGTTAACATTTCAGCGTCATCATGCTAACGCAAATGATCTTTGGTACAACATAACTCCCGAGCCATATTGCATGACCCGAGCAACCCCAGTGCTTCACCTCCGTGATGACGAGGAGGGTAAGCCCTAATACGCCACTTACTTTGCTCATTTTCTCAAACAAAGACAAACATAGCACTTAGACAAACTTAGAACTTAGACAAATGTCATATTTTACGTAAGTTAGATTTGTTTCCTCTAAAATGACATAGTAAGCTTACTTAGCTCCGAAATGACATATTGTACCTAAGATCTAAAATGACCTATACTTAGCATTGTTTACTCCACACTGACACATTAAGCTTAGTTAACTCAACAATGACATAATAGACTTGGTAACCTCATATATGCCATGGACATAGCTTATTTTCTTGCAAAATGACACAATAAGGTTAGTTAAGTAAAAAAATGTGATAATTACCTAGGTTAGCTCAAAAATGACACAAATAAGCAATAAGAAGAAGAAAAACAAGAGGATAATGAGAAAGAGAAGGAAAAGGCTTCTTCTTCTTCTTCTTCTAGATCTTCTTCTTCTTCTTCTTCTTGGTAACCTCATCAGTGCCATAGACTTACCTTATTTTCTTGCAAAATGACACAATAAGCTTAGTTAGGTAAAAAATGTGATAATTACCTAGGTTAGCTCTAAAATGACACAAATAAGCAATAATAAGAAGAAAAACAAGAGGAGAAAGAGAAAGAGAAGAAAAAACTTCTTCTTCTTGTTCTTTTTCTAGATCTTCTTCTTCTTCTTGGTAACCTCATAAGTGCCATAGACATACCTTATTTTCTTGCAAAATGACACAATAAGCTTAGTTTGGTAAAAATGTGATAATTACCTAGGTTAGCTCTAAAATGACACAGTTCACTAAACCCTAGGGCCAAGCACCCAGTTCACTACTCAGGCCAGATCAGCCATAGTGCCAGCTGCAACAGCTCCAACAGGTCCATCAGCTCCATCAGTGACCACTCCAGCTCCATCTACGACATCTGATAAGATCTTCGTCGATGCTGTTCTCTCGACTCCCTCATCAACAACCGAAGGAGATCAGCCCAAGAACTCTTAGATATATGCCGTTGAACTTTTTGGTAACTTGTTGCCAAAGGGGAGAAGTGTATATAGATCTATAGGCTTCGAGCGAGAGAGAGATTTGTCTTCTTACTTGCTTTTCAAAAACATTTGGTTCTTTTGGTTTGATGTGAGATACTTTTGTGTTTGTGTTATGCTACTATGTTATGGGTGATGCTACTATTTCCTATCATCTTAATGCTCATGAGATGATCATTCACCCTTACTTATGTGTGTTGTGCCATGTTACTCGCTCTAATTATTCTCGCACACCACCAAGTTGTATGTGACATGGAAGAAGTGCCCCATATACCTAATCGATTGTGCATTTGCATTCAAACGCAAATTCAAAATAATGCACAAATTTAGGGGGAGCTCTTGCTTATCACATACTTCTCAAAGCAACGATTATATTCATTGATTTTATCATATGTCGAAGCATTGATCTATATGTTGTCATCAATTACCAAAAAGGGGGAGATTGAAAGAACATTTGCTCCCTTGGTGGTTTTGGTAATTAATAACAACATATAAGTCATTGAACTAATGTTTTCACCAAGTATATTTCAGGAAATGTTCAATGATATGATTGGCAAAAGGAGATTGTGGAGAAACCCCAAGATGCAAGAAAATAGGTTGGCCAAGCTTCAAGCAAAAGGACTCTACATTTTATATTTGTGAGAAATCACTTTGAGTCCATAGGAAAGCCAATACTATTAAAAGGGGGTAAGGTCTTGTTGGTGAACAATATGCTCAAAAGTGCACAAGTGATAGTCGCCAAAAACATCCACAAACTCTCCCACCCAAGTCTATTCTATGCCCAACACTCAAAATCGGTGCAACCAACTTTCCCACTTCGGTGCCACCGATTTCAGAACCTAGACAAACTCAGCCAAACCCTAGCCACTTCGGTGCAACCGATTCCATACCGGTGCCACCTAGTTTAGGTTGCCAACTTTCTGTTATGCAAATTCACATTTTCAGTCCCACCGAGAATGTTGGATCGACATCACCGAGATTGGACATCTGACCGTTGGTCACCTTATCGGTGCAACCGAGTTTCCTATATCGGTCTCACCGAGATTAAATAGTTGCCACCTTTTGGTCACTTCGGTACCACCGAGATTCACACATCGGTGTCACCGAGTTGGTTATTTTGTGTGTAACGGTTGGATTTTTGGGGATGCCTATATATACCCCTTCACCACCACCTACTCGAAAGAGAAGCACTCAGAACTATTCCATACCTATCCTATCAGATTTTCTGAGAGAGAACCACCTACCCTTGTGTTGAGGTCAGGATCTTCCACTCCAATCATATGGATCTTGATCTCTAGCCTCCCCAAGTAGCTTTCCACCAATCCCATCTCTTCCACCATGCCAAATCTATGAGAGAGTGATTGGGTGCTGAGGAGTCTATCATCTTGAAGCACAAGAGCAAGGAGTTCATCGTCATTACCGAGCCTATTACCTTTTGGAGGGTGGTGCCTCCTAGATTGGTTAGGTGTCGCTTGGGAGCCTCCTACTTCGTGTTGTGGAGTGAACCAAGAAGTTTGTAAGGGCAAGGAGATCGCCTACTTCGTGAAGATCTACCCATAGTGAGGCTAGTCCTTCTTGGACGGAAGCCGTTATGGAATAGTCAAGGTTGCTACTTCGTGGACCCTTTTGGGTGGAGCCCTTTATGGACTCTCGCGACTGTTACCCTCCGTGGGTTGAAGGCTCCATAAACATGGATGTACGATAGCGCCACCTGTCGAAACCACGGGAAAAATCATCGTGTCTACAATTGTGTTTGATCTTCCTACCCTATCCCTTCTATACATGCTTGTTGTTACTTTCTGCTGCTATATACTCTTAGACTTGCATGTGTAGGAGTACTTGACTTGCCATGAAATGCTAAAAACTATCAACCCTAAAATTTGATTTAGGCAAAACCTTTAATTGGTCAAGTAGTCTAATCACCCCCCCTCTAGACCTACTTTCGATCCTATAAGTGGTATCAGAGCCTTGGTCTCCATTGCTTAGGTCTCACAACCTAGGAGAAGTATGGCGTCTAGTGAGGGAAGTTATTACCGTAGAGGTCCGTACTTTGATGGCACTAATTTTGCTAGTTGGAAGCATAAAATGAAAATGCATATTCTTGGTCATAACCCCGCCGTTTGGGCTGTTCTTCGTGTTGGCTTGCAAGGTGAGTTCTTTGTGGATGGACGGTAACCAGATCGTGAAGCGACCGCGGATGAATTGAAGATTTTGCAATACAATTCTCAAGCATGTGACATTCTCTTCAACTGCTTCTGCCCCGAAGAATTCAACAAAATCAGCTGTCTTGAGAATGTAAAAGAGATTTGGGATACTTCGGTTGATATGCACGAATGAACCGAGTCCGTGAGAGAATCCAAGTTAGATGTTCTTCAAGGTCAGCTTGACAAGTTCAAGATGAAGGATGGTGAAGGAGTCACAGAGATGTACTCTAGGCTAGCTCTCATCTCCAATGATATTGCCGTCTTAGGAAGCGAAGAAATGACCGACAAATTCATCATCAAGAAGATACTTAGAGCTTTGGATAAGAGATACGACACCGTGTGCACATTGATCCAAATGATGCCAAACTACAAAGATCTCAAGCCTACAGAAGTCATTGGAAGGATTGTTGCTCATGAGATGACACTCAAAGATAAAGAAGAGCTTCATCACAAGTCTAGCGGTGCTTACAAAGCCACAAGTGATGCTCCCGCAACTTCAAGTAACAACCTTGTCACCAATGAACAAATAAGCCTCATGGTCAAGAAATTCAACAAGTTCTACAAGAATAGAAGCCAAGAAAGAAACTCCAACTCAAGATATGAAGAGAAGCGTTTTTCAAGTCATGACCGCAATTGCTACAATTGTGGGAAGCCCAGACACTACTCAAATGAGTGCACGGCTCCTTGCAAAAGAAGAGAAGAGTCACCTCGAAGACGAAGCTCAAGGAATGAATCACCACAAAGAGAGAGAAGGAGTAGAGATGATCGTTATGAACGAAGACACTCAAGGAGAAGTAGAGACTCGGAGAAGAAGGACAAGTACACCAAGAGCTACACAAGAAGAAAACATCAAGCTCACGTTGTTGAATGGGTTTCCGGCTCCGACTCCGACAACAACTTTGAGAGAAGCTATCACCCCGACTCTGACTATAGTCAAGATGATGGTGTTGCCGGAATTGCTCCAGTGACTACCAACTCCTACGATCTATTTGATTCACCAAATGAAGGGAGTGGAAGTTGCTTCATGGCTAAAGGCCCCAAGGTATCACACCCCGAGTATCTTGATTTTGATAGTGATGAAGATGATCTACTTTGTGATGATGACTTGCTTTGTGATAAAACTAGTGATATTGATCAAAATGAACTTGATAATTGCCATACTAGTCAAGAAAAGTCAATTGATGATGATAAGATGAAAATAGAACAACTAACTAAAGAACTAAACACTCTTAAGTTAGCTCATGAATCTACTCTCAAAGATCATAGAGAGTTTGTGAGAACTCATGAGAAGCTACGCTTCGAGAAGCTCAACTTGGAGCAAGAGCATGAGTTTCTCAAAGCTATCAATGACGATCTTCGAACGAAGACCTCATCTTATCTAGCCAAACGACTACTCTTGTCTACTTTCATGCCTCAAGTTAAAACTAAGCAATCTAGTAACAAAGGCAAGAAAGATTCTTCATCTAGTAGCAACAATAAAAGTGATAAATCCAATGATGTTGCTTCTAGTAGTTCTATTGATTCCACTAATGATGTTTCTCTTAGCCAAGTTACACTTGAGCAAGAAAATGCTTTATTAAGAGGAATTATATAAAAAGGTATCTACAAGAGTCTTGCCGGATGTAAGAAATTTGAGGAAATTGTACGCAAGCACGGAGGATACCAGAAGAATCGTGGTGTTGGCTACTACAACGCTAATGGAGTTGAGTGGGAAGAAGGTCAATATCCCAAGTCCAAGTTTGTTCCTCAAAAGGAGAAGTATGAAAATACTCTTCCCAAGGGGACAAACACACAAGATGACCTTCCACCACAAGACCACAAGCTCAAGGGCAAGAACAAGCTTCAACAGGACATTGACTCATATGAAGATGAATCCCTAGCTTTGGTGGAGTGGGTTCCCAAGGCTACTTCAAGCTCAACTACTACAAAGGCTACTTCAACACCAAGGATCCCCATCAACTTGATGTGGGTTCCCAAGAATAAGAACTAGTAAGTTCTTGAGGGGTGACTCCGCCAATGAAATTCACTCACATTCATTATTGGCAAGGACTTTTTTGCACTCAACATCAACTCAATGCAATAGTTCAAGGAGTCACACATTCCCTCAAAGGTAAGCAATGGACAAGGTAATCAACAAATCAATGGACATCATAACTCATGCTTTGCACTCCATGTCCATAGATACCCTTGTATTTGTCTCTTGTATGTTGGGACTAACCCATGTAGGTGAGAGGAGTAAGGAAACAACAAGGATGCTCCCAAGTCTTGGTGATCCTCATCAACATTGAGCATCCACAACTACCTCACCAACATGAAGTCTTCATCGACAAAAACCCAAGGTTAGTTTATCCCTCTTATGGGGGGATGCCACATTAAGGGGGAGATTTACTCTAATTCTTGAGTCGAAGCATCTCTTAGCATGTGACAACACTAAATTCTTTATGAAAAAGTGGTAACCCCACTTGTGCTTAAACGATGAGTATGAACTATGATCAAGTACTCTTACTTGGCTCCTAAGTCAAATACTCATATATAGATGACTTTTTCATCGCCCAAGTGCTTGTTAGATGCTAGTGTATTTGTGCAGGTTTGTCGTGATTTCTTTTGACATCTTATTGTGTGAGCATGTTGGTCTGCATTTATTTTGTCATTCGAGGATATCCAATTGTTGCTATTTGGCTTTTGATTTATCTTTTGCCAATTGGACGGACAAGAATGCCTAGGACCACTCTTTAGCTATCTATGCTTTCTCATCTCATATTCCATTCATGCGCATCACAAAATTTGAACAAGTGCTTTTCGATCCCTCTGTGTGTGGAGCACTCGGTGTTCCGTATCGACAAGGACTAACCATTAAAACCTCCCAAGTGCAACTCGGTGGAACCAACACCACAATCTTGGTCTCACCGATTGCCTAGGGTTGATCTGGTTTTTCAATCTCGGTACCACCGATTCCATTTTCTCGGTTACACCGAGTGTCCCTGCCAACTGACAGTTGAGGCACTTGGTGACACCGAAAACTTAGAATTGGTGTCACCGACAGTGGTGGGTATATAACTCTGGACCCCGATGTTTTGAAATTTCATCTTCATACGTCGCGCTCCAAAGCCCTAAGCTGCCGCCCCAAAGACCCCTGCTTATCGCCCTTGACTTCCCGAGCTCCTCTACCGCTCGGAATCACCGCCGTCAACATAATCTTCACCAACGTCGCCACCGTAGAGGATCCGCGCCAAGCTAGGGTACGTATTCAATCTCTAGTGCACTCCCATTCTGATTCTTGCGCATTGGACCTTGTTTTCTCTATAAGACACCTATTGCTCATACATCTATCCACTAGAAATTGCAAAGTCTCGAGGTAGATGGATTTTCTAGGGTTTTGCTATCCGCCCGATACATCTCGGTGGAACCAAAACAAAAATATCGGTCTCACCGATATACTTTTCTGTGTTGCTGAGAACTGACTCGGTGGAACCGAGTGGCTCTTTTCGGTCCTACCGAAAAGGCTGCCAACTTCCTGTTAAGAAGTTGGTATGTCTTGGCCCCACCGAAAATTTCATTTCGGCTGTACCTATATGTATGTGACAGATTGCTAAACTTTTGAAAAACTCATTGCTCAAATTTAAAAAATAGCCTCATTTTGTGCTGACTCATCTCCTTCTGCTCATCTACACTCTATATTCACAAGGTCAGCATGTTAGGTTCAGAAGACAGTCAGAACAGGTCATAGCAGAGTGCAGACATGAGTTCAGGCACAAGCCCAGAGCCCAGTTCATTCTTAGATCCAGGCACCCCCAGCTCACATGGGTTGCCCAAGGCTGCCACCAGAACCAGAATGAGGTTGAACTTAGAAGAAGAAGATTCAGACTTTTTCCCTGAGGAGATTCTTGCTAAGAAGCAAGAGAAGGCTACCAAGAAAGCTGCAACTGAAGCTACTTCCTCTAGAAGTGTTGTAAGCAAAATATATGCACTAGCTTCTACCTTCAAGGTTCATGAGACTGCCAAAGCAGCTATATCTGTTGAGATCCCCAAGAGGGCTATGCCCAAGAAGGCAGGAGAGAAAAAGGCCAGGAAGAGGATCATTCATGTGACTGGCAGGCCTACCTCCATGTTTGAGGATCCAGAAGCTGCTGCTGAAGAAGAAGAGGAGGTTGAGCTAGCTACAAAGGCTCCTCCCAAGAAGAAGGCAAAGAAGTTGATGTCTGATGCTATGCCCAAAACCAGCACATCCAAGAAGGCTGCTGAGAAGCCCAAGAGGACAACCAGGCAGATTCCAGCCTCTGCGAAGAACAAAGGGACTGCCTCCAGAGCTGAAGCTGATGATGATCTGACAACATTAATGAAGCTCAGACCACACCTCCCAGTTCATAATGCCAGCTACCCACTAGCCGAGGACATGAAGAAGAGGAAGGACTCAAGACTGAGGGCATGGAGAGCTATTGATCCTTATGCCCAGAGAAAGAAAACAGCTATGGACTATAGGTTCTATACCAAGGAGCAATAGGACTTCTATGAGATTGTGCTCTTTGACAAGAGTCCAGCTGTCAGCAATATGCGATACGTTGATTGGAAGTACATCAAGGAGAATGAGGACTACTTTCCAAGTGTCCAGGACAACTTCCATTGCATTGGTCTTGATGAATTCGTTGGCAGAGAATTCATAGCATGGAATGACGAGATGATCATCCAGTTTTACTCCACTGCACACTTCTACGGAGAGGGTAGAATTGTGTGGATGACTGAAGGTGCCCGATATGAATCAACTATTGAGGAATGGGCTAATATCTTAGGAGTTCCTGAAGCACAGGATGGTGACCTGGATGTCTACTCAGAATCCAAGGCTAGTCACAATGCTATGGCCAATATGTACAATGAGATCCCTGCTGACAAAGTGAAGTCTCATCAGCTAGGGTTCATTTACTTTCTTCAGGCTGGCCTACGCACGATCAACACCATTCTGAGGCATACCCTGATGCCCAAGTCCGGAGATGACAAGATGATCCGAGGCCACTCCATCAACTTGTTGATCCATCTTGATAGTCACACCGAGGAGGATGATGATGATGAGGAGGAGGAGGAATCACCTCTAGGGCCAAGCACCCAGTTCACTACTCAGGCCAGATCAGCCATAGTGCCAGCTGCAACAGCTCCAACAGGTCCATCAGCTCCATCAGTGACCACTCCAGCTCCATCTACGACATCTGATAAGATCTTCGTCGATGCTGTTCTCTCGACTCCCTCATCAACAACCGAAGGAGATCAGCCCAAGAACTCTTAGATATATGCCGTTGAACTTTTTGGTAACTTGTTGCCAAAGGGGAGAAGTGTATATAGATCTATAGGCTTCGAGCGAGAGAGAGATTTGTCTTCTTACTTGCTTTTCAAAAACATTTGGTTCTTTTGGTTTGATGTGAGATACTTTTGTGTTTGTGTTATGCTACTATGTTATGGGTGATGCTACTATTTCCTATCATCTTAATGCTCATGAGATGATCATTCACCCTTACTTATGTGTGTTGTGCCATGTTACTCACTCTAATTATTCTCGCACACCACCAAGTTGTATGTGACATGGAATAAGTGCCCCATATACCTAATCGATTGTGCATTTGCATTCAAATGCAAATTCAAAATAATGCACAAATTTAGGGGGAGCTCTTGCTTATCACATACTTCTCAAAGCAACGATTATATTCATTGATTTTATCATATGTCGAAGCATTGATCTATATGTTGTCATCAATTACCAAAAAGGGGGAGATTGAAAGCACATTTGCTCCCTTGGTGGTTTTGGTAATTAATAACAACATATAAGTCATTGAACTAATGTTTTCACCAAGTATATTTCAGGAAATGTTCAATGATATGATTGGCAAAAGGAGATTGTGGAGAAACCCCAATATGCAAGAAAATAGGTTGGCCAAGCTTCAAGCAAAAGGACTCTACATTTTATATTTGTGAGAAATCACTTTGAGTCCATAGGAAAGCCAATACTATTAAAAGGGGGTAAGGTCTTGTTGGTGAACAATATGCTCAAAAGTGCACAAGTGATAGTCGCCAAAAACATCCACAAACTCTCCCACCCAAGTCTATTCTATGCCCAACACTCAAAATCGGTGCAACCAACTTTCCCACTTTGGTGCCACCGATTCCAGAACCTAGACAAACTCAGCCAAACCCTAGCCACTTCGGTGCAACCGATTCCATACCGGTGCCACCGAGTTTAGGTTGCCAACTTTCTGTTATGCAAATTCACATTTTCAGTCCCACCAAGAATGTTGGATCGGCATCACCGAGATTGGACATATGACCGTTGGTCACCTTATCGGTGCAACCGAGTTTCCTATATCGGTCTCACCAAGATTAAATAGTTGCCACCTTTTGGTCACTTCGGTACCACCGAGATTCACACATCGGTGTCACCGAGTTGGTTATTTTGTGTGTAACGGTTGGATTTTTGGGGATGCCTATATATACCCCTTCACCACCACCTACTCGAAAGAGAAGCACTCAGAACTATTCCATACCTATCCTATCAGATTTTCTGAGAGAGAACCACCTAGCCTTGTGTTGAGGTCAGGATCTTCCACTCCAATCATATGGATCTTGATCTCTAGCCTCCCCAAGTAGCTTTCCACCAATCCCATCTCTTCCACCATGCCAAATCTATGAGAGAGTGATTGGGTGCTGAGGAGTCTATCATCTTGAAGCACAAGAGCAAGGAGTTCATCGTCATTACCGAGCCTATTACCTTTTGGAGGGTGGTGCCTCCTAGATTGGTTAGGTGTCGCTTGGGAGCCTCCTACTTCATGTTGTGGAGTGAACTAAGAAGTTTGTAATGGCAAGGAGATCGCCTACTTCATGAAGATCTACCCATAGTGAGGCTAGTCCTTCATGGACGGAAGCCGTTATGGAATAGTCAAGGTTGCTACTTCATGGACCCTTTTGGCTGGAGCCCTTCGTGGACTCTTGTGACCGTTACCCTCCGTGGGTTGAAAACTTCATAAACATGGATGTACGATAGCGCCACCTATCGGAACCACGGGAAAAATCATCGTGTCTACAATTGCGTTTGATGTTCCTACCCTATGCCTTCTATACATGATTGTTGTTACTTTGTACTGCTATATACTCTTAGACTTGCATGTGTAGGGAGTACTTGACTTGCCATGAAATGCTAAAAACTGTCAACCCTAAAATTTGGTTTAGGCAAAACCTTTAATTGGACAAGTAGTCTAATCACCCCCCCTCTAGACCTACTTTTGATCCTACAGTTAGCTCTAGAATGGCACAAATAAGCAATAATAAGAAGAAAAACAGGAGGATAAAGAGAAAGACAAGAAAAACGCTTCTTCTTCCTCCTGTTCTTCTTCTTCTTTGTCCAAGGCTAATACTCGAGAAATATTTCCTTAGCCCTCTAGTTACTAAGGATAATTTTTACTGTTGTCCAGTGATCCACTCTTGGATCACTCTTGTACCCGTTGACATACTCATGGCAAGACACACACAGATGCGGTACACAACATGCCATACTATATAGATCCTATGGCTAGGCATAGGGGACGACCTTCGTCCTTTCTCTTTCTTCTGTCTGTTGGAGATATGCCCTAGAGGCAATAATAAATTAGTTATTATCATATTTCCTTGTTCATGATAATCGTTTATTATCCATGCTATAATTGTATTGATCGGAGACTTAGATGCATGTGTGGATACATAGACAAAACCATGTCCCTAGTATGCCTCTAATAGACTAGTTCGTTGATCAAAAGATGGTTAAGGTTTCCTAGCCATGGACATGAGATGTCATTTGATAACGGGGTCACATCATTAGGAGAATGATGTGATGGACAAGACCCAAACTGCAAACGTAGCATATGATCGTGTCAGTTTATTGTTACTGTTTTTCGCATGTCAAGTATGTGTTCCTACGACCATGAGATCATGCAACTCACAGATATCGAAGGAGTGCCTTGTGTGTATCAAACGTCGCAACGTAACTGGGTGACTATAAAGGTGCTCTACAGGTATCTCCGATGGTGTCTGTTGAGTTGGCATGGATCGAGACTGGGATTTGTTACTCCGTGTGACGGAGAGGTATCTCGGGGCCCACTCGGTAATGCAACATCACAATAAGCCTTGCAAGAAATGTGACTAATTGTTAGTTGCGGGATCTTGTATTACGAAACGAGTAAAGAGACTTTCCGGTAACGAGGTTGAACTAGGTATGGAGATACCGACGATCGAATCTCGGGCAAGTAACATACCGAAGAACAAAGGGAACGTTATACGGGCTTAACTGAATCCTTGACATAGAGGTTCGACCGATAAAGATCTTCGTAGAATATGTAGGAACCAATGTGGACGTCCAGGTCCCGCCATTGGTTATTGACCGTAGAGGTGTCTCGGTCATGTCTACATAGTTCTCGAACCTGCAGGGTCTGCACACTTAAGGTTCGGTGACGTTTTGGTAGTGTAGAGTTATGTATGGTGGTGACCGAAGTTTTTTCAGAGTCCCGGATGAGATCCTGGACGTCACGAGGAGCTCCGGAATGGTCCGGAGGTAAAGATTCATATATAGGAAGTCCCAGTTTGGTTTCCGGAAAAGTTTCGGGCTCATCGGTAGTGTACCGGGAGTGCCGGTAGTGTACCGGGAGGCCTCCGGGAGGGGTATTTCGACCCCAAGAGGTCCATGGGCTGTGGGAGAATAATAACCAGCCCTTAGTGGGCTGGGAAAACAACCACAAAGGCCCATGGCGCAGGAGAGAAAGTCCTAAAGCAAAAAGTGGAAAATCAGCCAATAGGAGGCAATCCTACTCCAACTAGGATTGGAGGTGAAGTAGGATTGCTTCCCACCTCCTATTTCGGCCGACCCAAAGGCCTTGGCTGCCTCTCCTCTCCTCTCCTCCTATATATACTAGTGGATTGGGTGGTTTTTTGACAGAATTTCCGGCCACGTGCTACCCGTTACACCGGTGCATAGTTTCTCCTCTAGATCGGTTTTCTGCAGCGCTTAGGCGAAGCCCTGCCGGAATTGCTCCACCACCATCACCGGAGCACCGTCACGCTGCCGGTGAACTCTCTCTCCTCTCCACCTACTCCCGCTGGATCGAGACGGTGGAGATCGTCATCAAGCTGCACGTGTGCTGAACGCGGAGGTGCCGTCCGTTCGGCGCTAGATCGGAAGGACCGTGATCGAGATCGCCGAGACGGTTCGTGATGTGATCACGGAACGGATCGTGATGAGTTCGCGGGACAGATCGTGATCAATATCGTGAGACGGATCATGATGAGTTCGCGGGACGGATCATGATGTGTTCGCGGGACGGTTCGTGATTGGATCGCGGGACGCTTGGCGATTTGGATCGCGAAGAAGTTCGACTACACCAACCGCGTTTCTTAACGCTTCCCGCTTAGCGATCTACAAGGATACGTAGATCCACTCTCCCTCTCGTAGATGCTCATCACCATGGATAGGTTTGCGTGTGCGTAGGAAATTTTTTGTTTCCCATGCGACGTTCCCCAACAGTGGCATCATGAGCTAGGTCTATGTGTAGATGAGATCTCGAGTAGAACACAAAAGGTTTGTGGGCGTTGATGCTTAGATTGCTTCCTCCCTTGGTCGGATTTTGGTTCAGCGGTATTGTGAGATGAAGCGGCCCGGACCAACATTACTCGTACGCTTACGAGAGACCGGTTCCCTCGACTGCAACTTGTTGCATAGATGGCTTGCGGGTGCCAGTTTCTCTCACTTTAGTTGGATCGGATTCGACAAAGGCGGTCCTTGAGAAGGTTGAAAAGCAACTAGTGTATCACCGTTGTGGTTTATGCGTAGGTGAGAATTGTTCTTGCTAGATACCCGTAGCAGCCACGTAAAACATGCAACAGCAATTAGAGGACGTCTATATTGTTTTTGCAGGGTATGTTGTGATGTGATATGGCCAATTACATGATGTGATATATGTGATGTATGAGATGATCATGTGATGTATAGATTATCACGACTTGTATGTCGATGAGTACGGCAACCGGCAGGAGCCATAGGGTTGTCTTTAAATTATTGTATGACCTGCGTGTCAATCATTAAGCGCTATGTAATGCTTTACTTTATCGCTACGGTAGAAATAGAAGTAGAAGCAGGGCTGGCGCCACAACCCCAATGGCAACACATTAATGGAGATCATGGTGTTGTGCCGGTGACGATGGAGATCATGCCGGTGTTTCGAAGATGGAGATCTTAAACACAAGTTCATGGCCATATCATGTCACTTATGAATTGCATGAGATCTTAATCCTTTTATGCACCTTGTTTTGCTTAGTACAGCGGTAGCATTATAAGGTGATCCCTCACTTGAATTTCAAGATGAACTATGTTCTCCCCGAGTGTGCACCGTTGTGAAAGTTCGTCGTGTTGAGACACCACATGATGATCGGGTGTGATAGACTCTACGTTCACATACGACGGGTGCAAGCCAGATTTGCACGCGCAGAACACTCGGGTTATACTTGATGAGCCTAGCATGTACAGACATGGCCTCGGAACACGAGAGACCGAAAGGTCGAACATGAGTCATATAGTAGATATGATCAACATAATGATGTTCACCATTGCAGCCACCTCAACTCACGTGACGATCGGACTTGAGTTGGTGAATTTGGATCATGTATCACTCGAATGATCGGAGGGATGTCAATTTGAGTGGGAGTGTTATTAATTGAACTCATTATCATGAACATAGTCAAAGTGTCTTTGCAAATTATGTTGTAGATTACTAGCTCGCGCTGTAGCTCCCTTAAATTTTTATATGTTCCTAGAGAAATAGAGTTGAAAGATGTTGGTAGCAATATTGCAGACTGGGTCCGTGATCTGAGGATTGTCCTCATTTCTACACAGAAGGCTTATGTCCTTAATGCACCGCTCGGTGCGCCACCCCCTCTAGCATCGTCTATAGATGTTGTGAACATCTGACAGGCACGTTTCGATGACTACTTGATAGTTTAGTGCGTCATGCATTACGGGTTAGAATTGAGGCTCCGAAACGTTTTGAACGTCACGGAACATATGAGATGTTCTAGGAGCAGAGATTGTGATCTCAGGCTCGTGCCTGTGTTGCGAGATATGAGATCTCCAACAAGATTCTTTGCCTGTAAGATGAAGGAGAATAGCTCAATCGTTGAGCATGTACTCAGATTGTCTGGGTACTACAATCGCTTGAATCAAGTGGGAGTTGATCTTCCGGATAAGATAGTGATTGATATAGTTCTCCAAGTCACTGTCACTAAAGCTACTAGAACTTAGTGATGAACTATAATACACCAGGGATAGAAGTATTGATCCTTGAGCTGTTCGCGATGTTTGACACCGCGAAGGTAGAAATCAAGAAGGAGCGTCCAGTGTTGATGGTTAATCAAACCACTAGTTTCGAAAAGGGCAAGAGCAAGGAGGGAAACTTCATGGATAGCAAGTCTGTTGCTGCTCCAGTGAAGCAACCCAAAGTTGAACTCAAACCCGAGACTAAGTGCTTCTATTATGAGGTGAGAGGTCGCTGAAGCGGAACAACCCTAGATACTTGGTAGATAAGAAGGCTGGCAACATCGACAAAAGTATATTTGATATACGAGTTATTGATGTGTACCTTGCTAGTACTCCTAGTAGCACCTGGGTATTGGATACCAGTTCGGTTGCTAAATGTTAGTAACTCGAAATGAAAGCTACGGAATAAACGGAGAACTAGCTAAGGGTGAGGTGACGATGTGTGTTGAAAATGTTTCCAAGGTTGATGTGATCAACATCGCACGCTCTCTCTACCTTCAGGATTAGTGACGAACCTAAATAAATGTTATTTGGTGTTTTGCGTTGAGCATGAACACGATTAGATCATGTTTGTTGCAATACGGTTATTCATTTAAGTCAGAGAATAATAGTTATTCTGTTTACATGAATAATACCTTCAATGGTCATGCACCCAGTGAGAATGGTTTGTTGAAATCTTGATCGTAGTAATACACATGTTCATAACATTGATGTCAAAAGATACAAAGTTAAATAATTATAGTACCACATACTTGTGGCACTGCCGCAAAATGTCATATTGGTATAAAGCGCATGAAGAAACTCCATGGTGATGGGTATTTGGACTCATTCGATTTCGAATCGGTTGAGACATGCGAACCATGCCTCTTGGGCAAGATGACTAAAGGACCCCGTTGGATGGAGCGGGCAAGTGATTCATTGGAAATGATACATGTTGATGTATGCAATCTAGTGAGTCTTGTAGCGTGTAGTGGATATCGTTATTTTCTTACCTTCACTGATGATTTGAGTAGATATAGTGTATATTTACTTAATGAAACACAAGTCTGAATCGTTTGAAAGGTTCAAGCAAATTCAGAGTGAAGTTTAAAGATCATCGTGACAAGAAGATAAAAATGACTGCGATATGATCGTGGAGATGAATATCTGAGTCACGAGTTTGGCATACAACTTAAGACAATGTGAAAGTTGTTTCACAACTAAACGCCACCTGGAACACCATAGTGTGATGGTGTATCCGAACATCATAGTTATGCTCTATTGGACATGGTGCGTGCTATGATGTCTCTTGTCATTTTACTACTATAATTTTGGGGTTATGCATTAGAGACAACTACATTCACTTTAAATAGGGCACCATCTAAATCCGTTGAGATGACACCATGTGAATTATGGTTTGATAGAAACCTAAGCTGTCATTTCTTAATACTTGGGGCTGCGACACTTGTGTGGAAAATGTTTTCACCTAATGAGGTCGAACCCAAGGCGGACAAATGCATCTTCATAGAATACCCTAAGATCAGTTGGGTGAACCTTCTATCTCAGATCCAAGTGCAAAGTGTTTGTTACTAAAACGGATCCTTTCTCGAGGAAAAGTTTCTCTCGAAAGAATTAAGTGGGAGGAAGATAGAACTTGATGAGGTTGTTTAAAATTTGTTCAACCAGAGAGTAGCGCAGCGCAGGATGTTGTTTCTGTGAAGCCTATGTCATTTGAAGAGGAAGTTAATGATGATGATCATGAAGCTTCAGGATCAAGTTACTATCGAACTTCGTAGGTCGACAAGGATGTGTACTGCTCCTAAGCGGTACGACAACCCTGTCTTGGAGGTCATGTTGTTGGACAAACGATGAACCTACGAGCTATGGAGAAGCGATGATGGGCCCGGATTCCGACAAATGGTTGGAGGCCATGAAATCCGAGATAGGATCCATGTATGAAAACCAAGCGTAGACTTTGGTAGACTTTCTCGTTGGACGACAGGTCGTTGAGTACAAATGGATCTTTAGAATGAAGACAGACACTGATGGTGAATGTCACTATTTGTAAAGCTCGACTTGTTGCAAAGATGTTTGTGACAAGTTCAAGGAGTTGACTACGATGAGACTTTCTCACTCGTAGTGGTGCTAAAGTCTGGTGGAATTATGTTAGCAGTTGCTGCATTTTCAGTTATGAAATTTGGCAAATGGATGTCAAAACATCGTTTCCTTAACGGTTTAATTAAGGAAAGGTTGTATGTGATACAACCAAAAGGTTTTGTCAGTCCTAAGGATGCTAAAAGATGAGCAAGCTTCAGTGATCCTTCTATGAACTAAAGCAAGCATCTCGGAGTTGGAATATACACTTTGATGAGGTGATCAAAGTTTTTTTTAGTTTATACAAAGTTTACGAGAAACTTGTATTTGCAATAAGTGAGTGGGAGCACTATAGAATTTCTGATAAGTATATGTGGATGACATATTGTTGATCAGAAATAATGTAGAGTTTCTGGAAAGCATAAAACGGTCATTTGGAAAGTGATTTTCAAAGGAAGACCTGGATGAAGCTACCTAATTGTTGAGCATCAAAACCTATGGAGATAGATCAAGATGCTCGATGAGACTTTCAATGAGTGCATACCTTGACAAGATTTTGAAAGAGTTCAAAATGGATCAGTCAGAGAAAGAGTTCTCGCCTGATTTGTAAGGTGTGAAAGTTGAGTGAGACTCAAAGCTTGACAACGGCGGAAGAAAGAGAAAGGACGAACGTCGTCCCCTGTGCCTTAGCCATAGGCTCTATATTATGCCATGTTGTGTACCGCACCTGTGTGTGCCTTGCCATGAGTCTGTCAAGGGGTACAAGAGTGGTCCAGGAGTGGATCACTGGACAGCGGTCGGAATTATCCTTAGTAACCAGAGGACTAAGGAAATGTTTCTTGATTATGGAGGTGATAAAGAGTTCATCGTAAGGAGTTACGTCGATACAAGCTTTAACACTAATCCGGATGATTCGTAGTAGCAATCTGGATACGTATAGTGGAGCAGCCATTTGGAATAGTACCGAGCGAAGTGTGGTAGAAGTGTTTACAGTTTGACACAGGTATTTGCAAAGTGCACACGGATCTGAATGTTACAGACCCGTTGACTATAAGACCTCTCTCACATGCAAAGCATGATCGAGCCCAGAACTCATTGGGTGTTAGATTCATAACAATGCGAATCACATGGTGATGTGAACTAGATTATTAACTCTAGTGCAAGTGGGAGACTATTGGAAATATGCCCTAGAGGCAATAATAAATTAGTTATTATCATATTTCCTTGTTCATGATAATCGTTTATTATCCATGCTATAATTGTATTGATCGGAGACTTAGATGCATGTGTGGATACATAGACAAAACCATGTCCCTAATATGCCTCTAATAGACTAGCTCGTTGATCAAAAGATGGTTAAGGTTTCCTAGCCACGGACATGAGATGTCATTTGATAACGGGGTCACATCATTAGGAGAATGATGTGATGGACAAGACCCAAACTGCAAACGTAGCATATGATCGTGTCAGTTTATTGCTACTGTTTTCCGCATGTCAAGTATGTGTTCCTATGACCATGAGATCATGCAACTCACAGATATCGGAGGAGTGCCTTGTGTGTATCAAACGTCGCAACGTAACTGGGTGACTATAAAGGTGCTCTACAGGTATCTCCGATGGTGTCTGTTGAGTTGTCATGGATCGAGACTGGGATTTGTTACTCCGTGTGACGGAGAGGTATCTCGGGGCCCACTCGGTAATGCAACCTCACAATAAGCCTTGCAAGCAATGTGACTAATTGTTAGTTGCGGGATCTTGTATTACGGAACGAGTAAAGAGACTTTCCGGTAACGAGGTTGAACTAGGTATGGAGATACCGACGATCGAATCTCGGGCAAGTAACATACCGAAGAACAAAGGGAACGTTATACGGGATTAACTGAATCCTTGACATAGAGGTTCGACCGATAAAGATCTTTGTAGAATATGTAGGAACCAATGTGGACGTCCAGGTCCCGCCATTGGTTATTGACCGTAGAGGTGTCTCGGTCATGTCTACATAGTTCTCGAAGCCGCAGGGTCTGCACACTTAAGGTTCGGTGACGTTTCGGTAGTGTAGAGTTATGTATGGTGGTGACCGAAGTTTGTTCGGAGTCCCGGATGAGATCCCGGACGTCACGCGGAGCTCCGGAATGGTCCGGAGGTAAAGATTCATATATAGGAAGTCCCAGTTTGGTTTCTGGAAAAGTTTCAGGCTCATCGGTAGTGTACCGGGAGTGCCGGTAGTGTACCGGGAGGCCTCCGGGAGGGGTATTTCGATGCCAAGAGGTCCATGGTCTGTGGTATAATAATAACCAGCCCTTAGTGGGCTGGGAAAACAGCCACAAAGGCCCATGGCGCAGGAGAGAAAGTCCTAAAGCAAAAAGTGAAAAATCAGCCAATAGGAGGCAATCCTACTCCAACTAGGATTGAAGGTGAAGTAGGATTGCTTCCCACCTCCTATTTCGGCCGACCCAAAGGCCTTGGCTTCCTCTCCTCTCCTCTCCTCCTATATATACTAGTGGATTGGGTGGTTTTTGGACAGAATTTCCGGCCACGTGCTACCCGTTACACCGGTGCATAGTTTCTCCTCTAGATCAGTTTTCTGCAGCGCTTAGGCGAAGCCCTACCGGAATTGCTCCACCACCATCACTGGAGCGCCGTCATGCTGCCGGTGAACTCTCTCTCCTCTCCACCTCCTCTCCCTGGATCGAGACGGTGGAGATCGTCATCAAGCTGCACGTGTGCTGAACGCGGAGGTGCCATCCGTTCGGCGCTACATCGGAAGGACCGTGATCGAGATCGCGAGACGGTTCGTGATGTGATCACGGAACGGATCATGATGAGTTCGCGGGACAGATCGTGATCAAGATCGTGAGACGGATCGTGATGAGTTCGCGGGACGGATCATGATGTGTTCGCGGGACGGTTCGTGATTGGATCGCGGGACGCTCGGTGATTTGGATCGCGAAGAAGTTCGACTACACCAACCGCGTTTCTTAACGCTTCCCGCTTAGCGATCTACAAGGGTACGTAGATCCACGCTCCCTCTCGTAGATGCTCATCACCATGGATAGGTTTGCGTGTGCGTAGGAATTTTTTTGTTTCCCATGCGACGTTCCCCAACACTGTCGTGGTCGAGCTTTGAGTCTCACTCAATTTCACACCTTACAAATCAGGCTAGAACTCTTTCTTGGATCGATCCATTTTGAACTCTTTCAAAATCTTGTCAAGGTAAGCACTCATTGAAAATCTTATGAGGCGTCTTGATATATCTCTATAGTTCTTGATGCCCAACATTCAAGTAGCTTTAGCGACGTCTTCCATTGAAAAACTCTTTTCAAACAAACGTTTATGCTTTCGAGAAATTTTATTTTATTTCCGATCAACAATATGTCAACCACATATACTTATCAGAAATAATATAGTGCTCCCACTCACTTTCTTGTAAATACAAGTTTCTCATAAACTTTGTATATACCCAAAAACTTTGATCACCTCATCAAAGCATATATTCCAACTCCGAGATGCTTGCTCCAGCCCATAGAAGGATTGCTGGAGCTTGCGCACCTTTTAGCATCCTTAGGACTGACAAAACCTTCTAGTTGTATCACATACAACCTTTCCTCAAGGAAACCTTCAAGTAAACGATGTTTCAACATCCATTTGCCAGATTTCATAATCGAAAAATGCAGCAACTGTTAACATAATTCCAACAGACTTTAGTATCACTACGGGTGAGAAAGTCTCATCGTAGTCAACTCCTTGAACTTGTCGGAAACTTCTTTGCGACAAGTCAAGCTTTATAAATGGTGACATTTACCATCATTGTCTGTCTTCTTCTTAAAGATCCATTTGTACTCAACGACCTATCGTTCAACGGGCAAGTCTACCAAAGTCCATACTTGGTTTTCATACATGGATCCTTTATTGGATTTTATGGCTCCAAGCCATTTATTAGAATCCGGGCCCACCATCACTTCTTCATTGCTCATAGGTTCACTGTTGTGTAACAACATGACTTCCAAGACAGGATTGACGTACCACTCAGGGGCGGTACGAGTCCTTGTCGACCTACGAGGTTCGGTAGTAACTTGAACCGAAGCTTCATGATCATAATCATTTGCTTCCTCTTCACTTGGTGTAGGCATCGCAGAAACATCTTTTTGCATCATGCTACTATCCAACTGAAGTGACGGTTCAATAACCCATCAAGTCCTACTTTCCTCCCACTCAATTCTTTCAGGAGAAACTCTTTCTCCAGATAGGACCCGTTTTTAGCAACAAACACTTTGCCCTTAGATCTGAGATAGAAGGTATACCCAACTGCTTCCTTAGGGTATCCTATGAAGATGCACCTTTTCTGCTTTGGGTTCGATCTTATCAGACATAAGCGTCGCATTACCAAACTCTGAGAAATGACAGCTTAGGTTTGTATCAAACCATAATTCATATGGTGTCATCTCAACTGATTTAGATGGTACCCTGTTTAAAGTGAATGTAGTTGTCTCTAATGCATACCCCCAAAGCGATAGTGGCAAAACGATAAGAGACATCATAGTACACACCATATCCAATAGAGCACGCCTATGATGTTCAGACACACCATCACACTATGGTGTTCCAGGTGGCGTGAGTTGTGAAACAACTTCCACATTGTCTTAAGTTGTATACCAAACTCATAACTTAGATATTCACCTCCACGATCATATCGTAGACATTTCATCTTCTTGTCACGATGATCTCAAACTTCACTCTGCATTTTCTTGAACTTTTCGAACGTTTCAGACTTGTGTTTCATTAAGTAAATATACCCATATCTACTCAAATCATCAGTGAAGGTAAGAAAATAACGATATCCACCGCACGCTACAACACTGATTGGACCGCATACATCAACATGTATCATTTCCAATAAGTCACTTGCCCGCTCCATCATACCGGAAAACGGGGTCTTAGTCATCTTGCCCAAAAGGCATGGTCCGCATGTCTGAACCGATTCGAAATTGAGTGAGTCATAAGATCCATCGGCATGGAGTTTCTTCATGCGCTTACACCAATATGACCTTGGCAGCAGTGCCACAAGTATGTGGTACTATCATTATTAACTTTGCATCTTTTGGCATCAATACTATGAACATGTGTATCACTACGATCGAGATTCAATAAACCATTCACATTGGGTGCATGACCATCGAAGGTTTTATTCATGTAAACATAATAACTATTACTCTCTGACTTAAATGAATAACCGTATTGAAATAAACACAACCTAATCATGTTCATGCTCAACGCAAACACCAAATAATATTTATTTAGGTTCATCACTAATCCCGAAGGTAGAGGGAGCGTGCGATGGTGCTCACATCAACCTTGGAAGCACTTCCAACACACATCATCACCACACCCTTAGTTAGTCTACGTTTATTCCGTAGATTTTACTTCGAGTTACTAACATTAGCAATCGAACCGATATCTAATACCCAAGTGCTACTAGGAGTACTAGCAAGGTACACATCAATATTTATATCAAATATACTTCTGTCGACGTTGCCAACCTTCTTATCTACCCGTTCTCCTCATAATACAAGCACTCAGTCTCAGGTTTAGGTTCAACCTTGGGTTTCTTCTCTGGAGCGGCAACTGGCTTGCCATTCATGAAGTTTCCCTTCTTTCCCTTGCCCTTCTCGAAACTAGTTGTTTTATGAACCATCAACACTTGATATTCCTTCTTGATTTCTACCTTCGCAGTGTCGAACATCGCGAATAGCCCAGGGATCATTATTTCCATCCCTAACATGTTTATAGTTCATCAGGAAGCTCTAGTAGCTTGGTGATAGTGACTTGGAGAACTATATCAATCACTATCTTATCTGGAAGATCACCTTCCACTCGATTCAAGCGATTGTAGCATCCAGACAATCTGAGTACATGCTCACAGATTGAGCTATTCTCCTTCATCTTGCAGGCAAAAAATCTTGTTGGAGGTTATATCTCACAACACGGGCACGAGCCTGAAATCTCAATTCCAGTTCTTGGAACATCTCATATGCTCCGTGATGTTCAAAACATCTTTGGAGCCTCAATTCTAAGCCGTAATGCATGACGCACTGAACTATCAAGTAGTCATCACAACATGCCTGTCAGATGTTCATAACATCCACAGCCGACACTATATATTCTACGAAGATCTTTATCGGTTGAACCTCTATGTCAAGGATTCAGTTAATCCCGTATGCAGTTCCCTATGTTCTTCGGTATGTTACTTGCCCAAGATTCGATTATCGGTATCTCTATACCTAGTTCAATCTCGTTACCGGCAAGTCTCTTTACTTGTTCTGTAATACAAGATCCCGTGTCCAACTCTTTAGTCACTTTGCTTGCAAAGCTTATTATGATGTTGTATTACCGAGTTGGCCCTGAGATACCTCTCCGTCACATGGAGTAACAAATCACAGTCTTGATTCATGCCAACCCAACAGATACCCTTGGAGATACCTGTAGAGCACCTTTATAGTCACCCAGTTACATTCTGACATTTGATACACACAAGGTACTCCTCCGGTGTCAGTGAGTTGCATGATCTCATGGTCATAGGAACAGATACTTGACATGCAGAAAACTATACTAATAAAGTGACACGATCATATGCTATGTTTATAGTTTGGATCTTTTCCATCACATTATTCTCCTTGTGATCCCGTTATCAAATGACATCTCATGTCCATGGCTAGGAAACCTTGACCATCTTTGATCAACGAGCTAGTCTATTAGAGGCATACTAGGGACATTGTGTTGTCTATGTATCCACACATGTATCTGAGTTTTCGATCAATACAATTATACCATGGATAATAAACAATTATCATGAACAAGTAAATATGATAATAACTAATTTTTTATTGCCTCTAGGGCATATTTCCAACAACACTCCCGTCCGCATCCACCTCCATTACTCGTGTATTGTAAAATCTAGGTCCTAATTGTGAACGTGTACGAACCTTAGGTCTTCTTGAGGTGAAGAATTCAGTGCTAAAAATTTCATATAGGAATTCTGGTAGATTTAGAGAGCATTAAAAATACGACACACAACTTTCCCCCCCTTAAAAAAGAGTACGTGAATGATGTCCTGAATAGAAGAAGCGGGGATATGAAGAAATTTTATTCCGTTTGTTACTCTTTTCGGGTTGCAGTTAAGGGGAAAGAGAGGCCAAAAACTGATTTATCCAGTTTGTACAACTTGAAATGTCTGGTCCACTTTCAGTTTTTGCATGTGGCTATATGGCTATGGAGTGGTTTCGGCTGATACTGCAAGCTCATGCTTGAGTACATTATTGTTGCCCATGCCTTTCCTCCTCACAAATGCAGACTCTGATTTCATTTCTACGAAGCACCTGAATCCTCAATACGATGTGTTTCCATATGCCTCCCATTCATATGTTATAAACGATTGCATTGATCCAAACCCATTGTTTACCGCCACTGCCTCTCACTTTGGATCCTCGACCCCATTCATGTTTCTTTGGCTGCTAGCGCTATACGGATAACATGGTTCGAGGCTACAAAGAAAACCAGAGAACAATGTGTCTTTTATAAGTGTCGATCATACTTACACAGAGGAAGGTTGGTGACCACACTAACCAGCCATCCATTAATTTTATGCCCAAGTCCCGGAGTCTGCTTTGTACCCGAGCTTTAATTACGGTGGCAGATGGTCTTCAAGGTTGCAAATGACACGCCTTGTTTGTAGCCTCTGTTTTACTTTATAAATCTTATCGCTATCTCAATTAACTCCAAGCTGAAATCAACAAACCATCTGATGGAGGGTATGGAGTCTTCAGTCATGTCATCTTGTGTTTAGTGGTGCCATTAGTGTAACATATTTTTATAGAAGGAATCAAAATGCTTTTACAAAAATATCACCCCTATTACCGTCAATAGGCCAGCACCCCCCCCCCCCCCACACACACACACTAAATCACTCCACTAATTACTCTCTAAGATTTGACTCCCCATCCCCTTGGCTAACTTCTATCGCTGGAATCAATCCAATACCCAAGCCTATTGACGGGAGTATATGGAAGAGTGGTGTTACCTCATTGACTTGTTGATGCATATTACCAACCACACAAGCGTTCCTCTATTTCCAAAGAATCCATGCGACAGAGATCAGGAACATGTTACAACTTAATATTGTGCACCAAACCTTTCGATCAAAGACACCAATCTTAAAGAGTTTTGTCAGTGTTTGGTGAAATGGTTGATGGGAAGACTTGTATCAATCATGCATGATCGAAGAGGGGGAGAACTCATATTTATTCAAGTTGGATAGAAGGTTCCATGCATGATCGAAGAGGCAGACTTCGAAGTCTTGCACTTTCACCTTGATATCACCAATAACCGACGAGCTTATGCCCATATAGGGGCTCTTGAGATATTTTATCTCAGCATCGCATTCAGATGCAGGGACAGAGGAGCTAGAAAAAATGGACAGGGTGGGCCGCAGCGCATGCTGTGATTGGAGATGGGCCAGAGAAAAACAAGATAGAAGCCCAATAGCCTTTCCCAACCTCTGCCTAGGACAAGAGAAAAAAAGAAAAGTCAGCCGCCGGGACAGATCGAGCCAGCCGATTCCCGTCCCGGACCTCCCGATTTGGCAGTCTCGCTGCCTCGCGGTTCGCCTGAGGTCGTCCCCCGCCTGAGCTCGCCGCTCGCCTGCCTCGCCGCTCGCTGGACGCGCCCTGGAGCCGTTGCCTGTCCATCCCGCCTCCTGGCACCAGCCGCGCTACCTCCGCCGTGACCCTGCCCCTGGCCGCCTGGCGCCACTGCAAGCCGCCCAATCCGCACTCCGGCACTCGGTCGGCAGCAACCATATCCAGCTCTTCGACCGCCCATTCCCCAATTTTTTCCCGATTTGAGGTACCAGCTCTTCGACCGCCCATTCCCCAATTTTTGATTTATGTTTGCTTTTTGTTGTGCTATCCATTATCCAGTAATACCTATGCACACGAACCGATGAACACAGTCCTGTGAACACATACGCATAATTTGTGTTCAGTTACATCATTATGTAGGGTTTTTTATGCAAAACAAATTTTTAATTGAGAATTTTAGTATGTCCATCAGACCATATCAAACCATATTGATCTATTTCTATGCGGTATTGGTAAATTAATTACAACATTCACATGCCATATTTGTTGGCAAGTTTTATTTTTATTTTGAGGTGGACCTAAATCCTAGGTTCGCCACTGGTCACAGGTGACCTTCAAGATTGAAATGACACAGGGCAAAGACCACTCGTGCCGAAGGCAGTTTCTGTAATTAACCGAACAACTCTTCTTAATTAATGAAAATGCAGTTTCATGCTAGTTGGGTCAAACTTGTGGTTAGCGTTCCTTGTAGGATGAAGGGCTCGGATAGGAATCTTTCGTCATGTCATATTTTAATTCATGTTTTCATTTGAAACTATTGGCATGTAGTGTTCCTAGGCATTTTGACGTCTGACTCTGTGTGCTCCAGTGAAAACCTGAATCAACTGTTCCAGAACCTTCCAGATTTTATTTGTTTCTAAATGAGTTTGAAAATTTCGTTCTAGCCTTTTGATTTTATTCCCAACTACAGGCAATTATAATATCTCGAGGAACTTTTTAGTACCTTTCTCCATTCGAAATCGATCATGTTATCTCTTTTTTTGGAGACTTTACAACATATGAGGCTCCTACTACTTTGTCATTTCATCTTTAGTGTCGCAGTTAAGGAACAATAGGTTTTATTTGTGTTTCATTTCAAACTATTGAAATATAGGTTTCCTATGCATTTTATTTAACGTATGACTGTGTGGTGTAGTGAAAATCGGAATCTAATGTCCCATAACCTTCCAGATTTATTTTTCCAAATGCATGCTGAATTGTCTCTCCAAGACTTTGAAAATGCCATTCTATCTTTTGGTTTTTCGTTCCCAACTACATGCTATTGTACCATCTCGAGGCAACTTTTCAATATCCTTCTCCATTTGAAATTGGCAATATCATCTTTGTTATCGCACTTTGGAAATTGGAGGTTTTTCCGTGTTTTATTTCGAAACAATGGCATGTAGATTTTCTAGGCAATTTAACATCTAATTATATGCTCTAGTTGTTAGTAATCCAAACTAGTAGCGTACTAGTTCACGTAGATTTCCTAGTTGAGTTTGGTTAGGATCAGTATAAATTGTGATCAGCCTTGCTAGTAATTGGATTAGGAAATTTTGTGTCGTACATGGCTTGCATGCCATATTATAACTCCGGGTGTCTGACCCTATAGGAGTTCGACCCTGTCATTGTACAAGCCAGCTGATTCCAGCTGCAGCTATATAAGCAGCACTAGTCCATGATTGTCATCACTGAGAAGAACTGAGGAAAAATAAGAAAAAGTATATGATGCATGATACGTGCACGTGCCTCTGGATGATTTCGAGTTGCTGTGTTCGCGTGCGTGTCTTCTGCTCCTGACGTTTGTGTGAGACCATTATGCATCCATCCATTTGTGCAAAAGTAAAACTTACCATCATCTAGTACAATATAAATCTCAATATTAAGGTGCTTCTGTTAGTTCATTCTCCATGTAATAGATAGTGATATAACGAATCAAAAAATGAGTTACTGATGGCTGGTGGGCTCTAAGGTGTCACTGGTGGGCGTGGCCGTGCAGCAGCACAAAGTTGTGGTGACTCTGTCAGCGATTCCATGCTAGCCGGGGCAAGCACCTTGTATGTGCCTATGTGTCAAGAAATCAGCCCAACTTGCTCACTTGCTCAAGTACCCACTAACACTCATTAGCGCTTCGATTAACTGATTCATCTATTTCTTATTTGATTGCTTGGACTGCATTGTCAGTGAAATTTAATCAGTTGTACGTAACTAGGTGTTGTGCTGTTGTGCTATGCGGGTACTTTGTTTAGTTGTACGGTTCAATTCTCAATAATAGCACATCTGAAATTTATATACAATGATTAAACCAACCTTGCGTGAAAAGTTCAACTTTGCTAATTCTCTCCCTTGTTCAATCTCCCTATAGGATCGAAGAGATGATGCGCTTTTCCAGAGATCAGGCAATGGGGTCAGCATTCGTTGCATCTGGCATCGTATTATTTGTGGGTTTTTTCTACGCTGCAGTTGTGTCCAAGTTGCTTCCACCATATGAGAACCAACTTCTGTCCGCTGTCCAAAACGATAGGTAGGAATCTCAAACCAGAACCCATGATCATCAAATTACGTTTCCTCCCTCTGCAGCTGATGTTTGATTATAAACGTTTTTCTTAGTTACCAAAAACTATTTAACATAATATCTAGAGTTGTACATGTCAGCACCAAATTCTTGTAAGCCAAGTCGAATCTAGTAAGAAGTTGATATCATTTACTTTGATCTTTCACTTATCAGGTATTACTGCCTACTCGTGCCCTTGACACTTCCTGTGATAATTGTGGCTGTCTATCTGCATTGGCTAAGTATGAAGATGTTCAAGCACGCCTGAAGAAACACACAACATTTTATGGAAGAAGCCCACCGTTTGCTCAAGTGGTAGAATCCATGGGGATCATGAAGACAGTACAACTGTTATAAGAAAAATATGTAGTCAGTGATGTTCATGAGTCTTCTGCAATCCACAAATTCTTTTGTTATGTATGAACTTTCATTATTTTTCAAGGATTACATACATTGATGTCAAACTTACCAAATTGATCTCACAGTGTCACGGCTAGGCACTAAAATCAGTACATTTATGTTAAGATAACAAAGTTGTACTCATGAAATGCTTAAGATGGAAAATACTGTTGTAGTTGTCGTGATGGAAAATGCAGTTGTAATTGTTATATATTTTTCTCTTTGTTAACTAAAAATTGCTGGCCTCTAGTGTGAACCATGGAATCTTCTTTTTATATTGTTTAATTATATACAATAGGTTGATTTTTGTGCATTTGCGTGTATGCTTATGCCATAGAGTATTTTCCTCTAATAACTTTGTGCCGTCTAAATGCGTTAACAATATAAATATGCCAGCATCACTTTTGTGCCGTCTACACAAACAGCAGATTCTTCTTATGTACAAACTCTTCTCTTTTTTCTTTTGAGGTGTCATTTTGTTTTATCATCTACTGATGCTATTCACATTTGAAGCTGGAAAGATTGTGCCACATGGTTTCTTTACCTTTCTTATATCTGCATATGGCTAACTTTGTTCTATGTTTCTATATTCTCATCTATTTTGTTTTGTTTGTGTGTTTGTGTGCGGGTGCGTGCATGTCAGGACAATGATGTTGAGTGTATGGTGGAATTCTGTTGTTTTTTCTATTCAGTCCGATTAGCTACTTCACTACCAATATAGCCTGTTTCTCATAGTACATGTTCTTGTTCTCATTAGTTATTTATTGCCTTTTTTTATTTTACCGAGTTCAAATCAGGCATTCCATAATTAAGTAACAGTGATATGATCTGTATCTTTGTAGGTATAACTCTATAAATACCTGCTTTTGGCCATTCGATCTGTCACAGATTTGAGGAATATTTGCCTAACTGTTTCTCTTCCCTAATATTCAGTTCATTCTTGCTCTGCCTTTCTGCTTTATATTCTCCATCTTCTAGCATTGCCTCATTTCGCATACTCACTTATTCCTAAATTATTTCTCACTCCTTAATCTATAAAATTTACTGTTTTCTTTTCTATTCGTTATGATTTGCATGGAATATCTGCACTCTGTCTAAGCCAATACATTTACCTTCAATTATTGGTCAATGTACTTAGCGAGAAAGTCTAAGAGGAATGTCAGATCTTTCATTTGCGTATACTGTCTTGGTGGATCTCGCTCGGTGAACCATTTCAATACATCCACTATGAACTTTACTAGAACGCTCCATATACCATGATCTATGCATTTATATTTGTGTACATTACTACCTTACCCTAACATGCAAATCTAACAGGTTTGTCATGTTTAGACTTATAAAATAAAAGATGACAGGATCCGGAACGAATTGATCACATAATTGTAACTTCTGTTCCAATCGAATACAATGAAGGGTTTTAAGAGTAATTGAGAATTAATTCTTTCCATTGCTAATGATACGAAAAGCCCCCCCCCCCCCCAAGTTTTATATTACAAAGCAACCAACCAAAACATTCACTGATAGGTGCTGGAAGAAGCAACACAGTCACACCCGATAGAAACGACGGAGAAAAAACAAAAGAAACAAATGCTGACAATGGTGGATCAACAAAAGCGAATAAACCTCGCGACCGCTGTGTCCACCGGGGATCTTCCATCGAGCTCCAAGACTCCGAAGCGCCGAAACCAATCAACACCTCCATGGGGGCCTAAATGCAATGGACAGTGCAGAGGGTACTCTAGCCTGCAGAGGCTCACAAGACGAGCGAATTACGTTGTGCCCGTGCGTACCCGGGTTAGACAGTGGGCGAACGACGCTCGGGCGGACCAGCCCAGCTCTAGCTGTAGGAGATATGCCCTAGAGACAGTAATAACAGTTATTTTGTATCTCCAAAGTTTTTAATGAATGTTTATGTTTCATGCTATAACTGCAATGATTCTCGAGTCTACAAATTAAACGAGGCTTGGAGGGAAACTCATGTGCACGTGTGGTATAATAAACGGTGAATTGTATTCTTAGTCTTGCCTCTAAGACTGGCTCAAGTGTTGCATGATGGTCCTGTTTTCCTGATCATGGGCATGGCTATGCCGGCAATTTTGAGGACGCGATGTTGGTAGAACACTCGTGTTGAATCGATCTGAATTGATGTTATGCTATGAGATACATTCGTCACAAGTTAATGGTTAATAACACAGAGATGGTTAATGTTTGCATAATTCCTTAGACCATGAGAGTATTGAGTTTCTTCATGCTTGCTTCATGAACTTTGGGGTTTGTTAAACGTCATCCGTAAATGGGTGGCTATTACGGCGGCTTACGAGTTCATGGAAAAGTATGTCAAGTAACTTGATAGCTCAAGATTGAGATTTGCTCCTCCGACGATGGAGAGATATCTCTGGGCCCTCTCGGTGTTACGGTATCCATCATCGTCTGGCCAGACACTTTGTGATTTGATCACGGGGATGTCGGAACACGGGAACGAGAAAAGAGAACAATACCGGCAACGAGGTAACTGGCATAGTGGACAAGTTGTTGATCCACGAGGATGCCTACATGTCTCACCTCGGGTAATTGTAACATATCGCGAAGCAACAGAAATAGCTCACGGCAACTGGAGGTTCACTCGAATATTCATTCGTGTGGGTACAGGGGTCAATATGGGTGTCCACGGCTCCGATGTTGATCATTGATCGGAAGGGGTTCCGGGTCATGTCTATGCTTCACCGAACCTATAGGGTCACACGCTTAAGGGTCATCTATCTGTTGAATACTAGACATGGAGTCTGAGAGAAAATCACCGAAAAGTTTCGGACACCGGAAAAGTTTCGGACAGCGGAAAAGTTCTGCAGACAGGTGACCGGAACAGTTTCGGTGAAACCAAAAAGTTGTTTCAGGGGATACCAAAAATTCAAATTGGTTTCGGCACATGCCTGATAATTCTTGAAGGGTGCCAGAATCATTCTGGAAACTTTCTGGGATTTTCCGGGATGAAAACCGGAAATGTTTCGGAGCTGCCGGAACCACTTCAGATGCTTTTCGCAGATGAAAATCACTATTCCGGAATTGTTCCGGATCGCATTGAAAATTATTTTAGTGGGGTACTAGAATGGTTCTAAGCCCACATAAATATTTTCAGTTCGAGCGGACGCTGAAAAATGTCGCCGTGAATAGTGAAAGTGCTTTTTGGACTACTTTATGGAAAGCCACCTTTTGGGGCTTTGCTCCAAAAGATCTTGGGGATGACAGGATAGATTGGAGCCATTTTTGGGGCCCCACATGAGGGTGTGGCCGGCCACATGGTGGACTCCTTCATGGAGTCCCTCTTGTTCCTTGGTTTCACTTTTATGCCCTTGTGGAAGGACTTCATTCATGTGCATTTTGGGTTTTATTGTAAAACCACCCTACCCCTTGGTTTTCCTATAAATAGGAGGTGAGTGGGCTGCCATTTATTCATCCTTGTGCTCTCATACACATGCTTTGCTTTGCAAGCTCTCTCTCCCCCTCCCACGAAAAGAGTCTTTCGTAGAGCCGAAAGGCTATCTGGGTTTCGGCAGGAACTAGTTCTGGACGGCGAAGCCCTGCCGGATAGATGACACCGTATGTGTGCAACCCCGTAGAGAGGTCGTAGTTTTCGATCTTTTGCCCGAGGGGTTGTTCGTGTGTCCTCCCGTAGGGCTGTCCGAGTCTTCGTTCGAGTTTCGAGGGTCCTCCCGAAGGGCTGTCTGCGACATCTCCGGGGGACTGTCCGACCGCCTCCCGAAGGGCTGTCGGACGAGGGAGTACATCCTCGCGGTTGGGAGGTTGTAAAATCCTAGCTGCGGGGATCTACACCAACGATCTCCACCGACTCTTCTTCCATTGCGCTTCGAGTCAGTACGGATCAGATCAAACCTTGTATGCAGTCTCCATAGTGGTCCTGGGCGTGCTTGCTATACCGGAAATTTTTGTTTTCTGTCGCGTTCCCCAACAGTGGCATCAAGAGCCAGGCTATGAGTAGATGCATGTTATGATCTAGAATACATGAGATGTATGGGTATTGCATAGTATAATTTTGTAGTAGATGATATCTATTGCTGAAAATTATTTGTGCGGGTAGCAGATGAAATCTGTTACCCGATGTTCCTGTTGCTTCCCGTGAATTCGCATAGTCCATATCTTGACGGAATGGTGGAATCTTACAAAGTTCTGACAATCCGCGATCCTTTCATGCTGCTCCTGAGTATGCTGATTGACAGATCAACGAAGTGCTAAGAGTTCTTTGGGTTCCACCATAGTCAAAAGAAATATGGATGTTTCGCAGATGAAAGGGCAATGCAGATATGATCTGCACGGGGGTCACGCGTATGACGAAGTTTAGTATGGGGCTCGAGATTTTATCATCTCGTGTTTCATACACCCTGGAAAGTTAATCTAGCAACTTGAATTATCATACTTGATGATAAATGTTGGTAGCTGCGGTTTGAGTCAAAACCTTAGAAGCCACGTAAAATAAAATTTTGTATAAACCGATTAGAGGCGTCTAACTTGGTTTTGCAGGATGGTTTGCATGTGATGTGGTATAGCAAAGCTCATATTCAATTTTGATTATGTATGAGATGGCTATATGATGTAATTAACATGACCTGCGTGTCATGATTCGGCATGATGGCTGGAGCCATATGATTGCACTTTAATGACCTGCGTGTCAACCTTATGTAATGCACTTATTTTATTAGCTATAGAGATAGCAATATTATCTAGTGCATCGACAAGATGGTGGCAATCTTCGCAAAGGTGAACACCGACGCGAATGCCGAAGACGAAGAAATACTTGACTTCTCCGTCAGAAGGGGCTATACCATATCATGCTATTATGAATTGCCTGAGATGTTTATCCCTCTTGATGCACCCTTATTAATTGCGCGGTAGTCGCTTTTTATTAGGGTGATCTCTCACTTAGAATATCAAGTAGTTAGTGTTCTCCCAAGTGTAGCACCGTCATGGCACCTATCTCTTCGGGGTATCACATGGTTATATGGGTACGAACGATTAGAGAAGTGTGAGGCGGGTGAGTTGAGACCTCGCAGCGAGATCACTTGGTTGTCTTGACGTTCAGGCATGAAAGTCATGAGCTCGGAACACACGCATCGAAAGATGAACAAGAGTCACATAGAGATGTGATTGGCAAGTTGGCCTACCAATTGAAATTCTCGTCACTTGAGATGGTTACATCCTTGACGCTGAATTGAAAGTTGGGTCTTGCATCACTCACAATCAATTATGAGAGATATTGATTTGAGTGGGAGTGCACCTTAGAATAAAAATTATTTATTCACTAGTGCCAAAAAATCATTATGAACAAAGTCTAAATGAACTTGTGTTTTCCGTTGTAGATCAAATGGCTCGCAACACCGTGTTCAACTTAGGCCCTATGTTAGAGAAAGAGAAGTTAGCTGCAAATGGAAACAACTATGCGGACTGGGTCCGTACCCTGAGGATTGTCCTCCGGGGTGCTAAGAAAGTGTATGTGCTTGACGGACCTCTTCCTCCTAAACCGGCGGCAACAGCCGTGGCAGACATACAAAAAGTCTGGGCCACTAAGGATGATGATTACAACTTAGTATAGTGCCTCGTGCTGTCTTGCATGAGTTCGGAGCTTCAAAAACGTTTTGAATTCCATAACTCCTTTGATATGATCAAGGATCTGGATGCTCTTTACAAGTTTAATGCACGGTCTGAACATTTTGACATCATGAAAATGATGGCGGAGACCAAGATGGCTGAGGGCAGTTCAGTTGGCGAGCACGTAGTCAATATGATTGGCTACGCTGAAAGGCTTAAAATCCTGGAATTCCCACTTCCAGAAGAGCATGTTATGGACTTGTTGCTAGGTTCACTCCCCCCGTCTTATGGCGGTTTTATCATGAACTACAACATGAATGGGATGGACAAAACAGCAAATGAGGTGCTTGCCATGCTGAAAACTGCCGAAGGAGGACTGCAGAAAAATCGCAAGCAAGTGTTGCTTGTGAATAAAACTGCCAGTTTCAAAAAGAAAGGCAAGCCAAAGAAGGGCAAGGGCGCCGGTAAGACCGGCTTCCAACGCAAATCTAAGGGCAGAGTCAAGAATGAAACTGAGTGCTTCTACTGCAAGGGCACAAGACAGTGGAAGAGAAACTGCAAGAAGTATCTGGAAGATAAGAAGTCCGGGAAAACCGGAAAAGGTATAATTGTTATACAAGTTAATGTCATTGACGTTTTGCTTGCTAGCGAAAATTCTAAGTCTTGGGTATTTGATACCGGATCGGTTGCTCACATTTGCAACTCGATACAGGGGCTTCATAAGGTGCGCAAGCTGGCAAAGAATGAAGTCGTGATGCGTGTCGTGAACGGCATTGGGATCGCCGCTCAAGCCCTCGGCATTATGCCTCTACGTCTCCCTTCAGGATTTATTTTGGAACTTAGTAACTGTTATTTTGTTCCGTTATTGTGTAGAAACATTATCTCTGGATCATGTTTAGTACACGATGGGTACTCCTACAAGTCCGAGAACAATGGTTGTTCACTTTATTGTAAGGATATGTTTTATGGATTTGCACCCATTGTTGGGGGCCTTTTCATACTGAATCTTGATTGTGGAAATGATGTCTTTAACGTGAATGCTAAACGCCTTAAGAAGGCTGATACCACCACCACTTACTTGTGGCACTGTCGGCTTGGCCATATCGGAAAGAAACGCATGCAAAGACTCCATAAAGATGGAGTTTTACCGTCCCTTGATTTTGAATCATTTGACACATGTGAAGCTTGCTTGATGGGAAAAATGACCAAGACGCCGTTCACGGGTCATCCTGAACGGGCGGGTGAATTATTGGAAATAATACATAGTGATGTATGTGGTCCAATGAACACGGCCGCACGGGGTGGGTATTTTTACTTTGTGACTTTTACTGATGATTTAAGTCGGTATGGCTATATCTACTTGATGAAGCATAAGTCGGAAACCTTTGAAAAGTTCAAAGATTTTCAGAATGAGGTAGAAAATCATCGTGACAAAAAGATTAAGTTTCTGCGGTCTGATCGCGGAGGCGAATACCTTAGTCATGAGTTTGGCCAACATCTGAGTGACCGTGGAATCGTTTCACAGCTTACGCCTCCCGGAACTCCACAGCGAAACGGAGTGTCGGAGTGATGTAACCGAACCCTGTTAGACATGGTAAGGTCGATGATGTCTCTTACAGATCTACCGATATCTTTTTGGGGTCATGCACTACTCACTGCCGCTTATACATTAAACAGAGCGCCGTCTAAGTCTGTTGAGACGACACCACATGAGATGTGGTGTGGGAAGATACCTAGTGTGTCGCATCTCAAGGTTTGGGGTTGTGAGGCATACGTAAAACGTTTACAGCCAACCAAACTAGAACCTAGATCAGACAAATGTTACTTTGTAGGTTATCCAAATAACACCATTGGATATTCCTTCTACCACCAGTCCGAAGGCAAAATGTTTGTCGCAAAGGTTGCACACTTTCTCGAGAAAGAATTTCTCGCTAAAGAATTGAGTGGGAGGACAGTACAACTTAATGAGATTAGTGAATCTTTGGCAACCGTTGATATGGCTAAGGAACCGGAAGTAATTCCGCAAATTATCCCTATAACGAGCTGGAAGTTGTCGCATGTGATGCGGAAACTTCAGACAATGTTGTTACTGAACAACGTAGATCAGGTAGGGCTATCCAGACACCTGAGTGGTTTCATAACGAAATCTTCATTCTTGAAGACGATGAACCTGCGCACTACAAGGAAGCGATGGCGGGGCCTAGCTCAAGGGAATGGCACAAGGCCATGAGATCCGAAATGGAATCCATGTACGAAAACCAAGTTTGGGACTTGGAAGAACTTCCGGATGGCGTAAAACCCATTGGTTGTAAATGGATTTTCAAAAGAAAGATGGACGCGGATGGTAACATTACTATCCACAAATCTAGACTTGTCGCGAAAGGGTTCACGCAAGTTCCAGGAGTGGACTACGACGAGACTTTCTCGCCCGTAGCTATGCTTAGGTCTGTTCGGATATTACTAGCAATTGCTGCTTATTTCGATTATGAAATATGGCAGATGGATGTCAAAACGGCTTTCCTAAATGGAAACCTTGAACAGGATGTATACATGATACAACCAGAAGGTTTTGTCGATCCTAAGAATGCTGGAAAGGTATGTAAGATTCAGAAAGCCATTTATGGTCTGAAGCAAGCATCAAGGAGCTGGAACATTCGTTTTGATGAAGTGGTCAAAGAGTTTGGCTTCATCAGGAACGATGAAGAATCTTGTGTTTACAAGAAGTTTAGTGGGAGCGCAAAAGCATTTCTAATCTTGTATGTGGATGACATATTGTTGATTGGAAATGATGTGAATTTTCTTAGCGAAATAAAAGACTCATTGAAAAGGAGTTTTTCAATGAAAGACTTAGGTGAAGCGGCATATGTATTGGGCATCAGGATCTATAGAGATAGATCAAGACGCCTAATAGCGCTTAGACAAAGCACGTACATTGACAAGGTGTTGAAAAGGTTCAACATGGAGAACTCCAAGAAAGGCCTACTCCCCATGTCACCTGGCACAGTGCTTTGCAAGAATCAGATTCCTCGGACCTTCGATGAGCGAGTACAAATGAATGATATTCCATATGCTTCGGCAGTTGGTTCTATTATGTATGCTATGCTATGTACAAGACCGGATGTTTCCTATGCGCTAAGTGTTAGCAGCCGGTACCAAGGTGATCCAGGATTGGAACACTGGGCCGCAGTCAAGGGTATTCTTAAGTACCTCAGAAGGACCAAGGATTTACTCCTTGTGTACGGAGGTGATGAAGAGCTAATTGTAAGTTGTTACACTGATGCAGGCTTCATGACTAACCCAGATGACTTCAAATCTCAATCTGGCTATGTTTTCATATTGAACGGTGGCGCAGTTGATTGGAAAAGTTCCAAACAAAAGACTGTGGCGGATTCTACGACGGAGGCGGAATATGTTGCTGCTTCTGAAGCCTCCAAGAAAGCTGTCGGTATCAAGCAATTTCTTGAAGACCTTGGTGTGGTTCCAAGTGCTCTGGACCCGGTGGAGATCTATTGTGATAATAGTGGCGCCATGGCTCAGGCAAGGGAGCCATGTTCGCACCATAAGACAATGCATATTCAACGCAAATATAAACTCATTCGACATCATGTCGAAGAAGGTTTAGTGAAAGTACGCAACGTTCACACGGATCTAAATGTGTCAGACCCAATGACAAAGCCTCTACCACGAGCAAAGCATGAGCAACACCGGATAGCCATTGGTGTTAGGGAAGCCATGTAACTGGATTATGACTCTAGTGCAAGTGGGAGTCTGTAGGAGATATGCCCTAGAGGCAGTAATAACAGTTATTTTGTATCTCCAAAGTTTTTAATGAATGTTTATGTTCCATGCTATAACTATAATGATTCTCGAGTCTACAAATTAAACGAGGCTTGGAGGGAAACTCATGTGCACGTGTGGTATAATAAACGATGAATTGTATTCCTAGTCTTGCCTCTAAGACTGGCTCAAGTGTTGCATGATGGTCCTGTTTTCCTGATCATGGGCATGGCTATGCCGGCAATTTTGAGGACGCGATGTTGGTAGAACACTCGTGTTGAATCGATCCGAATTGATGTTATGCTATGAGATACATTCGTCACAATTTAATGGTTAATAACACAGAGATGGTTAATGTTTGCATAATTCCTCCGACGATGTCAAGTAACTTGATAGCTCAAGATTGGGATTTGCTCCTCCGACGATGGAGAGATATCTCTGGGCCCTCTCGGTGTTACGGTATCCATCATCGTCTGGCCAGACACTTTGTGATTTGATCACGGGGATGCCGGAACACGGGAACGAGAAAAGAGAACAATACCGGCAACGAGGTAACTGGCATAGTGGACAAGTTTTTGATCCACGAGGATGCCTACATGTCTCACCTCGGGTAATTGTAACATATCGCGAAGCAACAGGAATAGCTCAGGGCAACTAGAGGTTCACTCGAATATTCATTCGTGTGGGTATAGGGGTCAATATGGGTGTCCACGGCTCCGATGTTGATCATAGATCGGAAGGGGTTCCGGGTCATGTCTATGCTTCACCGAACCTATAGGGTCACACGCTTAAGGGTCATCTATCTGTTGAATACTAGACAGGGAGTCTGAGAGAAAATCACCGAAATGTTTCGGACACCGGAAAAGTTTCGGACAGCGGAAAAGTTCCGCAGACAGGTGACCGGAACAGTTTCGATGAAACTGAAAAGTTGTTTCAGGGGATACCAAAAAGTCAAATTGGTTTCGGCACATGCCTGATAATTCTTGAAGGGTGCCAGAATCATTCTGGAAACTTTCTGGGATTTTCCGGGATGAAAACCGGAAATGTTCCGGAGCTGCCGGAACCACTTCAGATGCTTTTCGCAGATGAAAATCACTATTCCGGAATTGTTCCGGATCGCATTGAAAATTATTTTAGTGGGGTACTAGAATGGTTCTAAGCCCACATAAATATTTTCAGTTCGAGCGGACGCTGAAAAATGTCGCCGTGAATAATGAAAGTGCTTTTTGGACTACTTTATGGAAAGCCACCTTTGGGGCTTTGCTCCAAAAGATCTTGGGGATGACATGGATAGATTGGAGCCTTTTTTGGGGCCCCACATGAGGGTGTGGCCAGCCACATGGTGGACTCCTTCATGGAGTCCCTCTTGTTCCTTGGTTTCACTTTTATGCCCTTGTGGAAGGACTTCATTCGTGTGCATTTTGGGTTTTATTGTAAAACCACCCTACCCCTTGGTTTTCCTATAAATAGGAGGTGAGTGGGATGCCATTTCTCCATCCTTGTGCTATCATACACATGCTTTGCTTTGCAAGCTCTCTCTCTTCCTCCCACGAAAAGAGTCTTTCGTAGAGCCGAAAGGCTGTCTGGGTTCCGACAGGAACTAGTTCTGGACGGCGAAGCCCTGTCGGATAGATGACACCGTATGTGTGCAACCCCGTAGAGAGGTCGTAGTTTTCGATCTTTTGCCCGAGGGGCTGTTCGTGTGTCCTCCCGTAGGGCTGTCCGAGTCTTCGTTCGAGTTTCGAGGGTCCTCCCGAAGGGCTGTCCGTGACATCGTCTGGGGGACTGTCCGACCGCCTCCCGAAGGGCTGTCCGATGAGGGAGTACATCCTCGCGGTTGGGAGGTTGTAAAATCCTAGCTGCGGGGATCTACACCAACGATCTCCACCGACTCTTCTTTCGCTGCGCTTCGAGTCGGTACGGATCAGATCAAACCTTGTATGCAGTCTCCATAGTGGTCCTGGGCGTGCTCGCTATACCGGAAATTTTTGTTTTCTGTCGCGTTCCCCAACACTAGCGATGTTGTCAGAGTGACCCGGCCTCATCCATCATGTGTGGGCGAACTTGCAAGACTCTGCATGCAGGCGGTGGAGGTGGTAAGTATGTGATAATCCCCCAAATGCAAGGAATTGTCATAGCACTTTTTAATGATGAAGGTGGTAACTATGAAGTGTCAAACTCACAACAAGCTAAAGGTAAGATCAATGAGCATGTTAAAATTTGCCAAGATCAATATTCTTGTAGGTCCTATCATCCACTGATCATCCAACCCTACGTGCACCGAGAATTTGCTTTATATAGGAAATAAGAAATAAAACTATGATATAAGCATAAAAGCATAACTTTTCAAGATACTAAAGAACTTAAACATACAAATAAGTATTGCCTAAGTAAATATACAATATATTATAATATAATACATATATCTAGTGTGGAATAGTGGTTGTATGGTAAACCCAAGCATAACATTAAGATATAGTGTTCCACCTTCAATCTTAGATGTATCATTTCTACACTCGGCCTCGGTAACATCTATCACTCTATCCGACCTATGCATAGTAAATTCGGCCCTAAGATGTGATCAACACGCGTTCTCATATGAGGGGCACCAAATGACAGTAACATAACCACAAGCAATTTAAACCAATCATAGCAATTCACCAATTAATGCATAGGACAACCAAAATCTAGTCAAACACAATAGCGAGGACACGAATCATTGGATAAGAATTCATAGCACCAAAACACCATGTTCAAGTAGGGCATTTCCATGGGTTGTGGGAGAGTGGACCACTGAAAAGTGGTGATGAAGGTGATGAATATGTTGGTGAATAAGGAAATATTGATGAAAACGATCATCGCGATGATGGCCCTCTGGTTGCACATTGGAGCCACCGGAAAGAGAGGGAGAGAGGCTCGCCCTCCAGCTTCTTCCTCCATGCCCCCTACACGGGGAGGGTTTCTCCTCTGGTCATTCTCAACCATGGCTCTCGAAGGGGAGAGAGCCGCTCCGAGATTGGACCTCCCATCTTTTTTTTCTTTTTTTTCGCGACTGTTTTTGAGGCCGGGCACTGTTTCTTTTAGAGATCCATAACTCTGATTCTGCTGAAATTTTCAGCTGATCTTTTCATAATATTAGCTTTCTTGCGGCCAAAAAAGCTCCAAATGACCTACATTCTCTCCACATGGACGCATGGCGCACCCAAGGCCATGGGGCCTGTCTGTGTGAGCACCACGGGTACCGCCGTGCATTGATTCTTTTGCCAAAAAACCGGATATATTGCAGAATAAATCCAAAAAATAA
The DNA here is from genome assembly GCA_022496015.1 of Hordeum marinum. Taxonomy (NCBI): domain Eukaryota; kingdom Viridiplantae; phylum Streptophyta; class Magnoliopsida; order Poales; family Poaceae; genus Hordeum; species Hordeum marinum. The sequence goes on along the minus strand of CM039674.1, from coordinate 509,625,721 downwards.
TTCAGGTCGTTCTGATTGTCAATTTTTGACATAGATTTCCAAAAAACACTGGAAAACAAGAATTAGCCTTTGGCACTGGATTAATTGGTTAGTACAAATAACAATAATATAGAAGTGCACCAAAACCATATATAATTGATGTTAATATTGCATGAATACTTCATAAAATATAGATATGTTGGAGAGATATCACGGCGAAAGACTCCCCATGACGGTGTCCCTGGCCACGCCCACGGTCCACTCATCATGGACTCCTTCATCCGGGTAGCGCCACACACAAATGAAAATTCAATCAGCAATATTATCTATGAAAACATAAAAAATAGTTTTTAAACATTTTACCATGATAAATTTTTTGTACCCGAATTAAATGCAGCCTGAAGATGATGGCAGGAAAGTAAATCAACTATTACTCCCTCCGTTCCTAAATATAAGTTTTTTTTACAGTTTTCATTATGGACTACATACAGAGCAAAATAAATGAATCTACACTCTAAAATATGTGTATATACATCCGTATGTAGTTCATAGTTGAATCTCTAAAAAACTTATATTTAGAAACGAAGGGAGCAGTTGGGTATTATTTTTGTAAGTACGGAAAACGATAACAAATAGTAAGTTATATTCACATTCTGGCCTCAATTTTCCGTTACACAAAACAAATAGTATGTTCTCAATGTAAAATTTCTAAAGTTGTTGGCCGTGCATCGAGCAAGATAGCTTGTTTTTTTTTTAAGGAAATGGCCACTTTGGTAGTTGGTTTTAACACCATCTTATACTAGTGAGTTATAGGTGCGACAGTCAAATTACAACCAAAGATAGATATAAAGTTACTGTATTAAATATAACATGCTAGTGGAATTGTGAGGTATATGCATGAATCATAAGATGCACAAATCACCTAAAATATATCGAGCGTGTTTTGTGTAGGTGTCTTTTTCAGCTATCTGAATGTACTACCTGCAAAGATAAATATGATTTATAAAGGTACCTAGCCTTTAATACAAAGTAAAAAATGAATGATAATATGGATAGAAAAAGATTTTAGGACAGATTGAGTATGAAAGAGTCTAGAATAAAGTACTACAACGCAATTGCTAGATTGCCAAGATGGGCCAGTAAAACGGGTCTGAAGCAGCAGAGTCTAGGCCCTGGCCCGAACAGCACGGCCTAGGCCCAGTCACCCACCTGAAGACCACACCAGCAGAGACAGAGTCAAGCGGGTCTCTTTCCTTTTCCTCCTCCCGTCGCCGTCGCCGTCGCCGTCTCCTCTCCCGCTCCCAACTGCTGCTAGGGTTTTACTTTCCCCTCTGCCACGCCAAGGTTTTACCCCGCGCCCCCGGCCTCCATGACGGCCGCTGAGCTGCTCCGCGCCCAGCTCGAGGAGCACAAGATCGAGGTGATCCTCCCTCAATTCCGACCCCTCCCAGTCTCCGATTTGGTGCCGTGTCGACTGAAAAATCTTCGCCTCACATTTCATCAAAGATGTTAATAAATAAACACTTCGCCTCTCTTGCTCCTTCGGCCCCTGGATCGGTAGCATGCACGGGATTCATGCTCAAAGGTTGCCGATGCATTGGCTCCTTTGATCGTTCTGCTCTGCTCTGCTCCTAACTTTGGTGTTACATACATTGTGGTTCTTCACTTGTTTGCTGGTTGTCCTGATTATGTACAGTTTGTGGTAACCTTTCTAAGAGATCTGTAGTGTTGCAAACTAAAATGCTACTGCTTTGTCTTATGGACACAAATCTGGAAGGAATTTTAAGCTAGCATAGATAAATCATCCACCTTTGGTGACTGCTACAGTAGAAATCATGCCTTGCTTGTTTGTAATTAGCTTTGGAAGTCGGTTAGTAAACTGAGTATCTTGCGTGTATGATTATATGCTTTATGGTATATTTCCTGTACCGACAATATAAATGTGTGAGCATACCTTCTGTTATCAATGCAGACAACAGTTCCTTGTAATGAATATACTCTTCCTTTTTTGCCTTTGGAGTGCCATTTCCTTTTATCTTATGCTGATGCTACTTAGTATGTGCTCACATCTTCATGCTGGAAAGATAATCTTGTGGGTGGACTGTTAACCGTTTTTCCATTTCTGCATATGGCTAAGTCTGTTCCCCCCGCTCTGCATATCCCCTGTTCCGAGTCAGCGCTGTTTAGTGTTTAATACTTATGACGATCAAGTAATATGATATTTGGAATGCATACTCTCAGGAAGATGAGCCTATCCTCAAGGATGATGATGATGACGATGAATACGATGATGAGGATGAGGATGAAGAAGATGACGATGATGTTGAGGGTATGTTCAAATTCTGTAGTTCCTTCTACCCAGTTCAAGTAGCCATTTAGTTACAGATAAGCCTATTTCTTATTGTAATCCTGCCTTCTACATTCTAACATAAACCTAAACATCTGAAGTTATTGCCCATACTCAAATTTTAAATTGAACGTTGCTCATTCAACTCCCGAATCAATGGAATATTTTGTATCATATTCACTTGTTCCTGAATTATTCAGCCCCTGCTTATTTACACAATTTATAGTTTCTTTAGTACTTTCTGCCATTTGTATATAACGTTCACCTCTGTACTGAGGTGGCACCTTGTGTCAATTTTAAATTGCATTAGCATATGCCTGAATATTCAGGTATTGCATTTAGTCTGATAGGAACAAATCCTGAATGTAAATTTTGCTTTTGCAACTATAATTTTGGTAGGTGAATCATTTCAATGCATTTAGTATGAATTGATGCTGGAATTTTCATTATAGGAATAGCTAATCCCTTGTACCTTACCCTAACAAGCAAAACAAAGATCTTAATTTTTTTTGACAATGGATACCAAGAAGACTTGATTGCAGTCACAGTTTCTGTTCAATCTTGCTTGAGAAAAGTTTTAGTGTTAAATGAATGTTACACTTGCCATTGCCAGAGATTACAGATAATAATCCACAAAGTGAACCATGTCTAGTTGTAGAATTCCGGGATTTTGCAATTTTTTGAAAATCTGACATTATGCACCCGTGCTTTCTGGGACTAGGAGGTGATGCTAGTGGAAGATCTAGGCAGACCAGGAGTGAAAAGAAGAGCAGGAAAGCCATGGAGAAGCTTGGCATGAAGGTCATTACTGGTGTGAGCCGTGTAACTATCAAGAAGAGCAAGGCCGTGAGCATCTTAACCACTTTACGACATTGTTCCCTGAAGCATAATTATATCCTGGCGGTTATCACATTTTCTTAAGTTCTCCAACACAATTGCAGGTTACGTTTGTCCTCTCCAAGCCAGATGTCTTCAAGAGCTCGCACTCAGAAACATGTCATTATTGGGGAGGTCAACTTCGAGGACCTGGACACTCAGCTGCAGACACAAGCGGCGGAGCAGTTCAAGGCGCCGAGCCTGAGCAGCGTCATCTCGAAGGGTAAGCCATCCGTGGTAGCAGTCCAAGACGACGAGGAGGTCGACGAGACAGGCGTTGACAACAAGGACGTTGATCTCGTGATGATGCAGGCCTCTGTTTCGAGATCCAGGGGCCGTGGAGGCGCTCAAGGCTGCGAATGGCGACATCGTCAGCGCCATCATGGAGTTGACTAACTAGGTGCTGAAAGTTGGAATTGTGTCCTGATTATTGGGGGTTGGGTCAAAGCAGTCTTTTGGTCTATGTCATCTTGAATGCTGCAGTTGCGGAATTGGAGGCTCTGTGTCTGGTGAAAGCTGAACTAGTATTTTGGAGCATGTTGTTCGGATGCAGGCATGGCTCGAGAGCAAGGTGAATGCCAGCTTTTTTGGAGATGTATTTTTTTTGAGACATAGGTTTTTGGAGACGTTTTAACATGTGATGATCAGCAAACTGCTTGCTCTTATGGGAAAATCTGAATTAGTTGTGCCAAATTTTGCTGCAAATTGATGTCATTTTGTGTTCCAGACAATATGTCATTCTATCTAGCGTTTGGGTGTTGTTCCTAACTACAGCCATTGTGAGATTTTGGTGCAGCTTTCAAGTTTGTTTTGCCACATGGTTTGAAACAAGTTAAGGACGACACGAAAGTAAGATCGGCCTCTGTATGCTTATGACGGAGCTGGAGGCTGGCGGCTGTGGCGAAGCTCTATCGATGAACAATTGGGTTTTGTTTGTTTGGTTATCAACTTTTTGGTGTCATTACTCTTTTGTCAGTTCATTTTTCTTGCTAATGATTCCCACTTATAGGTGACCAAAATGGTCTATTTGGTGCAAATTCTTGGAGATACCTTTGCTTTTCTATGTCAAATCTGATTCATATGCATTGCTAAGTTTTAGGTTGTACTGCTGTGAGAAGAAAGAGAGAGTTGTAGATTGTGCTGGTTGCCTGCTCATGTATGTGCTGGTTACTCTCTGTGTTGGGATCTTGGCTAGTTCGCTTCAGGCCTGTTTGCCCACTCTGTCCGTTCATCCCGCCTAAATCGGTTCGGTGAGCTGGACACCACGTCCCCTCTCGACCGCTACTGCCTGTCGTTTCAGAAGTGCATACACAAAGCTTATAATCGCAGTGCATTGTAAAATTTACAAACTGAATACACAAAGCTTATAATTTCAATTCACCTATAGCAGCTCTTTTCCTTTAGTTGCAAGGCAGTTGCACTGCGATTTTCATTAAGAAGGGAAAACAAAAACAGACTGCCCCATTTATACTAAAAACTAAGTCGAAAACCATACAACAAACAATTGATTAAGGGACAATCGTACAAAAACCATGACTATGTCGACATCGGCCAACTCAATTCCACCACCAACATGACCCCAACCCGAAGATACGTGGCTTTAGAGACGCCTTCAAGAACCATCGTCGTCGGTATCCTTCAAGTACCATCGAATCAAGGATTTCGCCTAGAGCCACCCACACTAGCTCCATCTGACCTCAAGAAAAGGCCGACCACATCAAGAACCCCCACGACAACTCTCGAACCAACAAACCGTAGTCTAGTCGAGAGGAGGAACCCTATGGCAACAACTCCAAGAAGCATCATTGCCAGTATCCTTCGTTCCCTTTCGAACCAAGGCTTTTGCCCAGAACCCTAAGCACCTCCACCTACCCAAGTCCCAGGTAGGGTGCCATCCGCTACCAATAGAGAGCAAACCGAAGCCGCGTTGCACCAGCAATAGCAGACCATGGCCGTCGCGATGGAGAGCCTGCTGATCGAGCCACAAACACCATTATCGAGGCAGGCAAACACAGAGACAAATCACCACCACCAGCAGCAAAGCAAATCGAGAGAGGAAACAACCTCGCTGCGCTGGCATGGCCAGAGCCCAGAGGTATGATCAACCACACCACGCAGAGGCACACTGTCGTAGTCGGGGCAATAGCTCGTGTGTGACACCTTTCGTGGGAATTGGATGGAGTGAGACGTCTTTCGTCCGAATTGCCTTGGTGCGACACTTTTGAGCGAGTAAATAGCCCAGACACGACATGGCCCTTAAGCTGAACTGATGCCCTCATTAGCTGTTAGGGGCTGGACCCACAACTTATCCACGTAAGTGCGGGACCCACCACTTGTCCACTAAGTGCGGGACCCATCTCTTTGCAGCTAGAAAAGATGACTGCCCGTGCCCGTCCGCCCGCCGCCGCCCATTGCTTCCCCTTTCCCCATTCTTCCTCTTCTCCGGCGACCTAGTGCAGATGTCCACCTCCTCCGCCACGCACTCAAGATGGCGTAGGTATGGTCCAGTGCCGCTCACAAGGTGCCCCGACTGCCCACACCTAGAGCCTCTGAAACGGTTGGTCACTAGGACTGATGATAATGGAAATCTTGGGCGGGAATTTATGAAGTGCTTGAGAAAAACAATGGCATGAAGTGATGGCAAGGTTAGATCTCAGTTCTTAGCCTGTTCTTTCAGTGCCGTTTGCTCTGATTTCTCCATATTTTGTTTTTTCCCTTGAATTTGGAATTTAGGGTTCATATAGTTCTTTTCAGATCCTGAAGAAATGCACCCATTTCGAGTGGATGGATGAATATGTTGAGAGGATTCAATTCGAGGGCTACATTGACTCGAGCAGGGCCGCAACCTGGGAGCTCAATTTGTGCGAGGTGTCGTAGATGGAGAATTTGGGGAGCTCGGACAGAGGGGCGGGCAGAGTCGTGCCGATGGCGAGGTATGCACATAATGCTAAACTGCACTTGGAGTCTGAACTGACTAGGGAACTAAAGAAGATCAAGAAAAATCTAATGGAGATGATCGATTTGTAGAAGCAAGCAAATTTCATGACAGGGGGTTCTATTATTGTATCATTGCTCTGTTTTTGTTTTACTTGCTGTTCATCCGTAGGTCTGTCAAGGCAGAGGATGCAATGTGTGCGTCATGTCAAGTTCATGTAATTGAATCGAAGCAGAAATATTCAGTGTTCAAGCTCTGTTCTTGTTCTTTGGTTAGCAGAGTGTACACCCTCCAAATTCAGTTTCTAGTAAAAAAATCTTGCTGCCGAATAGATGTTGGGCCGTGAGAAAATAATCAGGCCCAAATAGAGACCAGCCCACCCGCATAGGGGCATCATCCCTTTTTTATAGCATTGAGGCACCCATGTTTAGAAAAAAATGCTTCGACTAAGACCTCAAAATAAAATGTTGTTTCGGCAAATAAATCTCTAACAAACATATACTTCTTTACTTGTTTTTACTTTGGCCAAATTTTTATGTCGAATAAATGTTGGGCCGTATGTATTGTAACTTATTTTGTTTTTTTACATTTTTGTTGCTTGTCCACTGTTGTTTTGTGATTGTTTTCATGCATGTCTATGGTTCCATCAAACCCAAATTAAATGAGGATATATGAAAGCCTCAGAAATCATTTTTGGAAATGATCAAAGTTAAAATTTGCTTCAAATATGTCCAAGAAAATGTTCCTGTTTTGATCTGAAAATACAGGCCAAGGTAAAATTCAAAGCAATATTTTTAGGAGCACAGAAATATTTATTTTGGGCATTTGAGTTCATTCAATAATTACTTGCATGAACTAAATTAGTTGCATGTCATAATTGCATGTCATAGTTGCATGTCATAGTTGTATTAGTAACACATAGACCAATGAGATAGAACATCAAGCACATATATCAATTGACCAATATCAACTAGATAGAAAAAACAAAAACTAGGTAGAACACATCAATATAGTAGCATAAGTAGTAGCATTGCATGAGCTAGATAGTACCATATTACAACCAACATAGATAAACCCAAGCACAACATACATAGTACCATTACAACTTCTATAGATAGTTCAACACAACACGATAATAATAAAACCGCACCCTAGATAAGATAAAACACCACGAGCTTTCTTGCTTGCTCCAAGGCCAACTCCTCCATGGCCAACTCCTCTGGGGGCCGTTCACTGCTTCTTTGGGGAGTTGTCGATGGGGTACGACAGAGTGTGCATGGACCCCGTGGTGGGGAAGATATTGGTGTAGTCCGTGAAGATGTTGTGGGTGGTGAAAGCGATGAACTCGCAGCCACACCAAAACACACGGCCGAGGAGGTAGAACGCGTCGATGGAGTTGGTGAAGTGGGCAAGGATAGCAACCACAACCCCGTTGTGGATGACCTCCTCGACTCGGTACATCCTTGGAGATCCCCGGGGGAGGTGGCTGAAGCCGAGCGCAAGGAAGGCGTTGGTGAAATCCCTTGCACCCCTCCATCTTGACATCGACCACACACAGAGTGTGTTCTCGACATACAAGTCGGTGGGGTAGAGTGGCTCTGGCACGGTGAGGGGAAAGCGGAAGGTTGGCCCTGTGTAGTTCATGGCTGCGACGGCCTGGTTTTGGGGTTGTTTGTGGTGGTAAGAATAGGATGCAGATGGGAGAGGATGGGTGAGGAGGAGGAAGATGATAGGTGACTTAAATAGCCCTAGTCCGACTTGTTTACACCGGGTGGGAGTAATGAGCGGGCGGTGTTGAGTGGCATCGGGGGAGGAGAGCGTACATGTGTGTACACGCATGGGAAACCGAAGCGGCATCAATAGCCAGGCTGCGACGTTTCAGCGTTGCAAGCTCTGCGCCGTCGGTCGGGGTTCAGGCCTACTTGTTCTATGCATGTGCCGCCCATGCATGCAAGTGTGGTATCGTGGTAGTACTCCAACAGCCCGCGTAGCACACTGGCCATTAAAAACACGTGGAGAGATGAGCTCATGCAGCGGCTAGCGATGGTTGGGCATCTAGAATAGCCAAGCAGCAACATGAGCTCGAACGCTGCAAGGACGCCAACAACCTGCGTAGCACACTGACCATCAAAAACGCGTCGAGAGATGAGCTCTATGCCATGCATGCAGCGGCTAGCGATGGTCGGGCATCTACGCTGCGAGGGCGGGCGGCGCAGGGCTGCACGCGCATGCATGCATGCTTTTCAGGCCTGCTCAAATCGGATCAACGTGGTGTCCATCGGTCCAACGGGTGGGCCGCTTTAATTAAGCCCAACAATACATGGCGGCCTGCTCAATCTTATTCAACGTAAAAAAATGACCAGTCAATGAACTAACATCCCGCGGATGTGTGGCGTGGCTCCCGATCCAGACCGTTGCTTCTGTTCACATCCATTCAATGGTCCAGGATGTTACGTGTTATAATATCCAGAGTTTTTGAATCAGTCAATCAGAATGCAGCCTGCGGATCGCTGCATAGACGTGTGTCGTGGCCAGCCTTCAGCCTCAGGGTACTTATGGTGCCTTTGTCCAACTTTCCGCGCATCCTCTGTTTTTTCGCGAGGCATCTAGGACTTTTATTTCAGAGGAGGTAGCTGAATGCGTGGTATTTCTTCGCTCTTCATGTGCGGAATTCGTGCTTACTGGTACATCTAGGAGTTTAATTTCAGAGGAGGATGGTAATGCTAGCATATCCTTTGCTCTTTGTCGTTAGGGGCCTTATGACTTGTTTGTCAGTTGTCCTTGTTATGTATGTACGGTTTGTGGTTATCCTTTCCGACAGATTCCTAGTGTTGCAAATTAAGAGCATCTCTAACAGTGGCATAAAAATTTTGTGTCCACTAAAAGTTTTAGCGCATCACTGTAGTATTTTTATTGTGCGCGGATCAACATTGTTTTAGCAGCTGTCCAAAAAAAGGCGCCCAAAAAACGCGCAGTGCAAACTATGAAGCGTGCACAAGCCGGCGCACAAAATATGCTGCGCGCGATAGCGTTTTTTTGCGCGTGTCCAAATTTTTTTAGCACGCGCACTGTTTTGCAGCGTTTATTAAAGCTGTCTGGCGCCCCAAAAAGGAATCTTTTAACGCGCGGAGCAGTTTTGGGTGCTTGTTGGAGATGCTCTAAAATGCTACTGCTTTGTCTTATGAATGCACAAACTGAAAGCAATTTTAACTGATCATACATAAATCAGTCCCCTTTGGTGGTTGCTATAGCACAAATGCGACTTTGTTAGTTAATTAGATTTCGAAGTCAGTTGTGACCTAAGTATCATGTGTGTATTTCTTTATGCTTATACGATGTATGGAAGATCGAGGTGATCCTCCATTCCGACCCTTCCCCTTCTCCGATTTGGTGTCGTGTCGACTGGAAAATCTTCACCTCACATTTAAATCAAAGATAATAATAATTGTAATAAAAATCTTTGCCTCTCTTGCTCGTTCGGACCCTGGATCGGCGTGTTCCGTTGCGGTGGTAGTGTTATAGCGCTAGATCTTGCTGTCGGTCTCGCCTAGGTCGCAGAGAACTCTGTAATGGGTGGCCAACCTGATGGTACTTCCCTTGCGAGTTTTGCCTTGCTGGTATCCTATGAGTTTTCACGGTGAAGGGGAGCGGGTCAGGCCAACCCAGTACTCCATCAACCTGCACGTGAGGGTGTGGTAGCATGTACGGGATTCATGCTCACCTATCCATGTGGGAGTTTGATTTTCAGGCCCAAAGGTTGCCAATGCATTGCCTCCTTTGATCGTTCTGCTCTGCTCTGCTCCTAACTTTGGTGTTCCATACATTGTGGTTCTTTACTTGTTTGCCGGTTGTCCTAATTATGTACAGTTTGTGGCCCCCTTTCTGACAGATCTCTAGTGTTGCAAACTAAAATGCTACTGCTTTATCTTATGGATACAAATCTGAAAGGAATTTTAAGCTAGCATAGATGAATCATCCACCTTTGGTGACTGCTACAGTAGAAATCTTTCCTTGTTTGTTTGTAATTAGCCTTGGAAGTCGGTTACTAACCTGAGTGTCTTCGTGTATGCTTATATGCTTTATGGCATATTTCCTGTACCAACAATATAACTTTGTGAGCTTGGCTTGTGTTCTTAATGCAGATAGCACTTCCTTCTAATGTACTTACACTTCCTTTTTCGCCTTTGGAGTATCATTTCTTTTTATCTTCTGCTGATGTCACTTAGTATGTACTCCCATCTTCTTGCTGGGAAGATAATCCTGTGGGTAGACTATTTACCGTTTTTCCATTTCTGCATATGGCTAACTCTGTTTCCCCTCCTATGCTTATCCCCTGTTCCGAGGCAGCGCTGTTTAGTGTTTAATACCTATGACAATCGTGTATTTGGAATGCATACTCTCAGGAAGATGAGCCTATCCTTGAGGATGATGATGACGACGATGAATACGATGGTGAGGATGAGAATGAAAAAGATGACGATGATGTTGAGGGTATATTCAAATTCTGTAGTTCCCATCTATTAAAGTTCAAGTGGCCATTTAGTTACAGATAGTCCTATTTCTGATTATAATGCTGCCTTCTAAGTTCTAACATAAATTTAACATCTGAAGTTATTGACCATACCCGAATTTTAAATTAAACGTTGCTTATTCAACTCCTGAATCAATGGATTATTTTGTATCAGATTCACTTATTCCTGAATTATTCAGCACTGCTTATTTACACAAATTAATAATATTCATGTCACTGACCAGTTTCTTGAGTACTTCCTGCCATTTATATATAACATTCATGTCTTTACTGAGGTGGCACCTTGTGTCAATTTTAACTTGCATAACATATACACGAATGTTAAGCTATAGCAGTAGGTTTGATAGGAACAAATCCTGAATGTAAAATCTTGCGTTTGCACGTATAATTTTGGTAGGTGAATTATTTCGATGCATTTAGTCTGAACTGATGCTGGATTTTCCATTATAGGGACAGCTAGATGTGGGTATGTGCATGTATCAGTAAATATTTCCTAGCTTAGGTCGGTTCAAAACACCTATAAAAAGGAGATGTATCCCAGCCGGTTGTAAGCAGGCCAATTCCACTCCAAATCAATGCAAGGCAAGAAGCCACTCAGCTACATATATAAAGCTAGTACGAGCAGCTCCATCCCAGTGTATGCGTGTGTGTTCTGCTAGTTTATACAAGTTGTAGTTCAGGTTGTTATTCCTCTGCTCGGTTGATCCTCGGCAACTAGCTACTCGCTAGTTGGGCTAACATAGCCAAGCCTTTGTACCTTAGCCTAAGTGGTAAACCAAAGATCTTAAAAATTCCAAAATCGACAATGGATACCAAGTTTCTTGATTGCAGTCACAGTTAGTTTCTGTTTCAATCTTGCTTGAGAAAAGTTTAAGTGTTGAATGAATGTTACACTTGCCAATTCTAGCAATTACACATAATAATCCAGAAAGTGAACCATATCTAGTTGTTGAATTCTAGGCTTTTGCAAAATTTTGAAAATCTGACATTATGTCCCTGTGCTTTCTGGGACTAGGAGGTGATGCTAGTGAAAGATCCAGGCAGACCAGGAGTGAGAAGAAGAGCAGGAAAGCTATGGAGAAGCTTGGCATGAAGGCCATTACTGGTGTTAGCCGTGTAACTATCAAGAAGAGCAAGACCGTGAGCATCTTAACCACTTTATGACATCTTTCCCTGAATCATAATTATATGCTGGCGGTTATCGCATTTTCATAAGTTCTCCAACACTATTGCAGGTTACGTTTGTCCTCTCTAAGCTAGACGTCTTCAAGAGTTCGCACTCAGAAACCTATGCCATTTTCGGGGAGGTCAAGTTCGACGACGTGAACACTCAGCTGCAGACACAAACGGCAGAGCAGTTCAAGGCGCCGGTCCTTAGCAGCGTCATCTCGAAGGGTGAGCCATCCGTGGTAGCAGTCGAAGACGACGAGGAGGTCGACGAGACAGGCGTTGACAACAAGGACGTTGATCTCGTGATGATGCAGGCCTCTGTTTCGAGATCCAGGGCCGTGGAGGCGCTCAAGGCTGCGAATGGCGACATCGTCAGCGCCATCATGGAGTTGACTAACTAGGTGCTGAAAGTTGGAATTGTGTCCTGATTATTGGGGGTTGGGTCAAAGCAGTCTTTTGGTCTATGTCATCTTGAATGCTGCAGTTGCGGAATTGGAGGCTCTGTGTCTGGTGAAAGCTGAACTAGTATTTTGTAGCATGTTGTTCGGATGCAGGCATGGCTCAAGAGCAAGGCCTCCGTGTCGAGATCCAGGGCCGTGGAGGCGCTCAAGGCTGCACATGGTGACATCGTCAGTGCCATCATGGAGTTAACTAACTAGGTGCAGGAAGGTGGAGTTGTGTCGTGATAATTGGGGTTGGGTCAAAACAATCTTCTGGTCATGTCATCTTGAATGTTGTGGTTGTGGAATTGGAGGCCCTTTTTCTGTTGAAAGTTGAAACTAGTATTTTGGAGCATGTTGTTTCGGATGCGGCATGGTTCGAGAGTGAGGTGAATGCCACCTTTTTTCGAGATGTGGGTTTTGGAGGCGTTTTAGCATGTGACGATCAGCAAACTGCTTGCTCTTATGGGAAAATCTGGATTGGCTGTGCCAAATTTTGCTACAAATGAATGCCATTCTGTGTTCGAGACAATATACCATTCTATCTAGCTTTTGGGTTTTGTTCCTAACTACAGCTATTGTGAGATTTCGACACAGCTTTAAATTTTGTTTTGCCACATGGATCGAAATAAGTTAAGGATGACATGAAAATAAGATCGCACTCTTTATGCTTAGGATAGAGCTGGTGGCTGTGGCTAAGCAAATGTCGATGAACAATTGGGTTTTGTTCGTTTGGTTGCCAACTTTTTTGGCCTATCATTACTCTCTTGTCGATTCATTTTTCTGGCCAATGTTTTCACTTATAGGTGACCAAAATTTGTTGTGAGGTAAAAACCCTTGGCCTCTTTGGTGCAAATTCTTGGAGATTTTGCTTTTCTAGGGCAAATCTGATTCATATGCATTGCTAAGTTTAAGGTTGTACTGTAGTGAGAACAAAGAGAGTAGTAGATTGTGCTGGTTGCCTTCTCAGGTATGTGCTGGTTACAGGGGGTGCCGCTTCCTACACTAGCGAGCGCCTCTACCTTGGCTCGTTCGCTTCAGGCCTTTTCGCCAAATCTGTCCGCCCGGTGAGCTGGACACCGCGTCCCTCTCGACCACAACTGCTTCCAGCCCTCTACCTGACGTGAGACCAACTGCCGTTGCGCAGAAGGGGCGCAGCGATTCCAGCAACTAATGATATGGCAGGTGGGCTGCGGCGAGGTGCACTCCGCAGGTGAACTTTTGAGATGATAAGTTTCCATATGCCTCCCATTAATATTTCATATGGGATTGCGACGATCCAACCCATTGATTATTCTCTCTCTCTCTCTCTCTGTCTGTCTGTCTCACGTTTGTTTGGCTGCTAGTACCATCCTGATAACATAGTTAGAGGCCACCAGGAGACTACAGGGATGAGCACTGGGTCCTTTATAAGTGTCGGTCATGCTTAGGCCAAGGAAGGTTGGTGAGCATATTATCTATCCATCCATGAATTTTGTGATCAAATTCATTGAGTACCGATCGTACATAAGCCTCAAGTGCACTTTATAAGTGCCATTCATGCTCATGCTCTGCACCATTTTCTTGGCTCACCCTAGACTCTACACATAACACTTGTTTGCCAAGCTCTTCAGAGACGGTGCGTTGGGGACCGGTAAGCCAAATACACTTGCTGGAATTTGTTGAAGGAGCGAATTGCTCGAATCACGACCTCCCACTCTTTGGACTCGCAGGTGGCCTCCAAGACTGCAAATGATATGCCCTTCCTGTTGGAGTTGCAGAATAGCCTGCAGTTCTCCTTCTTTGTAGCCTCTGTTTTGCCCTTTGATCCCTGCTAGGTTGTTGTAAATCTTATCCCTATGTTAATTAAATCCAAACTGAAATCAACATACCATCTGCACATTATGAAATGTCGATACTATAGTGCTTCAAGTCAATGTTATATATCCGCATATGAGTAAAATCGAGAAGCCCGTGCGGCACCATGGCACATGGATGGGTCAGGCAGCGGGTTCCATGCTAGCTGGGTTTGGATAAAAGTCTTCCATCATGTCATCTTGATCTTGAGATTTGTGTGTTTCATTTCAAACTATTTCAATGTAGGGTTTCCAGGCCTTTTAACATCTTCCTTTGACCTCCAGTGGAATTCCTAATCTGCTGCTCGGTGTTAGATTAACCTTCATCTGGTCTTGTGATGTACTATGTGAACAAGTTAGTTTGTGACATGTTTCATTTGTTGGAACAGTTATGAGTGTGTTGCATGGGCTGATGGGCACTGTGCTGGACACGGTCCAGAATGTTGTATCCCAGCTTAACAAGATTGTAGAGAGTTCTGTTAAGAGCCGGTTGTGTCCATGTATAAATAAACCAGCATTTGTTGCTGGAGAAGTAGAATGGAATTTTTTAGAGGAAAGGCTTGCGCCCGACTTTATAAATAAAGCCACCAGACAGAGTACATAACCATCACCGCACCACAAATTCAACCACCAACCAAGGCCAAGCAAAAGGCAAAGTATAGAATACAGGGCACTGGGGCCACAACCACAGCACGCAGGCCGGACGATCAGAATAATTTCAAAAAGAAGAAGATCAGCACAAAAGCCCGCAGATCACCAAGAGATTATACGCCAGGCACCTGCCGCGAAAGTGAAGACGCCGAGGCCCGAATCCTAGAGAGCAGCAGGTCGAAGCAGTCACGGTCTTCGAGCTTAATCAATAATCTCCACTGCTGCACGAACATGCAAGCTTTATATAAGCAATCAGCAGGTTTAGCCGGAAAAATGTGTTCAATGGTAAACTTGTTCCTGATAGTCCACAAGGGCCAACAGACAGCCGCCAATCCTATCCAGAAAAGCCGCTTCGTGATGCCGACCCAAGGGGTGGAGAGAGTCCGAAGCTCAGAGAAGGAGGTAGGAGCCAAAGAAACATGTAACCAGGATCGGAAGTAGCACCAGACCAGCTTAGCCAAGACACTGTTGAAAAATATGTGATTGGTATCCTCCAAAGTATCGCACAAAACACACCGGTCCGAACCCGGGCAATTTCGTTTCCGAATCCGATCAGCCGCCGAGAGGCGCCCCCTGAAAGCTTGCCACATGAAGATTTTAATCTTAGGGGGAAAATGCGAACGCCAAATCTGACGAAACTTATTAGTAGGGTGCCGGCAATAAGTTTGGAATACAAAGCCTTAACAGAGAAACGACACGAAGCAGTATGGGGCCAGACCACCGAGTCCTCCGCTTCCGAGAGCGTGGGAAAAAGGGCAGCAAGATGATGCCATTGAACCAACTCTTCAGGAGACAGCGAGCGTCGAAAGGCCAGGTCCCAGTTGTCACCCGCAAGCTCCATGATGGAGATCTCAGGCTTAGAGAAAAAGGAAAATAACGTGGGGGAAAGCCACCGAGAGAATAGAATCCCCACCGAGAGAATAGAATCCCCACACCACCAGTCAAGCCAAAAACGAGTTGAGGCGCCATTACCCACCAAAAAATTGGCATGCTCTTTGAAAAGACGCCGGATCTTAACCAAATCATTCCAAAACTGTGAGCCTCCCTTAGGTGAGGCAAACATAGGATTAGAGGAGAAGTATTTCGCCTTAAGAATGGAAAACCAGAGGGAACGGTGTTCAGGATGCCTAACCCACCCAGGGTTTTAGGTCCACAGATGATGTTCCATTTGATGAATTCCAATAGAAAGCACCCCTTTGCTTGTCAAAACCCTCATGCGTACCCGCTGAGAGGAGGTAGAAGCCCATAACGTACATGGGAAAGGAGGAAAGACAAGAATTAGTCAGAGCCACTTTCCCAGCCTTTGTATTATATCTGCCCCTCCACGGCAGCACCCAATTACCAACCTTGGTAACAATGGACCCGAACTCCTTGGCGCACAGCTTATCCGGAGCAATCGAGAGGCCCAAGTACTTAAAAGGAAAGGAACCCAGGCTATAGTTTAAGAGGTGCGCCACATGTAAAGCCTCGGTATCATCCACCCTAGTAACAATGACCTCACTCTTTGCAAAGTTAATTTTGAGCCCCGACAAGGCTTCAAAGAATAACAGGATGAACTTAAGATGAGCAAGGCAAGAATCATTGAGCTCCACCAAGATAACGGTATCATCTGCGTACTGGAGGTGAGAGACCCCATGGGGGATGAGATGAGAGATAACCGAAGAGATATGGCCAGAAGCAACAGCCCTGGACAGGATACGAGAAAAGGCATCAGCCACAAAATTAAAAAGGATCGGGGAGGCCGGGTCTACTTGCCTCATTAGGCCCCTGCCATTGGCAAAAAAATTCTAACTTGGCGATTAACCGAAATTGTCGTGTCCCACCCACCACCAGCTACATAATCCGCTGCACATACACTCCCTCAAATACTTTGGCCAGCAAGACCTATCCCAGGAAAGGCCAACTAAGTGAGTCATATGCTTTCTCAAAATCCAACTTTAGGATCATAGCTTTCGAATTGTAGGACTTAAGATCATGGACAATCTCATGAAGGCAGAGAATCCCATCAATGATAAATCTGCCTTTAACGAAAGCAGATTGAAAAGGGCTGAGCGTACAATGCGCAACAGGAGAGACGCGTGCTAAAGCCCTTGGCAGGGAATTTCACCATGTTATTAATCAATGCAATCGGCCTAAACTGGGAGATCAGCTCGGCACCCTTGACCTTGGGGATGAGGGAGATGACTTCATAGTTTAAGCGAGAAATATTCACCCTCCCAAGACAGAACCCTTGGACGATGTTACAGATGAGGGTCTTAAGCTGAGGCCAGATTTTTTTTAAAAAGGGGATAGAGAAACCATCCCGGCCCGACACAACATGAGGATTAGCAAAATTAATGACATCCCAAATCTCCTCATAGAAAGAGGCAGGATTAAGGCTTCATTCTCAGCAGTAGAAATTCTAGAAGAGGCGTCCGAGAGGGAATGAGATATAGACAAACCGGACTCCGGCCTAGTAGCATAGAGGGAAGAGAAGAATTCCACCACATGACCCAGAATTTCGGCCTGATCAAAGACCTTCACCCCATTAGTGAGAAGACTATCCAGCGCACATCTCCTTCTCCTACCATTAGCTATCGCAAAAAATAGGTCGTGGGGCGTCAACTTTCAAGGTCCAATTCAATGTTCCCCTTTGGCGCTAATATATCTCCGGCTGCCGATGCAAAAGCATGAGATCCCCTTCAAGGCCGTATCGCAAGCCCCACTCCCCCTCAGACAGACCAGACCCATCAGCCCTAGCATCCAGCATAGCAATCTGGGCCTCCAGAGAACCCTTCTCACGGCAAGCCTCCGCCGCCCTATTACGAGACCACCCATGAAGGAATTTCCGAAGAGCATAACAACACTGATGCCAGTCATCAATGTGCCCAAAATAACGCCAGCCGGGGGAGGGCAGCCCAAAGATTTTAGAAGTTAAAAGATCCGGAAGACCCTCACAAGAAGCCACGCACATGAAACTGAAAGCGTGAAGAAAACACACAGGAGTCCAGACCAGCGTCAAGGATGAGAGGCGCATTGTCCGAACCAACAATGTCCGTGACCTTCAAGGAAGCGCGGGAGAAGGTAGAATCCCAGGTCGAACAAACAAAAACACGATCAAGCACCGACCAGATAGGGGTAGATTGGTGATTCGTCCACGTAAAGCGAGCTCCCACTCTAGGGAGCTCATGAAGAGCGCAATTACGAATAAATGCATTAAAAGCATTAGCCAAGGGCCACGAAAAGTTGTTGGAGCTCTTATCCGCACGGGAGCGAAGAAGGTTAAAGTCCCAACCAACCAGCAAAGGAAGCGAACAAGTCTCAATCTTGGCTGCCATCTCATCCAGAAACAAGGCAGATAGAGAATGATTTGCCGGCCAATAGACGACCATGATTTCCCATAAGTGGTTCAAACTTCGATGGTGTACAACCGTGCTAGCCCAAAACACACTGTGGTCAAAAGTCACCACATCGAACATGTTCCGTTTGGTGCCCAGAAGAATCCCACCAGAATGCCCGGAAGAAGGGAGGAAGTTCCAGTCGAATGTGTCCCTCCCCGCAACTGCGGAGAGCTAATTGGGGGAAAAGGAATCCTTAAAAGTCTCAACAAGACCAATAATATCAATATTATCACTCCTAACTACATCCCTTATTTGATCACAGCGCCCCTAGCTCCGAAACCTCTGATATTCCAGAAAAGAGCTCTCATTTGAAAGATAAGTTCTTAATATGGAGACTCGACCTGCAGGGAGCAACGCAGGATTTGGCCCGCTTAGAAATGACCCGCTTAGACGGTGGAGGGGGTGACTGGCCACTACCAGTAACACCAACATCCCCACCCGCGGCGGATGCAGCGATCCCATTCGCCGCAACCATATCTATAGCTTTAGCAATGGCCGCCTGGGCCCTCTTATTAGCATGAATGATGGTAAGAACCGTAGACGGAGACCCGAAACCCACATCAACAGAAACCCCCTCCATCCTCAAGCACATGCAATAGATGATCATCAGATAGAGAAGGCAGCACTAGCCTAGTAGGAGAGGATGGAGGGTGGGGAGGGGGGGAGGGAGGGATACCTGAGGGAGGAAGGTCTCTAGCCGCAGCCTGTCGCTCCGCACGTGCCACCACTGGCTCCCCCGAGTCGCGCACCCGTCTGCCCTTGCGGGTTGTGGAGGTGGGCGTGCGGATGGAGGGGGAGGGAGCCGAGTGAGAGAGTGGCATTGCCCTGGGAGGACAGCCGGACGTAGCCCCCAGGTCAGCGTTGAGACGACGGCATAGCCTAGCCACCAAGGTCTTGGAGCCCGACGAGGCCCTGCTTTTAGGAGAGAATTTCTTGATCGAGGACTTCTTCTTCTTGCTCAGCGGAACCAACACATCACGAGTGGGAGAAGATGCCATATCCTCGATACCGGACATGGAGGGAGACAGAGGCCTGGCTGGCATGTTCGAACATACTCCCGAGATAAGGGTGCCCACCGGAGCCATCTGCCCAATGGCTGTAGGGACCGGCGCATCCTCCACATGCTAAACATCATATTTGGGGGCATTCTCCTTGAGAAGATCCTGCACATCACGACCCAGTCCCTCCCATTCAGACTTGGTGAAATGGGGGTCAGTACCCCCACCTGTACCACCACTCAGGTCCATCCCACCATCAGCAGAGCCATCGCCATGTTTCTCCGAAGCGGAAAGAGTGGGAGGAGGGGGCGGCGGAGGCACCTGGGAGGCCTCAGCTCCCTCCAGTCTCACCCACAACCTAATGCCATCAGCAGACGGAAACACATCAACCGGACCATGGAGGCAAACCAGATCAACACACCAAATCCTTAGACGCACTGGGCCCAACCTAGACAGGGACTCGCCATTCTCCTTGATAGGCTTGCCGAGAAGAATGCCAAAGGCCATCAGAAAAGGGGCAGATCTGAGCTCGACAGGAACATTCTCCACCAACACCCAAACATCAGAAAGTTGCCCAATGGATTTGGACCCATTATTGGCCACGACTTTGACAGATATCACCAATTGGTTGTGCGGGAGAGTGAAACTAGTGCAAGAAGCAATCATTCTTAAGCTCTCAGAGGAAGGGAACACCGTAGCAAACTCAAAGTCCGACAATTGATGCACCTGCCAATCCCAGCATCCACAGCCCAACCCCGCAAACCTTCCAACAGGACCCAAGGAGAGATCTTTTGACCTTGAACATATATGACAGCAACATTTGAGAGAGCAGGAGCAGTCGCCACAAGCGGCGGGTCATAGTCCAGGGCCAAGAAGGAACATCCCGGGAGCCCCATCCCATACTACACAAAGGAGGGGGGTTTGATGCAGTTGTGTCAGGCAATAGTAAGATGGCCCTCAGATCTACAGATGAGGCAGAAAGGTGGGTTGAGGCACCTAGATTGGAAGTGTCTCGGTTGGTGACAAGCAAAGCACGTCAGGGCGGACGAGGAGTTAGGCGTAGGGTTCAGAGGACAGAATGGCAGAGGGGGAGGCGGGGGAAGGATCCTATCGCCCAGGCTGGCAGCGGAAGGATCGGAGGGGGGGGGCAGGTAACCGGCGTTGCTTGAACTGCCGGGGGCCAAAGTTGTTTTTGCGAGGAGGTTGACGAGGCCCAACCCCAGAACTAGGACCACGGGCAGGGAGGCGAGGAGGCGGCGCCTGCCCTCGGGGAGGAGGAGGAGGGCGAGGGAGCGAGGTCGCAGATCCAGTCGCGCCCCCCGCCACAGTCACCTCCCAAGGATCCGCCACCTGCGCCGCGCCACCGCCAGATCCTATGGATATGGAGCGGGAACCGCCGAGCGATCGGGCTCGTTCATCCCGTTGCCGCCACTCCGGCCCAACCGCCCAAGCATCCCGGTTGTGAGCCCCCTGATCATGCGCCGCTTGCTCTGCCTCAAGCTAGACCTGAGAGAGACCTCATACTCTAGATCTACGCCAACAGCGGACGGCTCGCCATGCCGCCTATTGCTACCAGAGACAGCTTCGCTGGAGGAGCCCCCTAGACTTGTCCATGGAAAGGACCTCCGCAAAGGAGATGGAGAGAGGGGGTGGAGGGCTAGATCTATGGAAGAAGCGAGTGGGCGCACGCTGACGACGCATGTGCGCGGCAGATCAAGAAACCCTAGAAATGAGGGAGGGGACCCTTTTGGACCCATAAATATCCCGAGGAAGCAGGCCCAGCGTCGGACAGGCAGACAGGTTGGGCCGCAAGGGCTAGGGAGGGGAGAGAGGGAGGCCCAGCAGGCCCCGAGCCCACAGCAGTCAGAGGAGGGAAAACAGATAAAGAGGAGAGGAGGAGCGTCATAGGCCGCCCACCCGAGGGAGGCCCAGAGCGCACAGAGGCCCTTGAAGTGAGGCCCACCGGTCGGGGAGGGAGCGCTAGGGTTAGGGAACAGTCCCCCTCCGCCGTCGCCACCGCCCAGGCGGCAACACCGCCGAAGGAGCAACCGGAGGAGGGTGAGGGCAGATGGAGCACACTGAGAGAGTAGCGGGGAAATGGAAGGGGATTGCGAGCAGACAAGATCCGTCGGACGAGAGGCGGGCGGGGCACCAAGCACACCGAGAGCCGAGGAAGGGGACAGAAACTTACCAGAGCCATGGCGCCGCTGCGACACCTTGCACCAGCCAGGCCCATCCGACGGGGAGGAAACCGCCCGACCACGCCTCCAGGCGTGAACTTGCGGCCTCTCACCGCCGACCGCTCCACCACCGGCAAGACCACCACCGCAAGAGCGAGGTCACACTCAGATCTAGAATCATCGTCAGCGCCCTCCAAAGCCCAAAAGCAGTTCCCGAGAGGCGGGAGGACGACATCCACGCCTCCACCGAGCGGGCCACAACCAGATCTACCACCAGACGCAGGTGGAGCATGGGGGGGGGGGGGAAGCAAGGGAGGACCTGGTCGGAGATGGGCCGGGCGAGATGCAGGTCTCCAGGGCGAGAGAAGAAGGGGGAGGGGAGAGGAGAGGGCGAGAGGAGGAGAGCCATATCACACAGGGAGGATTTAGAATGGAAATTTTGCATTCAAAGCCTAACAAACTACCGTGTACAGATTACTCTGTTCTATCTAATGTGCTTCTTCTTGTCCAGTTAACTCGGTGTGGAGGACAAACACAAATTCAGTTCGTGTGTGTTCGTGAGACCGATGGACTGAAAAAGGGAGCACGCTGACGGCTAACACTTGGTAGTGTTCCAGAATTTTTTTCCAATGCATAGCGCATTGCTTCCCCATGAGTTTGGAAATCTAATTCTAGCTTTTGCATTTTATCCCTGACTAGTAATATTGTATTATACAGAGTGAAATCTTCAGTACACTCGCTTTGAAATCAGGAATATAAGAAATACTTCATAGTGATATATTATATTTTCGTTATTGATAATCAAAATGAGTATCAACTTTGACTTTTCATCGAGGAGTACAAAGTGTATCTGACAAGGATATGTACCTAGGGTAGGGTCCTAAACAAGTCCTACTTTCCCTACCTAAGGACACTACATGGGAGGACTTGAAGATCAAGCATGAAGTTCCGAGTGGATTCCTGGAGACGTTCAAAGCCACTCGACAGATATCCACTCGGAGACTCCTTCTTTCACTCGGCAGTCGCGTGTCACTCGGAAGACCTTACTTTCACTCGACGCTAGAAGACCAGGAACTATCATCAAGAGCCCAATGGGCAGACGTTGGTTCAATTGTCACTAGTAGCTTTTATTGCGTACGTTACCAGTAACGACAGACTTTAACCCCACAATCGGACCCTTAGATGCTGGGTAATTATGAGGGGCAGCGAACTCTATATAAGCCGCCCCTCCCCTCCTGCACAGGGGTTCACAACCATTGTAATCTCTATATTCCACATGACATAAGCTCCCGAGCACTGAGACGTAAGGCTATTACCTCCACGAGAGGGCCCTGAACTCATACATCCGTGTGTACATCCTCGCCGTAGCTAGGACTCTGCCCTCTCCGTTCGTACCCCTACCATCTACTGTCAGGCTCGTTCCCACGACAGTTGGCGCCCACCGTAGGGCAGGTGTCTAAGCGACTTCCAACGAGGTTGCATTTTTCATCCTTCTACATGTCTTCCGGCGGTGTTTTTGTCCTGGGCCACGATATCCGTTTTGGAGCGCTCACCTTCACCGCCGACGATTCGGCATGGATCCAAGAAGCGTCTCTCGATGTCGAGGCGCTCCCAGTCCATGGGGCCACGCACTTCCACGCGAGTTCCTGTGGCGTGTTGCTACGTCAGCCTTTGACTTCTTATTCATCAGCTCCCATCGCTGTTCGCGGTCGCAAGCGATCCGGCCGCTCACGACTTCAGTCTTGGGTCGAACACGTAGTGGCGTGTCAAACTTCTCCGCAGATTGCAGCACTTGAGCCCGCCGAGTCCCTTCACAGCGTGTTAAATTCAGATTCTGATCCGTCCGACGTGCCTTCCGAGTGCGAAAGTTGCGATCCTGCAGCGGAGGTTCTGATGGCGGGCTCCCATTAGAGTTCACCGCCTGGCTTTGGCCATGGCAGGCGCGAGGCTGGAGGTCCGTCGAAAGAGCAGCCGCGTCGCGAGGTGGAGGTTCTTCATACTCCCATCATCGGCGTGACTACCGAGGCCCAAGCTTTGGAGGCAGTGCACATTCGTCTGGAAGAACTCCAGGTAGAGCTTGACGAGCGCGCTTGCCAGCGCTCGCCATGCCCCAGTCGACGTCAGCGACAGCTATATCTGACTAGATCTCGCGACGACATTGAGGTATATCGAACTCCTGTGTTAAATATAGCTGCTGCTGCTAGGATAGCAAATTCCATTCAGCCATCCCAGTCAGAGACTGAAAGAGGGTTGATGCAGATCAGAGCACTGTTAGGTGCAGTGCATCATCGGAATTCAGTAGTTTCTCAGTCCTGCAACAGGATACACAGCAATTCACCCAGGGCAGAGACTGTTCAGTCGACACACATCCCTAGATCGCCCCTGCGCCGTCGGGGCGGCGGTTTCCGTGAAGGGCAAGACAGAGATCAGTTTCACCGTGAAGACCACCGTCGAGTGCCCACTCCTCCGCGGAGTGGTCGGCATGTGCCCCGGCACCAGGACGACAGGCGCTCCTTTGGTGATGAGCGGAATGCGGGCTTTGATGCCCGCACCCTCTTTGTTCAGAAGTGGATAGACAGGAGCAGAGCCCATAGGGAAGGATACGACAGAGATTTTCCGAGTGGTTGCTCGGCAATGGTTTTTGGTCCTGATTGTTTTAGCAGAGCCATACGTTCTACGGAGATTCCCCCAAACTTTAGGTTGACGGCGGGAATTAGAAAGTTTTCTGGCAAATCAAAGCCAAAGACTTTGTTAGATGATTACCGAGTGGCTGTGCAAATTGGTGGCGGAAATGACAATGTGGCAATGAAGCACCTGTCCCTGATGTTGGATGGTTCAGCTCGCGCTTGGCTGAATCGCCTGGCTCCTTCCAGTATACATTGCCGGGAGGATCTTGCCCGAGTGTTTGTCCAAACCTTTGAGGGCACTTGCAAGCGTCCGGCAGGTCTGGTCGACTTACAACACTGTGTCCAGAAGCCAGTGAAACTTTAAGGGATTACATTCAGCGTTGGTCCACTCTGCATCATACAGTGGAGAATGTGTCGGTACATCAGGTTGTTTGTGCATTCAAGGCCGGTGTGAGATACAGAGAACTTTATCTGAAGTTTGAGCGAACGGGTGATATTTCACTTGGCAAGATGGTCGAAATCGCCACTCGGTATGCCAATGGCGAGGAAGAAGACCGTCTCCATAGTGCCAAAGGAAAGGCAGTCATCAATGAGGCTGGCGTCAGCAACAATCGGAAATAAAAGCGAAAGGGTGAAGATCTAGCTCAGGCAGAAGCGGCAGCACTGGCGACTCAGTTGAAGAACAAGGGCAAAGCTAAGACACAGTATGCCCCCATGAAAGGGAAAAATCAGCCAGGAACTGATATTATGGATCAGCCGTGTGTAATACACACGAGGAAAGATGCAGAAGGCAATCTGATTGTGCCCAAGCACACGACTCGACAGTGTCGGACCCTTATTCAACAATTCAAGGGAGACCAGTCGAGTGATAAATCTCCTGAGAAGGGAGATGAAGATGAGGAAAAGGAAACATTCCTGGATGTCACTGCTACACTGGTGATCTTTGCTGATGTCGAGAGCAAGAGCCGTCTGAAAGTCATCAACAGCGAAATCAACATGGCTGTACGAGACACCCCCACCTACCTCAAATGGTCCCAATATAGCTATCACATTCGACCATACAGACAATCCTACTCATGTGGCCACTCCCGGTCGACAGGCTCTGGTAGTTGATCCGGTGAGGGGGGGGACTCGACTTATAAAGGTCCTCATGGACAGCGGCAGCGGCCTGAACATTCTCTATGCGGATACCCTGAAAGGGATGGGCATTCCGATGTCCCATCTGAGTGAGAGCAGCATGCAGTTTCATGGGGTCATCCCAGGAAAGAAGGCCAAGTCACTCGGCTAGGTAGCATTGGATGTGGCATTTGGGAATGACAAAAATTTCCGAAAAGAAAAGTTGACATTTGAAGTCATGGATTTCAAGAGTGCTTACCACGCCATTTTGGGTCGACCCGCGTATGCACGTTTCATGGCGCGACCATGTTATGTGTATCTCAAGTTGAAAATGCCAGGCCCTAAGGGCGTGATCACGGTCACTAGCAGTCGACAGCGGGCCGAAGAGTGCCTCCAGCAAGGCTCCAAGATCGCTGATCACCATATGGCCATGGTTGAGTTGGAGGAGTACAAGAAAACCGCCAATCCTGCCGACTTGCTCTGTGCAAAGAAGCCGACTTCCGAGTCGGTATTTCAGTCGGCAGGGGAGGTGAAGAAGGTACACATCCATCCGACGGATCCTACTGCTGCCCCGACGAATATCTTATCAACACTCGATAGCAAATAGGAAGCCGAGCTCATCCAGTTCGTCCGTGAGAACTGGGATATCTTTGCATGGAAGCCTGGTGACTACCGGGGATTCCCAGGGAGCTGGCTGAGCACCATCTGCGAGTGGATCCGAAAGCCAAACCCGCCAGGGAGCATTTGCGTCGTTCAGCGGCGGAGAAGCGCAAGGCAATCGGAGAAGAAGTGGCCCGTCTCTTGCAAGCCAAGTTCGTTTGGGAGATTTACCACTCCGAGCGGCTCTCGAATGTTGTGATGGTGCCAAAGAAAGATAAGTCATTGCGCATGTGGATTGACTTCAAACATCTCAACAAGGTGTGCCCAAAAGATCATTTTCCGCTCCCCCGCATAGATCAAATTGTTGACTCGACAGCGGGGTGTGAGTGTTTATCATTTTTGGATGCTTATTCTGGGTACCATCAGATCCGTCTGTATGGCCCGAACGAAATAAAGACAACCTTCATCACCCCATTCGGATGTTTTTGTTACATCACCATGCCTTTTGGTCTCAAGAATGCCGGCACTACTTTTATGCGCATGATTCAATAATGTTTACTCGACCAGATCCCTCAGAATGTCGAGGCATACATGGACGATATAGTGGTTAAGTCCCGCAAAGATTCCGACCTACTGGCTGACTTGGCCGAGACATTCGCCAATTTGAGGTGATTCGACATAAAGCTGAATCCGGCCAAGTGTACTTTTGGCATCTGTGGCGGCAAGTTACTCGGTTTTCTCGTTTCCGAGCGAGGAATTGATGTCAACCCCGAGAAAATCAGCGCCATTACTCGTATGAAGACTCCCGTGCGAGTGCATGATGTTAAGAAGCTCACAGGTTGCTTGGCAGCAGTGAATCGATTCATTTCTCGTCTTGGTGAGAAGGCTCTACCCTTGTATCAATTGATGAAGAAGTCCGACACGTTCGACTGGACTCCCGAAGCCGATGCAGCGTTTGTTGAGGTCAAAGCCCTGCTCTCCACCCAGCCGGTGCTTGCCGCTCCTGCCAGCAAAGAGCCCTTGCTCCTGTACATCGCGGCCACAAATCAGGTCGTCAGTACAATACTGACTGTCGAGCAAGAAGAGGAGGGTAAAGCTTATAAAGTCCAGCGGCCAGTTTATTATGTCTCGGAAGTTTTGTTCCCCTCAAAGCAAAGATATCCACACTATTAGAAGTTTGTTTATGGTATTTACTTATCAGCAAAGAAAGTGGCACATTATTTCCAAGACCACTCGATTTCAGTCGTCAGTGATGCTCCCTTGTTCGAAATTTTCAATAATCGAGACACATCAGGTCGAGTGGCTAAATGGGCAATCGATCTTGGACACTTTGACATTAGATTCGAAGCCAAAAAAGCAATCAAGTCCCAAGCATTGGCGTATTTTAGGGCTGAGTGGATCGAACAGCAACAACCTCTCCAAGTTCACTCGGCACATTGGACAATGTTCTTTGACGGCTCCAAAATGTTGAATGGGTTTGGTGCTGGGGTTGTCCTGATACCTCCTAGGGGCGACAAGCTCAGCTATGTCTTGCAAATTCACTTCGATTCCTCCAACAGTGAGGTAGAGTATGAATCACTATTGTATAGGTTGCACATGGCTATCTCACTCGGCGTCAAGCGCCTGATGGTTTATGGCGACTCAGATCGAGTGGTGAATCAAGTGATGAAAGAGTGGGATGTTCGAAACCCCGCTATGACTGGATATTGCAATGCAGTCCGAAAGTTGGAGAAGAAGTTTGAAAGCCTGGAAATTCATCATGTTCCCCGACAAAAAAATCAGGCGGCCGATGAACTATCCAAGATTGGTTCCACTCGATGGCCTGTCCCCAGCTATGTGTTCTTGGAGCACTTACACACTCACCACCGAAGTGCCCCCACAGTCTTTGAGTTCCACTGACTCGACAGAAGTCGATGTCCCCGCAATGATTGACCTGGTCATGGAGATTCTGGTTATCATTCCCGATTGGACTGTGCCTTACAATGCCTATATCCTCAGACAAGAGCTCCCTAAAGATGAAACAGAGGCTCGGCAGATTGTGCACAGGTCCAAGGCTTTAACTGTGATGGGAGATCAACTGTTCAGAGAGAGTGCGACTGGTGTCACCTAGCGCTGCATTTCCCTGGAGGAAGGTCGAATGATTCTAGACGAGATTCACTCGGGAACTTGCGGCCACCATGCGTCTTCAAGGATGATTGTCGCTAAAGCATACCGAGCTGGTTTTTACTGGCCACGAGCTAATGAGATGTCTAAAGACATCATTGATCATTGTGATGGTTGCCTGTTCTATGCAAACCTGTCACACAAGACGGCGTCTACTCTGAAGACAATTCCTCTTGCTTGTCCATTTGCAGTTTGGGGACTCGACATGGTTGGCCCCTTCCGACCTTGAAAAGGAGGATTCACTCACTTGTTGGTAGCAGTCGACAAATTCACCAAGTGGATAGAAGCCAAGCCAATCAAGAAGCTGAACTCCCGTACGACGGTCATGTTCATGAGAGAGATAATTTGTCGATACAGCACCCCGCACAACATCATCAAAGACAACGGCACTAATTTTGACTCGGAAGAATTCAGGAACTTCTGTAACTCCCAAGGCACCTGAGTCGAGCGGGCTAATGGTCTCATCCTGTAAGGTCTGAAGCCTCGTCTCATGCGCGATTTGGATCATGCCGCCGGAGCCTGGGTAACTGAGCTGCCATCTGTTTTGTGGGGATGAGGACAAGCCTAATCGATCGATTGGACGAACTCCTTTCTTCCTTGTCTATGGTGCTGAAGCCATATTGCCGAGTGACTTGGCCCACAATTCTCCTCGAGTGGAGTTGTATTCTGAGGCTGAAGGTGAACAGGCTAGACCTACACCATATTGGGTCTGATTTGAGACACGATCTCTCTATCCCATGGCGCAGCCCTACCTCTCTTCTTCCTCCTCCGTAGTGCTTAGGCGAAGCCCTGCCGGAATACCTTGTTGCTTCACCACCACCATGCCGTCGTGCTACTATTGGAGCTCTTCCCCAACCTCTCCCTTCTCCTTGCTAGATCAAGGTGCGGGAGACGTCACCGAGCTGTACGTGTGTTGAACGCGGAGGCGCCGTTGTTCGGCGCTTAGATCAGAATCCACCGCGATCTGAATCGCTGCGAGTACAACTCCACCAACCGCCTTCTTGTAACGCTTCCTCTTAGCGATCTTCAAAGGTATGAAGATGCAATCTCTCCCCACTCGTTGCTGGTTTCTCCATAGATAGATCTTGGTGATCGAAGGAATTTTTTTGATTTACTACTACGTCTCCCAACAATGGCATCATGAGCTAGGTCTATGCGTAGAATCTATGCATGAGTAGAACACAAAGCAGTTGTGGGCGTCGATCTTGTTAATTTGCTTACCACTACTAGTCTTATCTTTATTTGGCAGTATTGTGGGATGAAGCGGCCCAGACCGACTTTACACGTACGCTTACGTGAGACTGGTTCCACCGCCTGACATGCACTTGTTGCATAAGGTGGCTAGCGGGTGTCTGTCTCTCCCACCTTAGTCGGATTGGATTCGATGAAAAGGGTCCTTATGAAGGGTAAATAGCAATTGGCATATCACGTTGTGGTTTTGGCGTAGGTAAGAAACGTTCTTGCTAGAAACCTATAGCAGCCACGTAAATCTTGCAACTACAAATTAGAGGACGTCTAACTTGTTTTTGCAGCATATGCCTTGTGATGTGATATGGCCAAAGAATGTGATGTGATGCATTGTGATGTATGAGATTGATCATGTTCTTGTAATAGGATTCACGACTTGCATGTCGATGAGTATGACAACTGGCAGGAGCCATAGGAGTTGTCTTATTTTATTGTATGACTTGCGTGTCAATCATAAACGCCATGTAATTACTTTACTTTATTCCTAAACGTTAGCCATAGTAGTAGAAGTAATAGTTGGCGAGACAACTTCATGAAGACACGATGATGGAGATCATGATGATGGAAATCATGCTGTCGTGCCGGTGACAGTGATGATCATGCTGCCCCGAAGATGGAGATCAAAGGAGCAAGATGATATTGGCCATATCATGTCTCTATATTGATCGCATGTGAAGTTTATCATGTTTACATCCTATTTTCTTAGAACGATGGTAATGAATAAGATGATCTATCAATAAAATTTCAAGAAAAGTGTTCACCCTAACAGTGCACCGTTGCTAAGGATCGTTGTTCCGAAGCACCACGTGATGATCGGGTGCGATAGGTTCTAACGTTCGCATACAACGGGTGTAAGCCAGATTTACACACGCGAAACACTTAGGTTGACTTGACGATCATAGCATGTACAGACATGGCCTCAGAACACGGAAGACCGAAAGGTCGAACATGACTTGTATAGAAGATACGATCAACATGGAGATGTTTACCATGGATGACTAGTCCGTCTCACGTGATGATCGGACACGGGCTAGTTGACATGGATCATGTGTCACTTGGATGACTAGAGAGATGCCTATCTAAGTGGGAGTTCATTAAATAATTTGATTATGTGAACTTAATTATCATAAACTTAGTCTAAAATTGTCGTTACAATCTATATTGTAGATCCAATGGCCAACGCTAATGTCATCCTCCACTTCAATGCGTTCCTAGAGAAAACCAAGCTGAAAGATGATGGAAGCAACTATGCGGACTGGGTCCGTGGTTTGAGGATCATCCTCATAGCTTCCAAGAGATTGTATGTCCTTGATGCACCGCTAGGTGACCCACCCATTTTCCCAGTAGACCAAGACGTTACGAACGCTTGGCAGTCACGCTATGATTATTACTCCCTTGTTCAGTGCAGCATGCTTTACAGTTTAGAACCGGGGCTCCAAAATTGTTTTGAGCAACACGGAGCATATGTGATGTTCCAAGAGCTGAAAGTGGTTTTCCGAGCTCATGCCCGGGTCGAGAGATATGACGTCTCCGACAAGTTCTTCAGCTATAAGTTGGAGGAGAATAGTTCTGTTAGTGAGCACATACTCAAAATGCCTGGATTGCACAACCGCTTGACTCAGTTGGGAGTTAATCTCCTGGATGACTCGGTCATTGACAGAATCCTCTAGTCGCTTCCACCTAGCTACAAGAGCTTTGTGATGAACTACCACATGCAGGGGATGGACAAGTCCATTCCTGAGTTGTACTCGATGCTGAAATCAGCGGAGGTTGAGATCAAAAAGGAGCATCAAGTGCTGATGGTGAATAAGACCACTAGTTTCAAGAAAGGCAAGGGTAAGAAGAACTTCAAGAAGTACGAGTAAGCTGTTGCCATGCCCGGTAAGCAAGTTGCTGGGAAGAAGAACAAGCATGGACCCAAGCGTGAGACTGAGTGCTTTTATTGCAAGTGTACCGGTCACTGGAAGCGGAACTGCCCCAAGTACTTAGCGAATAAGAAGGCCAGCAACGTTAAATGTATATGTGATATACTTGTTATTGATGTGTACCCAACCAACGCTCGTAGTAGCTCCTGGGTATTTGATACCGGTGTAGTTGCTCACATTTATAACTCCAAGCAGGAGCTGCGGAATAAGCGGAGGCTGGCAAAGCACGAGGTGACGATGCGCGTCGGGAATGGTTCCAAGGTCGATGTGATCGCCGTCGGCACGCTGCCTCTACATCTACCTTCGGGATTAGTGTTAAACCTCAATAATTGTTATTTAGCACCAGATTTGAGCATGAACATTGTATCTGGATCTCGTTTGATGTGAGATGGCTACTCATTTAAATCTGAGAATAATGGTTGTTCTATTTATATGAGAGAAATGTTTTATGGTCATGCCCCGCTGGTCAATGGTTTATTTTTGATGAATCTCGAACGTGATATTACACATGTCCATAGTGTGAGTACCAAAAAGTGTAAGGTTGATAACGATAGTCCCACTTACATGTGGCACTGCCACCTTGGTCATATTGGTGTCAAACGCATGGAGAAGCTCCATGCTGATGGACTTTTGGAGTCTCTTGATTTTGAATCATTTGACACGTGCGAACCATGTCTCACGGGCAAGATGACCAAGACTCCGTTCTCCAGAACAATGGAGCGAGCAACTGACTTGTTGGAGATAATACATACCGATGTATGCAGTCCAATGAGCGTCGAGGCTCGCGGTGGCTACCGTTATGTTCTCACCCTCACTGATGACTTGAGCAGATATGGGTATGTCTACTTGATGAAACACGAGTCTGAAACCTTTGAAAGGTTCAAGGAATTTCAGAGTGAGGTAGAGAATCAACGTGACAGGAAAATAAAGTGCCTATGATCTGATCGTGGCGGAGAATATTTAAGTCACGAGTTTGGCACGTACCTAAGGAAATGTGGAATTGTTTCAAAACTCACGCCGCCTGGCACACCTCAGCGAAATGGTGTGTCTGAACGTTTTAATCACACTCTATTGGATATGGTGCGATCTATGATGTCTCTTACTGACTTATCGCTATCATTTTGGGGATATGCATTAGAGTCTGCCGCATTCACTTTAAATAGGGCACCATCAAAATCTGTTGAGACGACACCGTATGAATTATGGTTTGGAAAGAAACCTAAGCTGTCGTTTCTAGAAGTTTGGTGATGCGATGCTTACGTGAAGAAACTTCAACTTGAGAAGCTCGAACCCAAAGCGGAAAAGTGTGTCTTCATAGGATATCCCAAAGAGACTATTGGGTATACCTCCTACCTCAGATCCGAAGGCAAAGTCTTCGTTGCCAAGAATGGATCCTTTCTCGAGAAAGAGTTCTCTCGAAAGAAGTAAGTGGGAGGAAAATAGAATTTGATGAGGTATTAGTACCTCCACTCGAACCGGAGTAGCGCAGCATAGGAAGTTGTTTCTGTGGAGCCTACACCGGCTAGAGAGGAAGTTGATGATGATGATCATGAAACTTCAGATCAGATTACTATTGAATGTCGAAGGTCCACCAGGACATGTTCCGCACCAGAGTGGTACGACAACCCTGTCCTGGAGATCATGTTGTTGGACAATGGTGAACCTTCAAACTATGAAGAAGCGATGGCGGCCCCGGATTCCAACAAATGGCTTGAGGCCATGAAATCCAAGATAGGATCCATGTATGAGAACAAAGTATGGACTTTGGTGGACTTGCCTGATGATAAGCGAGCCATTGAAAATAAAGGGATCTTTAAGAAGAAGATTGACGCGGATGGTAATGTTACCGTCTATAAGGCTCGACTTGTCGCTAAGGGTTATCGACAAGTTCAAGGAGTTGACTACGATGAGACTTTCTCACCCGTAGCGATGCTGAAGTTTGTCCGAATCATATTAGAAATTGCCGCATTTTATGATTATGAGATCTGGCAAATGGACGTCAAAATGGCATTCCTTAATGGCTTCCTCAAGGAAGAACTGTATATGATGCAGCCGGAAGGTTTTGTCGATCCTAAAGATGCTAACAAAGTATGCAAGCTCTAGCGCTCCATCTATGGGCTGCTGCAAGCATCTTGGAGTTGGAACATTCGCTTTAATGAGGTGATTGAAGCGTTTGGGTTTGTACAGGTTTATGGAGAACCCTGTATTTACAAGAAAGTGAGTGGGAGCTCTGTAGCATTTCTCATATTATATGTGGATGACATATTGATAATGGGAAATGATATAGGACTTTTGGAAAGTGTAAAGGCCTACTTGAATAAATGTTTTTCAATGAAGGACCTTGGAGAAGCTGCTTACATATTAGGCATCAAGATATATAGAGATAGATCGAGATGCCTCATAGGTCTTTCACAAAGCACATACCTTGACAAGATATTGAAGAAGTTCAATATGGATCAGTCCAAGAAGGGGTTCTTGCCTGTGTTACAAGGTGTGAGATTGAGTACGACTCAATGCCCGACCACGACAAAGGATAGAGAAGAGATGAGTGTCATCCCCTATGCTTCAGCCATAGGCTCTATTATGTATGCCATGCTGAGTACCAGACCTGATGTGAACCTTGCCATAAGTTTGGTAGGGAGGTACCAAAGTGATCCCGGAGCAGAACACTAGACAGTGGTCAAGAATATCCTGAAGTACCTGAAAAGGACCGAGGAGATGTTTCTCGTATATGGAGGTGCCGAAGAGCTCGTCATAGATGGTTACGTCGATGCTAGCTTCGACACAGATCTGGACGACTCCAAGTCACAAACCGGATACGTGTATATTTTGGACGGAGGGGTAGTCAGCTGGTGCAGCAGCAAGCAAAGCGTCGTGGCGACATCTACATGTGAAGTGGAGTACATAGCTGCTTCGGAAGCAGCAAAGGAAGGAGTCTGGATGAAGGAGTTCATCACCGACCTAGGAGTGATTCCCAATGTGTCGGGCCCGATGACTCTATTCTATGACAACACTGGAGCTATTGCCCTTGCGAAGGAGCCCAGGTTTCACAAGAAGACAAGACACATCAAGTGCCGCTTCAACTCCATCCGTGATTACATTCAGGAGGGAGATATAGATATTTGTAAAGTACATACGAATATGAATGTCACAGATCCGTTGACTAAACCTCTCTCACAAGCTAAACATGATCAACACCAGAATGCTATGGGTGTTCGATTCATCACAATGTAACTAGATTATTGACTCTAGTGCAAGTGGGAGACTGTTGGAAATATGCCCTAGAGGCAATAATAAAATGGTTATTATTGTATTTCCTTGTTCATGATAATTGTCTATTGTTCATGCTATAATTGTATTAACCGGAAACCAGAATGCATGTGTGAATACATAGACCACAACGTGTCCCTAGTGAGCCTCTAGTTGACTAGCTCGTTGATCAATAGATGTTCACGGTTTCATGACCATGGACATTGGATGTTGTTGATAACGGGATCACATCATTAGGAGAATGATGTGATGGACAAGACCCAATCCTAAGCATAGCACAAGATCGTGTAGTTCGTTTGCTAAAGCTTTTCAATGTCTAGTATCGTTTCCTTAGACCATGAGATTGTGCAACTCCTGGATACCGTAGGAATGCTTTGGGTGTGCCAAACGTCACCACGTAACTGGGTGGCTATAAAGGTGCACTATGGGTATCTTCGAAAGTGTCTGTTGGGTTGGCACAAATCGAGACTGGGATTTGTCACTCCGTATGACGGAGAGGTATCTCTGGGCCCACTCGGTAAGACATCATCATAATGAGCTCAATGTGACTAAGGAGTTAGCCATGGGATGATGTGTTACGGAACGAGTAAAGAGACTTGCCGGTAACGAGATTGAACAAGGTATAGGGATACCGACGATCGAATCTCGGGCAAGTATCATACCAATAGACAAAGGGAATTGCATACGGGATTGTTTGAATCCCCGACATCGTGGTTCATCCGATGAGATCGTAGTGGAGCATGTGGGAGCCAACATGGGTATCCAGATCCCGCTGTTGGTTATTGACTGGAGAGGTGTCTCGGTCATGTCTACGTGTCTCCCGAACCCGTAGGGTCTACACACTTAAGGTTCGATGACGCCAGGGTTATAGGGAAATGGTATACGTGATTAATGAAGGTTGTTCGGAGTCCCGGATGAGATCCCGGACGTCATGACGAGATACGGAATGGTCTGGAGGTAAAGAGTGATATATAGGAAGTCCAGTTTTGGTCACCGGAAAGTTTTTGGGCTCATCGGTAGTGTGCCGGGAGTGTTAGGAGGGTGCCGGAGGACCCCCGGGAGACTTCGTGGGCCCTTAGAGGAGGTGTACCAGCCCTTATTGGGCTGGCCAAGACCTTTCGTAAGGGCCCATGCGGCTAGGGATAAGAGATAAGGCTGAAAAGGATTCAAAAGGAAGAGATCCACCTCCCTTGTGGTAGGTGGACTCCTCCCTAGGTTCGGCCGAACCTCTCCTCCTTGGAGGAGGGGCCAAGGCAGCCCTCCCTCTCCCTCCTCCTATATATATCCAAGGTATTGGGGCTGATTTGAGACACGATGTCTCTCTCCCATGACGCAGCCCTACCTCTCGTCTTCCTCCTCCGCAGTGCTTAGGCGAAGCCCTGCCGGAATACCTTGCTGCTTCACCACCACCACGCCGTCGTGCTGCTGTTGGAGATCTTCCCCAACCTATCCCTCCTCCTTTCTGGATCAAGGTGCGGGAGAGGTCACCGGGCTGTATGTGTGTTGAACGTAGAGGCGCTGTTGTTCGGCGCTTAGATCAGAATCCACCGCGATCTGAATCGCTATGAGTACGACTCCACCAACCGCGTTCTTGTAACGCTTCCGCTTAGCGATCTTCAAAGGAATGAAGATGCAATCTCTCCCCACTCGTTGCTGGTTTCTCCATAGATAGATCTTGGTGATCGTCGGAAATTTTTTGATTTACTACTACGTCTCCCAACAATAATAATACTGCATCAATGCAATTCACATTTCTGCAATGTATATCGTCGGTTCCAATCATACAGTCACATTCTTGGGGATACTCCGAGTGATGACCCATCCTCACACTCGGGGGCTTAGCTGTGAACATGTTTCGCCTAAGTTAGAAACCCTGTCGGGTGGATATCAGTCCATTCACTCGATGGCCTATTTGCGAATCCGTCTTTGCTTAGGTTCAGAAATACTCCGAGTGATGAGCAATCCTCACATTCGGGGGCTTATCTGTGAACATGTTTCTCCTAAGTGAAAAAACCCTATCGGGTGGATAGCAGTCCATTCACTCGATGGCCTATTTGCAAATCCGTCTTCGCTTAGGTTCAGAAATACTCCGAGTGATGAGCAATCCTCACACTCGGGGGCTTAGCTGTGAACATGTTTCGCCTAAGTTAAAAACCTCCTTGGGTGGATAGTAATCCATTCACTCGACGACCTATTTGCGAATCCGTCTTCGCTTAGGTTCAAGAATATTCCGAGTGATGAGCAATCCTCACTCTTGGGGGCTTAGCCGCGAAACACGTTTCGCCTAAGTTAAAAACCTCCTCGGGTGGATAGTAATCCATTCACTCGACAACTTAGCTGCGAATCGACATTTGCCTAAGTTCAAAAATACTCTGAGTGATGAGCAATCCTCACACTCAGGGGCTTAGCTACGAAACACGTTTCAACTAAGTTAAAAACCTCGTCGGGTGCATAGTAATCCATTCACTCGACAACTTAGCTACAAATCGACATTAGCCTAAGTTCGAAAATACTCCGAGTGATGAGCAATGCTCACACTCGGGGGCTTAGCTGCGAAACACGTTTCGCCTAAGTTAAAAACCTCGTCAGGTGGATAGTAATCCATTCACTCGACAACTTAGCTGCGAATCGACATTCGCCTAAGTTCGAAAATACTCTGAGTGATGAGCAATCCTCACACTCAGGGGCTTAGCTGCGAAACACGTTTTGCCTAAATTAAAAACAAACTCAGTCAAACAGACGATTGAAAGCCAAATACGAATAAAATCCAAAGGGTAAACCGCGGATAAACATTTCATACGGAAGAAAATGTGCTCAGGCCTATGGCCTGAATGAAGTTTTAAGGGATACAATTCCACTCGGCATACCGAGGCAAATATAAGTGTTTCTTCCAAAGACCAAGTTTTTTAAATAGGTGACGGGCTGGCAGGCTCGACAAAGGTGTCCAAGTCGATGCCGTCGGTGATTCTGGTGGCTGCCTCAATGAAGGTTTCCATGAAGTCCTGAAACTGGAGTTTCGTCGTGTTTACCACCTGGAGCTCCTTCAGCTTCTCCTCCCTCACGTCCTTGCAATGGACCCTGACAAGTGATAACGCCACGTCGGCCCCACAGCGAGCAGCAGATTTCTTTGAGGCTTGCACTCGAGTGGGAAGTTCATTCAGGCGAACCATTATAGAGTTGAGGTCGAGCTGAAGAGTGTCCTCAGGCCATAACTCCTTGTCGATTCTCTCCATTGCAGATTTCAGTCGGGCAATATATGCCTGGACACCTTGGAGCCGGAAGTTGAGTCTCAGCATGTTCATGGCCACTGCATCGGCAACTAGTGACTTGGTGGGATCCAGATTGGGTTGAACCTCTTCTGTCTCCTTCTCAAAGTCTTGGCAGAATTCTGTTGAAGAATGGATAATGGGAGGAGAATCGGTGAACTACGATCCTCAAAATTTATACAAACTTCAGTTGACAAGAAACACTCACCGTCGAGCAGAATATACATGTTCCTCGAGAATTCGCCCAAATGCTTCTCCAGGCCATTGCTCCTTTTGACGAGGTCCGCATGCTCCTGCTTCAGTTTGGTGTTCTACTCCTCTAGCTTCTTGGCGGCTGCCAGCTTCCAATCTGCAGCTTCAGTCTTGTCCTTGGCCACTCGTTGGGTGTCAGCAAGTGCCTTGTCCTTCTCCAGTGCCTTCTTCATGGAATCTAAAGAAACAACATTGTTGAGTTGCGCTTGGAGTTGACGGTTTTCATTGCGTACGTTTGTTCGAGTGAGAGCACTCGGTTCAAAACATGAAGAATAAAGAGGGGAATGTGGAGAGTCGGCAGTAATTACCTCCCAAAGACTTCATCTCGGCATGCGCTCGCTCCAGAGCGCTGTCGGAGACCGCCAGATCCACTCGCATTCGGTTCCTTTCGTCCTTCATGTCCTTGAACTACGTCCCAAGTTCGCAAGCCCTCTGGAACAAACAAAAGACAGGAATTCAATCGGCAAGTGGCGACTGGAACAGTCGACTGAGTTATGAACACCGGCAAATGACTATCTTACAACCTTGGAACAACCTAAGAAGAATTCAAGCAAAAAGTCCACTTGACATGTCAAGTGGCCCTGGCGCTTCACATGCCGTAAACAAATTCAAGGTTGTCTCTATTAAGACCCCTGCGAGTGCAAGCACTCGATAGCGGTCTCGGGGACTACACCCAGTGGGTGCACTAAGAGTGCCCCCACTGAGACGGTTAACTCTCGATCCGTCGAGTAACTCGCGAGGAAAAAAAAACTCGACATGTCGAGTTACTCTAGAACCACGCGTACGACAAGTTTTCAAGCCTACTGCTTATCGTCTGTGATTAACAGTAGCCTCGGGAACTACACCCAGTGGGTGCACTTAGCGTGTCCCCACTGGTTATTAAAACATTCGACAAGGCCAGCCCTGTCAGAACACTCGACCCGTCGAGTGACGCGCCTCCCTGCTCTGTGAAGTTCAATCTATCCTTATGCAACATCATATCATGGTTTGTCAATAATATCCATGAAACCTGCAAGGTAGCTACGGAGTGGCGGGATCCAAGGCGAAATGTATGCTGTATACAATAAACTCTAAGACCCCCGCCGGTGCAAGCACTCGACAGCGGTCTCGGGGACTACACCCAGTGGGTGCACTTAGCGTGCCCCCACTGGATCTGCCGATTCTCGATCAGTCGAGCGACAGAAACATCCATCATTGGAATATCCATCACTCTGAGAAGTGCAGTCTATCCTTATGCAGCGTCATATCATGGTTTGTAAATAACATCCATGAAACCAATAGAGTAACTACGGAGTGGTGGGTACGACAAGATCTAAGACCCCTGCCGATGCAAGCACTCGACAACGGTCTCAGGGACTACACCAAGTGGGTGCACTAAGAGTGCCCCCACTGAGAAGGTTAGCTCTCGATCCGTCGAGTAACTCGTCAGAAAAAAAAACACTCGACAGGTCGACTGACTCTAGTACCATGCGTACTATTGACCCCAATCCTACTCGACTACGATCCGATCTGTTCGAGGGGAGAAGAACCCAGTGGGTGTACAAAAGCCAAGAAAAGACAGGAATTCAATCGGAAACGTACTTACAAGCGAACTTACTCGGACATTGGTGTGGAGGGCTGCGTTGACGTCATAAGCCAGCTTGCTGACCTCGTACGCCTCCTTGGTACTCAGCATGATCTGCTCCGCCTAGATCATGGCCTCCTTCGCAGCTCCAGTCTGATCTTCTCGAATGCGATGCAGAGAGAAGGTCGTCACACGCATGATCAGCATGGTTGCTAGGGAAGCTGACGCAGTCTGAGTGGGTCCGGTTGGAGTTGACGTCACAACGGTCAAGACAGGTGGAGGAGCATGCGACAGAGGCGCTGCAGGTTCAGCTCTGAGTTGTCTCGAGTCGCCAATCCCCTGGGAGGACTCTACAGTCGAGCGCTGAGGCGCCTGCGCGGATGAAGCTCTTCAGATACGAGTGCGCGAAGTGTCCACGTGCTCCTCGTCGTCCTCCACTTGAATGACCTCTGCATCAACAACCGACAATGTTAGCATTTGCATGTGTCGAGTCCTATTCGGACGAATCAACAACTTGCTAACCTCTATGAGAAATGGCAGCGTCAACAGTGTCAATGTCCATCGCCTCCCCCCCGTCTCGATGAGGCCAGGTTACGGACGTAGCAGCTCTGACGGATTGAACAACACTCGGTCAGCTACAACTCAAGGCCACAGTCGACAGAAAGAATTCGAAAATAAATACTTACGTGGAGACGACAGGTACGACCATCCTCATGCGAGGCAAAGCCTTGCGAGGTCTAGTCGTGACTTGCTTGGGCTATTTGGCCAGCCTCTCACGCGACTCAACAGTTAAAGGGCGACTCCGCTTCGGGTTTTTCTTGCTAGGGCCTGGAGCCCTCTCCTCAATAGCTCCCAGATCCTGACGGGACTTGGTGCGGCCTTTTCGCAGGGGAGGTGACTCGACTTCTTCCTCTTCGTCGGAGTCCGCATATTCATCTTTAGAGTCAGAGGGACCGTCGCCATCCACGCTGCCGCCCTTGTTCACCACGCCGTCCTCAGCGTGGTTCCTGTTGGGAACAGGCGAGTGCATGTTCGTCCACTCCTGCATGATTCAAATGAGGAAGTCAGTTTATAAGTCAATGTATCACTCGAAAGTACAAACACATCAGTCGACACCATGTAACTCACCAGATTCTTCGGCGGGTTTTCGGCCGAGTAAGGTCGGATCCTATTGGCTCCCAAAGGATTGTCACAAGCTCTAGTGATGCTACGAAGCCACTGCTCGATAGTTTTCTGTGGAACCTCTTCTGGGTGCGTCCTGGTCGAGTCCCCAGGGCCCGCGTAGTGCCACATGGTGTGGTCTCTGGCTTGGAGCATCTGAATACGTTGACCGAGAAGCGTCTCCAACAGATCCATGCCAATCACTCCACCTCGGATCAGCTGCACCACCGCTTCAACTAAGATACCCACTTGGACATGCTCCGCTTCGGTCACCCTCAGAGACATGGGGACAGCTGGACGGTCAGGTGTATAGGGGGGAAGGCCAGTCGACATATTGGGTGATGCTACATCTTTGCAGTAGAACCAGGTCGACTGCCAGCCTCTGACAGACTCAGGAAAGGTCATGGCAGGGAAGGAACTACAAGCTCTTTTCCGAACTCCTAACCGTCCACATAGCTGAAGCACATGAGTCTTCCCATCAGTGGGGAGAGCTTTCTTCACGGTCTGGGATCTGACCATAAAGAGGTGCTTGAACAGCCCCCAATGCGGAGAGCAACCCAGAAAACACTCGCACAAAGTGACGAAGGCAGACAAATATGCAATGGTATACGGCGAGAGGTGATGCAGTTGGGTGCCAAAGAAATTCAGGAATGCCCTAAAGAACGGGTGGGGTGGGATGGAGAAACCTCTTTCAACGTGGGAGAGAAGGAGGATCCGCTCCCCGTCACGCGGTTCCATCTCGCGCTCTTCCCCCGGCAGCCTTCAGGCACCGTCCGCCACTAGCCCGTCGGCGATAAGGCCCTCCATGTCCGTGCGAGTGACTACAGAGGGGAGAAAATCCCCCTGCATCCATCCCGCCGGCACGGTGAACCGAGCGGTCGAGGGCTTCTTGCCATTGAGCTTCGTCGCCCCCTCCTTAGCCCGCTCCAGCTTCTCCGTAGCGTTCTTCGTCATCGGTGCAGCGGCTCTCGTCGAGGAGGAACGGAGTGTGGCGTTGGGGGCAGAGGAGGCGGAGGAAAAGAGAGGAAGAATGGGCGAGTGTCCCATTGATCAGTGGACCCGCGAGATCACCGCGCACGCCAACCACTGACGGTGCCCAGTACGTGGCGATATGACCGGCACGAGAATTGAGGCGTCGTGCCTCCACTTGCCCTGATCGTGGCATCATCATCGCGTGTGCTCTTCCCAAATTTCATATCCCGCAAAATCCGGGTCTGTCAGACTGACCCGTCGCCTCCCAAGATACTTTCAGTTCACTCGAAGAAAAATAGGCGTTGAACATCCACTCAGACACTTTTA
Organism: Hordeum marinum; assembly: GCA_022496015.1. Classification (NCBI taxonomy): domain Eukaryota; kingdom Viridiplantae; phylum Streptophyta; class Magnoliopsida; order Poales; family Poaceae; genus Hordeum; species Hordeum marinum. The sequence continues at coordinate 509,583,908 of CM039674.1, read as the reverse complement.
AGGCTGAATGGATCCGGGCGAACGGAGAAGAATTCAATCGACGCAAGTTTCGTTGAAGTCCCGAATATCATTCGGAAGATTTTGCGTGCCGATCCTGAATGGACGTTAATAACCAGAGTTCAGTCGACGCAAGTTCCATTGAAACCCCAAATATCATTCGGAGGATTTGATGCCCTAACTCAAGGTCGACATTGATACCTCATTTCACCACTCGAACCCCGATCCATTCGGGATCTGATGACGAGGATATGTACCTAGGGTAGGGTCCTAGACAAGGCCTACATACCCTACCTAAGGACACTACATGGGAGGACTTGAAGATCAAGCATGAAGTTCCGAGTGGATTGCTGGAGACGTTCAAAGCCACTCGACAGATATCCACTCGGAGACTCCTTCTTTCACTCGGCAGTCGCGTGTCACTCGGAAGACCTCACTTTCACTCGACGCCAGAAGACCAGGAACTATCATCAAGAGCCCAACGGGAAGATGTTGGTTCAACTATCATTAGTAGCTTGTATTGCGTACGTTACCAGTAACGGAATACTTTAACCCCACGACCGGACCCTTAGATGCTAGGTAATTATGAGGGGCATCGAACTCTATATAAGCCGCCCCTCCCCTCCTGCACAGGGGTTCGCAACCATTGTAATCTCTATATTCCACATGACATAAGCTCCCGAGCACTGAGACGTAAGGCTGTTACCTCCACGAGAGGGGCCTGAACTCATACATCCGTGTGTACATCCTCGCCATAGCTAGGACTCTGCCCTCTCCTTTCATACCCCTCCCATCTACTGTCAGGCTCGTTCCCACGATAGTATCCATTTCCACACACACTCGTTCTCTATCCTATTCTCAAGGTGTGTTGTTTAGTGTTTAGTAGTTACGACGGTCTTTTTTAGGAGCCCCCACGTGGTCCCCCTGGGAGACTCGGGCGGTGGCGCATCTAGCCCTCGCGAGGCAGCCCCCAGTTCTCCATCCCCTTACCATCGCCCCATGGCCTCTATCGGGCAAAGTCCCACGCGGATGCGGCAATGGCGAGGCCCTGGCGTACCGGAGCGGCTCGATGTCGAGCGGGGGCTCATGCGGCGCCGGCGGCGCGGCGCTCTTCCACTCTCGCGCTCGTGATCCGGTGTGGTGGGAGGGCAGTGGTGCTCGCAGCCGAAAGATGGTGCTGTTGCGGTCGATCTCCTGTTCCGGCGAGGTTGGGCGTTGCCTACGGTGGCTTCCCAAGGGGCCATCGATCCCCTGGTCGTGAGGGCAGCTTCGGGCTTCGGTGGCTTCGTATGCCTCGGCTTGGACAACCGCGGAGACCCTGGTCGTGGCCTTTCATCGGCAACAGATCTGGCATCTACTCTTTACAGCGAGCGGGGCCATGTATTCGGTGTGGTGGGTATGCTGGGCTACTACGCACGAGTCGTGTGACGTGAAAGCAATCTTCTTTGATCTAGCCATTGACGAGTTCCGGACTTCTCCTTCAAAAAACAAGGATTGGCGTATGTGGCACTCTTTGAAAACTTTGATGGGATATGTGTGCACCCGCAACATCAGCATAATCAGCTTCATCGGGGGATCGCAAAGCTCTCTTTTTGTTTACACCATGGGACATGTCCGCATCAAGATTTTCAAGGTTTCAACACATGCGGCAAATGCCATGGCGTGATTGAAGGACCTACAAATGGCGAAGGCGGGGTCTTGGATGCGATGAAGACTTCACGTGCAGTTGTTTCGACTTGGCTTGCGAGATATGTTCTCGTCCAGATCGGGCACGAGTTCCTTTGCGCCTGGTGGTACGTGACTTGTAGTAGTAGCCTCCGCAAGCGGGGGCTGCAGCATTGGAGAACTTCCTTGTTGGTGGTGCTTTTTTGAGTACCGAGGCGTGATTTCTAGGGTGAAAACCTAAGGTGTGGCCTTTATTGGTTGTGCCTGACTGTGACCTTGTTGAAGGCATTGTTTTGGGAATGCGGTCTTTCTTCATGGGGAAAACCTATGATCTTTGATCGGGCAAGGATAGCGCTTGTGCATTGTTTTGTTTTTGAAGGCGTTGTTTTTGGAGAACCTTCTTTATAGTTCAGGTGTTGTATTTGGTGGTGGTTAGAGTAAGGCTACTGCGGGTGATTGATCACCGTGGCAGGGTCATTTTTTGCTCCTTACTTTTTTATTTTTTATTTCTTTTATTTTTGGCTGTGTGCTTTCTGGATGTTTTTTATGCATCTTGTTGTTGCAGAGGCTAGGTGTAATTGGTATCAATTTGATTATTAATATATTTCCCTTAAAAAATGTGTTACTTGTAATGCATATGTACTCTCAGAGAGATGAGCTTATCCTTGAGGATGACCATGATGAGGACGAGAATGAAAAAAATGACGATGAGTTTGACATATGTTGAAATTCTCTTTATGGGTCTATTCGGTCAATGTAGCCACGTAGTTACAGATAAGCCTATTTCTTATTGTAATGCAGCCATCTAAGATAAATTTAAACCTTCGAAGTTATTGCCCATAATTTTTTTTAAATTAAATGTCGCTTATTCAACTCCTGAATCAATGGATTATTTTGTCTTAATCTTATCTTATATCTTATTTTATATTTACTAATTGAAAGCACCATTCTAGCTTTCACGTTAATCCTAGAAATTAATAACTAAGAGCCGTTAGATATAGTTTAAGATAGAATATCGGCCGCTAGATGGAAGTAGTTCTATTTAGCAAGCCAACTCAATGCCTCGAAACGTTTCCAGCCTATATGTACTTAAGAAAACACCTCTGTGTGCTTCTTCCTCCCAGAGTCCCAAACGAATTAATAACTAAGAGTAGTTAGATAATTTATGAGATAGAAAATTGGCCGCTAGATGGATGTACTCCCCCAGATTCTTTTTTGAAACTAGCACGTTTTTTAGAACAAATTCAAAAACTAACAGGCCTAACACAATAATTTTTAAAAGTAGCACCCTGTCGGTCAACTGTTGACCGAAAAGTACTCTTCGGTCAACTATTGGTCGAAGACTACCTCTTCGGTCAATGCCTGACCGAAAACCTGCTGTGTTGGGCCGAAGAGGAATCTTTGGTCTTTGGTTGGCCGAAGAGTACTTTTTTGTCAATCGTTGACAAAAGAGTACATGCACTTTACTTTAGCGGTTGACCGAAGTTGCATGTGACCTATTTAGGTTTTCCGTTGACCAAAGAGTCCTTTTTGGTATTTCCTTGGCCGGATAGTGCATTTTCTTTCCTGCCGGTTCTTTCTCGCCCTTCTTACAAGCTTACAAAAACTTACAAGCCGAGAGTAGATACTTTATATGTGTATTTTTGTTTGGAAGTCATGTATCTTTTTATGTTTTTTTAGGTGAGTACACATATAAAAGTATCTACTATCAGCTTGTAAGTTTTTGTAAGCTTGTAAGAAGGGCGAGAAAGAACTGGCGGGAAAGAAAATGCACTGTCCGGTCAAGGAAATACCGAAAAAGACTCTTTGGTCAACGAAAAACCGAAATAGGTCACTACTCTTTGGTCAACGGTTGACCAAAGAGTACTCTTCGGCCAACCAAAGACCAAAGAGTCCTGTTCGGGTTTTCGGTCAGGCATTGACCGAAGAGGTAGTCTTTGGCCAACGGTTGGCCGAAGAGTACTCTTCGGTCAATGGTTGACCGATGGGTACTACTTTTGAAAATTATGTGTTAGGCCTGCTATTTTTCGAATTTGTTCTAAAAAATGTGCTAGTTTCAAAAAAAAAATCCTCCCTCCGTCTACAGTATAGAAGGCATGCATGTATACATAGATCGTCAATTTGACTTATCTTAAATATATTGTTTAACATCGAAATTATATCATTAAAAAAATAAAACATCTAAAGTTTCTAATGATATTTTTTTTGTAATATACGTCTTTTTATTAAGTTAGTCAAATTGACGACCTAAATAAACATACAAGACTTGTAAACTGAGATGAAGGAAGTAGTTTAATTTACAAATCCGACTCAATGCTCCCCACGTTTCCGTCCTATCTCCATCTCCATATATACTTAAAAAAACATCTCTGTTCATGGAGTCCCAAAACAAAACTCACATCCGTGTGTTTCTCCTAGTGGAAATTATACTGGTCATGGGCCGGGCCGGGCCGGGCCTAGGCCATGCCCTAAAAAGCCCATGATAGAAAACTGAGGCCCAGGCCTGGCCATGGCCCTACCACCGATCCTACTTTTAAGCCTAAGCCCAATCCATCTGTTGAAAAGCCCGTCAGGTCTAGGGACGCGGGCCGGGCCTCTTCCTTAAAATCTTAATATGACAACCCCAAGCCCAGCCCGGTCCTGCTGGTGGGCTCAAAACTCAAGGCCAAGCCCGTCCCACGAGCAAGCCTGTCGGGCCTAGGCCTTGAATTTTCGGGCCGGGCCTGGGCGGGCCGGGCGGGCCGGGCCTGAGATCGCTGGATATAGTGGAAACTTACGGACACGATCTACGGAGGAAGCGCTACGCGCTGATGTGGAAGCAATGGGGCCAGGTCCACTTCATCCTCACATGTTTCTCTCGCAGGCGCATCCGCACATAAAGCAAATCGACTTGCACAAAAAACTAACCCCATCCCCTTTCTCTTCCAGGTGGCCCAACGGCCGACGGTGGAATGGGCATTCCCATAGTTCAGTGCCGGCCTGACACGGCGAGTGTCCTCCGAGGCAGCCTCGCCAGCGAGTTTCTCTGTAACGCCGACGGATTGAGCTCCTCTGTGATGGTCGGGCGGCGGATACACCACGGCAGGCTCTGCTCGTCGGCAGCGTGGTGGGCGGCCCGACGAAATCTTGGTCATCGTCGTCGGCGGCGGCGCAAGCTCTTCCGTCGACGGTTGCCGCGTGACCTCTCGGTCGTCGTCCGCAGTGTCGCCGGTGTGCACCATGGAGATGGCATGGTGAATCCCTCGCTGGCCATTGTGTTCTGTTACCATAAAGTTGTCTGAAAGAAGAGCTGTTCAGTCTAATCCTGCAATTTTCACTAATTGAAGAGTAGTTCAGGCTTTTGTCTTAAACAAGAGCAGCTCAAGGTGAAGCGAGCAGGTTGCCAAGATGCCCAGGAACGTCGATGTGTCGTAGACACATGCTAAAACCAGTCTATAGGGTTGTTTAGTTCTATCAATATTGTTTGGTTGTGGCTTGTATGTTGTGTTCATGCTTTTCCAAATAGAATCATGAATACAAAATTGGTACTGTTGTTTGTCTGTCATTGTTTCTTGAGAATGACAAACATACAATATGAAGCTGGGAGATACTAGTGTGATACTTGAACCAGATGATAGACAAAAGTTCATGTACCTTGCAGAGGAGTGAATTTCATCAAACATCGACATTGAAGGACAGTATTTCAGGAACCACACTTCTACGGCTTTGTGTGCAAAACCACAGTGTTGATTTTTTTTTTGCAAAAAACACTAGTTAGTGGCTTATTTTAAGCGTGATTATGACAGGTGGGTTCCGCTAAATAGGGTGACATGACCAAAAGAAAAGGCAATTACAACGGAATATAATTTTGTTTTGCAAAGATACCCCTCCAAAAAAGCCATCGGGTTGTTGACCTAAAAACAAAAATGCAATCGGGTCGTTGGGCGGGGAGCAGGCGAGCAACAGCGGCGGCCGACCGCGCAGGCCGCACACGAGCATGAGCACACTAGTAGAAAACGATCCATTTGTCCCGGTTCTAGAGGCCCATTAGTCCCGGTTCTAGAACCAGGACTAAAGGGTCGGGACTAAAGTCCTAAACCTTAGTCCCGACTCGCTTACGAACTAGGACAGAAGGGGCTTCACGAGGCCTCTGCGGGGAGGCCAGGCAGGAGGACCTTTAGTCCCGGCCAAAAGTTGCTGGGTTTTTTTAGGGGGGGGGGGTTAGGGGTTTTTGGAGGGTTAATTTAGTGGTTTCATATTGTGTTAGCTAGCTAATTAATAGAGAGAAGTATCCTCTGTTTCTCCGTACTTGGTCGACGCTGCTAGCTACTATACATATAGAGAGAACTTGATGCCAGCTAATAAGCAAATAAAGGTAACCATTAATTACACAAGATCTAACAACTCATCATCATCATCTTAATCATACAAAGTTAAAGTCTCATAAAACAAAGTAAAATAAAATGACATAGTCCTCCCTCATAGGACCTACTCCTCCCTCCTAGGTAAAATGACATAAAAAATAATAGCACCTATGTCTCCATGATGAAGCAAAGAGATCCAACGGTCTCCAGCTTGCGTCTTGCGATCCTTTTTTATTTGTCGCCATACTTCAATTTGGAGCTTTCTTGCTGGTTTGCGCTCAGTCGAGTATGCAAAAGATAACTCGGGATGAAAGGGGCTTTTTATTGTCATATTAGCTTTGGGTTGCATCAAAGGTGGCACAACTTTATTTGGCAATTTCGGTTGAAGAACATAATAGTAGCTTAGTTAGCAATGTAATCAATACCATTTACGCAATAGTACTAGTATACTTAATTAGCCAGATATTTCGGCAAATGTCATCCGCCCTCAACCTATGCAGTAGTGTCCCGTACAATGTGTAATTTGGGCCAGTTCCCAAATTATACGGAAGATGTCCCTACCAGCTATGACACCAATAACAAAGTAGATAAGATCATCCTTCTCCTCCCAAGTTAAATATGATCCATAAGTGTACTGTGTTGTGGTGATTATGTTCTGTATTTCACTCGAAGAAACAAAATAAGCTATAAATTAAAAATTAACAAATTTAGTACAGATCACTAGTAGAAAACAGGGCTTTCGTCACAGCTCGATCTACACATTAGTCCCAGTTGCATTACGAACCGGGACTAATGTGAGCATTTGCCCCGGTTCAAGTGGCTAGGTCGCCGTTGGGGCATTAGTCCCGGTTCAAATGGGACCTTTAGGTCCAGTTGGAAACACCAACCGGGACTAAAGGTGAAGCCATTAGTCCCGGTTGGAGACACGAACCGGGACTAAAGAGCTTGGGGACCTTTAGTCTCGGACTAAAGGTTTTGAAAGTTTTTTTGTTTTTTCTATTTGTTTTTTGTTTTTTGTTTTTGTTTTAAATTGCTTATATCTTTTAGGATATTTTATGTTTATGATTGATTCTTTTTGCATTAGATTCAAAAATTTGTCTAGTTTGTGTTTGTGTAAATAGTTTTCAAATTTTAATGGTTTAAATTTGAATTTGTTCAAATTTGCTTCAAAACCTAGATTGTGAATAACTTGAGTTTAAAAATAGTTTTTAATTTAATTCTTTTTGGTCCTAGGCGCATGTTAGATGGTGCATGTTGAGCGCACAAAAAGTCTGGAGTTGAAATAAGTTAAAAAATGAAATGCCTTTGTAACAGATTATTTTTCGTCCAAAACCCTGATACTTCGAAAGGGATTGTACAGTTTGTACACGAAGTGCATCTAGTTTTTACAGTAACCCTCTTAACTTTCTAGCACATGCTATGTGGGTGAAATAATGAAACCATGCCAAATTTCAACCTTTTCAGAGTTAATTTGTAGTGCTTTTCAATTTTAGGGTCATTTAGCTCAATTTTTTTAATACATGCATGAAAAATAGCGAATGAAGTGGGAAATAGTTGAAAATTTATGATGTGTCTTTGAATGGTGCATATTGAACGCACAAAAACTCGGGAGTTTAAATAAGTTTTAAAAAATGAAATGCCTTTGTAACAGTTAAGTTTTAGTCCAAAAACCTGATACTTCGAAAGGGATTGTCCAGTTTGTACACGAAATGCATCTAGTTTTACCCTAACCCTCTCAACTTTTTAGCACATGCTATGTGGGTGAAATGATGATACCATACCAAGTTTCAACCTTTTCAGAGTTTATTTGTAGCGCTTTTTAATTTCATGGTCATTTAACTGAAGAAAATTAATAAATGTATGAAAAATAGTGAATGAAGTGGGAAAGGGTTGAAAATTGACAATGTGGCTTTGGATGGTGCATGTTGAACGCACAAAAAGTCTGGAGTCGAAACAAGTTAAAAAATGTGTTATGAAAAAGTAAAACGGCTATAACTTTTGCATACGATGTCGGAAAAAAGTGTTATGAAAAATAATTCTTTTAAATAAATGATTTCATATCTGGATTCCTCATGTTTTTCTGATAATAATGGATATATTATTTGTTGAATTCTAATTTACTGATTTAAAGATATGAATTATGCCATATTAAATTAATAAATTGCAAAAAATGAATAAAATAATATTAGTACTTATTTTATTTTTATTGAAATTCAATATTATTATTAATCATTTATTGTTGTTTATTTTAATAATTGTTTGGAATTCAAAAAATTAAATCATGTTACATCAAAACCCAAGGGTTAATAGGATTGATAGCTTACTATTGTAAAGAAAACAACAAGTGCATACTTGGAAACTAGGGGCGATAGAACTCAAAAGTTAAGCGTGTTTGAATTGGAGAAGTGAGAGGATGGGTGACCGGTCAGGAAGTTAGGCGATTTGGAACGAGGGGTGATTAGAGATTAAATTTTGAGGGTTGATTAGAGATTAAATTGTCAAATTCAAAGATTTGAAAAAAATAAAAAATAAAATAAAAAATAAAAAATAAAAAATAAAAAATAAAAAATAAAACAAAAATAAAAAATTATTAAAAAATACCTTTAGTACCGGTAGGTAACACCAACCGGGACTAAAGGTCCCGCTCTAAAAAGCTGCCACGCGGAGCCCCTTTAGTCCCGGTTCGTAATCCAACCGGAACTAAAAGTGGAGTTCTAGAACCGGGACTAAAGACCCTTACTAGTGGATAAACACCAAATATTTATTTATATAGAATGCAAATTACTTGACAAATATGCATGATTGACAAACTCACATGGAGGTAAAACAGGAAGCATATCGAGGATAAACACCAAATATTTATTTATATAGAATGCAAATTACTTGACAAATATGCATGGTTGACAAACTCACATGGAGGTAAAACAGGAAGCATATCGACATCCACCCAAATGTCGATGTTTCCTTTAATATGATCTTTAGGATGAAGATCGAAGTTTATTTCCATATCGTCCTGAAATCCATATGCCTAGCAAAGAGCTTCCCAATTTGAGCACCCTAATTCTGTGTTATTAAGTGCATTCATTATCCTTACAAGAAATGTGTGACCATTTTTAGTCATCAGGTTTGCTATCCTCGTCTCGAAACTCTCGTGCTCTTCGAAACCGAGCCTCTCCAAGAAATACCGTCTTGCATGACAGGGGACGAATTAGTCGAATTGTATAAAACAGAAATTACATGTTGAAGGAAAGAAACAGACGTCATGCTTAATTACGAAAAAACAGTTATCATCATTGCATACCGTAGAAATATCAAATTCCTCGTAAAGCTTCATGGTGAAGAACCTTCCGTCTCGCAGCCCAGGCTGGTCACAAAGACCCTTATCTTCATCGCATAATTCACACGCTTGGATCCTATTGTCGTTTGATGACGACGACATTTCCTGTGTTCATAATTCAAGAATTACGACATACTTTGGATCCTAATGCGTGTGTGACTTTCGGTCCGTCGAGGCTTTCCTTGAATAACTCTCATAACTCATGGTGTGTTGGTGCGCACCCTCTCATACTGATATGATGGTGTATATATGTTGGTGGACACTCTCTCACAGTAATAGTTCGACTGTCGGTGATGCATGCCCCCCTCTTCTCTTCTTGCGCATTATATCGACGAGTATATCACAAAGAAGAGAAAAAGAGGAGGTGCCCCCCACGACAACAGTCGGGATTTCTCCATCAAGAACACACATGAAGTCACACAAGGAGCAACGATAGACCGAAAGTCACACACGCATTATGCCGATAAAATAGCACTAATACATTTATAATGCACTCGAATATAATATCACTAATACATTATCTCGAATAATCTAGTTCTGGATGCATCATCAAATATTAACTATTACATCTCAAATATTATCATATAAGATCACTAATATTTCCTTCGATCGATTTTAAATATTTCTAATTGATCGAAGGAAACTACCAGGAAACTAATCAACAGACAGATTACTATTACTCAATATGCAACAGGTTGACTTTAGGTTTGTCGAGTCTTTACTTCCTAAACTCTCATCTCACGTATATGGTGGTTACTTCCTCTTATATTGCGACCGTCGGTGATGGTGGATGCTCCATTCGTCTCCGAGTGCATTACACCGAAATGTCTAGCACATGGGAACGAAGGAGAAGCGACCCCCACGACAACAGTAGGGATTCTTCCTCTCTCATATATATATATATATATATGGTGGACACTCTCCCTCACTGAAAGGCACACAAGGAACCGAAACAGACCTAAAGTCAACCCATTCCATATATCGAGAAATGACATAGAAAAAATTTCCTATGTTTTGCCGAAATGACTGGCAAATCACAAGCACTCGATATTAACTAATACATCACCCCGAATAATCCAGTTAATGCATCATCAAATATTAACTAATACATCTCGAATATTATCATATAAGATCACTAATACAAATCGAATATCCTAGAATCCAAAGTGGAGGATGATGAACTCGGTTCACTAGCGGTCTCTGAGTCGCCGGTAGTGGACACCCAAAGATAAGGAACCATCACGGGATCATAACTCGGGTGAGATCCCTAAAGAATCTACTAGGTATTGTTGAACCTGGCTGCCAACACTGCCATGTAGCGATGGATGTGCTCGTCCTCCTCCCTGAGACGGCGACGTACCATCTCCACGGGGGCCCGCTCCCTCCGCACCGAAAGTGTCCCACATGACCGCCACCACAGAAGCTCCGGGTCGACGACAAGACCTGGATTCCTCACCAAGCTCCAAGCCGGGGAAGCTAGCACCTCCAAATGCCAGCCCGACGGAGCCTAGTCCCGGACATGGCGCCTATCAAGCAAGCTCTCGCGGACCACTCGACGAACAGGATGCGGGCCGGGCATCATCGACGTTGAGACAAATTCCTATGAGAACGTTTCCTTATCGTTTAATCACTATTTTTTCCAAAACCCAAGATTTTTTCTGTAATCTAACATGCACATACTAAATTTTTCTAGGACTCCTAATAATTAAATAAAACATAAAACAACTAAAACATAAAAAGCATCATAAACAAAATCAACTAATCTGGCAGAACATATAGCCACATACATATATACATTATATATTATATATAGCCACATACTTATATACATTATATATAAACAAAAACATTCATCATATAAAAAAATCAACATATATTTAAAAAATAAATTGCACAGAGCCGGGGCGGCGGTGGCTCGCAGCGAGGGTGGCGACGGGGAGGTGACGGGGCAGCGACGGGGTGGCGGCGACTCCCGGCGGGGGCGGCGACGGGGACGGGGCGGCGACAGGGGCAGCTGGGGAGGCGACGAGGGAGGGGCAGCGACGGGAGTAGCGGGGCGATGACGGGGGCGACGGGGACGGGGAGGCGACGGGGACGGGGACGATGATGGGGAGGCGACGGGGACGGGAATGACGACGGCGGGCTCGGGGCGGCAAGCGGAGACGGGGATGAGGACAGCGGGCTCGCCGAAGTGGCGATGAAAACTGCGATATTTCCTAAGTGCTTCTTATATAGAAGAAGCATTGGTCCCGGTTCGTGGAACCAACCGGGACCAAAGCCCACCTTTAGTCCCGGTTGGTGCCACCAACTGGGACCAAAGGTCTCTTTTCAGCAGCCCAAAGGGCAGGAAACAGGGACCTTTGGTCCCGGTTGGAGGAAACAACCGAGACGAAAGGGGCATTGGTCCCGGTTGGAGCCACCAACCGGGACCAAAGGTCCCTTTTCGTCATCCCAAAGGGCGGTAAGCAGAGACCTTTGGTCCCGGTTGGTGAAACGAAACGGGACCAAAGGTAGGCATTGGTCCCGGTTGGTGGCACCAACCGGGACCAATGGCCTTGCACAACGGTGTGGTGGGAGTTTAGTCCCACCTCGCCAAGCGAAGGTTGCTTGAACCTATTTATAAGCCCCGTCGCGGCTACTACGTTGAACTCCTCTCAAATTGAAAATAGATGCCCTTATACAGGAAATTTGACCTAAATTTCAAATGCTAGTTAGGCGCCTAATTAGCACTTTGAATTTAGGTTGAATTATCTCTATAAGCGCATCTATTTTCACTTTTGCTATTTTTATGTTATTTTTTGCATATTAAAAGTTCTTAACAAAAAATACTTTATGAATATTCTTTTTGTTATTAAAGTTTTTAACAAAAAAACTTTGATAATTTTAGTTGCATAAATTTTATATAATATCAAGTTTATTTATATAACTTTTATCGAACGAAAACACGTCTGTTACAAAAGGATTTCAATTTTTTAAACATATTTGAACTCAAGAATTTTTCTGCATTCAATATGCACCATTTGAAGCCACATCATCCCTTTTCAACCCTATTTTGACTTCATTTGCTATTTTTCATGCATTTCATCATTTATTTTAAGGTAAAATAACCCTAAATTGAGAAGCACTTCAAATGAACTTTGAAAAGATTGAAAGTTGGCATGATGTCATAATTTCACCCACATAGCATGTGCTAAAAAGTTGAGAGGGTTACGGCAAAAAATGGATGCACTTCATGTACAAAATGGACAATTTCTTTCGAAGTATCACAGTTTCGGACAAAACTCATGTGTTACAAAGGGATTACATTTTTTTGAACTTATTTGAACTCCATACTTCTTGTTTGTTCAAAATGCACCATTCAAAGCCACATCATCATTTTTCAACACTTTTTGACTTCATTTGGAATTTTTCATGCACTTACTGATTTTTTGAGCTAAATAATCCTGAAATTCAAAAACACTTCAAATGAACTCTGAAAAGGTTGAAAGTTGGTATGGTATCCTCATTTCACCCACATAACATGTTATAAAAAGTTGAGAGGGTTACAACAAAAATTGCATGCACTTCGTGTACAAAAACGAACAATCTCTTTCGAAGTATAAGGGTTTCGGATGAAAACTCATGTGTTACAAAAGGCATTTCATTTCTTCACCTGTAACTGTAATGATATAGTTGTTGAGAGAAAGTATTCACTTTTTCTTCGCTTGTGTCCTTTGCTTATTGCGCCGTAACCATGGATAATCTTCATCGTTTAACACGCTTCTTGGGTCAGCCTTGACTTTGAAGGCAGGAATTTCATGAAACTTTTCATAATCTTCAGACATGTCTGTCTTGCCCTCCAATCCCACGATGTCTCTTTTTCCTGAAAGAACTACATGGCGCTTTGGCTCATCGTATGATGTATTAGCTTTATTATCTTTTCTTTTTCTCGGTTTGGTAGACATGTCCTTCACATAGGAAACCTGCGCGACAACATTGGCTAGGACGAATGGTTTGTCTGTGTACCCAAGATTGTTCAGATCCACTGTTATCATTCCGTACTGTGGATCTTTCTGTACCCCGCCTCTTGACAGATTGACCCATTTGCACTGAAACAAAGGGACCTTCAAATCATGTCCATTGTCAGGTTCGCATATGTCCACTATGTAACCATAATATGTGTCCTTTCCCCGCTTGGTTGCTGCATCAAAGCGGACACTTCTCTTTTGGTTGGTGCTCTTTTGATCCTGGGCGATCGTGTAACATGTATTCCCATTTATCTCGTACCCTTTGTAAGTCATTACAGTCGAAGATGGTCCCCTGGCCAACGAGTACAGCTCATCAGAAACAGTGTTGTCATGCATGAGACGTGTTTGCAACCAACTGCCGAAAGTCCTGATGTGTTCACATGTAATCCAGTCATCACACTGTTCCGGGTGTTTGGAGCGTAGAATATTCTTGTGTTCATCGACATATGGGGTCACCAAGGTAGAATTCTATAGAACTGTGTAGTGTGCTTCAGACCAAGAATGCCCGTCCCTACATATTATTGAGTCTGCTCGTAGCGTGCCTTTTCTAGTCAGTCTCCCCTCATATACCGCGATTGAGGGAGACCAATCTTCTTAAGGTCAGGAATGAAGTCAACATAAAAACCAATGAAATCCTCTGTTTGATGGCCCATGGAGACGCTTCCTTCTGACCTAGCGCGGTTACGAATATTTCTTTAAGACTCGCATGAACCTCTCGAAGGGGAACATATTGTGTAGAAGTACAGGGCCCAGAATGACAGTCTCATCGACTAGATGAACTAGGACGTGCGTCATGATATTGAAGAAGGACGATGGAAACACCAGCTCGAAACTAACAAGACATTGCACCAAATCACTCCTTAACCTGGGCAGGATTTCTTGATCGATCACCTTCTGAGAGATTGCATTGAGGAATGCACATAGCTTCATAATGGCTAATCGAACGTTTTCCGGTAGAAGCCCCCTCAATGCAACCGGAAGCAGTTGCGTCATAATCAAGTGGTAGTCATGAGACTTTAGGTTCTAGAAGTTTTTCTCTACCATATTTATTATTCCCTTTATATTCGACGATAAGCCAGATGGGACCTTCATACTGAGCAAGCATTCAAAGAAGATTTTCTTCTCTTCTTTGGTAAGAGCATAGCTGGCGGGACCTTCATATTACTCTGGATGCATGCCATCTTTTTCATGCACAAGTTGCTGTTCCTCGCGTGCCTTTGGTGTATCTTTTGTCTTCCCATACACTCCCAAGAAGCCTAGCAGGTTCACGCAAAGATTCTTCGTCACGTGCATCACGTCGATCGCAGAGCAGACTTCTAGGTCTTTCCAACAGGGTAGGTCCAAAAATATAGATTTCTTCTTCCACATTGGTGCGCGTCCCTCAGCGTCATGCACCACATTAGTCCGCCGAGATCCTTTCCAAAGATTACTTGTAAATCATTGACCATAGCAAGTATGTGATCACCAGTATAGAGGGCGGGCTTCTTCCTGTGATCTGCCACACCTTTGAAATGCTTTCCTTTCTTTCGACATTGATGGTTGGTTGGAGAAATCGACGATGCCCCAGGTACACATTCTTCCTTCATTTGTCTAAATATATATTGTTGGTGTCATCTAAACAGTATGTGCATGCATGGTATCCCTTGTTGGTCTGTCTTGAAAGGTTACTGAGAGCAGGCGAATTGTTGATGGTTACAAACAGCAATGCATGTAGGTCAAATTCCTCATGTTCGTTCTCATCCTGCACACGTACACCTCTTCCATTCCATAGCTGTAAAATTTCATCAACTAATGGCCATAGGTACACATCAATGTCATTGTCGGGTTGCTTAGCGCCTTGGATGAGCACTGGCCTCATAATGAACTTCCGCTTCATGCACAACCAAGGAGGAAGGTTATACATACATAGAGTCACAGGCCATGTGCTATGCTTGCTGCTCTGTTCCCCAAAAGGATTAACACCAGCTGCACTTAAACGAAACCATATGTTCCTTGGGTCACCTGTAAAGTCGCTCTACTTTCTCTCGATCTTTCTCCACTGCGGCCCGTCAGCGGGTGCTCTCAACTTCCCATCTTTCTTACGGTCCTCTTTGTGCCATCGCATCGACTTGGCATACTCTTTGTTTCTGAACAGACGCTTCAACCGTGGTATTATAGGAGCATACCACATCACTTTGGCAGGAACCCTCTTCCTGGGGCGCTCGTCGTCTACGTCACTAGGGTCATCTCGTCTGATCTTATACCGCAATACACCGCATATCGAGCATGCGTTCAAAACCTTGTACATACCGCGGTAGAGGATGCAGTCACTAGGGCATGCATGTATCTTCTGCACCTCCAATCCTAGAGGGCATACAACCTTCTTTGCTGCGTATGTACTGCCGGGCAATTCGTTATGCTTTGGAAGCTTGTCCTTTAATATTTTCGGTAGCTTCTCAAATCCTTTTTCACGTACACCATTCTATGCCTTCCACTGCAGCAATTCCAGTGTGGTACCGAGTTTTGTGTTGCCATCTTCGGAATTGGGGTACAACCCTTTTTTGTGATCCTCTAGCATGCGATCGAACTTCAACTTCTCCTTTTTCACTTTCGCATTGTCTCTTTGCATCAACAATGACCCGGCGAAGATCATCATCGAGCACATCATCTGGTTCCTCTTGATCTTCATATAACCGTATTCAGGAGGCACATAGTTGTCATCACTCTCTTCTTCTTCATTGTCTTCCATCATAACCCCTCTTTCTTCGTGCTTGGTCCAAACATTGTAGTGTGGCATAAAACACATCTCAAGCAGCTGGAAGTGAAGGGTTTTAGAGTTGGAGAAAGCCTTTGTATTCTCACAAACAGTACATGGACAATGAATAAAACCATTCTGCTTGTTTGCCTCAGCCGCTTCGAGAAAATTATGCCGGCCCTTAATGTACTCGGAGGTGCGTCGGTCACCGTACATCCATTGTTGGTTTATCTGCGTGCGTTATATAATAAAGTGTATTAAAGACCATTACAACATATCATGAATACATAAGTGACCAAATTAATAGAAATTCATCATCACATTAAAGCCAAAGTACAACAGTGACCAAAATAAATACAATAATAAAAGTAAGAAAATTACACAAGTATCTATATAAATCATATAAGTAAAAACCTTTTTCTTTTAGAAAGAAGATAAGAAGAAGAGGCTAACCACGGTGGTGCCAGCATCGAGATGGGCGCAGGCGATCGACGGCGGTGAGGACGGGGACGAGACAAAACGGACTGCCAAACCTAGACAAATCTTAAGAAAAATGGAGCTTGGACAAGGAGCTTCGAGAGGAGAAAGCTTAAATGTGGCTTAATCATTTCATCAAACACCTCATGTGCATAGGAGGTGAGCTAAAGCATCACAAAGCTCTTCCCTCGCCGGCCAAAAAAACAGAGCAGTGTGAAGTGCTCTGCTCGCCGGCGAGGAGGTATATATAGGCATCTCATTGGTCCCGGTTCGTGGCTGGAACCGGGACTAAAGGACCCCTTTTGGTACCGGTTCCAGACACGAACTGGGACCAATGGTTGTGGGCCAGAAGTGAGGCACATTGGTCCCGGTTCGTGCCTGGAACCGGGTCCAAAGGGGTCCAACAAACCGGGACCAATGCCCCACGTGGCCCGACCCCCTGACCTCGAACCGGTACCGTTGCCCCATTGGTCCCGGTTCGTGACTGAACCGGGACTAATGGGCTGGCCCGGCCTGAACCAAATCCCTGTTTCCTATTAGTGGCAGTATCCAGAGGCATCTAGCCCCGAAGTCTGCAGCGCCCGATCTCAATCTACACGTTATGGTTTGCCTCCTTCAAGTTAGGTCTCAATCTACACGTTTCCTCAAGTCCTCCCATCCCCTGATCTTCCAGGTCGCGGAGCGTCACATCCAGCCTCAAAATGGAGAAGATGCAGTTGCAGTCATGCCACTAGCGCCGTTGTCATCAGCGGTCCAGTCCCCGGATCCTTTCCACGACGCTGCTCCACCGGGAGCGTCACCTCCAGCCTCCGGTTTGAGAAGCTGCAATTTTGGTCATAGCGGCAGCCACATGGTCCATGTACGTCTCATCCAAGATATGCGACAGTACTAACTCCTATCGTCCTTTAAATTTAGATCAGTCTTCCTCTGTTTCCTCGATGCTGCTTGCAGGCGATCTGAATTTTTTTGCAGGCGAACGGATTCAGCCACCATCGTTCTCTCCTCGAGCGCACAACCTCGGGTTCGCCCTCACCAGGCCTCGTTTTCCACTGCCATACAACATTAGGAACAACCATGGACGGACAAACTATGTACCTGAAACTCAAATGAAATATTGAATTTTCCTTGGAATGATGCCCTCATGCTGTTCAGTTAGACCAATATCTGGGTCGTGATTTTTCCTTGGAATGATAATTTTCCTTGGAATAATTTTGGCTGTTTCCTCGAAAACTCTGTTGAGAAGGCCAGAAATTTCAAGTGGATATTGTCTTGTTTTGAAAATCTTTCTGGGATGAGAATCAATTTTCATAAAAGTGACCTGAAGACGATTAACATAGATGATGAAACCGTGAGATCCTTTGCTCAATTTTTTGCTGTCAGCTGGGGGCTTTCCCCATTAAATACCTGGGAGTGCCTTTCCACTTTGACAAACTTAGAAGAGAGGATCTACAACCTATCATTGATAGGATTATAAAAGGGATCTCTGGGTGGATGGGTAGAACTCTTTCTTATA
The DNA here is from genome assembly GCA_022496015.1 of Hordeum marinum. Lineage (NCBI taxonomy): Eukaryota > Viridiplantae > Streptophyta > Magnoliopsida > Poales > Poaceae > Hordeum > Hordeum marinum. The sequence goes on along the minus strand of CM039674.1, from coordinate 509,565,835 downwards.
GACGGAAGATTATACTCTTATGTGCTTGTACTGTTAGTATCCCTGCCTATCTCATGGCTATTATTAAATTCCCCAAATGGGCCATTAAATCTATCAATTCCCAGATGGCACACTTCTTTTGGGGCAATCTGAGGGACGAGCACAAGTACCACTTAGCCAACTGGGGTCTGGTTTCCAGACACAAAAGCTTTGGAGGACATGGGATACCTAATATGAGAGACTTCAATATGGCTTTGTTGGCCTCCTGGGGTAAAAGATACTTTGAGGCAGGGGACAAAAACTGGAAAAAGTTGTTAGACTACAAATATAACACTAGCAGTCCGAATGTGTTGTGGACTAGGAATAATGTGGGATCTCCTTTTTGGAAAGGTTTTACATGGGCAATCTCGGGTGCTAAAGTGTTTTATAAATGGAAAGTTGGTAATGGTCGTAATATTAGCTTCTGGCAGATATATGGTTGGGGGATTGTTTCCTAAAAGTGCAGTTTTGGAGGTTATTCTCCATCGGCAATTAGCAAAATTGCTGTGTGGCAAAAGTTTGGGATGGAGAGGAGCTCAGACTATCTTTCAGGAGGAATGTTGACCAGGAAGGTCTTGCCCTTTGGCATCGGCTAGTTGCCAGTATCAAGCAGGTGCAGCTCTCTCATGCACCTGATTGCCCCATTTGGACCTTGGAGGCCAATGAAAAGTACTCTGTTAAATCCTTCTATATTGCCATCAACTTTGGGGGTGTGTGCTCGAGGGTTGGGGACACACTATGGAAGATCCTCTGCCCCCAGAAAATACATGTTTTCGTTTGGTTGCTTGTTTACAACAAAGTGCTTACTCGTGATAACCAGAACAAGAGGAGAAATGTAGATGATCTTACTTGCTTGTTTTGTGCGGAAAATGAATCAGTTCAACATTTGTTCTTGGACTGTATTGTAGCTAAACATATATGGAATTATGTGGCTTATGCTTTGATGTTGATATACCTGTCCAGCTTGATGATATTATTGCCTTGTGGCAAATGCATAAAACCAAGAAAGTTTTGAATTTGGTTGTTGTTGCCTCCTTATGGAGTTTATGGACTTTGAGGAATGATTATTGCTTTCAGGGGAGAAGCTGGAGAAGTACGGGCTGCGTGTTTGCTCGTCTAAAAAGCTTTCTAAAACAATGGAGTGTGCTCTGTGACGCCACTCAATTTGTGCTTCTACGGCGCTGCATTCTTCTGCTGGACAAGTGCAAAGGGGAGTTGCTCATGATCGCTTGGAGATGATTGATTCGATGGGGGAGCTGTGAGTTGCAGGATGTAGTTCATCTCTCTTCCCAGTGAGCTCGCCTTGTAATAAAAGTAGTATTGTAGACCTATTATTTTCTTGTTCCCTGTTCTGTCCTCGATAGGCAGAACCGGATACTGTGAACCGTTTGTTGCTTCATTCTATATATGGAGCAGGGGGGAAACCCCTTTTCTTCAAAAAAAAAAAAACCCTAAGCAGGAACAACACCAGGGTCAGAGATGGATTGGTTTCTGACTACAGAATTGCTTATCTATTTTTATGTGGAGTTTGCAAGTTTGACAAAATTGATTTTCCTGTCATCCGACTCCTATAGAAAATACAAACATATGCATTACATAGATGTGTGCTTCCAGTTATGAAGATAAAGTAACACTTCAGGTTGAGAAATCCGTGTGCTATTTTCAAAATCCATCCTAAGATTATAAATGCCATGCTTTTGGAATTTTAGTGAGATTCTTATAGTATAATGTAAATTTTATACAAATTTATTAAACTATCGCCGACAACATGTCCGGAGAAAATATGTATGAGTAGTGCGACATGGTAAAGCTAGCAAATACTTTTGTTGTATAGTGATTTATTTGCATGATTATAGAGGTACATATAGTATGCTCTAATAAACAAAGGTACACACGAAACATGTATATTTAGATGACACATTATTGCACCTTTTTTTACTTGAAAGTGTTGTAGGCCAGTAGCCAAGCTGCCGCTTGCTTCCGGTTACAATTCTACAACACCAGTAGTAACCTATTTATTATGTCTACTGCACATTATCATCGAACCAAAATGATAGTGTTGATATGGTGCAGGCTTCCATGTTTTCATGGAGTCTCCTTGAAGCTAGAGTTAATCAGTCGACACCCTTCATGCCATCAAGGGATCGCTTAACTCTTCTATTCATTTTTAGAAGTTAAATTTTGAGTGCAACAAAGCTTTTTTTTAATGGTCATCATGCATAAAACATTATCATTGTAAAGTAAATAAATCCCTGGTGTGAGTAACGATGCTTACATGACTACAAAAGTACGGATGGTTGTTGTAAATCATATATTATTCTTTAACAATGTAAAGAATTAGTAAACATATGGAGTAATACGTCACAACATAGGTCTGTTGTGCTTTTGTCTGTGTTTGTTACAATGTTATATGCACGTGAAATATACATGTATATTGTTATAAATGTTGTTATTTCGCACAATAAAGTTTAATTTCTTCCAAATGTATTATATTTTCATTATACTCCTATAGCATTATAGAGTTTCACTAAAAAATTAAAATTCGAATAGTGGTGCAGATACTTCAAATATGGAATCACTGACTTACTAAAGAAATATAATTTAGTCCCAAACAAATAATTGTCTACATAAACGGTCAGTTATTTTCAATAGTTATACTACAGAGTGCATGTGTGATTTGCCTACATAGTAATTGACAAATAAATATGTTGTTTCATAATTCACAATTATGTGTTATGTGCAATATCTAGACCGTGCGGCCGCATGGTTCATCTGTCCCCTTTGGTCCCGGTTCCTGGCGCGAACCGGGACCAATGCGTCTCGCTCCTGGCCCACGACCATTGATCCCGGTTTGTGGCTGTAACCGGGACCAGAGGGAGGCCTATTGTCCCGGTTCCAGCCACGAACCGGGACTAATGATCTGCCTACATAAACCCTCGCCCGCCGCTAGCAGAGCCGTGGAGTGCTCTATTTTTTCAGGACAACAGTGTTAGAGCTTTGTGGTGCTCTAGCTCACCTCCTATGCACATGAGGTATTCGATGAAATGCCCGAGCCACACTTAAGCTTTCTCCTCTCGAAGCTCCTTGTCCAAACTCCAATTTTGTCAAGATTTGTCTAGGTTTGGGGGTCCGTCATGTCTCGTCCCCGTCCTGAAGCAGCCGTCGATCGCCCGCGCGTAGTGAGCCTCTTGATCTTATCTTCTTTCGAAAAGAAAATATACTTACTCGTATGATTTCTTTCTTTTATTGTTTGTTATTATATAGTGCCATGGTTATGGTATCCGGCCATGTCGGTCCTCGTCCAGTCTATGATTCAGATGTGGTATATTATCTTTTCTAACTATTTCACACATCTAATGTCTATGACAATTAATTATGCCACCAACTTGACGTAGATGTTTTTATCTATAGGAGGTAGTTGAACCAGAAATGGATACCGACAATGGAATTCTGCTCGACAAGTTAACTAAAGCTGAAACAGAAATCGATCATTTGAAAGAAAAATTGAAAAGAACTAAAGATGAGAAGATGGGATTGGAGTTGCATGTTGCCGATATCGTCGATGATCACCGGACCAAGATGGCTGCAATGCGCTTGAAGCTTAGAAAGATTAGAAAATATGCCATTGATAAAGAGGCTTGGTATCATTATGCCGTTGGATCAATTGTTACCTTAGTTCTGACTATGATCGCAATTGTTGTTGCATCGAAATATTTTAAATAGATGCTCTGGAGAGCTATATGTTGGTCAACGAGAACTATGTATCTACTTTGGTTTTAATGTGATGATGAACTTCTATTAATTTGGTCACTTCTGTATTCCTGATGTTCTGTAATGGTTTTTGACACACTTAAATATATATATAGTGCACGCAGATGAACCGGGAATGGATGTACGGTAACAACTATTATGATGATGCCTTTGATAGAGAGTATCACTGCAATTACATGTGAAGAAATGAAATGCCTTTTGTAACAGATGAGTTTCCGTCCGAAACCCTAATACTTGAAAAGAGACTGTCTGTTTTGTACACGAAGTGCATCCAGCTTTTGCCATAACTGGCCCTCTCAACTTTTTAGCACATGCTATGTGGGTGAAATGATGATACCATGCCAACTTTCAACCTTTTCAGAGTTCATTTGTAGTGCTTTTCAATTTCAGGGTCATTTAGCTCAAAAAAAATCAATAACTGCATGAAAAATAACAAATGAAGTCAGAAAGGGTTGAAAATTGATGATGTCGCTTTGAATGGTGCATTTTGAACACACAAAAAGCCTAGAGTTCAAATAAGTTCAAGAAAATGAAATGCCTTTTGTAACAGATGAGTTTTCGTTCGAAACCCTGACACTTTGAAAGAGACTATTCGTTTTGTACACGAAGTGCATCTAGATTTTGCTGTAACCTTCTCAACTTTTTAGCACGTACTATGTGGGTGAAATGATGATATCATGCCAACTTTCAACCTTTTCAGAGTTCATTTGTAGTGCTTTTTAATTTCAGGATCATTTAGCTCAAAGAATGAACTAATAGCAAAAAGAATCAACTAAAAAACTTTTATGAAACCCTAATAGCAAAAAGAATGAACTAAAAATAATCAATTTAAATATTATTTTATAAACTATAATATTCTTCAATAGGAAAAAGAATCAACTAAAAAGCTTTTATAAAACTCTAATAGCAAAAAGAAACTCTAAAAGCTTTTATAAACCTCTAGTATTTTTGAAACTAAAATTATATAAAATTTATGCAACTAAAATTATCAAAATTATAAAAACATTAATAGCAAAAAGAATTTTTATAAAGAATAACCTAAAAATTACCAAATTGAAAATAATGTTAAAAGAAAGTAATATTAGCAAAAAGAATTTTTATAAAGAATTTTTTTGTTACATACTTTAATAGCAAACTAAAATAAAAAAATATGATTTTCATTTACACAGCCATTTAAAATAACCTAAAAATTACAAAATTGAATATAATGTTAAAAAAAGTAATATTAAATAGTAGGAAAAAAGAATCACTCAAAAATCTATTTTTATAGTAAAGTTATTCACAAACTAGTGATTCACACAAATTTCAAAGAATTCAAATTTAAACTATTCAAATTTGAAAACTAATGGCACTAACAGAAAGTTTATAATTTTTGTGACCTAAAAGCAAAAAAGAATCACTGAAAAACTATAAGTAGAAACAAAATAAAATAAATAAAGCTGAAAACAAAACAAAAATCAGGAAAAACAATTAAAAAAATGCCGCCTACTCGGCCACCATGTCCTGAATATGACTAGAAATCCAACCCGCTAGTTGGGCCAGGATTCAGGCCCGCAGCAGGACCAGTAGGCCCACACGCAGAGGAGTGTGCGATTAGGCCTGTAAGCTTGCAGTTGAGAGGAGCTCGAGTGTGTTGGCGTATCAGCGCTTATGAACCACTCTCGAGCCCTCTCAGCTAGCGAGATGGGACTAAACATTTGTCCCCGGACAGCACCCACCTTTCGTCCCGGTTGGTGGCACCAACCGAGACTAATACCCACCTTTGGTCTCGATTGGTGGCACCAACCGGGATCAAAGGTCCCTGTTTCCCCGCTGGCTGACGAAAAGGGACCATTGGTCCCGGTTGGTGGCACCAACTGGGACTAATACACCCCTTTAGTCCCGGTTGGTGGTCCGATTGGTGCCACCAACCGGGACCAAAGGTGGGCATTGGTCCCAGTTGGTGCCACGAACCAGGACCAATGCTCCCTGTATATAAGCAAACACTTAGCAATTTTCGACCCACTCTCTCCCCCGAAGGCCAGATCCCCACCCACGCCGTCAGGCTGCCCGAATCTCGCGCGCTCTTCGCCACCGCCAGCCGCCTTCCCCGACCTCGCTCTGCGCCGGCCGCCCCGCGCCGACCTCGCCCTGCGCCGGCTGCCCCGCCCCGCTCCGGCCACATCCCCCTCCCCTATACGTGAGTATATATGTATGTGTGTGTATATATGTATGTATGTGTTCATATATATATGTATGTGTTCATATATATGTGTTCATGCAAGTTAAAAAAATCATGTTCATGCAAGTTAAAAAAATCATGTTTAATGTGTGTATATATGTATGTATGTGTGTGTATGTATATATGTATGTGTTCATATATGTGTTCATGCAAGTCAGAAAATCATGTTCATGCAAGTTAAAAAAATCATGTTCAATGTGTGTATATATGTATGTATCTCTTCATATATGTATGTATGTGTTCATATATGTACGTGTTCATGCAAGTTATGTGCATCACATTTTGTTACCGCTGCCGCGTGATGATATGTCCGGCCGTCCTTTTTTTGTTCATATAGAAAACTCCGGTAATTTCGACATGAGGGGGATGTCGATCAACCCCCTATCGCCCGACCAACTCTCGAGTCCGCCTAAACCGGGACTGAAAATGCGATGTCGATCTCCTATCCCCTCTCTCCCCTACCCGATAAACTCTCGAGGCCACCCAAACCACTAGAAGAAAACACCGGTAACTTCGATCAACCCCCTCTCGCCGACCAAATCCTAGAAGCGTTGCCGAGGCCACCCAATCCCTAAAAGCATTGCCGAGGCCACCCAAACCCTAGAAGCGTCGAGGCCACCCAATCCCTAGAAGCGTTGTCAAGGCCACCCCAAACCGTAGAAGCATCGAGGCCACTAATATGATCCCTTGTCTATGTTTGCCACTAATTAATAGATCCATCTCTCATGTTTGTATATTAATTTCCATGTTATAATATTTTCTGAAACCATGGATCCAACCATGAATCGAACCATGAACAGAGACTTTGAAGGAGAAGCGTTGTTGGGGGACATAATCCACGACGGCGGTAATTTCTTGTCGTTACTCAATTTTGACACAGAAGAGCTAGGACATGATGATGACGGCTCCAGTCACCGAATGCTGGAGGAAGAAGGAGACCATGATGATGGCTCCGGTGATCGAGAGCCAAAGGAAGAAGGAGGCAATGGTGACGGCTCCGATGACCTAACGGAGGGAGCTGTTGCAAAGTCGTCCGGTGAGGTATATATATTAATTAAGCCTATGCTGACTAATTGATGCATTAATTGTTTTGGTATGTACATATATTAACTCTTATTTCTTCTTTTATATAGCCCTCCGAATCGAGCCAAACTTCGGTAACGAGATGAGGCTCGAAGAAAAGGTTGGGAAAGGAAGAAAAGTTCACGATCACCTTAATTGCGAACGATGGCCAACCGATTGAGCTGAAGAAGACCAAGGATGCGTTTTTTGCTCAGTGTGGAGCTATTGTCAGGGCCAACATCCCAATCAGCATCCAACAATGGAATGAGCCGGCTAAGAATGCTAAGAACTACGACCCTCAAGTTTCTTATGTCACCGATAGACAGAAAGAAGATCTTTGGAAGGACCTGAAGGCAAATTTCACGCTACCGCCAGAGGAGGATGAGAGTAATCCCGTTATAGAGTCACTGGTCAGGTCGTGTGCTCTTAAGGAGATGGCAGATCTTTTCAGAAGGTGGAAGAATGAGTTGAAAGCTAAGTTTATCGACCAAGAGAAGACTCCAGTATTCGTTGGCCGATATGCGGGGATAAAAGATCAATGGGACGAGTTCGTGGCCTAGAAGACTTATGAAAAAAGTAAGAAAATGTCAGTGATAAACAAGAAAAATGCTGAGAAGAAGCAGTATCACCATCGCATGGGGTCAGGTGGCTACCTCAGAGCCCGGCCATTGTGGGCCAAATGGGAGGATGTCCTGTGAGCTAAAGGGGTCGAAGGAGAGACAGTGAACTGGCCAGACCGTTCAACGACTTGGTTCTTCGGGGTTGGGGGAACTTTGGACCCTGAAATAGGGAAGTGTATTTGGACGGGCGAGCAACTTGCAATACCCGTCAAGAAGCTTCAGCAAGTTGTCAAGGAAGTGCTGGAAGGGAGGTTCATTCCAAACAGAGAGAAGGCCGAGCTCCGTTCTGTGGAAGCATGGGTTTCTCGGCGGAGGCGGTTACAAAAGCCGAGAGACGAAGAGGAAATATGAGCTGAGCGTTGTGCAGGAGCTCAATGCAAGAGTACAAAGGCTAGAGGAAGAAGTTATGAGCCAGCGAGCTCCCGACCATCTCAACGGATAAGCAGCGTGGCTTCCATGGAGCTGCTTCAGCATCCTGACTTCACGGCTCCTAGCTACCCCATGGATGCTATCATAGATGGCCAACATTGCGAGCTTATGACGAAATGCGTTAACCTCACCTTCAAGGGGACTGGCGGCTTTATTGCACCTCCTCGAACCGACGTAACTTTTCACCACGGTCAGATTCCACATGACTATTCTGTTGTGCAAGTGGATGAAATAATGGCAGGATTTGAGGAGCTCCAGCTTGACCACCCCATAGGTGAAGGGGAGAGTCAACTGAGATTTGCTCTGAGGAGTACATGTCTATAGTGGAAGGAACACATCAAACTTCCGAACTGGACGCCTTCGCCTCCTCCTCCTCCTCCTCCGGCGAGTGATGAAGGCACTCATCCTCCTCCTCCTCCGGCGAGTGATGAAGGCACTCATCCTCCTCCTCCTCCTCCTCCGGCGAGGGATCAAGGCACTCCGCCTCCTCCTCCTCCAGCGAGGGATCAAGGCACTCCTCCTCCTCCTCCCCCGGCGAGGGATCAAGGCATTCCACCTCATCCTTCGCCTCGTCCGGCAAGTGACATCGATGATCAAGGCACTCCGCCTCCTCCTCCTCATCCTCCGACATGTTCGAGCATTCCGCCTCCTCCTCCGCCTCCTCAGCAATGGCGGAAGACAGCCGCTGCCGCTCCTCCTCCTCCGCCGCCTCCTCCTCCGGCACGTCGGAGCACTCCGCCTCCTCCTCTGCCTCGTAAGAAACGACGGAAGAGAGACTCCGTTGCTCCGGCTGCTAGCAGTACAGCCAGTGACGGGAGGCCATACGAATACGGTCCTAAGACTCTCAAGCCATTGGAAAAGTTGCCATACAAGAGGACCGCGGAGGAAACCGCGAAGATCTGTGAAGACCAAGTGAGGGCCCATTTTGCAAAGAAAGCTCCACCTCCAAAGCAGACCATAGATCCGGTGCCAGCGAAGCGCATTGTCGAGGCCCTGAAGCGACCACCACCGCCTCCGCTAGATACCAACTCTGTCCGTGCTACTAAAAAGGCATATCAAAATGCGGTGCGGACGGGAACTACTTCGAGTGATGAGAGGTTAGCAAAATGAAGAAGTAGGAAAAAAATTCCCCAGCTCGGTGAACAGGCAAACCAATCATGTTGATTACATGATCGATGATGTACCGTTCGAGCCGTTGAAGGTGGACGATTTCAAATACCGGTACGGGAAGCCTCTCGTCAAAGATGGAAGTCCTCCTCTAGGAACGATGGTGAGACAATTGCATGATCGGTACATGGAAACCTGCCGCGAGTCTGGGCTTGATTGTTTGATGATGAGTATTAAAGAGAAGCACGACTTCCTTGGCCAGGAGGTGATTAATGTTGAATTTGATGAGCTTTTCTAGTTCTACAATCAAAAGGACATCGACATACAAATCATGACTTGCTACTGTCTGTAAGTACTTTTGTAATTAAGTCTCTATATATAGCTCACCTCTTTCATTGCATGTATATATATAATTATCCTCATCACCATATTATGCAGATTGAAGATCGTCAAATGCAGAAAAGCAGAAGTGAATGACATTGGGTTCATTAACCCTAATATCATACATGAAGTGACGGTTCAAAACTACCCCAAACAAACCGAGGAGAACTTGCTAGAATCGATGCTTAAAAATCAAAACAAAGAGAAAATACTCTTTCCTTACAACTTCAAGTGAGTGTTACTGTCTTGTGCATATTCGGTTTCTCCCTTATTACTCGAGGGTATAGTAATTTATTTGATCAGCTATGCATGTGTGCGCAACCACCAGTTTATTCTACTAGAGATTAAGCTTGAGCGGGAAGTAGTAACCGTCTTAGACTCGAGATGAAATAACCCCGAGTTGTATGCGAACCTGACTGAAATGCTCCAGAGGTAAGTTCAATCAATCATTATTGCACCATATCGGCAACTTTGTTCATTTGCTGATATATATCAAGTAATTATTTTCTTTGTCTTGCAGGGTTTGGAAAGATTTCACCAAAATTGCTTTGGGACTGCCTACCGAGCTGCAATTTAGACACCCGAATGTAAGTAATATATACTACCTAGTTCCGCCCATCTCCCATTGATTCAAGCTAGTTTCATCAATATATACCACTTAGCATGCTTGCTTATCAGTTTGATTAACCCTATTTCTCGTATAGTGCTGTTGCTGGAACAAGGGACTAGTTTTTGTGGATACTACGTTTGCGAGTTCATCTACAACGCAACGAATCCTTATAAGCGGGGCTACACTGAAAAAGAATATAAAGTGCGTAAGCAAAAATATTCACAATTTTATTTTATTACCATCATTTGTGTTGAGTTTCATTCATATACATGTATTGACCCTCTTCTTCAATTTAGATGTGGCGGATGCAGGATGAACTCCTACCACAAGATCGCATACGAGCAATTCAAGAGGAATTGATGGGATTCTTTATTGACCACGTCATCAATAAAGCCGGAGAATACCATATGGAACTTGAAATTAGTTGTTAGGTATTATAACATAGGATAGATATACGAAAACTTGTTGTTTGACCAATCTCTCGAAGAAGGAGGAGGTCGATCACTTATCTCTGTATATGTTCATGACGATCTTTGTGTCGCGAGTTCTCTCTATACGTATAGTACGTAGCGTCGCGACCAAGCACGGAGATAAGAAAGGTCACTTCTCTCTACTATCTAGCTAATAAAATATATGAAACCCCTAAGTTAACCCTCCAAAACCCTCCCCCCCTCTTAAAAAAACAGCTCCTGAGCTGCTGACGCGTGGACGCTGTTTGGTCCCGGTTGATGTTACCAACCGGGACCAAAGGCCCTCCTGTCTGGGCTCGGCGGAGCGGCCACGTGTAGCCTCATCTGTCCCGCTTCGTAAGCGAACCGGGACTAAAGGTCATGGGCTTTAGTCACGGGTCCAGAACCGGGATAGATGAGCCTCTAGAACCGGGACAAATGGGCCTTTTCCACAAGTGAATCCAAACCAGTTGTACATATCCCGAGCTACCGTGTCTCACCCGTTAGACCCAGTAACCAAAGACTCCCTAATTTCTATGAGAGTGAGTAAGGACCATGTACGGATCAACGTCGATGCCCTGTGTAGTACCTACAAAAAGTTTATATGCATTTGTCTACTAAAAACCATGCCATTCCTGCGGTTCCATCTAGCCCAAAGAAGAACACATATGCCTATACGAATATATCTGGCATGAATCGTATCAACCCATTTAGCCACCTCTCAAATAACGTGATGATGCTATCAGGAGGTGTGATTATTTAGCAACAGAAGTCACCCCACCCACGACTCCTCTGTTCTGCTGCTCCCCACTGCAGCAACTAGCTGGTGGCGTCGCGAGAGGAGGGTCCAGTGGCAGCATCCACTGGTAGAAAAAGGCCCATTTGTCCCGGTTCCAGAGGCCCATTTGTCCCGGTTCCAGAGGCCCATTTGTCCCGGTTCCGGAACCGGGACTAAAGGGTCGGTACTAAAGCCCAATACCTTTAGTCTCGGTTCGCCTACGAATCGGGACAAATGGGGCTCCACGTGGGCTGTTGTGGTGCGTCGGGGCGGAGGACCTTTAGTCCCGGTTGGTAACACGAACCGGGACCAAAAGGCATCCACGCGTCAGTAGTCCAGGGCCTGGTTTTTTTTGAAAGGGGGGTGGGGGGTTTAGGGGGTTTTGCAGGGTCAATTTAGGGGTTTCATATATTATTTTAGCGAGCTAATAGAGAGAAATGTCCTCTCTTATCTCCGTGCTTGGTTGACGGTACGTACTATACGTATAGAGAGGACTCGACACGCTAGCTAGTAAGAAAATGAAGGAAACCATTAAGTACAGAAGATCGTCATGAACGTATACAGAGAGAAGTAGTCGACCTCTCCTTCTCCGAGAGATTGGTCGAACAACAAGTTTTCGTATATCTATCCGACGCTACTGGCTACATATATACAATATAAGATCTCTTACAATCCCCTAACACGTGAACTCAACTTCCGCATGGTATTCTCCGTGTTTATCGATGACGTGGTCAACAAAGAATCCCGCCAATTCCTCTTGAATTGCTTTTATACGATCTTGTGGTAGAAGTTGATCCTGCAGCTCCGAAAGCTAATTTGAAGAAGGGGGTCAATACATATATATGAATGAAACTCAACACAAATGATGGTAATAAAATAAAATTGTGAATATTATTGCTTACGCACTTCAAAATCTTCTTTAGAGTACCCGGCATGCTTAGAGGTCGTCGCTTCGTAGATGTACTCGCAAACGTAGTATCCACAAAGATTAGTCCCTTCTTCCTGCCACAACCACTTTACGAGAAATAGAGGTCAATCAAACTGATAATCAAGCATTATAAATGGTGTTGATGAAAACTAGCTAGAATCAATGGGAGATGCGCGGAACTAGCTAGTAGTACTTAATTTCGGGTATGTAAATTGCAGCTTCCCCGGCAGTCCCAGAGCTATTGCGGTGAACTGTTTCCAAACCCTGCGAGACAAAGAAAATAATTATTACCTGATATCAGGAAGTGAATAAAGTTGCCGATATGGTGCGATAATGATCGATTGAACTTACTTCACGAGAATTTGAGTGATCGTCGCATAGTGCTTGCGATCTTTTCGTCTTGAGTCTAAGACGGTTACTAGTCCCCACAAGCTTAATCTCTAGGAGAGTAAAGTGGAAGCTGCGCACGCATGCATAACTCATCAATTACATTACTATAACCTCGAGTAATAAGGAAAATCGAATATGCACAAGACAGTAACACTCACTCGAAGTTGTAAGGAAAGATTATTTTATCTTTGTTTTGATGTTTAAGCAACGAATTTAGCAAGTTGGCCTCGGCTCGTTTGGCATCATGTTTAATTTCCCATTCATTAAAGAGATTTAGGTTAATGAACCCAATATTATAGATTTGTTTTTTCTTGCATTCGACGATCTTCAATCTGCATGATATAGTGAGGATAATTATATGTACATGCAATGAAATAGCTGAGCTATATATAGAGACTTAATTAAAGAAGTAGTACTTAGAGACAGTAGCAAGTGACGATTACTTTATCGATGGCCATTTGATTGAAAAGCTGGAATAACTCCTCAAATGGAACACACAACAGTTCAATTCCAATGAGGTCGTGCTCCTCTTTAACTGGCAGCATCAAAGTATCCGTCCCAGACTTGCAGGTGTCCATGTACCACTCATGGAATCTTCGCATCATCGTTGTTAGAGGAGAATGACCAGGTCTGACGAGAGGCTTCCTGTGCCGGTATTTGTGATCCTCCACCTCCATTATATCAAAATGTACATCGTCGGGCACGTAATCACCAGGATTGGTACCGGACACCATTACCGCCAGATTTGGGACGATATCGCTAGACACCTTCAGCGGGGGGCACGATTGGTTCGCCTGTTCGCCGATCTGGGGAATTCTTTCCCTTTTGTAATTTGTTCTTGTTTCCTTTTGTCAGTTCTAGTGGTTCCAGACCGGCGCGCTTCTAGCGCTGTCTTTTTAATAGTGTGGACATAGTTGTCATCCGACGGAGGCGGTCGTGGTCGCTTCAGGGCATCCAAAGTGCGCTTCACTTCCACTGGATCTATCTTCTCCTTCGGAGGTGGATATTTCTTTGCAAAAAACTCCTTCACTTGGCCTTTAGAGATCTTCGCGTTTTCCTCGTCGCTCTTCTCGTAAGGTAACTGCTCAAGAGGCTTGAGAGATGATGGACCGTATTGGTATCGCCTCCCGCCACTGGTTGTACTGCTAGACGCCGGAGCAGCCGGAGCGGCGGCGGCTGTCTTCCTTTGTTGCTTACGAGGCGGAGAAGGAGTGTTACGAGGAGGCGGAGCAGCCAGAGCGGCGGCGGCTCTCTTCCGCCCTTGCTGAGGAGGCGGAGGAGGAGGCGGGCTGCTCGGACGCGCCGGTGCAGGCGGAGAAGGAGGCGGAGTGCCACCACGCACCGGAGCAAGCGGAGTGCCTTGATCACTCGCCGGAGGAGGAGGCGGAGTGCCCTGACTCGCCGGAGGAGGAGGAGGAGGCGGAGGCGTCTAGTTCGGAAGCTTGATGAGCAGCTTCCGCCATAGACATGTAGTCTTCAGAGCACATTCCAGCAGAGTCTCCCCTTCATCGGTAGGGTGGTCAAGCTCGAGGTCCTCAAATCCCTCCTCTATCTCATCGACCATCAGAATAGCATAGCCTTGTGGAGTCGGAAGGCAGTGAAAAGTTGCGCCGGGTTTGGAAGGTGCAATAGAGCCGACAGCCGCCTTGACTTTGCAGTGATGCCATTGTGTCATAAGGTTGCAAGGTTGAGCCTCCTTGATAGCATCCACGGGGTAGCTGGGAGCCGTGAAGTCAGGCTCGTCAAGCTCGGTGGAAGCCACGCTGCTTCTCCGCTGAGATGGCGGGGTAGCTTCTTGGATAGCTTCGTCCCGCTGAGATCGCTGGTTCTCAACTGCTTGTTTCTCTAGCGCTGGTACTCTTTCATTCAGCTTCTGCATATCGCTTTGCTCCTGTTTCTGCTTCCTCTCCCAGGATTTGTAATCTTCTGCGTCGGGAAACCCCACCTTCCACGGAACGGAGCCTGCCGTGCCTCGTGTTCGTCCTGGGTGCTCAGGATTCCCGAGGGCCTGTGTGAGCTCGTCATTCTCTCTGTCGGGAACGAACGTCCCTTCCTGTGCTGCGACGATATACTGTCGAGGATTCTTGACCGGTATTGACAGTTGCTCGTTTGTCCAAACGCACTTCCTTGTTTCAGGGTCCAAGGTTCCCCCAACCCCGAAGAACCAAGTCCTTGCACGGTCTGGCCAGTACAATGTCTCTGGTTGGACCCCTTTAGCAAGCAGGTCCTTCTCAGCCTTGTCCCACAATGGCCGAGCTTTGATGTAGCCACCTGACCCCGTGCGATGGTGAAGCTTCTTCTTTGCAGCATTTATCTTGTTTGTCGCTGACATCTTCCTACTCTTCTCCGATGTCTTGTGGGCCACAAATGCGGGCCAGTGATCTCTTATCTTCTCAAATCGGCCGGTGAATGTTGGAGTCTTCCCTTTGTCAACAAATGTTGATTTCAACTCATTCTCCCACCTCCTGAATAGATCTGCCATCTTCATAAGAGCATGAGCCTTGACCAATGGCTCTATAACTGGCTTATCCGGATCCTCCTCTGCCGGTAGGGTGAAATTTGCCTTCAACGCGGTCCAAAGATCATCTTTCTGTCTATCGTTGACAAAAGACACTTCAGGGTCTCCGCTCTTCGGCTTATTCCATTGGTGGATGGTGATCGGGATCATGTCCCTAACAAGAACCCCGCACTAAGCAGAAAATGCTTCCTTGGTCCGGCTGGGTTCAATCGGTTGGCCATCTCTATTGATGCTGGTGATCGTGAACCTTTCATCCTGGCGCAACTTTTTCTTCGGGCCTCGTCTTGTTACCGAAGTTTGGCTCGATCTGGATCCGGAGGGGTAGAAAAGAAGAAATAAAAGAGTTAATATGTGTACATACCAAAACAATTAATGCATTAATTAGCTAGTCAGCAGAGGCTTAATTAATATATATACCTCGCCGGACTTTGCAACTGCACCTTCCTCCGTTCGGTCATCGGAGCCATCATAATCATGTTCTTCCACCTCCATTGTCCGATCATCGGAGCCTTCTTCACCCTCTAATTCCAGACAATCGGTGTCGTTCAGAAACGATAAGACATCACCTCCTTCTCGGATGATGTCCCCCAACAACGCTTCTTCTTGTAAGTTTCTTTGCGGAAGATTCGGATCGTCCATAGTTTCCACAAATATTACAACATGACAATTAATATATTAGTGGCAAACATAGACCTAGCTAGCTCGACGCTTCTACGGTTTGGGGATGGATACACAAGGCAACCTCTCGACCCCTCGGCGATCCACGACCCTCTACCCTAGTTCCCGACCCTCGACCCCCTCATGTCACGTTTGTCTAGTGGCTCGACGACAACGCTCTTTTAACTTGGTACAAAAAATTCTAACTTTTGCATATTCTTTGCATATGAACATAATACATACATTTTCTTTTTTTCTTAAATGTCACTTTTGCATATATGAACATACATACACAATTTTTTTCTAAAAATGCACATATATATGAACATATACATCAATTGACAAAAAACTTTGTATGAACACAAAACTTTCTATGAACAAAAAACTTTCTATGAACAAAAAAAGCATACATCAATTGACAAAAAAATTCTATGAACAAAAAAAATCATACATCAATGCGGAGAGGCGGGGAAGAAGAGGGGGGAATGGGGGGAGGGGCTCACAACGAGGCAGAGGGCGGCGACGGCGAGGTCGCGGCAGAGGGCGGCGACGGCGAGGTAGAGGCAGATGGTGGCGACGGCAAGGTCGGGTCAGAGGGCGTCGACGGGGCAGAGGGCGTCGACGGCATGGCGGTCGGGCAGCCTGACGGCGTCCGTGTCGTCTCCGGTGTCGTCGGGGGTTAATGGCGAGATGAGGACTGAAAATTCCTAAGTGCCAGTTATATACCCAGAGCATTGGTCCCGGTTCGTAGCACAAACCGGGACCAATGCCCCCTTTCGTTCCGGTTGGTGCCACCAACCGGGACCAAAGGTCTCTTTTCAGCAGCCCAAACGGCGGGAAACAGAGACCTTTGGTTCCGGTTGGTGCCACCAACCGGAACTAAAGGGGGCATTGGTCCCGGTTGGTGCTACGAACCGGTACCAATGCCACCCTTTCGTTCGGGTTGGTGCTACCAACCGGAACCAAAGGCCTTGGGCCGCGGTGCGGTAGGATGTTTAGTCCCACCTCGCTAGTCGAGGGAGCGCGAGAGCACTCTATAAGCGCTGCTGCGCCAACCCTATCGAGCTCCTCTCAACTGCAGGCTTCCGGGCCTATTGTGTCAGTCTTTGCCCGTGGGCCTACTGGGCCTTCTGCGGGCCTGAATCCTGGCCCATTGTTGGGTTTCTAGTCGTATTCAGGCCGTGATAGCCCTGTTGGTGGCATTTTTTTTGTTTTATTTTATTTTGTTTCCACTTTTTTGCTTTTTATGTTTTGAACAGAAAATACTTTTTTTTCTATTTTTTTGTTTATTTTTTTGTTTTCTTTTTTGCTTTATTTAATTTATTTTGTTTCCACTTTTTGCTTTTAATGTTTTGAACAGAAAATACTATGGTAAGTTTAGTTGCATAAATTTTATATAATTTTAGTTTTAATAATACTATAGGGAAACACGCGAAGATACTAAACTTTTTGTGCATTCAATATGCACCATTTTTGTGCATTCAATATGCACCATTAAAAGTCACATACTAAAATTTCAAACCTTTCTAACTTTATTTGCTATTTTTCATTTATTTAATGATTTATTTTGAGCTAAATGACCCTGAAATTGGAAAGGAGTACAAATGAACTCAGAACAGGTTGAAACTTGGCATGGTATCATCATTTGACCAACATAGCATGTGCTAAAAAGTTGAGAGGGTTATGGCAAAAACTGGCTGCACTTCGTGTACAAAATGGACAATCTCTTTCGAAGTATCAGGGTTTCGGAGAAAAACTCATCTGTTACAATGGTTTTTGAACTTATTTGAACTCCAGACTTTTTGTGTGTTCAAAATGAACCATTCAAAGCCACATCATCAATTTCAACCCTTTCTGACTTCATCTGTCTTCACTTTTTCTTCGCTTGTGTCCTTTGCTTATTGTGCCGTAACCATGGATATTCTTCATCGCTTAACAGGGTGCTTGAATCAGCCTTGACATTGAAGGGAGGAGTTTCATGAAACTTTTCATAATCTTCAGACATGTCTGTCTTGCCCTCCAATCCCACGATGTCTCTTTTTCCTGAAAGAACTATGTGGCGCTTTGGCTCATCGTATGATGTATTCGCTTCCTCATCTTTTCTTTTTCTCGGTTTGGTAGACATGTCCTTCACATAGAAAACCTGCGCCACATCATTGGCTAGGATGAATGGTTCGTCTGTGTACCCAAGATTGTTCAGATCCACTGTTGTCCTTCCGTACTGTGGGTCTACCTGTACCCCGCCTCCTGACAGATTGACCCATTTGCACTTACACAAAGGGACCTTAAAATCATGTCCGTAGTCAAGTTCCCATATGTCCACTATGTAACCATAATATGTGTCCTTTCCCCTCTTGGTTGCTGCATCAATGCGGACACCGCTGTTTTGGTTGGTGCTCTTTTGATCTTGGGCGATCGTGTAAAATGTATTCCCATTTATCTCGTATCCTTTGTAAGTCAATATAGTATAAGATGGTCCCCTGGACAACGAGTACAGCTCATCAGAAACAATGTTGTCATCTCTGAGACGTGTTTCCAACCAACTGTCGAAAGTCCTGATGTGTTCACGTGTAATCCAGTCGTCACACTGCTCCGGGTGTTTGGAGCGCAGACTGTTCTTGTGTTCATCGACATACGGGGTCACCAAGGTAGAGTTCTGTAGAACTGTGTAGTGTGCTTGAGACCAAGAATGCCCGTCCCTACATATTATTGAGTCCCCTCCAAGCGTGCCTTTTCCAGTCAGTCTCCCCTCATACCGCGATTGGGGGAGACCAATCTTCTTAAGGCCAGGTATGAAGTCAACACAGAACCCAATGACATCTTCTGTTTGATGGCCCATGGAGATGCTTCCTTCTGGCCTAGCGCGGTTACGGACATATTTCTTTAGGACTCCCATGAACCTCTCAAAGGGGAACATATTGTGTAGAAATACGGGGCCCAGAATGACAATCTCGTCGACTAGATGAACTAGGACGTGCGTCATGATATTAAAGAAGGATGGTGGGGACACCAGCTCGAAACTGACAAGACATTGCGCCACATTACTCCTTAGCCTTGGTAGGATTTCTGGATCGATCACCTTCTGAGAGATTGCATTGAGGAATGCACATAGCTTCACAATGGCTAATCGAACGTTTTCTGGTAGAAGCCCCCTCAATGCAACCGGAAGCAGTTGCGTCATAATCACGTGGCAGTCATGAGAGTTTAGGTTCTGAAACTTTTTCTCGGACATATTTACTATTCCCTTTATATTCGACGAGAAGCCAGACGGGACCTTCATACTGAGCAGGCATTCAAAGAAGATTTCCTTCTCTTCTTTGGTAAGAGCATAGCTGGCAGGACCTTCATACTGCTTTGGAGGCATGCCGTCTTTTTCGTGCAAACGTTTCAGGTCCTCCCGTGCCTTCGGTGTATCTTTTGTCTGCCCATACACGCCAAGAAGCCTAGCAGGTTCACGCAAAGGTTCTTCGTCACGTGCATCACATCGATTGAAGAGCGGACCTCTAGGTGTTTCCAGTAGGGTAGGTCCCAAAATATAGATTTCTTCTTCCACATGGGTGCGCGTCCCTCAGCGTCATTCGGAACAGATAGTCTACCGGGACCCTTTCCAAATATTACGTGTAAATCATTGACCATAGCAAGTATATGATCACCGGTACGCATGGCGGGCTTCTTCCGGTGATCTGCCTCGCCTTTAAAATGCTTGCCTTTCTTTCGACATTGATGGTTGGTCGGAAGAAATCGACGATGCCCTAGGTACACATTCTTCCTGCAATTGTCCAGGTATATACTTTTGGTGTCAGATAGACAGTGCGTGCATGCGTGGTATCCCTTGTTTGTCTGTCCTGAAAGGTTACTGAGAGCAGGCCAATCATTGATGGTTATAAACAGCAACGCATGCAGGTCAAATTCCTCCTGTTTGTGCTCATCCCACACACGTACACCGTTTCCATTCCACAGCTGTAAAAGTTCTTCAACTAATGGCCTTAGGTACACATCAATGTCGTTTCCGGGTTGCTTAGGGCCTTGGATGAGAACTGGCATCATAATGAACTTTCGCTTCATGCACATCCAAGGAGGAAGGTTATACATACATAGAGTCACGGGCCAGGTGCTGTGATTGCTCCTCTGCTCTCCGAAAGGATTAATGCCATCCGCGCTTAAACCAAACCATATGTTCCTTGGGTCAGCTCCAAACTCAGCCCGGCCGTACTTTCTCAGGATTTTTCTCCATTGTGACCCGTCAGCGGGGTGTCTCAAATTCTCGTCTTTCTTACGGTCTTCATTGTGCCATCGCAACAGCTTGGCATGCTCTTTGTTTCTGAATAGACGTTTCAACCATGGTATTATAGGAGCATACCACATCACCTTGGCAGGAACCCTCTTCCTGGGGGGCTCGCCGTCATCATCACCAGGGTCATCTCGTCTGATCTTATACCGCAATGCACCGCATACCGGGCATGCGTTCAAATCCTCGTACGCACCACGGTAGAGGATGCAGTCATTAGGGCATGCATGTATCTTCTCCACCTCCAATCCTAGAGGGCATATGACCTTCTTTGCTGCATACGTACTGTCGGGCAATTCGTTATCCTTTGGAAGCCTCTTCTTAAATATTTTCAGTACCTTCCCAAATCCCTTGTCAGGTATACCATACTCTGCCTTCCATTGCAACAATTCCAGTGCGGCACCGAGCTTTGTGTTGCCCTCTTCGCAATTGGGGTACAACCCTTTTCTGTGATCCTCTAACATGCGATCGAACTTCAGCTTCTCCTTTTCACTTTCGCACTGTCTCCTTGCATCAACAATGACCCGGCAGAGATCATCATCGGGCACATCATCGTCTAGTTCCTCTTGATCTTCAGCATCCCCCGTTGCAGCATCACCGTATTCAGGGGGCACATAGTTGTCATCGTCCTCTTCTTCTTCGGTGTCCTCCATCATAACCCCTATTTCTCCGTGCTTGGTCCAAACATTATACTGTGGCATGAAACCCTTATAAAGCAGATGGGTGTGAAGGATTTTCCGGTCAGAGTAAGACTTCATATTCCCACATAGAGGGCATGGACAACACATAAAACCATTCTGCTTGTTTGCCTCAGCCACTTCGAGAAAATTATGCACGCCCTTAATGTACTCGGAGGTGCGTCTGTCACCGTACATCCATTGCCGGTTCATCTGCGTGCATTATATATAATTAAGTGTGTCAAAAACCATTACAGAACATCATGAATAGATAAGTGACCAAATTAATATAATTTTTTTTCTTTTAGAAAGAAGATAAGAACAAGAGGCTCACCATGGTGGTGTCGGCGACGAGATCGGCGCGGGCGATCGACGGCGGTGAAGACGGGGACGGGATGTGACAGACCGCTAAACCTAGACAAATCTTGAGAAAAATGAAACTTGGAGGTCGAGTTTGGAGAGGAGAAAGCTTAAGTAGTGTGGCTCGGGCATTTCATCGAACACCTCATGTGCATAGGAGGTGAGCTAGAGCACCACAAAGCCCTCCCCTCACACTCCAGGAAAAAACAGAGCAGTGGAGTGCTCTGCTCGCGGGGGAGGGGTATATATAGCCACATCATTGGTCCCGGTTTGTGGCTGGAACCGGGACTAAAGGCCACACTTTAGTCCCGGTTCCAGCCACGAACCGGGACCAATGGATGTGGGCCAGGAGCGAGGCCCATTGGTCCCGGTTCGTGTCTGGAACCAGGACAAAAGGGTCCATACGAACCGAGACCAATGCCCCACGAGGCCCGGCCGGCCCCCTGGGCGCACGAACCGGGACGTATGCCCCCATGGGTCCCGGTTCGTGACTGAACCGGGACTAATGGGCTGACCAGGCCTGAACCAAAGCCCAGTTTTCTACTAGTGATCGGCGGCAGCGCAAGATGAGGGTCCAGTGGCGGAGGCGCTAGAGAAGAGTCCAACGGCAGCATCAATGAGGTTGATGGAGGTGTGTTAGGAGGAGCGGCGGTGGCGGCGCCGAGGAAAGAAGGGTGGCGGTGGCGAGGGAAGAAGGGTGGCAGCAGGGCGGGAGGAAGGCGGTCGCGGCGCACGGTATGAAGATGTGAGCAAAGTGGGATTGAGGATAAGTGAAGGACCAGACAATATTTTACAGAAGGGTACTGTATTGCAGACGAAGTTAACTGCTTGTCGAGATGCTCGGACGCTCCTACTGAAACGGTCACTAGCAGAGTGTGACTACACGGGCACACTGTTAGCGGGTTTTGTACAAATTTACTGTTTTTAAGTAAAGTATATTATACTAATTCAAAAAAATTCTAAATTTAATATGAAAGATGTAATGATGCGTATAAAGTAAAAAGAAAGTTTCAAGACCAACTGACCATCATTTCACATTTCACATTAAATTTCACGTCATTTCACATTAAATTTGATCTGTACCATGTGAAAACCACGAATTTTTTGACCCAGATGGCGCAGTTTCCAAGTACTTTACGTGATAACTTTTGTGTAACGGTTAAAAAATTACTACACCCTCTAAGTGTCATATCATGAGAGCATACCAATTTCCATAATTTTTAGACTTCATTTGCATTTTTGAATATTAGAATAACAATAAGCATCTACGGCTGCTACGGGAGGTGAAACTGACGGCGTGCGGCGAGCGCCCTCGCTACCACATTATTTATGGCGTATCCCATGCCTACATGTAAATCGCTTGCGGCGTTTCATTTTCCTGAACGCCGCTATGGCTCATAGAGCTGCAGCGTTCGCTTTTTCCGCGGACGGTGCTGGTTGTCAGGCAAGGTAGCAGCTTCATCCATTTGTTGCAGGACGCTGGTAGTAGTAAGACCCTATAAGTGGTTTCCCTACTAGTGTTCCCTCCGTGAAAATACTTTCACTTGGCCTTATTCTACGTCCTCTGCATTTTCTCGAGAACATGTGTTTCCTTATGCCTCCCAATCGTATTTCATAACAGTTTGCATTCATCCGACCCGTAGTACATTTTTCTTGCTCGTTAGCCTTGAGTCCGTACACGTTTGTTTCGCTGCTACACTATCCTGATGACACTGCTAGAGGCTAGAAGAAGTAGAATACAGATCGCAGGGCCTCCTTTTATAAGTGCTGGTCATGCTGAGACATAGGATGATTGGTGAGGACATTGGTTACCCGTCAATTATATTTGTGACTCCTGGAATCGGCCTCGTACGGTCGTACCTATGTCTTAACTGCCTTTCACCAAATATGTTTGGATACACGTGTGGGATATGGTCATTGTCGCCAGCTAGCAATGGCCTCTACAGTCAATACTGATTTGCTAGACTTGTGGGAGAAATAACGTCTCTTCAGAGCGGAGCCTCTACTTAAAACCAGACCCATGCTCAATGTTATAACCTCGTGCACCATAGCATTTCCTGATGGCCTTGAATACTGCATGTGATACGTCATTTCTGTTTTCCTTGACAGAATAGCCTTCTGCTATCTTTCTTCTTTGTAGCCCTCTTTTTTTTCGTCCTAAGTTGTAGAAGTAAATCTTATTGATATGTCAATTTGTTGGGTTTAGTCCCACATCGGTCATGGAAGGAGACATAACACGTTTTATAAGGATGAGGGTGTCCCCTCCTAATAGGCTAGTCTTTTGGGGGAAGAGGGACCATGTCCTGGTATAAGTCGGTGTTGCTCTTTGGTTGGGCCTTGTGGATGCATGTGGGTCGGAAACGATGGTGTTAGCGGACCCGGGATTGCGTAACAATTGGTATCAGAGCCCAGGTGCCCGGAATAAATCTCGATGGCCAATGGTGACCGATGTGTGAGGAGGAGATTGTTGGGTTTAGTCCCACATCGGTTCTGGGAGGAGACATAACACGATTTATAAGGATGAGGGTGCCTTTTGGGGGGAGAGGGACCATGTCCTGGTATAAGTCGGTGTTGCTCTTTGGTTGGGCCTTATGGATGCATGTGGGTCGGAAACGATGGTGTTAGCGGACCCGGGATTGCGTAACAATTGGTATCAGAGCCTAGGTGCCCGGAATAAATCTCGATGGCCAATGGTGACCGATGTGTGAGGAGGAGATTGTTGGGTTTAGTCCCACATCGGTTGTGGGAGGAGACATAACACGATTTATAAGGATGAGGGTGTCTTTTGGGGGGGAAGAGCGACCATGTCCTGGTATAAGTCGGTGTTGCTCTTTGGTTGGGCCTTGTGGATGCATGTGGGTCGAAAACAATGGTGTTAGCGGACCCGGGATTGCGTAACAATTGGTATCAGAACCCAGGTGCCCGGAATAAATCTCGATGGCCAATGGTGACTGATGTGTGAGGAGGAGATTGTTGGGTTTAGTCCCACATCGGTTGTGGGAGGAGACATAACACGATTTATAAGGATGAGGGTGCCTTTTGGGGGGAGAGGGACCATGTCCTGGTATAAGTCAGTGTTGCTCTTTGGTTGGGCCTTGTGGATGCATGTGGGTCGGAAACGATGGTGTTGGCGGACCCGGGATTGCATAACAATTGGTATCAAAGCCCAGGTGCCCAGAATAAATCTCGATGGCCAATGGTGACCGATGTGTGAGGAGGAGATTGTTGGGTTTAGTCCCACATCGGTTGTGGGAGGAGACATAACACGATTTATAAGGATGAGGGTGTCTTTTGGGGGGGAAGAGCGACCATGTCCTGGTATAAGTCGGTGTTGCTCTTTGGTTGGGCCTTGTGGATGCATGTGGGTCGAAAACAATGGTGTTAGCGGACCCGGGATTGCGTAACAATTGGTATCAGAGCCCAGGTGCCCGGAATAAATCTCGATGGCCAATGGTGACCGATGTGTGAGGAGGAGATTGTTGGGTTTAGTCCCACATCGGTTGTGGAAGGAGACATAACATGATTTATAAGGATGAGGGTGCCTTTTGGGGGGAGAGGGACCATGTCTTGGTATAAATCGGTGTCGCTCTTTGGTTGGGCCTTGTGGATGCATGTGGGTCGGAAACGATGGTGTTAGCGGACCCAGGATTGCGTAACAATTGGTATCAAAGCCCAGGTGCCCGGAATAAATCTCGATGGCCAATGGTGACCGATGTGTGAGGAGGAGATTGTTGGGTTTAGTCCCACATCGGTTGTGGGAGGAGACATAACACGATTTATAAGGATGAGGGTGTCTTTTGGGGGGAGAGGGACCATGTCCTCGTATAAGTCGGTGTTGCTCTTCGGTTGGGCCTTGTAGATGCATGTGGGTCGGAAATGCTGGTGTTACCGACCCGGAATTGCGTAACACAATTAACTTCAGAATGAAATCAATATACCATCCAACACAGGAGAAAATCTGAACATCATGGTGGTTTAATTTGATGGTTTCTATATGCAAGAAAAAAAGAGAAGTTCATGCGTCACCGAGGCGTGGTGGGTCTAGCACAAGTTCCATTCTACTTGGGTTAAACTTATGGTTTATTCCTTCTAGTATGGAGGGCTTGGATATGAATCTTCGGTCAATTTTTGAGGCTGCTACAATAGGCAAAAGCTAATGTGAACCAATTTCATTTTTCAAAAAACTGAGCAAGATACAACACAATGGCTACAGAAGGTGGCAAACCACACTAACAGGAATATAAAAGGAAACAGAGAGAGGACCGAATGAGCTATGTCAACCTGGCACCCAACAAAACTGGAACAGGCTGAGAAGAGAATACCTGACCTCGAGAGCATGTAGAGGAAAAAGTCCTCGACCTACCCAGCGATCCCTCTTCACCGTAGACGGGCATCCTATCGCTGAGGTGACTTCGCGACAACGAAAGGCGCCGATGGCACCGAAGGGCAATGTTCCTCTTTGTGTCACATCAACCATCCTCACCAAATGAGACAACTTAGGCACCTTGCAAAGCAAGGAGAACATGAAACATCTTCGAAGGATTTGAACACCGAGACCTTTCTGCCACCACGCACATGCAAGAGAAGAGGCCAACCAGAGCTCGAGAGGGGGAACCAAAACTTAGCCTCCCGTATCAGCAAAGCACTTCCACTTCCACCACCAACAGAACACATGCCCTTGGTGGCCACCCAAGAACCCAACCTCCAACTTCAGGTTGCCGCATCGCGATAGCCATACACAAGAACTCCAAAAATGACGTCTTCCAAGGTAAACTGATGCAAGCTAACACCGTCATCAGATCAGACAATGCCCCAATCTAAGGATTTCACCGAGAGTCTCAAAACATGAATTGGGAGGTTGGCACAGGCTCGTCCACGGCAACCCAAGGACGGAAGCGACGACCACAGACGTTGTTGCCGCCGACATTGAGAAGGTCGTTGCAAGATTTTCACCAAGATTTCTGCAACCCACCATATCAACTTCCAATGCAGCAGACACCATAAATAGAAAGCTAGAGCAGTCCGGCTCACGCAGCTGCACTAAGTCCGAGCGGACAACACCAGACGAGGTTGCATGCGCTCCAAGGCTACGCATGAACTCACAAAATTCGCTGACCACCCACCCTTGTCTACATCCACTATAAGAACCGGAGGTGAGCAATACATCTCTGCCGCCACACTTCACTAGCCCACTGGACCATTCGTCGATCATCTGAGGAGCATAGTCGATAACCTGAGGACCAAGAAATCACACGAGGCACCACATCGAGATTTGTTAACTAGATTCATCGATATGGCTACATTCTTGATGCCTAACTACGGGCGCTCCTCTCCATGACACCGCTGCAATATCGCACTTCGGCCGCCCGATCGCCGGCACATGCCGCCGGCTCCCACTGCGTGTATGTTGGCATAGATTAGATCATGTGTCTACCACCTCATTATATAAGAGTTCTCAGGATACAGGTGTCCTAATTGAACACGACTCCTATCCTGTTTATACACAGTGCAAAACCAACTTCAACTTTAACCTAACTTGTTCAAACATTCGATACAATTTTAACTAACTCCTTCTTGAAGAATATTCTTCACTACCTTGGATTCTTCCATGCGTCGAACCTCTATGTACATTGGACTTGAGATACGTCATGAGCATCATTGCTACTTCCAGACTCCATATGACTTCCCTTGTCGTTTTTTACACTCACCACTAGAGCAAAATTAAATTCCTGATTACTCTACTTTGTGCTTCCAACTAATGAAGCATCCTCTAAATGCCATCACACATTGATCACTGACCTGCGTGAAAGTGAACAACTCACATATTGAACGCCACATATACGAGTTACCTGAACCAAACATCCTCGCTATTTCTTGACCATCCCTCTAAAACTTGAAGGAATTTCACTGTTGTCCTGTGTCTCCATGTGTCACATTCACAATTGTCTCACCCTTTTCCCGAATAGTCTTTTACATGTCCCACAACTATAGCACTTCGCCTTCTTCTCTACTTGTCATCCGCACTTTGCCATGTGCACTGAACACCAAAGACTATACATCCATGTACTCTCTACACTTTTGATAATTTTAGACTTTCAGTCAATTTCTCAGATTCTCCATGGTCAACCTCCGTCTATCAACTAGCACCGACAGACCCATTCACCAACTTGAATCTGTTACTTATCAACATTGCTTCAGCACCCCTACACAATTTGTCTGAGCACATATCTAATCAATAGTTCCTTCGTTTGTTGTTGTTTCCCGTGCTTACCGGACTCCTTACCCAACATGTATAACCACCAGATCACTGGCCCGTCTTCACACAGTTCAAAACTAAGTCCAACTGTAACCTAAGTTTTTGAAATATTCAACACAATTCTTACAAGATCCAACAAGGCCGGACATCGGGACGATGTTCTACAAAGAAACAACCACTCTCCATTCCATCACCTCGTGCACTGCAACGCCGAAGACAAAGCCACACCCACACCTTCCACGTCCGGACTACTAGCGCTGGAATGGATAGCCCACACCCATCACCGCCGTCCGTTGGGAGGGGCTTTTCCCACATTACATCCTCTGGCGGCGACGGCGAAGCGACGAAGAGGATGGGTCTTGGGTGGTGGCTAGTGTTTCACCACCCAAGTTGACTTGGGAGAGACACAGGTGTCGTGCGGTGGGGAGCATTAGAGCACATATAACCCCACACACCAAAATCTGCCCCCCAAGTGCTAGCGGGGCGTGTCTGGGCACGTCAGTAGACAATGACCGGGCAGCACCCCAAAAAGCCGTGCCACAACCATGAAACTCAAACTTATGACCTCAACAAGCCACAGAAATATAAACATATGTACTATGTACATAGCTACAACTACTCATCATCGGAGACGTCAATAAACTCTGTTACGGACATCGATTAGACGAGCAGCTGTGGCAGCTCCGACGCCTAATGGAGGCTCCGTATCCACCTCAACATCCAATTCGGAGAACTCCTCCATCGTCGCTTGCTCTTACAGGATGAACTACCGGTTGGCCGAAATGTGGGCCTCGTCCTAGATGCACTACGGGATGGCGGTCTACTGTGCCATATCCATCGCTTGTGCTGCCTCGTACTCAGAGATGTGCAAGGACGAGGATATCTGCAAGTTTACGGACAGACTACAACAAGCCATGGCAACGTTACGGACATGGCATGCGGCCTCGGTCCAGGACTTTTACATTGTTGATATGACAAGCTTTCATGGCCATTGATGATAGCAGTGAAGTGGTACTCAGGGATGTGGAAATAGACATGGCTAACTTGATACGACAAAAAAAATTACATATATTTATATTTTTGAGTTGATTTCTAATATAAATCATGCAATAATGTATTTATGTTATTCAAGGCAAAATATACTTTACCTATTTTAGTTCATGTCTATTTGGACAATTATTGTACACTTGTGTAAACCACGTGTCATAATAAAGCAAAGTGATATCATGAGGTTACGTACAAGAAATTTTCTAGTGTCACTTTGACTCCAAGATAAATTACAGTTAAATTTTCACACATTATGGACTCAGATTATTTTGGTTGAGTTCATATTTAGGGAGCTTTCTGTGAAAGACTCAAGGCCCACGTTTATGATGTGATAACCTTGGTACATGTACCTATCCGCAAACCCAATCATTTCATGCAATGATAAAACACATCAAAATCGATTTCCATTTTGTCAGAGAAAGAGTTGCGCTAATTGACAGTTGGAAATTCATTTTTGGCATTCACGCAATCAAGTTGTAGATAGTTTCACAAAAGCATTGACCACAAGAAGTTTTGAAAATTTTAAATGTAATCTCAGCTTAACAAAGTTTTGATTATGGAAGTGTGTTATATATACATCGTCCTGCGTACGTGGCAGGAGGACGCGGCTGTCGATTGCAAGACTCCTACAGAAACTAGGCTAGGTTGTTAGAGTTTGTTCTTATCTATGTAACAGAATATCTCTCCCTAGTCTATCCCTTGTTCCTCAACTTATAAGTCCCAACAGTACGCATGTCCAGGGAGCCTTGGGGGCGGGGGGGGGGGGGGGGGGGGGGGGGGGGGGGTTGTGAATATTTGGTACAGGAGCACCTCATATTAGGTGCTCCCAATTTTCAAAATGCACATTCAAATGTTTCAAAAAAAAAATAAAAAGTGAGGATGTTCACATCATATGAGTATACAATCCCAAAACAATTCAGAACAAAACTCGAAATACACATTGAGAAACAAAAAAGACAAATTCAGCATTAATGTTTTATAGAAAACCCCTCCAGATATTCATGATATGGCGCTTTGGTCCACATCCGGTGATGCCGCCCATTCCATCTCAGATTAATGGCTGAGGTCACGCGGGAGAACCTAATGTGAGGTGCTCCCGTGGCACTAGATATTCTCCCCTCGTCTGGGTATGACATTTCCTCACAATAATAACTTTGTCTGTCAGCATTCACTATGCATGAATTTGTTCAAGCATGCTTGAAGAATCACATACCAATATTGCGGAAGAAGCGGACAATAGGGATGATATGGAAAATTTACTTGCTAAATGTCTAAATAAAATGATAGTCCTGAGAAATCTTGTGCCATCCACAAATTCTTTTCCGTGTGAATGAACTTTCAATAGTTTTTGAGCATATTAGTTTCCGGCAGACCAAATTTCTTACCGAATATACATGGACATATAATTATGTCCTGATACACTACTAGAAAAACGGTTTTTAACGACAACATATATGGTCGTTAAAGGTCGGATTGTGGTCGTTAAAGATCATTAACGACCACAATATGCTGGTCGTAGTAGGCTCCGTCGTTAAAAGTATAACGACCACATACCTTTTGTGGTCGTTATTTTTGTAACGACGGGATGGTGTGATGTCGTTGATTCCAAGGCAATAACGACCAAAATTATAGTATTAACGACCACCTTTGTCGTCGCTAATAATGTTACCATAGTGACCTAAGTATTATTACCGACCACTCTCTTTACACTTTGATATCCTGTCGAACGAGTTATATTCAGTATAAGATCGCGTTCAACAATCACTTTATGCAGCATCTAACATTTCAATGTTAACATCCACATTAATATAGAAACAAAAGAATCTGAATTAAAAGGGCATCGTCGCTTTTATTAGGAGAAATAACAATATCCAGATATACAATTCTGAAATTAAAATATCATCAAACAAGATTCAGTCAAAAGCACTCCTTATATGACCAATGTACTTGATCCTATCTATCTTGAAAACAAGTCAACTAGAAAAGATAATATTAATTATTTCTCAATGTACGGGCAACATCAACATCGCTCTTTGAGTGGATAACATTCTTCACCAACCATTTACAATGCCTCCTAATGCTTCCATATATTAAGCTCGACCATCGGTCCAACAAAATGTTGAGTAGTTTATGAAACTTTGTCCATGTAAATAAGCAGTAACATATAAAATCAGTGTATGAGAACAACTTACTTTCTGACACTTCTTGTACCATCTCATTGAACTTTTCTTCGAGTACTTGTTTCGCTTTCTTAGAAGCTTCAAGTTTAGAAACCAATTCAGCCCTACTTAATGCTTGTCCT
Organism: Hordeum marinum; assembly: GCA_022496015.1. Lineage (NCBI taxonomy): Eukaryota > Viridiplantae > Streptophyta > Magnoliopsida > Poales > Poaceae > Hordeum > Hordeum marinum. The sequence continues at coordinate 509,534,966 of CM039674.1, read as the reverse complement.
CGCAAATCTCTAGATCTAATTCCACCACCACAGGCAACGACGGGATCACACCACTTAGATGAGTCACATTTCTACATGACTTCACCATTCAAAAGAACAAGATATTTGCATCAACTTCTATCTATTACTAGGAATTGTACACTTGCTGCCCATTATGTTTGGCAGAGGTGGTAGAATCAGCAAAGGTTGTATCATTCTTGTGTGTCTTGGAAAATAGTTTATCCATACTCAGTGGCTTCTTTTCCTTTCCTCCCTGTTCCAACATAGGAAAGTTGCTATTATTAGTTCAAATAAAATGACAAGACAAGTCACACTGATCTTATATTACCGAGGAAAAAGAGATAATTTAAAAGTGTGTATCATGTCCCATATTATATGTCTATAAAGGGTGTACTCCCACTAGTAGAAAAAGGCCCATTTGTCCCGGTTCGTAAGGCCCATTTGTCCCGGTTCTGGAACCGGGTCTAAAGGGTCGGGACTAAAGCCCAAAACCTTTAGTCCCGGTTCGCTTACCAACTGGGACAGAAGGGGCTCCACGTGGCCGGTGCTGGGAGCCCAGGCAGAAGGACCTTTAGTCCCGGTTGGTAACACCAACCGGGATCAAAAGGCATCCATGCGTCAGCATCTAGTAGTTGCTGGGTTTTTTTAAAGGGGGGTTAGGGGTTTTGGACGGTTAATTTAGGGGTTTTATATTGTTTTAGCTAGCTAATTAATATAGAGAAGTGTCCTTTCTTTCTTCGTGCTTGGTCGACGCTAGCTACTATAGAGAGAACTCGATACACGCTAGCTAGTAAGCCAATGAAGGAACCATTAAGTACAGAAGATTGTCATGAACATATAGAGATAGAAGTGATCGACCTCTCTTTCTCCGAGAGATTGGTCGTATAACAAGTTTTCGCATATATATCTAACGCTACTAGCTACATATATACAATATAAGATCTCTTACAATCCCTAACATCTAATGTCCAATTTCAGATAGTATTCTCCGGCTTTATTTATGACGTGGTCAAGAAAGAACCCCGCCAATTCTTCTTGAATTGGTCGTATGCGATCATGTGATAGGAGTTCATCCCGCATCTACCACATCTAATTTGAAGAAGGGGTTCAGATGGTAATAAAATAAAATTGTGAATATTATTGCTTACGCACTTGAAATTGTTTTTCAGAGTAGCCCCGCTTAGAGGTCGTCGCATTGTAGATGAACTCGCAAACGTAGTATCCACAAAAATCATTCCCGGTTTCCTAGCACAAGCACTTTACGAGAAATAGAGTTCAATCTAACTGATAATCAAGCATGATAAATGCTATTGATGAAACTAGAATCAATGGGAGATACGGGGAGCTAGCTAGTAGTACTTACTTTCGGGTGTGTAAATCACAGCTCCCCCGACAGTGCCAGAACAATTGCTGTGAACTCTTTCCAAACCCTGCCAGACAAAGAAAATCATTACTTCATATCAGAAAATGAACAAAGTTGCCGATATGATGCGATAATGATCGATTGAACGTATTTTTGAAGCATTTCAGTCATGCCCGCATATTCCTGGGGATCTTTTCGTTTCGAGTCTAAGACGATTACTACTCCCCGCTCAACCTGAATCTAGCAGAATAAAGTGGAAACTGCGCACGCATGCATAACTCATCGATTACATTACTATAAACCTCGAGTAATAAGGGAAACCGAATATGCACAAGACAGTAACACTCACTTGAAGTTGTAAGGAAAGAGTATTGTCCCTTTGTTCTGATTTTTAAGGAACGATTGTAGCAAGTTGTCCTCTGTTTGTATGGCATTCTTTTGAACCGTATACTGATGTATGATATTTGGGTTAATGAACCCAATGTCATAGATTTATGGTTTTGTGCATAATATAGTCAGGATAATTATATATACATGCAATGAAAGAGCTGAGCTATATACATAGAGAGACTTAATTACAGAAGTTGTACTTACAGATAGTAGCAAGTCATGATTTTTTTGTATAACTGGAATATCTCCTCAAATTCAACATTCAACAGATCCATTCCAACGAGGTCGTGCTCATCTTTAACTAATAGCGTCAAAGAATCCTTCCCAGACTCGCGGCAGGTTTTCATGTACCATTCATGAAATTTTCGCATCATCATTGTTAGAGGAGGATGATTAGGTTTGATGAGAGGCCGCCCGTGCCGGTAACGAAATTCGTCCACCTCCAATGGCTTAAATTGTACATCATTGCTCAGGTAATCACTAGGTTTGGTATCGGGCACCATCCCCGGATGATTAGCAACGATATCGCTAGACACCTTGAGCGGGGGGCACGATTGGTTCGCCTGTTTGCCGAGCTGGTTTTTTTTTCCGCACTTCTTCATTTTGCTTACCTTGCATCATTGGAAGTACTTCCCGACCGCCGCGCATCTTGATATGTCTTTTTAATACAGCGGTCAAAGTTGGAATCCGGCGGGGGCGGTGGTGGTCGCTTCAGGGCATCGATAGTGCGCATCGCTTTCACCGGATCTATCTTCTCCTTCGGAGATGGAGTTTTCTTTGCAAAATGGGCCCTCAATTCGGCCTGACATATCTCCTCGTTTTCAGACTCGGTCCTCTCATATGGTAAATTTTCTAGAGGCTTGAGAGATGGATCGTATCTGTATCCCCTCCTGCCTATGCTTGTATTGCTAGCCGCCGGAGCAGCGGCGGCTCCCTTCTGTCGTTGCTTACTAGGCGTCAGAGGAGCGGGAGCGGTGGCGTCTGTCTTCCGCCATTGCCGATGAGAGGCGTACTGCTCCGACGTGCCGGAGTAGGCGAGTGAGGAGGCCGAGTGCCCCCATGCGTCCGAGGAGTCACAGAAGGAGGCGGTGTGCCTTGATCACTCGCCGGAGGAGGAGGAGGAGGAGGAGGCGGAGTGCCCTGATTCGCCTGAGGAGAAGGAGGAGGTGGAGGCGTCCAGTTTGGAAGCTTGATGTACTCCTTTTTCCATAGACATGTACTCCTCAGGGCACGAACTAACTTATTCTCTCCTTCACCTGTAGAGTGGTCAAGCTCGAGCTCATCAAATTCCTTCATTACTTCACCCACCATCACAACAGCATAGCCATGTGGAATCCGATGGCAATGAAAAGTTCCGTTGGGTTGAGGAGGTGCAACAAAGCCGACAACCGCCTTGAAAGTCAGGTTCCAGCATTTTGTCATAAGCTCGCAATGTTGAGCCTCCGTGATAGTATCCACGGGGTAGCTAGGAGACGTGAAGTCAGGCTGAACGGGCTCCGTGGAAGCGATGTTGCTTCTCTGCTGAGATGGCAGGGTAGCTTCGTACCGCTGAGACGGTTGGCCGGCAGCTCGCTAGCTCTAAGCTAGCTCTAGCTTTTGTAGTCTTGCATTGAGCTTCTGAATTCCGCTCAGCTCCGCTTTCCTCTTTCTCTCCTGGCTTCTATAACCGCCTGCGTGGGGAAACCCAACCTTCCACGGAACAGAGCCTGGTGTGCCTCGTATTCGTCCAGGGTGCTCAGCATTCCCTAGGGCCTCAGTCAGCTCGTCCTTCTATCTATCGAGAATGAACGTCCCTTCCTGTGCTGCGGTGATATACTTCTGAAGCTTGTTCATGGCTATTGCAAGTTGCTCATCCGTCCAATGGCACTTCCTTGTTTCAGGGTCCAAAGTTCCCCCAACACTGAACAACCAAGTCCTTGAACGGTCTGGCCAGTTCAATGTCTGTGGTATGACATTTTTAGTAGTCAGGTCATTCTTAGCTTTGTCCCACAACGGTCGGGGTTTGAGGTAGCCACCCGACACCATGTGATGGTGATACTGCTTCTTTGCAGCACCGACCTTGTTTGTCTCTAACATTTTCTTACTCTTGTCCGATGTCTTGTAGTCCACAAATGCGGGCCAAAAATCTCTTGCCTTCTCAAATCGGCCGGTGAATTCTAAAGTCGTCCCTTTGTCGACAAACTTTGATTTCAACTCATTCTTCCACCTCCTGAATAGATCTGCCATCTTCTTACGAGCACACGCCTTGACCAGTGGCTCTATAACTGGCTTATTCGGATCCGCCTCTGGCGGTAGGGTGAAATTTTCCTTGAGCGCGGTCCAAACATCATCTTTCTGTCTATCGGTGACATAATTACCTTCAAGGGCGCCGTCCTTAGGCTTATTCCATTGCTTGATGCTGATCAGCATGTTGTCCCCAACAATAGCTCCACACCGAGTAGAAAATGTGTTCTTGGTGCGCTTGGGTTCAATCGGATGGCCATCGTTCGCGAGTGTTGTGATCGTGAACCTTTCATCCTTGCGCAACCTCTTCTTCGGGCCTCATCCTGTTACCAAAGTTTGGCTCGATCCGGAGGGCTATAAAAAAGAAAGAAGAGTTAATTAATATATGTACATACCAAAACAATTAATGCATCAATTAGCTAGTCAGCACAGGCTTAATTAATATATATACCTCGCCGGACTTTGCAACAGCTCCCTCCTCCGATCGGTCACTAGAGCCGTCATCATGGTCTCCTTCTTCCTCCGGCATTCGGTCACCGGAGCCATCATGATGATGTCCTTCCTCCTCCATTGTTCGATCACCGGAGCCGTCATAATCCTCACCTTCCAGACCATCGATGTCATTGAGAAACGACAAGATATCACGTCTGCCGTGGATTATGTCCCCCAACAACTGTTCTTGTTCTTCGTCTCTTGGATCCATAGTTTCTGCAAATATTACAACATGACAATTAATATACACACATGAATGTCCGACGTCCGTACCGGCTCTCTCATGAATGTCCGACGTCCGGACCGCCTCTCTCATGAATGTCAAACAAGGGATTCTGTTAACCTTTAAGGGATTTAATTAACAACATGGCGCCATTCTGAATGTGCCAAAAATGGTCCATATTTTTCCTGATCTCATCTACCCTTATATATGTCACGTTGTCTAGTGTCAAAGGATTCAAGAAAACCAAGGCTTCATCATTAGCCAGAAGTAACAGGCGCATAATGGTACGAAGCTCTCCAAAATTGTTTTGTAACGGAGTCCTAGATAGGATAATTAATTAGCTTTTTGGTATGAAGTTCAGCAAGAGCATTCTGAATATCGCTATTTGGAAGGCCGTTGCTGAAATTCGTACCAAAAAGCAAATTATTCTATTCGGGACTCCATTTCAAAACAACTTTGAAGAGCTTCGTAGCATCATACGCATGTTACTTCCGGGTAATGATGAAGCCATGGATTTCTTCAATACTTTTGACAGACAACGTGACATATATGGAATTCTTGATAAATCTATGTTATCGGAGTTTTCCTCATTTAACTTGGTAAATTTGTGTGGCCTCGACAATGCTTCTAGGGTTTGGGGTGGCCTCGACAACACTTCTAGGGTTTGGGGTGGCCTCGACAACGCTTTTTCAGTCCCGGTTTGGGTGGCCTCAAGAGTTTATCGGGTAGGGACGGGTAAGATCGACAATGACGCTCTTCCTTCTAGGGTTTGGGTGGCCTCGATAGTTAGTCGGGCGAGCGGAACGCCTCTCGCTCATGCATGTCCGACGTCCCCTCTCATGTCGAAGTTATCGGAGATGGGGTAGATCGACAATGACGCTCTTTATTCTAGGGGTTTGGGTGGCCTCGATAGTTGGTCGGGCGAGCCGACCGCCTCTCTCACTCATGCATGTCCGACGTCCCCCCTCATGTTGAAGTTATCGGGGAGGGGGTAGATTGACAACGACGCTCTTTCTTCTAGGGTTTGGGTGGCCTCGATAGTTGGTCGGGTGAGCGGACCGCCTCTCTCTCATGCATGTCCGACGTCCCCTCTCATGTTGAAGTTATCGGGGAGGGGGTATATCAACAATGACATACATTCTAGATCCGTTGGAAAGCTCTCGGGGATTTGAGGCCAACGTGATGATAGCGGGCCTGTTGGGGAACGTAGTAGTAAATCAAAAAAATTCCTATGTGTCACCAAGATCAATCTATGGAGAAACCAGCAACGAGTAAGGGGAGAGTGCATCTTCATACCTTTGAAGATCCCTAAGTGGAAGCATTACAAGAACGCGGTTGGTGGAGTCGTACTCGCAGCGATTCATATCGCGGTGGATTCCGATCTTAGCGCCGAACAACGGTGCCTCCGCGTTCAACACATGTGTAGCCGATGACGTCTCCTATGCCTTGATCCAGCAAGGAGGAAGGAGAGGTTGAGGGAGAGCTCCAGAAGCATGACGGCGTGGTGACGGTGGAGCTGCGTGGTACTCTGGCAGAGCTTCGCTAAGCACTACGGTGAACGAGGAAGAGGAAGGGTAGGGCTGCGCCGAGAGAGAGAGGAACTCGTGTGTATGGCAGCCCCAAAACCCTACATATATATAGGGTAAGGAGGAGGGAGGGCACAGCCCCTAGGGTTCCCACCCTAGGGCTGCGGCCGGCCCTAGATGGGACTTGGAGCGGCGGCCAAGGCAGGAGAGGGGTGTGGCAGCCCTAGGATGGGCCTTAGGGCCCATCTGCTCTAGGGTTTGCCCCCTCCACCCTTGTGCTGCGCCTTGGGCCCTTGTGGGGGGTGCACCAGCCCACCTAGGGGCTGGTTCCCTCCCACTTGCGGCCCATGCAGCCCTCTGGTGCTAGTGGCCCCACTTGGTGGACCCCCAGAACCCTTCCGGTGGTCCCGGTACGTTACCGGCAATTCTCGAAACACTTCTGGTGGCCAAATCCTCACTTCCTATATACCATTATTTACCTCCGGACCATTCCGGAACTCCTCATGATGTCCCGGATCTCATCCGGGACTCCGAACAACCTTAGATAACCATGTACACTATTTCCCTCTAACCCTAGCGTCATCGATCCTTAAGTGTGTAGACCCTACGGGTTCGGGAATCATGTAGACATGACCGAGACACCTCTCTAGTCAATAACCAACAATGTTGGCTCCCAGATGCTCCACGATAATCTCATCGGATGAACCACGATGTCGGGGATTCAATCAATCCCGTATACAATTCCCTTTGTCTACCGGTATGATACTTGCCCGAGATTCGATCGTCGGTATCCCTATACCTTGTTCAATCTCATTACCGACAAGTCTCTTTACTCGTTCCGTAACACATCATCCCGTGGCTAACTCCTTAGTCACTTTGAGCTCATTATGATGATGTCTTACCGAGTGGGCCCAGAGATACCTCTCCGTCACACGGAGTGACAAATCCCAGTCTCGATTCATGCCAACCCAACAGACACTTTCGGAGATACCCGTACTGCACATTTATATCCACCCAGTTATGTTGTGACGTTTGGCACACCCAAAGCATTCCTACAAACGTAGCTTATGATCATGTCAGTTTATTGCTACTGTTTTCTGCATGTCAAGTATATGTTCCTATGACCATGAGATCATGCAACTCACGGACATCGAAGGAGTGCCTTGTGTGTATCAAACGTCGCAACGTAACTGGGTGACAATAAAGGTGCTTTACAGGTGTCTCCGAGGGTGTCTGTTGAGTTGGCATGGATCAATACTGAGTTTTGTTACTCTGTGTGACGGAGAGGTATCTCCGGGCCCACTCGGTAATACAACATCACAATAAGCCTTGCAAGCAATGTGACTAAGTGTTAGTTACGGGATCTTGTATTACGGAATGAGTAAAGAGACTTGCCAGTAACGAGATTGAACTAGGTATGGAGATACCGACGATCGAATCTTGGGCAAGTAACATACCGAAGAACAAAGGGAACATCATACGGGATTAACTGAATCCTTGACATAGAGGTTCGACCGATAAAGATCTTTGTAGAATATGTAGGAACCAATGTGGACATCCAGGTCCCACCATTGGTTGTTGATCGTAGAGGTGTCTCGGTCATGTCTACATAGTTCTCGAACCCGCAGGGTCTGCACACTTAAGGTTTGGTGACGTTTCATTAGTATAGAGTTATGTATGGTGGTGACCGAAGTTTCTTTGGAGTCCCGGATGAGATCCCGGATGTCACGAGGAGCTTCGGAATGGTCCGGAGGTAAAGATTGATATATAGGAAGTCCTGTTTTGGTCGCCGGAAAAGTTTCAGTCTCATCGGTACTGTATCGGGAGTGCCAGTAGTGTACCGGGAGGCCTCCGGGAGGGGTATTTCGACCCAAGAGGCTTCATGGACTGTGGAAGAGTGAATATCAGCCCTTAGTGGGCTGGTGGAAACTCCCACACAAGGCCCATGTGGCTGGAGAAGAAAACCCAATAGGAAAAGGTGGAAAAAGGAAGAAAAGGACGAATCCTAGTCTCCTCCAATCCTAGTTGGTTCAGCCGACTCCTATAGGAGCCTTGGACCTTGCGCCAGCCTCCCCTCCTCTCCTCCTATATATACTGGTAGATTTTAGGGTTTTGCGCTAGTTTTTACAGCGGCGTGCTACCCGTTCTTCCAGTGCATAGTTTCTCCTCTAGATCGGATTTCTGCAGTGCTTAAGCGAAGCCCTGCCGGAATTGCTCCACCACCATCGCCGGAGCGCCGTCACGCTTCCGGAGAACTCTTCTTCCTATCCAGTCCTTCTTGCTGGATCAATACGGTGGAGATCGTCATCAAGCTGTACATGTGCTGAACGCGGAGGTATTTTCCGTCCGGCGCTAGATCGGAAGGATCGTGATCAAGTTCGTGGGATGGATCGTGATCAAGTTCATGGGACGGATCGTGATCAAGTTCGCGGGACGGATCGTGATTAGATCGCGGGACGGATCATGATTGGATCGTAGGATGCACGGCGATTTGGATCGCGAAGACGTTCGACTACACCAACCGCGTTTCTTAACGCTTCCCGCTTAGCAATCTACAAGGATATGTAGATCCAGTCTCCCTCTCGTAGATGCTCATCACCATGGATAGGTCTGCGTGTGCGTAGGAATTTTTTTGTTTCCCATGCAACGTTCCCCAACAGTGGCATCATGAGCTAGGTCTATGTGTTGATGAGATCTCGAGTAGAACACAAAAGGTTTGTGGGCATTGATGCTTAGATTGCTTCCTCCCTTGGTCGGATTTTGGTTCAGCGGTATTGTGAGATGAAGCGGCCCGGACCAACATTACTCGTATGCTTACGAGAGACCGGTTCCCTCGACCGCAACTTGTTGCATAGATGGCTTGCCGGTGCCAGTTTCTCTCACTTTAGTTGGATCGTATTCGACAAAGGCGGTCCTTGAGAAGGTTGAAAAGAAAATTATGTATCACCGTTGTGGTTTATGCGTAGGTGAGAATCGTTCTTGCTAGAAACCCATAGCAGCCACGTAAAACATGCAATAAGAATTAGAGGACGTCTAACTTGTTTTTGTAGGGTATGTTGTGATGTGATATGGCCAATTACATGATGTGATATATGTGATGTATGAGATGATCATGTGATGTATAAAATTTCACGACTTGCATGTCGATGAGTACGGCAACCGGCAGGAGCCATAGGGTTGTCTTTAATTATTGTATGACCTGCGTGTCAATCATTAAACACTATGTAATGCTTTACTTTATTGCTAAACGATAGCAATATTAGTAGAAGCATGCAGGGCGTGACAACCCCGATGGTGACACGTTGATGGAGATCAAGATGATGGAGATCATGGTGTCGTGCCGGTGACGATGGAGATCATGCCGGTGCTTTCAAGATGCAGATCTAAAGCACAAGTTCTTGGCCATATCATGCCACTTATGAATTGCATGTGATGTTAATCCTTTTATGCACCTTGTTTTTCTTAGTACGACGGTAGCATTATAAGGTGATCCCTCACTTAAATTTCAAGATAATTTGTGTTCTCCCCGAGTGTGCACCGCTGCGAAAGTTCGTCGTGTTGAGACACCACGTGATGATCGGGTATGATAGACTCAACATTCACATACAACGGGTGCAAGCCAGTGTTGCACGCGCAGAACACTTGGGTTAAACTTGACGAGCCTAGCATGTACAGACATGGCCTCGGAACACAAGAGACCGAAAGGTCGAACATGAGTCATATAGTAGATATGATCAAATAATGATGTTCACCATTGAAGCCACTTCAACTCACGTGATGATCGGACTTGAGTTGGTGGATTTGGATCGTGTGACACTCAGATGACCTGAGGGATGTCAATTTGAGTGGGAGCTTTAGTAATTTGATTAACTAAACTCATTATCTTGAACAATAGTCTAAGTAAACTTTGCATATTTATGTTGTAGATCAATGGCTCGCGCAATAGCATCCCTGAATTTTAATGCATTCCTAGAGAAAGCTAAGTTGAAAGATGATGGAAGCAACTTTGTTGACTGGGCCCGTAATCTGAGGATTATCCTCACGGCTTCCCGGAAATCATATGTCCTTGATGCATCGCTCGGTGACCAACCACAAGACATGACTTCCGAAGACGTTAAGAACGCTTGGGAGGCACGTACTACATATTACTCAATAGTTCAGTGTGCAATATTGTATGACTTAGAACCGGGACTTCAAAGACGTTTTGAATGTCATGGAGCATATGAGATGTTCCAGGAGTTGAAGTTTATCTTTCAGAAGAACGCCCGGATTGAGAGGTATGAAACCTCCGATAAGTTCTATGCTTGCAAGATGGAGGAGAGTGGGTCTATTAGTGAACACATACTCAAAATGTCTGGGTATTCAACTCGTCTAGCGGAGATGGGAATTGCCCTTCCGCCAGAAGCGATCACTAACACAGTTCTTCAATCACTGCCACACTAGTTACAAGAGCTTTGTGATAAACTATAACATGCACAGGATGAACAAGTCAGTCACTGAGTTGTTTGCGATGCTAAAAGTCGCTGAGTCTGAAATCCAGAAAGAACATCAAGTGTTGATGGTCAATAAAACCACTAGTTTCAAGAAAAATGGCAAAGTCAAGGGCAGGGGCAAGAAGGGTAAAAACCAAGAAGGATGGCAAAGCAGTTGCTACTCCTGTAAAGAAGCCCAAGCATGGACCCAAGCCAGAAACTGAGTGCTTTCATTCCAAGGGAACTGGTCACTGGAAGCGGAACTGCCCCAAGTACCTGGCTGACAAGAAGGCGGCCAACGACAAACAAGGTATATATGATATACATGTTATTGATGTGTACCTTACTAGCTCCCGTAGTAGTGCCTAGGTATGTGATACCGGTTCGGTTGCTCACATTTGCAACTCAAAGCAGGAAGTACGGAATAAACGAAGGCTGGCAAAGGACGAAGTGACGATGCGCGTGGGAAATGGTTCCAAGGTTGATGTGATCGCCGTCGGCATGCTCTCTCTTCGATTACCATCGGGATTAGTGATGAACCTGAATAATTGTTATTTAGTGCCTGCGTTAAGCATGAACATTATATTTGGATCTTGTTTATTGTGAGACGGTTACTAATTTAAATCAGAGAATAAAGGTTGTGCTATTTATATGAGTAATATCTTGTATGGTCATGCACCCAATGTTAGGGGTTTATTCATATTGAATCTCGATAGTGATGACACACATGTTCATAACATTGATGCCAAAAGATGTAGAGTTGATAATGATAGTACCACTTTCTTGTGGCACTGCCGTTTATGTCATATTGGTGTAAAACGCATGAGGAAGCTCCATGCTGATGGACTTTTGGAGTCACTTGATTTTGAATCAGTTGACACATGTGAACCATGCCTCATGGGCAATATGACTAAAATGCCGTTCTCTGGAACAATGGAACGGGCGAGTGACTTATTGGAGATCATACATACTGATGTGTGCGGTCCAATGAATGTTACAGCGCGTGGTGGATATCTTTATTTCCTCACATTCACTGATGACTTAAGTAGATATGGGTATATTTACTTAATGAAACACAAGTCTGAAACGTTTGAAAAGTTCAAGCAATTTCAGAGTGAAGTTGAGAATCATCATAACAAGAAGATTAAGTTCCTGCGATCTAATCAAGGAGGTGAATATCTGAGTTATGAGTTTGGCAGTCACTTAAGACAGTGTGGAATTGTTTCACAGTTGACTCCGCCCGGAACACCATAGTGTAATGGTGTGTCCGAACGTCGCAATCGAACCTTATTAGATATGGTGCGTTCTATGATGTCTCTTGCTGATTTGCCACTATCGTTTTGGGGTTATGCATTATAGACAGCTGCATTCACTTTAAATAGGGCACCATCAAAATCCGTTGAGACGATGCCATATGAATTGTGGTTTGGCAAGAGGCCAAAGTTGTCGTTTCTTAAAGTTTGGGGATGTGATGCTTATGTCAAAAAGCTTCAACCTGAAAAGCTGGAACCCAAAGCAGAGAAATGTGTCTTCATAGGATACCCGAAAGAGACAGTCGGGTATACCTTCTATCTCAGATCCGAAGGCAAAGTGTTTGTCTCTAAGATCGAAACATTTCTTGAGAAAGAGTTTCTCTCGAAAGAATTGAGTGGGAGGAAAATAGAGCTTGATGAGTTTATTGAAACTTTACTTCAACCAGAAAGTAGCGCAGCGTAGAAAGATGTTTATGTGGAATCTATGACGGTAGAAGAGGAAGTTAATGATGTTGATCGTGAAGCTTCGGATCAAGATGCTATTGAACCTCGTAGGTCGACAAGGCCACGTACTACGCCTGAGTGGTACGGCAACCCTGTCTTGGAGGTCATGTTGTTGGACAACAATGAACCTACGAGCTATGGAGGAGCAGTGATGGGCCTGGATTCCGAGAAATGGTTAGAGGCCATTAAATCCGAGATGGGATCCATGTATGAAAACAAAGTATGGACTTTGGAAGTATTACCTGAAGGGCAAAAGGCCCTTCAGAACAAATGGATCTTTAAGAAGAAGACAGACACGGACGGTAATGTCACCGTCTATAAAGCTCGACTTGTGGCAAAGGGGTTTCACAAGTTGAAGGAGTTGGCTACGATGAGACTTTCTCACCCGTAGCGATGCTTAAGTCTATCAGAATCATGTTACCAATAGCTGCTTATTTCGACTATGAAATTTGGCAGATGGATGTCAAAACAGCGTTCCTCAACGGTTTCCTTGAGGAAGAGTTGTATATGATGCAATCCGAAGGTTTTGTCGATCCAGAGAATGCTGACAAAGTTTGCAAACTCCATCGATCCATTTATGGACTGGTGCAAGCATCTCGGAGTTGGAATAAGCGCTTTGATGAGGTGATCAACGCATTTGAGTTTATACGAGTTTATGGAGAAGCTTGTATTTACAAGAAGGTGAGTGGGAACTCTATAGCGTTTCTAGTATTATATGTGGATGACATATTGCTGATTGGAAACAAGATAGAAATGCTGGAAAGCGTGAAGGAATATTTGAACAAGAGTTTTTCAATGAAGGACCTAGGAGAAGCTACTTTCATATTAGGCATTAAGATCTATAGAGATAGATCGAGACGCTTAATAGCACTTTCACAGAGCACATACCTTGATAAAGTTTTGAAGTTCAAAATGGATCAGTCCAAGAAGGGGCTCTTGCCTAAGTTACAAGGTGTGAAGTTGAGTAAGACTCAATGCCAAGTGACTGCAGAGGATAGAGAAAAGATGAGTGTCATCCCCTACACTTCAGCCATAGGCTCTATCATGTATGCAATGCTATGCACAAGACCCGATGTTAGCCTTGCCATAAGTATGGCCGGAAGGTTTCAAAGTGATCCTGGAATGGAGCACTGGCAAGCGGTCAAGAAGATCCTTAAGTACCTGAAAAGGACTAAGGAAATGTTTCTCGTTTATGAAGGTGATGAAGAGCTCGTCGTAAAAGGTTACGTCGATGCCAGCTTTGACAATGATCCGGACGACTCTAAGTCTCAAACCAGATACGTATTTATTCCTAACGGGGGAGCGGTAAGCTGGTGCAGTTCCAAGGAAACCGTGGTAGCTGATTCTATGTGCGAAGAGGAATACATCGCAGCCTCGGAGGCGGCGAAGGAAGGTGTCTGGATGAAGCAGTTCATGACAGATCTTGGAGTGGTGCCCAGTGCACTTAATCCAATGAGCATGTTCTGTGACAACACTAGTGCCATTGCTCTAGCCAAGGAACCAAGGTTTCACAAGAGGACGAGACATATAAAGCGACGCTTCAACTCCATCCGATATTACATCAAGCAGAAGGACATAAATATTTGCAAAGTGCACATGGATCTGAATGTTGCAGACCCGTTGACTAAACCTCTTCCAAGAGCTAAACATGATCAACACCAGAACTGCATGGGTGTTTGATTCATTAAAATGTATATCACATAGTGATGTGAGCTAGATTATTGACTCTAGTGCAAGTGGGAGACTGTTGGAAATATGCCCTAGAGGCAATAAATAAAGTGTTTATTATTATATTTCCTTGTTCAAGATAATTGTTTATTATCCATGCTAGAACTGTATTAATTGGAAACATGGATACATGTGTGGATACATAGACAAACACAATGTCCCTAGTTTGCCTCTAGTGAACTAGCTCGTTGATCGAAAGATGGTTAAGGTTTCCTAGCCATGGACATGCGATGTCATTTGATAACGAGATCACATCATTAGGAGAATGATGTGATGGACAAGACCCGAACTACAAACGTAGCTTATGATCGTGTCAGTTTATTGCTATTGTTTTCTACATGTCAAGTATATGTTCCTATGACCATGAGATCATGCAACTCACAGACATCAGAGGAGTGCCTTGTGTGTATCAAACGTCGCAACGTAACTGGGTGACTATAAAGGTTCTCTACAGGTGTCTCCGAGGGTGTATGTTGAGTTGGCATGGATCAATACTGGGATTTTTTACTCCGTGTGACGGAGAGGTATCTCCGGGCCCACTCGGTAATACAACATCACAATAAGCTTTGCAAGCGATGTGACTAAGTGTTAGTTACGGGATCTTGTATTACGGAACCAGTAAAGAGACTTGCCAGTAACGAGGTTGAACTAGGTATGGAGATACCGACGATCGAATCTCGGGCAAGTAACATACCGAAGAACAAAGGGAACATCATACGGGATTAACTGAATCCTTGACATAGAGGTTCGGCCGACAAAGATCTTCGTAGAATATGTAGGAACCAATGCGGACATCCAGGTCCCGCCATTGGTTATTGATCATAGAGGTGTCTCGGTCATGTCTACATAGTTCTCGAACCCGCAGGGTCTGCACACTTAACGTTTGGTGACGTTTTGGTAGTATAGAGTTATGTATGGTGGTGACCAAAGTTTGTTTGGAGTCCCGGATGAGATCCCGGACATCACGAGGAGCTCCTGAATGGTCCAGAGCTAAAGATTCATATATAGGAAGTCCTGTTTTGGTCGCCGGAAAAGTTTCGGGCTCATCAGTAGTGTACCGGGAGTGTCGGTAGTGTACCGGGAGGCCTTCGGGAGGGGTATTTCGACCCAAGAGGCTTCATGGGCTGTGAGAGAGGGAATATGAGCCCTTTGTGGGCTGGTGGAAACTCCCACACGAGGCCCATGTGGCTGGAGAAGAAAACCCAATAGGAAAAGGTGGAAAAAGGAAAAAAAAGACGAATCCTAGTCCTACTAGGATTGGAGGAGAGTCCTCCAATCCTAGTTGGTTCGGCCGACTCCCATAGTAGCCTTGGCCCTTGCGCCAGCCTCCCCTCCTCTCCTCCTATATATATTGGTGGATTTTAGGGTTTTGCACTAGTGTTTACAGCCACATGCTACCCGTTCTTCCAGTGCATAGTTTCTCCTCTAGATCGGATTTCTGCAGTGCTTAGGCGAAGCCCGACGGGAATTGCTCCACCACCATCACCGGAGCGCCGTCATGCTGCCGTAGAACTATTCTTCCTCTCCACTCCTTCTTGCTGGATCAAGACGGTGGAGATCGTCATCAAGCTGTATGTGTGCTGAACGCGGAGGTGTCGTCCGTTCGGCGCTAGATCGGAAGGATCATGATCAAGTTCGTGGGACGGATCGTGATCAAGTTTGTGGGACGGATCGTGATCAAGGTCGTGGGACGGATCGTGATTAGATCGCGGGACGGATCGTGATTGGATCGCGGGACGCACGGCGATTTGGATCGCGAAGATGTTCGACTACACCAACCGCGTTTCTTAACGCTTCCCGCTTAGCGATCTACAAGGGTATGTAGATCCACTCTCCCTCTCGTAGATGCTCGTCACCATGGATTGATCTGCGTGTGCATAGGAAAATTTTTGTTTCCCATGCAACGTTTCCCAACAATATATACATGAAGATATACAGACATATACACGGGGAGCAGGAGGGCCTCACTGGGGGGGAGGGGGCGGCGACAGGGAGGCGATGGGTACAGGGGCGGCGGGGACGGCGGCGACGGGGACGGCGACGATGGGGAGGTGACGGGGAGGCGACGGGGATGGTGGCAACAGGGATAGCGGCGAGGGGAAGGCGACGATGGGAAGGCGACGGGGAGGCCGGCGACAGGGAGGCGACGGGGAAGGCGGCGACGGGAAGGCGACGGGGAGGGCGGTGACGGGGAGGCGACAAAGACGGTGGCGACGGGGAGGCGACAGGGCCGAGGACGACGACGACGGGGAGGCGATGAGGACGGCGACAACGGGGCCTGCGGCTCGGGGAGGCGGCGAGGTCGGGACGGGGAGGCGACAAGGACGGGGCCGGCGACGGGGAGGCGATGAGGACGGCGGCTCGGGGAGGCGACAAGGACGGGGCCGGCGACGGGGAGGCGATGAGGACGGCGGCTCGGGGAGGCGACGGGGACGAGGACGGCGGCTCGGGGGAACTGGTAGATGAAAACTGAAATTTTCCAAGGGTTTTCTTATATACAAGAAGCATTGGTCCCAGATGGTGGCACCAACCGAAACCAATGCCAACCTTTAGTCCCGGTTGGTGCCACCAACCAGGACCAAAAGTCTCTTTTCGGCAGCCCAAAGGGCGGGAAGCAGAGACCTTTGGTCCCGGTTGGTGGCACCAACCGGGACTAAAGGTTGGCATTGGTCCCGGTTGGTGCCACCAACCGGGACTAAAGGTCGGTATTGGTGCCGGTTGGTTACACCAAACGGGACCAATGGCCTTGCACAGCGGCGTGTTGGGAGTTTAGTCCCACCTTGCTAGTGGAGACCGTGTGGCACCTGTTTATAAGGCTTGGTGCGCCTGAGCCTTCGAGCTCCTCTCTAAAGCAGGCTTACAGGCCTAACAACTCTGTATCTGCCTATGGGCCTAGTGGGCCTTTTGTGGGCCTGAATCCTGGCCCAATTGGCTGGTTGGGTTTCTAGTCGTATTCAGGACATGGTGGCCCAGTAGTCGTATTCAGGCCATTTGTTCCGTAAAAATTAATAAAGCAAAAAACAAAACAAAAATACTGAAAAAATAAAAAAATGTCGCCTACTAGGCCACCACGGCCTGAATACGACTAGAAACCCAATAGCTAGATGGGCCAGGATTCAGGCTCGTAGAAGGACCAGTAGGCCCATAGGCAGAGGAGAGTGCAATTAGGCCTGAAGCCTGCAGTTGAGAGGAGCTCGAGAGGGTTGGCACAGCAGCGCTTGTAAACCACTCTCGAGCCCTCTCGTCTAGCGAGGTGGGACTAAACATTTGTTCCCGGGCAGCACCACCTTTTGGTGCCGGTTGGTGGCACCAACCGGAACCAATGACCGCCTTTAATCCCGGTT
The DNA here is from genome assembly GCA_022496015.1 of Hordeum marinum. Taxonomy (NCBI): domain Eukaryota; kingdom Viridiplantae; phylum Streptophyta; class Magnoliopsida; order Poales; family Poaceae; genus Hordeum; species Hordeum marinum. The sequence goes on along the minus strand of CM039674.1, from coordinate 509,517,448 downwards.
GGTTGCACCAACCGGGACCAATGCGTCCCTTTAGTCCCGGTTAGTGCCACCAACCGGGACCAATGGTCTCTGCTTCCCCCCCTTTGGGCTGCCAAAAAGAGACCATTGGTCCCGGTTGGTGGCACCAACCGGGACTAAAGGGATGCATTGGTCCCGATTGGTGCAACCAACCAGGACCAATGCTCTATGCATATAAGCGACAGTGTCAATTTTTTCAGATTTCATCTAGCACTTGCCCCCGACGATGCCGAGCACATCGACGCCGCCAGGCTGCCCGAGCTCGTCGTCGACGCCCTCTGCCCCGACGTGTGCCCTGCCCCGACGCCGGCACCGCTTCCTGACGTGCTCCCTGCCCTGACGCGTGCCTCTGCCCCGACGCGCTGCCCTGCCCTGATGCCCGCCTCTGCCCTGACACGTCGCCCCGTGCCCCGACGCCGGCACCGCTCCCCGACGCGCGCCCTACCCCGACACCGCCCCACGCCATAGCCCTGCCCCGATGCCTCCCCACGCCATAGTCCTGCCCCGACGACGCCGCCCCTCCTCCCCGTTCGGTCTGGCCGGCCCCCTTTCCACCCTCCTCCCTATCCCTGTTGATTTTTCTAATTAATTTTGATGATATATAGATGATATATGATAGTTAGATGATGATGTTGATGATAGCTGATGATGTTGAGGATAGATGATGTATGCTTTTTTTGTTCATATAAATTTTTTATAGCATTTTTGGTCCATGTATATATGTGTGTGTAGATGGATGGATGGATGGATGGATGGATGGATGTATATATAGAGAAAATTATCATATGATTAAAAAATATCGTAGCTTCCTGTTTTTTTTTCCATGGATGTATGCTAAAGAAAATTATGAAAGAGTTTATGGGAGGTTTCTGTCAAAAGGTTCAATGATTTGTCAAGGCAAAAAATTGAACTAATTAAGGTATCCCATGTTTTTGTATATATGATATATGTATTTTGTTGGCAGAAAATAAGTTGGCTAAAAAGAAGTTCGTTCACGAATGGGTTTTACTTTGCCTAAATAGGAGAGGGGCAACTTCACTAAATGTTCATGATTTTTTTGTTCATATTAAGAAAGAGCGTAAATCGGGGGAAATGATGGGGGAGGAGTATCCCCTAACTCTCTCGGGAAAATGAGGGGGGAGGAGTCCGCAAACCCTAGAAGTGTTGTCGAGGCCACCCCAAACCCTAGAAGCGTTGTCGAGGCCAACCAAATTTACCAAGTTAAATGAGTTAAAAGAGCGTTGTCAAGGCCACCCCAAACCCTAGAAGAGTTGTCGGACATTCAGGAGAGAGGCACTCCGGACGTCGGACATTCATGTTTGTATATTAATTTCCATGTTGTAATATCTGCAGAAACTATGGATCCAAGAGACAAAGAACAAGAACAGTTGTTGGGGGACATAATCCACGGCGGACGTGATATCTTGTCGTATCTCAACTTCACCGATGGTCTGGAAGGAGTGGATTATGACGGCTCCGGTGATCAAACAATGGAGGAGGAAGGACATGATCGTGATGGCTCCGGTGACCGAATGCCAGAGGAAGAAGGAGACCATAATGACATCTTCGGTGGCCGATCGGAGGAGGGAGCAGTTGCAAAGTCCAACGAGGTATATATATTAATTAAGCTTGTGCTGACTCTAGCTAATTAATGCATTAATTGTTTTGGTATGTACATATATTAATTAACTCTTCTTTCTTCTATTATAGCCCTCCGGATCGAGCCAAACTTCGGTAACAAGAGGAAGCCCAAAGAAGAGGTTGCGCAAGGATGAAAAGTTCACGATCATAGCACTCGCAGACGATGGCCATCCGATTGAACCCAAGCGGACTAAGAACGCATTTTCTGCTCAGTGCGGAGCTATTGTTAGGGACAACATCCCGATCAGCATCAAGCAATGGAATAAGCCTAAGGACGGCGCCCCTGATGGTGATTATGTCACCGATAGACAGAAAGAAGATCTTTGGACCGCGCTGAAGGCAAATTTCACCCTACCGCTAGAGGAGGATCCGAATAAGCCAGTTATAGAGCCATGGGTCAAGGCGTGTGCTCTTAAGAAGATGGCAGATCTATTCAGGAGGTGGAAGAATGAGTTCAAATCAAAGTTTGTTGACAAAGGGAAGACTCCAGCATTCGTCGGCTGTTATGAGAAGATAGGAGATTACTGGCCCGCATTTGTGGCCTACAAGACATCGAAGAAGAGTAAGAAAATGTCAGAGACAAACAAGAACAATGCTGCAAAGAAGCGGTTTCACTATCACACGGGGTCAGGTGGCTACCTTAAAGCCCGGCCGTTGTGGGACAAAGCTAAGAATGACCTGCTTGCTAAAGGGGTCAAACCACAGACATATAACTGGCCAGACCGTTAAAGGACTTGGTTCTTTGGAGTTGGGGGAACTTTGAACCCTGAAATAGGGAAGTGTTGTTGGACGGACGAGAAACCTGCAATACCCATGAACAACCTTCAGAACTATATCACAGCAGCGTAGGAAGGGGCGTTCATTCCCGACAGAGAGAAGGACGAGCTGACTGAGGCCCTAGGGAATGCTGAGCACCCTGGACGAACACGAGGTACACCAGGCTTCGTTCCGTGGAAGGTTCGGTTTCCCGACGTAGGCGGTTACAGAAGCCGGGAGAGAAAGAGGAAAGCAGAGCTGAGCGAAATTCAGAAGCTCAATGCAAGACTACAAAAGCTAGAGGAAGCTGAGAGCCAGCGAGCTGCCGGCCAACCATCTCAGCAGCACGAAGCTAGCCCAGAAGCTACTACCCTGCCATCTCAGTGGAGAAGCAGCGTCGCTTCCATGGACCCCGTTCAGCCCGACTTCACGTCTCCTAACTATCACGGAGGCTCAACATTGCGAGCTTATGACGAAATGCCGGAACCTCACTTTCAAGGCGGCTGTCGGCTCTGTTGCACCTCCTCAACCCAATGGAACTTTTCACCGTCGTCCGATTCCACATGGCTATGCTGTTGTCATGGTGGATGAAGTAATGCCGGAATTTGAGGAGCTCGAGCTTGACCACTGTACAGGTGAAGGAGAGAATAAGCTGGTTTGTGCCCTGAGGAGTACATGTCTATGGCAGAAGGAGTACATCAAGCTTCCAAACTGTACGCCTCCGCCTCCTCCTTCTCCTAAGGCGAATCAGGCCACTCCGCCTCCTCCTTCGACAACGACAACGACGAGTGATCAGGGCACACCGCCTCCTTCTCCGGCTCCTCCGATGCGTGGGAGCACTCTGCCTCCTCCTTCGCCTACTGTGGCACGTCGGAGCAGTACGCCTCCTCCTCAGCCTCGTCGGCAACGGCGGAAGACAGACGCCGCCGCTGCGGCTCCTTCGCGCCTAGTAAGCAACGACGGAAGGGAGCCGCCGCCGCTCTGTAGCCTAGCAGTACAAGCATAGGCAGCAGGGGATACCGATACGGTCCATCTCTCAAGCCTCTGGAAAAGTTACCATATGAGAGGACCGAGTCTGAAAACAAGGAGATACGTCAGGCCGAAGTGAGGGACCATTTTGAAAAGAAAACTCCAGCTCCGAAGGAGAAGATAGATCCGGTGAAAGCGATGCGCACTATTGATGCCCTGAAGCGACCACCACCGCCTCCGCTGGATTCCAACTATGTTCGCACTCTTAAAAAGACATATCAAGATGCACGGCGGTCGGGAAGTACTTCCAGTGATGCAAAGTTAGCAGAACGAAGAAGTGGGAAAAAATTCCCTAGCTCGGCGAACACGCGAACCAATCGTGCCCCCCGCTTAAGGTTTCTAGCGATATCATCGCTAATCATCCAGGGATGGTCCCCGGTACCAAACCTGATGATTACCTGAGCGATGATGTACTGTTTGAGTAGTTGGAGGTGGACGAATTCAAATACCGGTACGGGCATCCTCTCGTCAAACCCGATCATCCTCCTCTAACAACGATGATGCAAAGATTCCATGAATGGTACATACAAAGCTGTCGCGAGTCTGAGAAGGATTCTTTGGTACTGTCAGTTAAAGATCAGCACGACCTCGTTGGAACTAAAATGTTGAATATTGAATTTGAGGAGATATGAGAGTTATACAATCACAAGGCCATTGACAAAACAATCGTGACTTGCTACTGTCTGTAAGTACTACTTCTGTAATTAAGTCTCTCTATGTATATAGCTCAGCTCTTTCATTGCATGTATATATAATTATCCTTACTACTATATTATGCAGATTGAAGATCGTCGAATGCAGAAAACCACAAATGTATGACATTGGGTTCAGTAACCCAGATGTTATACATGAGCATAATTTAAAACATTATCTAACACAAACCGAGGAGAACTTGCTAGAATCGTTGCTTAAAAATCAAAACAAAAGGACAATACTCTTTCCTTACAACTTCAAGTGAGTGTTACTGTCTTGTGCATATTCGGTTTCCCTTATTACTCGAGGTTTATAGTAATGTAATTGATGAGTTATGCATGCGTGCGCAGTTTCCACTTTATTCTGCTAGATTCAGGTTGAGCGGGGACTAGTAATCGTCTTAGACTCGAAACGAAAAGATCCTCAGAATTATGCGGACATGACTAAAATTCTCCAGAAGTAAGTTCAGTCGATCATTATCGCATCATATTAGCAACTTTAATTTGTTCATTTCTTGATATCAACTAATTGTTTTCTTTGTCTGCCAGGGTTTGGAAAGAGTTCACAACAATTGTTTCGGCACTGCCGAAGGAGCTGCGATTTACACACCCGAAAGTAAGTACTACTAGACAGTCCTACGCATCTCCCATTGATTCTAGTTTCATCAATACCATTTATCATCCCATTGATTCTTGTTTCATCAATACCATTTATCATGCTTGATTATCAGTTGAATTGAAATCTATTTCTCGTAAAGTGCTTGTGGTAGGAAGACGAGACTAATTTATGTGGATACTACGTTTGCGAGTTCATCTGCAACGCGACGACCCCTAAGCAGGGCTACTCTGAAAAACAATTTCAAGTGCGTAAGCAATAATATTCACACTTTATTATATTACCATATATATGTATTGACCCCTTCTTCAAATTAGATGTGGAAAGATGCGGGATGAACACCTACCACATGATCGCATACGAGCAATTCAAAAAGAATTGGCGGGATTCTTTCTTGACCACATCATCAATAAAGCCGGAGAATACCATCTGCAATTGGACATTAGATGTTAGGGATTGTAAGAGATCTTATATTTTATATATGTAACTAGTAGCGTCGGATATATATACGAAAACTTGTTATACGGCCAATTTCTCGAAGAAAGAGAGGTCGATCACTTCTATCTCTATATGTCATGACGACCTTCTGTACTTAATGGTTCCTTCATTTGCTTACTAGCTAGCGTGTCGAGTTCTCTATATAGTAGCTAGCGTCGACCAAGCACGGAGAAAGAGAAGACACTTCTCTCTATCAATTAGCTAGCTATAACAATATAAAACCCCTAAATTAACTCTCTAAAACCCCCTAAACCCCCCTCCCTTTCAAAAAAAAAACAAGCAACTGCCAAATGTTGGCGCGTGGATGCCTGTTGGTCCCGGTTGGTGTTACCAACCGGGACTGAAGGTCCTCCTGCCTGGGCTCCCCACAGAGGCCACGTGGAGCCCCTTCTGTCCCGGTTTGTAACAGAACCGGGACTAAATGTTTTGGGGTTTAGTCCCAACACTTTAGTTCCGGTTCCGAAACCGGAACAAATGGGCCTTATGAACCGGGACAAATGGGGTTTTTTCTACTAGTGATGGTCATATATTCCGGTAATGGTGTGCAGCTGAGATTGGTTGTTTCAATAAAATTAATGAATTTTAGTTTGTTACATATGTTTGGACAGCTATTCAGTAGAGAAATTGTGATTTGACACTTTTCCGTCAAAATTCCAATACACGAAAATGATTGTGATCAGTCTTTGTCCCTTTATAATATAAACAGTAGAGGTGGACAATGCAAGAGACTAATATTTCTGGTCAGGTACAGAACCGATTCCTACTTGCGGCTCTATAAATACGTATATGTTTCGCTGATACCTATTTGCCTGCAGATTGAACTTAATTAGTCCCAAAATTGGCAGCTTCATATTTACAGAAACTTCTGAAATTACACATATGGCAAATAAGAACGGACGTGTTTCTCTGGTACTTATTTTGACTGCGGACTGGGGTTAAGTACCACAACATATGCATACATAAATATATTCAACCTGTTCCAGTTTCTGGGACCTAAGTTTTACTGGAGCAGTTTCGTATTTATATAAAGTTATGAAACTACATGGCATATAATTGAATGTCCCATGTATGCAAAAAAAATATAAAATGTTGGGAACAATGCTTTTGCTAAATATAGTAAGATGTCAGCAACTTATTTAGCGGTCCTCCGTTGGTGCTACGAGAAATCTGGATTCTAAGAGGAAATTTCCAGCTGCAGCGTCAATAATGTGTCAGATCGAGATGTGGTTGTTTAGGTAACATGCATTACTTAACAATTATTTGAAAATATTACCTTACGTTGATTTTTGTATGGGGTTTTTCATTTACGTTTACTATGGATGTCGGATTAACTTGGCACATCTATTGTAATTAATTTCGCTCTTAAGGGGAATATAGGCGCAAAGTTAATATGATATGTTAATGGCACTACTCCAAATCTGCTCTATCCAAGTTTCCTTCCCGTTAGATTACCGCTTTCCTTTACGTTTAACTTATATCAAGTATGTTTACTTTTTTTTAGATCGAATGTCTACTACTTGGCCCTGTACTAATTTGACATTGGATTCAAAAGAAAGCGACTAGAATTTACTTCCTGCATACATACTTTTCTAGAAGGGCATACAATAATGCGTGGTAAAGGCAGAAAAATAGTATATTCAATCAAAATCAAAGGGCAAATTCTCTTACCTACTATAGAACCCCTACTACCCTCTTAGACTTTAAAAGGCGATATACCACCCAAAGAAAGGGTATGAAAATACCGGGTGGCGTTAGCTTTTCGACAAAGACCCGTCCCGTGCAGCGAAGTGCTGTAAGTAAGACCCCGCGCAATAATGGATTATAGAAGAATATTATTCCAAATACTGCTCTGGATGCATATAGTAGCATTGCGATTCCTAATCTTTTTTATTTATGAATATGAACAGGAAACATTCATTGTATCGTTGGGTCAGAGCGGAGGTTTGGTCCAGAAAAATTAGGAACAAAAGGTCTACTCTACCACATTGAAGTCTATGTAATGCATCCAGAAAATATCCAGATCGATATGAATTACATAATTTTAAATTGGCCATCCATTTTACTGGCTTTTTAGACACGTTAACTCACAGAATTTGTTGGATTTTCTTTGTTGAGGGAGACAGAGAGAAGATGTATACCTCAAAGAATCCCTCGAGGAAGATGATGTCTATACATAGTGCTCATGTGCACTATGATACTTTCGGTTCTGTACATAGGCGTGAGAATCTAATGCAGAGAACAAAGGGCTATCCATTTGACTGTGGTCAGTATCATACACGTTCTACTACAAAATTAGAATTTAGAAAAGGTTCATTCTTAGGATCTGATATCATGAGCTGATGTCAGTACACAATGCTTAAGTCATTTCACTGTCATTATTATCAGTCGTGGAAATTAGATTTAATGTGGTTTTCAATTAAGAAAAGAGCATGAAATTAAGAAATAAATCCCATATCCTCTGTTAAATCCTTTCTAAAAATGGATTTAGTTGAGTTGATACACTCCATCCAATAGTTATTCATTTTAGAGCAAATTAATGAACCATTATTTTAGCTTATTTGAAATTATTTTTTCTACTTTATATTATACTAGAATTTCTTATATTCATTCTTATTACAACGGAATTAGATGAGTAGAAAATCAAAAAATAGTTATGGTAAAATATATTGGAAACACTTGCCCGTGCATCGCACGGGTTGCCGACTAGTTATATTAATCAGGGGTTAGTGAATACCTGGAGGTCAAACCCAGCAAAATCTCTCGGCTTTTCCTGTATTCAAGAGAGAATGCCGCGGCCAAGCAGTTGCTGTTGTGGACTGTGTCTCCTCTGTTCTCTCCCGCCGCCACTGTCTCCCTCTTGGCTCCAGTCAATGCGTGTTCGCACAGACCTGAGAGCATTCCTATACTTGAAAGAGAATAAACATTAACCACACATGATAAAATCTCACTCTAATTGAATCAGGAAAGTACTCATTCTGCAGCGAGCAAACAAAATATACTACTACTGTGTTTAACGAAGAGATACTCCTGCTTGCCCTTATTTTTTTATGGAAGAAAGGGGAGATGTCAGCACACAAAGAGTACGCTGGGTCCTTGGGCTCTCAGGTCGACCCCTTGCAGCTATTGCATCAATCAGGGACACAAACGCATTGACCAATACCAAGCACACATCCATAAGATCAGGGATCAAGTAGCTTACTTTTTTAAGATCAGGAATCAACACCACGCACGCATCCATCACGTCATTCCGTACAGAGAACGGTGGGGTTACAGAAAACCGAACGAACGGATCCATGGGGGCAGTCAGAGATGAGTCATGTTTCCTCCTTTTGACCGATCTGCACGCATGCTTATGAAATATAATATGATAAAAAATACTCCTGCCGTCTCAAAATTCTTGTCTTATATTTGTCTAGATATGAATGTATTTAGTCATATTTTTGTATTTAGATTTCTAGACAAATCTAAGACAAAAATTTTGGCACGAAAAGAATAGCACATGAAGAAGCACATAGATCGGTATTGGTGGAGAAGAAACGTCCCTGATGCCATTGTCGTGGGTTGAGGAAGGACGCAATGACCATGGTGTTGGAATCAACCACGTTTTTGATGTCATGTCCGGTAGGGAACTAGGAGCAATCACCGACTAGGTATTTTAATAACCTAGAGTAGCTAATATAATTACTTCTGGAACCCGACGTTGTAATACCAAAAAAAAACAAAGAATAAAATTACGAAGGCTCGACACGAGCCTTTTGGTCATGTCGGCGTTGTCTCGCGAACACTAGCTAGCTAGCTCATGTGAGTTCGTTCAGAATCGATCCATCAGGGTGCTTACCTTCTTGTGCCAAGACTTGTGCGTTGCTTTGCCAGTAACCGGAGCAAATACCAAACGAAGTGCACAGATTGCCAGCCCGATCCGACCGCATAGGTGGCAACTAGGGAGGTCATCCCCTGGATAAGATGCCAAATGAGCTGCGGAGACGTGAGAGACACGCCCCAACGTCGCGTCCAGACCAGGCACTGGCGGCAAGAACACAAACCGGTACCACCGACGCGACCCAGAATCGAGGTGCAACTTAGCTAATTCCTTCCGCTGCCACGAACAGGACAACACCGCCCCTGCCGACATCACGCGGGCTTCGCCCGACGATGCCTTCTAGCGGCGGCAAGGGAAGGAGACAACTAGCGTGTAGCGGTTGAGTTTTTATCAGCATGTTTCTCGCCAGCGTCGCTCCTTGGTATGACATAGAATTTGTCAGCTTGTTTTTGTGTTTGTGCGTTTCTGTTGTTGTGTGGATCCTACCTATGTAAAGCCCTACTGTGTGATTCATGTAGTTATATCTTCTTGATGCTCCATTTTGAGTTAACAAAATCCCCCTTTCTCGAAAAAAATTTGAAATTGGAAAGCCACTTGCGACTGAGAATCGTGAGGTTTATTTTTTGAAGATTTGAGAATTTCTCTCCTTCCAGATATTTGATATGCCATATATACAACTCAAGTGGAGACTGGTGCCACAGTAAAGTTGTTCCCTTGTACCCATGATGTTGCTGGTTCGAGTCCTGAAAAAACCCTCTTACAGAAATGCTACAAAGCCTTGGTCTAGGTGTGCACTACAGGCTCTACTAACATACATTGCTAGAATTTCAATGTACGACGAGTGCCAGAAATACTCGTCAAAACCTTTGCCTAGAATTGTTGTCGGCAAAACTACCCGGCGTAAAACTCGCAAAATGAAGCGGAGAACCAACCATTGGGCACTCGGCAAATAGTTTGTCGAGAGTCACACAATGCATCTTAGCAAAATAAAGTGACTTCATGGCCATTGGCTCTGTCAGGTCTATGCCGAGGGTTGCTACTCGACAAACTTGTGCAGATTACCAAGAGCCTACACTTGGCTTAACTGAAACAAGCAGATGCAGAAACACTCCTTTAACGAGTACCTTCATAGGTGACTCGATAAAATCACTTTTGCCGTGCCGAGTATGTTTTATACATGGTATCGGAAAATTCTTGTGTTTGTCATGCAACATCTATTGCCGAGTCTCCCTCTCAACTTACTTCACATTGCCCAGTGCCCATGGTTTGGTTCCCAGAGTCAGGCATTCGGCGTACAATGAATTTCCAGTAGTGATACCAACTTGAAAACTCAGTGTTGTGGAGGAATGGATCAGAGCACATAAAATGTTGCCAAATCTTTTTGGAGAAACTACAATTAAGGCTCATTTACTCAGAGTTTAAGATTTGGTTGCAAAATTAATGGATGAACACCTAATGTTCTCACCAACCATCCTTAGTCTAATCATGACCAATACTTATAAAGGAGGACACACTGCCACTATATTATTTTTTTGTAGCATCTAGCAGCCAAACTAACAAGAACGTGGTGGAGGATTCCATGTGTGTGTGTGTGTGTGTGTGTGTGTGCGGGTGTGTGTGTGTGTGTGTGTGTGTGTGAGAGAGAGAGAGAGAGAGAGAGAGAGAGAGAGAGAAACAAAGAGGTATTTTAAATAGATATATTTAGGCAAGAAATGGGTCAGTGTTACTGGGTACGTGGTTGTGCGTTACATGCTTGCTGGTGGAAAACGTTTAGTTAGCATTCTTTTTATGATAGAGGCTCTTAGATACCCCGTCCTTTCTGGTTTAAAGGGTCAATCTCAAAAAAAATGTTTTGTTAGGGCACTTAGTATTGCAATTCATCATCTATTCAGATTTCTAGGTGCATGAAATCGTGGCATGAAATTACTAAAACAAAACACAGCAATGCATTGAAAAGTTCCTGCTCATTTAGTGGTCACACATGCATGTTAAAGCCACCTTCTGTTCTCTGAACTCCACAATGTCGGAGAACTGAGATGATGTGTTTCCATATGCCTTCGATTCACACGAAACTCCATTGAAACACAAATTGAGTGGTATACATTTTATAACACACACATCGTATATTATTGCTCTAAGCGATGATCAAAGTACATATTGAAATACATATTCGGACAATGAAATCTTGTATATCTGGATGGAAAGGGACCATAGAATGTGCAAATGTTACACATGTCAGCTGCCTTGAACTAGGTTATGTTAAATTGTTTTGAACCGAGTTACAAGTTAAATATCATTTCCTATGATATTTTGCTTGCCAGTTATTACTATCTTTTGACGCATACTGTGATAATACTGGATGTCTATGTTCATTGGCTAAGGTTGAAATTTGATTGAAGAAACCTGTAATTTTTCTCTAATAAGGTTGAACTATGGGAAAAATGAACATGATTAAGTGATCAATCTTTGAAGTCAATGATAGTCTGGAGCAACCATCATTTATTTTTGCAACCACATCGACTTCTATGATTCTTGAATTGTAAATAGCTGTCTACTTGACCGATTGCACTTGCATTTCTGCGATTATAATGTGTACATTTATGGGAAATGCAGCTTATAATTGTTTTCCTTGTTGACGTGAAAACTCCTGGCCTCTAAGAGTGAACATAAAATCTTCTTTAATATCATGTTTAATTCGATATGTATTGCTACGTAGATTTATATATATCTAACGCCCAACACGGACAATATAAATTGTCGAAGTGAAAACGTGGATATGGTGATCTATGAAATTTCTAAGAGCATTGTTGATGTCGATGATACTATATTCCACACCTTTCAAGAATTTTAAGATAAATTTAGAGGCATTTGAGCGACACAAAAGTGATAATTGCTTGATAAGGTAAGAGAACACCCTTCACAATAACATACTCCAACATCTTTCCATAAGAGGTATGTTTATGAGTTAGCGTTTCTTATGCTACCACGAACTGTCCATAAAACAAGTTGTCTCCCTTCAGGGCTCCGGTCACACCCGTCTTCCTCCGAAGATATCGGACAGCCCAAGTGGCGATGTCGACAGTGGCAATGCAGTCGATTTGGCACCAGCAGACGTCTACTTCAGATCTACGGTTCCCAGATCGTAGGCACCTTCTCCTCGGCTCCTCTAGATGTCCGTCGGCACACGGATCACGAGCAGCGGCATGGAGGCGGTCGACATCCCCTCCCCTCTTGTCCTCTCAGTAAACTGTACATAGACCTGTGCTTCATCAATGTATGGCCAGGCTTCTCCTTCTGGTTTTGTAGATTGAGTGATGCTTCCTTCCAATATCCGCCCCTCCGCTTGTTCGGCACTTCATCCCAATCTCTGTCAGAGTTGGCAGGACGTTGGCAGTGCAGGCAACAAGGTTCTTCCATTCTGAGTTGGAGATAGGAAATGGCAGCCCACGGCAGCATCAGCAGGCCATAAAGCAACATCTGTACCTGGTACTGGATGACCAAGAGGATTCATCCAGCCTCCACAAACTGGACATAGATGACAATGATATGATATTTAACAGGAAGAAATTTATCAACTTTTTGCAGGTTATCAACATAACCACTGCTTGGATCCCTATTTGGTCCTTACTCACTCCTGCAAACTTCAAGGAGCTTTTGGTTACTGGATGAAACCGGTGGAAGATGTCAGCACGGGGTATCTTCAACCGATTTAGATGACGAGTTAATAATAGACTAGGTGTTTACTCATCGTAACCTGTTTTTTTCCTCCGGATGTAGCATCTTTTACTTTACCTCCTTTTACTTTTTCCAGGCTCCTTTTATGAACCAACAAACTTTGTATTTGTACTTTGGATAAGTAAAATGGTTGCATGCATCCTTCTTATGCAAAGAGAGGGGCTTTCTTTCTTTTCAAAAAATAAATCAAAATGAATACCTGTATGTCAGGGGCTGCTGTGAAGTGACCCCATGGCGCTTCTCTGAGCCAGTCGAGCTCCACATCAGGCCTCCAACAATTGGAAGCAACACAGAGTTTACTGCTCTTGTCAGCCACATCATCGTCACATGCCAATCATGAGAATGTCAATAAATGAAGACCACAGCTTGGGAGACACCCTCACCTTCGACACAAAGACTGCCACTTTAAGCATGTCGAAAATTGTGCCAGGAGGCCTACCTAGTTCCTATGAGGCCGTCATAGCCGTTAATAGGGTTTAGGACTTAGGGCTTAGGATTGCTTATGGATTTCCTTGTGCATGCCGCGTCATGTATGGATGGCACCCGCCCAAGTGGGAAGTAGGCAAGGAGAAGCCTTTTCTAGAGGACTCCCAATGGAGACCTGTGGATGCGAAGCTCGTTTACATGCGTGACCGCAGTAAGTACTGCGTCCTGGAGTGCTTGCTACCCGAGATAGCGGACAAGTCAAGGTATGTGCTCCGCTTGACAATGTCAACTATCAAGTATGGTTAGGATGGAGAACTCAGCACCACGGCTCACTCAACTTCTCGCTTCTCCAAGGCACCCAGCTATCATCGTAGTTTTGATGTGGAAGCTTTCTGGATGCAGTCCATAGATATGCTCAACCACGCTTGCTCTGGATATATTGTATCCGGTGTATTTTTCATGTTTTCTGCTATTTAATTTTTCTTGTGTTGTATTGATCAGCTAGTACACACTATCACTACCCCCAAACTGAAATTTTGGTGACGGCCAGGCACGATCATGACGGACCCCATGCCTCCTTCCGGAACGTGGGCGTGTTCCTGACATTAACGGCTGAGAGGAAAGATGGCAACATTCTTGGCGATAGCCTTCAGGAAAAATAACAACCTTCAGGAACGACGCGGCATGTTCGCGTCGGGGCCCAATCCACGTCGCGAATCAGACACACACCTTCAGTAACATGTACCTGGCCGTCAGGCAGACACGTTGGCGGGACGCGCTGATATTTTTGCTCGCGAGGCGCGTGATTTTTTCGTTTGGGAGAGAAAAGCACACGGATATTTTCGATCCCGAGGTGTTTCGTGCGGGGCCAAGTAAAAATCCACAAAACAGGGTCCAGTCTTCCCCCATCGAGTTGCTCCTCCCACCCCCAGGATGACCGCCATATCATCGCATCCAGCACCGCCGCTTGCCCCTGTGCCCATCGTCCAGTTTTGATGCGCCGACTCCCTCCCCATCGAGCACCGCCCACCGCCGGTGAGGACTGAGTCCACGCCTCCAGCACAGCCTCCCTCCCTATCTAGCGTGGCCCATATCGCTGGCGACTTCCAGCTCCGCCTCCCTGGCCGGTGACTTCCGGATCCCCTCCGTCACCGTGTAGAGGTGGCTCCCTCCCCGACCAGTGAATGCTCGTCTTCTCGCCCCTCCATATCTGTTGATGTGTCAAATAATTTACAAGTTCTGCAGAGCTACATACTCATTTGTGATGTTTCTTGCTCGTTGTTACTATGCACATTGTTGTTTGAAAGTGACCTCAGATGTTGTTTCATTAATATGGTATATAAATCTTAGCATCTATATTTTCACGGTTTTGCTATGCATTTAGTCTGTGGCATGGATGGTCATTCATTCTTTGGTGTCGAAATGACCCACGGTACTGAATCTATTTCATTCTTAGTTCTGAACATGCATGTCACTTTGTGCATATTTATGTCTGTGCCAAAGTACTTATATAGGTCGAAGAAATTGCTATTTAGTTTTCAGATATGTGTATTGTGGTACATTTTGCGTTTTCAGTTCACAATTTCATTTGTACTTAAAAGATTCTGATTTTTCTGTTTGAGTAACACTTGTGATATATTCACTATGGATCAGGGTTGTTTTATGATCATTAATTCAGACCAAAATCATGTTGGTAAGTTGCATTCAGTTTCATTTGACTTGTGAGCATGGCCCTTTAGAAGCAACAAACAGAAACACTTACAACTCTTTAGTTCTACAATATCGACATCCACAATAATGAATAAAACTTACTCCCTCCGTTCAATAATATAAGGTTTATTGTTTTCCGTGCAATTCAACCATTTGAATGTTTGACCAAGATTATAGAATTAACTAACAACATATGAAACTACTTTTCATGATGGATCAAATGATATAAATTTTGTATTGGGAATATTGATATGTTTTTCTGAAAACTCGGTCAAACTTGGCCTCGTTTGTCTTTTGAAAAAACAAATACACCTTATATAAAGGAATGGAGGGAGTATGTAACTTGAACAACTACACATCTAAAAATATCGAATTCCACAATGATAATTAAAATTTTAAAATACATTTCATTATGAATATGTTGATACCCAGTTTGATGTTATCGATATTGATATATTTCTTTACAAAATTGGTCAAACTTGAAGAGGTTTGACTTCTTAGAAACATAACAACCCTTATATTCTAACAGAGCAAGTAAACAAATTATGAAAACCAAACAACACCAACGACATAGGAAAACATGCCAAATCTTGTATTCGGGTTGTATTTTTCCTTGTATAGATGCACGTGACCGACTTGCATGCATCCGTTTAGGCAGGTTTGATTCTAGTACCTGGTTTCTGCCACGTGTATTGTTAAATCACACTATTAGGGAAAAACTTATAGATAGATCCATAGTAGCAGCTTTCGGTAGGTAGACCGTGCTACTGTTGAGTAGTAGCAGCGAGGGGCCAGAGCCGTCGCTATAGGAATCACATAGTAACACCGTGGGATATCCAACTCAGTGCTACTACTAAGCGGTCCCCATGGTATCCTTCGGGGCAGGCTACAGTTGAGCTTCATTTTCGCCCTCCCGATACGCCACACTGCCATGTCGTAGTCACGTGCAACCTTGTCAGCGATGGTGTAGGTGCCAAGGAAGAAGCGCAGCCGGTGTCGGAGAACTCTATGTTGAAGTCGTCGAACGGCTTCGTCCACACACCGAAGAACCCCGTCTTGCTCTTCGGGAGATTCTTCAGTGGCATGGCAACGACGGGATTGTGGCGCCTAGGCAGCATGCGAATCGGAGAGGCGGTGTCAGGACGGTGGAGGCGCGATTCAAGCTGGCGACATCGGGGGAGCGTTGGGGCTGTGGAGATGGCAAATCAGGCGATGATGGCGCGAATCGAGGGGGGGTGTGGGGAATTGGGGGCCGATTCGAGGCTGTGCGACGGTCCAGAATTGATGGAGTAGCAGCGGGGGTGGTTGACGGCTGGATCTGGCAGTTGCGAGCGGAGAGAGGAACAAGGGGGGAAGGAAATGAAGGGCGGTTGGTGTGCGACCGCCAGTTCTACACCTCCTGGAGGTGGAGATGCATCTCCAGGTGTTTATTTTACATCTCCTGGGCCTTTTGATGTAATTCTATTTGCATCTACAACATCCGTTGGACGTGGGTTTTTTAGTCTCGAAGATTCCCAAGATAATTATTTTTTGCATGCACATTAAATATTAAAGATGTTTTTAGTTATCACATGAGTAGCTTAGAAGCCTAATAAATAAAAAAGACGGCTTATGAAAAAGTAGCTAGCAAAATAGGTGGGTAGCAAGCACACAATTCCCCACCTCTCTGATTGAAATGTCGAGTTCCAGCCGTCGGCAAGCAGTCGTGGGTCGTAGCCGGCGTGCGGTGCAGGAGCTCGGCCCGTATGAGCAGAACATTCGCGCCTGGTTGCGTTGGTCCCCTTCCAGCCGACGGCCAAGCAGGCCTTTGTTGCAGGAGCTGGCCGCTTTGGCCGGAAAGTGCGCTGGGTCAACCGTCGTGGTTTGTGAAAGTGAACTATTGCGACAAGGCCAACTGCGTGTTAATGGACCAAGTTACACAAGCCTAGCTAGTTGTGCTCCTGCAATTAATTATACTAGTAAAAAAGATTGTGAGTTACAACAGGTAAAAATGCATATAAATGTAAAAAAATAATTCACAATTTTAAAACTTTGCAAGTAGCAAAACAATATTTACTTATCATAAGTACCCAGGACCATATATGGAACAAAGAGTGAAAATGGCCAATGTCCAACGACAAAACAGATAGTGATATTAAGAGCGAGTCACACCTTAAACTAACTATTTACTAATCTATCTATACCTATTAAAAAAGCATGGAGTGCTTCCTCCGGTTCACCACAACATCATTTTTATAGAAAGTCCCTCCGTTTTCTGTAAATTAACCCACAGTATACGTTTAAGTCACAGGTGGACCCTTTTTTTTGCGTTTTCTCAAAATAAAACCTGACGTTTGAGATAATCAACCCACCGTTCATATATAAGTCAGACCAATCATTTTTTTGGTTTTAACGGAAAACCCCTTGACTTTTTAGTTAACCAATGCACAACTTATCTAAAACAAAATTTTCCATATCTTTTAAAACATAACTTCGATTTTAACATGTTATATATAAAATTTGATTAGAAAATTATAGAACCAAATTTGATGTTATTTTTAGCTATTAAATGTTTCTAAAATATTATTTTTTCTAACCACTAAAGAAAGATTGAGAGAAAAGAAAACATCGATAACCACATATGCACACTTCTGAAAAACCTTGCGGAGAAACTCAACATATTTCTCATCTTATGTCAAGAGAGAGACGCCTTAGGACTGACCTCATTTAAATGTGTTTTCGTCGTGTCACCACCGAGGCCACCGTCGACAACACAAATGTGATACCATGTGAAAATAAAGGTGGACCTATTAGGGTCTTTCACGGTTATTGATTTAAGAGCGTGTGTTATTTTCTCTCCGGTGCATCACACGGGCTCTTTGCTAGTATGAATATTTGCATCCATAAACACCGATGATAGTCACATACATATAAGGAGTTAACATGTAAACTACTAAAGGAGAAACGTATGAGTATGTTGGTGGGCAGCTGAAAACTCAATCGTACATTAGTTTGGCTTGCTTATTATCCAGGAAACTCATGGACATAGAAAAAACAAGTGGAATTTGTCACAAAAGAGCGAGGTGGGAATATTTAATTTTGGAATGACCTTGTCTTCTGACACCAATCATAAGCCATCTTAGTTGGCCTGTGCAATCAGGACCGAAGTGAAGGTTTGTAGTTTGTATCCTTCATCTATACCTATTATTAAAAGGCCTATTGCTTCTCCCGTCCGTCAATAAAATTGTCCCCAATGTTGCCCTAAATTACCCACTATGCCACCCATAAGTGAAAAAATTCGTTTCATAAGAAATTTCTGTCAAAGTCATCGTGCAGTTCGGTACTTATTAGGTGAGAACCTGAAAAATAACAAGTCCTTGCGTGGCGCGGTAGCTAAAGCTCTGCTCCTCCACATAGCAGACCCAGGTTCCATGCCTGTTACCAGCACTTTTTTCATCCCATTTCCTGTTTTTAATATTTCAACTTTTCTTAATTTCCTTAAATTAATTAAGAATTTTCAAAATTCCAAATTTAAAAGGTTTTGGGAGAAAATTTTCACGAAAACAGAAAATGTTTGGGAATTCAAAAAAGGTTCAGGAAATCATAAAATGTTCACGGAATGTTGATGGTTTTAAAAAACTGTTTGCATATTATAAAAGAATTCAAAGTTCTACAAATATATTCAGAAAAAAATAAAACGTTTCTGATTTCAATTTTTTTCTTTACAATAATTTGGGATTTTTAGAAACTCTAAATTTAAATAGTTTGGAGTGTTGGAAAAAAAATCATGAGATCATAAAATGTTTGGTAACTCAAAAAAAGTTCAGGAAATCATAAAATGTTCACAGACTCAAAAAAATGTTGATGATTTTAAAAAAACTGTTCGGATATTATAAAAGAATTCACAATTTCGAAAAATATATTCAGAAAATATAAAACGTTCATGATTTTGAAAATGATCATGTATTCAAAATATATCCATGAATTCGAAGAAAATGTGTGCGAAATCTTAAAAAATATTCACAGAAACTAAAAAATGTGAATTTCAATTTTTTTTACCCCAATTTTCAAAAAGTTCATCTATTCAAAAAAATTATTTAGTAAAACACTGTCCATGCATTTCACAAAAACGATTAGTGGGCATCAATCGGTAAAATTTGTTCACATGGACACCGCGGCCATCATCGATGAGGGTGGCAAAAAAGATAAGTGGCAACATGATGAGCCAGCATGTTAAAATAGGAAAAAAGAGGACACTCATATATCAGGGTATTGAGCCATACTTATTTTGCTACGGCGTAATATTTTGTTCTGAATGATTAATTGGGCGAGTGTATTCAAGAACTTATAGGTTTTCCTCCTCGGCAATTTTTCTCATAGTGGCCCAGATCGTCCCATGTGAGGAACCTTAGCACAGCCCACTCGTGGACAGATGAAATTCTGGAGCGTAATAATTTTTCTGGATTGCGTGTTAATTCACAGTATACCATTTTTTTCTGGAAAAAATGTGTGACGGACGAAAAATACACCTCTGTTTGGAATTGTCTTAGGCCTCATTCATATTACTTTAGCGGGATTATTCGTGACGGACCAAAAATACAGCTCTGTTTGGAATTGTCTTAGGCCTATAATCTATCTATACCTCTATACCGATACTAATTTGGCACCTCTCAAGAAATTACCACATTAATTAGAATTGACAAGCCGTTAATCTCTGGTGGGGCCGAATTATTACAGTTGAGATCAATCTGTATATCTATCGGGCAAAAAAAAGTTTAGATAGCCGTAAGATTACATGTATCATAGAGTCCTTGCCAGTTGTCCCACGTGTACTTTCTTTTTTAGAAAACTCTTCACGTCATGGTTTGGTCAAAACAAACAAAATACTCTTTCAGGGGATGCAGAAAATATATCCCGAAAATATCTCTCCCCCGTAGGCAACTTCCTCCCCCCGGTCCTTCCTCTCCTTCTCCGGGCTTCGACGTTCCTGCGCATCTCCCTCCTCCAGTCTTCATGGGAATCATCTAAAATTGATCCAAGCGGCCTCCTCGGGATCCCCTTCCTATGCAAGCTTTGAATCCAGAATGCCCCAAACACGCTGCAAACAATCTTTCATGGGGAGGCTTTTACGATCTCATCTTGCATGCCCGGACCAAACAACGATGGACAATCTTTCATGGGGAGGCCTTTACAATCTCATCATGCATGCCCGGACAAAACAATGATGGACCATGCAGCACAAAACGTCACGCGGAGGCAGGTTTTTTCAGCTCGGGGAGCCTGCATTGTTTGTGAAGTTGCAAAGAATCGACTACTGCAGGTTAGCAAGGAACAAGGACGTAGTAGGTTTTTGTTTTTCAAGATTTTTATGTTGTCCATCCTGCAATTTAGACTTGGTCTCTAATCAGCAAGTACGTACAACCTAATGTTGTTTTTTTTTTTGTGATTTTGGTGAAGTGCATTATTTGGTTTCCAGCATGTCTAGATAGCTATTTTTAGGAGATGAGATTAGTAGTTGATGTGCCATCCAATTAAGGGATTCAGCTCAGCTCAAATATTGGGACGTACTTGCGCACGGACTCGATCACCTCCTCTAATTTCTTTCGAAGTGGATAAGGTGTTTTACCATTACGTGATCTGTGCAGTCTACTTCTCTTTGTTTCTTACAAGCATAACTCCATGTTTGTTTTCATGGGTCTGTTCCTTCAATATGCTCACCCAATGATCCAATAGGATTTGTGTATCTTAGAAGCACAAACTATACTCTGTTTTTGATAGTACTGTTTACATACATGGAGCGTATATGCATTCAAGAGGTCAACAAGGTATCACCCTAGCAGTATTTGCAAGAATGAACACCAGAAAAATTATGCTCGAGTAAACCTCTTGTTAATGACTAGCAGTGAAGCTGTTCACCTCCTCGACCTTATATGAATTCGTTGTCGGACGCTCATTCAGAAGAAAAAAGTAGTTAATTCATTGTCGGACGCTCATTCGGCAGGAAAAAGTAGTTATGTACACCAAGGTTGTCAGAATCGCGATTCTAAATCGGATCGAAACCCCGATGGTAGGATCGCAAATCGTAGAATCTTCACTATTAGGATCGTAGAAACATAGATTCGATGAAGTAAAATCGTAGAATCAGAGGGGTTAATTTGGATCATAAAGTTGTAGAATCGCATAACAGAATCGCGATTCTGACAACCTTGATGTACACTTATAATTATCTTCTTCAGTTAATTTTTAAATATATATTTTATCTATAATGTCCTTCCTTGATTGTTCATCTTACGTCTACAACTTCAAATCTTTATTTCATTGGTAAATGGATCCAATGCATATTGTGGGTAATCAGGAACCTGTGGCATAGCTAATGTTTGTGTGAGCTATTTAACTGTTTGTTTCACATATTTGATGAGTTAGTAAGAACCTTTTATTATTTGTATATGTTCAATTATACTCTATATGGGATATGGTCCTGAATTAACAGAAAGTTCACATCAAGTTTTTTCTTATAAGTGTGTGTAATATGGAAAAAACAGTCACCAGCTAGCAGCTGAATCAAAGAACATTCTAGGTTAGATAATTTGACCAACAGATAATTCAATCAAATATGGTCTCGATGTCTAATATCATTTGTGCTGGTCTGACAAGGAAAGGAGTCCCATTGGTTCCGAATTAGAAAATGGCGACTCATTCAGCAACAGTGATAATATCTATATATTATTTAGGCATCTAGAGTCTGTGGTTCATTTTTCCTGCTCTTCTAGACAGATTTTACCCCCAAAGGTTGGTGCTAACACCCCGTATGACCCTACATAAAGTTGTCGTCTCCAGCCCATCACTCGGTGAAACTTTGATAGGAAACATTCAGCTTCCCAAAGAGGACATATTTTTACCCACCATTTATATAGAGAAATGATGGACAATCACAATTTTTTCATCGTGGGCATGACATCATTTTTTGGGTGAATCCACTTCTTATCATCTATATATTCATTCATATATTAGATGATAAATATTTTATATTATCGGAATATATAGGTGTGCAAATCTAGATTCTATAGAACTTCTATATGTGGTGAGAAAAGGAAAACTTTCTATAGCTTTTGGTACATGCTTAATTAAATCATTATATATATATGTTCATCAAGCAGCATAACATAATAATTTTCTTATAAAACAAAATACTCCCATATATTTTGATGCTTCCCATAGTTATTTGATCCTAGGAAGCAGCCATGGGCTGATGAAATATATTTTACCATGTACTTAGTGACCTTGCTGTTTTGAAAAACAAACATGGAGGATCTCTTTTACATATATTTTTCTAAGCCATCTTGGGATGCTTAATAGTTTTTCCTATATATGAACAAATTTCAGGAGAAACTGGAGACAATTCATGACCCGCGAACGGCATTTTTTATGCATTATCTCCATCTCACTGTTCTACCTTCTATCTATATCTATCTCTCAGTTCCTTCTACTCCCAAGACAGAAATATTATTTGTAGTTCAAATGGTTGATATATTCCTCATTAACATATATATGTCATTTAATTGTAATTAACTGTAAACTAATACCTACTTCAACTCTTTCTTTTGATTATTTAATGCGGGCGTGAATTTGAGTTGATGACTTATGGTCGTATGCCCGTCAATGGACACAACGATGATGTTATTATATGACAACCAAGAATGCATATGTGTTGACTATGATCATAATACTAATGTTGATAAGCAAATGAAGATTGCTACACATGTTATTCTATTCCTCGGCAGCAAGTTAGAAGATATGATGGACATGGCTTCTACTGTATCACCCAGACTTAGTATACACACGTGAATATAGTTACAAATCAAAATCACATATTGTGCTCATTTCCCATTGTATTGTAGCACGCAATTATTCTATCACGTTTGTTAGTAATTCCAACATTTTTGACTTAGATGAAGCTTCATTGTACCTATTATTCTCTTTGGCATTTAGTGCACATCACACTTGAAGTTCTGATCCAATGGTCATCTCAGTTGATGACAGTGGTAAAGCTCATATGTGTCGAGTACACCATGTCATTCATGTAGAAGAATTCCCAATATACGTCCTCACAAGAATTGGATAACATGGAAATGCAGAAGAAACATGCAATTCTTTTAGTTCGTTTACTCATCACGTTGAGAAAAACAATTATTTAGAATAAACTGGAGAATACAAAAGGAAAGTTGATTGAGCAAGCTCGGATAAAAAATACTATTCATCCAAATACTATTAATGGCTTCCGGTATTTAGATTTTTTTTTGGAGAAAAAACCAGCCCGTGCAGGAGCACGGGTTGACGACTAGTTCCTATTAGTTTAGCAGGATTATTCGTGACTGCGAATTTTTAATGTAGGCATGGAGATCGTTTGGATTTTTAATTGAGTTGTGTCCTATTGAGCTCGAGTTTCCCATATCCAAAGCTCAAAAAGACCAACGCCAAAAGGTGCTACTGTGCGAGGAGGTATACCGCAGGAAGTGAGCACCTAGGCTCAAAGATCTCAAGAGTGGGACAACTGGGCCTCAGGTACCACTAGTGGACATCCAGCGCCGGGCGACAGGCTCCAACACAAAATTGCATCGTTCTCCACTGTTAGTGATGAAGCACATCGCCATAGTCTGTGATAGTCAGCCAGCAACCCAGAGCTAGCTCATCAGCGACAAGGAGCAGCCAAGGCTGTCGGTAGTGGTGCAGCAGCCCAGTGTAGCCGGGCAGCAGCTGGACCTGCAAGTGGTTCTACTTCTTTGTACACGATGGCGGGCGATCTATTTCCACATGCCTCCTATTCAAAACGTTGTGTGTCATTTTCAGCTCACTGTAATTGTCATTGCGCGCTCGCCCATTCTTCTTCTTCATGTTGTTGTTTGGGTGCTAGTAATATGCTGAATTCCTGATAACATGCAGTGCTCCTTTATAAGGCGGGTTCTTATACAATGGAGTGTTGGTGAATGCAATGGCTAATGCATTCGTCCAGTAACTCTGTATTTAAATCCACATAACGCATCAAAGGACAAAGTTGGTGCACGCATTAGAGTCCATCCAACAAATCCGAAATGAAACCAACATATCATTTACTATAAAAGAAAATACGAACATTCTGGTTGTTCAATTCCGTAGTCTCTATATCTAATAAAAATAGACAATAGATATTTTTTAAATTATATAATCTTTTGCAAGGCATGCATGTAACTGGCGGGTGTGACTGTGTGGGGGCAGGACGTTATCGCGGCCCTGGTATTTGCTGGGCAGATCCTGCATCTTTGCATGTGCATCTGCTGCAAGGAATGACCAAACGCTCGCCAGTTGCTTAGTTGGTCATTGCCACTGTGGTTTATTAACTGATTCATGCCCCCCCCCCCCCCAACACCTGCCGTACTACAATATTTCGTGAAATCCAGTGCCGTTTCGAGGAAATTGAGGCCCCGTGCGAAATTTGACTGTGCAGAAAAGTTTGGAAAACAATTGTATGACCAATAGGACTAGAGATATTTTCGCTTAATCATATTAGTGATGCCAAAGAGTAAACGTAGTACTAAACAGTAAAGTTTTTTTTTTTTGCATTGCACTCTAAAAGTAAACTAACCACGTGTTCTACTGAAAACCATCTTTCTTCTAGTATCTTCTGCAACAATTCTTTAAAATCCATCGAGTCTATTTTGACAAAAGAAAATGGAATACGTCTGTCTTGTAATGAAATATGTTAGTAGTATAGCTGAAAAGTATAAAACCAAGAATCCGTACGAACTAAAAATTAGATTACCGGTAATGTGTTAATCCTATTAATTTCGCTAAAATTAGATTACAGGTAATGTGTTAATCCAAGAAGCAGCTACGCGGCGCCTCCCTATTCCTGGTTGGTCAAGTCATTTTTTGAGAGAGAAAGACACTTTTTGCGAAAAGAACCTCTGATTTATATTGCAACCGAACAGTGGTACAAGCCTACAAGGCACCCCCAACAAGATAAGAAAACACAAACATGTCCATGGGGAACTATCCCCTCCTCCAACCATCGCGGGCTTACGGCGGGCCGCTGCTGCCGCCGCCACAGCTCCCACACATAGCCGAGTGACCTTGTAAACTGCAGACGGGTTGACACAGACAGGAAGTCTTCAACGTCGGCCCTAGAGGACCATCACTACAGAGAGAGAACAAGATCGGCTATAAGTACACCACACTGGCAACAATACATCTCGGAAATTCTTGGAGCACCCTCGCAAGCGCAAGACCCTTCCTCCGCACCAACGATGGGGAAGACGCTGGCACCCCGATAGAGAGTGAGGGGAGAGCGAATCTCACAAGACCTGGACGCCCTCGTCACTTCGCTGCCAGCCAGAGGAAGGAAGAAAATGGTCCCACATATCGCTTCTGCCTCCAATGAACCGGAGATCCAAATGACCTCTTGATCTGTAGATCAGCAGGAGAGGAAGCCCATCCACATGGCAGCATCACCAACATCGGCAAAGAGAGGGAACAACAGGGAATTTCAACCAATGATGATGCAAAAAAATCTTAGAGATATGCTGTGCACAAGCATGCATGTTGCAGATCTGTTAACTATATAATTTCTGACTCGCTATTCTTGCTAATTTTCTCTAGAGATAAACACGGAAGATTGTTACATTTTCTCAGCATCATGCTACTTGATCAATACTTAACTATAATGTGAACCATGACAGCTGATGTTTACTCAGATATAGACGATAATGTTCTGTTATGCCAAAATACACATTATAATTTATTTTATTTCTACTTCTTTCGTCTCGGTGTATAAGTCACATTACGAAAATCAGATATTCCCAAAACCACAAGGCGTGAAACATTAATTTCCTCCTCGTTTTCCATCCAGACTCGTTCTGCCCCCCGTAGAAAGCTCTTCCCTCCCCTTTTTCCACTTCTCGAGTGTGAAACCAATTCTGCATGCACCCCGTGGAAACCTCTCCCCTCCATGCCTAGAGGTGGCGGCCGGCGACCACCTAGGACAACGGCATCTGCTCCATCCTGCACTGTTTCCTCTACTAGTGGTGGCTCGTTGAGATCAAAGATCGCCATTGACAGGAGGAGGAAGATGAATGAGAGAAGATGCAACAACCCAGCCATCAGGTAGCCTAATTATAGATGTATTTCACAGTTTCGCGCCGTTGATCCAAAACAAAAAAATTGGAGAGAAAGGAGGCGCGGAGAGGAAGAAGATACGCGGGAGGAAGATTTGGCTGAAAAATTTCGCCCAAAGGAAGCACGGGGAGGAAGAAGACCCGCGGGGAGGAAGAGGATGCGCCCGCGGGAGAACAGCCACTGCATGCGTCAAGGCTGGCCGTTGATTGGGCAAGAGATTGAACCCAGTTTTGCATGCCATTACGTACGTGGGTCTGCATGGAGAGCTGAAAAGGCATCGTATCAATTAGGGATTAAATGCTGATTTTGCTTCCGTTTGTAACACGCTGTGATTGGAAGTATAGTTGGCCGCGGTGCCCTCCTCGCCCAATCCTTTTCTGCCTAGGTCGCGTTGCTACTCTTAAGGTGACTTATACACTGAGACGAAGGGAGTACTAAATTTCAAAGAGTAGAGCGTCTTCTAGACAATAGTCGTTGAGGATGGGAAGGAAGACAAATGGGCGACACGGGCGGGACACCATGTTAAAAACATAAAATAGAGGATGTGGACTTGCACCTTGGGGAGGGGGTCTTTTAGCCATGCTTATTAAACTAGGGTTTTAATAAAGTTATTTTTCTGTTGTAATGCACGGACAATTTTCCTAGTAAGATCTTATGTCTGGCAAACCTGCACCGTCATAGCAGCAATGCACTCGCTGGTCATATCAACGCTCGAGGGAGGGCCCGAAGCTTCAAGCAGTGGCAGCATGCTATATATCCATGCCCTAGAACCGGCGGCGGCAACATCAATGAGGAAGAATAGGAATAGGGTTGGCCGGATCGATTGAATCGTGAACGTACTAAGTTATCGCAGACTACTCGGGCCACGTCTGTGCGTCATGATGTCATGGAAACGGTACTTAGAATTAGGATCTTCGTTTTACTAATGGATGATACTAACAGAAACTAAGTTAAGTTAGTAAATCGTTCTTGTAATCAAACGGCTCATGTACTAGCTCAATATTTGTTATTGTAATAAGAGTTCTAATCCCTGCTAGACGAAATACTATCGAAAAAAACTTTCGCCCTATTTTATATATAAAGCAAAGATCACCAACATCTCGATACAAACGCACGCCACCCGAACAGACGCGCACACCCAAGGCATGATACACAGGTGAGCGCAGCAACATCACCCCTAGCTACGAAGAGATGAAGCCGCATACGACGATCCGTAGACTCCAAGGCGGCGCCTTCAGGAAGGATACGACACCGGAGCGTCGGCACCACCCGATCCGAGGATCAGAGTTCCCCTTGGAACAACACGATGGGCGATGAGAGCCATGACGACACCTTCAAGAAGGGAACGAGCTTCGCCGCCGTCGGTCTATCCAAAGAAAGAACAGGTTTTCATCCCGACCAACACTCCTCGCCACCGAACACCACACCCCGGCTGCCACGCCGACCACACGGCCATGGCCACCGGGCAGCACCAAGTTGCGAGCTCTGCCCAAAAGCACCGCGCTACCACCACCAGGGCCGCCGCCCCGGCATCCAAGACCTAGGCACTACCAGCCCCGAGACCCGTCACTACTCCAACCGACGAGACGAGTGGAAAGGCCCCGCCTTTTCGCACCCCTGGACAGCCCCCAGTGCCGAGACACTAGAGGCCGGCCAAAACTAGCCTCCATCGCACCGTCCTGCTGCCCCGAGCGCGAGACGAGCTCGGTCCTGCCGCCGGGCACGAGACAAGCTCGGTCCTGCAGCCGGGCGCGAGACCATCTCGTACCTGCAACCCCGGGCGCGAGACGGGCGATGGACATGGACCGCAGTTGGGAGAGGGCCAGCCCTTAGACTAAAGTATTGCCCGGACGACGAGGAGATGGAGCGAAGGTCAAAACGGTCCGACCGCATACGAGCCGACGACAGAGTATAGCCGGCCGTCGCCGCAGCCAGAGCCGCCGCACCCCCAGGAGACCACCGCAAGTGTCATAAGTCCGCGCGTTGGTGCCCCCGGCCGGAGCAACCGCCACACCAGGCCGTGCCCACCGGCGCCGCCCTCGCGGATTCCATCACCAGATCCAGGATGGACACACCACCACCAGACCCGCAGCCGCGCAGCTGCAACCCCACACACCGATGGAGGCAGGAGGGAGACCTCCAGGAGCGGTCGGGGGAGCCACCAGGCCATCCTCCGCCACCGCTGCCTAAAGCGGCCCCGGACGCAGACCAGATCTGGCCGCCGCCGCCGCGACGGGCTCCACCACCACCACGTAGCCCCGCCGACGACGTCGACCGGCCTTTGCCCGGCGGCGCAAAGCGGCAGTGGTGTGTGTGGGGGGGCGGGGGGGGGGCAAGGGGAGGTGGGGTCCCGACGGCGGCGCAAGGGAAGCCCTCCCGGTCGCTCGCGGGAGCGACGCGGGAGGGGAGGGGAGCTAGACGAAATACTCCTAATACTTCAGTAAAGAAGTTGCAGTTAGACCGAACTAACGGTGTTGTTACTTTCTCACCTGCGGATAATTTAAAAGATAGGTTTTGAGAGCCCAATGAGTTACCCGTCAAAAATATGTGAAGCCTTGAGCTATGAACATACTTGGGCCGGGTATGATCTCCTACAGGTGTAGGTCGTGGAATCATAATATCTTCACCATAGTGTCTTTGAAGTGTCTCACCTCGAAAAAGACTAAACCAACAAAAGAAACTTCATCCACTAATATAAACTCATCAGAGCAAATTATCGAATCTACGAGCACACGAAACTCTCTAGCTATGTGGCACCGCCAAAAAACATGAGAGTATTTTACTATCACAAACCTACGATCACCACTAGATGTTGGCGAAGAACATAGAACTTTTGAAGATCCGAGGGCCCCCACCTCTCAGCGCCAAGACAGCAGCTAGAGGAGAGGGACCAAAAAGTTTCTCCAGAAATTGAAGCTAGTGTAGTTTCGATGCGGTGTAGGTCAACATAACAAAAAAAGAAATGTTGTAATACTAGAGTAATTTAGCAGGGGTCCACTGAATCCCTACAGGGCTTAGAACATTTCTAAACAATCCTCTAAAAGTTGTGGGGTATCCGGTGGAGTAAAACCATAGTCAAGTATTTTTACTCCACTGACCGATCCCTTATATATAAAGGAGCAAACTGTTTTTCTTTTGCATTTAATTTCGGCCATCAAAACACAGTTCTTTACTTCTTTATTTCATTCAATGACATTTTGATACATTGGAATACATAATTAACCATTTCTTCGCTACGAGAGGAATACCGAAGAAGACATCAACCACAATTAGACATTCTAAAAGATATCCAACTTTCATAACTGTTACCACTAGTTAGATTAATATTTTCTCTATGTCTTCATTGTTGATCTACGACTTCTCAGCGTGCACACTTTTTTCTTCTTCGATTCTGAATAAGTAGACATTGCTTCGAATTTAGTCTCGTGCCAAGCCTTTATTCTAGCAACGAGTGCACGAGCATCTATCAATTTATATGCTATCATTAGATTGATGTAGTGATCTTCCTTATACTAAAACTTGCACTTTATAACCAATCGTCACACTTTATAACCCACAACTGTGAGCCAACGAACCACTGGGCCATCGACGAACCTGAGCAACGATCCAGCGTGTATTTGCCGGAGAACCACCGATGGGAGAGATTCGGGCAGCTGGAGGTGGAATGGTCGGGGCTGTGCGATCTGGTACCCTGCCAATCCATGACAAGGCGCAGTGGCCGGCGGTCGGATGCGCCAAATACGGTAGTGGACAACGAAGCCGCAAATAGAACGGTTGTGCGCCGGCGACGGGGCGAGAGGGGAACTCATCGGGATGTTCAAGGATCGCGAGGGAGCCTACGGAGCGTCTGCAGCGACATGTGGTGGCCGGCAAGGGGTGGGAGGGCGGTGCCGGCGTAGATGTGGCACTGGACTAGAGCGGGGAGACAGAGCAGGAAAGGGGATTTTTTACCCAACCGCCTAGCGGTGGAGTAAATATTGGGAGGCGGGGCTCGGCTGGCGATAATTTATCCTTCACTAGCGTCAATTGGGAATCGGGTAGATGCCGGTTAGAGGAGTGAAGCCAAAATTTTACTCGTTTAATCAGTTACAAGGAAACTTAGAAATGCCCTTAGTTCACTGTTGGCAATTAATCTCCAGAACCGAACTCGGCCAAAACCAGGTGGGAGTACGTAGCCCAGCCCATTCTCGGGGAGCACAATTTTATAATCTTCGTCCATCGTATAAGCAGATTGACCTACGCTCCCTCTCCTCGGTGGCATACTAGCATCATATATTCCAACCTTAATAGCGAGCTAGCAAGTATTCCTCCAATCCTACCATCAATAGGTTCTATCAACCATGGCCGGCGGCGTCATGATGATCACGGCCGGTGGAAAGCCATACCCTGGGAAGCTCACCCTGTACGTCGTCTTCACCTGCCTGGTCGCCTCCACCGGCGGCCTCATCTTTGGGTACGACATCGGCATCTCAGGCGGCGTCACGTCCATGGACCCGTTCCTCTTGAAGTTCTTCCCAGAGGTGTACTGGAAGAAACAGGCGGCGAGCAGGAACAACCAGTACTGCCGGTACGACAACCAGCTGCTACAGGCCTTCACTTCCTCGCTCTACCTCGCCGCCCTCGTCGCCTCCTTCTTCGCCTCCACCGTCACCCACGTCCTAGGCCGCAGGTGGTCCATGTTTGCCGGTGGCTTCGCCTTTCTCGTGGGAGCGGCCCTGAACGGCGCCGCGCAGAACATTGCCATGCTCATTGTTGGACGCACATTGCTCGGCGTCGGCATCGGGTTCGCCAATCAGGTACGAGGTTGTTCACTCCATTGACTCTTCTGCATAAGATGAGATGTGTGCGTGTGCAAATATATCTATATATGTCGCCATCAAGGTCACATCATAGTTGCGTATGCAAATATATGTTGCCCTCAAGGTCACACAATGTTTAAAATTGCCGGCTATTGACAAAAGCTGCGGCCTCTAGTGGCAGCAATGCGCAGCTATTGCTGCCGGTATGCCAAATAGCGGTTTGGCAGAATACATGCAAGAATTCAGAAAATAAGTATAAGATACATGAAAGACCGATTGAAACTTGCCTCCCTGAATCTCGGGCTCCGGCTGAGACATGGTCCTTTAGTTCTTCTTTGCAAGAGATGGTTGTAGGCTCACCGTCGTGCCGCCGTCACCAGAGATATAGATGTGATCGGGGAAGAGGAGCTGATGTTTCACCTTCTTAGGGTTGGCGCTATGTTCTTACAACTCGTTTTTTGGGCCTCTATGCGATAATGTTGAAAAGGACCAGAATTCCCGTACTCCTTGTGGCCCAAATTCGTAATAGCGACGTAATTTTTTCCAGGAAATAGCGGCTACAACTGGCTAATTGCGGCTATTTGCGGTTCAGTTCCTGTAGCGGGAAAAGTTGCATTGCGTTGCCCCCAGCTTATCTAGCCGCTATTGGCGGCAAATAGCGCCGCAATAGCCAGCAATTTAAAACTTTGAGGTCACATCATGATTTCGTATGCAAGTATATGTCGCCAAGGTTTAAGCCAGAAATTTCAAAGAGCTTGACTGCTTTGTTGTTGTGCGTCACTCGTTTGTTTCTTACTGCTTCTCTAATTAACTTAATATAAGAAGTTTTTTAAAACTATGATTATGTCTAAAAATGTCTTATATTTTGATACGGAGGAACTAGTTATTGATTTATTACATTTACAGTTACATCAACAGGTACGTACGTAGAAATGGGAAGAGAATGAGGCATATAATGGGCACAATTCATTTGTTTATTTCATTTATTTAGGATATGCATCGAAAACGAACTGAACATCAAGTCCTATGGACAATTTTTTAAGTAGTAAACAATACTTCCTTCGTCTGGAAATATTTATCCTAAAAATGGATGTATTTAAACTTATTTTAATTATAGATATATTTATTTTATCTATTTTTAAGACAAGTATTTCTGACGGAGGGAGCAGTACATAAAAGAAAAGCATGAACTGAGGTGGTTCTAGTTGCTGTCTTGTAGTATCTCGTCCACGATGAATGAATATGTAAAAGTGCAGTTGAATGATAATTTGATATGCATGCATGCAGTCTGTGCCGTTGTACATGTCGGAGATGGCACCGGCGCGTCTCCGTGGCATGCTCGGCACTGGTTTCAACCTCATGATCACCACCGGCATCCTGACAGCAGAACTGATTAACTACGGTACCAACAAAATCAAAGGCGGCCACGGTTGGCGCGTCAGCCTGGGGCTCGCGGCTGTGCCAGCAGCAGTCATCACGCTCGGCTCACTCTTCCTCCCTGACACCCCCAACTCACTGATGGAGCGAGGCCACCCAGAGGCGTCCCGTCGAATGCTACGCCGTATTCGTGGCACCGACGACATCGGCGATGAGTACGCGGACCTGGTGGAAGCAAGGGAGGTGTCAAAGCTAGTGCAACATCCATGGCGCAACATTGTGCTGCGCAAGTACCGTGCGCAGCTCACCATGGCCGTGCTCATCCCCTTCTTCCAACAGCTCTCTGGCATCAACGTCATCAACTTCTACGCACCCGTCCTTTTTGAGACGCTCGGTTTTAAAGGGGACGCG
This sequence comes from Hordeum marinum, assembly GCA_022496015.1. Classification (NCBI taxonomy): domain Eukaryota; kingdom Viridiplantae; phylum Streptophyta; class Magnoliopsida; order Poales; family Poaceae; genus Hordeum; species Hordeum marinum. The sequence goes on along the minus strand of CM039674.1, from coordinate 509,484,793 downwards.
TCGCTCGTGTCCTCAGTGATGACAGGCGGCGTCCTCGTGTTTGGTTCGCTGGTGACGATGCTTATCGTCGATAGGCTAGGGCGGCGGAAGTTGTTCATGCAGGGTGGTGCGCAGATGCTAGTGTCTCAGGTCGCGGTGGGGACGCTGATTGCGGCAAGGTTTGGGACGAGCGGCGTTGGGGAGATGCCCAAAGGCTACGCGGCGGCCGTGGTGCTCTTCATCTGCTTGTATGTGGCGGGCTTCGTGTGGTCGTGGGGGGCGCTGGGGTGGCTGGTGCCGAGCGAGATCTTTCCGCTGGAGATCCGGTCGGCGGCGCAGAGCATCAATGTCTCGGTGAACATGCTTTTCACCTTCGTCATCGCGCAAGCCTTCCTCACGATGCTCTGCCACATGAAATTCGGGCTCTTCTACTTCTTCGCCGGATGGGGGGTGGTCATGACCGTCTTCGTCGCCCTCTTCCTGCCGGAGACCAAGAACGTCCCCATCGAGGAGATGGTGCTCGTATGGAAGGGACACTGGTTCTGGAGCAGGTTTGTCGCAGACGACGACATCCACGTTCAAGAGCCTTGAACGGAGATGAATATGACATTTCATGAAAGCCTCATCGTAGATGTCAACATCCATGTTCAATATCCTATTAGAGCATCTTCGGTAGTTCCCTCAAAAACCTCTTCCTATTTCCTATATGTACGGTTTAGGGGTCTGTCAATAAAGTTATTAGATTTGAATGGTGTGCGGCTGAAACAGTTTCCCTATAAATTCGATCTTATGATCTGTTTTTTACTGCTTCCCTTTACACTAATGCATACTCCCTTCTTCCCATTTGAGCATCAAATAAATATTTTTGTCTTCAACTCATACTCCCTTCTTCCCAAAATCTTTGGCGCTTAACCTTTCTCAAAAGTTCTAAGCATCCAAGGCATCTTAGCGTTGAGCCCCTGATATTCTCTCTTGTATGGAAAGAGTAAACTAACCATTGCTAATGGTCGATTATCCAACCCTGTTTGTAAAGTATAACATGGAAGAAACTTTTTGTAACCATGGCCAATAATTTGGGAGAAGGCTTGTGTTAATTTACTTATGAAAAGCTTACCCACCCTATATAATGGGGAGGAGGGAGTATCATTGATCCCAATTTCAAATAAAGAAGTATGGAAATTTAAATTCACACATAACAAATGGTCGAAATGCAGTAAACATGAGGAAATTCAACGCCCATGTAGCTCCCACAAGTGCTCCACAGGGTCATCTTACAGTTGTTCATACCCCGTGGAGTCTTCAATTGATCGATGCACTTGAAAAAAAAAATCTCCGAAGATGATATTCACTCCTGCTTGGCACTACTTTAGGAATGCCTAGTAGTGGCGGGCACAAAAAGGCCATCAGTGGCGGACCATGCTCCTAGGGGTGCCCGCCACTGACCTTTCGCCACTGCTATAGCCTCATCAATGGCGGGTGCCCGCTCGCCACCGGTAGATCCTCTGCAGTGGCGGGCGGCGGCTGTAGTAATTAATCTAGTTGTAATGTGTGTCCTAGTTTGGTTAGTATTGCAAATCGAGTAGGGTTAGTAGTACTACACCGAGTAGGATTAGAAGTAGGCTACGCTTAGCATATATATATGCATCTACCCCAGCCCTTGTAAACACAACAGAAAAGAAAAAAGCAAAAAAACGAGTTTCAGGCTCGACACGAGCCTGTTGCAATCCATCTATTTGTGCCGTGTTCGTTTCGTGAGAGAAGTCGCTACGTGCCGTCAAGATCGAATCGATCCTGTTGGTGCTAGACGCTAGTGCAAGTCGCCGGCCCAGTACGTACTACATGTACTGCTAGCTAGTTACTGAATTAATCAAGCAGCCAGCTTGTCTAGCTAGCTTTGCACCACCAGCAAGCATAGTTCCTGGGTGGTTTTGATCTAGAGTTTAAAAACCAACAATTGGTATCTAGAGCCTCGATGATCTACGATCTACGATGACGGACAGCGACGCTGAGTCGGTCAAGTCCGGCAAAGGCGGTTCCAAGGTGAACAAGAACGGCGACAAGGTGAAGAAGAGTGGCAAGTCAGCGACCAGTGGTGGAGGAACGGGCGGCGCCAACCTCCAGGCGCATCGCAACATCCCCATCCAGTACTCGACGCTCACCGACGCCAACTATGGCGTGTGGGCAGTGAAGATAAAGATTATTCTTCGATCTCTTCGAGTGTGGCAGGCAATCACGGACGACGACGTCAACGAGGAGTGCGACGAAGGTGCCATGGCCGCCATAGCCCAGTCTGTGCCGGATTTCGTGCTGATGACATTGGCGGAGTTCGAGACGGCAAAAGAGACGTGGAACACACTCAAGGAGATGAGGATCAGAGAAGATCGCGTCACCAAGGCTCGGGCACAAGTGCTAAAGCGCCAATTTCACAAGTTGCAGATGGAGGAAACTGAATCAGTGAACGACTATGCCATGCGTCTTACTACATTGGTGGGAGAGATCCGCGCGCTTGGTGCAAAGCTCGAGGATACCGAGATTGTAGAGAAATTTTTCAGTTCAGTGACTGACAAATTCACGCACATCATCGGCACGCTCGAGCAGCTTTACGACATCGACGACATGACCATAACGGAGGCGATTGAACGCCTGCGGACGTGGGAAGAGAATGCTCGTGGCTATCGGAAAGGCAAAGGAGGAGGTAGTGACCAACTCATGTACTCGCGCACAGATTGGGAGGCCCCAAGTAGCAAAGGAAGGCGTGATGGTGGCGAAGGCTCAAGCAACGCTAAGCGCGACAGACAAACCGGAAAAGGCAAAGGAAAAGGCAAGCCACAAAGTCGTGGTAAGGCGGACCAATCTAAAGGGCGGAAGCCACGGAACTTGGATTTATCCGAGGTCAAGTGCTATAACTGCAACGAGATGGGTCACTTTGCAAAGGATTGTCCGAAGCCTAACAAGCGGGAGATCAAGGCAAATTTAGCAAAGCAAGAAGGCGAAGGTCCAGGTCTTCTGATGGCCGAAGTTTGTGATCTCGACACGGGTTGTGAAACCAAGATGGAAGGTGCTACTTCATGAGAAGAAAGTGACACCAAAGCTATCCGGGGATCAGAACATGTCGTGGTATCTCGACACGGGTGCCAGTAACCACATGACGGGGTGCAAGGAGAAATTCCTCGAGCTGGAATACGATGTTGAAGGCTCGGTCAAGTTCGGTGATGGTTCATCTGTGGAGATTTGAGGGCAAGGATCTGTCCTCTTCGAGGGTCTCACAGGCAAACATCGCATACTCACTGGAGTGTACTACATCCCACGGCTTCGCAACAACATCATCTCTATCGGGAAGCTTGACGAGAATGGATGCAAGGTGAATATCGAGAACGGAGTGATGACGATCTTCGACAACCTCCAAAACGTGCTGGCCCATGTTAATCGCACACGGAACAGACTCTATATCCTCAACCTTGATCAATCTCAACCGGAGTGTTGGCTTGCTAAGAGTGATGATGATTCGTGGTTATGGCATGCTAGATTTGGACACGTTAACTTCTACGCCTTGAAGAAGATGTCAAAGATGGAGATGGTATCCGGGATGCCATTTATCGACCATGTTGATCGAGTATGTGACGGGTGCTTGGTTGGAAAATAGCACCACAGGCCGTTCCCTGCTCAGTCTACCTACGTGCAAGTGATGCACTCGAGCTGCTCCATGGTGATCTTTGTGGCCCTATCACCCCGGCAACTCACGCAGGAAAGAAGTACTTCTTCCTTGTTGTAGATGACTACTCGAGATATATGTGGGTCATTCTCCTACGATCTAAAGATGAGGCGTTTGAAGCGTTCAAGAAGCTGAAGGCTGCAACGGAGATGGAACACAAGTTGAAGGTTCGCGCTCTACGGACAGATCGCGGCGGAGAGTTTACGTCGAATGAGTTCAACGACTACTGCGAGAAGATTGGCATAAAGAGGTTCCTCACGGCACCTTATACGCCGCAGCAGAACGGGGTTGTTGAAAGGCGCAATCGAACCGTCGTTGACATGGCAAGGAGTTTACTCAAGAGCAAGAACCTACCGGGGACTTTTTGGGGAGAAGCTGTCTCGACGGCGGTCTATCTTCTCAATCGGGCTCCAACGAAGGCGGTGATTGGCAAGACTCCGTATGAAGCAATTTACGGACGCAAGCCGAATGTGTCTCATCTACGGACGTTCGGGTGCGTGGCACATGTGAAGACGACAGAGCCGCATCTCTCAAAGCTTGCCGATCGTAGCACCAAGATGGTGTTCATCGGATACGAGAGCAGTTCCGGCACCAAGGCATACCGCTTCTATGATCCACAAACCAAACGTCTACGGATTTCACGCGACGTCGTGTTTGAAGAAAACAAAGCGTGGAATTGGAGCGCAGCAGCCAACGATGCTCCAAACGGTAACATATTCACAGTTGAGTTTCCCGATGATGATGCAGGGGAAGACGTCCAGGTGGTTGGCAAGACGCCCAACCAAGGTGACCACAATGGTAGTGATCATCATGGTGCCAACACCGACGAGGGCGCACATGGGTCGCAAAGTGATAGCGACAGCGACGTGCACGACACAAGCGGAGATCTCGGCGACGACATCGACAACGAGGCGCATAGTGACAACGACAATCAAGATGATGGTCACGGTCACAACGACTACGTCGATGACACGGATGTCGATGACACACCCGAGACTCAGCCGTCTTCCTCAAGTGCATCAACACCGACACAATTTGTGTCTCCTCCTTCGCAAGCCACAACGGACTCCTCCGGGCCTCGCCGCTACAAGACCCTCAAGAAAGTCTACAAGTACACAAAGCCAGTTACGCTCGAGTACTCCGGACTATGTCTGCTCGGAGTTGAGGAGCCGACGAACTTCGTAGAGGCGAGCAAAAATCTTAGCTGGACGCACGCCATGGATGAGGAGATGAAGGCGATTGAGAGCAATGGCACGTGGACTTTGGTAACCCGACCTTCGAACCAAAAGACCATCGGTTTGAAGTGGGTTTACAAGTTAAAGAAGGACACGGAGGGTGCTATTGTGAAGTACAAAGCAAGACCCGTTGCAAAGGGCTACGTACAACGTCAAGGAGTTGACTACGATGAGGTGTTTGCACCGGTTGCTTGACTCAAGACTGTGAGAGTGCTCCTAGCTTTGACAGCACAAGAGGATTGGAAGGTTCATCATATGGATGTTAAATCCGCTTTTCTCAACGGTGATCTCACAGAAGAAGTGTACGTAGAACAACCCCTCGGCTACGAGAAGAAAGGCGAAGAAAGGAAAGTTTACAAGCTCAAGAAGGCACTTTACGGGTTGAAGCAAGCACCAAGAGCTTGGAACTCAAAGTTAGACCGAAGTTTGGTCTCTCTCGGATTCAAGAGATGTCCCCTCGAGCACGCAGTCTATACAAAGAACTCCAAAGGCTCAAACTTGCTAGTGGGAGTTTATGTTGACGATCTGATTATCACCGGAGATAACGTACAAGAAATTGAACGTTTCAAGGCGCAAATGAAGAACAAGTTTAGCATGAGCGATCTGGGATTACTCAGCTATTACTTGGGCATCGAAGTGAAGCAAAGCTCCGGTGAGATTTCCCTATGTCAATCGGCTTATGCGGTCAAGTTATTGGAAAAGTGTGGCATGTCAGATTGCTACGAGACACAAGTTCCAATGGACCAACGTCACAAGTTGAGCAAGCGTAGCTCAAATCCGCCGGTGGACACCACAATGTATCGAAGCGTTGTGGGCAGTCTAAGGTACTTGGTGCATACCCGACCTGACTTGGCTTATTCAGTCGGGATCGTGAGTCATTTCATGGAGAATCCGACAACCGAACACATGAGCGCGGTCAATCAAATCTTGCGCTATGTGAAAGGCACTATTAATCTTGGCTGCACGTACAGAAAGGGAAAGGAAGGATTGATCCTTCGTGGATATTCAGATAGTGACATGGCAGGTGATGTGGATGACCGGAAGAGCACAATGGGCATGGTATTCTACCTTGGTCCGAATCCGATTAGCTGGAATTCTCAGAAGCAAAAGGTGGTGGCACTGTCTTCATGCGAGGCAGAATACATAGCGGCAAGCACGACAGCTTGTCAAGCAGTGTGGCTGAGAAGACTCCTAGCTATTCTTGCGAAGCGGGAGGTGCAAAAGGTGTCATTGAAGATCGACAACCAAGCTGCAATCTCATTGTGCAAAAATCCGGTTCATCACGAAAGGAGCAAGCACATAGACATTCGGTTCCACCACATCCGGGAGTGCATTGAGGAAGGGATGATCGAAGTTCAGCACGTGAACACGAAGGACCAGCTTGCCGATATTTTCACCAAGTCCCTCGGTCGACAGAAGTTCATCGAGATGAGGAAGAAAATCGGAGTGCAAGCAATGGAGACAAAGCAACCAGATTAAGGAGGTGAATGTAGTAATTAATCTAGTTGTAATGTGTGTCCTAGTTTGGTTAGTATTGCAAACCGAATAGGATTAGTAGTACTACACCGAGTAGGATTAGAAGTAGGCTACGCTTAGCATATATATATATGCGTCTACCCCAGCCCTTGTAAACACAACAGAAAAGAGAAAAGCAAAAAAACGAGTTTCAGGCTCGACACGAGCCTGTTGCAATCCATTTATTTGTGCCGTGTTCGTTTCGTGAGAGAAGTCGCTACGTGCCGTCAAGATCGAATCGATCCTGTTGGTGCTAGACGCTAGTGCAAGTCGCCGGCCCAGTACGTACTACATGTACTGCTAGCTAGTTACTGAATTAATCAAGCAGCCAGCTTGTCTAGCTAGCTTTGCACCACCAGCAAGCATAGTTCCTGGGTGGTTTTGATCTAGAGTTTAAAAACCAACAGCGGCAGATGGCCCACCACTATTCGTGCAATCTACAATGGCAAGTGGTTACTTCTGCCCACCATTGATCCATTCATTGGGTACTAAAGTAATATCCAAAAGTGATCATTGTTGACACACGTTAGCATAAATGAAAGAAACACGTGGATCGGTGTATATATATCATTATTGATGAAAACTTGAGTTCAAACGCATGACTAGATTTCACAAACCTTACAAGTCCAGACCAAACTGCTAGATCAAGACCAATAACGATAAACTAAATCTTAAACTAGAGCTTAATCTTACTGAAATACTATTAATGAGTAGCATCTGATAGTGCAGAATCTGGTGGTTGTGGGGGCATTCTCGGTGGAAGTATCCCGATAACAAATCCCCACCGGACTCTCTGAGCCGGACACAAAGATTTCACTTGTTGCAGTGCCCATTCCATACACAAATGGGGATTACTCCGAGGCAGCATCCCAGCATGCTCTGCAATATTCGCCTTCGAGTAGATGACGTCTGTTGCAACTTTTAGTTGTGTTTTGGCATAACTCTTGTACATATTGACTTCGTGCTTCGAGTAACTACTCTGAGTCTCCTGTTCCATATTTTTCGCCTCTTTCATCTCCTGCATACAATCTCTCCATCTGAACACAACATCATCAATCCTTTTTCCCTTGCCACCAAGTTCCTCCACCACTGGAACTCCTATTCAGGAGAATGTCGAGGAGCCATGGAATCCATGTAAATGTTGTCAAACAGAAAGCATATCAGAAAATCCTTGCATGTGCAAATTTTTGCATGACATTTGCTTAACAATGGACATATTAAGTGCAAGAAATTTGGCAAAAAAAATTTAATCAAATTTTTGCCAAAACATTTGTACTTGGTATATGAAAATTACTGATGAAACCTTCATGCAGTGGGATTGCGAGCGAAGGACGGTACAGGGTTGTGTCTCCGTCGGCCTTAGAGGCCAAATGGGCTAGGCCTATTTTTTTTATGGGGCAGGACAATTTTACAGCCCGCCATTATTTTTTTATATTAAATTTTTTGAGCACTAAATAATTTCTAGGAAATTAATATAGGTGTACAACTAAAGGGCATATCCAATACTCTCGTCGTAAAACGCCCACTTGCGTTTCAACCTATGCGGTCGAACGTTTCTTGCCATCAAACACAATGTCCAAAAATTATATTATCCCGTAAAGCACATAGATATGAGAAAAAAATGGTGGTTTTTGGCATTTTAATTGTGAAAAATTGAAGTGACATCCGAAAAATACGAACTTGGGATGTTGTCATGATATGAACCATAGAAGTTGTGTTAAAAAAAAGAGAATGTATCCGAAAAGTTGCCATGTAAAGTGCTTACAAACTTGACCATCTCCAAGGAAGAGACAAGGTTGAAATAGGTAAAGGGTCAAGTTTGCATGTGAATTAGGCGCCAAACTCCTATATAAAACTAATAAGAGATAATTAACAGGGAAACGGGCCAAACTCCTATATAAAACTTTAAATGATGTACCTTTAATGTAGATTTTTTTTGCCCGATAGCCTAACCAGAAAACACTAAAACCTAACATTACAAAGAAATGACAGAATAAATAACAGTGGCGAGCGCATATGTCTGCCAGCCACAAGTATTTGAGTTATCAGTTGCGGGCCTAGGGCATCGCCCGCTACTGGTAATTTTGAACAGATTTGCCCCGTGTCCAAATAACTACCTGTGGCGGGCACGTATAGCTGCCTGCCATAGCTAACACAAACAGCAGTGGTGGTCTATAGTTTGCGCCCGTCACTTGTAACATTTGTCAAATGACAAATCTACTTAGCTGTTATCAGGCAAAAAGTTTTCGCCCGACATAGGTAAGCCAATAGAAGTGGCGGGCCAGTTTTGATGCCCGGCAGTGGCGGTTGCTAGACTGCGCCAGATCAGCTATAAACCCTTTCCCAGTAACGTGGGTTCACATGAGCTATGTAAATTTTCTTTCCCTCATTCTCATACAAAATTCCTATGGCTGAGCTGGCCTGATCTTCTGTGGTCATACAGTGCATGATGATAGACAGTCATGATGCACCATAAAAGTATTTTATCTCATAATCTTGTTGGGCCACGAACAATAGCGAATATAGTTTGCAACACCCCGAATGCTAACGGAGCATCCTTCATGCAGGGAGTTGATTCTTCAAGGCATGGCGTCATGCCGTGCCCAGGAGCAACAAGTGATCAACTTTTTGGACCCACCCATCACCCATCTGATCGCCAGCATCGAAGATCTTACAGACATCTTGGATGACGCAGCCAAGGCGCACGAGGACAAGCAGGAGGAGATGTGCAAGTTTGCAGACAACCTACAACCAGCTATGGCACCATTATGGACGTCTCATGTGGCCTTGGTCGAGGAGTTCTACATGCTTGTTACTCTCAGCTTCATGACAAGTGATGAAAGCAGTGAGGTCGTACTCAGCGATGCGGAAATCCTCATGGCTACCTTGGATATGACAGCAAAAGCGTATATGTGTATTTTTTAGGTGATTCCTAATAAAGATTATGCAATAATTTATTTATGTTGTCAGTGGCAAAATAGTTCATGTGTTTTTACTTCATGTCTATTTGCAGGATTTTTTTTGAAAGGAATAACATATATTCCACCTAAACTTGGTGCGCCATCTTAGTGGCCACCATCACCAAAACAAAGTCAGGCGCCTCATCAACCCAAATAGTCAAGGGCACATCGGCACCCAAAGGATACTGCGCCAGAGCATGCGCAATTTAGTTATATTCCCGTCACCTAAAGCTAAAATCAAAAGAATGAAACGATGCATGGCACAAGCTTCTAGCCTCTCTAATTAGGACACCCAGGTCAGCAGCGTCGTAGTCTTGACACTTCAGTGCAGTTGTTATGGTAAGACAGTCTGATTCAAAAATGACGCGATGTGCTTCCAGATCAGATGCTCCTTCAATTGCTTTCAGACATCCTAAACACTTAGCTTGGAAAGCGCTTCGGACATACTCCAGCTTGCCTGTAGCCGCAGCCAAGAAAACTCCATGTTCATCTCTTGCAACAAAACCCCAGGCTCCTGACTCATTCTCCTTTCTAAAAGATGCGTCCACGTTGAATTTGACGATACCTGGATCTGGGGAAACCACGCATGCTGCACATCTGGTTGTAGGTGTTGGCTCGCTTCGTAAAGCTTCAAACTCTGTCGCATGCTTGGTAATAAACATGCTCACCTCTCCTATCGTTCGCTATTTTTGTACCACATTGACCTTGTCCCTCGATGTCCACTAGTCCCAACGGAGCACCACATTTCGGAGCTTCTTGTAGGAAGGTAACATACAGACTTGTCGGGCCATCTCATGTGAGTCCATGCACTCACAAATCGACGAACACACATCCTCTAAGTTTTGTTTCCTCCACACTCCTTTTACTTTCTTACACTTCAGGAATAAATGCCTGTCGTCTTTGTCAAGTCGGGAACACATGATGCAACGCGTGTCCAGGTCAATATGCTTCCTCTTTATGTTCAGCAAGATAGGGAGACTGTTATAAAAATTCTTACCTTTCATGGGAGCTCCAGCTGCAAATTATGCTTCCATTTTTCATTCACCGCATTACTACCACTGGAATTCCCCACATTTTGGTATTTTTTTTGCTTCTCTGATGCTCACACCAAGGTGGTAAGCAGATTTTACAGAGAAAACTCCAATCTTATCATAATGCCATGAAAGAAAATCCTCCATGCCCGTCTTTAGGGGTAAAGCTAGAATTACCCTTGCATCCTCTGGGTCAAAATAATCCACAACTAATTCCTCATCCCAAGACTCCGTAATGGGTTTACCAGTTCATGCACCTTGGTGATGATGGATTGGCCCTGTTGTGCCACGGGTCTCCTAGTAGATCCCCTCGTGATCCATGGATCAGTCCAGACATTTACACATTTACCATCACCAATGCGCCAAATAATGCCTTCTTTAAGCAGGTCACGGCCTTGGAGGATGCTGCGCCACGTATATGACATACCCTCTTGTTCTATTGCCTCCAGGATTGAGCAATCAGGATGATACTTTGCTTTCAAAACCACTGCACAAACCAAATCTGGTTGTTGGACAAATCTCCAACTCTATCATGCGAGCACAGCCATGTTAAAGATATGGAGATCCCGGAATCCCAGTCCACCTTCCCTTTTCGATTTCATCAACTTTTCACGGCTAATCCAGTGACACTTATGTTGTCCATCTTGTTGGATTCACCAGTACCGGAAAATCATAGCACTAATCTCATCACATAAGCTTTTTGTAAGGTGAAAGCACGACATAGCATATGTGAGAATAGCCTGCGCTACTGCCTTTATCAGGTCTCCATCCTCACCTTTGATAGTAGTTTTTCAATCCACCCTTGGATTCTCCTCCAAATACTTTCCTTGATGTATTTAAACTCCTTGCTTTTTGCTAATCCCAGATGCACCAGTAGCCCCAGGTTACTGTTGGTCTTCTGCTGGAAAAGGATTTGTCCCTGTTGATTTTCAGCCCAGACTGTATCTCATACACAGCACATATTTCTTGTAACTTGGATGCACTAGCAGTTGTTGCTTTCATCACAATCAATGAATCATCAGCGAAGAATAGATGGTTTATGCTCGGGGCGCCCGGGCAAACCCGAACACCCTCAATAGATCGATCCTACTCTGCCCGTTGTAAGAGAATAAAAAAGCTTCGCCACATATGATAAACAAGTATGGTGACAAAGGGTCTTCTTGGCGCAACCCTCACCAGGCAATAGCGAAAGCGTATATGTGTATTTTTGAGGTGATTTCTATAAAGATTATGCAATAATTTATTTATGTTGTTAGTGGAAAAATACTTCATGCATTTTTACTTGATGTCTATTTGCAGGATTATTGAACACTTGTGCAAACCATTTGTGGTAATAAGGAAGTTACAGTTCAAGTCCCACATGTTATGGACTCACATTCGAACCAGAAATACATAACTGACTTTAAATGCCTATAACTTTTGCATTCGAACTTTGAATTAGGAGAATCTTATTTTTTGGAAAATTTATCTTGTGAACAAAATTAGATTCGCCTTCAAATTCGTCCCGAGCGCCGAAACAATCATATGATGAGGCAGAATCCAATTCAAACTACAAGTCAAACGGTGATGTGTCGCCTTACTTAGGGCCCATGGGTCTTGGTGACCTACGATTGCTTTTCACTGCCTTGGATGTCCGTCCATAACCTTGGTCGTCATGCCTTAGTCCTATATAAATAGATCAATCGCCTATCGTTTTTCTTGGATTTTATTTACTTAAAAGTTAGCCATTGTGAGGTACTTCGATTGTATCCAACTACCTGACCTAGACTGCTACCGGAATCCACTTTTATCAATATTTCATCTATATCCACAGTATTAAGACTGCTTTTATCATATTTTTTCTCGTCTTTCAATGGCTTTTAGGAAATTATTTTGGTGATTTCTAAGTAGCAACATGGTTGCACGTTGTAATGGGATCATCAATCGATAGTTATCATTACAACGAAAGATCATCCCACAAGAGATATCATAGTGGAATCGATAAGAAAAACTATCCATGCGTCGCTCCCTCCCGATGGCGACACATAATGGAATTGATAAAAAAACTATCTCCATCCTTCCTCCTCTCCTTCTAGCCCTCTCCTTCACCGCCATTGTCAGCTCCCCTCCGGGAAAAGCCGTGAGGGAGCCGGTGGAGGTGGGGCTTGTTCCTTCGATCGATGGTGGCTCATTTTCAGTGGGTTACGTGGGGATGCATTGGCTGGTGGCGGGTTGTGCAGTGCTGCACTGGGCGTCATGCAAGTTGCGTCGAGGACCGCCAGGGAGGCCTTAGTGCTCGATGGTTGTCGTGGCTGCGTGCGCCATGGCTCATTGGCCCAGATCGAGGAAACCCAATTTTCTTGCTCCGACGTTGCCGTTCGAAGTCTTCTATCGCGCGGTTGTGCTCCTTCTCTTACGGCGTCGAGGCATGCGATTGGGTGTGTCAGCATGGCACGGAGCGCAACGGTGGTGGGGGGGCTTCATTTGGGCTCACGGATGGACTGATATTTGCCTGTGTGGGCTGCGGCCTGAGTAAGCTTTGGTAGACAAGAGTTGTCTCGTCTATCGCTCGTATGTGGTTCCGACCATGGCAGGTTGACGTCACAGTATGCTTTGATTTTGGCTTGCGTTGTGGCTAGAGCATGCCCTACGGCATGGTTGGCCTTGGTGAAGCCGCAGCTACGTGTTTCTATTGGCATATATGAGGCGATGTGGCTTGTTCGATCCCTTGTTGATGTGGTGTTGGTGGTATTGCCAGCACCAATGTATGCAGTCCACTATAGCAATCTGGAGACCATTGCATTCTTTTGTTCGTTCTGGTCAGGCTCTCAACTGTTGAATGCGAGGGCAGGGGCGAGTCTGTCTCGTGACGTTCTCGGCAGCCTAGCCGATACCCTAGGTCAGAGGCGGTGACGCATAAGGCTTTAGGCGAAAACCTTGTTCTTTCACAGGGGTTGGTTGCTGGTGATATTGGCGCCCACGGGTGTCCTCCTCCTTGGATTCATTGTCGAAGATTACTTCCTTACACTGGGCCATGCGTTTGGGGTGGAATGGATTGGCCGAACCTCTCACAATGTTCGTGTGGCGGTGGAGCACGGTGCTGGGTGAAAGCTTTGTGATCGACCTTGGTCGATGACTATGATGGCGATGTCCTTGGCCGTCATTTGCTTTCTTGAACACATTTCCAAAGATCTTGCTCTTGATCTCTCTCGACATAGACCATGTTAGGAGTTGGTGGTCTGCTTTGGTTGTGGTTGGCGGTTGTTTCTTTTCTTTCCTTTGTTAGTATTGTGGTTTCACGACCTAGTTTCACTTATAAACCGGGTCATTGTGTATTTAGTTTTCCTCTCTTAATGAAACTGCCTTGCACGTCCAAGAAAAGATCATGCCACCTTTGCCTATCAATTCGTATCAGGCCTTACATCACACGATCTAACCCATCCGGATCTAGCCGGACTTCTTTGAGGCACTATTTATTCTTTCTGGGAATATGATGTCACGTTCCCTGTATAGACATCCGGCAATGAGAACCAAAGCAATCATGGAAGAGAGGGAGTTTGTTCCCCCAAAAAATTAGGAGAGAACAAAATATGGTTGCAAACCGGCTAGCCAATTACAGTTGTTCAGAATCTACTACTTTCGTATGGATGCATAGAGGTCCTCGGTGTATCGTTGTGCCTCTCGATTGTAACCCTGTTATCACAGAATATAAACTCCCATTTTCCTTGTAAAATAAAATTTACCTAAACGCGCAGGCCACTAGCTTAATTAAAGTATTCATCACCCGATCGTAGCTCCTGACCATACCATCTCGAGAGCAGGATGCCGGCCGAGATGGAGCGCCAATCTAGACTTCTTCTTGACTTGCGTTGCACCAATATATAAATAAAGGGCCGGCGGCGAAAGGGATGTATTGACTAGTGCCACTGGTTAGGGCTTTCATTTAGCTTATTCCTCCGTTATGTTACTTGTTTGCTTCACGTACCAGACACTGACATTGGAAATCAAATCATTGTTGCGTACCTAGGTTGGAGTACTGAGTTTGTCTGGAAACTATTGGAAAGAGGAACACTAGCTCTAATTATGCGCAACCACCAACACGTTGTATCCTGTATATTAGTAATATAAACGAAGACTAATATCCATTGTTTCTTACATTGTCTGTGGAATAAGCAGACTGAGCTGAGCACCGCCTCCTCGGTGGCCGGCATTATATATTCAACTTTGGGAAGCTTGTAGTCAGTAACTTAGTATTCGTCCATCCATAGCTCTGACCAGACAGCTATGGCCGGCGGCGCCATCGTGGACACGGCCGGCGGGAAGCAATACCCTGGCAAGCTCACCCTATACGTCGTCTTCACCTGCATCGTCGCCTCCACCGGCGGCCTCATCTTTGGGTACGACATCGGCATCTCAGGGGGCGTCACGTCCATGGACCCGTTCCTCTTGAAGTTCTTCCCGGAGGTGTACCGGCAGAAGCAGGCGGCCAGCAAGAGCAACCAATATTGCCAGTACGACAACCAGCTGCTCCAGGCCTTCACATCCTCACTCTACCTCGCCGCCCTCGTCGCCTCCTTCTTCGCGTCCGCTGTCACCCGCGTCCTCGGCCGCAAGTGGTCTATGTTAGCCGGCGGCTTCACCTTCCTCATGGGAGCTGCCCTGAATGGCGCCGCCCAGAACGTCGCGATGCTCATCGTTGGACGCATGCTGCTTGGCGTCGGCATCGGGTTCGCCAATCAGGTACGAGACTGTTCACTAGGTTGATTCTTCTGCATGATGCCATGGCGTGAGATAAGTGAGCAACTGTGCATCCCAAAAATGAAAACAAGGCGGATCAATTTACCTATTTTAATTTTATATATGTCACCCTCAAGTTAACATCGCAAACCCGTATGCAAATATATGTCGCCCTCAAGGTCACATCACAATGCCGCCGTATGGAAATATATGTCGCCAAAGTCCAAGCAAGAAATTTCCAAGAGGTTTGACTGCTTTGTTGTTTCCATCACTAGGTCGTGTTTTGATTATTTTTTCTTAACTAGATGATGACATGCGCGTTGCCTCAGAAAAAAATTAGATTATTTGCCCCCACTTTACTTTCCACTTTCATAACAACCCCCTAGATTGACAAATGCAAAATAGATAGCTGTTTCAAAACAATTAAAGCTAATGGAAAAGCAAATGTAAGAGAGTTATCCATTTATATTTTAATGAAATAACACTATGAAGTACGTACTCTGACAAAATTATGTATTAAAAGAGAAAATCGTTAAAATATATTTTTCTTTGCTCCAAGTGTCTAACATAGATACTGGCCATACAAAAATTAATGCAAAATTTTAACTTTTGAGTCACATCCATGACTTGATACCCCCCTAAAAACACATGTATGACTTGGTGAGGTGGCCTGACTCCGAAAATCCTACATCTACTAATAGCTATGAATTTGTTACGTAAATTTCCAAACTAACTAAGGCTACTTCCAATGCATCGGTACTAAGATGAGGTGCTAAGCATATTTAAAAGTTTAGCAACCAGAACCCCCAATGCATAGGTGCTTAACTTGTTATAGCTAAGCACACTCTGTTTAATGATTGACCTACCAAAGTTCTTCATGCATTGGTGGGCTTTTTTTCATTTAAGTATTTTGCCTAGGTTCACGCGCTTGACATCGTTTCTTCCTGAGGTCATTACACCCATCTCTCTCCTCTTAAATACCATGCCACATCAGAGTTTTTGCCTATGTGGCAGCCTTAGCACCTGTACAAGGTGGAGCATTGGGAGGGGCCTAACTCTCGCTCCCTCCCCCTGATTTTCAGGGGGTGGGCCCCTTCCTCCCCCATCTCCAATCACAGAGACTTACGTAGACTTGTTCGTTGCCTCTTGCCACTCCTCAACGCGTGAGCGTTGGGGTTGCAGCATGTGGACTCCCGGTTCCGCCTTGTTGACAGTTGCCGCTCTCTCACATGCCGGTTCTAGCGCGTGGATCACCTTGGTAGCATTCCGTCATCACCGCATCCACTCGATGTTCCTGTCGGCTTGGCACCACCATGTTTCCAGCTAAAAAATCTCAACAGAAAACAAATAAACTCCAATATTTGATGACCGCAGCAAAAGCAATGTGCCGGTTCCACCAAAATGTATCACCGATTTCATTAAAAACATTGCGAACGCCACCAGTCACCTACAAAAATATCGCATGTCGCCAAAAAATATGTTACCGGTCTAGACAAAAATTGCCTGCCCCATTGCAGCACCAGATCACCGTCGTTTCCATCGCGGCCACCGCTGGTTGGAGCACCAGAGTTGATTATTGTTTCAGCTTTTTCACTGGCCCATTCTAGCAATAAAAATCTCTGGTTTCAGCACTAACTGTGGTTGCAGCAAACAGAGCCGCTGCTTTCAGCATCACATGTTCCAGGAAAAAAACTTTGGTTGCAGCATCGAAGCATGCCGTCCTCGTCGCGTGCACTGCTAGTTGCACTCACCATGGCTGCTGGTCCTAGCATCGTCGGACCTTGGGTCACAGCGCGACATCGACAGTGGCCACTTCATGCGTCTCTACCAAGCGTTAGTTGTAGCCAGCCTCCCTCGAGTAACTCCTATAGTGGAGGTTATCGGCACCGCATCGTGGCAGATGTGCCATGACGCAGTTTGAGGTGAGCCAGTGCACGAGATTGTGGGTGGTAGATGGCCATTGCTGCTCGGGAGAGAGGGGACGGTGATTGCGAAGAAGAACGATTTATTCAGCTTTGAAGATATAAGGTAGGCAGAGGGATGCAGTGGGTGGTATGTCTACGGCTGCAAACGAGTCGAGTTCGAGCGAGTTAGAGTTGGCTCGACTCAACTCATACTAAAAGTCGAGCGAGCTCAGAGTGAGTGAAGCTCAAGATCAAGCTTTAGAACATGACTCGTGCTTAGATTTTAACGATCTCGAGCCGATCTCGAGCTAGTTTCGAGATAATGAGATGGTAAAATTTATAAAATCTATGGTGATTATCACAAGTAAATAAGGCTCAACACAACACGAGAAAGCACTTAAAAAGTATTGTTCCAATCAACTATAAATTTCTTCAAAGTAGTTTGACTAATTCAACAACAGCCGAAGGTTTATTATCAAAATAAGATAATGATTCATGACACACATATAATTGGGAAAACAAATTATTGACCAAAGAACATAATAAGGCCTAAATCTTCTCTTCACTTAATTAAGCTTCCATGTTTGTGCCTTTGTGGTAAATAAAATAGATAAAAATCATGGACAACATATATAGTAATAAGTTATCTTATTTCCATTTAATACATGGTATGAATGATATTATGTCGGGCTATCGATCTAAAATTGAACGAGCTAGTATTGACTCACGATCGGTTCACTTCTCCGTTGAGCTGCACAAATTGTTCAAACTCAACTCGTTTATTTTCGAGTCGAGCTAAAATACGAGTCGATCTCGAACGGCTCACGAGCCTCGAGCTTTTCTTACGGACCTAGGTGTGCCCCATGAGACGGGTGGCACCTGGATCGGTTATGGAGCATGTTCGGGGCTCACGATGAAAGCTGGATCCAGGGCCGAAGCTTCGGTCGGTCCGTTCTATTGAATAATATATTATTTTTACATATCATGGCCAGTTGGTTTTTGGCATAATATTTTTGGGTCATGTCTTTTTTTTCTTCTAATTTTACTTTGTCTCCTTAATATCTTGACTAAATATTGTTGGGTGTAACTAGATCACTCTTGAAAAATGTGTCGGTTTATTGGAAATTGTAGTCAAGATATTGAAAACATTGAATTTTCTTTGCATTAAAAAATCTATGTCGTGTTGGAAATTTAAAATGAAAAAATCAAGCACGCGACGTGGTTCAGTTGAATAATTATTTATTTGTGTACGCATGCATGCAGTCTGTGCCGGTGTACCTATCGGAGATGGCACCTGCCCATCTCCGCGGCATGCTGAACATTGGTTTCCAGCTCATGATCACCATCGGCATCCTGGCAGCAGAGCTCATCAACTACGGCACTAACAAAATCAAAGGCGGCCACGGCTGGCGCGTCAGCCTGGCTCTCGCGGCTGTGCCTGCGGTGATCATCACGGTCGGCGCACTCTTCCTCCCCGACACCCCCAACTCACTGATGGAGCGAGGCCACCCGGAGGCGTCGCGTCGGATGCTACGCCGTATCCGGGGCACCGACGACATCGGCGAGGAGTACGCGGACCTAGTGGCGGCGAGGGAAATATCAAAGCAAGTACAGCATCCGTGGCGCAACATCCTGATGCGCAAGTACCGCGCGCAGCTCACCATGGCTGTGCTCATCCCCTTCTTCCAGCAGGTCTCCGGCATCAATGTCATCAACTTCTACGCGCCTGTGCTGTTCGAGACCCTGGGTTTCAAGGGAGACGCGTCGCTCCTCTCGTCGGTGATGACCGGCGGCGTGCTCGTGCTCGGGTCGGTGGTTTCGATGTTCACCGTCGACAGGCTGGGGCGGCGGAAGCTGTTCCTGCAGGGTGGCGCGCAGATGCTGGTGTCCCAGATCGCGGTGGGAACTCTGATCGCGGTGAGGTTCGGGACGAGTGGTGTCGGAGAGATGCCCAGGGGTTATGCGGCGGCGGTGGTGCTCTTCATCTGCGTGTACGTGGCGGGCTTCGTGTGGTCGTGGGGGGCGCTGGGATGGCTGGTGCCGAGCGAGATCTTCCCGCTGGAGATCCGGTCGGCGGGGCAGAGCATCACCGTGTCGGTGAACATGCTCTTCACCTTCGTCATCGCGCAGGCCTTCCTCACCATGCTCTGCCACATGAAGTTTGGGCTCTTCTACTTCTTCGCCGGCTGGGTGGTCGTCATGACCGCCTTCGTCGCGCTCTTCCTTCCGGAGACGAAGAACGTGCCCATGGAAGAGATGGTACTCGTCTGGAAGGGACACTGGTTCTGGAGCAGGTTCATCGGAGACGCCGACGACAAGCAAGCTTGTGTACGTGTGTTAGCATCGACCTAGATAATGAATTTGTAATGAGTCGTTCGTGGAGGCATTTGCTTTGCTTTGTTGCTTAATTTTATGGTACGCACGTACGTGAAAGGGAGTTATCCACGGGTCAGAACTATGAGTTAGTTTCGAGATCTTATGTCAACTTGTTTGAGATCATTTAAGATGTGGCAACCCTTTGAGAGGAGGGATGGCTTCGGACGTACGCTGGCGGGTGACCTACACCGCCGACCTCAAGCATGCACGGCGCCTAGTGCTCGACGATGGCGAGCTGCTCTTCTGACGCAACGCACTCCGCGTCGTCCTCTTTGATTCGAGTGGGAAGACGGTGGACGCACGTTTTCTTCGCGAGGGTGAGGTCGTCGATATTGGAGATCTGGTTTCGTTTCCTTGTCACTTTGCTAGGGTTCGCGAGAGGATTCCGGTGGAGGGCGGACATGCTCCGGCAAGCTGGTGCGCTCCTGCTGCGCCGGTTGGCGGGGCGGTGCACGACATCAGCGACCGATTGCGCGCGGTGCACAGGCGCACGATCTCGCCTCGGTCCAATGACATTAGGTCCTGGGGCAGCCCCACACCCACCTCGCATGGCGGATCCTCGACACGTGGAGAGGGACCAATCTGACCGCCATGGACGCACCACAGCTAGGGTTTCGCCTGATATAAAAATGCAGCGCCCGATTTGCTCAGTTGTAGATCTCGACGAAAGTCTCCTGCATTTCTGGGAGGTGCCCCTGTGTGGCGTCCCTAGGGTTTCTCCTTCCTTCTCCTGGTGGGAGGGGAAGATCAGAGGAGATCCTAGATCCTTCGCCTAGGTTGCTGCTTCACCTCCCGCCCGGAAACCACCTAGTAGATTGAATCGGGAGAGGGGAGATCTGAAGATTAGAGAAGAGGGGTTTGGTGCAGGAAGACATGGCCACAGTGCGGGCCGATTCGACCATGGCGGAGGGCGTGGCCGTGAGAGCAATGTGTGGAAGCGCAAGGAAGAGGGCGACACCTCATCCACCACCCATGTGTCTGGATCTGACGAGACGGGGTTCAAGAAATGGGATGAGGCTGCTGGCAAGGCCCCTCCACGCCAGGATCGCTGGAAGGGAGCTGGTGGTGACGCCCGACGCTCTCGCAAGTCTCATGTTCCTCCCAAAAATCGAGATCCTCCTGCTCTGATCGATCCTCCTGCTGGTGTTCTTGAGGTTTGTCAGATCTGCAACACTTTGGGGCATTTCACTGCTAAATGCCCCCAAGCTTTATGCTCTAGATGTCAGAAGAGAGGCCACTTATCAGTCCTATGCACCTCATTTCTCCCTTCGGAATTTGTTCCGGCTATGTGTGCATTTCAGTCTAGGGGGCAGGGATTCTATTACATACATGATTTCTGTGATGATGGGAAGCCTAAGGAAAGATCTACCAATGTTATCGTGACTGTGCTTGAGGGATCTGTTACTTCAAAAATCCTTGAAAAAGAATTTGAGGTATACATTGGACAGGGCTGGCGCTGCTCAGCTCATGCCATTGCAGATCGAAAGTATGTTATGCGATTTCCCAACTTCGGAGAAGTTGACACGGCCCTCTATGTTGAGAAAATCACGCTCAGATCATGTGGTGTTGTGATTGGGATGTCTCCCTGGTCTAATGATTTAGATGTTGAAGCCCTGCTTGAAATAGCTTGGGTGAAAATTGGTAGGATTCGCCTTGAAAAAAGATGTGACAAAAATGTGGCATATGTTGGTGGCTTAGTTGGGATTACTCTGGAAGTGGACATGGCTACTATGAAACGGCTGTCCTTTGTACGTGCCAAGATTGGATGTCACCCAGTGGATAAAATTCCAGCAACTGCTGAAGGATGCCTCGGTGACAGATTTTACAGGTTTACTTATGAAGTGGAAGAGGTGTTGGTCAAGAACCCTTTTGTGGAGGAAGAGGAAGTGGTTATTGTGGATGATAAAAAGGCCAGTCCTGCTCAGACACCAAAGAGGAAGAGGCCTGATGAAGAGAAAAAAGAGAAGTATCAGGCTAATGATTGTGGTAATCCTGGAACCTCTAAGAATGATGGTGGAAAGACCTGTTGTCTGACACAGGAGAATGAGGATCCTATGGACTATTATGACAGCAGTGATGATGACAATTCTTTGTTGATTGAACAAATCACTAGAGATCAAAAAATAGCAGAACAGCAAAGTTGTGAAGGTTGGCTTGTCCCTACCAACGCAATGTTGACATCTGCAGCTATCCTAGTCCCTGTTGGGCTGGTCCAGCTAAAGGAGGATAGTTTCCTAAATAATGATCGTATATTGTCTTATCTCGAGGTTGTTACTAATAATAATCAACTTCAGGAGTTTGAAGGAGAGGTGGATCTTCAGCTCAAGGTTTCCAGTGACTATGTGGTACAACTCCCTCCTGAATGTATAGAGGAAATCGTCCCTACTCCCCCCCCTCTTGTGCCTGAAACTTCCTTGCAGTTCAGCCGTCAAAAAGGAGTCGACCTGGGGATGAAGTTAGATCATAAGGCGGAGATGATGACCATGAAAAGAGACCTGGAAGGTAATTCAACACCTTGTAATACAAACTGTTTTGCAGCCTTATCTAATTCTGAATTATAATGCAAGGCATCTAAGATGGGGGTAATCATACTTGATGCAGACTTTGATAGTGTTGGTATCCTTAGAGAACTAGAGGTAGTTCGAGGAACCTGCAGGATAAAAATGAGAGCATGGAAAGTGAACACGAAATATATAATATGGTTGTGGTCACGGAGTTGGGGGGAAATTCCTGTTAGTCTTACTTGGATGGACCAAGAAAATGTTTTCCTCGATCAACCTAGACCCAATAGTTAGAAAAGAAACAAAAAATGTTGTGTAAAAACCTATAGGCCTACAACCGGAAGTCGGAAAAAGACCGATCTGGAATATGGTAAATCTTCTCAGCTCCCTGGCAGGGTTACCAGGGCTCGCAAGCAAAAAAGAAAGTTCCAAATAAGAGGTCTCATTTGGAACTGTAGGGGGTAGGCAAGAAAGGAATGGCCGCCTGCCTCTCTGATTTAATTAAAGACCATTCCCTGGACTTTATTGGCCTCCAAGAAACTATGAAAAAAGATTTCACCCCTAAAATGCTTAGAAGAATTGATCCTGTTGACAGCTTTGATTGGGACTGGATCCCTTCAAGTGGCAATTCGGGAGGTATTATTTGTGGGGTCAAGAAAGATAGTTTCAATACAGTGGTTTGCAATAAGGGCAAATATATCGTGTAGCTCAACCTGTTAGACATTAAAACTAAGAAAACTTGGGCTCTCCTCGTAGTCTATGTTTCTACCCACGAGAACCTCAAAGAAGAATTCCTTGTGGAACTGGCAACCTTCTGTGGTAAGATGACCATCCCTTATATTGTTGGAGGGGACTTTAATATCCTTAGACATGTGGGGGAGAAAAACAAGAAAATGCATCATTTGAAATCTTTTGATATGTTGAACTCCGTGATTAGTGTCGTGGGCCTTCGTAAGTTGTTCATTAGTGGGGGCACATTCACGTGTACCAATAATCAATCCCATCCAACCTTGGAAAAATTAGACCATATCCTGATGTCCGGTGATGGGGAGGACATGTTTCCCATGGCATCGGTGAGGAAACTAGTTATATAACTCTCTGATCACAATCCTTTGTTCATTTCCTTGATTGGGGAGATGAGAGATACCCCTAAACCTCGAGAATTCCGGTTAGATCTTTCTTGGCTCAAGGATGATGAGTTCCTCCGGAAGGTGGACCAAATCTGGAGCAGGAATGTTAAAGCCACGCATCCTATTGATATTCTTAATATTAAACTGAAGAGTATCAAAACCTATTTCAAAGGATGGGGATCGAATAAATTTGGCCATGGCAAAAAAAAGAAAAGAAGAACTCTGCATGGAGCTTTCCATGTTGGAGGACCTTGAAGAAGAGGGCCCCCTTACCCCTGCATTGTATGACACAGGAAAGTTGATGTTAGTGTTGAACTTCATGAACTCCTGATTGCGGAGGAGATCTTTTGGCTGCAACAATCCCATGAGCGATGCCTTCTCAAAGGAGACTGCAATACTGATTACTTTCACAAGAATGCAAATGGTCGCAAAATGAAAAACATGATTCATTCATTGAAATGTGGGGACATGGAGATTGAGGGTACTAATAACCTCATCTCTCAAGACACAACATATTATAAAGGATTGTTTGGGCCTGCTCCTGGTAATCTCTTTAAAATAGATCCAGAAACTTGGACTGAGGATGAGAAACTTAATAATGAGGACAATGCGGAATTGACCAGGAAGTTTACTGAAAATGAGGTGAAATAAGCTCCATTTGATATGGAAGCAAATAGAGCCCCCGGCCCTGATAATATTCCTTCTGAATGTTATCAGTGTTGCTGGAAAACTGTTAAGGATGATATTATGGGACTTTTCTTTTATTTCCATAAGCGATAGATTGATATTCAGCGTCTCAATTATGGAATTATCACCATGTT
The DNA here is from genome assembly GCA_022496015.1 of Hordeum marinum. Lineage (NCBI taxonomy): Eukaryota > Viridiplantae > Streptophyta > Magnoliopsida > Poales > Poaceae > Hordeum > Hordeum marinum. The sequence continues at coordinate 509,460,913 of CM039674.1, read as the reverse complement.
GCCTAAAGTGTTGGGAGCTGATCGTATTCAGCAGTTCCGTCCTATTTGCCTCATGAGATGTCCTTATAAACTGGTTACTTAAGTCCTTGATTGTCATGTTGAAAACTATGCTTATAAACTAACCAGCCCCGCTCAAAATGCCTTTGTGAAAGGGTGCAATATCATGGATGGCATCCTAGCATTGCATGAGCTCCTTAATTACACTCACGTCAAGAATCGGGTTGGGGTCGTGCTTAAACTCGATTTTGAGAAAGCATGTGACAAATTAAAGTGGGACTTCTTATTGGAATTCCATAAGATGAGGGGCTTTAGGGATACCTGGTGTAGTTGGATGAGGAAAATCCTATACAATGAAACTGTTAGCACAAAGATGAGTAATTGTGTGGGGCCTTATTTTCAAAGTTCAAAAGGGGTACGTCAGGGTGATTCTATGATAATCCTATTTCCTTGTTCATGATAATTGTTTATTATCCATGCTATAATTGTATTGATCGGAGACTTAGATGCATGTGTGGATACATAGGCAAAACCATGTCCCTAGTATGCCTCTAATAGACTAGCCCGTTGATCAAAGATGGTTAAGGTGTGGTGGACAAGACCCAAACTACGAATGTAGCATATGATCGTGTCAGTTTATTGCTACTGTTTTCTGCATGTCAAATATATGTTCCTATGACCATGAGATCATGCAACTCCCTGGCATCGTAGGAGTACCTTGTGTGTATCAAACGTTGCAACGTAACTGGGTGACTATAAAGGTGCTCTACAGGTATCAGTGAGGGTGTCTGTTGAGTTGGCATGGATCAAGACTGGGATTTGTTACTCCGTGTGACGGAGAGGTATCTCAGGGCCCACTCGGTAATACAACATCACAACAAAGCCTTGCAAGCAATGTGACTAAGTGTTATCCGCGGGATCTTGTATTACGGAACGAGTAAAGAGACTTGCCGGTAACGAGGTTGAACTAGGTATGGAGATACCGATGATCGAATCTCGGGCAAGTAACATACCGAAGAACAACGGGAACGTTATACGGGATTGACTGAATCCTTGACATAGAGGTTTGACCGATAAAGATCTTTGTAGAATATGTAAGAACCAATATGGTCATCCAGGGCTCGCTATTGGTTATTGACCGTAGGGGTGTCTCGGTCATATCTACATAGTTCTCGAACCCGCAGGGTCTGCACACTTAAGGTTTGGTGACGTTTCGGTAGTATAGAGTTATGTATGGTGGTGAACGAAGGTTGTTCGGAGTCCCGGATGAGATCCCGGACATCACGAGGATCTCCGGAATGGTCCGGAGGTATATATTCATATATAGGAAGTCCTGTTTTCGTCGCCGGAAAAGTTTCGGGCTCATCGGTAGTGTACCGGGAGTGCCTGTAGTGTACCGGGGGACCATCGGGAGAGGTATTTCCACCCAAGAGGCTTCATGGGCCGTGGGAGAGTGAATATCAGCCGTTAGTGGGCTTGTGGAAACTCCCACACAAGTCCCATGTGGCCGGAGAAGAAAACCCAATAGGAAAAGGTGGAAAAAGGAAAAAAAAAGGGACGAATCCTAGTCCTACTAGGATTGGAGGAGAGTCCTCCAATCCTAGTGGATTCGGCCGACTCCTATGGGGCCTTGGCCTTGCGCCAACCCTCCTCCTCCCTCCCTCGTATATATACTGGTGGTATTGGGTGTTTTGCACTAGATTTTACGGCCACGTGCTACCCGTTCCATCAGTGCTCCTCTAGATCAGATTTCCGCAGCGCTTAGGCAAAGCCCTGCCGGAATTGCTCGACCACCATCGCCGGAGCGCCATCATGCTGCCGGTGAACTCTTCTTCCTCTCCACTTCCTCTTGCTGGATAAAGATGGTGGAGATCGTCATCAAGCTGCACGTGTGCTGAACGCGGAGGTGCCGTCCGTTCGGTGCTAGATCGGAAGGACCGTGATCAAGATCGCGAGACGGATCGTGATGAGTTCGCGGAACAGATCGTGATGAGTTTGCGAGACGGGTCATGATGAGTTCGCGGGACGGATCGTGATGAAGATCGCCAGACGGATCGTGATGAGTTTGCGGAACGAATCGTGATGAGTTCGCAGGACGGATTGTGATGAGTTCGCGGGACGGATCGTGATGAGATCGCAGGACACTCGGCGATTTGGATCGCAAAGATGTTCGACTACACCAACCGCATTTCTTAACGCTTCCCGCTTAGCGATCTACAAGGGTATGAGGATCCACTCTCCCTCTCGTAGATGCTCATCACCATGGATAGATCTTGCGTGTGCGTAGGATTTTTTTTGGTTCCCATGCGACGTTCCCCAACAGTGGCATCATGAGCTAGGTCTATGTGTAGATGAGATCTCGAGTAGAACACAAAAGGTTTTTGGGCATTGATGCTTAGATTGCTTCCTCCCTTGGTCGGATTTTGGTTCAGCGGTATTGTGAGATGAAGTGGCCTGGACCAACATTACTTGTACGCTTACGAGAGACCGGTTCCCTTGACCGCAACTTGTTGCATAGATGGCTTGTGGGTGCCAGTTTCTCTCACTTTAGTTGGATCGGATTTGACAAAGGCGGTCCTTGAGAAGGTTGAAAAGCAACTAGTGTATCACCGTTGTGGTTTTTGCGTAGATGAGAATTGGTCTTGCTAGATACCCGTAGCAGCCACGTAAAACATGCAACAACAATTAGAGAACGTGTAACTTGTTTTTGCAGGGTATGTTGTGATGTGATATGACCAATTACATGATGTGATATATGTGATGTATGAGATGATCATGTGATGTATAGATTATCACGACTTGCATGTCGATGAGTACGACAACCGGCAGGAGCCATAGGGTTGTCTTTAATTATTGTATGACCTGCGTATCAATCATTAAGCGCTATGTAATGCTTTACTTTATCGCTAAACAGTAGCAATAGTAGTAAAATCATGGTGGGCGCGACAACCCCGATGGCGACACGTTGATGGAGATCATGGTGTCATGCCGGTGACGATGGAGATCATGCCGGTGCTTTCATGATGGAGATCAAAAGCACAAGTTCATGGCCATATCATGTCACTTATGATTTGCATGTGACGTTAGTCCTATTATGCACCTTGTTTTGCTTAGGACGATGATAGCATTATAAGGTGATCCCTCACTTAAATTGAAGATAAATTGTGTTCTCCCCGAGTGTGCACCATTGCGAAAGTTTTTCGTGTCGAGACACCACGTGATGATTGGGTGTGATAGACTCTACGTTCACATACAACGGGTGCAAGCTAGTGTTGCACATGCAGAACACTCGGGTTAAACTTGACGAGCCTAGCATGTACAGACATGCCCTCGGAACACAAGAGACCGAAATGTCGAACATGAGTCATATAGTAGATATGATCAACATCATGATGTTCACCATTGTAACCACCTCAACTCACGTGATGATCGGACTTGAGTTGGTGAATTTGGATCATGTATCACTCGAATGACCGGAGGGATGTCAATTTGAGTGGGAGTTCTTAAGTAATATGATTAAATGAACTCATTATCATGAACATAGTCAAGTAGTGTCTTTGCAAATTATGTTGTAGATTACTTGCTCGCGCTGTAGCTCCCTTGAATTTTTATATGTTCCTAGAGAAATAGAGTTGAAAGATGATGGTAGCAATATTGCGGACTGGCTCCGTGATCTGAGGATTGTCCTCATTGTTGCAGAGAAGGCTTATGTCTTTAATGCACCGCTCGGTACGCCAACCCCTCTAGCGTCGTCTGTAGATGTTGTGAACATCTGACAGGCACATTCTGATGACTACTTGATAGTTTTGTGCATCATGCATTACGGCTTACAATTGAAGTTCCAAAACGTTTTGAACGTCATGGAACATATGAGATGTTCTAAGAGCTGAAATTAGGATCTCAGGCTCGTGCCCGTCTTGCGAGATATGAGATCTCCAACAAGATTCTTTGCATGTAATATGAAAGAGAATAGCTCAATCGTTGAACATGTGCTCAGATTGTTTGGGTGCTACAATTGCTTGAATCGAGTGGGAGTTGATCTTCTAGATAAGATAGTGATTGATATAGTTCTCCAAGTCACTGTCACTAAGCTACTAGAACTTGGTGATGAACTATAAAATGCCAGGGATAGTTATAATGATCCCTGAGCTGTTCGCGATGTTTGACACCAGGAAGGTAGAAATCAAAAAGGAGCGTCAAGTGTTGATGGTTAGTCAAACCACTAGTTTCGAGAAGGGCAGGAGCAAGGAGGGAAAACTTCATGGATAGCAAGTCAGTTGCTGCTCTAGTGTAGCAACCCAAAGTTGAACCCAAACCCGAGACTAAGTGCTTCAATTATGAGGAGAGAGGTCGCTGAAGCGGAACAACCCTAGATACTTGGTAGATAAGAAGGCTGGCAACGTCGACGTAAGTATATTTGATATACGTGTTATTGATGTGTACCTTGCTTGTACTCCTAGTAGCACCTGGGTATTGGATACCAGTTCGATTGCTAAATGTTAGTAACTCGAAGTAAAAGCTACGGAATAAACGAATACTACCTAAGTGTGAGGTGACGATGTGTGTTGGAAATGTTTCCAAGGTTGATGTGATCAACATCGCAGACTCTCTCTACCTTTGAGATTAGTGATGAACCTAAATAAATGTTATTTGGTGTTTTTGCGTTGAGCATGAACGTGATTAGATCATGTTCATTGCAACACGGTTATTCATTTAAATTAGAGAATAATGGTTATTCTATTTACATGAATAATACCTTCAATGGTCATGCACCCAGTGAGAATGGTTTGTTGAAATCTTGGTCATGGCAACACACATGTTTATAACAATGATGCCAAAAGATACAAATTTAGTAATGATAGTACCACATACTTGTGGCAATGCCGCTAAATGTCATATTGGTATAAAGCGCATGAAGAAACTCCATGTCGATGGATCTTTGGACTCATTCGATTTCAAATCGGTTGAGACATGCGAACCATGCCTTTTGGGCAAGATGACTAAAGACCCCGTTTTCTGGTTTGATGGAGCGGGCAAGTGATTTATTGGAAATGATACATGTTGATGTACGCAATCCGATGAGTCTTATAGCGTGAGGTGGATATCATTATTTTCTTGCCTTCACTTATTATTTGAGTACATATTTACTTAATGAAACACAAGTCTGAATTTTTGAAAAGTTCAAGCAATTCAGAGTGAAGTTTAAGATCATCGTGACAAGAAGATAAAAATGCATGCAATATGATCGTGGAGGTGAATATCTGAGTTACGAGTTTGGTATACTATTTCAGACAATGTGAAAGTCGTTTCACAACTCATGCCACATGGAACACCATAGTGTGATGGTGTGTCCGAACGTCATAGTCGTGCTCTATTGGATATGGTGCGTGCTATGATGTCTCTTATCGTTTTTCTACTATAATTTTGGGTTTATGTTATGCATTAGAGACAACTACATTCACTTTAAATAGGGCACCATCTACATCTGTTGAGATGACACCGTGTGAATTATGGTTTGATAGAAACCTAAGCTGTCATTTCTTAATGTTTGGGTCTGCGACGCTTGTGTGAAAAATGTTTTCACCTAATGAGCTCAAACCCAAAGCGGACAAATGCATCTTCATAGAATACCCTAAGAATAGTTGGGTGAACCTTCTATCTCAGGTCCACGCATAAAGTGTTTGTCGCTAAAAACAGGTCGTTTCTCGAGAAAGAGTTTCTCTTGAAAGAATTGAGTGGGAGGAAGATAAAACTTGATGAGGTTGTTGAACCTCTGTTTCAACCAGAGAGTAGCGTAGCGCCGGAAGATGTTTCTATGAAGCCTACGTTAGTTGAAGAGGAAGTTAATGATGATGATCATGAAGCTTCGGATCAAGTTACTATCGAACCTCGTAGGTCGGCAAGGACGTGTATTGCTCCTAAGCGGTACGACAACCGTGTCTTGGAGGTCATGTTGTTGGACAACGATGAACCTACGAGCTATGGAGAAGCGATGATGGGCCCGGATTCCGACAAATGGTTGGAGGCCATGAAATCCGAGAAAGGATCCATGTGTGAAACCAAGTATAGACTATGGTAGACTTGCTCGTTGGACGGCAGGTCGTTGAGTACAAATGGATCTTTAAAATGAAGACAAACACTGATGGTAAATTTCACCATTTGTAAAGCTTGACTTGTTGCAAAATGTTTGTGACAAGTTCAAGGAGTTGACTGCGATGAGACTTTCTCACTCGTAGCGATGCTAAAATCTGTTGGAATTATGTTAGCAGTTGCTGCATTTTTCAATTATCAAATCTGGCACATGGATGTCAAAACATCACTTGCTTAACGGTTTACTTGAGGAAAGATTGTATGTGATACAACCAGAAGGTTTTGTCAGTCCTAAGGATGCTAAAAGGTGTGCAAGCTTCAGTGATTCGTCTATGAACTGAAGCAAGCATCTCGGAGTTGGAATATACACTTTGATGAGGTGATCAAAGTTTTTGTGTCTATACAGAGTTTACGAGAAACTTGTATTTGCAATAAAGTGAGTGGGAGCACTATAGAGTTTCTGGTAAGTATATGTGGATGACATATTGCTATTCGGAAATGATGTAGAATTTCTGGAGAGTATGAACGGTTGTTTGAAAAGAGTTTTTCAAAGGAAGACCTGGATAAAGCTACCTAATTGTTGAGCATCAAGATCTATAAAGATAGATCAAGATGTTTGATAAGACTTTCAATGATTACATACCTTGACAAGATTTTGAAAGAGTTCAAAATGGATTAGTCACAGAGAAGTGTTCTCGCCTGCTTTGTAAGGTGTGAAGTTGAGTGAGACTCAAAGCTCGACAATGGCAAAAGAAAGAGAAAGGACGAATGTCGTCCCCTATGCCTTAGCCATAGGCTCTGTATAGTATGTCATGCTGTGTACCGCACCTGTGTGTGCCTTGCCATGAGTCCGTCAAGGGGTACAAGAGTGATCCAGGAGTGGAGCACTGGACAACGGTCAAGATTATCTTTAGTAACTAAAATACTAAGGAGATGTTTTCTCGATTATGATGGTGATAAAGAGTTCGCCATAAAGAATTACGTCGATGCAAGCTTTAACACCAATCCAGATGACTCGTAGTAGCAATCTGGATACGTATAGTGGAGCAGCCATTTGGAATAGTACCAGGTGGAGTATGGTAGCAGTGTTTACGGTTTGAAATAGAAATTTGCAAAGTACTCACGGATTTGGCTGTCGCAGGCCCGTTAACTATAATACCTCTCTCACATGCAAAGCATGATCAATCCCCAGAACTCATTGGGTGTTAGATTCATAACAATGCGAATCACATGGTGATGTGAACTAGATTATTGACTCTAGTGCAAGTGGGAGACTGTTGGAAATATGCCCTAGAGGCAATAATAAATTGGTTATTATCATATTTCCTTGTTCATGATAATCGTTTATTATCCATGCTATAATTGTATTGATCTGAGACATAGATGCATGTGTGGATACATAGACAAAACCATGTCCCTAGTATGCCTCTAATGAACAAAGGGAACGTTATACGGGATTGACTGAATCCTTGACATAGAGGTTCGACCGATAAAGATCTTCGTATAATATGTCGGAACCAATATGGTCATCTAGGGCCTGCTATTGGTTATTGACCGTTGAGGTGTCTCGGTCATGTCTACATAGTTCTCGAATCCGCAGGGTCTGCACACTTAAGGTTTGGTGACGTTTTGGTAACATAGAATTATGTATGGTGGTGACCGAAGGTTGTTCGGAGTCTCGGATGAGATCCCGGACGCCACGAGGAGCTCCGGAATGGTCCGGAGGTAAAGATTCATATATAGGAAGTCTTGTTTTGGTCGCCGGAAAATTTTTGGGCTCATCGGTAGTGTACCGGGAGTGCCGGTAGTGTACCGGGGGACCATCGGGAGAGGTATTTCGACCCAAGAGGCTTCATGGGCTGTGGGAGAGTGAATATCAGCCCTTAGTGGGCTGGTGGAAACTCCCACACAAGGCCCATGTGGCTGGAGAAGAAAACCCAATAGGAAAAGGTGGAAAAAATGGGACGAATCCTAGTCCTACTAGGATTGGAGGAGAGTCCTCCAATCCTAAAAGTGATGGAAAAGTTCAAGGAATTGACTATGACGAGACTTACTCGGCGGTAGTGATGCTAAAGTCGATAAGGATCATACTAGCTATAGCTGCATATTTTGATTATGAGATATGGAAGATGGATGTCAAAATTGTTTTCCTTCATGGGAATTTAAAAGGGGATGTATACATGATACAGCCCGAAGGTTTTGTCGATCCAACTAACGCTGCTAAAATATGCAAGCTCAAGAGATCCATTTATGGATTGAGGCAAGCAGCTCGGAGTTGGAACATTCGTTTTGATGAAGTCATCGTTCACCTTGGTTTCATCAAGAACGAAGAGGACTATTGTTTATACAAGAAGTCTAGTGGGAGCTCGGTGGTATTTTTGATCTTGTATGTGGATGACATACTGCTGATCGGAAATGATGTTTCGATGCTAAACTCGGTCAAGGAATGATTGAATGGCAAGTTTTTGATGAAAGACCTTGGAGAGGCAGTGTACATTTTAGGCATCAAGATCTATAGAGATAGATCAAGGAGGCTGCTCGGCTTAATACAGAGCACGTACATAGACAAAGTGTTGAAGAGGTTCAACATGAGTGAGGCCAAGAAAGGGTTCTTTCCCGTCTCACATGATATAAGGCTAAGCAAGACTCAGAGTCGTATGACTTCCGATGAGCGAAGCCGGATGAGTAGGATTATATATGCCTCCGCAATTGGATCCATTATGTATGCCATGCTATGTACACGGCCTGATGTTGCCTATGCAATAAGCTTAACAAGCAGATACTAGGCCGACCCAGGTGAGAGTCACCAGGCAGCGGTGAAAACTATCTTGAAGCACCTGAAAAGGACTAAAGAGATGTTCCTAGTTTATGGAGGTGAGGAGGAGCTCTGCTTAAAGGGTGACACTGATGCTAGTTTCCAAACCGATAGGGATGATTGTCGATCGCAAACTGGATTCGTGTATGTCATGAATGGAGGAGCAGTGAGCTGGACGAGTTGCACGCAAGATACGGTGGCGGACTCCACAACAGAGGCCGAATACATTGCGGCTTGTGAAGCCGCAAAGGAAGGTGTTTGGATTCAAAAGTTCCTGGAAGATGTTGGTGTGTTCCCGGGCTGGTCAAAACCGTTGGACCTTTATTGTGATAATTCAGGTGCCATCACACAGGCCAAGGAGCCTAGACAACACCACAAGACCAGGCACATAGACCGAAAATATCACTTGATACGAAAGCTCGTAGAGAAAGGTGATACCAATTTATGCAAGATTCATACGAATGCAAATGTTGAAGATCCACTGACTAAGCCACTTCCACAACCCAAGCATGAGGGGCACGTTGGAGCTATGGGTATTCGATGTCTACTTGATTGACTCTAGTGCAAGTGGGAGACTGTTGGATATATGCCATAGAGGCAATCATGTATGATGATATTTCCTATATGTTTATGAATAAAGATAGTCCTTGGACATTATCATTGATGTGTATTAACAAGTACATGACTTGTTTGTGAGACTATGCATTGTATGATGACTGTCCTAAATGGTCCCTAGTCAGAAGGGTTGTGTGGACGCACAACTAATCAGGCTAGCATATCACACGGTGGATGGTTCGGTCCCACTGACCATGTACCATTGGATGCTAGCCAAATAATATGGACTCGGAAAGGTCTGCTCGGTTTGACATAGTCAGATTTGAGTCGAGATAAGGTCTGAGTTAGACAGACCCAACTATGAGACGCAACGATACGTCATCTGTGAGTCTCTAGTACAACATATGTTCTACGTCCTAAGACCTGAGCTGGCACATGTACTCGGGATGGTGACAGACTTGCTTTGGGCCGACCAAACGCTACTCCGTAACTGGGTAGTTACAAAGGTAGGTTTCGGGCTTGTCTAGACCCATGCTATGAGACATGGTCGAGCAAGATGGGATTTGCCCCTCCTACATGGAGAGATATACTCTTGGCCCCCTCGGGTGATCCGACCTGGATAACCATGGCCATGCGATGAGGATTATGAGATAATCCAAAGTGTTGGTCGGATTCACCGGAATGAGAAAGAGGTCGTGCTGCAAAAAGGATGACCATGTCGCCTTGTGCACGACAACATATATCGTGTGGCAAAGGGAACAAAAGTGTGAAGTATAGGTTGGCCTGACCAGCTTCATCGGACACTTGGAGTCGGCATGTCTTGCTAGAGGCTGCTACCGACCGGTCGAGTCGGATGTCATCTGACTTGCGACCAAGTGGATGAGAACCTAAAGGGTCGCGCACTTAAGGGAGGGAACATGTGGGATTTAGGATCCGTGCGAGGCCCAAGAGTTGAGACCGTGCCGGATGCCTATATATAGTGGAGGTGCGGCACACCCATCCGGTTGATCGCTTCGGCGCCATCATTAGGGTTTGCATGTGTTGTGAATAGCCACCTCCACTCGCCGTCGCCGACCGTGTAATCAGACCTAGCAGTCTGCCGTACGGGTGTTCCTCCTGCACGCATGGATACCATTAGAGGCGGTGCACTTGCACCACTCCGGCGAACCTGTACGTGGGATCCGAAGATCAGAACGGCTGGCCGAGGGAGATCGGACGAGGAGGAGACGGACCACATGAACGTGCTGCCTCAACTCTACTTCTGTTGCACAACACTACACGTCTAGTGGTAACAATCTGTGATCCATCTCCGTAGCATGTTATTGGATGTTCTGCGCATAGGAAAATTTTAATTTGCATGTGATGCACCTATGGTAGAACCCAACACTACGCTACCGTGGCACTTCCCCACGGGTGGAGCTTATGCGTCATACTCTGAGGACTTTCATGAGTTTACTAGAGAGCACCGTACTCTCATAGATTGCAACGTTAAGAATCAGACTCATATATGTGTGTTCTTCAAAAGATGTTCTGTAGGACAACATCTCTGCTTAAATAAGCAACTTAATACACACTAAGATATATATCAACCTGGCATGCAGAATAGGAAAGTATTGCATCTTCATGGAGTGGTATTATTAATAGTATGTGTTGGGGATATAACCCCGTGGTAAGACCCGCCCAGGAGGGGCCGGGTCATACCTGGCGGCTCGTTAGCGTATGGGCTGGAAGAGAAAGATTGGGCTGCACGACGGCTCACCAGATGGGCTATGACGGAGGCCCAGAGTCAGGAAGAAGATGCAGAACGCAGGCCCGTAAGCCGCCCGGAGACAGCCTGCCAGAGTCCGTTAGGCAGCTTAGAGACAGAGTCAGATATGTTGTAAGAGTCCGTATGAGACTTGTGTAACCCGTGGTCTTGACCTCCTATATAAAGGCGAGACCCGGGACGACTTAGACAAGATCCCACAAATTGAGACCTAGGTCAAGCGAGTACGCTCCCTTGTAATCGATACTCCAATCAATACACACAAAGTAGGTCATAGGCTTTTAGCTCATCTTGAGGGGCCGAACCTGGGTAAATTCGTGTCTTTCATCCCGTCCAACCGCTTTGAGTCCATCGCCTTAGCGATGGCCTCGATTGCAAGTCTTCGGACATCTGCCATGACAAAACCACGACAGTTGGCGCCCACCATGGGGCTAGCGCGCGGTGGTGTTGAGTTCTCAAAGGGTTTTCTCTCGGGGATCGAAGGATATGTCGTCGTCTTGATGACCAAGAGTCGCTGCGGCAAGTTCTACATCGGTGTCTCAGGATGGGGGCCTGAAGCCGGCTCAGTCGAGTATGTCTATCGGGTTCGAATTGGCAAGATGCACGTGTTCATCGTCATGCTGGATGGATCTACACCCGGGCTGGACATCTGCACCAACATCGTCGAGCCAGCCCGGCGCGCGACACCTGCCCATGTTCAACCCGGGCGGAAGAGCGTCTTTGTCGGCTTCACACAGGTCAGCGGTGACTCCTTGTCGGGAGAAACCTTGGATTTTTCAGATGAAGGATCTTCCAACGAGGATGGGGAATCGATCTATCGACTTCATGATGGCGGGTTAAGGGGCTATGCCGATGGTTACAGTATTCCGGAGCCTTATGACCCGCCGAGCCGAGCCGCCATGTTCATGGTAGGCCTGGCTCCGGCTTCCAATGGTGCGACATCCGGAGCGGTGGTTAGAGCAGCTCCCCCTGATGCGGAGCCTCCTAAGGCACCGACACAGGTTCTATTGGAGCTCATGGAGGAGCTGGCGGCTCTGATGTCCATGGAGGTGATGGCTGTTAATCAAGCAGAGTGTAATGCCGACGTCAACTGGATCAAGGGAAGATGGCTCAGGCCTAGGAGGATACTAATGCGATGCAAGCCCAGATGAATGCTGAGTCAGATCGTTTAAGGGAGGAGGCTCTCCGTTTTGATCTGGACCAGCGGGCGTCAGAGGCGGTTTAGCGTAGAAGAACTCAAGTCGGTTTATTGATTAAACCTCGGAATCTTTTGAATACTCCGGGGGCTAGGCCAAGTATGCCGCCAGTGGTGACCTGGGCGGTAGAGGCGCCACGGCAGTTAGACCTGTCGCGACACATTGTGATGCCGCCTGGCCATTACTCGAATCCAGTGGAAAATATGATAGCGGCGGCTGCTAAGCTTGATGCTCTCCCTTTGGCCGAAGGAACGTCGTTTGTTGAAGAGGCGAGGAACGCAATTAGCCTGTTGCACATAGCGGTGGCTCAGCAAGAAAGGTACACGCATAGCCAAAGCCGGGTGCACTCCATGCCGGTTAATAGCCATATCTACAGCCGACGGATTGAGTCAACCGCGGTCTCCAGCAGCGAGCAGAGGTGAAACCAGCCCAATAACGACCCGCCTGAGATGGATATTCAGGGGGCTATGGATAGGGGCCGGGCTCAGCGAGGGTCGACACCGGTGACGGATTACATGGAGGTCCCCGAGTCGACACCAACAACACCCGTCGGCGTCTCAGCTAGGGGATTTAGTGTGCAATGTCTTGCAGTGGATCTGAGGAGTGCGCGCCTGCCCAAGGACTTTAAGGGGCCATGGAAGGTGCCCAATTAGACGATGGATCTTCCCCCAAGGCCTTGGGTTGAAAGCTATGAGCTTGGTATGGAGATGTTGTAGCTCAACGAAGCAGTCTGTGCGAAATACTTTGTCATGATGTTGGAAGGACCGGCGCGCACTTGGTTAAAAGGGTTACCACCGAATACCATCACGTAGTGGGTCAAGTTGAAAGCACGATTCATCAAGAATTTCAAAGGAACTTGCAAGCAGCCGATGATGATTGTGGATCTGGATCTTTGTGCATAGTAGGAAGGTGAGTCGGCCCATCATTTGGTGCAGCGGGTCTCGACGGTGATCCACTCATCTGAGAATATTTTAGCGTCTCAGGCGTTTTTGATCTTGAAAAGGAACTGTCATTTTGTGCCCCTGAAGCAGAAGCTCGGGTGGTTGAAGCATTCTTTTCAGGATATGGGTGAGCTCATGAAGCCTCTCACCAAGTATGCAGATTCAGATACCACCAAGGATCCAGACTCTAACGACGGGAAGTCCGGACAGGGTAAGAAGGGCGGTAATGGTAAGAACCAGTAGGGAGGTGCTGGGAACGGTATCTAAGGAAAGCGGAAGAACCTGGATGGCAGGTCAGAATTTGTGGCAAACACCAACACACAACCATTCGGGAACAATCGCCCTAGGGGCAACAGGAACTTCAGGCCGCCGTTTGACAGGAATAGGGCACCCGTATCCCCCAAGCCTTAAACCTTAGAAGAGGTACCGAACAGACCTTGCCCGGTGCACAGTTGGCCGGACAGGGAGGCCACCCACACTTGGAAGGACTGCAGTGGTATGTGCTCGTTTCAGGAGCAAAGCCTTCGTCAAAATCATAACAATGGTAACGACCTGTCAGGCGGGTCAGGACCGGGCGGCTCAAGCCGGCTTCGGTGCTTGCGGGTCTGGTTCAGGTCATCCAGGCCAAAGCAATCTGAATCGAGGAAACCAACGAAGTCATCAGCAGCAGCAGGGCAATGGTGGTCAGCAATAGAATAACAACTTAGGGTATCAACCTGAAGCAACTTAATGGAGGGAAATATCGTGTCTTCACTACGAGCCTGGATAAGCTGGATCAGAAGCTGCACAAGAGGGCGGTCAATGCGGCCACACCGGCTCTCCTGCGATACTTAAAATGGTCAGAGTACCTGATTACATGGAGCCGGGAGGAGCACCCGCCACAGGTCGACAATCCGGGTCACTTAGCTCTACTGGTCGCTCCTCAGGTTGGCGGGTACAAATTCACAAAAGTACTCATGGACAGTGGTAGCAGTATCAACATCCTATATTACGACACCTTCCAGCGGATGGAGTTAACCGACCAGGCTCTTAAGCCGTCATCGACCGTTTTCCATGGAGTGGTGCCAGGCAAGTCGTCTTACTTAGTAGGAAAGATTTCTTTGGAGGTGGCATTTGGGGATGAGTATAACTATAGGGTGGAGACCTTGTGGTTTGAGGTGGTAAAGTTTAAGAGCCAATATCATGCTCTGTTTGGCCGGCCGGCTTTCGCCACGTTTATGGCCAGGCCCTTTTATGTTTATCTGCAGCTCAAAATGCCGGCTCTCAATGGAACAATCACTGTCCATGGTGATCAGAAGGTAGCCATTGAGTGCGAGGAAGGAGACGAAGGTTAGGCGGAATCAAGCTGCGCAGAAGCAGACCTTAAGTTTTATAAGGATAACGTTGACCCGGCAGATATGACTCCGTTAAAGAAACACAGTACAGAGTCTGAGCCGCCTTTGAAGTTTGCGGCTGATGACACGGAGTTGGTGGATTTTAGCCCACGCGATTCATCCAAGCAATTCACTATCACTAGTAGAAAACAGGGCATTGGTTCGGGCCGGGCCAGCCCATTAGTCTCGGTTCACTCACGAACTGGGACCAATAGGGGGCAACAGTCCCGGTTCATGAGGCCAGGGGGCCGGGCGGGCCACGTGGGGCATTGCTCCTGGTTCGTTTGGAACCTTTGGTCCCGGTTCCAGACACGAACCGGGACCAATGTGCCTTCCTCCTGGCCCACAACCATTGGTCCCGGTTCGTGGCTGGATCCGGGACCAAAGGGGTGTTGGAAATATGCCCTAGAGGCAATAATAAATTAGTTATTATCATATTTCCTTGTTCATGATAATCGTTTATTATCCATGCTATAATTGTATTGATCGGAGACTTAAATGCATGTGTGGATACATAGACAAAACCATGTCCCTAGTATGCCTCTAATGGACTAGCTCGTTGATCAAAGGATGGTTAAGGTTTCCTAGCCATGGACATGAGATGTCATTTGATAATGGGATCACATCATTAGGAGAATGATGTGATGGATAAGACCCAAACTACAAACATAGCATATGATCGTGTCAGTTTATTGCTACTGTTTTCTGCATGTCAAGTATATGTTCCTATGACCATGAGATCATGCAACTCACGGATATCGGAGGAGTGCCTTGTGTGTATCAAACGTCGCCACGTAACTGGGTGACTATAAAGGTGCTCTACAGGTATCTCCGATGGTGTCTGTTGAGTTGGCATGGATCGAGACTGGGATTTGTTACTCCGTGTAACGGAGAGGTATCTCGGGGCCCACTCGGTAATGCAACATCACAATAAGCCTTGCAAGCAATGTGACTAATTGTTAGTTGCGGGATCTTGTATTATAGAACGAGTAAAGAGACTTGCCGGTAACGAGGTTGAACTAGGTATGGAGATACCGACGATCGAATCTCGGGCAACTAACATACCGAAGAACAAAGGGAACGATATACGGGATTAACTGAATCCTTGACATAGAGGTTCGACCGATAAAGATCTTCGTAGAATATGTAGGAACCAATGTGGACGTCCAGGTCCCGCCATTGGTTATTGACCATAGAGGTGTCTCGGTCATGTCTACATAGTTCTCGAACCCGCAGGGTCTGCACACTTAAGGTTCGGTGACGTTTCGGTAGTGTAGAGTTATGTATGGTGGTGACCGAAGGTTGTTCGGAGTCCCGGATGAGATCCCGGACGTCACGAGGAGCACCGGAATGGTCCGGAGGTAAAGATTCATATATAGGAAGTCCCAGTTTGGTTTTCGGAAAAGTTTCGGGCTCATCGGTAGTGTACCGGGAGTATCGGTATTGTACCGGGAGTGCCGGTAGTGTACCGGAGGACCTCCGGCAGGGGTATTTAGACCCCAAGAGGTCCATGGGCTGTGTGATAATAATAACCAGCCCTTAGTGGGCTGGGAAAACAGCCACAAAGGCCCATGGCACAGGAGAGAAAGTCCTAAAGCAAAAAGTGGAAAATCAGCCAATAGGAGGCAATCCTACTCCAACTAGGATTGGAGGTGAAGTAGGATTTCTCCCACCTCCTATTTCGGCCGACCCAAAGGCCTTGGCTGCCTCTCCTCTCCTCTCCTCCTATATATTCTTGTGGATTGGGTTGTTTTTGGACAGAATTTCCGGCCACGTGCTACCCGTTTCACCGGTGCACAGTTTCTCCTCTAGATCGGTTTTCCGTAGCGCTTAGGCGAAGCCCTGCCGGAATCACTCCACCACCATCACCGGAGCGCCGTCATGCTGCCGGTGAACTCTCTCTCCTCTCCACCTCCTCTCGCTGGATCGAGACGGTGGAGATCGTCATCAAGCTGCACGTGTGCTGAACGTGGAGGTGCCGTCCGTTCGGCGCTAGATCGGAAGGACCGTGATCGAGATCGCGAGACAGTTCGTGATGAGATCGCGGAACGGATCGTGATGAGTTCGCGGGACAGATCGTGATCAAGATCGTGAGACGGATCATGATGAGATCGCGGGATGGATCGTGATGAGTTCACGGGACGGATCGTGATTGGATCGCGGGACGGATTGTGATGAGATCGCGGGACGCTCGGCGATTTGGATCGCGAAGATGTTCGACTACACCAACCGCATTTCTTAACGCTTCCGGCTTAGCGATCTACAAGGGTATGTAGATCCACTCTCCCTCTCGTAGATGCTCATCACCATGGATAGGTTTGCGTGTGCGTAGGAAAAGTTTTGTTTCCCATGCGACGTTCCCCAACAGTGGCATCATGAGCTAGGTTGATGGTTCGATGAGATCTCGAGTAGAACACAAAAGGTTTATGGGCGTTGATGCTTAGATTGCTTCCTCCCTTGGTCGTATTTTGGTTCAGTGGGATTGTGAGATGAAGCGGCCCGGACCAACATTACTCGTACGCTTACGAGAGACCGGTTCCCTCGACGCAACTTGTTGCCTAGATGGCTTGCGGGTGACAGTTTCTCTCACTTTAGTTGGATCGGATTCGACAAAGGCGGTCCTTGAGAAGGTTGGAAAGCAAACTAGTGTATCACCGTTGTGGTTTATGGGTAGGTGAGAATCGTTCTTGCTAGATACCCATAGCATCCACGTAAAATATGCAACAACAATTAGAGGACGTCTAACTTGTTTTGGCAGGGTATGTTGTGATGTGATATGGCCAATTACATGATGAGATATATGTGATGTATGAGATGATCATGTGATGTATAGATTATCACGACTTGCATGTCAATGAGTACGGCAATCGGCAGGAGCCATAGGGTTGTCTTTAATTATTGTATGACCTGCGTGTCAATCATTAAGCGCTATGTAATGCTTTACTTTATCGCTACGGTAGAAATAGTAGTAGAAGCATGCAGGGTGTGACAAACCCCAATGGCAACACATTGATGGAGATCAAGATGATGGAGATCATGGTGTTGTGCCGGTGACGATGGAGATCATGCCGGTGTTTCGAAGATGGAGATCTTAAACACAAGTTCATGGCCATATCATGTCACTTATGAATTGCATGAGATGTTAATCCTTTTATGCACCTTGTTTTGCTTAGTACAGCGGTAGAATTATAAGGTGATCCCTCACTTGAATTTCAAGATGAACTGTGTTCTCCCCGAGTGTGCACCGTTGCGAAAGTTCATCGTGTTGAGACACCACGTGATGATCGGGTGTGATAGACTCTACGTTCACATACAACGGGTGCAAGCCAGATTTGCACGCGCAGAACACTCGGGTTAAACTTGACGAGCCTAGCATGTACAGACATGGCCTCGGAACACAAGAGACCGAAAGGTCGAACATGAGTCATATAGTAGATATGATCAACATAATGGTGTTCACCATTGCAGCCACCTCAACTCACGTGATGATCGGACTTGAGTTGGTGAATTTGGATCATGTATCACTCGAATGATCGGAGGGATGTCAATTTGAGTGGGAGTTCTTAAGTAATATGATTAATTGAACTCATTATCATGAACATAGTCAAAGTGTCTTTGCAAATTATGTTGTAGATTACTAGCTCGCGCTGTAGCTCCCTTGTATTTTTATATGTTCCTAGAGAAATAGAATTGAAAGATGTTGGTAGCAAAATTGCGGACTGGGTCCGTGATCTGAGGATTGTCCTCATTGCTGCACAGAAGGCTTATGTCCTTAATGCACCGCTCGGTGCGCCACCCCCTCTAGCGTCGTCTATAGATGTTGTGAACATCTGACAGGCATGTTTCGATGACTACTTGATAGTTTAGTGCGTCATGCATTACGGCTTAGAATTCAGGCTCGGAAACGTTTTGAAACGTCACGGAACATATGAGATGTTCTAGGAGCAGAGATTGTGATCTCAGGCTCGTGCCTTTGTTGCGAGATATGAGATCTCCAACAAGATTCTTTGCTTGTAAGATGAAGGAGAATAGCTCAATCGTTGAGCATGTACTCAGATTGTCTGGGTACTACAATCGCTTGAATCAAGTGGGAGTTGATCTTCCAGATAAGATAGTGATTGATATAGTTCTCCAAGTCACTGTCACTAAAGCTACTAGAACTTAGTGATGAACTATAATACACCAGGGATAGAAGTATTGATCCCTGAGCTGTTCGCGATGTTTGACACCGCGAAGGTAGAAATCAAGAAGGAGCGTCAAGTGTTGATGGTTAATCAAACCACTAGTTTCAAAAAGGGCAAGAGCAAGGAGGGAAACTTCATGGATAGCAAGTCAGTTACTGCTCAAGTGAAGCAACCAAAAATTGAACTCAAACCCGAGACTAAGTGCTTCTATTATGAGGTGAGAGGTCGCTGAAGCGGAACAACCCTAGATACTTGGTAGATAAGAAGGCTGGCAACATCGACAGAAGTATATTTGATATACGAGTTATTGATGTGTACCTTGCTAGTACTCCTAGTAGCACCTGGGTATTGGATACCGGTTCGGTTGCTAAATGTTAGTAACTCGAAATAAAATCTACAGAATAAACGGAGAACTAGCTAAGGGTGAGGTGACGATATGTGTTGGAAGTGTTTCCAAGGTTGATGTGATCAACATCGCATGCTCTCTCTACCTTCAGGATTAGTGACGAACCTAAATAAATGTTATTTGGTGTTTTGCGTTGAGCATGAACATGATTAGATCATGTTTATTGCAATACGGTTATTCATTTAAGTTAGAGAATAATGGTTATTCTGTTTACATGAATAATACCTTCAATGGTCATGCACCCAGTGAGAATGGTTTGTTGAAATATTGATCGTAGTATTACACATGTTCATAACATTGATGTCAAAAGACACAAAGTTAATAATGATAGTACCACATACTTGTGGCACTGCCGCTAAATGTCATATTGGTATAAAGCGCATGTAGAAACTCCATGCTGATGGATATTTGGACTCATTCGATTTCGAATCGGTTGAGACATGCGAACCATGCCTCTTGGGCAAGATGACTAAAGGACCCCGTTGGATGGAGCGGGCAAGTGATTCATTGGAAATGATACATGTTGATGTATGCAATCTAGTGAGTCTTGAAGCGTGCAGTGGATATCGTTATTTTCTTACCTTCACTGATGATTTGAGTAGATATAGTGTATATTTATTTAATGAAACACAAGTCTGAATCGTTTGAAAGGTTCAAGAAAATTCAGAGTGAAGTTTAAAGATCATCGTGACAAGAAGATAAAAATGACTGCGATATGAGCGTGGAGGTGAATATCTGAGTCACGAGTTTGGCATACAACTTAAGACAATGTGAAAGTTGTTTCACAACTAAACGCCACCTGGAACACCATAGTGTGATGGTGTGTCCGAACATCATAGTTATGCTCTATTGGACATGGTGCATAATATGATGTCTCTTATCGTTTTACTACTATAATTTTTGCGGTTATGCATTAGAGACAACTACATTCACTTTAAATAGGGCATCATCTAAATCCGTTGAGATGACACCGTGTGAATTATGGTTTGATAGAACCTAAGCTGTCATTTGTTAATGTTTGTGGCTGCGATGCTTGTGTGGAAAATGTTTTCACATAATAAGCTAGAACCCAAAGCGGACAAATGTATCTTCATAAAATACCCTAAGAATAGATGGGTATGCCTTCTATCTCAGATCCGAGTGCAAAGTGTTTGTTGCTAGAACTAGGTCCTTTCTCGAGAAAAAGTTTCTCTTGAAAGAATTGAGTGGGAGGAAGATAGAACTTGCTGAGGTTGTTAAACCTTTGTTCAACCAGAGAGTAGCACAGCGCAGAAAGATGTTACTCTGAAGCCTACGTTAGTTGAAGAGGAAGTTAATGATGATGATCATGAAGCTTCAGGATCAAGTTACTATCAAACTTTGTAGGTCGACAAGGATGTGTACTGCTCCTAAGTGGTACGACAACTCTGTCTTGGAGGTCATGTTGTTGGACAACGATGAACCTACGATCTATGGAGAAGCGATGATGGGCCCGGATTCCGACAAATGGTTGGAGGCCATGAAATCCGAGATAGGATCCATGTATTAAAACCAAGTGTAGACTTTGGTAGACTTGCTCGTTGGATGGCAGGTCGTTGAGTACAAATGGATCTTTGAAATGAAGACAGACATTGATGGTGAATGTCACTATTTGTAAAGCTCGACTTGTTGCAAAGATGTTTGTGACAAGTTCAAGGAGTTGACTACGATGCGACTTTCTCACTCGAGCGATGCTAAAAGTCTGTTGGAATTATGTTAGCAGTTGCTGTGTTTTCAATTATGAAATCTGGCAGATGGATGTCAAAACATCGTTTCCTTAATGGTTTACTTGAGGAAAGGTTGTATGTGATACAACCAGAAGGTTTTGTTAGGCCTAAGGATTCTAAAAGGTGTGCAAGCTTCGGTGATCCTTCCATGGACTGAAGCAAGCATCTCGGAGTTGGAATATATGCTTTGATGAGGTGATCAAAGTTTTGATGTTTATACAAAGTTTATTATAAACTTGTATTTGCAATAAAGTGAGTGGGAGCACTATAGAATTTCTGATAAGTATATGTCGATGACATATTGTTGTTCAGAAATAATGTAGAGTTTCTGGAAAGCATAAAATGGTTATTTGGAAAGTGATTTTCAAAGGAAGACCTGGATAAAGCTACCTACTTGTTGAGCATCAAAATCTATAGAGATAGATCAAGATGCTTGATGAGACTTTCAATGAGTGCATACCTTCACAAGATTTTGAAAGAGTTCAAAATGGATCAGCCAGAGAAATAGTTCTCGTCTGATTTGTAAGGTGTGAAGTTGAGTGAGACTCAAAGCTCGACAACGGCAGAAGAAAGAGAAAGGACGAACGTCGTCCCCTATGCCTTAGCCATAGGCTCTATATTATGCCATGTTGTGTACCGCACCTATGTGTGCCTTGCCATGAGTCTGTCAAGGGGTACAAGAGTGGTCCAGGAGTGGATCACTGGACAGCGGTCGGAATTATCCTTAGTAACCAGAGGACTAAGGAAATGTTTCTTGATTATGGAGGTGATAATGAGTTCGTCGTAAAGAGTTACGTTGATGCAAGCTTTAACACCTATCCGGATGACTAGTAGTAGCAATCTGGATACGTATAGTGGAGCAGCCATTTGGAAATAGTACCAAGTGGAGTGTGGTAGCAGTGTTTACGGTTTGACATAGAGATATGCAAAGTACACACGGATCTGAATATCGCAGACCCGTTGACTATAAGACCTCTCTCACATGCAAAGCATGATCGAGCCCCAGAACTCATTGGGTGTTAGATTCCTAACAATGCGAATCACATGGTGATGTGAACTAGATTATTGACTCTAGTGCAAGTGGGAGACTGTTGGAAATATGCCCTAGAGGCAATAATAAATTAGTTATTATCATATTTCCTTCTTCATGATAATCGTTTATTATCCATGCTATAATTGTATTGATCGGAGACTTAAATGCATGTGTGGATACATAGACAAAACCATGTCCCTAGTATGCCTCTAATGGACTAGCTCGTTGATCAAAGGATGGTTAAGGTTTCCTAGCCATGGACATGAGATGTCATTTGATAATGGGATCACATCATTAGGAGAATGATGTGATGGATAAGACCCAAACTACAAACATAGCATATGATCGTGTCAGTTTATTGCTACTGTTTTCTGCATGTCAAGTATATGTTCCTATGACCATGAGATCATGCAACTCACGGATATCGGAGGAGTGTCTTGTGTGTATCAAACGTCACAACGTAACTGGGTGACTATAAAGGTGCTCTACAGGTATCTCCGATGGTGTCTGATGAGTTGGCATGGATCGAGACTGGGATTTGTTACTCCGTGTAACGGAGAGGTATCTCGGGGCCCACTCGGTAATGCAACATCACAATAAGCCTTGCAAGCAATGTGACTAATTGTTAGTTGCGGGATCTTGTATTACGGAACGAGTAAAGAGACTTGCCGGTAACGAGGTTGAACTAGGTATGGAGATACCGACGATCGAATCTCGGGCAAGTAACATACCGAAGAACAAAGGGAACGATATACGGGATTAACTGAATCCTTGACATAGAGGTTCGACCGATAAAGATCTTCGTAGAATATGTAGGAACCAATGTGGACATCCAGGTCCCGCCATTGGTTATTGACCGTAGAGGTGTCTCGGTCATGTCTACATAGTTCTCGAACCCGCAGGGTCTGCACACTTAAGGTTCGGTGACGTTTCGGTAGTGTAGAGTTATGTATGGTGCTGACCGAAGGTTGTTCGGAGTCCCGGATGAGATCCCGGACATCACGAGGAGCTCCGGAATGGTCCGGAGGTAACGATTCATATATAGGAAGTCCCAGTTTGGTTTTCGGAAAAGTTTCGGGCTCATCGGTAGTGTACCGGGAGTATCGGTATTGTACCGGGAGTGCCGGTAGTGTACCGGAGGACCTCCGGGAGGGGTATTTCGACCCCAAGAGGTCCATGGGCTGTGGGAGAATAATAACCAGCCCTTAGTGGGCTGGGAAAACAGCCACAAAGGCCCATGGCACAGGAGAGAAAGTCCTAAAGCAAAAAGTGGAAAATCAGCCAATAGGAGGCAATCCTACTCCAACTAGGATTGGAGGTGAAGTAGGATTGCTCCCACCTCCTATTTCGGCCGACCCAAAGGCCTTGGCTGCCTCTCCTCTCCTCTCCTCCTATATATGCTAGTGGATTGGGTGGTTTTTGGACAGAATTTCCGGCCACGTGCTACCCATTTCACCGGTGCACAGTTTCTCCTCTAGATCGGTTTTCCGCAGCGCTTAGGCGAAGCCCTGCCGGAATCACTCCACCACCATCACCGGAGCGCCGTCATGCTGCCGGTGAACTCTCTCTCCTCTCCACCTACTCTCGCTGGATCGAGACGGTGGAGATCGTCATCAAGCTGCATGTGTGCTGAACGCGGAGGTGCCGTCCGTTCGGCGCTAGATCGGAAGGACCGTGATCGAGATCGCGAGACAGTTCATGATGAGATCGCGGAACGGATCGTGATGAGTTCGCGGGACAGATCGTGATCAAGATCGTGAGACGGATCGTGATGAGATCGCGGGACGGATCGTGATGAGTTCACGGGACGGATCGTGATTGGATCGCGGGACAGATTGTGATGAGATCGCGGGACGCTCGGCGATTTGGATCGCGAAGATGTTCAACTACACCAACCACGTTTCTTAACGCTTCCCGCTTAGCGATCTACAAGGGTATGTAGATCCACTCTCCCTCTCGTAGATGCTCATCACCATGGATAGGTTTGCGTGTGCGTAGGAAAATTTTTGTTTCCCATGCGACGTTCCCCAACAAGGGTGTCCTTTAGTCCCGGTTCTAGCCATGAACCGGGACAAATGAGATGCCTATATATACCCCCTTGCCGGCGAGCAGAGTACTCCACACTACTCTGTTTTTTTGGCCGGGGAGCGGAGAGCTTTATGGTGCTCTAGCTCACCTCCTATGCGCATGTGGTGTTTGATGAAATGCCTAAGCCAAACATAAGCTTTTTCCTTTCAAAGCTCCTTGTACAAACTCCATTCACGTCAAGATTTGTCTAGGTTTGGCAGTCCGTCCTGTCCAGTCCCCGTCCTGAAACCGCCATCGATCGCCCGCGTGTGGTGAGCCTCTTGATGTTATCTTCTTGCTAAAAGAAAATAGACTTACTCGTCTGATTTTCTTACTTTTATTATTGTTCACTTCTCTATTCATGATATGTTTTAATAGTTTTTAATACACTTTATTATATAACGCACGTAGATGAACCGGCAATGGATGTACGATGACCGACGCACCTCCGAGTATATTAAGGGCCTGCATAATTTTCTCGAAGCGGCTGAGGCAAACAAGCAGAATGGTTTTATGCCTTGTCCATGTACTGTCTGTGAGAATATGAAGTCTTTTCCAACTCTAAAACCCTTCACTTCCACCTGCTTCAGAAGGGTTTTATGCCACACTATAATGTTTGGACCAATCACGGAGAAAGAGGGGTTATGCTGGAAGACAACAAAGAAGAAGAGGATGACGACAACTACCCTCCCCCTGAATACGGTGATGCTGCAATGCGGAAAGCTAAAGATCAAGAGGAACCAGACGATGTGCCTGATGATGATCTTCGCCGGGTCATTGTTGACGCACAGAGAGAATTCGATAGTGAAAGGGAGAAGCTGAAGTTCGATCGCATGTTAGAGGATCACAAAAAAGGGTTGTACCCGAATTGCGAAGATGACAACAAATAGCTCGGTACCACAATGGAATTGCTGCAATGGAAGGTAGACAATGGTGTATCTGACAAGGGATTTAGTTCGCTACTTAAAATAATGAAGAAGAAGCTTCCAAAGGATAATGAATTGCCCGATAGTACGTATGCAGCAAAGAAGGTTGTATGCCCTCTAGGATTGGAGGTGCAGAAGATACATGCATGCCCCAATGATTGCATCCTCTACCGTGGTGAGTATGAGGAACGGAACGCATGCCCGGTATGCGGTGCATTGCGGTATAAGATCAGAAGAGATGACCCTGGTGATGTTGAGGGCCAGCGCACCGGGAAGAGGGTTCGTGCCAAGGTGATGTGGCATGCCCCTATAATACCATGGTTGAAACGTCTGTTCCGAAACAAAAAGCATGCCGAGTTGATGCAATGGCACAAAAAAGACCGTAAGAAAGACGGGAAGTTGAGAGCACCCGCTGACGGGTCATAGTGGAGAAAGGTCGAGAGGAAGTGGAGTGACTTTACAGGTGACCCGAGGAACGTATGGTTTGGTTTAAGTGCAGATGGCGTTAATCCTTTTGGGGAGGAGAGCATCCAGTATAGCACATGGCCTGTGACTCTATGTATGTATAACCTTCCTCCTTGGTTATGCATGAAGTGGAAGTTCATTATGATGCCAGTGCTCATCCAAGGCCCTAACTAACCCGGCAATGACATTGATGTGTACCTAAGGCCATTAGTTGATGAACTTTTACAGCTATGGAATGGAAGAGGTGTATGTGTGTGGGATGAGAACGATCAGGAGGAATTTGACCTACATGCGTTGCTGTTTGTAACCATCAACGATTGGCCTGCTCTCAGTAACCTTTCAGGACAGACAAACAAGGGATACCACGCATGCACACACTGTTTAGATGACACCAATAGTATATAGTTGGACAAATGCAGGAACAATGTGTACCTGGGGCATCGTCGATTTCTTCCGACCAACCATCAATGTCGAAAGAAAGGAAAGCATTTCAAAGGTGAGGCAGATCACCGGAAGAAGCCCACCCTCCGTACTGGTGATCACATACTTGATATGGTCAATGATTTACAAGTAATATTTGGAAAGGGTCCTGGCGGACTATCTGTTCCAAATGACGCTGACAAACGCGCACCCATGTGGAAAAAGAAATCTATATTTTGGGACCTACCCTATTGGAAAGACCTAGAGGTCTGCTCTTCAATCAACGTGATGTACATGACGAAGAATCTTTGCGTGAACCTGCTAGGCTTCTTGGGAGTGTATGGGAAGACAAAAGATACACTGGAGGCACTGGAGGAATCACAACGTGTGCCTGAAAAAGACGACATGCATCCAAAGCAGTATGAAGGTCCTGCCAGCTACACTCTTACCAATGAAGAGAAGGAATTCTTCTTTGAATGCCTACTCAGTATGAAGGTCCCATCTGGCTTCTTGTCGAATATAAAGGGAATAATAAATATGGCAGAGAAAAACTTCTAGAACCTAAAGTCTCATGACTGCCACATGATTATGACGCAACTGCTGCCAGTTGCATTGAGGGGGCTTCTACCGGAAAACGTTCAATTAGCCATTGTGAAGCTATGTGCATTCCTCAATGCAATCTCTCAAAAGGTGATCGATCTAGAAATCCTACCAAGGTTAAGGAGTGATTTGGTGCAATGTCTTGTTATTTTCGAGCTGGTGTTCCCACCGTCCTTCTTCAATATCATGACGCATGTCCTAGTTCATGTAGTCGGCGAGATTGTTGTTCTAGGCCTTGTATTTCTACACAATATGTTCCCCTTTGAGAGGTTCATGGGAGACTTAAATAAATATGTTCGTAACCACGCTAGGCCAGAAGCAAGCATCTCCATGGGCCATCAAACAGAGGATGTCATTGGGTTTTGTGTTGACTTCATTCCTGACCTTAAGAAGATTGGTCTCCCTCAGTCGCGTATGAGGGTAGACTGACTGGAAAAGGCACGCTAGGAGCGGACTCAATAATATGTAGGTACGGGCATTCTTGGTCTCAAGGACACTACACAGTTCTACATAATTCCACCTTGGTTACCCCGTATGTCGATGAACACAAGAATATTTTGCGCTCCAAACATCTGGAGCAGTGTGACAACTAGATTACATATGAACACATCAAGACTTTCAGCAGTTGGTTGCAAACACGTCTCATGGGCGACAACACTGTTTTTGATGAGTTGTACTCGTTGGCTAGGGGACCATCTTGGACTGTATTGACTTACAAAGGGTACAAAATAAATGGGAATACATTTTATACAATCGCCCAAGATGAAAAGAGCACCAACCAAAACAGCGGTGTCCGCTTTGATGCAACAACCAAGAGGGGAAAGGATACATATTATGGTTACATAGTGGACATATGGGAACTTGACTATGGACATGATTTCAAGGTCCCTTTGTTTAAGTGCAAATGGGTCAATCTGTCAAGAGGCAGGGTACAGGAAGACCCACAGTACGGAATGACAACAATGGATCTAAACAATCTTGGGTACACAGACGAACCATTCGTCCTAGCCAATGATGTGGCACATATTTTCTATGTGAAGGACATGTCTACCATACCGAGAAAAAGAAAAGATAAGGAAGCGAATACATATACGATGAGCCAAAGTGCCACATAGTTCTTTTAGGAAAAAGAGACATCGTGGGATTGGAGGGCAAGACAAACATGTCTGAAGATTATGAAAAGGTTCATGAAATTCCTCCCTTCAAAGTCAAGGCTGACCCAAGCACCCTGTTAAACGATGAAGATTATCCATGGTTACAGCACAATAAGCAAAGGACACAAGCAAAGAAAAAGTGAAGACTTTCTCCCCACAACTATATAATTGCAGTGACATGCGAAGAAATGAAATGCCTTTTGTAACACATGAGTTTTCGTTCGAAACCCTAATACTTCGAAAGAGATTTTCCGTTTTGTACACGAAGTGCATATAGTTTTTGCCATAACCCTCTCAACTTATTATGACACGCTATGTGGGTAAAATGATGATACCATGCTAAATTTCAACCTTTTCAGAGGTCATTTGAAGTGCTTTTCAATTTCAGGGTCATTTACCTCAAAAAAATCAGTAAGTGCATGAAAAAAACCAAATGAAGTCAGAAAGGGTTGAAAAATGATGATGTGGCTTTGAATGGTGCATTTTGAACACACAAAAAGTCTGGAGTTCAAATGATTTCAAAAAATGAAATCTTTTTGTAACAGATGAGTTTTCGTCCGAAACCAAGATACTTCAAAATAGATTGTCCATTTTGTACACGAAGTGCATCCAGTTTTTGTCGTTACCCTCTCAACTTTTTATGACGTGCTATGTGGGTGAAATGATGATACCATGCCAACTTTCAACCTTTTCAGAGTTCATTTGAAGTGCTTTTCAATTTCAGGGTCATTTACTAGAAAAAAATCACTAAGTGCATGAAAAATACCAAATGAAGTCACATAGGGTTGAAAATTGTTGATGTGGCTTTGAATGGTGCATTTTGAACACACAAAAAGTCTGGAGTTCAAATGAGTTCAAATGAGTTCAAATGGTGTAATAGATGAGTTTTCGTCCGAAACTGTGATACTTCGAAATAGATGGTACATTTTGTACACGAAGTGCATCCAGTTTTTGTCGTAACCCACTCAAGTTTTTAGAACATGCTATGTGGGTGAAATGATGATACCATGCCAACTTTCAACCTTTTCAGAGTTCGTTTGAAGTGCTTTTTAATTTCTTTCAAAACATCATGGGAGTGGACTTTAAAAAAGAATCAGCTAAAAACCTTTTATAAACCTCTAGTATTTTTGAAAAAATAATTATATAAAAATTATGCAACTAAAATTATCAAAGTGTTTTTTGTTCAAAACATTAATAGCAAAAAGAACATAATGATAAAACACAATGGAAATAAATAAAGCAAAAAATAAATAGAGCAAGAAACAAGACAAAATAATGGAAATTATGCAACTAAAATTGTCAAAGTATTGATTTGTTAAACAGAATGAACTAAAATAACAGAAGAAAAATACTGGAAAAAAATTGAAAAAATAAATAAAGAAAGAAACAAACAAAAATAGTGAAAAAAAATATAAAAAAATGACACCCACTGGGCCACCACGGCCTGAATACGACAAGAAATCAACCAGCCTTGTTGGGCTAGGATTCAGGCTCATAGAACCGAGTAGGCCCATAGGCACAGACACATTAGGCCTGGAAGCCTACAGTTGAGAGGACTTCGAGATGGTGTGCGCAATAGCGCTTATAAACCACTCTCGAGCTCTCTCGGCTAGCGAGGTGGCACTAAAGATTTGGCCCTGGGCAGCACCACCCTTTGGTCCCGGTTGGTGGCACCAACCGGACCTATGACCCCCTTTAGTCCTGGTTGGTGCCACCAACTGGGACCAATGGTCTCTGCTTCCCGCCCTTTGGGCTACTGAAAAGAGACCTTTGGTCCCGGTTGGTGGCACCAACCGGGACTAAAGGTTTGCATTGGTCCCGGTTGGTGCCACCAACCGGGACCAATGCTTCTTGTATACGAGAAGCACATAGGAAAATTCGCAGGTTTCATCTACCAGTTACCCCGAGCCGCCATCCTCGTCCCCGTCGCCTCCCCTGCTCCCCGTGTATATGTGTGTATATATATTCATGTATATATATCATGTATATCTGTGTATATGTTCACGTATATGTGTGTATATGTTCATTTATATGTGTGTATATTTTTGTATATGTATATGTGTGTATATGTTCATGTATATGTTTTATTTCATGTATACGTATATATGTTCATGTATATGTGTCATGTGTGTATATGTTTATGTATATATATGTTCATGTATATGTATATATGTTCATGTATATGTGTGTATCTGTTCATGTAAAAAGTCTTCGTTGTTTTTCATATGTACGAAAATGTAGAGTGAAAATGAAAACAAACATATAAGAAAAAACAAAGTAAAAAAATGAGCGTCGTTGTCGATCTACCCCCTCCCCGATAACTTCGACATGAGGGGGGACAACGGACATGCATGAGTGAGAGAGGCGGTCCGCTCGCCCGACCAACTATCGAGGCCACCCAAACCCTAGAATAAAGAGCGTCATTGTCGATCTACCCCCACCCTGATAACTTCGACATGAAAGGGGACGTCGGCCATACATGAGAGAGAGGCGGTCCGCTCACCTGACCAACTATCGAGGCCACCCAAACCCTAGAAGAAAAAGCGTCGTTGTCGATCTACCTCATCCCTACCCGATAAACTCTCGAGGCCACCCAAACCAGGATTGAAAAAGTGTTGTCGAGGCCACCCCAAACCCTAGAAGGGTTGTCGAGGCCACCCCAAACCCTAGAAGTGTTGTCAAGGCCACCCAAATTTACCAAGTTAAATGAACAAAACTCCGGTAACATAGATTTATCAAGAATGCCCCCATTATGGATGTGCACGAGTTGATCCAATTTTTTTCTGATCTCATCTATATATATATTCTTCTATATGTCACATTGTGTGTCAAAGTATTGAAGAAATCCATGGCTTCATCATTAGCCGGAAGTAACATGCGTATGATGCTACAAAGCTCTTCAAAGTTGTTTTGAAACAGAGTCCCGGATAGAATAATTCACTTTTTGGTACGAATTTCAGCAAAGGCCTTCCAAATAGCAATATTCAGAAGGCTCTTGCTGAACTTCATGCCAAAAAGCTAATTAATTATCTTATCCGGGACTCTGTTACAAAACAATTTTGGGGAGCTTCGTACCATTATGCGCCTGTTACTTCCGGCTAATGATGAAGCCTTGGTTTTATTGAATCCTTTGACACTAGACAACGTGACATATAGAAGGGTAGATGAGATCAACAAAAATATGGACCATTTTCTGCACATTCAGAATGGTGCCATTTTGTTAATTAAATCCCTTAAAGGTTAACAGAATCCCTTGTTTGACATTCATGAGAGAGGCGGTCCGGACATCGGACATTCATGAGAGAGGCGGTCCGCATGTCGGACATTCATGTTTGTATATTAATTGCCATGCCGTAATATTTGCAGAAACTATGGATCCAAGAGACGAAGAACAAGAACAGTTGTTGGGGGTAATAATCCATGGCGGACGTGATATCTTGTCGTATCTCAATGACACAGATGGTATGGAAGGAGAGGATTATGACGGCTGTGGTGATCGAACAATGGAGGAGGAAGGACATGATCATGATGGCTCCGGTGACCGAATGCCGGAGGAAGAAGGAGACCATGATAAAGGCCCCGGTGACCGATCGGAGGATGGAGCTGTTGCAAAGTCCGGTGAGGTATATATATTAATTAAGCCTGTGCTGACTAGCTAATTGATGCATTAATTGTTTTGGTATGTACATATATTAATTAACTCTTCTTTCTTCTTTTATAGCCCTCCGGATCGATCGAAACTTCGGTAACGAGACGAGGCCCGCAGAAGAGGTTGTGCAAGGATGAAAAGTTCACGATCACAGCACTCGCAAACGATGGCCATCCGATTGAACCCAAGCGGACCAAGAACGCATTTTCTTCTCAGTGCAGACCTATTGTTACGGACAACATCCTGATCGGCATCAAGCAATGGAATAATCCTAAGGATGGCGCCCTTGATGGTGATTATGTCACCGATAGATAGAAAGATGATCTTTGGACCGCGCTGAAGGCAATTTTCACCCTACCGCCAGAGGAGGATCCGAATAAGCCAGTTATAGAGCCACTGGTCAAGGCGTGTGCTCTTAAGAAGATGGCAGATTTATTCAGGAGGTGGAAGAATGAGTTGAAATCAATGTTTGTCATCAAAGGGAAGACTCCAGAATTCATCGGCCGATTTGAGAAGATAAGAGATTACTGGCCCGCATTTGTGGACTACAAGACATCAGACAAGAGAAAGAAAATGTCAGAGAAAAACAAGGTCAATGCTGCAAAGAAGCGGTATCACCATCACACGGGGTCAGGTGGCTACCTCAAAGCCCGTCCTTTGTGGGACAAAGCTGAGAATGACCTAATTGCTAAAGGGGCCGTACCACAGACATCGAACTGGCCAGACCATTCAAGGACTTCGTTCTTCGGGGTTGGGGGAACTTTGGACCTAAAATAGGGAAGTGTTGTTCGACGAACGAGCAACTTGCAATACCCATGAACAAGCTTCAAAACTATATCACCACAGCGCAGCAAGGGACGTTCATTCCCAACAGAGAGAAGGACGAGCTGACTGAGGCCCTAGGGAATGCTCAGCACCCTGGACGAACACGAGGCACACCAGGCTCCGTTCCGTGGAAGGTTGGGTTTCCTGATGCAGGCGGTAATAGAAGCCGAGAGAGAAAGAGGAAGGCGGAGGTGAGCGAAATTCAGAAGCTCAATGCAAGACTACATAAGCTAGAGGAAGCTGAGCGCCATCGAGCTGCCGACCAACCATCTCAGCGGCACGAAGCTACCCCAGAAGCTACCCCGCCATCTGAGCGGAGAAGCAGCGTCGCTTCCATGGAGCCCGTTCAGCCCGACTTCATGTCTCCTAGCTACCCCGTGGATACTATCACGGAGGCTCAATATTGCGAGCTTATGACGAAATACCGGAACCTCACTTTCAAGGCGGTTGTCGGCTCTGTTGCACCTCCTCAACCCAACGGAACTTTTCACTACCGTCTGATTCCACATGGCTATGCTGTTGTGATGGTGGATGAAGTAATGACGGAATTTGAGGAGCTCGAGATTGACCACTGTACAGGTGAAGGAGAGAATAAGCTGGTCCGTGCCTTGAGGAGTACATGTCTATGGCAGAAGGAGTATATCAAGCTTCCAAACTAGACGACTCCGCCTCCTCCTTCTCCTCACGCGAATCAGGGCACTCCGGTTCCTCCTCCTCCTCCTCCTCTGGCGAGTGATCAGGGCACACTGCCTCCTTCTCCGGCTCCTCTGACACGTGGGGGCACTCCGCCTCCTCCTTCGCCTACTCTGGCATGTCGGAGTAGTACGCCTCCTCCTCAGCCTCGTCGACAATGGCGGAAGGCAGATGCCGCCGTTCCGGCTCCTTCGGTGCCTAGTAAGCAACAACGGAAGGGAGCTGCCACTACTCCGGCGGCTAGCAGTACAAGCACAGGCAGGAGGGAATACATATACGGTCCATCTCTCAAGCCTCTAGAAAGTTTACCATATGAGAGGACCGAATCTGAAAATAAGGAGATAAGTCAGGCTGAAGTGAGGGACCATTTTGCAAAGAAAACTCTAGCTCCGAAGGAGAAGATAGATCTGGTGAAAGCGATGCGCACTATCGATGCCCTGAAGCGACCACCACCGCCTCCGCTGGATTCCAACTTTGAGCGTTGTATTAAAAAGACATATCAAGATGCGCAGCGGTCGGGAAGTACTTCCAGTGATGCAATGTTAGTAGAGCGAAGAAGTGGGAAAAAAATTCCCCAGAACGGCGAACAGGTGAACCAATCATGCCCCCTGCTCAAGGTTTCTAGTGATATCATCGCTAATCATCCAGGGACGGTCCCCGGTACCAAACCTGGTGATTAACTGAGCGATGATGTACTGTTTGAGCCATTGGAGGCGGACGATTTCAAATACCTGTACAGGCAGCCTCTCGTCAAGCCTGATCCTCCTCCTCTAACAACGATGATGCGAAAATAGCATGAATGGTACATGAAAACCTGCCGCGAGTCTGGGAAGGATTCTTTGATACTGTCAGTTAAAGAGGAGCACGACCTTGTTGGAATGGAACTGTTGAATATTGAATTTGAGGAGATATTCCAGTTATACAATCAGAAGGCCATCGACAAAATAATCGTGATTTGCTACTGTCTGTAAGTACTACTTCTGTAATTAAGTCTCTCTATGTATATAGCTCGGCTCTTTCATTGCATGTATATATAATTATCCTCACTACTATATTATGCAGATTGAAGATCGTCGAATGCAGAAAAGCACAAATGTATGACATTGGGTTCATTAACTCAAATGTCATACATGAGTATAATTTTCAAAATTATTCCACACAAACTGAGGAGAACTTGCTACAATCGTTGCTTAAAAATCAAAAAAAGGGACAATACTCTTTCCTTACAACTTCAAGCGAGTGTTACTATCTTGTGCATATTCGGTTTCCCTTATTACTCGAGGTTTATAGTAATGTAATTGATGAGTTATGCATGCGTACACTGTTTCCACTTTATTCTGCTAGAGATTCAGCTTGATCGGGGAGTAGTAACCATCTTAGACTCGAAACGAAAAGATCCCCAGGATTATGCGGACATGACTAAAATTCTCCAGAAGTAAGTTCAATCGATCATTATCGCATCATATCGACAACTTTAATTTTTTCGTTTCCTGATATTAATTAATTATTTTCTTTGTCTGGTAGGGTTTGGAAAGAGTTCACAGCAATTGTTCCGGCACGTCCGGGGGAGCTGCGATTTACACACCCAAAAGTAAGTACTACTAGATAGTTCTGCCCATCTCCCATTGATTCTTGTTTCATCAATACCATTTATCATGCTTGATTATCAGTTTGATTGAACTCTATTTCTCATAAAGTGCTTGCGGCAGGAAAAAGGGAATAATTTATGTGGATACTACGTTTGCGAGTTCATCTACAACGCGACGACCCCTAAGCAGGGTTACTCTGAAAAACAATTTCAAGTGTGTAAGCAATAATATTCACAATTTTATTTTATTACCATATATATGTATTTACCCCCTTCTTCAAATTAGATGTGGAAGATGTGGGATGAACTCCTACCACATGACCGCGTACGAGCAATTCAAGAAGAATTGGCGGGATTCTTTCTTAAGCACGTCATAAATAGAACCGGAGAATAGCATATGGAAGTTGACATTAGATGTTATGGATTGTAAGAGATGTTATATTGTATCTATGTAGCTAGTAGCGTCGCATATATATACGAAAACTTGTTATACAACCAATCTCTCGGAGAAAGAGAGGTCGATCACATCTATCTCTATATGTTCATGACGATCTTCTATACTTAATGGTTCCTTCATTTGCTTACTAGCTAGCGTGTCGAGTTCTCTCAATAGTACCTAGCGTCGACCAAGCACGGAGAAAGAGAGGATACTTCTCTCTATTAATTAGCTAGATAAAACAATATAAAACCCCTAAATAAACCGTAGAAAACGCCCTAAATCCTCCCTCCCTTTCAAAAAATCCCAGCAACTGCTAGATGCTGACGCGTGGATGCCTTTTGGTCCCGGTTGGTGTTACAAACCGGCACTAAAGGTCTTCCTGCCTGGGCTCCCCGCAGAGGCCATGTGGAGCCCCTTTTGTCCCGGTTTGTAAGAGAACCGGGACTAAAGGTTTTGGGCTTTAGTCCGACCCTTTAGTCCCGGTTCCGGAACCGGGACAAATGGGCCTTACGAACCGAGACAAATGGGCCTTTTTCTACTAGTGTATTGGAGCCAACATGGATCCTGCATAGGAAAGCATGCTCATCGAATTCATCCATGAGAATCGGGACATCTTTTCATGGAAGCCATCTGACATGCCAGTTGTAACGAGAGAGTTCGTTGAGCACCACCTTAATGTGGATCCTAAGTTTAAACCGATTAAGAAATTCCTTCGTCTTTTCAATGAGGAGCGGCGTAAAGCAATCGAAGAAGAGGTAGCCCAGATCTTGGCAGCAGGGTTGATCGTGGAGGTCCTTCACCTAGAGTGATTAGCCAACCCTGTGCTGGTACTCAAGAAGAACAACACATGGCATATGTGTATAGACTACATGGATCTTAACAAAGCTTTTCCAGTTGACCCATTTGCTCTCCCCCGTATCAACCATATTATTGATGCAATGGCGGGTTGTGAGAGTTTATGCTTCTTGGACGCCTATTCAGGCTATCATCAGATCAAGATGGCAGTTAAAGACCAAGAGAAGACCTCGTTCATCACACCTTTTGGAGCTTTCTACTATGTGTCCATGCCGTTCGGACTCAAGAGTGCACAGGCAACTAACCAACATTGTGTGCAAAATTGTCTTCATGGTTAGATTGGACATAATGTTCATGCCTATCTGGACGATATTGTGGTCAAGTAAAGGAATAAGGAGACGTTGTTGGATGATGTGAAGGAAACGTTGGATAACTTACGGGTCTATAAGATGATGCTTAACCCGGCTAAATGTGTTTTTGGAGTTCCTACAGGTAAGATTCTTGGTTTCTTGGTTTCAGAGCGAGGTATCGAAGCCAACCCAAACAAGATAAAGGCCATCACATCACTAGCCAAGCCGGCGAGCGTCAATGATGTACAACGCTTGGCGGGTCATGTTGCTGCTTTAAGCCACTTCATCAGCCGCCTGGGGGAGAAGGCTATTCCTCTGTACCAGATGATGAAAAACATGAATGACTTTGTGTGGAGTAAGGCTGCAGATGAAGCTCTTGAAACACTTAAAAAGCAGCTGGTTGGGCCACCGATCTTAGCCGCTCCAGCTGAGAAGGAACCCTTGCTCCTTTATGTGGCGGCCAATAATCGGGTGGTTAGTGCTTCGATTGTGGTGGAGCGTAAAGGGGCAGGGAAAGAGTATCTGGTCCAGAGGCCGGTCTATTATTTCGGTGAGGTGCTTATCGAATCAAAGCAAAGATACCCACACTGGCAGAAGCTAATATACGGGGTGTTCATGGTGAATCGTAAGGTGAAGCATTATTTCCTTGGGCATCAGGTCACGGAGGTTAGCTCTGCTCTGTTGGGAGACATAACATAGAATTGAGAAGCCACCGGTAGAATTACTAAGTGGGCACTGGAGCTTGGACCTCTAAATTTAAAGTATGCACCTCGCACAGCCGTGAAGTCTTAGGCATTGGTGGATTTCATAAATGACTGGACGGAGTGTCAGTCGCTGGAGGAAAAGCTGGACTATACGTACTAGATCATTCACTTTGACGGGTCGAGATAGTTGGACGGCTCAGGGGCTGGGGTTGTCTTAACCTCTCCCAAATGTGCTAAGTTTTGTTCTGTATTAAGGCTGATGTTTCCTTGCACAAACAATGCAGCTGAGTATGAAGCTTTGCTTGACGGACTTCGTGTGGCCAAGGAGATGAACCTGAGCCGGGTTAGGTGTCTCGGTGACTCTGATCTTGTGGCATAGCAGGTGTCAGGCACATGGGATTCAAAGGACCCATGCATGGTGGCTTATCGGCGAGAGGTAAATATCGTCGCTGGTCATTTCAAGGGATATCAGGTAGACCATATCGGTGGTCACAAGAATGAGGCGGCAGATACATTGTCAAGGCTGGGCTCTCAGCGTAAGTCTATGCCGCCTAATGTTTTCTTGGATGTGCGTTATCATCCGTCTGTTAAGCTACCGTCAGAAGAGGATCTAGCTATACCTGACCTGGAGGGGCAACTAGTGGCGGCTTTGCACGCTATTCCAGACTGGACGTTGCCATATCTGGCATTCCTGACGTGGGGTGAGTTGCCTGAAGATGATACTTTGGCGCGGCGGATCGCGAGGCGTTCTAAATCCATGACCATCATTGGAGGGGAATTACACAAGTGCTCCAGTATATGTGAAAGATCTGGATCATCATTATCATAATGCTCCGGACTTGGGGGATACAATTGGATCTATAACTTAGTACCGGCTTATATGCAATTTCATCTGGTACTTGGGAGTCACAGATTAAAGCTCTATATAACAGAACTGAAGGTTTGGAAGACCCGGTATATTATTTGCAATATTAATCCGGTTCTTGGGGGCTAAGTATGGGTATAAGAGAGAGAGATAAGATGGAGGATACCTCATATTTCTTTTTCATCAAACCAACAAGCTTGCTCTCCATGTTGCGACTGACAGACAGGCGGTTCAGATAGCCGGCGTGTAAGTCGTCTGCAGTCATCTTCTCCATGGTAGGGAGTTCGAAATGATGCTTCTCAGGAGAGTAAGTAGCAACTTTACTTGAATGCTTCATCAAGGTATGGTATGTGGGAGAGGCGAGTCTTCAGTGGAGGGCTTGGGCGGCTTAGGGTCAACCGTGGGGCTATCAGAAGCCGCTGAGTGATGACCCGCCAGCTCTAAGGGCGGGGGAGATTGCTCAGGCGTTTATTTCGTAGCTTCAGAAGGTGTAATAGGAGAGTGGGACGGCTCAGCGATATCCGGTTGTTGAATAGTCGGAGCAGCGGTAGACACCCCGGCTTCTCTGCGTTTGGCCTGCACCCAAAAAAAGCAAGGATTCAGCACATAATATAAAGGTGATACAGGTAATATATACACGGCGGAGGAGAAAACTTACTCTGGGTTGACCTTCATGGGAGGAAGCTTGGAGTCGCTAGAGGAAGGAGGGGAATCCTACAAAATCAAACCAGTAAGGTACAGTAATAAGACAACATTGCAAAAATATAAGACGGATATTGTGTTTATGTTAAATACCTCAGCGGGACGTTTCCGCGGTGCCGGGGCGTTAGGTAAGCCGGTTATAAGATCCCCAGAGCCGATACTCCGGGTCTGACATCGAGAGTCGTGTTGTCGGTTTTTCAAGGAAAATTTGGGATGTAAGTAAGCGAGAGGGTGCGAAAAAGGAACTTTTCAGACGACCCGCCGTATCTTCGGTTGGCGGAAGTTTTCTGAGTCAAAAGAAAGATAAGTTACCTTAGGGGCGTTGGCGTGGCTCATTTCTGTCTCCTCCTGAGTAAAAATCATTGTCAGTAAGTTGTGTAAAAAGACGGCTAAGGGAATCAGGTTCTACCTCTGAGTCGTCAAGCTTAAGCAAATTTTGAGCCGACGTCTTTGGTTTGCGGCCACGGGTGTTACCCGCCTGAGATTTCTTCTTCGCAAGAGGGGTATATTTTTTCTTCCAGAAGCTAGAGTTAGCCTGAAAGCAAGAGCCACCAAAAGAGATTAAGGCTGCTACATATATATAGTTAAGACAGAGGTAAAATAGATTTGAAAGCCATCCTTACATCTGGGGCTGGGCTTGCGGCGCGGAAAGGCTTTAACCCGACTATAATGCAAGCCTCTTGGGGATCACGGGTAAGTCCCTTGATAGCAGAAATAATGTTCTCTTCTGTCAGAGTGGTGTGATTGAAGGAGAGGGGATCATTTGCATCACCCATATACTCACACATAAGCCGATCACGCCGGCTCAGCGGTAAGACCTTCCAAGAGATCCAATAGCGGGTTAAGTCAATTCATGTCAAACCATTCGCCAAGAGGGTTCTGATCTTGGCAAAGGCCAGAGCATACTTCGCTTGTGTTGTTGCAGACATCCAGCCTGGAAGTTTAGTTGTGGTGAAGATCTGGGTAGGACGATAACCTGGCAGTGGATGTTCTCCCTCTAGAGAGGTGTCTCTACAATAGAACCAAGTTCTATTCCAATCCTTGGGATGACTTGGCATTCGAATAGCTAGAAAAACCATATCTCTTCTTCTTTGGATGGAGACTCCGTCGAGCTCCAAGCTTGGGCCAGCCGCCACTTCCGTTTGGCGGTTGACGTAGAAAAAGTCGCGGAAAAGATCAACTGACGACTCGTCTTGTAAGTAAACTTCTCAAAGGACTTGGAAGTTGCACAAGTTGGAGACGGAGTTCGGGGCAATGTCCTAAGGATGCAATTTAAAGAAGTGGAGGATGTCTCGGAAGAACTTAGACCCGGGTGGGCCGAAACCACGTATAAGGTGGTCAGCCAAGATAACAATTTCAACCTCTTGTGGGATGGGTTTCTTCTCCGAACCCGAAACCCGCCAATGAATCACATTCTGAGTCGGCAAGGTTCCAGCCTCTACAAAATCATGTAGAAATTGTTCGGAGATTCTAGAGCCGACCTAGTTAATAGAAGAAGACACCCGAGACATGATGGTGGGTCAAGGTTGTGAAAAGTGGTAGTACGTGGTGGGTCGGAAAGTGACTAGACAACCAAGATGACTAATGAAATTAAATACTGTGACGCTAAGCCGCCGGTACAATTCTTTGGAAGAGCCAAAAGTTTGGTGGCGGGTTAAGTTAACAAGGCCATGATGCCAAAAATTGCTAAGGACATACAAACAGGTTTTGCATAAGAAACTGAAACTGCAAGATCTACAGGCAAGGAAAAATCAGATTTTATTCCACCCTAGCGAGGAACTGAGGAAGAACGAACAGCCTAGCGCAAGAAGAGGAACCAAGTATAGATCTAGGTTGGGCTACTGTTGACTTTGCACGACTGGGCGTAGTGGATAGGCGAACATCACAAGATCTAAGGGGTTATTCATCGGTTGGCATTATGAAAAAGAGCCTGCACACTAATGGGGTCTGATGAACTTGACAAGGTTCAAGTGCTAAGCTACAGATCTAAGGGAGGATGAAGAACATACCTTAAGGGATGCGGCGGACACAGGTGAAAACCTGGAACGTTCAGGTTGATCCAGCGGCCAGGTTCGATGACGGTGATGGGGCTCCACCGGCGCGACGAAGCTTTGGAGCAGTCGCGTCGAGAGGAAGCAGAAGAAGTGGGGGCAGCGGAGAAAAATTAAAAGACCCCTCGTGGTCCTATTTAAGAGGATCGACGGCCAAACGGGCGCGCGGGAATCAAGGCAAAAGATAATGACCGACCAAGACGAACGCCTCGATCTTCAGGCCGACCGTTTAATGACAGGATCTATGGCATACGTCATGGAATCTTTTCAAAGTAAATGAAGGTGATGTCAGGGCGAGTTATGTGTTTTTCCCTTTCAGGTGACAAGGGTGTGAGAATCGCTGCAGGTTAAAAGGTGAAGATTGACATGAGCAAGCTCAAATCAATATGGGGTCTAATGTTGGGGATATAACCCCGTGGTAAGACACACCCAGGAGGAGTCGGGTCATACCTGGCAGCTTGTTAGCGTATGGGCTGGAAGAGGAAGATTGGGCTGCACGGTGGCTCACCAAATGGGCTATGACGGAGGCCCGGAGTAAGGAAGAAGATGCAAGACTCAGGCGCGTAAGCCGCCTGGAGATGGCCTACTAGAGTCGGTTAGGAGGCTTAGAGACAGTGTCAGATACGGTGTAAGAGTCCGTATGAGACTTGTGTAACCCGTGCTCTGTACCTCCTATATAAAGGCGAGACCCAGGATGGCTTACACAGGATCCCACAAATCGAGAGCTAGGTCAAGCGAGTACGCTCCCTTCTAATCGATACTCCAATGAATACACACAAAGTAGGACGTAGGCTTTTACCTCATCTCAAGGGGGCGAACCTTGGTAAATCCGTGTCTTTCGTCCTGTCCAACCCCTTTGACTCCACCGCCTTAGCGATGGCCTCGAATCCAAGTCTTCAGACATCTGTCGTGACAAAACCATGACAGTAAGGATACTCTCCTCTCAGTTAACCAACATCTTGTCTTCCTCGTCTAATTAACGGGATTTCCGATCACATACAATAGGTTACCATTGTGAAAAACTCATATTGTGGGTCTCATAACTATCTCCTTCGATGCATTATCTATCACATTACGTCATACACCCTTAGTAAAAGGATCTGCCAATTTTTTAGATGTTTGGATATAATACAATGCAATAACCCGGGAGTTTCTCATTTTCTTGACAGACTTTAACCTTGTCTGAACATGTCTTGATGACTTCATGTTATCCTTTGAACTACTCACTTTGGTGATCACAATTTGATTGTCGCAGTTCATAAGAACACTCGGTACAGGTTTCTCAACAATTGGTAAGTTATTCAGGAGCCGACGAAGCCAATCTTCTTCGACCGTAGTTGTATCTAGTGTTGTGAGTTCTGGTTCCGTTGTTCACCTCGTTAACATGGTCTACTTGCAAGACATGCAAGAAATAGCGCCACCACCATGAGTGAATACATTTCCGCTCATGGCCTTTATCTCATCAGCATCAGAGATCCAGTTTGAGTCACTATATCCTTCAAGTATGTTTGGGTACCCATTGTAGTGAATTCCATAACTGTAGTGCCCTTCAAATAGCGCATAACTCTTTCTACAACTTTCCTATTATCATCTCCTGATTTTGAGACATACCGGCTGAGTTTGCTAACAGCAAAAGAGATGCCAAGTCTCGTAGCGCTGGCAAAATACATAAGTGAGCTAATTATGTAAGAGTATTTCAATTGATCTCTAGCAATTCTTCGATTCTTTCAAAGCAATATGCTAGCATCATAAGGTGTTGGAGAGGGCTTGTTGTCACTATAACCAAAGTGACTCAAGATATTTTCCATATAGTGAGATTGAAGGAATGTAATCCCACCATCATTATCTCTCAACAGCTTGATATTCAGAATAACATCAGCTACTCCTAAATTCTTCATCTCAAAAACAACAAGATTGGAAATCCCTGACCTCCTTAATAGCGTTCAAATTTGTTCAAAAAATCAATATGTCATCAATATGCAAGCAAAGGATAAATCCCTTGCTCACATCATGGCAATAGTACTCACATTTGTCAGCTTTCTTTACAACAAAGCTTGCAGTTGTTAAAGTTCCTTCAAACTTCTCATGCCATTGCTTAGGTGCTTGCTTAAGTCCATACAGAGATTTCAACAATTTTCCCTCCTTTCCTTCCTAATCGTCCACTCTGAGCCCATCTGGTTGTTCCATGTAAATTTCCTCATCCAACTCTCCAGTTAGGAAAGCACTCTTAACATCCATTTGCTGAACGAGAAGACCATGTGAGTAAGCTAGTGAAAGTACTACTCGAATAGTGGCTAGCCGATCCACAGGTGAGTAAGTATCAAAGAAGTCGTCGCCTTCCTTATGGATATAACCCTTGGCCACGAGTAATGCCTTGCACTTCTCAATAGTACCATAAGGCCTAAGCTTATTCTTGAATACCCATTTGCAACCTATAAGTTTGCACCCATAAGGACGACCAGTTATCTCCCAAATTTCATTTGCCAAGATGGACCGCTTACTTTTAGTAGTCAGCATCTTCAGGTGCATAGGCCCTTGACATAGAACTAGGAGTGCCATCTATGAGATATGCAAGAAAATCATCACCAAAGGACTTTGTAGTCCTCTGTTGCTTGCTCCTTTTAGGAGTCTCATCAATTGTCTCCACAGGATCTTCAAGATGTTGCGTCAGAATGGTAGGTTCAGAAATTGCAACTACATCTTGATTCGATGAACTAGGCAAATCTTGTTTTGATGAGCTACCCATATCCTTCATGGGAAAGATATCTTCGAAGAAATTCACATCATTTGACCCCATGATTGCATTGATGTGCATGTCCGATACCTGAGATTTTAAAATCAAGAATCTATAACCAATGGTACGAAAAGCATATCCTAGCAAAACACAATCCGGAGTTTTTGGTCCAAGCGTCTGCTTCTTTGGAATTGATATGTTGACTTTTGCCAAGCACACCAAGTTCGTAGGTAAGAGAGTTTTAACATTTTCTTCTCCCATTCCTCCAATGGAGTTACTTCTTTGTTCTTTGTGGGAACCCGGTATAGGACATGACATGCAGTCAATATCGCCTCCCCGACCATGCCTTGGAGAGACCCGATGTGTCTAACATGTTGTTAACCAAATCAGTTAGAGTATGGTTCTTTTTTCGGCTACCCCATTTGACTGAGGTGAATAGTGAGGCATCATCTCATCGATTATACCATATTCTGCACTAAATGAATCAAATTCATTGGAAGAAATACTCTCCACCATGATTAGACCTAAGCCTCATGATTTTCCGATGAAATTGGTTTTCCACTTCGGCTTTATAGATCTTGAGGAAATTTTAAGCCTCATCTTTTGATTTTAAAATATACACATGGTAGTATCTAGTGGAATCATTGATTAACATGATAAAATATTTCTTTCCATATTTCGTCAAAACACCATTCATGAATTTATGAGTTCTAGTGGGGCAAGATTTCTTGTTTCCATAGTCGTATGAGACTTACGAGGTTGCTTAGCTTGCACACAAACTTCACACTTCGATCACTTCACAATGGTGAAGTTGGGAGTTCATCTTGGCTAACCGCGTCATACAACCAAAATTAGAATGACACAAACGTGAATGCCACACATTTGATTCACTATTGTTACAAAGATGATAAAAAACATTATTACAAACATCTGACAAGGATAGGCCGAACAAGCCTCCAGACTCATAAC
The DNA here is from genome assembly GCA_022496015.1 of Hordeum marinum. Classification (NCBI taxonomy): domain Eukaryota; kingdom Viridiplantae; phylum Streptophyta; class Magnoliopsida; order Poales; family Poaceae; genus Hordeum; species Hordeum marinum. Next base: position 509,416,817 of record CM039674.1, on the reverse strand, counting down.
CTTTACCAACTAAAGTTCCATACTTGGATATTACAAATTTATTGGACTCAAAGACAAGATTGTAGCCAACTAAAGTTCCGCTAACAAGATTTTTATTCACGGAGGGAACATAGTACACGTTCTTCAGCCGTACGATCTTCCTCAAAGTAAACTTTAGATCGACTATGCCAACACCACGGACAGAAACACTTGAACCATTGCCCATCAGTATATAAGTAGTCCCTGTGGCCTTATAGTATGAAAACATGGAAATATCACCGCTTACATTCACATTAGCACCCGTGTCAATCAACCAATCAGAGCAACGACATACTGAGAGAATAGTGGGAAGTATATCGTACCCAACATCCTTTATCTTAGTGTCACCAATGACAAATTGGTGATCTTGTTGCCTTTCCCATGTCGCTTGTCATAATGGTTAGGGAAACTAGGTGCCCAATGATCAGGATCTCCGTAGACATGACAAACACATTTCTTCTTGTTAGCCTTCTTCTTGACGTTGGTGTGCTATGAAGCCTTGTTCTTCCCATCAAACTTTCCCTTGCTATCAAACTTGCCCTTGTTCTTGAACTTGTGGGGATGGAAGTTTTTCTTCTGTACCAGATTAGCACTGGAACCTCCCTCAATACCTCGAACACATATGTCTGTTGCTCTCGCCTTTTCTTCCACACCAAGAGTACCAATGAGATCCGGAATAAAAAACTCCTGCCTCTTATGCTTCAGAGAGGTAGCGAAGTTCCTCCATGACGGTGGAAAGTTAGTGAATATACCTTTTACAAAAAACTTATCCATAACATACAATTGAAGTTCTCAAGTTCTATAGCAAATGATTGTATCCCGTGAGCTTGCTCAAACACAGAGCGCTCATCAGTCATCATGTAATCATATGATTGTTCCATGATATATAGCTTAGTGTAGGCATCGGAGACCCCAATCTTGGCCTCAGGTGTGTCCCACATATATTTCCCATTGTAAATTGATGCATAAGGATCAACTATGTTCTCACAAAGAACACTCAAGAGAGTAGCCTAAAACAAGGTGTCAGTTTCCTGAAAAGCTTGTTCCTGTTGAGAATCAAGAATTCCTCCAGTTCTGCCAAGGGTGGCATCATAATAGCTCATGGTTTGAAACCATAGAATAGCTTTCATACGCCACCTCTTATAGTGCACACCCTCAAACATAGGAGGTCTCATGGAAGCAACAAAACCACTCGGGCTAAATTGACTATAATAACATTTTTGGATTATTAGATAACTGAGCAATTTACCGAATGATTTAAAAGTGTTAGAGATATGACATGCAATCGAATGCGATGAAGAATGAAATCAAACAAGGTACAAGAGATTTTAACGTGGAAAACCCCTCCAACAAGAAGGGGGGGGAACCACGGGTGCCTGCCAGCCAAACTTCACTATATTGAGAGAGGTTACAAACATCAGGGATTTACAACTGATCAACTTGTCCTAGGTGGCGTCTTACAAGAGGTATATATAACACGGGAGTCCTAGGTCAACCCCCCGCTTTGCTTGAGTCCAAGCCTACCGACGACGGGCCTCGCTCCGCACGCTTGTAAGAAGTTGGCCTTTCTCTTTATATTCGAATTTGGAGTATAACATAACAAACTCGACCTTGAGAAAAATTCCATCTTGTAGCATGAATGAGAACCTTCTCCCTGAACAACAAAGAAAACACTTTTGGCACCCAAACATCACTAGGACTAAGAGTTATACCAACTAACCCTAAGCAAAGCTCAAACTTAGCAACATGAATAGGCTTTGTCAACATATCAGCGGGATTATCATGAGTACTAATCTTGCATACCTTCAGTTTACCTTGCTCAACAATGTCTCGAGCAAAATGATATTTGACATCAATGTCCTTTGTTCTCTCATGGAACATTTGATCCTTAGTGAGGTATATGGCACTCTGACTGTTACAAAACAGATTAATGTAAGAATTATCTCCACAAAGCTCAACATACAAACCTTTCAGCCAAACTGATTCTTTACATGCTTCTGCAAGAGCCATGTATTCTGCTTTGGTGGTAGATTGAGCAACTGCCGCCTGCAGTGTGGCTCTCCAACTCACGTCACAACCACCAACAGTGAACACCTAACCTGTAAAGGACCTCCTTAACTTGCAAACAAATTTCTCCTTACCACCCACTATGAAACATTCTGGTTGGTCCGTGTAAATTTCCTTCTCTAGTTCTCCATGTAGAAAAACAATCTTGACATCTAACAACTCAACCTCAAAATCATTCATAGCAACAATACTGGAAAATGCACGAATGGGACTATGCTTGACAACTTGAGAAAACACATCATTATAATCAATACCAGGTATCTGACTAAAGCCCTTAGCCACTAACCTTGTCTTAAACCTTGTGGGATCACTAGGAGAAAAACATTCCTTTCTCTTGAAGATCTATTTGCTGTGAATGGTCTTCTTTTGTTTAGGCAATAGCACGACATCCCATGTGCCATTTTTATCAAGTGATTGCATCTCTTCCTGCATACCAGCAATCACTAGTAGAAAACAGACCTTTCGTCCCGAGCTTTAGTCCCGGTCTGGTCACGAACCGGTACTAAAGATGGTATTAGTCCCGGTTCGTGCCGGCTACAATGGCTAGGAGCAAGGAGACCTTTAGTACCGGCTCTTGAGGGACCTTTAGTACCGGTTCGTCTCACAAGCCGGTACTAAAGGGGGCATGGCAGGGTTTTGGTCAGACATGGGCCCCGCTTGCACCTTTAGTACCGGCTGGTATCACCAGCTGGTACTAAAGACTTCCTACATATACATCCGTCCGCAGCCGATCGATTGAGATCTGTTTTCTCCCCTGTTCTTCTTCTTGCTCAAAGCTCATCCTCCATTTTGCCAAGGATTTGTCAAGATTTAAAGGCACCCCATCTATCCAAGTGTTCATAAAGGTTAGCAACTTTGCTCCTTCATCTCTTGCTAGATTAGCTTCTGGTATGCTCAAAGATATGTGATATGTGATTTGTGGGAATTTATTTGATTTATATCCGATTTGAGCTCAAATTAACTTGTTAGGTTGCATATGTGTAGGTGTGGTTTATTTGGTGTGCCTTCCCACCATCCCCGGCCGTCCTAACCAGCGTCCATCGTCCGCATCGTCTCGTCACGGCACCGGCCACCTTGGTGAGCCTCTTGTTCTTCTTAAAATCTTTTAAAAAAAATTACTTGTATGATTTAGATAGCTGCGTGTACGATTTACTTACTTGTATTATTGTTAGTTATTCTATAGTGTAATGGTTATGGTATCCGCCCACGTCGGCCTCGTCCAGTCTATGATTCAGATGTGGTATGTCATTAATTATCTTTTATTACTATTTCACACATCATCTAGTGTCTATGACAATTAATTATGCCACCAAATTGACGTAGATATTTTTATCTATAGGAAGTAGTTGAACCAGAAATTCGAACCGGCTATGCAATTCTGCTCGAGAAATTAACACAACCTGAAAAAGAAATTGATCATTTGAAAGAAAAATTGAAAAGAACTGAAGATGAAAAGATGGGATTGGAGTTGCCTGTTGCCTATATCATCGATGATCACAAGAACAAGATGGTTGGAATGCGCTTGAAGATTATAAAGATTAGAAAATATGCCATTGATAAAGAGGCTTGGTATCATTATGTTGTTGGATCAATTGTTACTTTAGTTGCGATTATGATCGCATTTGTTGTTGTATTCACATGTTTTAGATAGTTGGTGTTGTTTTATGAGATGTATATGTATGAACTATAAGTATCCATTATTTGCAGTAATAACATTTGGTCACTGCTAGCTCTACTTTTGGTTGTAATGTGATGATGAAGTTGTATTAATTTGGTCACTTCGATGTTGTGTAGTGAACAGGAGCCGACAATGGATGTACGATGATTGACTAAGTCCAGGGTTTCTTAATGTCCTGCATGATTTTATTCGTGTGGATGAGACAAATAAGCAGAATGGTTTCATGTGTTGGCCATGTCGTGACTGTAAGAATGATAGGAATTACTCTAACTCAAAAACCCTTCACTACCACCTGCTGAAGTCTGGTTTCATGTCCGGCTATAGCTGTTGGACCAAGCACGGAGAAAGAGGGGTTATAATGGAAGACAATGAAGAAGAAGAGGATTATGACAACTATCCTTTCGCTGATACAACAATGGGGGAAGGTGAAGAAGAGGCATCAATGGGGGAAGCTGAAGAAGAGGCATCAGATGAACCCGCTGATGATTTGGGTCATTAAGCCGATTGGTCTTCCTGAATCGCGGCATGAGGGGAGACTGGGTGGAGAAGGCACATTATGAAAGAAAGAAGCAATAAATATGGAAGGGCATTCTTTCACTCAAGCACACTACATGGTTCTACAAAATTCCACCTTGGTGACTCCATATGTGGAGGAACACAAGGATATTGTACGGTCCAAGAACCCGGAGCAGTCTGACCCCTGGATTGAACATAAACACATGGAGACTTTTGCCAGTTGGTTGCAAACAAATCTCATCAACGACAACGATGTTCCAGATGAACTGTACTGGTTGGCCAAGACACCAAGTTCGACTGTAACGACTTTCAAAGGGTACGAGATAAATGGGAATACATTTTACACGATCGCCCAAGTTAAGAAGAGAACCAACCAAAACAGTGGTGTCCGCTATGATGCAACCAACTTTGAAGACACATATTATGGTTACATAGAGGAGATATGGGAACTTGACTATGGACCTGATCTTAAGGTCCCTTTGTTTCGGTGCAAATGGGTCAAATATACTGGAGGCGGGGTACAGGTAGACCTGCAGTACACAATGACAATAGTGGATCTCAACAATCTTCGATACATAGACGACTCATTCGTCCTAGCCAATGATGTGGCTCAGGTTTTCTATGTGATGGACATGTCTAGCAAACCGAGGAGAAAAAAAGATAAGGAAGTGAATATATCATACGATGAGCCAAAGGGCCACATAGTTCTTTCAGGGAAAAGAAACATTGTGGGAGTGGAGGACAAGACAAACATGTCCGAAGATTATGAAAAGTTTCATGAAATCCCTCCCTTCAGAGTGAAGACTGACCCAAGCATCATGTTAAAGGATGAAGATTATCCATGGTTAAGGAACAATCATAAGAAAGGGACAAACACGCAGAAAAAGTCTTACACCGCGAGATCCCACTCTAGGATGTGATCGGCTTCACCGTCATCACTTTCTGTATATTTATGTGAAGGACATGCATGCATTTCCTAGCTAGCATGGTATATCTTTGTAACAGTTTGTACACGAAGTGCATCCAGTTTTTGCCGTAACCCTCTCAACTCTCTAGAAGTTTCTATGTGGGTTGAATTATGATGTCATGCCAAGTTACAATCTTTTCAGAGTTCATTTGTACTGCTTTTCAAATTCAGGGTCATTTAGCTCAAAATAAATCATTAAATGCATGAAAAATATCAAATGAAGTCAGAAAGGGTTGAAAATTGATGATGTGCCTTTGAATGGTGCATATTGAACACACAAAATGTATGGAGTTAAAATAAGTTATTAAAAATGAAATCCCTTTGTAATAGATGAGTTTTCGTCCGAAACCCTCATACTTCTTATGAGATTGTCCAATTTGTATACGAAGTGCATCCAGTTTTTGCCGTAACCCTCTCAACTCTCAAGAAGTTGCTATGTGGGTGAAATTATGATGTCATGCCAAGTTACAACCTTTTCAGAGTTCATTTGTACTACTTTTCAAATTCAGGGTCATTTAGCTCAAAATAAATCATTAAATGCATGAAAAATATCAAATGAAGTGAGAAAGGGTTGAAAATTGTTGATGTGCCTTTTAATGGTGCATACTGAATACACAAAAAGTATGGAGTTAAAATAAGTTATTAAAAATGAAATCCCTTTGTAATAGATGAGTTTTCATCGGAAACCCTCATACTTCTTATGAGATTGTCCAATTTGTATACGAAGTGCATCCAGTTTTTGCCGTAACCCTCTCAACTCTCTAGAACTTTCTATGTGGCTTGAATTATGATGTCATGCCAAGTTACAACCTTTTTAGAGTTCATTTGTACCGCTTTTCAAATTCAGGGTCATTTAGCTCAAAATAAATCATTAAATGCATGAAAAATATCAAATGAAGTCAGAAAGGGTTGAAAATTGATGATGTGCCTTTGAATGGTGCATATTGAACACACAAAAAGTATGGAGTTAAAATAAGTTATTAAAAATGAAATCCCTTTGTAATAGATGAGTTTTCGTCCGAAACCCTCATACTTCTTATGAGATTGTCCAATTTGGACACGAAGTGCATCCAGTTTTTGTCGTAACCCTCTGAACTCTCTAGAAGTTGTTATGTGGGTGAAGTTATGATGTCATGCCAAGTGACAACCTTTTCAGAGTTCATTTGTACTGCTTTTCAAAGGAGAGATATGAATATTTCAAATGCCATATTTAATCAAATTATCTTATACAGCAGTTGAAGTTTTTCAAACATGCATGGAAATGCCATAAACAGATTCTTTATATTTTTCTGATTTTTTTTCATATATTATTTATTTCCATTGGAGTCCTATGTTTTTTTCTATGATTTTCTAAAGTTTACGGGGTTTTTCTAAAAAAATAATAACAAATATTTAATTTAAAAACACCTTTAGTAGCGGTGCGTGACTAGCACTAGTACTAAAGACCCACCGCCCCCGCGCTCTGTTGGGAGGACCTTTAGTACCGGTGCATGGCTAGCACCGGTACTAAAGGGTCTTTAGTACTGGTGCTAGTCACGTCCCGGTAATAAAGGTCCACCGCCCCGCGCTCTGTTGGGAGGACCTTTAGTACCGGTGCGTGGCACGCACCGGTACTAAAGGGTCTTTAGTACCGGTGCTAGTCACGCACCGGTACTAAAGGGGTGCCTGGTATAAATTGAGCACTTCCTCGTCTCGGGCCGAGCCACGCACCGGGAGAGCTCCAACTTGCACCGCGAGGCTGCCGAAATCGCCCTCGCCCCGTCACCCTCGCCGCCGTCGCCCTCGCCGCGATCGCCCTCGCCTACCCGGACACCATCCCTCACCGTCGTCGCCCTCACCACTACCGCCGTCGCCCTTGCCGTCGTCGCCCTCGCCGTGGTCTCCCTCGCCTACCCAAACGCCGCCCCTCATCGCCGGTCCCGTCGCCGCCGCCCCGCTCACTCCGGCCGCCGCTTCGTGATCCCGTTGCCGCCGCCCCGAGCCCGTCGCCGACGCCACCTCCCAGTCAGGAGGCTAGGTGAGATCTCCCGGCCGACCCCTCTCCCCGACGATCGCCCCGATGATCACCGGACTAGTGTGTAGATGCTAGGGTATCTAGGGTCCCTCGACGTCGAACCCCGACACCCCGACACGACACCCCCGACACCCGACCCCGACCACGACACAACACCCCTATTTACTTAGTTAGTTACTTAGGTTGTCAGGTTATTAGGATATGTGTTAGTTTATGTTTAGTTTAGGTTTAATTTAGTTTATGTTTAGTTTAGTTTTAGGTTTAATTTAGTTTGGATCCTAAGCGTGTGCGAGTTTCGGTCTGTCGTCGATCCTAATTTAGTTTAGAGTTTCATGTGTGTTCTTGATGGAGGAATCCCGACTGTTGTCGTGGGGGGCACTTCCTCTTTCTCCTCTTCTTTGAGATATACTCATCAATATATTGTGCAAGAAGAGGAGAGGGGAAGCGTCCATCACCGCCGGTCGAACCTATTACTGCGAGAGAGTGTCCACCAACATATATACACCACTGTATCAATGTGAGAGAGTGGGCACCAACACACCATGAGATATGTGAGAGTTATGTAAGGAAAGTCTCGACAGACCGATAGTCACACACGCATTAGGATCCAAAGCGTGCCGTAATTCTTGATTTTGCTAGATGCTAAGTGTTAATTTTGCTAAGTGTTAATTTTGTTAATTGTTAATTTTGCTAAGTTTTATTTAGTTTGTTTTCGTAATTAAGTGTTTCTTCTCGACGTCGACGATGCCGATCCTGCATCCTCGTCGTCGAGTCGCCAAAGCAGGTCACTTGCTTGAGCCGAGAGGCCCTGTCATGGACTGGGCTCCGCCGGGCTGGTACTGGGAGGTGCTGCCTTCCGGTCGGCGCAGCTTGGTGAGGAGCCAGCCCATCGTCGACCCGGAGGTTCTGTGGTGGCGGCCGCATGGGCCACGGAGTTTTCAGAGGTTTGAGTCCCCCGCGGAGGTGGTACAGTACCATGTCAACAAGGAGAACGAGCACGTCTGTCGCTACATGGCAGCTTTGGAGGCCAGGTCCGACAATACCTGGCAGATTCTTCAGGGATCTCACTGGAGCTATGTTCCTGTGATGGTTCCTTCTCTTTGGGTGTCCACCGCCCGCCCCGATATCCGCCGGGCGCTAGGGTTCTAGCTAGATCGATATATTAGCTAGCTACTATTATGATGTATTAGCTAGATCGATGGAGATTAGCTGATGTATTGAAAATTATCCAAGATTATGCAGATGAGATCTTTTCTAAGAACTATACTATATATGTATTCAATGATGCATTATTAATTAACTATCAATTATTTTGCTTCTTGAATTCATGCTAATTTAAATACTAATTTGTTTTATCTATATTATTATGGACTAGTTATTAAGCTATGGACAATACCGGTAGAGCTCATGAAGAGGACATCTTCGACATGATACGCTCCTCTGAAAACCCAACGGACCTTCGAGGTGAGTCATCACATGATCATGATGATGGCTCACAATATCTAAACGATCACGGTGATGGATGTGAGACCGAGGAAGAACAACTTATGTTCCAAAATCCAGAAGAACCAAGAATGTTCGGCGAGGTATATACACATCCATTAGCCTCTGGTGATAATTACATGTGTATTAATTGATTTGTATATATATATATATATTAACAAATCTTTCTTATTTTAATTATCAGCCCTCCGGATCGAGCCAATCTAGTAGAATTGTACGAGGCGCTGCCAAAATACTAGACGGCAACGTAAAGCTCAATCTTGATGCTTTCAAACATAATGGCGAACCGACTCACCCTGAAGCCAATGCCAAGACATTTGTGCGTCAATGCGGAGTGGTTGTTAGGGACGGAGTCCCGATCACAATGCATGAATGGATTCAGCCAAAGGAACCAAAAACAGGAGTGAATTATGTCGATACAAGAATTAAAGATGCCCTTTGGCGAGAGCTCATGGAGCATTTCACCCTACCAGATTCTCTCTCGGAGCGTCAAAGGAACAAACTCAAGGAGTTTGCTCTCCATAAGATGGCCGGTGCGTTCCAGACTTGGAAGAAAACATTATGGACCGAGTACAACGCTAGAGGCAAGAAGGCGCCCGAATTCAAAGGAATATACGAGAAGGTAAGGGATCACTGGGACGCATTTATCGAGTAGAAGACATCGATAACTGCTATGGAGAAGTCGGCAAAGAATAAGATAAATGCTGAGAAAAAAAAGCATCACCATAAACTAGGGACAGGTGGATACAAGTCAGCAATTCCTAAGTGGGATGCATTAGAGAATAAGATGCTTGCTGAAGGGATCACTCCAGTAACCTTCAACTGGCCCAAGAGGTGCAGGAATTGGTTTTTTGCGCATGGGGGAAAGTTGGACCCAGCCACAGGGAAGATTATTGGACTGGCCAGTCTGAAGCATGCATCAGATGAGTTGATTCAAGCAATAAAAGATGCCCAAGAAGGACGAGCTTACACGCGCCCTCGAGAATGCCGAACACGGAGGACGAACACGAGGCATGGGCGTTGTTCCGTGGTACGAGGGGTTTGCGGGATGGCAGGACAGTTATAAAATCCATTCGAGAAAAAAAGAAGGTGGAAGCAGACCGACTTCCGAAGTTGGAACAGAAGTACGAGCAGCAACAGCTGCAGATACAGGTACTGACCCAGCAAAGGGAAACTCCACAGCAGGAGGCAGGGGAAGAACCCGTCCCATATACAATGCAGAAAAGCGGCATGGGTTCCACGGGGGCACCTCTGGGTAACACCCTCGTGGATGATATCACCGAGAAGACATCTTGTGAGGGAATCCAGCAAATGAAGAACATACCCGTGCGGGTCGCGACGGGCTATGCTTTACCAAATACACCTGATGTTCTCTGGCATTGCAATCCGGTTCCAGCTGGGTATGCTCGTGTCGTGGTGGACGCAATAGAGCCGGCATATGATGAACTATTGCTTGACATCCCTGGAGGTGAGGGGGAGTCCACATTGGCAGAAGCCGGCCGTGGTCTCATTCTATGGAGTAAGGACTGCATCGTCTTTCCACACTCGGCGCTAAGGCAACCGGCTCCTCCGAGTATCGATGTCCAGCGCGAGGGATCCCAGCCAGAGGCATCGCAGCGCCAGCAGTCCTCCCCAACTCGCCAGCAGTCCTCCCCACCTCGCCAGCAGTCACCTCGGCAACAGTCACCTCGCCAGTAGTCCTCCCCACCTTGTTAGCAGTCACCTCGGCAGCAGTCACCTCGCCAGCAGTCCTCCCCACCTCGAGCTCCCCCACAGTCATCCCCACCTCGAGAGGCGTCCCACCTCACCACCAGTCCTCCCCACCTTGCCATGAGCAGTCCTCCCAACCTTGGGACGGAGCACGATGCGAGTCCATATCATCACCGATATCGATCTCCACCGTGTGAGCCGTCTCCACCCCGGCAGCAGTCCCGCCAGCAGGGCTCCCAAAAGAGGAAGGCTAGCAGCAGTCCTCTTCGGAAGAAAGCAAAGAAGAAACCCGAGCCTCCGGCCAAAAGGAAGTGGTATTATGACATGACACCGGAGGAAAATAAAATTGAATGCGATCTCCAAGTGAAAGCCTTTTTTGCGAAGAAGATCGTGCTGCCAAAGGAGGTAATACCCAGGGAAGTCCAAGATCACTTTATGGAACACTTTATTGATTGACCCCCGGCATATATCGAGCATATGCCGACAGACTATGAGCGACAGATTCAAAAGGCAAGTGAGCAGAGAAGTCGGCCCAGCCCAAGGAAGAAGTTGGGAAGTATGATATCAACTAGCGGGAAAACAGTTCCCCAGCTTAGAGAACAATACAAGCAATCGATCTCTCCGCTCAAGGTGAGTACCAATCCAAGCAAGCAACCGATCCAACCAGTGGACGTCCAAGGCAACCCAATCGACCTCGAAGTACTAAAGGCTGCAGGTCTCACTCTTGACCAAATCCTTGGCACCGAGGAAATCCGTGGGTACGATGCAACTGAGTACGCAATGCAATATGCCGTCGGAAAACCACTTGTCACACCCGAGCAGTACAAGGAACTACCAACTGCGATGCAACGGTTGCATGATTGGTACATGCGTGAAGCAAAGCGAGGGGAGACGGCGGTCATGGTCAAAGTAAGGAAAGAGCATTACGTCAATGCATGTGACATATGTCTTGAATTCTCAGCACTTTTCCAGTTATACCACATGGACTCTATCGACAAAACTCTCATCAGTTGCTATTGTCTGTAAGTGATTTATATCGTTATTAATTTAAGCCTCTAGCTAAGATATCATTCATTGGCTTATCCTCACTATATATGTTCTTTTCTACGCTATTATGCAGATTGAAGACGTGGGAATTGAAACAAGAGGGAATCGATGACATTAGGTTCATTGAACCAAGTACCGTTAATGGTCATGTGGTAAAACATTATGCCAAGGACACAGAAGATCTCTTGGAAAATTTTCTAGAGGCAATAATGAATACCAACAAATCTACTATAATATTTCCTTGCAACATGGGGTGAGAGTTTACTCTCTTGTATACTACAAATTCTATTTTTGCTTACTAGCTCGCTGTCAAGTGTAGTTGATGAGTTATATGCACATGCCTGCTTAATTATATAAACTTCTGCGCAGAGGCCACTATATCCTCCTATATATTATCCTCGCGAATGGACTTGTTCAAGTGTACGACTCACTAGATACACCAGAACAATCATACGTGGACTTGTATTTTATGATAGAACAGTAATTTCAATCTTTATCGACCTCGCTTTCTTTCATTATTTCCTGCTATCAAAAGTAATTATAATAACTCTTTCGTTCTTTTTCTTTGCCGTTTAGTGTTTGGAAAAAGATGATAGAAAAAAGCACCACGGTCGTCAATGGAAACCAAAGCTGAAGTGGAAAAGGATGCAGGTAATTAAGTAGTACTACTAGGTCCGCGCATCTCATTAATTCTATTTTCAATACCATTATCATGCTCGATTATTAATTATCTTATTCAATTCTATTCTTTTGCAAAGTGCGCGAAGCAGCCACAGGGGAAAAATTTATGTGGATATTTCCTCTGCGAGAACATTCGCATCCAGACCGAAAGTCATATACGTCACAGAGCAGCACGTGAAAGACAACTCCAGGTTTGGGAGAAGATGTCGAAGCTCTCACCCGAGAAACGCTTGGTAGCACTTAAAGAGGAATTTGTGGCATTTCTTCTTCAGCATGTCATTCATGTAAACGGAGAGCACTATTCCTTACCGCCTCCTCAATAATGCCCGCAAATCAGTAGTAGAGAACTGAGATTTCATTCGGAGCACTAGCTAGCTAGTCCCGGCCGGGTTTTGGGCCTTAAGTTAATTATATTATATGGATGTGTAATTCCATTTGTATATATATATATACTGTGTATGAGATATTGTATATTATATTACATATATATATATGCATGAACTTGTGTACTGTTTACAGTGTGTAGCACCGTAAAATAAATTTGAAATGAATGGAAAACACAAAAAATAGAGAGGAAAATTAAAACCAAATTAAGAGCTAAAACAAAAAAAAAGACCTAGTACCGGTTGCTATCACCAACCGGTACTAAAGGTCTTCCACCACCAGTCCACGCAGGCAGCCACGTGGAGGGCCTTTAGTACCGGTACGTGCTCCAACCGGTACTAACGGTCTAGACATTTAGTCCTGACCCGTTAGTACCGGTTGGGGAACCGGTACTAAAGTTCCATCCGGCCCGGGACTATAGGCCTGTTCTGCACTAGTGAATCCACTTCTCGCGGTCACTGGAAAAAATGGCTTAATTGTATGTTGATGGCTCATGGATGTTTTCAACTTGTTCTGCACAACTAAAAGAATAATGAACAATATCACACTCCTCAATCAGGCATTTAGGTTTGTTAATGAATGTATTTCTACTGCCATCTACAAGAGACTGAGTTTGTGGCTGCAAAACAGGGGGTGAGCGTTGCACAACATCATCATGAATCTCTATATCTAGAGCATCATCAACATTATCATGAACTTGTGCATCTGGAGCATCAACATTATTATCAACAATTTTGTTTTCCTCCTCATCAAAATGCTCCACCTGCATAGTAACTCGTTGCGGCTCCACATCAAAACTATATGGGGACAGATCATCATTATACATAGCAGAGTCATTGTGAACAATTCTCCTGTTCACAAAAACCTTATTACTTTCAAGATTCCGTAACCGGCATCCCTTTACGCCTGAACCATGTCCAACAAACACACACTTAATAGCTCTAGGCTCAAGTTTTTCGTTATCAATGTGTCCATATGCAGTGCAACCAAAAACTCTGAACTATGAATAATGAGCCGGTGTAACAGACCACGCCTCAGTGGGAGTTTTCTTATGAAGTAGAATGCATGGAGACTTGTTGATGAGGTAGCAGGCGGTGGAGGCTTCTTCAACCGAAAAATATTTTCCAATGCGAGCATTGGACAACATGCAACATGCCCTAGAGAAGATGGTTCTGTTCATACGCTCAGCCACACCATTCTGTTAAGGAGTGTATGGGACGGTGTGGTGCCTGATGATGCCCAAGTTTCTGCAATAACAGTGAAAAGCTTTTGAACAGAATTCTATACCATTGTCAGTACAAAGTATTTTTACCTTCCAATCAGTTTGCCTTTCTACCATGACTTTCCAATTCTTAAAGGCATCAAACACTCATATTTTTTAAGAAAATAAGGTCACACTTTTCTGGAGTAGTCATGAATAATTTTAGGCATATAACGAGCACCAGCAAGCGAGGATTTATGGGAATGTCCCCACAAATTAGCATGTACATAATCTAATATACCTTCTTTAGTATGAACAACAACATTGAACTTCACCCTCTTATGCTTACCAGAGATGAAGTGCTCATAGAACTCCAAATCACTGACGTTGTAGCCATCCAGGAGTTTCCTCTTGGTCAATTCTGCCATGCCAAGTTTGTTGGGGAACGTCGCATGGGAAACAAAAATTTTCCTACGCACACGCAAACCTATCCATGGTGATGAGCATCTACGAGAGGGAGAGTGGATCTACATACCCTTGTAGATCTCTAAGCGGGAAGCGTTAAGAAACGCGGTTGGTGTAGTCGAACATCTTCGCGATCCAAATCGCCGAGCGTCCCGCGATCTCATCACGATCCGTCCCGCGATCCAATCACGATCCGTCCCGTGAACTCATCACGATCCGTCCCGCGATCTCATCACGATCCGTCTCATGATCTTGATCACGATCTGTCCCGCGAACTCATCACGATCCGTTCCGCAATCTCATCACGAACTGTCTCGCGATCTCGATCACGGTCCTTCCGATCTAGCGCCGAACGGACGGCACCTCCGCGTTCAGCACACGTGCAGCTTGATGACGATCTCCACCGTCTTGATCCAGCAAGAGGATGTGGAGAGGAGAGAGAGTTCACCGGCAGCGTGACGGCGCTCCGGTGATGGTGGTGGAGCAATTCCGGCAGGGCTTCGCCTAAGCGCTACGGAAAACCGATCTAGAGGAGAAACTGTGCACCGGTGAAACGGGTAGCACGTGGCCGGGAATTCTGTCCAAAAACCACCCAATCCACTAGTATATATAGGAGGAGAGGATAGGAGAGGCAGCCAAGGCCTTTGGGTCGGCCGAAATAGGAGGTGGGAGCAATCCTACTTCACCTCCAATCCTAGTTGGAGTAGGATTGCCTCCTATTGGCTGATTTTCCACTTTTTGCTTTAGGACTTTCTCTCCTGCGCCATGGGCCTTTGTGGCTGTTTTCCCAGCCCACTAAGGGTTGGTTATTATTCTCCCACAGCCCATGGACCTCTTGGGGTCGAAATACCCCTCCCGGAGGTCCCCCGGTACACTACCGGCACTCCCGGTACACTACCAATACTCCCGGTACACTACCGATGAGTCCGAAACTTTTCCGGAAACCAAACTGGGACTTCCTATATATGAATCTTTACCTCCGGACCATTCCGGAGATCCTCGTGACGTCCGGGATCTCATCCAGGACTCCGAACAACCTTCGGTCACCACCATACATAACTCTACACTACCGAAACGTCACTGAACCTTAAGTGTGCAGACCCTGCGGGTTCGAGAACTATGTAGACATGACCGAGACACCTCTACAATCAATAACCAATGGCGGGACCTGGACGTCCACATTGGTTCCCACATATTCTACGAAGATCTTTATCGGTCGAACCTCTATGTCAAGGATTCAGTTAATCCCGTATAACGTTCCCTTTGTTCTTCGGTATGTTACTTGCCCGAGATTCGATCGTCGGTATCTCCATACCTAGTTCAACCTCGTTACCGGCAAGTCTCTTTACTCGTTCCATAATACAAGATCCCGCAACTAACAATTAGTCACATTGCTTGCAAGGCTCATTGTGATGTTGTATTACCGAGTGGGCCCTGAGATACCTCTCCGTCACACGGAGTAACAAATCCCAGTCTCGATCCATGCCAACTCAACAGACACCATCGGAGATACCTGTAGAGCACCTTTATAGTCACCCAGTTACGTTGCGACGTTTGATACACACAAGGCACTCCTCCGATATCCGTGAGTTGCATGATCTCATGGTCATAGGAACATATACTTGACATGCAGAAAACAGTAGCAATAAACTGACACGATCATATGCTATGTTTGTAGTTTGGGTCTTATCCATCACATCATTCTCCTAATGATGTGATCCCGTTATCAAATGACATCTCATGTCCATGGCTAGGAAACCTTAACCATCCTTTGATCAACGAGCTAGTCCATTAGAGGCATACTAGGGACATGGTTTTGTCTATGTATCCACACATGCATTTAAGTCTCCGATCAATACAATTATAGCATGGATAATAAACGATTATCATGAACAAGGAAATATGATAATAACTAATTTCTTATTGCCTCTAGGGAATATTTCCAACAAAGTTTACTTATATGCCCAAGGTGCATATGGCAAATATTAGTTTTACACAATTTATCAGAAGTAACAACAGCAACAACACTACTAGTAATAGTGCTTCCTTTAAGAATAACTTGGCAGAATTGATATCACCTATCATATGAATGAGGGAACATTTCGTTACCTTCAAAACTCCACCTGGACCGGAGTGTTTGTACCCTTTGACATCAAGGAATAAACCTGACATTTAACTTCTTGTTTGCAACTCGTTCTCTGACAAAGTGAAAATGTATCTTAATATGCTTAGTCCTGGCATGAAAAACTGGGTTAGTAGTAAGATAGGTTACACCAAGGTTGTCATACCATAAACAAAGTGGGTGCACTTTCGAAATATTGAGTTCTTTCAACATGGACTGAATCCAAATAACTTCAACTGTTGCATGTGCCAATGCATTATACTCCACCTCTTTACTTGACCTGGAAACTGTTGATTGTTTCTTTGCACAACAAGAAATTAAATTTGGACCATAAAATATAGAAAAACCACCAGTGGACCTTCTGTCATCTAATTAACCAGCCCGGTCCGCATCAGAAAAATGCAATTATAGGGGTAGATGATGACTTCCTGGATGTGAGTCCAACAGTCCGTGTATTCCTGACATGCCTCCAAATTCTCTTAGTTGTTGTCCAATTAGTGTTAGTGGGTGCATGAAGAAACTGACAAATTTAGTTAACTGCAAAAGGGATGTCTTGACGAGTAAGGGTCAAGTTCTAAAGACCACCAACTAAGCTTCTGTAACTGTTGATGCCCTCCAGATGCAGGAGTTCTCCATCTGTCAAAGATAAATGTTCTGAAGTGGACAATGGTGTTGGTGAGGGTTTGAAGTTTTTCATGTCAGTCCTATTCTATAGCCATCACTACAGGAATCAGGCACTTTGCTGTCTCATCCCGGACGGCAAAGGCATGCATCCCGGACGGCAAAGGCTTTGTCGTCCACCAGCAGACGGCCAACCGTCCGGCTGAATAAGCCACGGTAAAGGGTGCTTTGTCGTCCGCTGGCGGACGGCAAAGACCATTGAATCTTTGTCGTCCGCCAGCGGACGACAAAGGGCATGGATGGCACACATGGCAACTTAGCTCCGTTAAGGGCTTAACGGCGTGCTTTGCCATCGGCTGGCAAACGGCAAAGACCTTAGTTCTTTGTCGTCTGCCAGCGGACGGCAAAGCACCTATTTCTTTGCCGGCCTAGGTGGGTTCTTTGCCGTCCGCTGGTAGACGGCAAAGAACTAAAGTCTTTGCCATCTGCCAGCTGACGGCAAAGAACCCACCTAGGCCAGCCTACTGCTACCTTGTTGGGGAACATCGCATAGGAAACAAAAAAATTCCTACGTTCACGCAAGACCTATCCATGGTGATGACCATCTACGAGAGGTAGAGTGGATATACGTACCCTTGTAGCGTTAAGCAAGAAGCATTAAGAAATCCAGTTGGTGTAGTCTAACGTCTTCGCGATCCAAATCGCCGAGCGTCCTGCGATCCAATTACGATCCGTCCCGATTAAGTACCAAACGAACGGCACCTCCGCGTTTAGCACACGTATAGGTTGATGACGATCTCCGCCTTCTTGATCCAGCAAGAGGGAGCAGAGAGGTAGAAGAGTTCTCCGGCAGTGTGACGGCGCTCCGGCGATGGTGGTAGAGCTATTCCGGCAGGGCTTCGCCTAAGCACTGCAGAAAACTGATCTAGAGGAGAAGTTATGCACTAGAGGAACGGGTGGCACGTGGCTGAAAATCTTGTGCCAAAACCCTAAAATCCTCTAGTATATATAGGAGGAGAGGAGGAGGAGGCTTGGCTGCCAAAGTGGCAGCCCTTGGGTCGGCCGAACCAAGGAGGGAGGAGTCCTCCTCCTCCACTCCTAGTAGGATTAGGACTCTTCCTTATTTGGCCTTTTTTGCCTTTTTCCACCATTTTCCTTTTGGGATTTTCTTCCCAGCCACATGAGCCTTGTGTGGGACTTCCACCAGCCCACAAAGGGCTGGTATTTACTCTCCCACAGCCCATATAGCCTCTAGGGTCGAAATACCCCTCCCGATGGTCCCCCGGTACACTATCGATGAGCCCGAAACTTTTCCGACGACCAAAACAGGACTTCCTATATATCAATCTTTACCTTCGGACCATTCCGGAGCTCCTCATGACGTCCAGGATCTCATCCGGGACTGCGAACAACCTTCGGTCACCACCATGCATAACTCTATACTACCGAAACATCACCAAACCTTAAGTGTGCAGACCCTGCGGGTTCGAGAACCATGTAGACATGACCGAGACACCTCTACCGTCAATAAGCACTAGCGGGACCTGGATGCCCATATTGGTTCCTACATATTCTACGAAGATCTTTATCACTCGAACCTCGATGTCAAGGATTCAGTTAATCCCGTATGATGTTCCCTTTGTTCTTCGGTATGTTATTTGCCCGAGATTCGATCGTCGGTATCTCCATACCTATTTCAACCTCGTTACCGGCAAGTCTCTTTACTCGTTCCGTAATACAAGATCTCATGACTAACACTTAGTCACATTGCTTGCAAGGCTTATTGTGATGTTGTATTACTGAGTGGGCCCTGAGATACCTCTCCGTCATACAGAGTAACAAATCCCAGTCTTGATACATGCAACCCAACAGACACCCTCAGAAATAGATGTAGAGTACCTTTATAGTCACCCAGTTACATTGCGATGTTTGATACACACAAGGCACTCTTCCGGTGTCCGTGAGTTGAATGATCTCATGGTCACAGAAACATACACTTGACATGCAGAAAATAGTAGCAATAAACTGACACGATAATATGCTACGTTTGTAGTTTGGGTCTTGTCCATCACATCATTATCCTAATGATGTGATCTCGTTATCAAATCACATCACATGTCAATGGCTAGGAAACCTTGACCATCTTTGACCAACGAGCTAGTTCACTAGATGCGTGCTAGGGACAAAGTGTTGTCTATTTACCCACACACGTAATGTGTTTCCAATCAATTCAATTATAGCATGGATAATAAACGATTATCATGAACAAGGAAATATAATAATAAACACTTTATTTATTGCCTCTAGGGCATATTTCCAATAGTCTCCCACTTGCACTAGAGTCAATAATCTAGTTCACATCACTATGTGATTTACATTGTAATGAATCAAGAACCCTTGGAAGAGGTTTAGTCAACGGGTCTGCAACATTCAGATCCGTGTATACTTTGCAAATATTTATGTACTTTTCCTCAATGTAATCACGAATGGAGTTGACGCGTCGCTTTATGTGTCTGGCCCTCTTGTGAAACCTTAGTTCCTTGGCAAGAGCAATGGCACCAGTGTTGTCACAGAACATGTTCATTGGATTCAGTGCACTGGGCACTACTCCAAGATCTGTCATGAACTGCTTCATCCAGACACCTTCCTTTGCTGCCTCCGAGGCTGCGATGTACTCCGCTTCACACGTAGAATCGGCTAGCATGCTTTGCTTGGAACTGCACTAGCTTACCGCTCCCCCGTTGAGAATAAATATATATTCGGTTTGTGAGTTAGAGTCATCCGGATCAGTGTCAAATCTTGCATCGACGTAACCCTTTACGACAAGCTCTTCATCACCTCCATAAATGAGAAACATTTCCTTAGTCCTTTTCAGGTACTTAAGGATATTCTTGACCGCTACCCAGTGTTCCATTCTAGGATCACTTTGAAACTTTCCGACCATACTTATGGCAAGGCTGACATCTGGTCTTGTGCACATCATTGCATACATGATAGATCCTATGGCTGAAGCATAGGGGATGACACTCATCTTTTCTCTATTTTCTGCTGTCACTGGGCATTGAGTCTTACTCAACTTCACACCTTGTAACATAGGCAAGAACCCCTTCTTGGACTGATCCATTTTAAACTTCTTCAAAACTTTATCAAGGTATGTGCTTTGTGAACGTGCTATTAAGCGTCTCGATCTATCTCTATAGATCTTAATGCCTAATATGAAAGCAGCTTCTCCTAGGTCCTTCATCGAAAAACTCTTGTTCAAATATCCCTTCACGCTTTCTAGCATTTCTATATTGTTTCCAATTAGCAATACGTCATCCACATATAATATTAGAAACGCTATATAGCTCCCACTCACTTTCTTGTAAATACACGCTTCTCCATAAACTTGTATAAACTCAATCGCTTTGATCACCTCATCAAAACGCTTATTCCGACTCCGAGATGCTTGCACCAGCCCATAAATGGATCGCTGGAGTTTGCAAACTTTGTCAGCATTCTGTGGATCAACAAAACCTTCTGGTTGCATCATATACAACTCTTCCTCAAGGAAAACCGTTGAGGAACGCTGTTTTGACATCCATCTGCCAAATTTCATAGTCGAAATAAGCAGCTATTGCCAACAAGATTCTGACAGACTTAAGCATCTCTACGGGTGAGAAGGTATCATCATAGTCAACTCCTTGAACTTGTGAAAAACCCTTTGCCACAAGTCGAGCTTTATAGATGGTGACATTACCGTATGCGTCTGTCTTCTTCTTAAAGATCCATTTGTTCTGAATGGCCTTTCGCCCTTCAGGTAATACTTCCAAAGTCCATACTTTTTTTTTCATACATGGATCCCGTCTTGGATTTCATGGCCTCTAACCATTTCTAGGAATCCGGGCCCATCACTGCTCTTCCATAGCTCGTAGGTTCATTGTTGTCCAACAACATGACCCCCAAGACAGGGTTGCCGTACCACTCAGGAGTAGTATGCGGCCTTGTCGACCTACGAGGTTCAATAGTATCTTGATCTGAAACTTCATGATCATCATCATTAACTTCCTCTTCTACCGTCGTAGGTTCCACAGAAACATCTTTCTATGCTGTGCTACTTTCTGGTTGAAGTAAAGGTTCAATAACCTCATCAAGATCTATTTTCCTCCCACTCAATTCTTTCGAGAGAAACTCTTTCTCAAGAAATATTCCGTTCGTAGCGACAAACACTTTGCCTTCAGATCTGAGATAGAAGGTATACCCGACTGTCTCTTTTGGGTATCCTATGAAGACACATTTCTCCGCTTTGGGTTCTAGCTTTTCAGGCTGAAGCTTTTTGACATAAGCATCACATCCCCAAACTTTAAGAAACGACAACTTTGGCCTCTTGCCCAACCACATTTCATATGGCATTGTCTCAATGGATTTTGATGGTGCCCTATTTAAAGTGACAGTTGTCTCTAATGCATAACCCTAAAATGATAGTGGCAAATAAACAAGAGACATCATAGAACGCACCATATCTAATAAGGTTCGATTAGGACGTTCGGACACACCATTACACTATGGTGTTCCAGGTGGTGTCAATTGTGAAACAATTTCACACTGTCTTAAGTGACTGCCAAACTCCTCACTCAGATATTCACCTCCTCGATCAGATCGCAGGAATTTAATCTTCTTGTTACGATGGTTCTCAACTTCACTCTGAAATTGCTTGAACTTTTCAAACGTTTCAGACTTGTGTTTCATTAAGTAGATATACCCATACCTACTTAAGTCATAAGTGAAGGTGAGAAAATAACGATATCCACCATGCGTTGTAACATTCATTGGACCGCACACATCAGTATGTATGATTTCCAATAAGTCACTTGCCAGTTCCATTGTTCCAGAGAACGGCGTTTTAGTCATCTTGCCCATGAGGCATGGTTCACATGTGTCAAGTGAATCAAAATCAAGTGACTCCAAAAGTCCATCAGCATGGAGCTTCCACATGCGTTTTACAGCAATATGACCTAAACGGCAGTGCCACAAGAAAGTGGTACTACCATTATCAACTCTACATCTTTTGGCATCAATGTTATGAATATGTGTATCATCACTATCAAGATTCAATATGAATAAACCCCTCACATTGGGTGCATGACCATAAAAGATATTACTCATATAAATAGAACAACATTTATTCTCTGATTTAAAGAGTAACCGTCTCGCAATAAATAAGATCCAGATATAATGTTCATGCTTAACGCATGCACTAAACAAAAATTATTCATGTTCATCACTAATCCTGATGGTAATCGAAGAGAGAGCGTGCCGACGGCGATCACATCAACCTTGGAACCATTTCCCACGCACATCGTCACTTCATCCTCTCCCAGCCTTTGTCTATTCTGTAGTTCCTGTTTTGAGTTGCAAATGTGAGCAACTGAACCGGTATCAAATACCCAAGCACTACAACGAGAGCTAGTAAGGTACACATCAATAACATGTATATCATATATACCTTGTTTGTCGTTGGCCGCCTTCTTGTCAGCCAGGTACTTGGGGCAGTTCCGCTTCCAGTGACCCGTTCGCTTGCAATGAAAGCACTCAGTATTTGGCTTGGGTCCATGCTTGGGCTTCTTTACAGGAGTAGCAACTGCTTTGCCATCCTTCTTGGTTTTACCCTTCTTGCCCTTGCCCTTTCCATTCTTCTTGAAACTAGTGGTTTTATTGACCATCAACACTTGATGTTCTTTCTGGATTTCAGACTTGGTGAACTTTAGCATCACAAACAGCTCGGTGATTGACTTGTTAATCCCGTGCATGTTATAGTTCATCACAAATCTCTTGTAACTAGGTGGCAGTGATTGAAGAACTTTGTCAGTGATCGCCTCTAGTGGAAGGGCAATTCCCAACTCCGCTAGACGAGTCGAATACCTAGACATCCTGAGTATATGTTCACTGATAGACCCGTTCTCCTCCATCTTGGAAGCATATAACTTACCGGAGGTCTCATACCTCTCGATTCGGGCATTCTTTTGAAATATAAACTTCAATGGAACAGCTCATATGCTCCATGACGTTCAAAACATCTTTGAAGTCCGGTTCTAAGCCATACAATATTGCACACTGAACTATTGAGTAATCTCCAAAACGTGCCTCCCAAGCGTTCTTAATGTCTTCGGATGACATGTCTTCTGGTTGGTCACCAAGCGGTGCATCAAGGACATATGATTTCTAGGAAGTCGTGAGGATAGTCCTTAGAGTACGGGCCCAGTCAATAAAGTTACTTCCATCATCTTTCAACTTATCTTTCTCTAGGAACGCATTAAAATTCAGGGGTGCTACTGCGCGAGCCATTGATCTACAACATAAATATGCAAAGGTTACTTAGACTATTGTTCAAGATAATTAGTTTTAGTTAATCAAATTACTAAAGCTCCCACTCAAATTGACATCCCTCAGGTCATCTGAGTGTCACATGATCCAAATCCACCAACTCAAGTTCGATCATCACGTGAGTTGAGGTGGCTTCAATGGTGAACATCATTATGTTGATCATATCTACTATATGACTCATGTTCGACCTTTCAGTCTCTTGTGTTCCGAGGCCATATCTGTACATGCTAGGGTCATCAAGTTTCACCTGAGTGTTTTACATGTGCAACACTGTTTTGCACCCGTTGTATGTGAACGTAGAGTCTATCACACCCGATCATCACGTGGTGTCTCAACACGACGAACTTTCGCAACGGTGCACACTCGGGGAGAACACAATATTATCTTGAAATTTAAGTGAGGGATCACCTTATAATGCTACCGTCGTACTAAGCAAAACAAGGTGCATAAAGGGATTAACATCACATGCAATTCATAAGTGACATGATATGGCCATGAACTTGTGCTTTAGATCTCCATCTTGAAAGCACCGGCATGATCTCCATCGTCACCGGCACGACACCATGATCTCCATCATCTTGATCTCCATCAACGTGTCGCCATTGAGGTTGTCACGCCCTGCATGCTTCCACTACTATTGCTACCGTTTAGCGATGAAGTAAAGCATTACATAGCGCTTAATGATTGACACGTAGGTCGTACAATAATTAAAGACAATCCTATGGCTCCTGCCGGTTGCCGTACTCATTGACATGCAAGTTGTGAAATTCTATACATCACATGATCATCTCATACATCACATATATCACATCATGTAATTGACCGTATCACATCACAATATACCCTACAAAAACAAGTTAGACGTCCTCTAATTGTTGTTGCATGTTTTACGTGGCTGCTACGGGTATCTAGCAAGAACAATTCTCACCTATGCATAAACCACAATGGTGATACATTAGTTGCTTTTCAACCTTCTCAAGGAACGCCTTTGTCGAATCCGATCCAACTAAAGTAGGAGAAACTAACACCCGCTAGCGATCTTAGCAACAAGTTGCAGTTGAGGGAACCGATCTCTCATAAGCGTACGAGTAATGTTGGTCCGGGCCATTTCATGCCACAATACCGCTAAACCAAAACACGACCAAGGGAGGAAGCAATCTAAGCATCAACGCCCACAAACTATTTGTGTTCTACTCGAGATATCATCTACACATAGACCACGCTCTGATACCAATGTTGGGGAAAGTCCCATAGGAAACAAAAAAATTCCTACGTTCACGCAAGACCTATCCATGGTGATGAGCATCTACGAGAGGTTAAGTGGATCTACGTATCCTTGTAGATTGCTAAGTGGGAAGAGTTAAGAAACGTGGTTAGTGTAGTCAAACGTCTTCACGATCCAAATTGCCGAGCGTCCGGTGATCCAATCACGATCCGTCCCGATCAAGTACCGAACGGACGACACCTCCGCGTTCAGCACACGTACAGCTTAATGACGATCTCTGCCTTCTTGATACAGCAAGAGGGAGCGGAGAAGTAGAAGAGTTCTCCGGCAGTGTGATGGCGCTCCGGCGATGGTGGTGGACCTATTCTGGTAGGGCTTCGCCTAAGCACTGCAGAAATCCGATCTAGAGGAGAAACTATGCACTAGAGGAACGGGTAGCACGTGGCTGAAAATCTTGTGCCAAAACCCTTAAACCCTCTAGTATATATAGGAGGAGAGGAGGAGGAGGCTTGGCCCTCAAGGATCCAGCCCTAGGCTTTGGCCAAACCAGGAGGGAGGAGTCCTCCTCCTCCACTCCTAGTAGGATTAGGACTCCTTCCTTATCTAGCCCTTTTTGCCTTTTTCCACCTTTTTCCTTTTGGGCTTTTCTTCCAAGCCTCATGGGCCTTTTGTGGGACTTCCAACAGCCCAATAAGGGCTGGTATTCATCCTCCCACAGCCCATGTAGCCTCTTGGGTCAAAATACCCCTCCCGATGGTCTCCCGGTACACTACCGGCACTCCCAGTACACTACCGATGAGCCCGAAACTTTCCGGAGAACAAAATAGGACTTCCTATATATCAATCCTTACCACCGGACCATTTCGAAGCTCCTCATGACGTCCGGGATCTCATCCGGGACAACGAACAACCTTCGGTCACCACAATGCATAAGTCTATACTACCGAAACGTCACCAAACCTTAAGTGTGCAGACCCTGCGGGTTCGAGAACTATGTAGACATGAGCGAGACACTTCTAAGGTCAATAACCACTAGCGGGACCTGGATACCCATATTGGTCCCTACATATTCTACGAATATCTTTATCGGTTGAACCTCTATGTCAAGGATTCAGTTAATCCCGTATGATGTTCCCTTTGTTCTTCGGTATGTTACTTGCCCGAGATTCGATCGTCGATATCTCCATACCTTGTTCAACCTCATTACCGGCAAGTCTCTGTACTCATTCCGTAATACAAGATCACATTGCTTGCACGGCTTATTTTGATGTTGTATTACCGAGTGGGCCCTCAGATACCTCTCCGTCATACGGAGTAGCAAATCCAAGTCTTGATCGATGCCAACCCAACAGACACCCTCAGAAATACCTGTAGAGTACCTTTATAGTCACCCAGTTACATTGAGACGTTTGATACACACAAGGCACTCTTCCGGTGTCCGTGAGTTGCATGATCTCATGGTCATAGAAAAATATACTTGACATGCAGAAAACATTAGCAATAAACTGACACGATCATATGCTACGTTTGTAGTTTGGGTCTTGTCCATCACATCATTCTCCTAATGATGTGATCCCCTTATCAAATGACATCACATGTCAATGGCTAGGAAACCTTGACCATCTTTGACCAACGAGCTAGTTCACTAGAGGCATACTAGGGACAAAGTGTTGTCTATTTACCCACACATGTAATGTGTTTCCAATCAATACAATTATAGCATGGATAATAAACGATTATCATGAACAAGGAAATATAATAATAAACACTTTATTTATAGTCACCTAGGTTGCACAGGTAGCTGCCACGTGGCAGCTTTGCCGTTTGCTAGCTGACGGCAAAGACCTTTGCCACCGGCCAATAGAGGGCAAAGTGCCTATATAGCCCCTGTTTTTCTGTTTTTTCTTAAAATCATTCAGTTTGACAGAATATCACATATATATCCAACATATCAACAATACAAGCTTCCAACAAGCATACCAACAATAAGTTTCAACAAGCATACCAACAATAAGTTCCAACTACATATCCAACATACAAGTTTCCAACAACATATCCAACATACAATGGTTTCCAACAACATATCCATACATACATTTCCAAAACAAGTTTCCAACAAGTTTCCATAAACAAAAAGGAAGCACAACTAGAAGAGTTTCCTCATCTATAGCAAATTTGCAAATTAGGAAAGATGAATGTTAGAAGAAGAAGAAGACTAGCTAGAAGAAAAAGAAGAAAAAGAAGAAGAAGAAGAAGAAGAATTTATCTTCTCTTTCTTTTTCTCCTCGCCTCTCCTCTTCTCCAAGGTAGTAATGCCATTTTCTAGCTAACTAAGCATATCAAGTCCTTTTGGAGGGAAAAAATGCTAAGTGTAGGTCATTTTATAGCTATCCTAGGTAGAATATATCATTTTGGAGGTAAGTAAGGTTATTATGTCATTTTTTAGGAAAATAAGCTAAGTATAGGTCATTTTGGAGCTAAACCAAGGTTATTATGCCATATTTTTACCTAAGTGAGCTCATTATTTCATAAATGAACTATCTAAGCTAATTATAGATCATTATTGAGCTATCCTAGGTAGTTATGCCATTTTGTACCTAAGTGAGCTAATTATGTCATAAATGAACTAGCTAAGCTAGCTATAGATCATTATTGAGCTATACTAGGTAGTAATGCCATTTTCTAGCGAACTAAGCATATCAAGTCATTTTGGAGGAAAAAATGCTAAGTATAGGTCATTTTATAGCTATCCTTGGTAGAATATATCATTTTGGAGATAAGTAAGGTTATTGTGTCATTTTTGAGGAAAATAAGCTAAGTATAGGTCATTTTGGAGCTAAGTAGGTCATTTCTTAAGCTAAGTATGCATTTGTTAATGAAAACACTTGGGAAAACTTACCATCATAACGGAGGTGATGGACCGGTCGGGTTTGTGGCAGGGTGAGACGTAGAAGGACCGGTCGGGGTTGCGACAGACGCAGAAGGATCGGTCGATGCTTGTCGGGAGGCACGCTGCACGAAAGATCATTTGCAATATCTCCTTAGCATGATGCAACTCAAATGGGAATACTAGTAACTAATGACCATTCAAATGAAACTCACCGTGGGTGCTATAGCAATATGGGGCATCTACGGAGGGGTCTGACCATTGTTCTGACACACGGTCTGCACATTTTGTTTTCACGAGTCATTTATATTAGTTAGTGATGAAACGAACATTACGTGCATGATTTGGCTAATATACAGGAGAAACTTACCACGAGGAGCTCGTATATGGCCCGGTGAGATGTGTCGTTCCAGTTCCTCTCCTCGTCCAATAGCCTAGCCGTCCTTTCCTCCATGTCCCTCTCCCTCTGTGCCGCCTGCCTGTTTGCCTCAGCCAGAAGCTCCTCGGCCCTAGCCTCAATGGCGAGCTCCATTGGCCGTGGACGAGGCCTTATCTCGGGATCAGAGCTCGGCTGGCGCTTCTTGATCTCCGGGGGACTTCTAGGACAACGTATCAGTCCATCCCCAATGGCTATCGAGCCATGGGGCTTCCCGCCACCAGATATCATCACGAGCTCTAGATCAAAAGGACTCTGGCTCAGGTTGAAGTCCTCCCCTTTCCTCGCCTTCCTCCCATCTCTGTACCTCACGACCTTGTTGTGGGAGGAGATGTTGCTGAAGCTCTCTAGATGATTGAGGTCATCCTCGGAGAATGCCTTGGCCTTCTTGTACGAGGTAGTATGGGCCATGGCATAGAGCTCGAATAGAGGTGGCACCTCCTTCTTGTTTTCTCGCGCCTAAAAGAGAGGGGCCCTATATTAGTTAAGGGCTCAATCTAGCATGAAGAATGAAGCAAACCACAAACCCAGTTATCCCCGAACTCAGACAGGTTGGAGCTCCCTTGATGGTGTGGCACACCTCTCATTTGGGCACGCTTATCCTTGGCCTTGTTGTGTTCGGCTAGCCATTCGGGAGAGCACCACTCATCCACCAATGCCTCCCAACAGTCCATCCTATCTGCACACCATCTTGGGGGCACCTAAGTTAGACAAGAGAAATTTCAGCGCTATGCCTACGAATCAAATCAAAGAAAAGAAGTACAAGGCCTTAAGAATACATAATTACCTTCATTACCTTCTACTTACTTAGATAATTTTTGCGTCACTTCTTCTTGGCCCTCTTAATGTTACTCGAGGCATAGTAGTCTCGAATAGCCTGCACCCGAGCCTCGTGCCGTAAGTTCTAAAGTAGGCGCTTGCACTCTGCTTCGAGAACAACAGCCGCTTTCGCCTCTTCTTCCTCAAGAGACCTGTAGAAGGTCTGCAATCAAACAAGACAACAATGATTAGTACAATCACTAGGTGTTATTTATTTTTAATTCTGTAAAGGAGAAATTGCCCAAAAGCGACGGATCACAATGTCAGCCACCGTCTCGCACAAGACACCGTCGACCATCTCCTCTGGCAGGGCCGGGGCAGCCTTGTACAGCTCCCAGGTCAGTGCTACCTGTGGAGCCTCACCCTCACCGGGCAACTGGACCTTCCCCGGGAACTTACTCGATTTACGGCCGCACTTCTGTTAGGTTGTTGAAGATATACAACGAAATGGTCCGCCATTCTTCGACATCCAACGATATTGATATCGAAGCACCGGCTGGTGCGAGCTTCCCTTTGAATAGGCTAAGGTTGGATCGACCTTTTTCATGGTCGCCATCATTGTACCGAGGCTTCGGATTATGCAAATGACGATTGTTGGCTTTGTAGTGTGCTGTCATGAAGTTTGTCGCCTCCTCAGTAATGAATGCCTCAGTCATCGATAATTCAATTCTATGTTTATTTTTACATTTTGCTCGAAGCGTCCTCTGCATCCTCTCAGTTGCGAAGCACCAACGATTTTGCATGAGCCCCTCAATCTTGCCTCGGTCGGGAGATGCAAAATCAAATGCTGCACTGGATTAAAGAAGCCCGGTGGAAAGATCTTTTCTAACTTGCAGATCAACTCCGGCTCCAACTCTTCCAGTTCGTCTAACACATCAGGCGATAGTTCTTTCGCACAAAGAGCACGGAAGAAATTGCTCAGCTCTACCAGTACTAGCCATTCATCCTCAGGGATAAAGCCACGCAACATCATCGGCATTACCCGCTCAAGCCATATGTGCCAATCATGACACTTGAGACCAAATATTTTCAATTTGTGAAGACTCGCTCCCCTCTTTAGATTTGCTTCATACCCATCGGGGAACATCAACTGCATTTTCACCCACAAGATCATTTCCCTCATAGCTGGCCTTCCAAGATTGAACCATGCCTTTGGCTTCATCCAGTTCTTCTTTCCTTTCGGTTGTCGAATGTTTTGTAATAGTCTATCACATAGAGCCTCCTGGTCGACTCTAGACTTAGGATTATCCTTCGAATTCCCCTCTATGCCAAACAATGTACCAAAAAGGGCCTCCGCGATATTATTTTCAGTGTGCATCACGTCGATGTTGTGTGGGCAAAGGAGGTCGTTAAAGTAAGGCAGATCCCACAAACATATCTTGTGAGTCCAAGCGTGTTCCGTATTATACCCTTTGAAATACCTTGGACGATCTGGATCCGGCTCGAGAGCGTTTATCTGATCCAGGATCTGTTGGCCTGTCAATGCAGGTGGTGCAGTGTTTTTGACAACTCTACCTTTGATGAAATTCTTCTTGTCTTTTCTGAACTTATGATCAGGATCCAGGAACTGTCTATGCACATCGAAGCAAGAAAACTTGCGACCCGCCTCCAGCCAATGGAACTGAAGAGCTGCCTTGCATGTGGGGCACGGAAACCTTCCATGCACACACCAGCCAATGAATAGCGCATACGCCGGCAAGTCATGCATCGAGTACATGTACCACACATGCATTTTGAAGTTCTTTTTTGTAGCGGCGTCGTATGTCTTGATCCCATTATCCCAGGCTTCTTGTAATTCACCCTTAAGCGGTTGCATGTACACATTCATATTCTTCCCCGGATATTTGGGCCTTGGAATTATCAACGTTAGGAAAATGTTCTTTCTTTTTATAATCTCTCTGGGGGGGAGATTGAGTGGAATGACAAATATAGGCCAACAATTGTATTGTGCTGTCGTCATACCATATACATTGAACCCATCGGTGCTGATGGCAACTCGAGGATGTCTTGGATCTGCCTCTTTATCCTTATGTAATGCATCAAAGTTCTTCCACGCAAAAGCGTCTGAAGTGTGTCCCAACATCGGATTCCCATCTGCATCTAGTTCTGTTCTTTTGCACAATTTATGCCACGTCATCTGTCTGGCCGTCTCTTCGAGCATGAAAAGACGTTGATGTCTTGGTATGATTGGCAGATATCGAAGAACATTAATGAGGATTTTGGTCTGACTCTTCTCACACATACCATTGTCTACCAGAACATACCTGGAAACATTGCAAATGGGGCAAAAGTTCAAGCCCGCATACTCAAGCCTAAATAAGGCACATCCATTCTCACAAGCATGTATCTTCTCATAGGGCATCTTAAGCGCACGTATGATTTTGTCCGACAGGTATAGGTTTGGTGGCAATACATGGCCTTTGGGTAGAAAGCGTCCAAATATCATCATCATCGCGCCGTAGCATTCTCTGCCCACGTTGAATAGAGCCTTCAGAGCCATTACTTGAGCGATGGCATCCAGCTGACAAAGCTTAGTGTGCTCATGGAGAGGACGTTTTGAAGACTCCGACATTTCATAAAAGGCCTTTGCAGATTCCTCCATCTCATCGTCCGAATCCCGAGCATCATCAAAGTCTTGCACCATGTTTTTGATCCCGGTACCATGCTCGTCGGTGCGACGATGAACCACCTCACCTCTGGCACGTTGGGCGAACTCACCATGAAATGTCCAGACTGTATAATTAGGCGTAAAACCCCACTTCTTTAGGTGTTTGATCATTTCAAACTCTGACTTCTTCTTACAGTTGTCGCAATCGACACAAGGGCACCAGGTTCTTTTCTGTCCATTTCCAAATGCGACTCTCACAAACTCCTTGGTTTTTGTTATCCATTCACGGGGCATGTCTTTCTGACTAGTGTGACCGGTGTACATCCATCCACGATCACTCATCTTGCCTAGCTACTAGACACACACAAAATATATACATAATTCAGCAAACCAAATTCATCAGTTAATAGATTTTGTCAGTTTTATTACGTCGATGCAACCTAGACGCCAGTACGTAAAGATAGGTCCTAATCCCACCCGAGTATGTGTAGATTGGGTTCATTTTCCCATGCTCTTCTCTGGATCCGATGCACAATTTCGGCAGCACCTCCCCGCTGTTCTCCTGATACACGTCTCGGCAATAAGCAGAGAGGATGTGTACCCGGAGAACAACAGGGAGGCACTGACAAAATTCTACATCGGACAAGGAGCAGAGCATATGGGAAAGTGAACCGAATCTACACATACTCGGGCTGTCCATGGATAACGTTGGACAATTCGAAAGAATCATGGTTATAAATATGTAATGAATCCATATTTATATATGCAACCCTTTCGAATGGGAGACCAATAGTGGTCACGCATACTGATTATTGAAGACACCTATAGCTAGCAAGTTACATCGGCACGAAGACCGGAACAGAGCAAATGAAGGGGGTAAGAGGAGATGTCATTTGTGCTCACCCACGAACGCAGGGGCGGAGCTCGTCGAACGCACGGGGAGGTCATCGAACACCAAACCCTCGCAGCGACGAAACAACTGCACATTTAAATCCATGTGATCAACATAAATATGATGTTCTGTATAAAAAAATCGAAAAATATATGACCTAACTCATAATTCACAAATATATGACCCGTGTCGTGTCGGGGTCGAGGTGTCGGGGGTGTCGTGTCGGGGTCGGGGTGTCGAGGGTGTCATGTTGGGGTCAGGGTGTCGGGGGTGTCGTGTTGGGGTCGGGGTGTCGGGGGTGTCGTGTCGGGGTCGGGGTGTCGGGGGTGTCATGTCGAGGTAGGGTTGTTGTGTCATGGTTGGGGGTGCCATGTCAGGGTGTCGGGGTGTCGTGTCGGGGTCAGGGTGTCGGGGGTGTCGTGTCGGGGTCGAGGTGTCGGGGGTGCTGTGTCGGGGTCGGGGTGTCGGGGGTGCCGTGTCGGGGTCGGGGTGTCGGTGTGTCGTGTCGGGGGTTGGGGTCGGTGGCGTCGGGGGTTGAGGATCGGTGGCGTCGGAGGTTGGGGGTTAGTGGCGTCGGGGGTTGGGGGCTCCTCTCTTCTTCTTCCTCTTCTTCCTCCTCTTCTTCTTCCTCTTCTTCTTCCTCTTCTTCTTCCTCTTCTTCTTCCTCTTCTTCCTCTTCCTCTTCTTCCTCTTCTTGTTCTTCTTCCTCATTTTCTAATTATTCTTATTTTCTTCTTCTTTTTTCAGAACTAAACCTAAAACTAAAACTAAATTAAACTAAATGTAAACCTAAAACTAAAACAAACTAAATATAAACTAAGCATAAACCTAAAACAAAAAAACAAAAAAAATAAGAGGAGGAGGAGGAGCTCACCGCGGGGTATGGGGTCGGGCTGCCGGTGGAGGAGGGGGGAGGCCCGCCATAGGGGAGGGGGTGACACCGCGGCCTTCCTCACGGCGGTGCTCGGGCAGCCGCCGCAGGGGAGGGGTGTCGTGGCCGGTGCGGCGGGGCACTGTTGCCAGGGCAAGGGGGCGCGTGGTGTGGGGCAGCCTGGGTGGAGCGGCCAGGTGATGGGGCGGGGCGAGGCGGGGCGGGACGGAGCAGGCTGGGCGGTGGCACAATGCGGCAAGGTAGGGCAGGGCGGCCGCGCGGCGGCGCGGCGGTGCGGGCGGGGTGGCCAGGCGGCGGCACGGCGGGGCGGGGCGGCCGGCAACGGGGCAGGCGGGGCGGCGGCGGCTCGGGCACGGGTGTGAGAGAGGGGAAAGAAAGAGGGAGAGAGAGGGAGATAGATATTTAGGTCCTCTCTTTGCCATCTGCTAGCAAACGGCAAAGAAACGTTGCCGTCCGCTAGCAGACGGCAAAGAAAGTGGCCGTTAGCAGTCTGGTAGCTAGGCTCTTTGTGCAAAGCTTCTATGTCGTCTGCTAGCAGACGGCAAAGAGCTGGCTGACGGCAAACATGATCTTTGCCGTTAGCAGCATCTTTGCCGTTAGCTTTCTGCAAGCTGATGGCAAAGACCTTCTTTGCTGTTAATAGCAGACGGGAAAGAGATGGCTGACGGCAAAGATGTTGATTCCAGCAGTGCATACTTAGCTTGAGATTAATCAAGACCATCATTATTTTTCCTAACTTCAATACCCAATAATAAATGCAAATCCCCCAAATCTTTGAGAGCAAACTCATAACCTAAATACTTGAGAAACATAGTTACCGCCTCATTAGATGAGCTAGTAACAATAATATCATCAACATATATGAGAAACAAACATAGATATTTGTGACTTGATAAAGATGAACACTGATGTGTCAGGCTTAGAGGGAACAAAACCAAGTGTTTTGAAGCTTCATACTAAGCCTAAAATACCATGTTGTGGGAGCTTGTTTTAAACTGGATAGTGCTTTATCCCACTTGCATATATAGAAAGGTTTATTTTTCTCTTCAAACCCAGGAGGTTGTTTCATGTATACCTCTTCTTCCAGAACACCGTCAAGAAACTCATTCTGCACATCTAATTGTCTAAGACTCCATCCCTTAGATACAACAATTGACAACACAAGACGAATGGTTGTAGCATTAACAACGGGACTGAAAGTATCCTCA
The DNA here is from genome assembly GCA_022496015.1 of Hordeum marinum. Lineage (NCBI taxonomy): Eukaryota > Viridiplantae > Streptophyta > Magnoliopsida > Poales > Poaceae > Hordeum > Hordeum marinum. The sequence continues at coordinate 509,382,493 of CM039674.1, read as the reverse complement.
TGATCTAACCCATACCTTTGCTTGACACCTTTTGACACAAGTCAATCCTTGTAGCGATCTATAGTGCCGTCAAATTTTCTTTTAATCAGATACACCCATTTGCAATCAATGAGATTTCTACCTTGTTGAGGTGGAACTAAGTGCCATGCATTATTTTTCTGCAAAGTCACAAATTCATCATTCATAGCCTATTTCCATCTATCATCGCCAAGAGCATCCATTAATGTTTTAGGTTCGCTTGTCATACAAGAGAGACCATATTTGGAGAAGTTCTTATAATTAATACATGTAGAAACTCCCTTCTGTAAACATGTGCGAGGTTCTGCAGGAGATTTTGCAGGTTGCTATAGCGCAGAAGATCCTGATCCTCGCGGCACAGAAGATCCTGGCAGGGAAGCATCAACCGGATCTACAGCCAATTCCCCCACAGCTTCTGCACCAGGGGCTGGCACGCCCAATCCCGTGGAGATCGTGGTCGGGGGTGAGGAGGCGCGTGTGTGCAAGCCGGTTAGTGGACAGCACACGAGCAAGGTAGTGGCGGGCCCCAGGAAGGTGCACCCCGGAGAGGCAGGCGTACTCACCCGACCCATGGGGTTGGTAGAGTGCCCCATTTAACCGTCTTTTGCAAGATCAATTTAATTTCTCTATTTCTTAATTCTACTTAACCACTAGATAAGGATGAAAAGGAGATGCAATTCTATGATTAACATCATACTTAGCAAGCAATTTACGGAAAGCACCAGGAATAAAATGTAAACCATCATCAGTCATTAAATATCTGGGGACTCCAAATCTAGGGAAAATAACTTCTTTAAGCATCTTAATAGAGGTGTTGTGATTAGCAATACTAGTTGGAATAGCTTCTACCCACTTAGTAACATAATCAACAACAACTAAATTATGAGTATAGCCGTTGGACGTTGGAAAAGGTCCCATATAATCAAAACCCCAAACATAAAATGGTTCAATAACAAGAGAGTAATTCATAGGCATTTCCTGACGTCTACTAATATTCCCAATTCTTTGACAGTCATTGTTGTAAATATGTCCTAGAGGCAATAATAAATTAGTTATTATCATATTTATTTGTTCATGATAATCGTTTATTGTCCATCCTATAATTGTATTTATGGGAGACTTAGATACATGTGTGGATACATAGACTACACCATGTCCCTAGTATGCCTCTAAATAGACTAGCTCGTTGATTAAAGATGGCTATGGTTTCCTAGTCATGGACATGAGATGTCATTTGGTAACAGGATCACATCATTAGGCGAATGATGTGATGGACAAGACCCAAACTACAAACGTAGCATATGATCGTGTCAGTTTATTGCTACTGTTTTCTGCATGTCAAGTATCTGTTCCTATGACCATGATTGAGATCATGCAACTCGTTGACACCGGAGGAGTACCTTGTGTGTATCAAATGTCGCAACATAACTGGGTGACTATAAAGGTGCTCTACAGGTATCTCCCAGGGTGTCTGTTGAGTTGGCATGGATCAAGACTGGGATTTATTACTCCGTGTGACGGAGAGGTATCTCAGGGCCCACTCGGTAATACAACATCACAATAAGCCTTGCAAGCAATGTGACTAAGTGTTAGTCACGCGATCTTGTATTGCGCACTGAGTAAAGAGATTTTCCGGTAACGAGGTTGAACTTGGTATGAATATACAGACGATCGAATCTCGGGCAAGTAACATACGGAAGAACAAAGGGAACATCATACGGGATTAACTGAATCCTTGACATAGAGGTTCGACCGATAAAGATCTTCGTAGAATATCTAGGAACCAATATGGGCATCCAGGTCCCGCTATTTGTTTCTGACCGTAGAGGTGTCTCGGTCAAGTCTACATAGTTCTCGATCCCGCAGGGTCTGCACACTTAAGGTTCGGTGACGTTTTGGTAGTATAGAATTATGTATGGTGGTGGAGTCCCGGATGACATCCTGGATGTCACGAGGAGCTCCGGAATAGACCAGGGTAAAGATTGATATATAGGAAGTCCTATTTTGGTTGCCGGAAAAGTTTCGGGCTCATCGCTAGTGTACCAGGAGTGCCTGTAGTGTACCGGGAGACCATCGGGAGGGGTATTTCGACCCAAGAGGCTACATGTGTTGTGGGAGAGTAAATACCAGCCCTTAGTGGGCTGGTGGAAGTCCCACACAGGGCCTATGCGGCTGGGAAGAAAAGCCCAAAGAGAAAAAGGTGGAAAAGGCAAAAAAAAGGGCAAAAATAAGGAGGAGTCCTAGTCCTACTTGGATTGGAGGAGGAATCCTCCAATCCTCCTTAGTTTGGCCGACCCAAGGGCTGGATACTTGGGAGTCAAGCCTCCTCCACTCTTCCTCCTATATATTCTAGAGGTTTTAGGGTTACGGCTCTAGTTTTTCAGCCACGTGCTACCCGTTCCTCCAGTGCATAGTTTCTCCCCTAGATCGGATCTCTGTAGTGCTTAGGCGAAGCCCTACCGGAATAGCTCCACCACCATCGCCGGAGCGCCGTCATGCTGCCGGAGAACTCTTCTACCTCTTAGCTCCCTCTTGCTGGATCAAGAAGGCAGAGATCGTCATCAAGTTGTACGTGTGCTGAACGCGGAGGTGCCGTCCGTTCGGCGCTAGATCGGAAGGACCGTGATCAAGATCGCGAGACGGATCATGATGAGATCGTGGGACGGATCATGATGAGTTCGCGGGACGGATCATGATGAGATTGCGGGACGGATCGTGATGAGTTGGCGGGACGGATCGTGATTGGATCGTGGGACAGATCGTGATGAGATCGCGGGATGCTCGGCAATTTAGATCGCGAAGACGTTCGACTACACCAACCGCGTTTCTTAATGCTTCCCACTTAGCGATCTACAAGGGTATGTAGATCCACTCTCCCTCTCGTAGATTCTCATCACCATGCATAGATCTTGCGTGTGTGTAGGAAATTTTTTGTTTCCCATGCAACGTTACCCAAGATTCATCACATGACAAGACAAACTTACGAGCATCCTTGAAGAGAGTAGGCCAGTAAGAACTAGAATGTAGTACCTTATGTGCAGTTCTATCTCCAGCGTGGTGTCCTTCGTAGGCCTCGGAATGACACTGCTGTAGGATCTATTCCTGTTCATTCTTAGGTACACAATGTATAATAACACCATCTTCCCCTTCTTTATAAAGGTGTGGGTCATCCCAGAAGTAATGTCTTCAATCACAGAAGAACTTTTTGTTTTGTTGGTATGTGAAACTAGGCGGTATAAATTTAGTGACAATGTAATTAGCATAATCAGCATACCAAGGAGCATTACGAGAAGCATTTATGACAGATAATTGTTCATCGGGGAAGCTATCATCAATAGGTAGTGGGTCATCAAGAACATTCTCTAACCTAGACAAGTTATCTGCTACGGGGTTATCAACACCCTTTATATCAACAATATGCAAATCAAATTCTTGTAGCAGAAGAACTCACCTGATAAGTCTAGGTTTAGAATCTTTCTTTTCCATAAGATATTTAATGGCAGCATGATCGTTGTGAATAGTTACCTTAGAATCAACTATATAGGGTCTAAACTTATCACAAGCGAACACAACAACTAAAAATTCCTTTTCAGTGGTAGCATAGTTTCTTTGAGCACTATCTAGAGTTTTGCTAGCATAATGAATAACATTTAATTTCTTATGAACTCTTTGTCCTAGAACAGCAACAACGGCATAATCACTAGCATCACACATAATTTCAAAGGGTAGGTTCCAATCAGGTGGTTGAACAATAGGTGCAGAAATCAAAGCATTCTCGAGAATTTGAAAAGCTCCTACACAATCATCATCAAGAACAAAAAGAACATCTTTTTGCAAAAGATTAGTGAGATGCCTAAAAATCTTATATAAATCTTTAATAAATCTCCTATAGAAACCAGCATGGCCAAGGAAACTTTCTATACCTCTGATATCTGTAGGACACGACATTTTTTCAACAACATCAACTTTAGCCTTGTCAACTTGAATACCTCTTTCGGAAATTTTATGTCCCAAGACAATGCCTTCATTCACCATAAAGTGGCACTGCTCCCAATTCAAGACAAGATTAGTTTCTTCACATCTCTGCAAAACTTGATCAAGGTTGCTCAAACAATCATCAAATGAAGTCCCATAAACGAAAAAATCATCCATGAAAACCTCAACAATCCTTTCACAAAAATCAAAGAATATAGCAGTCATGCATCTTTCAAAGGTAGCAGGTGCATTGCATAAACCAAAAGGCATACGTCTATAAGCAAAGGTACCAAAAGGGCAGGTAAAGGTGGTCTTCTCTTGGACCTCTTTTGACACAGGTATTTGAGAGAAACCAGAATAACCATCTAGAAAGCAGAAATTTGTGTGTTTGGATAATCTTTCTAGCGTTTGATCAATGAAAGGTAGAGGGTAATGATCTTTCCTAGTTGCTTTATTCAATTTCCTAAAATCAATTACCATTCTATAACCTGTGACAATTCTCTACAGGATCAATTCATTTTTATCATTAGGACCTACAGTAATACCTCCTTTCTTAGGGACACAATGAACGGGACTAACCCATCTACTATCAGCAATAGGGTAAATGAATACTGCCTCCAGAAGCTTTAATATTTCATTTCTTACCACTTCCTTCATTTTAGGATTCAACCGTCGTTGGTTATCACCAACTGGTTTAGCATCAGGCTCCATTTTAATTTTGTGCTGACATAGAGTGGGACTAATGCCCTTAAGATCATCAAGAGTATATCCAATAGCAGCACGGTGCTTCCTCAAAGTTTTCAATAATCTTTATCCTTCATGCTTTGAGAGGTTAGCACTAATAATAATAGGATATATCTTCTTTTCATCAAGATAAGCATATTTCAGAGTTTCTGGCAATTGTTTAAGCTCAAACACGGGATCACCCTTGGGTGGAGGAGGATTCCCAAGTATTTCAACAGGCAAGTTGTGTTTCAGAATAGGATGTTGCTCAAACAAAATCATATCTATTTCATTCCTTTCATTCATATGCATGTTATTTCCATGGTCTAGCAAATATTGTCTAAAAGATCAGTAGGAGGCACAGCAATAGAGCCAAGACGAATAATTTCATCCTAACTAGGCAATTCTTTATCATGAGGTTGTCTACAAAATTTAGAGAAATTAAACTCATGAGAAGCGTCCCCAAAACATACGGTAACTGTTTCATTCTCACAATTTTTCCTGGCATTAACAGTATTCAGGAAGGGTCTACCAAATATAATGGTACAAAAATCATCTTGTGGGGAACCAAGAACAACAAAATCAGTAGGATATTTTATTTACCCACACAAGACTTCAACATCTCTAATAATCCCAACTAGTGATATAGTGTCTTTATTAGCAAGCTTAATTGTAACATCAATTTTCTCTAACTCAGTTGGTGCAATATCATTCATAATCTCTTTATATAAGGAAAAGGGAATTGCACTCACACTAGCACCCATATAACATAAGCCATGATAACAATGATCTCCTATCTTAACACAAACAATAGGTGTCCCAACAATTGGTCTATGTTTATCTTTAGCATCAGGTCTAGCAATTCTAGCAGCTTCATCACAAAATTGAATAGCATGCCCATCAATATTATCAAGCAAGAGATCCTTAACCATACCAATACTAGGCTCAACTTTAATTGTCTCAGGGGGTGTAGGTGTTCTAGCACAACTCTTACGAACCACAGTTGAAGCTTTAGCATGTTCCTTTATTCTAATAGGAAAAGGTGGTTTCTCAATATAAGCAGCAGGAATAACAGGATCAACATTATAATTAATAGTATTTTCTACAACTTTAATAGGTTCAACTACTTTCACTTCAATGGGACGATGATATTTAAACCACTTCTCCTTGGGTTGATCAACATGAGCAGCAAAAGATTCACAAAAATAAGCTACTATCTCAGAGTCAAGTCCATATTTAGTGCTAAATTCATGAAAAGCATTGGTGTCTACAAAAGATTTAACACAATCAAACTTAAGGTTCATACCTGACTCCTTACCTTCGTCGAGTTCCCAATCTTCGAAGTTGCATTTAATTCTTTCCAATAAACCCCATTTGAAGTCAATATCTTACTTCATATAGGAACCAACACAAGAAGTATCGAGCATGGGTTGATCATTACGAGAAAGCCGAGCATAAAAAGTCTGAATAATAATTTCTCTCGAGAGCTCATGATTGGGGCATGAATATAACATTGACTTAAGCCTCCCCAAGCTTGAGCAATTCTTTCTCCTTCACGAGGCCAAAAATTATAAATATAATTCCGATCATGATGAACTAGATGCATGGGATCGAACTTCGGGTGAAATTCCATTTTCAATAGGTTGTAGCTCCATGATCCAATATCATCACATAGCGTATACCATGTCAATGCCTTCTCCCTCAAAGATAAAGGGAAGACTTTCTTATTAACGTGATCCTCGGGCAGACCTGCAAGCTTAAATTATGCACAAACTTCATTCACATAGATTAGATGCAAATCAGGATGTAGTGTTCCATCTCTTGCATAAGGATTAGCCAGTAGTTTCTCTATCATACCCGAAGGAATTTCATAATAAATATTTTCAGTAGGTTCAGTAGGTCGACGGACAATTCTTTGTGTTTCCGGTCGAGGTGAAGATACCCTGAATAAGCCACTCAAAGGATTACCTTCCATAGCGACAAGTGACAGTAAATTTCAGCACGCTATATAAAAATTTTCCTTACCAGATTCCACTTACCAAAGGCGCTTCACTCCCCAGACACGGTGCCATAAAAGAGTCTTGACGACCCACAAGTATGGGGGATCTATCATAGTCCTTTCGATAACTAAGAGTATCGAACCCAACGAGGAGCAGAAGGAAATGACAAATGGTTTCTAGTAAGGTATTCTCTGCAAGCACTGAAATAATCGGTGACAGATAGTTTTGTGATAAGATAATTCATAACGAGTAACAATTAACAAGTATAGAAAAGGTGCAGCAAGGTAGCCCAATCCTTTTTGTAGCAAAGGACAGGCCTGGACGAACTCTTATATAAAGCAAAGCGCTCCCGAGGACACATGGGAATTTCTGTCATGCTAGTTTTCATCATGCTCATTTGATTCGCGTTCGTTACTATGATAATTTGATATGTGGGTGGACCGGTGCTTGTTTGCTGCCCTTACTTGGACAAACTTCCCACTTATGATTAACCCCCCTCGCAAGCATACGCAACTACGAAAGAAGAATTAAGATAAATCTAACCATAGCATGAAACGTGTGGATCCCAATCAGCCCCTGACGAAGCAACACATAAACTAGGGTTTAAGCTTCTGTCGCTCTAGCAACCCATCTTCTACTTATTACTTCCCAATGCCTTCCCCTAGGCCCAAATAATGGTGAAGAGTTATGTAGTCGACGTTCACATAGCACCACTAGAGGAGAGACAACATACATCTCATCAAAATATCGAACAAATACCAAATTCACATGATTACTTATAACAAGACTTATCCCATGTCCTTAGGAACAAAGCATATTCATGTTCAAGATCATAGGAGTATTAATTATCATTAAGGATCTTAACATATGATCTTCCACAAAGTAAACCAACTAGCATCAACTACAAGGAGTAATCAACACTACTAGAAACCCACAGGTACCAATCTGAGGTGTTGAGACAAAGATCGGATACAAGAGATGAACTAGGGTTTGGAGAGGAGATGGTGCTGGTGAATATGTTGATGGAGATTGACCCCATCTCAATGAGAGGATCGTTAGTGATTACGATGGCTTCGATTTCCCCCTCCGAGCGGGAAGTTTCCCCGGAAGAACAGCCCTATCGGAGCACTAGATTGGTTCTGTCCAAGTTCTGCCTCGAGACAGAGGCGCTTCGTCCCGAAAGCTCCCTTCTGATTTTTTCCAGGTCAAAACCCTCCATATAGCAGAAGATGGGCGTCGGAGGCCTGGCAAGGGGCCCTCAAGCTTGCTAGGCATGACTAGGGGGGTGGCCGCGCCTGGTAGGCTTGTGGCCTCCTAGTGGGCCCCCTTAGGTATCTGTTTCACCCAATATATTTTATATATTCCAAAATAATTCTCTGTAAATTTTCAGGACTTTGGGAGTTATGTAGAATAGGTATCTCAGATTTACTCCTTTTCCAGACCAGAATTGCAGCTGCCGACATTCTCCCTCTTCATGTAAACCTTGTAAGATAAGAGAGAAAAGGTATAAGTATTGTACCATAACGTGTAATAACTGCCCATAATACAATAAATATCATATAGAATCATGGTGCAAAATGGACGTATCAATCAGTGTTGTTTCTTGGAGGTGGACACATAAAATGACTACCCAATGTCCTGTTTTGATCATCAATAATTATTTCTGCAACAGTAGACTTAGGGATAGTATGATGATTAGTCACAAATGAGTCAGAACTATTACTGGTACCCTTGTGATCAACGTCGGAGAGTTATGAAGGTAGTAATAGAGTTTCTTGAGGAAGGAGGGCGTCACCATTTGGATGAATATTTTCAAATGGGAATTTTGTTTCATCAAAAACGACATCGCATGAAATCTAGACACGACATGTGGCCACATTGAGCCACTTGACTCCTTTGTGCTATGCACTATAGCCAATAAAAATACATTGCTTGGAGCGAAACATCAGATTGTGGTTATTATAAGGACGAAGGTTTGGGCAACATGGGCAACCAAAGACTTGTAGGGGAGCATAGTCTGGTTTGACATGTAGGAGGCGTTCTGTGGGGGTTTCATTGCTGATGACTCCACTTGGTAACTAGTTCATGAGGTGGACAGCACTTAAGAAAGCTTCATCCCAAAATTTGGATGGAATGGATGCAGCAACAAGAAGGGAGAGACCTTCATCAACAATGTGGCGATGTTTACGTTCGACAGACCCATTTTGTTGGTGAGCATGGGGCAAGAGACATGGTGAGAGATGCCTATCTTTCGAAAAATAATATAAGCTTCTCATATTCACCACCCCAGTCTGATTGCATAGCAATAATTTTACAATCAAATTTTCTTTCAACAAGGGTTTGGAAGTTAAGAAAAACTTTAAAGACATCAGAACGCTTCTTAAGAAGATAGATCCAAGTGAATTTACTGCAATCATCGATAAAGATCACATAATAGGTGTCTCTGCCAACAAAAGCAGAAGCTGGACCCCACACATCAGAAAAGACCAATTGCAAAGGTTTAACAGATAGACTGGTCGAAACAGGGTATGGTAACTCATGACTTTTTGCTCTTTTCCATGAATCACAAATAGTTTCACAACTACGCTCACCCACAAATGGGAGTTTATTCTTGCTAAGAATTTGGTAAAGAACAGAAAAATAAGGATGGCCTAGCCGATTATGCCACCTTTCTGAAGATACTCTAATGGCTCCAAAGGCTTGTTTATTCAACTTGCAAAGTGTAGGAATTAATGGGTAGAGACCGTCCACACATCTACCGTGATAGAGAACCCTCCTCGTGGCCTGATCCTTGATCAAAAAGAAAAAGGATGAAACTCTATGAAAACACCATTATCAAGAGTGATTCTATGAATTGAAGAAGGATTTTTTCATGCATGAGGAACAAAAATAATATCATTGAGATGGATATCATGATGAGAGGTTTTAATAGTGGATTGACCAATGTGACTTATCATCATACCTTGACCATTTGATGCGGTGTTGACTTGATCATGGCCTTGGTACTTCACATGCATGGTCAATCTCTCCATGTCCAAGGTGATATGCTCATTGGAACTAGTGTCGGCATACCAATTGGTGTCCACTCCATAGGACACATCTGCGGCGACTACAACTTTATTTTTCTACGAATGTTCTTCATAGCGCCAAAGAATAAAGCGGCGACTGCAACTTTTTTTGCTATGTTGTTAGTTTTTTTTGTTGGAATTATTCCCTAGAGGCAATAAATAAAGTGTTTATTATTGTATTTCCTTGTTCATGATAATCGTTTATTATCCATGTTATAATTGTATTAATTGGAAACATGGATACATGTGTGGATAAATAGACAGACACAATGTCCCTAGTACGCCTCTAGTGAACTAGCTCGTTGATCGAAAGATGGTTAAGGTTTCCTAGCCATGGACATGGGATGTCATTTGATAACAGCATCACATCATTATGAGAATGATGTGATGGACAAGACCCAAACTACAAATGTGGCTTATGATCGTGTCAGTTTATTGCTACTGTTTTTCAACATGTCAAGTATATGTTCCTATGACCATGAGATCATGCAACTCACAGATATCGGAGGAGTGCCTTGGGTGTATCAAACGTCGCAACGTAAATGGGTGACTATAAAGGTGCTCTACAGGTGTCTCCGAGGGTGTTTGTTGAGTTGGCATGGATCAATACTGGGATTTGTTACTCCGTGTGATGGAGAGGTATCTCAGGGCCCACTCGGTAATACAACATCACAATAAGCCTTGCAAGAAAAGTGACTAAGTGTTAGTTATGAGATCTTGTGTGACGGAACGAGTAAAGAGACTTTCCAGTAACGAGATTGAACTAGGTATGGAGATACCGACGATCGAATCTCGGGCAAGTAACATACCGAAGAACAAAGGGAACATCATACGGGATTAACTGAATCCTTGACATAGAGGTTCGACCGATAAAGATCTTCGTAGAATATGTAGGAATCAATGTGGACATCCAGGTCCCGTCATTGGTTATTGAACATAGAGGTTTCTCGGTCATGTCTACATAGTTCTCGAACCCGCAGGGTCTGCACACTTAAGGTTTGGTGACGTTTCGGTAGTATAGAGTTGTGTATGGTGGTGACCGAAGTTTGTTCGGAGTCCCAGATGAGATCCCGGACATCACGAGGAGCTCCGGAATGGTCCGGAGGTAAATATTCATATATAGGAAGTCCCGTTTTGGTCGCCGGAAAAGTTTCGTGCTCATCGGTAGTGTACCGGGAGTGCCAGGAGTGTACCGGGAGACCTCCGGGAGGGGTATTTGGACCCAAGAGGCTACATGGGATGTAGAAGGGTGTAAACCAGCCCTTAGTGGGCTGGTGGAACATCCACAAGAGGCCCATGTGGCTGGAGGAAAAAAGGCCTAAGAGAAAAAGTGAAAAAAGGCAAAATAGGGTGAATCCTAGTCCTAGTAGGATTGGAGGTGGACTCCACCTCTCCCTCTCTCCTTCGGCCGAATCAAGGAGGCCTTGGACCTTGTGACAAGGCCTCTCCTCCTCTCCTCTTATATATACTGGAGGTTTTAGGGTTTTTGCACTAATTTTTCAGTCACGTGCTACCCGTTCCTCCAGTGCATAGTTTCTCCTCTAGATCGGATTTCTGCAGTGCTTAGACGAAGCCCTGCCGGAATTGCTCCACCACCATCGCCGGAGCGCCATCTGGCTGCTGGAGAATTATTCTTACTCTCCAATCCTTATTGCTAGATCAAGACGGTGGAGATCGTCATCAAGCTGTACGTGTGCTGAAAGCGGAGGTGTCGTCCGTTCGGTGCTAGATCGGAAGGATCGTGATCAAGCTCGTGAGACGGATCGTGATCAAGTTCACGAGACGGATCGTGATTGGATCATGGGACGCACGGCGATTTGGATCGCGAAGACATTCGACTACACCAACCGCGTTTCTTAACGCTTCCCGCTTAGCGATCTACAAGGGTATGTAGATCCAATCTCCCTCTTGTAGATGCTCATCACCATGGACAGATCTGCGTTAGCGTAGGAAATTTTTTGTTTCCCATGCTATGTTCCCCAACAGTGGCATCATGAGCTAGGTCTATGTGTATATGAGATCTCGAGTAGAACACAAAAGGTTTGTGGGCGTTGATGCTTAGATTACTTCCTCCCTTCGTCGGATTTTGGTTCAGCGGTAATGTGAGATGAAGCGGCCCGGACCAACATTACTCGTACGCTTACGAGAGACTGGTTCCCTCGACGCAACTTGTTGCCTAGATGGATTGTGAGTGGCAGTTTCTCTCACTTTAGTTGGATCGGATTGGACAAAGGCGGTACTTGAGAAGGTTGAAAAGCAAATTATGTATCACCATTGTGGTTTATGCGTAGGTGAGAATCGTTCTTGCTAGAAACCCGTAGCAGCCACGTAAAACATGCAACAACAATTAGAGGACATCTAACTTGTTTTTGCAGGGTATGTTGTGATGTGATATGGCCAATTGTATGATGTGATATATGTGATGTATGAGATGATCATGTGATGTATACAATTTCACGACTTGCATGTCGATGAGTACGGCAACCGGCACGAGCCATAGGGTTGTCTTTAATTATTGTATGACCTGCGTGTCAATCATTAAGCTCTACGTAATGCTTTACTTTATCGCTAAACAGTAGCAATAGTAGTAGAAGCATGTTGGGCATGACAACCCCGATGGCGACTCGTTGATGGAGATCAAGATGATGGAGATCATGGTGTCTTGCCGGTGACGATGGAGATCATGCCGGTGCTTTCAGTATGGAGATCTAAAGCACAAGTTCATGGCCATATCATGTCACTTATGAATTGCATGTGATGCTAATCCTTTTATGCACCATGTTTTGCTTAGGACGATGGTAGAATTATAAGGTGATCCTTCACTTGAATTTCTAGATGAATTGTGTTCTCCCCGAGTGTGCATCATTGTGAAAGTTCATCGTGTCGAGACACCACGTAATGATCGGGTGTGATAGACTCTACGTTCACATACAACGGGTGCAAGCCAGTGTTGCACATGCAGAACACTCGAGTTAAACTTGACGAGCCTAGCATGTACAGACATGGCCTCGGAACACAAGAGACCGAAAGGTCGTACATGAGTCATATAGTAGATATGATTAACATAATGATGTTCACCATTGAAGCCACCTCAACTCACGTGATGATCAGACTTGAGTTGGTGGATTTGGATCATGTGACACTCAGATGACCTGAGGGGTGTCAATTTGAGTGGGAGCTTTAGTAATTTGATTAACTAAACTCATTATCTTGAACAATAGTCTAAGTAAACTTTGCATATTTATGTTGTAGATCAATGGCTCGCGCAGTAGCACCCCTGAATTTTAATGCGTTCGTAGAGAAAGCTAAGTTGAAAGACGATGGAAGTAAATTTGTTGACTGGGCCCGTAATCTGAGGATTATCCTCACGGCTTCCCAGAAATCATATGTCCTTGACGCACCGCTTGGTGACCAACAAGAAGACATGACCTCCGAAGACGTTAAGAACGCTTGGGAGGCACGTACTGGACATTACTCAATAGTTCAGTGTGCAATATTGTATGGCTTAGAACCGGGACTTCAAAGACATTTTGAACGTCATGGAGCATATGAGATGTTCTAGGAGTTGAAGTTTACCTTTCAGAAGAACGCCCGGATCGAGAGGTATGAAACCTCCGATCAGTTCTATGCTTGCAAGATGGAGGAGAATGGGTCTATCAGTGAACATATACTCAGAATGTCTGGGTATTCAACTCGTGTAGCGGAGTTGGGAATTGCCCTTCCGCCAGAGGCGATCACTGACAGAGTTCTTCAATCACTGCCACCTAGTTACAAGAGCTTTGTGATGAACTATAACATGCATGGGATGAACAAGTCAGTCGCCGAGCTGTTTGCGATGCTATAAGTCGCTGAGTCTGAAATCCAAAAAGAACATCAAGTGTTGATGGTCAATAAAACTACTAGTTTCAAGAAAAATGGCAAAGTCAAGGGCAAGGGCAAGAAGGGTAAAACCAAGAAGGATGGTAAAGTAGTTGCTACCCCTATAAAGAAGCCCAAGCATGGACCCAAGCCAGAAACTGAGTGTTTTCATTGCAAGGGAACTGGTCACTGGAAGCGGAACTGCCCGAAGTACCTGGCTGACAAGAAGGCGGCCAACGAAAACAAGGTATATATGATATACATGTTATTGATGTGTACCTTACTAGCTCTCGTTGTAGTGCTTGGGTATTTGATACAAGTTCGGTTGCTCACATTTGCAACTCAAAGCAGGAAGTACGGAATAAACGAAGGCTGGCAAAGGACGAAGTGACGATGCACGTGGAAATGGTTCCAAGGTTGATGTGATCGCCGTCGGCACGCTCTCTCTTCGATTACCATCGGGATTAGTGATGAGCCTGAATAATTGTTATTTAGTGCTTGCGTTAAGCATGAACATTATATCTAGATCTTGTTTATTGCGAGACGGTTACTCATTTAAATCAGAGAATAAAGGTTGTTCTATTTATATGAGTAATATCCTTTATGGTTATGCACCCAATGTTAGGGGTTTATTCATATTGAATCTTGACAGTGATGACACATATGTTCATAACATTGATGCCAAAAGATGTAGAGTTGATAATGATAGTTCCACTTTCTTGTGGCACTGCCGTTTAGGTCATATTGGTGTAAAACGCATGAGGAAGCTCCATGCTGATGGACTTTTGGAGTCACTTGATTTTGAATCACTTGACACATGTGAACCATGCCTCATGGGCAAGATGACCAAAACGTTGTTCTCTCGAACAATGGAACGGGCGAGTGACTTATTGGAAATCATACATACTGATGTGTGCGGTCCAATGAATGTTACAGCGCGTGGTGGATATCGTTATATTCTCACCTTCACTGATGACTTAAGTAGATATGGGTATATTTACTTAATGAAACACAAGTATGAAACGTTTAAAAAGTTTAAGCAATTTCAGAGTGAAGTTGAGAATCATCATAACAAGAAGAGTAAGTTCCTGCGATCCTATCGAGGAGGTGAATATCTGAGTTATGAGTTTGGCAGTCACTTAAGACAGTGTGGAATTGTTTCACAGTAGACACCGCCCGGAACACCACAGCGTAATGGTGTGTCCGAACGTCGTAATCGAACCTTATTAGATATGGTGCGTTATAAGATGTCTCTTGCTGATTTGCCACTATCGTTTTGGGGTTATGCATTAGAGATAGTTGCATTCACTTTAATAGGGCACCATCAAACTCCGTTGAGACGACGCCATATGAACTGTGGTTTGGCAAGAAGCCAAAGTTGTCGTTTCTTAAAGTTTGGGGATGTGATGCTTATGTCAAAAAGCTTCAGCCTGAAAATCTAGAACCTAATGCGGAGAAATGCGTCTTCATAGGATACCCGAAAGAGACAGTCGGGTATACCTTCTATCTCAGATCCGAAGGCAAAGTGTTTGTCACTAAGAACGGAACATTTCTTGAGAAAGAGTTTCTCTCGAAAGAATTGAGTGGGAGGAAAATAGAGCATGATGAGGTTATTGAACCTTTACTTCAACCAGAAAGTAGCGCAGCGCAGAAAGATGTTTCTGTGGAACCTACAACGGTAGAAGAGGAAGTTAATGATGATGATCATGAAGCTTCGGATCAAGCTGCTACTGAACCTCGTAGGTCGACAAGGCCGCGTACTACCCCTGAGTGGTACGGCAACCCTGTCTTGGAGGTTATGTTGTTGGACAACAATGAACCTACGAGCTATGGAGGAGCAGTGATGGGCCCGGATTCCGAGAAATGGTTAGAGGCCATGAAATCCGAGATGGGATCCATGTATGAAAACAAAGTATGGACTTTGGAAGTATTACCTGAAGGGCAAAAGGCCATTCAGAACAAATGGATCTTTAAGAAGAAGACAGACGCGGACGGTAATGTCACCGTCTATAAAGCTCGACTTGTGGCAAAGGGTTTTTCACAAGCTTAAGGAGTTGACTACTATGAGACTTTCTCACCCGTAGCGATGCTTAAGTATGTCAGAATCATGTTAGGAATATCTGCTTATTTCGACTATGAAATTTGGCAGATGGATGTCAAAACAGTGTTCCTCAACGGTTTCCTTGAGGAAGAGTTGTATATGATGCAACACGAAGGTTTTGTCGATCCAGAGAATGCTGACAAAGTTTGCAAACTCCAGCGATCCATTTATGGACTAGTGCAAGCATCTCGGAGTTGGAATAAGCGCTTCGATGAGGTGATCAAAGCGTTTGAGTTTATACAAGTTTACGGAGAAGCTTGTATTTACAAGAAAGTGAGTGGGAGCTCTATAGCGTTACTAGTATTATATGTGGATGACATATTGTTGATTGGAAACAATATAGAAATGCTGGAAAGCATGAAGGAATATTTGAACAAGAGTTTTTCAATGAAGGACCTAGGAGAAGCTGCTTTCATATTAGGCATTAAGATCTATAGAGATAGATCGAGACGCTTAATAGCACTTTCACAGTGCACATACCTTGATAAAGTTTTGAAGAAGTTTAAAATGGAACAGTCCAAAAAGGGTTCTTGCCTGTGTTACAAGGTGTGAAGTTGAGTAAGACTCAATGCCCAGTAACTGCAGAAGATAGAGAAAAGATGAGTGCCATCCCCTATGCTTCAGCCATAGGCTCTATCATGTATGCAATGCTGTGCACAAGATCTGATTTCAGCCTTGCCATAAGTATGGCCGGAAGGTTTCAAAGTGATCCTAGAATGGAGCACTGACAAGCGGTCAAGAATATCCTTAAGTACCTGAAAAGAACTAAGGAAATGTTTCTCGTTTATGGAGGTGATGAAGAGCTCGTCGTAAAGGGTTACGTTGATGCAAGCTTTGACACTGATCTGGACGACTCTAAATCGCAAACCAGATACGTATTTATTCTTAACGGGGTCGGTAAGCTGGTGCAATTCCAAGCAAAGCGTGGTAGCTGATTCTACGTGCGAAGTGGAATACATCGCAGCCTCAAAGGCGGCGAAGGAAGGCGTCTGGATGAAGCAGTTCATGACAGATCTTGGAGTAGTGCCCAGTGCACTAAATCGGTGCCATTGCTCTGGCCAAGGAACCAAGGTTTCACCGGTGCCATTGCTCTGGCCAAGGAACCAAGGTTTCACAAGAGGACCAGACACATAAAGCGACGCTTCAACTCCATCCGTGATTACATCGTGGAGAAAGACATAAATATTTGCAAAGTGCACACGGATCTGAACGTTGCAGACCCGTTGACTAAACCTCTTCCATGGGCTAAACATGATTAACACCAGAATTGCATGGGTGTTCGATTCATTACAATGTAAATCACATAGTGATGTGAACTAGATTATTGACTCTAGTACAAGTGGGAGACTGCTGGAAATATGCCCTAGAGGCCATAAATAAAGTGTTTATTATTGTATTTCCTTGTTCATGATAATCTTTTATTATCCATGCTATAATTGTATTAATTGGAAACATGGATACATGTGTGGATACATAGACAAACACAATGTCCCTAGTATGCCTTTAGTGAACTAGCTCGTTGATCGAAAGATGGTTAAGGTTTCCTAGCCATGGACATGCGATGTCATTTGATAACGGGATCACATCATTAGGAGAATGATGTGATGGACAAGACCCAAACTACAAACGTGGCTTATGATCGTGTCAGTTTATTGCTACTGTTTTTATGCATGTCAAGTATATGTTCCTATGACCATGAGATCATGCAACTCACAGATATCGGAGGAGTGCCTTGTGTGTATCAAACGTCGCAACGTAACTGGGTGACTATAAAGGTGCTCTACAGGTGTCTCCGAGGGTGTCTGTTGAGTTGGCATGGATAAATACTGGGATTTCTTACTCCGTGTGGCGGAGAGGTATCTCAGGGCCCACTCGGTAATACAACATCACAATAAGCCTTGCATGCAAAGTGACTAAGTGTTAGTTACGAGATCTTGTGTTACGGAATGAGTAAAGAGACTTACCAGTAACGAGATTGAACTAGGTATGGAGATACCGACGATCGAATCTCGGGCAAGTAACATACCGAAGAACAAAGAGAACATCATACGGGATTAACTGAATCCTTGACATAGAGGATCGTGTTGGAAATATGCCCTAGAGGCAATAATAAATTATTATTATCATATTTCCTTGTTCATGATAATCGTTTATTATCCATGCTATAATTGTATTGATCGGAGACTTAGATGCATGTGTGGATACATAGACAAAACCATGTCCCTAGTATGCCTCTAATAGACTAGCTCGTTGATCAAAAGATGGTTAAGGTTTCCTAGCCATGGACATGAGATGTCATTTGATAACGGGGTTGCATCATTAGGAGAATGATGTGATGGACAAGACCCAAACTACAAACGTAGCATATGATCGTGTCAGTTTATTGGTACTGTTTTCCGCATGTCAAGTATGTGTTCCTATGACCATGAGATCATGCAACTCACAGATGTCGGAGGAGTGCCTTGTGTGTATCAAATGTCGCAATGTAACTGGGTGACTATAAAGGTGCTCTACAGGTATCTCCGATGGTGTCTGTTGAGTTGGCATGGATCGAGACTAGGATTTGTTACTCCGTGTGACGGTGAGGTATCTCAGGGCCCACTCGGTAATACAACATCACAATGAGCCTTGCAAGCAATGTGACTAATTGTTAGTTGCGGGATCTTGTATTACGGAACGAGTAAAGAGACTTTCCGGTAACGAGGTTGAACTAGGTATGGAGATACCGACGATCGAATCTCGGGCAAGTAACATACCGAAGAACAAAGGGAACGTTATACGGGATTAACTGAATCCTTGACATAGAGGTTCGACCGATAAAGATCTTCGTAGAATATGTAGGAACCAATGTGGACGTCCAGGTCCCGCCATTGGTTATTGACCATAGAGGTGTCTCGGTCATGTCTACGTAGTTCTTGAACCCGCGGGGTCTCGACACTTAAGGTTCGGTGACGTTTCGGTAGTGTAGAGTTATGTATGGTGGTGACCGAAGGTTGTTCGGAGTCCCGGATGAGATTCCGAACGTCACGAGGATCTCTGGAATGGTCCCGAGGTAAAGATTCATATATAGGAAGTCCCAGTTTGGTCGCCGGAAAAGTTTCGGGCTCATCGGTAGTGTACCGGGAGTGCCGGGAGTGTACCGGGAGACCTCCGGGAGGGGTATTTCGACCCCAGAGGGTCCATGGGCTGTGGGAGAATAATAACCAGCCCTTAGTGGGCTAGTAAATCAGCCACAAGAAGGCCCATGGTGCAGGAGGAAAAAGGCTAAAGGAAAAAGGCCAAAAATCAGCCAATAGGGAGCAATCCTAGTCCAACTAGGATTGGAGGAAGAGTAGGATTCCTCTCCTCCTTGGCGTAGAAGGCTGGTTGTCTGCCTTGTGAGCCAGCCCCTCTTCCTCTCCTCTCCTCCTGTATATACTAGTGGAATAGAGGGTTTTTGCACAGAAATTACGGCCACGTGCTACCCGTTCCACTAGTGCTCCTCTAGATTAGTTTCCGCAGTGCTTAGGCGAAGCCCTGCCAGAATTGCTCCACCACCACCATCACCGGAGCACCGTCACGCTGCCGGTGAACTCTCTCTCCTCTCCACCTCCTCTTGCTGGATAAAGACGGTGGAGATCGTCATCAAGCTGCACGTGTGCTGAACGCGGAGGTGCCGTCTGTTCGGTACTAGATCGGAAGGATCGTGATCAAGGCCACGGGACGGATCGTGACGAGCACGGGACGGATCGTGACGAGATCGCGGGACGGATCGTGATGAGTTCACGGGACGGATCGTGATTGGATCGCGGGACGGGTCGTGATGAGATCGCGGGACGCTCGACGATTTGGATCGCAAAGATGTTCGACTACACCAACCGCGTTTCTTAACGCTTCCCGCTTAGCGATCTACAAGGGTACGTAGATCCACTCTCCCTCTCGTAGATGCTCATCACCATGGATAGGTTTGCATGTGCGTAGGAAAATTTTTGTTTCCCATGCGACGTTCTCCAAGAGTTCGACCGATAAAGATCTTCATAAATATGTAGGAATCAATGTGGACATCCAGGTCCCGCCATTGGTTATTGACCGTAGAGGTGTCTTGGTCATGTCTACATAGTTCTCGAACCCGCAGGGTCTGCACACTTAAGGTTTGGTGACGTTTCGGTAGTATAGAGTTGTGTATGGTGGTGACCAAAGTTTGTTTGGAGTCCCGTATGAGATCCCGAACGTCACGAGGAGCTCCGTAATGGTCTGGAGGTAAAGATTCATATATAGGAAGTCCCATTTTGGTCGCCGAAAAAGTTTCGGGCTCATCGGTAGTGTACCGGGAGTGCTGGTAGTGTACCGGGAGACCTCCGGGAGGGGTATTTCGACCCAAGAGGCTACATGGGCTGTAGGAGGGTGTAAACCAGCCCTTAGTGGGCTGGTGGAACATCCAGAAGAGTCCCATGCGGCTGGAGGAAAAAAGGCCTAAGAGAAAAAGTGAAAAAAAAAGGCAAAATAGGGTGAATCCTAGTCCTACTAGGATTGGAGGTGGAGTCCACCTCTCCCTCTCTCCTTCGGCCGAAGCAAGGAGGCCTTGGCCCTTGTGCCAAGGCCTCTCCTCCTCTCCTCTTATATATACTGGAGGTTTTAGGGGTTTTGCACTAATTTTTCAGCCACGTGCTACCCGTTCCTCCAGTGCATATTTTCTCCTCTAGATCGGATTTCTGCAGTGCTTAGGCGAAGCCCTGCCGGAATTGCTCCACCACCATCGCCGGAGCGCCGTCAGGCTGCCGGAGAATTCTTCTTCCTCTCCAATCCTTCTTGCTGGATCAAGATGGTGGAGATCTTCATCAAGCTGTACGTGTGTTGAACGCGGAGGTGCCGTCCGTTCGGTGCTAGATCGGAAGGATCGTGATCAAGCTCGTGAGACGGATCGTGATCAAGTTCGTGGGACGGATCGTGATCGGATCGCGGGACGGATCGTGATTGGATCGCGGGACGGATCGTGATTGGATCGCGGGACGCACGGCGATTTGGATCGCGAAGACGTTCGACTACAGCAACCGCGTTTCTTAACGCTTCCCGCTTAGCGATCTACAAGGGTATGTAGATCCACTCTCCCTCTTGTAGATGCTCATCACCGTGATTAGATCTGCGTGAGCGTAGGAAAATTTTTGTTTTCCATGCTACGTTCCCCATCATTTTTTACAAATTTGACATTTTACCTCATATTCATCATAACCTTAAAAGTGTTTCCACCATCGTGGTTGCCGCCATAACCACGTTGACACCCCTGATTGTTGTTGTGGAAGGGGAGCCCGTGATCATTGATGTTATTGTAGTAGTGGCCACGACCACCATTGTTGTTGCTATTGTAGGGGACACCACCATTGTTGTTGTTTTTGTTGTAGTTGTCGTAGTTGCCTCCGCTGCTATTGTTGCTGCCACCACCGCGATACTCACATCCACCATTGGTGGGTCTAGGCGAGCCACAATTGTTCCCCTTGCTGTCGCCACGGTTTCTTGTAGCCATGTTGGCCGAAGATTTGAAGCCTCCTGCTCCAGAGTCGTGGAAAATCTCAACCCGTTGATCGAAGTTCGACAGCATGGTGAACAACTCATCGACGGAGACGGGCTCGATGCGGACATCCACGGCTGATATGATGGGTCTAGCCCCGCGGTGATGAAGGAGAGCAGCTCCTCTTCTCTGATTCCCCTTCCTGCAGCTGCAAGTTCATCTGAAAGTGATCGCATATAACCCAAGTAGCTAGCAGCATATTCGGAGCCTTTGTGGGCCTTTATTAGAGAGGTCCTAAGGTTGTTTGCGCGGGATTTGGATTGGGCGACGAACATGGTGGAGAGGGCTGCCCAGATTGCATGTGATGTCTCCATTGAAGCAACTTGAACTAGGACTTCTTTAGAGAGGTTTCTTAGCAGATAGGCTACAATCTGCTGATCTTGGATTAACCAAGGTGTGTAGGCAGGATTAGGAACGGTCTGCTCCTTCCCTTGAGAGTTCTTTGATGTGATTGTCTTGAAAGGCTCGGGGATGGTTTCGTCAAGATACTCGTACATGCCGGCTCCCATGATCTGAGAGCGAGCCTGGGGACGTCATAGGACATAGTTGGTGCGACTCAAGGATTCAGAGGTATTGTTGTTTAGGCCAGAGTAGGAGTTGTTTAGGTTAGAGGAGGAAGCCATGGTTGCGATCTGGAGAAAGCTTTGGTGTGGTTTGGTTTTGACCTGGAGAGGGTTTTGGTGGCAGCTGATAGAGAGCTAGATGTGGAGGAAGAAGAAGGCTCTGGCTACCATATTAGGTTTTGGTAAAGCGTCTCAACTGCCGTAACATGGGAGCCTGCGGTTATATATTGATTGCACGAGAAAGATCTCGTGGTCATTTGCATATTGCGGTTGAACAGAACAACCGAGAGAGATTACATCGGAGAGATTGAGAGAGAAGAAGAATATAGGCTTACAGATACACATGTCTAACAACTTCTATCCTATGCATGTCACACAAGGATACGTGACAATATGTTTAACCGTGATTACTAATGACCACCGACAGATGATGAGTTCTTTCGGCAGGGCAACTATATAGTAGTACATTGTTTTCGAGAGAGCAATGATGCAGCGCACGCGATCGCTCAGCCGAGTTAAAGAAGGAAGCTGTGGAGAGTGACGAAATAATCCTCATGAGTTTCTTGTTCTTACCCTTATAACAGACGAGATCCCAGATTAATAGTGGTTGTCAAAGTTCAAAAACAATTTACAATGTGCTGCATATATTTCTGTCTTGCAGCGTCCTCCATGGCCGCCCTTGGAGCATCAGCGGGCTCACTGCCCGGCCTCCTTGTCGGCCTGCAGCATCCTCTGTCTTGCAGCGTCCTCCATGTCCATGTGATCCTCTTTACATAAAAATCCTTCTAGTCGAGTAGTCGCCCTTTTTATTTTTCCACGCGATTAAGACTCTAGGCCCAGGTCGCATCGCAATACATAACAACGTGTCCAAAAAGCTGGTCGCTCCCAAAACGTTCCAAACTGTATACACGACGCATCTTGCGGAAATTGTTGTTGCGATTGAGTTTGTGGTTATACGTACACTCGAACCGTCCCCATCCAACTCCTTATATCTCGAGGATTCTGAGGATTCTCGATGGGAGGGAAAGTAGCGAGCCGGTTCTTATTATTTCCGCGATCTCCTGAAGAAGAAACACTCTGGGCCATTGAACAACCTATCGAAAATAAGCAAGGCTATATTTACCAAATACATGGGTCGATCCACCATTTGTGGCATGCGAGGCGTGTCTACTGAGGCCTGCATGCAGACAATAGAATAACACGGAAAGAGAAATTCGTTCAGACGCTTCCTAGTCTCGATTCGGAGGGGACAGAGAAGTAGGTGGAAGAAACGGATAGAGAATTGATCAATCAATCGGATTGATCATCAATCATGTCTTACATACGTAAAAAATCCATGGATTTCCTCAAGACCTTCGAGATGCCGGCAAAGAATCCGTCAGAGGACGCGCAGCGCCGATGGCGGGAGGCCGTTGGCACGCTCGTGAAGAACCGTCGACGCCGTTTCCGCATGGTCCCCGACCTCGACAAGCGATCGCAAGCCAAGACGCAACACCGCAATATCCAGGTTCGTCGATCTATCCATCTGATGAGATACCCTTGATCTGGCCGCATTCTTCTCCGCCGAGCTAGCTATCTAATTGATCTACTGCCTACAACGCGGATGCATGCATCATGGGGCCATCTGATTAAAAACTAATTAATTTGATTTATTTGGCGCATGCATGGACGATGGTTACGTGGATATAAATCAGCATGTTTTAAGGAGATCGGAATTTGCGAGAGATAGCTGCAGCAAAGAGAGATATTGACTGTCTTCAAGTGTAACCTATGCCGTAGAATTAAGATGGCTTAAATTTCATGTCTTGACCGGGCTTTGAAGAGCACCTAATGGCATGCGCATTGCTTCTACGTGCGGTTGCGTATTAAACGATCTGATCTTGCATGATGACATAAAGAAATTTCTCATATGGCTAGCTAGGATATGTGAAAGAAATCGATTTTTGCTACATTAGGAATTCATTTATTGGCAAGGATGTTCCAGAGAGTAGACAACAAAAATATGGAGAGATATGACAACATTAGCTTATATATGCCGAGTCAATAAAATCTTGACTAGAATTAGATACACTGTATTTTCCCATGCCATGAATCAGAGTGTGCAATGCAAACATGATGAATACACGACATGGTTCCAAAAAAGGAGCTCTCGTTTGTCTGAGATCCTCTCAGGAATCACCAAGAGTCTCACATACACACTAGCTAACCAAGTCCAGAAAATCACCCACATCATGTAAATTATCTCTTCCAAGTTCCAATTAGCACAATTCCCTAGATATTATGAAGCAAATGGTACAAGCTGATCTATTTCCTTCTCAGACCCTAACACATACACTACACACCTGAAAATTTTCTCTTCTGATGATGACATTTCGTTGCGTCTCCACAGGAAAAGCTTCGCGTAGCGCTCTACGTGCAGAAGGCCGCTCTGCAGTTCATCGATGGTACGTACGTCCGTGCGCATCACCGCCAACCTGCCAAAAACATTCTATTCCGTTTGATTTGTGTCCAAATATATCCCTTTGATCGATCGTAACAATGGCGATGCTCCTCCGGCGCTCCGCCGCAGCTGCCCGCAGGGTGGAGCACCCGCTGCCGGAGCTGGCGCGGCAGTCCGGCTTCTCCATCAGCGCCGAGGAGCTGGCCTCGTTGGTGCGCGGCCACGACACCAAGAGCCTGCGCCTCCACAAGGGCGTCGAGGGCCTCGCGCGCATGGTGAACGTCTCCCTCGCCGACGGCGTCAAGTCCGACGACGTGGGCGTCCGCGGCGAGGTCTACGGCGCCAACCACTACCCCGAGAAGCCGGCCCGCACCTTCTGGATGTACCTCTGGGACGCCAGCCAGGACATGACGCTCATGCTGCTCGCGCTCTGCGCCGTCGTCTCCGTCGTCATCGGCATCGCCACCGAGGGCTGGCCCGGGGGCATGTACGACGGCCTCGGCATCATGCTCACCATCTCCCTCGTCGTCACCATCACCGCCGCCAGCGACTACAAGCAGTCCCTCCAGTTCCGGGACCTCGACAGGGAGAAGAAGAAGATCGAGATCCAGGTCACGCGCGACGGCTTCCGGCAGAAGGTCTCCATCTACGACATCGTCGTCGGGGACATCGTGCATCTGTCCATCGGCGACCAGGTGCCGGCGGACGGTCTGTTCATTGATGGGTACTCGTTCATCGTCGACGAGTCGAGTCTGTCCGGCGAGAGCGAGCCGGTGCACGTGTCGGCCACGAACCGGTTCCTGCTGGGCGGGACCAAGGTGCAGGACGGGTCGGCGAGGATGCTGGTGACGGCGGTGGGGATGCGGACCGAGTGGGGGAACCTGATGGAGACGCTGAGCCAGGGTGGCGAGGACGAGACGCCTCTGCAGGTGAAGCTGAACGGCGTCGCCACCATCATCGGCAAGATTGGGCTCGCCTTCGCGGTGCTCACCTTCACCGTGCTCATGGCGAGGTTCCTGATCGGCAAGGCTGATGCACCAGGCGGGCTTCTGACATGGGGGATGGAGGACGCGCTGTCCGTGCTCAACTTCTTCGCCGTGGCGGTCACCATCATCGTGGTCGCAGTGCCGGAGGGCCTGCCGCTCGCAGTCACGCTCAGCCTGGCGTTCGCCATGAAGAAACTCATGCAGGAGCGCGCTCTCGTGCGGCACCTCTCGGCGTGCGAGACCATGGGTTCGGCCAGCTGCATCTGCACCGACAAGACGGGCACTCTGACCACGAACCACATGGTTGTCGAGAAAGTCTGGGCTGCCGGCGGGGCGAACACGGTGAGCACCGCCAAGGGCTTCGAGGAGCTCACCTCGTCGGCGCTGTCGGAGGGATTCGCCAAGCTTCTGCTGGAGGGCGTCTTCCAGTGCTCCGGCTCCGAGGTCGTGCGCGGCAAGGACGGCAAGACCAGCGTCATGGGCACGCCCACCGAGTCGGCCATCCTCGAATTCGGGCTCGGGGTGGAGAAGAACACCTGCATCGAGCACGCCAAGGCCGCGAAGCTCAAGGTGGAACCGTTCAACTCGGTGAAGAAGACGATGGCCGTGGTGGTCGCGTCCCCGAACGCCGGCGGCCGGCCACGCACATTCCTCAAGGGCGCGTCGGAGGTCGTGCTCCGCCGGTGCAGCAACGTGGTGGTCGACCGCCACGGCAGTATCGTGGCGCTCACGGAGAAGAACTACGCGAAGCAGGTGGCCAGCGCCATCGACACGTTCGCGAGCGAGGCGCTGCGCACGCTCTGCCTGGCGTACCAGGACGTCGGCGGCGAGAACGAGGTCCCCAACGACGGGTACACGCTGATCGCCGTGTTCGGCATCAAGGACCCGCTCCGGCCGGGCGTGAGGGAGGCCGTGGAGACCTGCCACATCGCGGGGATCAACGTCCGCATGGTCACCGGCGACAACATCAGCACGGCTAAGGCCATCGCGAGGGAGTGCGGCATCCTCACTGCGGACGGCGTCGCCATCGAGGGCCCCGAGTTCCGGCAGATGAGCCCCGACCAGATGAGGGAGATCATACCGAAGATCCAGGCACGCACCTTCTATCACCATTCTCCATGCTCCGCTTCACCGAAGAACTTGACGCCGATGGTGACACTGTTTGTTGTGTCTTGCGCGCAGGTGATGGCGCGGTCGCTGCCGCTGGACAAGCACACGCTGGTGACCAACCTGAGGGGCATGTTCAACGAGGTGGTGGCCGTCACCGGCGACGGCACCAACGACGCGCCGGCGCTGCACGAGGCTGACATTGGCCTCGCCATGGGCATCGCCGGAACAGAGGTTTGTACCGCACCGTACTGTCCTGCTATCTTCCATTCTTGGTCCTGGCATGAGGTTACACTCCGTCTCCTTGCTTGCGGTTGCGAATTCTCAGGTTGCCAAGGAGAACGCCGACGTGATCATCATGGACGATAACTTCTCCACCATCATCAACGTCGCCAAATGGGGCCGCTCCGTGTACATCAACATCCAGAAGTTCGTGCAGTTCCAGCTCACCGTCAACGTGGTGGCCCTCATGGTCAACTTCGTCTCTGCATCTTTCACAGGTACTACACACAACTGAAAGAAACTCCATTGATTCGTGACACATAAGGTCTCTGCCATCTCCTGGAATTCTCTTAAGTAGATTGATGATGAAAATTTGAAATGTGTTTCAGGGAGCGCGCCACTGACGATCGTGCAGTTGCTGTGGGTGAACCTGATCATGGACACCCTGGGCGCGCTGGCGCTGGCGACGGAGCCGCCGAGCGACGCCATGATGCGGAGGCCGCCGGTGGGCCGGGGTGACAACTTCATCACCAAGGTCATGTGGAGGAACATCGCCGGCCAGAGCATCTTCCAGCTCGTCGTGCTCGGCGTCCTCCTCTTCAGAGGGGACAGACTCCTGCACATGAACGGCGACGGCGAGCTGCTCAACACCTTCGTCTTCAACACCTTTGTCTTCTGCCAGGTACCACATCCTACACACACACAAGATCGAAACACAAATCAAATCTCTCAACTTGTATTGACGCTCTCACGTTGTGACGATCCAGGTCTTCAACGAGGTGAACAGCAGGGAGATGGAGAAGATCAACGTCTTCAGCGGCATGTTCAGCAGCTGGGTCTTCTCGGCGGTGGTCGGCGCCACCGTCGGGTTCCAGGTGATCCTCGTGGAGCTGCTGGGGACGTTCGCCGGCACGGTGCACCTCAACGGGAGGCTGTGGTTCATGAGCGTGCTCATCGGGTCGGTCGGCCTGGTCATCGGCGCCGTCCTCAAGTGCATCCCTGTCGGCTCCGGCGACGCCTCGTCGGACCGCCACGACGGATACCAGCCCATCCCCACCGGCCCCAGTGCCGTGTGATTCTTGGAAAAGTTCTATCTTTGTTTCTCTCTAGGAAGAGGAAAATATGTTAACCTTTTGAAGACGATCTTTGCATGCAGCTTCAGTTCAGTGTAGGACGTGCCCGAACATACGCGTGGCAATGACCATTCCGAGAGATTTGAGTTTCTTTTTTGTCATTGTTTATCTTTGTGCTTTCTAGCCAAGATTATTATGAGTTTTCATATTAGGATTAGTTATGATGAATGCATGTTGATTATCATGTATACACAAACTTCTCACTACTAGAGAGATGAGTGTTAGCCACACCAAAGGTGGATTGTTGCTAAAAGTTCAAACTTGTTACCGCACTAATCTATTGTTACCAACACTATGTGGTCGCTTTGAGGTGGCTATACTCTGGTTGACGGGTATTTAGCGACCAACATATCGGATTGGGTTTAGGGTTTAGGGTTTGGCTTTCGGAGCATTTGCTTCCGAATGAACAATATCATAAATATTTTGATAAAATGTTTTCTCAAAATTCCAAATCATCTTGTGGATGTTCGTGTTAGTGTTGCAATCATGCTTGACAATTTTCAAGCGAAACGGAGGAGTAGTGGTTCGTCGATGAAAAAAAAATCGAATGACATTTTGGGGTAACATTTGGTGTTGAAATTTGTTTTTTTTTTTCACACAAGCCAAAATGTATAACATTTTTGCTTAAAACTTTGCAAGTAGCATTTGGAGGTGACTATAAATACAAAAAATTGTTAGGATGTTTTTAACATGTCAAAAAATATTTTTTATGCACAGAAGCACGTGTTACCGAGAGCCAAATTCGGTTTCCGCGAACATATCACTCGTCACTAGAAGTCATGTACATGTACATTAACCCGACACTTGGTTGCTGAAATTACATGGCCATCCATGTACATGTTCAGTGATGACATCTCAGGTTCAATAAGATTACTATTTCAAACCATGTAGGAGTACAGCGACAAACATTTATTTTTCGATAAAAGAAATATATTAATATCAAGCGGGTATCAATTACGTCCGGCCTCTGCAACAACATAATGTCAGGAGCTAGTCGAAACATCAAGGATGCACACAGCCAATAGAAAAAAAAAGAGAAAAATTGCCGAACTGATCAATGAAGCAACAGGAACTACCACCACCAGAGGCCACACCCAGACTGCAAAAGAGGTTCCCCAAGAACGACATCTCCAAAAAGGAAACCATGCACCAACATCGTTGTCGCCTGATCATAGATCATGGGTTTTCACCCTGAAGAAAGTCTGACTATCCAGGCAATGCCTTCAACAAGGACACGATTAGGGATCCGCCATTGCCAGGTACAACCAGTGAAAGCCAGACCTAGGATCATCACCCTGGAAGTCAAGACTTTGTGCCTAGAAAGAACCACCAAGAAGAAGTCCCGCTATGTTGTCGCCCTACTAGCTGAGACTACTGCAAAACCCCGATCATCCGGTCCACAATCTTCACCACATCCAAACTCGCATCCTCCATAACTTGAGATCTTGAACTTGACATGAGCCATTACCTATCATTATCAGTACCACAGTAATCGCCGGTAAATATGCCGTTGCGTACCTCATGGTGCTGACAGATCGGAGTGTGACAGGTCCACACCAATGACAGATGGCAGGAACCAAAAATCAGGTTGATTGCCAGTACAGAGATATGGTCAAGGTGACCCCACTAAGCAATACCTGCAATGTACCTGTCCCCCTTGAGCCCGATGTTGGGGACGGTCACTCTTGGCGTCCGACGGTTCATGTGTTGCGAAAGCAGATTGCCAGCAACATCACGAACACTTCTAGCATTCACGAACTCACTTCGGTCGCAACTCCACGCCGCATGGACCAGACGCATGTCCGCGAGTGGCTCATCACCCGGCGATCATGTGCTGGGACGGCAAAATGTCGGCGACACCATGAACTCAATCCAGTCGCAACATGATGTCCCGTAGACCCAACCCATGATTGAAATATGCCCTAGATGCAATAAATAAAGTGTTTATTATTATATTTTTTTGTTCATGATAATTGTTTATTATCCGTGCTATAATTTTATTGATTGGAAACACATTGCATGTGTGGATAAATAGACAACACTTTGTCCCTAGTATGCTCTAGTGAACTAGCTCGTTGATCAAAGATGGTCAAGGTTTCCTAGCCATTGACATGTGATGTCATTTGATAACGGGATCACATCATTAGGAGAATGATGGGATGGACAAGACCTAAACTATAAACGTAGCATATGATCGTGTCCGTTTATTGCTACAGCTTTCTGCATGTCAAGTATATGTTCCTATGACCATGAGATCATGCAACTTACAGACACCGAAGGAGTGCCTTGTGTGCATCAAACGTCGCAACGTAACTGGGTGACTATAAAGATGCTCTACAGGTATCTCCGAGGGTGTTTGTTGGGTTGGCATGGATCAAAATTGGGATTTGTTACTCCGTGTGACGGAGAGGTATCTCAAGGCCCACTCGGTAATACAACATCACAATAAGCCTTGCAAGCAATGTGACTAAGTGTTAGTCACGGGATCTTGTATTATGGAATGAGTAAAGAGACATGCCGGTAACGAGGTTGAACTAGGTATGGAGATACCGACGATCGAATCTCGGGCAAGTAACATACCGAAGAACAAAGGGAACATCATACGGGATTAACTGAATCCTTGACATAGAGGTTCGACCGATAAAGATCTTCGTAGAATTTGTAGGAACCAATATGGGCATCCAGGTACCGCTATTAGTTATTGACTGTAGAGGTGTCTCGGTCATGTCTACATAGTTCTCGAACCCATAGGGTCTGCACACTTAAGGTTCAGTGGCGTTTTGGTAGTATAGAGTTAAGCATGGTGGTGACCGAAGGTTCTTCGGAGTCCCGGATGAGATCCTGGAAATCATGAGGAGCTCCTGAAAGGTCCGGAGGTAAAGATTGATATATAGGAAGTCCTGTTTTGGTCGCCGAAAAAGTTTTGAGCTCATCGATAGTGTACCGGGAGTGCCGATAGTGTACCGGGGGACCATCGGGAGAGGTATTTTGACCCAAGAGGCTACATGGTTTGTGGGAGAACTAATACCAGCCCTTAGTGGGCTGGCCAAAGTCCCAGACAAGGCCCATGCGGCTGGGAAGAGATTCCTATGTGGAAAAGGTGGAAAAAGGCAAAAAGGGTGGAAATAAGGAAGGAGTCCTAATCCTACTAGGAGTGGAGGAGGAGGACTCCTCCTGTCCACTTCGGCCGAAGCCTAGAGGGGCTGGCCCTTGCGCCAAGCCTCCTCCTCCTATCCTTCTATATATACTAGAGGGTTTTAGGGTTTTGGCACAAGATTTTCAGCCACGTGCAACCTTACCCTCTAGTTCGTAGTTTCTCCTCTAGATCGGTTTCAGTTGTGCTTAGGCGAAGCCCTGCTGAGATTACTCTACCATCGCCGCAACGCCGTCACGCTGCCGGAGAACTCGTCTACCTCTCCGCTCCCTCTTGCTGGATCAAGAAGGCGGAGATCGTCATCAAGCCGTACGTGCGCTGAATGGGGAGGTGCCGTCCGTTCGGTGCTAGATCGGGACGGATCGTGATTGGATCAAGGGACGCTCGGCGATTTGGATCGCAAAGAAGTTCGACTACATCAATCGTATTTCTTAACACTTCCCGCTTAGCGATCTTCAAGGGTATATAGATCCACTCTCCCTCTCGTAGATGCTCATAACCATGGATAGATCTTGCGTGTGCGTAGGACATTTTTTGTTTCCCATGCAACGTTCCCCAACAGTGGCATCATGAGCTAGGTCTATGTGTAGATGAGATCTCGAGTACACAAAGAGTGTATGGGCGTTGATGCTTAGATTGCTTCCTCCCTTGGTCGTGTTTTGGTTCAGCGATATTGTGGGATGAAGCGGCCTGGACCAACCTTACTCGTACGCTTACGAGAGACAGGTTCCATCGTCTGACGTGTAACTTCCTTGCACAAAGATGGCTGGTTGATGTGTGTTTCTCCTACTTTAGTTGGATCGGATTCGACTAAGGCGGTCCTTGAGAAGGTTGAAAAGCAACTTATGTATCACCATTTTGGTTTATGCATAGGTGAGAATTGTTCTTGCTAGATACCCGTAGCAGCCACGTAAAACATGCAACAACAATTAGAGGACGTCTAACTTGTTTTTGCATGGTATGTTGTGATGTGATATGACCAATTACATGATGAGATATATGTGATGTATTAGATGATCATGTGTTGTATAGAATATCACGACTTGCATGTCAATGAGTACGGCAACCGACAGGAGCCATAGGTTTGTCTTTAATTATTGTATGACCTGCGTGTCAATCTTTAAGCGATGTGTAATGCTTTAATTTATCGCTAAACGGTAGAAATAGTAGTAGAAGCATGGTGGGCGCGACAACCACAATGGCGACACGTTGATGGAGATCATGGCGTCATGCCAGTGACGATGGAGATCATGCCGGTGCTTTCAAGATGGAGATCAAAAGCACAAGTTCATGGCCATATCATGTCACTTATGATTTGCATGTGATGTTAGTCCTTTTATGCACCTTGTTTTGCTTAGGACGATGGTAGAATTATAAGGTGATCCTTCACTTGAATTTCTAGATGAATTGTGTTCTCCCCGAGTGTGCATCATTGTGAAAGTTCATCGTGTCGAGACACCACGTGATGATCGGGTGTGATAGACTCTACGTTCACATACAACGGGTGCAAGCCAGTGTTGCACATGCAGATCACTTGGGTTAAACTTGACGAGCCTAGCATGTACAGACATGGCCTCGGAACACAAGAGACCGAAAGGTCGAACATGAGTCATATAGTAGATATGATAAACATGATGATGTTCACCATTGAAACCACCTCAACTCACGTGATGATCGGACTTGAATTGGTAAATTTGGATCATGTGACACTCTGATGAACTGAGGGATGTCAATTTGAGTGGGACCTTTAGTAATTTGATTAACTAAACTCATTATCTTGAACAATAGTCTAAGTAACGTTTGCATATTTATGTTGTAGATCAATGGTTCGCGCAGTAGCAGCCCTGAATTTTAATGCGTTCCTAGAGAAAGCTAAGTTGAAAGATGATGGAAGTAACATTGTTGACTGGGCCCGTAATCTGAGGATTATCCTCACGGCTTCCTAGAAATCATATGTCCATGATGCACCTCTTAGTGACCAACCCGAAGACATGCCATCTGAAGACGTTAAGAACGCTTGGGAGGCACGTTCTCGGGATTACTCTATATTTCAGTGTGCAATGTTGTATGGCTTAGAACCAGTACTTCAAAGACGTTTTCAACGTCATGGATCATATGAGATGTTCCAGGAGTTGAAGTTTATCTTTCAAAAGAATTCTCAGATCGAGAGGTATGAGACCCTCGATAAGTTCTATGTTTGCAAAATGGAGGAGAACGAGTCTATCAGTGAACATATACTCAGAATGTCTGGGTATTCGACTCGTCTGGCGGAGTTGCGAATGCCCCTTCCGGCAGAGGCGATCACTGACAGAGTTCTTCAATCACTGCCACCTAGCTACAAGAGCTTTGTGATGAACTATAACATGCACGGGATGAACAAGTCAGTCGTCGAGCTATTGGCGATGCTGAAAGTCGCTGAGTCTGAAATCCAGAAAGAACATCAAGTGTTCATGGTCAATAAAACCACTAGTTTCAAGAAGAATGGCAAGGGCAAGGGCAAGAAGGGTAAATCCAAGAAGGATGGCAAAGCAGTTGTTACTCCTGTAAAGAAGCCCAAGGCTGGACCCAAGCCAAAAACTGAGTGCTTTCATTGCAAGGGAACTGGTCACTGGAAGCAGAACTGCCCTAAGTACCTGGCTGACAAGAAGGCGGCCAACAACGAACGAGGTACCTTACTAGCTCTCGTTGTAGTGCCTCGGTATTTGATACCAGTTTGGTTGCTCACATTTGCAACTCAAAGCAGGACCTATGGAATAGACGGAGGCTGGCTAAGGATGAAGTGACGATGCGCGTGGGAAATGGTTCCAAGGTTGATGTGATCGCCGTCGGCACGCTCTCTCTTCGATTACCATCGGGATTAGTGATGAACCTGAATAATTGTTATTTAGTGCTTGCGTTAAGCATGCACATTATATCTAGATCTTCTTTATTGTGAGACGGTTACTCATTTAAATCAGAGAATAATGTTTGTTCTATTTATATGAGTACTATCTTTTATGGTCATGCACCCAATCTGAGGGGTTTATTCATATTGAATCTTGATAGTGATGATACACATGTTCATAACATTGATGCCAAAAGATGTTGAGTTGATAATGATAGTACCACTTTCTTGTGGCACTACCGTTTGGGTCATATTGGTGTAAAACGCATGAGGAAGCTCCATGCTGATGGACTTTTGGGTCACTTGATTTTGAATCACTTGACACATGTGAACCATGCCTCATGGGCAAGATGACTAAAATGCCGTTCTCTGGAACGATGGAACGTGCAAGTGACTTGTTGGAAATCATACATACCAATGTGTGCAGTCCAATGAATGTTGCAGCGCACGGTGGATATCGTTATTTTCTCACCTTCACTGATGACTTAAGTAGATATGGATATATTTACTTAATGAAACACAAGTCTGAAACATTTGAAAAGTCCAAGCAATTTCAGAGTGAAGTTGAGAATCATAGTAACAAGAAGATTAAATTCCTGCAATCTGATCGAGGAGGTGAATATCTGAGTTATGAGTTTGGCAGTCACTTAAGATAGTGTGGAATTGTTTCACAGTTGACACCGCCTGGAACACCACAGCGTAATGGTGTGTCCGAAGGTCGTAATCGAACCTTATTAGATATGGTGCGTTCTATGATGTCTCTTGCTGATTTGCCACTATCGTTTTGGGGTTATGCATTAAAGAGAGTTGTATTCACTTTAAATAGGGCACCATCGAAATCCGTTGAGACAACGCCATATGAACTATGGTTTTGCAAGAGGCCAAAGTCGTCGTTTCTTAAAGTTTGGGGATGGGATGCTTATGTCAAAAAGCTTCAACCTGAAAAGCTGGAACCCGAAGCTGAGAAATGCGTCTTCATAGGATACCCGAAAGAGACAGTCGGGTATACCTTCTATCTCAGATCTGAAGGCAAAGTGTTTGTCGCTAAGAATGGAACATTTCTTGAGAAAGAATTTCTCTCGAAAGAATTGAGTGGGAGGAAAATAGAGGTTGATGAGGTTATTGAACCTTCACTTCAACCAAAGAGTAGTGCACCGCAGAAAGATGTTTCTGTGAAGCCTACAATAGTCTAAGAGGAAGTTAATGATGATGATCATGAAGCTTCGGATTGAGTCACTATTGAACCTCGTAGGTCGACAAGGGCGCGTACTGCTCCTGAGTGGTACAGCAACCCTGTCTTAGAGGTCATGTTGTTGGATAACAATGAACCTACGAGCTATGGAGGAGCGATGATGGGCCCGGATTCCGAGAAATGGTTGGAGGCCATGAAATCCAAGATGGGATCCATGTATGAAAACAAGGTATGGACTTTGGAAGTATTACCTGAAGGGCGAAAGGCCATTCAGAACAAATGGATCTTTAAGAAGACGGACGCGGACGGTAATGTCACCGTCTATAAAGCTCGACTTGTGGCAAAGGGTTTTTCACAAGTTCAAGGAGTTGACTGCGATGAGACCTTCTCACCCGTAGCGATGCTTAAGTCCATTAGAATCATGTTAGCAATAGCTGCATATTTCGACTATGAAATTTGGCAGATGGATGTCAAAACAGCGTTCCTCAACAGTTTCCTTGAGGAAGAGTTGTATATGATGCAACCGGAAGGTTTTGTCGATCCAGAGAATGCTGAAAAAGTTTGCAAGCTCCAGCGATCCATTTATGGACTGGTGCAAGCATCTCGGAGTTGGAATAAGCGCTTTGATGAGGTGATCAAAGCGTTTGGGCTTATACAAGTTTATGGAGAAGCTTGTATTTGCAAGAAAGTGAGTGGGAGCTCTATAGCTTTTCTAATATTATATGTAAATGACATATTGCTGATTGGAAACAATATAGAAATGCTGGAAAGTGTGAAGGAATATTTGAACAATAGTTTTTCAATGAAGGACCTAGGAGAAGCTGCTTTCATATTAGGCATTAAGATCTATAGAGATAGATCGAGACGCTTAATAGCACTTTCACAGAGCACATACCTTGATAAAGTTTTGAATAAGTTCAAAATGGATCAGTACAAGAAGGTGTTCTTGCGTGTGTTACAAGGTGCGAAGTTGAGTAAGACTCAATGCCAAGAGACTGCAGAAGATAGAGAGAAGATGAGTGTCATCCCCTATGCTTCAGCCATAGGATCTATCATGTATGCAATGTTGTGCACAAGACCCGATGTCAGCCTTGCCATAAGTATGGTCGGAAGGTTTCAAAGTGATCCTGGAATAGAGCACTAGACGACGTTCAAGAATATCCTTAAGTACCTGAAAAGACTAAGGAGATGTTTCTAGTTTATGAAGGTGATGAAGAGCTCATCGTAAAGGGTTAAGTCGATACAAGCTTTGACACTGATCCGGATGACTCTAAGTCGCAAACCGGATACGTATTTATTCTCAACGGCGGAGCGGTAAGCTGGTGCAGTTCCAAGCAATGCGTGGTAGCCGATTCTACATGCGAGGCGGAGTACATCGCAGCTTCGGAGGCGGCGAAGAAAGGTGTCTGTATGAAGCAGTTCATGACAGATCTTGGAGTAGTGCCCAGTGCACTGAATCCAATGACTCTGTTCTATGACAACACTGGTGCCATTGCTCTGGCCAAGGAACCAAGGTTTCACAACAGGACCAGACACATAAAGCGACGCTTCAATTCCATCCACGATTACATCGAGGAGAAGGACATAAATATTTGCAAAGTGCACACGGATCTGAATGTTGCAGACACGTTGACTAAACTGTTGGGAAATGTTGCATAGGAAACAAAAAATTTCCTACGCACACGCAGATCTATCCATGGTGATGAGCATCTACGAGAGGGAGAGTGGATCTACGTACCCTTGTAGATCGCTAAGCGGGAAGCGTTAAGAAACGCGGTTGGTGTAGTCGAAATCGCCGTGCGTCCCGCGATCCAATCACGATCCGTCCCGCGATCCAATCACGATCGGTCCCCCGAACTTGATCACCAGCCGTCCCACGAACTTGATCACGATCCTTCCGATCTAGCGCCGAACGGACGGCACCTCCGTGTTCAGCACACGTACAACTTGATGACGATCTCTGCCGTCTTGATCCAGCAAGAAGGAGCGGAGAGGAAGAAGAGTTCTCCGGCAGCGTGAAGGCACTCCGGCGATGGTGGTGGAGCTATTCCGACAGGCCTTCGCCTAGGCACTATGCAGTGGAGGAACGAGCAGCACGTGGCTAAAAATTATGTGCAAAAACCCTAAAACCACAAGTATATATAGGAAGAAGAGAGGAGGAGTCTTGGCCCAAGGGCCAAGCCACAAGGAGTCGGCCGAACCAGGTTGTGGAGGTGGAATCCACCTCCAATCCTAGTAGGACTAGGATTCACCCAATTTTTGCCTTTTTCCACCTTTTCTCTTTGCATTTTCTTCTCTAGCCACATGGGCCTTGTGTAGGGGTTTCCACCAGCCCACTAAGGGCTGGTATTCACTCTCCCACAGCCCATGAAGCCTCTTGGGTCTAAATACCCCTCCCGGAGGTCTCCCGTTACACTACCGGCACTCCCGATACACTAGCGATGACCCCGAAACTTGTCCGGCGACCAAAACATGACTTCCTATATATGAATCTTTATCTCCGGACCATTCCAGAGCTCCTCATGGTGTCCATGATCTCATCTGGGACTCCGAACAACCTTCGGTCACCACCATACATAACTCTATACTACTGAAACGTCACCAAACCTTAAGTGTGCAGACCCTGCGGGTTCGAGAACTATGTAGACATGACTGAGACACCTCTATAGTCAATAACCAATAGCGGGACCTGGATGCCCATATTGGTTCCTACATATTCTATGAAGATCTTTATCGGTCGAACCTCTATGTCAAGGATTCCGTTAATCCCGTATGATGTTCCCTTTGTTCTTCGGTATGTTACTTGCCCGAGATTCGATCGTCGGTATCTCCATACCTAGTTCAACCTCGTTATCGTCAAGTCTCTTTACTCGTTCCGTAATACAAGATCCCATGACTAACACTTGGGCACATTGCTTGCAAGGCTCATTGGGATGTTGTATTACCGAGTGGGCCCTGAGATACCTCTCCGTCACACGGAGTAACAAATCCCAGTCTTGATCCATGCCAACTCAAGAGACACCCTCGGAGATACCTGTAGAGCACATTTATAGTCACCCACTTACGTTGCGATGTTTGATACACACAAGGCACTCCTTCGGTATTCGTGAGTTGCATGATGTCATGGTCATAGGAACATATACTTGACATGCAGAAAACTGTAACAATAAAATGACACGATCATATGCTACGTTTATAGTTTGGGTCTTGTCCATCCCATCATTCTCCTAATGATCTGATCCCGTTATCAAATGACAACACATGTCAATGGCTAGGAAACCTTGCCCATCTTTGATCAATGAGCTAGTTCACTAGAGGCATACTAGGGACAAAGTGTTGTCTATTTATCCACACATGCAATGTGTTTCCAGTCAATACAATTATAGCATGGATAATATACAATTATCATGAACAAGGAAATATAATAATAAACACTTTATTTATTGCCTCTAGGGCATATTTCCAACAGTCTCCCACTTGCTCTAGAGTCAATAATCTTGCTCACATCACTATGTGATTTACATTGTAATGAATCGAACACCCATGCAGTTCTGGTGTTGATCATGTTTAGCCCTTGGAAGAGGTTTAGTCAACGGGTCTGCAACATTCAGATCCGTGTGCACTTTGCAAATATTTATGTCCTTCTCCTTGATGTTATTGCGTATGGAGTTGAAGCGTCGCTTTATGTGTCTGGTCCTCTTGTGAAACCTTGGTTCCTTGGCCAGAGCAATGGCACCAGTGTTGTCATAGAACAGGTTCATTGGATTCAGTGCACTAGGCACTACTCCAAGATCTGTCATGAACTGCTTCATCCAGACACCTTCCTTCGCCGCCTCCGAGGCTGCGATGTACTCCGCTTCACATGTAGAATCGGCTACCACGTTTTTCTTGGAACTGCACCAGCTTATCGCTCCCCCGTTGAGAATAAATACGTATCTGGTTTGCGACTTAGAGTCATACGGATCAGTGTCAAAGCTTGCATCGACGTAACCCTTTACGACGAGCTCTTCATCACCTCCATAAACGAGAAACATTTCCTTAGTCCTTTTCAAGCACTTAAGTTTATTCTTGACCGCTGCCTAGTGTTCCATTCCAGGATCACTTTGAAACCTTCCGGCCATACTTATGGCAAGGCTGACATCGGGTCTTGTGCACAACATTGCATACATGATAGATCCTATGGCTGAAGCATAGGGGATGACACTCATCTTTTCTCTA
Source organism: Hordeum marinum (assembly GCA_022496015.1). NCBI lineage: Eukaryota > Viridiplantae > Streptophyta > Magnoliopsida > Poales > Poaceae > Hordeum > Hordeum marinum. Next base: position 509,343,306 of record CM039674.1, on the reverse strand, counting down.
TCCTCTGCAGTCACTTGGCATTGAGTAAGACTCAACTTCACACCTTGTAACACAGGCAAGAACCCCTTCTTGGACCGATCCATTTTGAACTTCTTCAAAACTTTATCAAGGTATGTGCTCTGTGAAAGTGCTATCAAGCATTTCAATATATCTCTATAGATCTTAATGCCTAATACGAAAGCAGCTGCTCCTAGGTCCTTCATTGAAACACTCTTGTTCAAATATTCCTTCACGCTTTCCAGCATTTCTATATTGTTTCCAATCAGCAATATGTCATCCAGATATAATATTAGAAACACTATAGAGCTCCCACTCACTTTATTATAAATACAAGCTTCTCCATAAACTTGTATAAACTCAAAAGCTTTGATCACCTCATCAAAACGCTTATTCCAACTCCGAGATGCTTGCATCAGCCCATAAATGGATCGCTGGAGTTTGCAACCTTTGTTAGCATTCTCTGGATCGACAAAACCTTCTAGTTGCATCATATATAACTTTTCCTCAAGGAAACCGTTGAGGAACGCTGTTTTGGCATCCATCTGCCAAATTTCATAGTAGAAAGAAGCAACTATTGCCAACGTGATTCTGACAGACTTAAGCATCGCTACGGGTGAGAAGGTTGTAGGGGAACGCGATAGAAAACAAAAAAATTCGGTATAGCGAGCACGCCCAGGACCACTATGGAGAATGCATACAAGGTTTGATCTGATCCGTACCGACTCGTAGCACAGCGGAAGAAGAGTCGGTGGAGATCGTTGGTGCAGATCCCCGCAGCTAGGATTTACAACCTCCCAACCGCGAGGATGTACTCCCTCGTCGGACAGCCCTTCGGGAGGCGGTCGGACAGTCCCCCGGACGATGTCGCGGACAGCCCTTCGGGAGGACCCTCGAAACTCGAACGGAGACTCGGACGGCCCTTCGGGAGGACTCTCGAAACTCGACGTGAGACTCGGACAGCCCTTCGGGAGGACACTCGAACAGCCCCTCGGGCAAAAGATCGAAACTACGAACTCTCTACGGGGTTGCACACATACGGTGTCATCTATCCGGCAGGGCTTCGCCGTCCAGAACTAGTTCCTGCCGGAACCCAGACAGCCTTTCGGCTCTACGAAAAAATCTTTTCGTGGGAGGGAGAGAGAGAGCTTGCAAAGCAAAGCATGTGTATGAGAGCAAAGGATGAGTGTGGAGAGTGCATCTCCACCTCTATTTATAGGAAAACCCAAGGGGTAGGGTGGCACTTGAAATACCCAAAATGCCCATGAGGTGAGCACACCACAAGGGCATAAAGGGAAAGCCTCCAAATAGTGTTGCCTGCATCACCATGCCTGCATCACCATGCCTGCATCATCCCCTAATAGTATTTCCACTATTCACAACAGTGTTTCCACTATTTACAATAGTGTTTCCACTATACATATATAGTGTTTCCACTATTTACAATAGTGTTTCCACTATACATATATAGTGTTTCCACTATTTATATATATAGTGTTTCTACTATTCAAAATAGTGTTTTCACTATTCACGAAGACATTTTTCTGCGTCCGTTAAATCCCAAATTATTTCTGTGTGCCTAGAATAATTCCAGTACCCACTAAAACAATTTTGGACGCGTTCCGAAACAATTCCGGAACAATGTTTTTCTTCAGCGAAAAGCTACCATAGCGGTTCCGGCGGCTCCGGAACACTTCCGGTTTTTTTCCTCCGAAAAATCCCAGAAGTCCCCAGAATCATTCTGGCACCCTCCAAGAATTTCCAGACGTGTGCCGAAACCATTTTGACTTAATGGTATACTCCGAAATAACTTTTCGGTTTTACCGGAACTATTCCAATGTTCTCTCTCCGGAACTCTTCCGTTGTCTCCGAAACTTTTTCGGTGATTTTCTCTCAGACTCCCTGTCTAGTATTCAGCAGATAGATGACCCTTAAGCGTGTGACCCTATAGGTTCGGTGAAGTATAGACATGACCCGGAACACCTTCCGATCAATGATCAGCATCGGAGCCGTGGACACCCATATCGATCCCTATACCCACACGAATAAATATTCGAGTGAACCTCCAGTTGCGATGAGCTATTCCTGTTGCTTCGCGATATGTTACAATTACCCGAGGTGAGAAACATCGGCATCCTCGTGGATCAACACTTGTCCACAATGCCAGTTACCTCGTTGCCGGTATTGTTCTCTTTTCTCGTTCCCATGTTTTGGCATCCCCTTGATCAAATCACAAAGTGTCTGGCCAGACGATGATGGATACCGTAACACCGAGAGGGCCCAGAGATATCTCTCCATCACCGAAGGAGCAAATCCCAATCTTGAGCTATCAAGTTACTTGACATACTTTTCCATGAACCCGTAAGCCGCCGTAATAGCCACCCATTTACGGATGACGTTTAACAAACCCCAAAGTTCATGAAGCAAGCATGAAGAAACTCGATACTCGCATGGTCTAAGGAATTATGCAAACATTAACTTCCCTGTGTTATTAACCATAAACTTATGACGAATGTATCTCATAGCATAACATCAATTCGGATCGATTCAACACAAGTGTTCTACCAACATCGTGCCCTCAAAATTGCCGGCATGGCCATGCCCATGATCAGGAAAACAGGATCATCATGCAATACTTGAGCCAGTCTTAGAGGCAAGACTAGGAATACAATTTACCATTTATTATACCACACGTGCACATGAGTTTCCCTCCAAGACTCGTTTTATTTGCAGACTCGAGAATCATTGCAGTTATAGCATGGATCATAAACATTCATTACAAACTTGGAGATACAAAAGTAACTGATATTACTGCCTCTAGGGCATATCTCCTACAGACTCCCACTTGCACTAGAGTCATAATCTAGTTACATGGCTTCCCTAACACCAATGGCAATCCGGTGTTGCTCATGCTTTGCTCATGGTAGAGGCTTCATCATCGGGTCTGACACATTCAGATCCGTGTGAACTTTGCGTACTTTCACTAAACCTTCTTCGACATGATGTCGAATGAGTTTAAATTTGCGTTGAATATGCATTGTCTTATGGTGCGAACATGGCTCCCTTGCCTGAGCCACGGCGCCACTATTGTCACAATAGATCTCCACCGGGTCCAGAGCACTTGGAACCACACCAAGGTCTTCAAGGAATTGCTTGATACCGACAGCTTTCTTGGAGGCTTCTGAAGCAGCCACATATTCCGCCTCCGTTGTAGAATCCGCCACAGTCTTTTGTTTGGAACTTTTCCAATCAACTGCACCGCCGTTCAATAAGAAAACATAGCCCGATTGAGATTTGAAGTCATCTGGGTCAGTCATGAAGCCTGCATCAGTGTAACAACTTACAATGAGCTCTTCATCACCTCCGTACACAAGGAGTAAATCCTTGGTCCTCCTGAGGTACTTAAGAATACCCTTAACTGCGGCCTAGTGTTCCAATCCTGGATCACCTTGGTACCGGCTGCTAACACTTAGCGCATAGGAAACATCCGGTCTTGTACATAGCATGGCATACATAATAGAACCAACTGCCGAAGCATATGGAATATCATTCATTTGTACTCGCTCATCGAGGGTCCGAGGACACTGATTCTTGCAAAGCACTGTGCCAGGTGACATGGGGAGTAGGCCTTTCTTGGAGTTCTCCATGTTGAACCTTTTCAACACCTTGTCAATGTACGTGCTTTGGCTTAGCGCTATCAGGCGTCTTGATCTATCTCTATAGATCCTGATGCCCAATACATATGCCGCTTCGCCTAAGTCTTTCATTGAAAAACTCTTCTTCAATGAGTCTTTTATTTCGCTAAGAAATTTCACATCATTTCCAATATTCCTGTTCAAGGTTTCCATTTAGGAAAGCCGTTTTGACATCCATCTGCCATATTTCATAATCGAAATAAGCAGCAATTGCTAGTAATATCCGAACAGACCTGAGCATGGCTACGGGCGAGAAAGTCTCGTCGTAGTCAACTCCTAGAACTTGCGTGAACCCTTTCGCGACAAGTCTAGCTTTGTGGATAGTAATGTTACCATCCGCGTCCGTCTTTCTTTAGAAAATCCATTTACAACCAATGGGTTTTATGCCATCTGGAAGTTCTTCCAAGTTCCAAACTTGGTTTTCGTACATGGATTCCATCTCGGATCTCATGGCCTTGTGCCATTCCCTTGAGCTAGGCCCCGCCATCGCTTCCTTGTAGTGCGCAGGTTCATCGTCTTCAAGAATGAAGATTTCGTTATGAAACCATTCAGGTGGCTGGATAGCCCTACCTGATCTGCGCGGTTCAGTTACAACATTGTCTGAAGTTTCCGCATCACATGCGACAACTTCTGGCTCGGTTGTAGGGATAATTTGCGGAATTACTTCCGGTTCCTTAGCCATATCAACGGTTGCCGAAGATTCACTAATCTCATTAAGCTGTACTGTCCTCCTACTCAATTCTTTAGCGAGAAACTCTTTCTCGAGAAAATGTGCAACCTTTGCGACAAACACTTTGCCCTCGGTTTGGTGGTAGAAGGAATATCCAATGGTGTTATTTGGATAACCTACAAAGTAACATTTGTCTGATCTAGGTTCTAGCTTGGTTGGCTGTAAACGTTTTACGTATGCCTCACAACCCCAAACCTTGAGATGTGACACACTAGGTATCTTCCCATACCACATCTCATGTGGTGTCGTCTCAACAGACTTAGACGATGCTCTGTTTAATGTATAAGCAGCAGTTTCTAGTGCGTGACCCCAAAAAGATATCGGTAGATCTGTAAGAGACATCATCGACCTTACCATGTCTAACAGGGTTCGGTTACGTCGTTCCGACACTCCGTTTCGCTGTGGAGTTCCGGGAGGCGTAAGCTGTGAAACGATTCCACGATCACTCAGATGTTGGCCAAACTCGTGACTAAGATATTCGCCTCCGTGATCAGACCGCAGAAACTTAATCTTTTTGTTACGATGATTTTCTACCTCATTCTGAAATTCTTTGAACTTTTCAAAGGTTTCCGACTTATGCTTCATCAAGTAGATATAGCCATACCAACTCAAATCATCAGTAAAAGTCACGAAGTAAAAATACCCACCCCGTGCGGCCATGTTCATTGGACCACATACATCACTATGTATTATTTCCAATAATTCACCCGCCCGTTCAGGATGACCCGTGAACGGCGTCTTGGTCATTTTTCCCATCAAGCAAGCTTCACATGTGTCAAATAATTCAAAATCAAGGGACAGTAAAACTCCATCTTTATGGAGTCTTTGCATGCATTTCTTTCCGATGTGGCCAAGCCGACAGTGCCACAAGTAAGTGGCGGTGGTATCAGCCTTCTTAAGGCGTTTAGCATTCACGTTAAAGACATCATTTCCACATTCAAGATTTAGTATGAAAAGGCCCCCAACAATGGGTGCAAATCCATAAAACATATCCTTACAATAAAGTGAACAACCATTGTTCTCAGACTTGTAGGAGTACCCGTCGTGCACTAAACATGATCCAGAGATAATGTTTCTACACAACAACGGAACAAAATAACAGTTACTAAGTTCCAAAATAAATCCTGAAGGGAGACGTAGAGGCATAATGCCGACGGCTTGAGCGGCGATCCCAGCGCCATTCCCGACACGCATCACGACTTCATTATTTGCCAGCTTGTGCACCTTCTGAAGCCCCTGTATCGAGTTGCAAATGTGAGCAACCGATCTGGTATCAAATACCCAAGACTTAGAATTTTCGCTAGCAAGCAAAACGTCAATGACATTAACTTGTATAACAATTATACCTTTTCCGGTTTTCCCGGATTTCTTATCTTCCAGATACTTCTTGCAGTTTCTCTTCCAGTGTCCTGTGCCCTTGCAGTAGAAGCACTCAGTTTCATTCTTGGCTCCGCCCTTAGATTTGCGTTGGAAGCCGGTCTTACCGGCGCCCTTGCCTTTCTTTGGCTTGCCTTTCTTTTTGAAACTGACAGTTTTATTCACAAGCAACACTTGCTTGCGATTTTTCTGCAGTCCTCCTTCAACAGTTTTCAGCATGGCAAGCACCTCATTAGGTGTTTTGTCCATCTCATTCATGTTGTAGTTCATGACAAAACCTCCGTAAGAAGGGGGGAGTGAACAGAGCAACATGTCCATTACATGCTCTTCTGGAAGTGGAAATTCCAGGGTTTTAAGCCTTTCAGCGTAGCCAATCATATTGACTACGTGCTCGCCAACTGAACTGCCCTCAGCCATCTTGGTCTCCGACATCATCTTCATGATATCAAAACGTTCAGACCTTGCATTAAACTTGTAAAGAGCATCCAGATCCTTGATCATATCAAAGGAGTTATGGAATTCAAAACGTTTTTGAAGCTCTGAACACATGCAAGACAGCATGAGGCACTGCACTAAGTTGTAATCATCATCCTTAGTGGCCCAGACATTCTGTATGTCTACCGCGGCTGTTGCCGCCGGCTTTGGTGGAAGAGCTCCATCAAGCACGTACAATTTCTTAGCGCTCCTGAGGACAATCCTCAGGGTACGGACCCAGTCCGCATAGTTGTTTCCATTCGCAGCTAACTTCTCTTTCTCTAACATCGGGCCTAAGTTGAACGCGCTATTGCGAGCCATTTGATCTACAACGGAAAACACAAGTTCATTTTAGACATTGTTCATAATGATTTTTGGCACTAGTGAATAAACAATTTTATTCTAAAGTGCGCTCCCACTCAAATCAATATCTCTCATAATTGATTGTGAGTGATGCAAGATCCAACTTTCAATTTAGCGTCAAGGATGTAACCATCTGAAGTGACAAGAATTTCAATTGGTAGGCCAACTTGCCAATCACATCTCTATGTGACTCTTGTTCATCTTTCGATGCGTGTGTTCCGAGCTCATGACTTTCATGCCTGAACGTCAAGACAACCAAGTGATCTCGCTGCGAGGTCTCAACTCACCCGCCTCACACTTCTCTAATCGTTCGTATCCATGTAACCATGTGATACCCCGAAGAGATGGGTGCCGTGACGGTGCTACACTTGGGAGAACACTATCTACTTGATATTTTTGTGAGAGATCACCCTAATAAAAAGCGACTACCGCGCAATCAAGAAGGGTGCATCAAGAGGGATAAACATCTCAGGCAATTCATAATAGCATGATGTGATATAGCCCCTTCTGACGGAGAAGTCAAGTATTTCTTCGTCTTCGGCATTCGCGTCGGTGTTCACCTTTGCGAAGATTGCCACCACCTTGTCGATGCACCAAATAATATTGCTATCTCTATAGCTAATAAAATAAGTGCATTACATAAGGTTGACACGCAGGTCATTAAAGTGCAATCATATGGCTCCAGCCATCATGCCGAATCATGACACGTAGGTCATGTTAATTACATCATATAGCCATCTCATACATAATCAAATTGAATATGAGCATTGCTATACCACATCACATGCAAACCATCCTGCAAAACCAAGTTAGACGCCTCTAATCGGTTTATGCAAAATTTTATTTTACGTGGCTTCTAAGGTTTTGACTTAAACCGCAGCTACCAACGTTTATCATCAAGTATGATACTTCAAGTTGCTAGATTAACTTTCCAGGGTGTATGAAACACGAGATAGTAAAATATCGAGCCCCATACTAAACTTCGTCATACGCGTGACCCCCGTGCAGATCATATCTGCATTGCCCTTCGTCTGCGAAACATCCATCTTTCTTTAACTATGGTGGAACCCAAAGACACTGAAGCACTTCGTTGATCTGTCAATCAGCATACTCAGGAGCAGCATGAAAGGATCGCGGATTGCCAGAACTTTGTAAGATTCCACCATTCCGTCAAGATCAGGAGTACGCAAATTCACGGGAAGCAACAAGAACATCGGGTAACAAATTTCATCTGCTACCCGCACAAATAATTTTCAGCAATAGATCTCATCTACTACAAAATTATACTATGCAATACTCATACATCTCATGTATTCTAGATCATACCATGCATCTACTCATAGCCTGGCTCTGATGCCACTGTAGGGGAACGCGACAGAAAACAAAAAATTTCGGTATAGCGAGCACGCCCAGGACCACTATGGAGAATGCATACAAGGTTTGATCTGATCCGTACCGACTCGTAGCACAGCGGAAGAAGAGTCGGTGGAGATCGTTGGTGCAGATCCCCGCAGCTAGGATTTACAACCTCCCAACCGCGAGGATGTACTCCCTCGTCGGACAGCCCTTCGGGAGGCGGTCGGACAGTCCCCCGGACGATGTCGCGGACAGCCCTTCGGGAGGACCCTCGAAACTCGAACGGAGACTCGGACGGCCCTTCGGGAGGACTCTCGAAACTCGACGTGAGACTCGGACAGCCCTACTGGAGGACACTCGAACAGCCCCTCGGGCAAAAGATCGAAACTACGAACTCTCTACGGGGTTGCACACATACGGTGTCATCTATCCGGCAGGGCTTCACCGTCCAGAACTAGTTCCTGCCGGAACCCAGACAGCCTTTCGGCTCTACGAAAAAATCTTTTCGTGGGAGGGAGAGAGAGAGCTTGCAAAGCAAAGCATGTGTATGAGAGCAAAGGATGAGTGTGGAGAGTGCATCTCCACCTCTATTTATAGGAAAACCCAAGGGGTAGGGTGGCACTTGAAATACCCAAAATGCCCATGAGGTGAGCACACCACAAGGGCATAAAGGGAAAGCCTCCAAATAGTGTTGCCTGCATCATCCCCTAATAGTATTTCCACTATTCACAATAGTGTTTCCACTATACATATATAGTGTTTCCACTATTTACAATAGTGTTTCCACTATACATATATAGTGTTTCCACTATTTATATATATAGTGTTTCTACTATTCAAAATAGTGTTTTCACTATTCACGAAGACATTTTTCTGCGTCCGTTAAATCCCAAATTATTTCCGTGTGCCTAGAATAATTCCAGTACCCACTAAAACAATTTTGGACGCGTTCCGAAACAATTCCGGAACAATGTTTTTCTTCAGCGAAAAGCTACCATAGCGGTTCCGGCGGCTCCGGAACACTTCCGGTTTTTTCCTCCGAAAAATCCCAGAAGTCCCCAGAATCATTCTGGCACCCTCCAAGAATTTCCAGACGTGTGCCGAAACCATTTTGACTTAATGGTATACTCCGAAACAACTTTTCGGTTTTACCGGAACTATTCCAATGTTCTCTCTCCGGAACTCTTCCGTTGTCTCCGAAACTTTTTCGGTGATTTTCTCTCAGACTCCCTGTCTAGTATTCAGCAGATAGATGACCCTTACGCGTGTGACCCTATAGGTTCGGTGAAGTATAGACATGACCCGGAACACCTTCCGATCAATGATCAGCATCGGAGCCGTGGACACCCATATCGATCCCTATACCCACACGAATAAATATTCGAGTGAACCTCCAGTTGCCGTGAGCTATTCCTGTTGCTTCGCGATATGTTACAATTACCCGAGGTGAGAAACATCGGCATCCTCGTGGATCGACACTTGTCCACAATGCCAGTTACCTCGTTGCCGGTATTGTTCTCTTTTCTCGTTCCCATGTTTTGGCATCCCCGTGATCAAATCACAAAGTGTCTGGCCAGACGATGATGGATACCGTAACACCGAGAGGGCCCAGAGATATCTCTCCATCACCGAAGGAGCAAATCCCAATCTTGAGCTATCAAGTTACTTGACATAGTTTTCCATGAACCCGTAAGCCGCCGTAATAGCCACCCATTTACGGATGACGTTTAACAAACCCCAAAGTTCATGAAGCAAGCATGAAGAAACTCGATACTCGCATGGTCTAAGGAATTATGCAAACATTAACTTCTCTGAGTTATTAACCATAAACTTATGACGAATGTATCTCATAGCATAACATCAATTCGGATCGATTCAACACAAGTGTTCTACCAACATCGTGCCCTCAAAATTGCCGGCATGGCCATGCCCATGATCAGGAAAACAGGATCATCATGCAATACTTGAGCCAGTCTTAGAGGCAAGACTAGGAATACAATTTACCATTTATTATACCACACGTGCACATGAGTTTTCCTCCAAGCCTCGTTTTATTTGCAGACTCGAGAATCATTGCAGTTATAGCATGGATCATAAACATTCATTACAAACTTGGAGATACAAAAGTAACTGATATTACTGCCTCTAGGGCATATCTCCTACAAAGGTCTCATCGTAGTCAACTCCTTGAACTTGTGAAAAACCCTTTGCCATAAGTCGAGCTTTATAGACGGTGACATTACCGTCCGCGTCTATCTTCTTCTTAAAGATCCATTTGTTCTGAATGGCCTTTCGCCCTTCAGGTAATACTTCCAAAGTCTATACTTTGTTTTCATACATGGATCCCATCTCGGATTTCATGGCCTCTAACAATTTCTCGGAATTCGGGCCCATCATTGCTCCTCCACAGCTCATAGGTTCATTGTTGTCCAACAAAATGACCTCCAAGACAGGGTTGCCGTACTACTCAGGAGTAGTACGCGGCCTTGTCGACCTACGAGGTTCAATAGTAGCTTGATCCGAAGCTTCATGAGCATCATCATTAACTTCCTCTTCTACCGTCGTAGGTTCCATAGAAACATCTTTCTGCGCTGCGCTACTTTCTGGTTGAAGTAAAGGTTCAATAACCTCATCAAACTCTATTTTCCTCCCACTCAATTCTTTTGAGAGAAACTCTTTATCAACAAATGTTGCATTCTTAGCGACAAACACTTTGCCTTCGGATCTGAGATAGAAGGTATACCCGACTGTCTCTTTCGGGTATCCTATGAAGACGCATTTTTCCACTTTGGGTTCCAGCTTTTCAGGCTGAAGCTTTTTGACATAAGTAGAACATCCCCAAACTTTAAGAAACGACAACTTTGGCCACTTGCCAAACCACATCTCATATGGCGTCATCTAAAGGGATTTCGATGGTGCCCTTTTTAAAGTGAATGCAGCTGTCTCTAATGCATAACCCCGAAACGATAGTGGCAAATCAGCAAGAGATATCATAGAACGCACCATATCTAATAAGGTTCGATTACGACGTTCGGACACACCATTACGCTGTGGTGTTCCGGGCGGTGTCAACTGTGAAACAATTCCACACTGTCTTAAGTGAATGTCAAACTAGTAACTCAGATATTCACCTCCTCGATCAGATCGCAGGAATTTAATCTTCTTGTTACGATGATTGTCAACTTCACTCTGAAATTGCTTGAACTTTTCAAACGTTTCAGACTTGTGTTTCATCAAGTAAATATACCCATATCTACTTAATTCATCAGTGAAGGTGAGAAAATAACGATATCCACCACGCGCTGTAACATTCATTGGACTGCACACATCAGTATGTATGATTTCCAATAAGTCACTCGCCCGTTCCATTGTTCCAGAGAATGATGTTTTAGTCATCTTGTCCATGAGGCATGGTTCACATGTGTCAAGTGATTCAAAATCAAGTGACTCCAAAAGTCCATCAGCATGGAGCTTCCTCATGCGTTTTACACCTATGACCTAAACGGCAGTGCCACAAGAAAGTGGTACTATCATTATCAACTCTACATCTTTTGGCATCAATGTTATGAACATGTGTGTCATCACTATCAAGATTCAATATGAATAAACCCCTCACATTGGGTGCATGACCATAAAAGATATTACTCATATAAATAGAACAACCTTTATTCTCTCATTTAAATGAGTAACCGTCTCGTAATAAACAAGATCCAGATATAATGTGCATGCTTAACGCAGGCACTAAATAACAATTATTCAGGTTCATCATTAATCCCAATGGTAATCGAAGAGAGAGCGTGCTGATGGCGATTACATCAACCTTGGAACCATTTCCCACGCGCATCGTCACTTCATTCTTTGCCAGCCTTCGTCTCTTCCATAGTTCCTGTTTTGAGTTGCAAATGTGAGCAACCGAACCGGTATCAAATACCCAGGTACTACAACAAGAGCTAGTAAGGTACACATCAATAACATGTATGTCATATATACCTTGTTTGTCGTTGGCCGCCTTCTTGTCAGCCAGGTACTTGGGGTAGTTCCGCTTCCAGTGACCAGTTCCCTTGCAATGAAAGCACTCAGTTTTTGGCTTAGGTCCATGCTTAGGCTTCTTTACAGGAGTAGCAACTGCTTTGCCATCCTTCTTGGGTTTACCCTTATTGCCTTTGCCCTTGCCATTTTTCTTGAAACTAGTGGTTTTATTGACCATCAACACTTGATGTTCTTTCTGGATTTCAGACTCAGCGACTTTTAGCATCGCAAACAGCTCGGCGACTGACTTGTTCATCCCGTGCATGTTATAATTCATGACAAAGCGCTTGTAACTAGGTGGCAGTGAGTCAAGAACTCTGTTAGTGATCGCCTCTAGCGGAAGGGAAATTCCCAACTCCGCTAGACGAGTTTAATACCCAGACATTCTGAGTATATGTTCACTGATAGACCCGTTCTCCTTCATCTTGCAAGCATAAAACTTATCGGAGGTTTCATACCTCTCGATCTGGGCATTCTTCTGAAAGATAAACTTCAACTCCTGGAACATCTCATATGCTCCATGACGTTCAAAACGTCTTTGAAGTCCTGGTTCTATGCCATACAATATTGCAGACTGAACTATTGAGTAATCTCCAGTACGTGCCTCCCAAGCGTTCTTAATGTCTTCGGAGGTCATGTCTTCGGGTTGGTCACCAAGCGGTACATCAAGGACATATGATTTCTAGGAAGCCGTGAGGATAATCCTCAGATTACCGGCCCAGTCAACAAAGTTACTTCCATCATCTTTCAACTTAGCTTTCTCTAGGAACGCATTAAAATTCAGGGGTGCTACTGCGCGAGCCATTGATCTACAACATAAATATGCAAAGTTTCCTTAGACTATTGTTCAAGATAATGAGTTTAGTTAATCAACTAAAGCTCCCACTAAAATTGACATCCCTTAGGTCATTTGAGTGTCACATGATCCAAATCCACCAACTCAGGTCCGATCATCACGTGAGTTGAGGTGGCTTCAATGGTGAACATCATTATGTTGATCATATCTACTATATGACTCATGTTCGACCTTTCGGTCTCTTGTGTTCCGAGGCCATGTCTGTACATGCTAGGCTCGTCAAGTTTAACCCGAGTGTTCTGTACGTGCAACACTGGCTTGCACCCGTTGTATGTGAACGTAGAGTCTATCACACCCGATCATCATGTTGTGTCTCAACACGACGAACTTTCGCAATGGTGCACACTCGGGGAGAACACAATTCATCTTGAAATTTAAGTGAGGGATCACCTTATAATGCTACCGTCGTCCTAAGCAAGACAAGGTGCATAAAAGGATTAACATCACATGCAATTCGTAAGTGACATGATATGGCCATGAACTTGTGCTTTTGATCTCCATCTAGAAAGCACCGGCATGATCTCCATCATCACCGGCATGACACCATGATCTTCATCATCTTGATCTCCGTCAACGTGTCGCCATCGGGGTTGTCGCGCCCAACATGCTTCTACTACTATTTCTACCATTTAACAATAAAGTAAAGCATTACATAGTGCTTAATGGTTGACATGCATGTCATACAATAATTAAAGACAACCCTATGGCTCCTACCGATTGCCGTACTCATCGACATGCAAGTCGTGATAATCTATACATCACATGATCATCTCATACATCACATATATCACATCATGTAATTGGCCATATCACATCACAACATACCATGCAAAAACAAGTTAGACATCCTCTAATTGTTGTTGCATGTCTTACGTGGCTGCTACGGGTATCTAGCAAGAACAATTCTCATCTACGGAAAAACCACAACGGTGATACACTAGTTGCTTTTCAACCTTCTCAAGGACTGCCTTTATCGAATCCGATCCAACTAAAGTGAGAGAAACTGGCACCCGCAAGCCATCTATGCAACAAGTTGCGGTCGAGGGAACCGGTCTCTCGTAAGCGTACGAGTAATGTTGGTTCGGGCCGCTTCATCTCACAATACTGCCGAACCAAAATCCGACCAAGGGAGGAAGCAATCTAAGCATCAACGCCCACAAATCTTTTGTGTTCTACTCAAGATCTCATCTACACATAGACCTAGCTCATGATGCCACTGTTGCGGAATGTTGCATGGGAAACAAATATTTCCTACGCACACGCAGATCTATCCATGGTGATGAGCATCTACGAAAGGGAGAGTGGATCTACGTACCGTTGTAGATTGCTAAGCGGGAAGCGCTAAGAAACGCGGTTGGTGTAGTCAAACGTCTTCGCGATCCAAATCGCCGTGCGTCCCTCGATCCAATCACGATCCGTCCTGCGATCCAATCACGATCCATCCCGCGAACTTGATCACGAGCCGTCCCACGAACTTGATCACGATCCTTCTGAACTAGCGCCGAACGGACCACACCTCCGCGTTCAGCACACGTACAGCTTGATAACGATCTCCGCCGTCTTGATCCAGCAAGAAGGATCAGAGAGGAAGAAGAGTTCTCCGGCAGCATGATGGCGCTTCGGCGATGGTGGTGGAGCTATTCTAGTAGGGCTTCGCCTAAGCACTGCAGAAATCCGATCTAGAGGAGAAACTATGCACTGGAGGAACGGGCAGCACGTGGCTAAAAATTCATTGCAAAAACCCTAAAACCACTAGTATATATAGGAGGAAGAGAGGAGTAGCCTTGGCCCAAGGGCCAAGCCACAAGGAGTCGGCCGAACCAGGTTGTGGAGATGGAATCCACCTCCAATCCTAGTAGGACTAGGATTCACCCAATTTTTGCCTTTTTCCACCTTTTCTCTTTGGATTTTCTTCTCTAGACGCATGGGCCTTGTGTGGGGGTTTTCACCAGCCCACTAAGGGCTGGTATTCACTCTCCCACAGCCCATGAAGCCTCTTGGGTCGAAATACCCCTCCCGGAGGTCTCGCGGTGCACTACCGGCACTCCCGATACACTACGGACAAGCCCGAAACTTTTCCGGCGACCAAAACAGGACTTCCTATATATGAATCTTTACCTCCGGACCATTCCAGCGCTCCCCGTGACGTCTGGGATCTCATCCGGGAATCCAAACAACCTTCAGTCACCAACATACATAACTCTATACTACCGAAACGTCACCAAACCTTAAGTGTGCACACCCTGCGGGTTCGAGAACTATGTAGACATGACCGAGACACCTCTACAGTCAATAACCAATAGAGGGACCTGGATGCCCATATTGGTTCCTACATATTCTACGAAGATATTTATCGGCCAAACCTCTATGTCAAGGCTTCAGTTAATCAAGTATGATGTTCCCTTTGTTCTTTGGTAGGTTACTTGCCCGAGATTCGATCGTCGGTATCTCCATACCTACTTCAACCTCGTTATCGGCAAGTCTCTTTACTTGTTCCGTAATACAAGATACACTTAGACACATTGCTTGCAAGGCTCATTGTGATGTTGTATTACCGAGTGGGCCGTGAGATACCTCTCCGTCACACGGAGTAACAAATCCCAGTCTTGATCCATGCCAACTCAACAGACACCCTCGGAGATACCTGTAGTGCACCTTTATAGTCACCCAGTTATGTTGCGATGTTTGATACACACAAGGAACTCCTCCGGTATCCGTGAGTTGCATGATCTCATGGTCATAGGAACGTATACTTGACATGCAGAAAATAGTAGCAATAAACTGACACGATCATATGCTACGTTTGTAGTTTGGGTCTTGTCCATCACATAATTCTCCTAATGATGTGATCCCGTTATCAAATGACATCACATGTCAATGGCTAGGAAACCTTGACCATCTTTGATCAACGAGCTAGTTCACTAGAGGCATACTAGGGACAAAGTGTTGTCTATTTACCCACACATGTAATGTGTTTCCAATTAATACAATTATAACATGGATAATAAATGATTATCATTAAGAAGGAAATATAATAATAATGACTTTATTTATTGCCTCTAGGGCATATTTCCAACATAAACCTCTTCCAAGGGCTCAACATGATCAACACCAGAACTGCATGGGTGTTCGATTCATTACAATGTAAATCACATAGTGATGTGAACTAGATTATTGACTCTAGTGTAAGTGGGAAACTGTTGGAAATATCCTTGTAGGCAATAAATAAAGTGTTTATTATTATATTTCCTTGTTCATGATAATTTTTTATTATCCATGCTATAATTGTATTGATTGGAAACACATTGCATGTGTGGATAAATAGACAACACTTTGTCCCTAGTATGCCTCTAGTGAACTAGCTCATTGATCAAAGATGGTCAAGGTTTCCTAGCCATTGACATGTGTTGTCATTTGATAACGGGATCAGATCATTAGGAGAATGATGGGATAAACAAGACCCAAACTATAGATGTAGCATATGATCGTGTCATTTTATTGTTACAGTTTTCTGCATGTCAAGTATATGTTCCTATGACCATGAGATCATGCAACTCATAGACACCGGAGGAGTGCCTTGTGTGCATCAAACGTCGCAACGTAACTGCCTGACTGTAAAGGTGCTCTACAGGTATCTCCGAGGTTGTCTGTTGTGTTGGCATGGGTCAAGACTGGGATTTGTTCCTCCGTGTGACGGAGAGGTATCTCAGGGCGCACTCGGTAATACAACATCACAATAAGCCTCGCTAGCAATGTGACTAAGTGTTAGTCACGGGATATTGTATTAGGAAACGAGTAAAGAGACTTGCCAGTAACGAGGTTGAACTAGGTATGGAGATACCGACGATCAAATCTCGGGCAAGTAACATACCGAAGAACAAAGGGAACATCATACGGGATTAACTAGATCCTTGACATAGAGGTTTGACCGATAAAGATCTTCGTAGAATATATAGGAACCAATATGGACATCCAGGTCCCGCTATTGGTTATTGACCGTAGAGGTGTCTCGGTCATGTCTACATAGTTCATGTTGGTGTCCGAAGCTAGTGACAAGTAGCCCATAGCTTGTTCATGTATGCTTCAAGGCACGACCGGCGTTTCATTCACCTAATAGCTTCCAAAACTACAATAACACAATGTATTTGTACAGCAAATCAGTAGTATGCATGAAGCTTTCTTCCTCAAATAATATTTTATTATGAGTAGTCCAAAGGGACCATGGCAATGTCGCGAAAGCCACCCAAGCTAGCGTCTCTCCTTGCTGTTGGCGGCCTGGTTGAGCTCGAGCACGTCTGGAAAATCCCTTGGCTTCCAATTGCATCATATGGCCTTTCGTGTCACACTCCACATATATCGGCCAACAATGCACCGAAACACGGTATAATTGTTGGACATATGCCCTAGAGGCAATAATAAATTAGTTATTATCATATTTCCTTGTTCATGATAATCGTTTATTATCCATGCTATAATTGTATTGATTGGAGACTTACATGCATGTATGGATACATAGACAAAACCATGTCCCTAGTATGCCTCTAATAGACTAGCTCGTTGATCAAAGATGGTTAAGGTTTCCTACCCATGAACATGAGATGTCATTTGATAACGAGATCACATCATTAGGAGAATGGTATGATGGACAAGATCCAAACTACAAACGTAGCATATGATCGTGTCAGTTTATTGCTACTGTTTTCTGCATGTCAAGTATCTGTTCCTATGACCATGAGATCATGCAACTCACTGACACCGGAGGAGTGCCTTGTGTGGATCAAACGTCGCAACGTAACTGGGTGAGTATAAAGGTACTCTACAGGTATCTCTAAGGGTGTCTGTTGGGTTGGAATGAATCAAGACTGGGATTTGTTACTCCGTGTATCGGAGAGGTGTCTCAGGGCCCACTCAGTAATGCAACATCACAACAAGCCTTGCAAGCAATGTGACTAAGTGTTAGTCACAATATCTTGTATTACGGAACGAGTAAAGAGACTTGCAGGTAACGAGGTTGAACTAGGTATGGAGATACCGACGATCGAATCTTGGGCAAGTAACATACCGAAGAACAAAGGGAACATCATACGGGATTAACTAAATCCTTGACATAGAGGTTCGACCGATAAAGATCTTCATAGAATATGTAGGAACCAATATGGGCATCCAGGTCCTGCTATTGGTTATTGACCGTAGAGGTGTCTCAGTCATGTCTACATAGTTCTTGAACCCGCAGGGTCTGCACACTTAAGGTTTGGTGACGTTTCGGTAGTATAGAGTTATGCATGGTGGTGACCGAAGGTTCTTCGGAGTCCCGGATGAGATCCCGGACGTCACGAGGAGCTCCGGAATGGTTCGGAGGTAAAGATTATATATAGGAAGTCCTGTTTTGGTCGCCGGAAAAGTTTCGGGCTCATCGGTAGTGTACCGGGAGTGCCGGGAGTGTACCGGGGGACCATCGGGAGGGGTATTTCGACCCAAGAGGCTACATGGGTTGTGGGAGGATGAATACCATCCCTTAGTGGGCTGGTGGAAGTCCCACAAAGGCCCATGCGTCTGGGAAAGAAAAGCCCAAAGAGAAAAGGTGGAAAAAGGCAAAAAAGGCACAAAAAAAAAGGAAGGAGTCCTAGTCCTACAAGGATTGGAGGTGGATTCCTCCTCTCCTATCCACTTCGGCCGAAGCCTCCTAGGGATGGATCTTTGGGCAAGCCTCCTCCTCTGTTTCTCTTATATATACTAGAGGTTTTAGGGTTTTTGCACTAGATTTTCAGCCACGTGCTACCCTCTCCTCTAGTGCATAGTTTATCCTCTAGCTCGTTCTTGTGCAGTGCTTAGGCGAAGCCCTGCCGGAATAGCTTCATCACCTTCGCCGCAACATCGTCGCGCTGCCAGAGAACGCTTCTACCTCTCCGCTCCCTCTTGCTGGATCAAGAAGGCGGAGATCGTCATCGAGCTATACGTGTGCTGAACGCGGAGGTGCCGTCCGTTCGGCGTTAGATCAGGACCGTGATCAAGATCGCGAGACGGATCATGATGAGTTCGCGGGACGGATCGTGATTGGGTCGCGGGACGGATCGTGATGAGATCGCGGGACGCTCGGCAATTTGGATCGCGAAGACGTTCAACTACACCAACCGCGTTTCTTAACGCTTCCCGCTTAGCGATCTACAAGGGTATGTAGATCCACTCTCCCTCTCGTAGATGCTCATCACCATGGATAGATCTTGTATGTGCGTAGGAAATTTTTTGTTTCCCATACAACGTTCCCTAACAATAATCACATGTCTCGTCTTGGCCGCACCACATATATTTCAAATCTAGTGGTCCATCACTCTTCACTCTTGAGAACTTGGTCCCCACTCGGCCACTTTCCAAATGAATATTTTCATTTTGGGAAGTATATTTTTCTTTTCGTATATCCATGAAGTCGCATAGAGGAGTATTTTCGAAAGTATCCCCATATAACGATCCCAACAAGAACTTGTCGGAGGGTTCCAACCTCCATGACACCGAATCTGGTCCATGATTCCGGAATCAATTTATGAAAATTACTTGAATCGGCAAAAAAAATGAAATTCGGGAAGAATTTTTTAATTTCCTGAATATTTTTTGAATTGACAACATTTTTTAACCCATGCACATTTTCAAATTGATGAAAAATGTTCGAGATTCGACTATATTTCTTGAAAATCGTGATTTTTTGATTTATTGGCAAACATTTTTTTCAAATTTGCAAACTTTTTTGTATTCACATGCATTTTTATTAAACACCAAAGTTGCTCTGAAATTGGGATCAGCTTTGTAGATTTGCAAACATTTTTTTGGATTCGCAGACAGTTTTTGAGTTCATGAACATTTCATGAAATGTCCAAAAATAATTAATTTGTGAATATGTTTTTGAAATACAGAACATTTTTGAAATCAAAGAACATTTTTCAAATTAAGAACATTTTTTAAATCCCAAACAAATGATTGGAATTTGTTGTCCTGGAAAAGTTTTAGAAGTAAAATAACAAAAAAAGACACAAAAATGAAAAATGAAAAAATAAAAGTGAAGAAAAGAAATGAGGGCCCAGCCCGCACATGGATCGGACCAAACTACGCGATGGGGGCGTAGTGGTGTCCTCGATTGTTTCTACAGGATCCCGATAAAAATGACTTTGTCGTGTTCTCATATTTGCTGAGTGTCGCTGCTCGGCGCACCCACCTACAGCAAAAGCACAACGCCTTCACGTTGACGCGAGCTACCAATTCAATCTCGACAAAGTCTCTACCTGTGAGCCTGAGGGCACCAGGTGGCACCTTTGCCGAGCTAGGTTCTCGGGAATATTATTTTGATGAGAGTATACTAGTCGGCAGAGCCTCCGTCAGCTATTTTTAAACTGTTATTTTTTCAATTAGCCCTGCAAAAAAAAATACATATAGAAATAATATCCCACATATATACCAATAATATCACTTCCACATGTCACAACTAGTGCCACATTATAGCCAAACCAATATTCCACAACATACAT
This sequence comes from Hordeum marinum, assembly GCA_022496015.1. Taxonomy (NCBI): domain Eukaryota; kingdom Viridiplantae; phylum Streptophyta; class Magnoliopsida; order Poales; family Poaceae; genus Hordeum; species Hordeum marinum. The sequence goes on along the minus strand of CM039674.1, from coordinate 509,322,915 downwards.
AGCAAAACTATGTTCTTAAGTACACAAGCACAATGTTCTCAATAATACAAGCACAGGTGTATGCACAGCAAGGTCACAAGAACAAGTATATGCATAGGAAGTTCACAAGAACGAAGTTCATCAACATAACTCGGAGTTCACATGGTTTTGTAGTTTCGAGCCGACACATCAGGAGTACTTGCACATTTTGTGCCTCAATGATGGACCAGTCTTCATCCCGCATGCTGATGGGTTAATTTCTATGTATTTTTTTGTTTTTTCATCACTTTCTTATGGTTTCCTTTTTCCTTTTTGTTATAGCTGGATTTTCATTTGTTTCTTTTCTCGTTTTTCATTGTTTACATTTTTTTCTCTGGTTTTCTTAGGTTTCCTTTGCCCATTTTGGTTTTGGTTAGTACAATTTCCCCTTTTTATGGTTTTCTTCATTTCTTTGTCGGTTTTCATCAGTTACTTTTTTGTTCAATGCATGTATACTTTTTCACTACACAATGGACATTTTTAAAATACACGTAAAACATTTTTTTCCTCGCTGCTGATCCCCTTCAATCAGCGATCAATGATGCTTTCCGACGCGGTGATCTTAGCCTACCCATTCCAGCGATTCATCAACAAGACTACCCAGTGATATAATAGGCCAACGACACCATTCTAGTCTTGCCAGCATGCCCACACCAAGCTCGAATCATTAAACAAATCATGTCTGATTACGCCGATTCCGTGGGACTGAAAATCAATTTCCATAAGTCTACACTAATTCCCATCAATATGGACACAAGCCTCTCCTCAGAGTTGGCCTTAGTTTTTGGCTGCCCCGCTGGATCGATGCCATTGACATACCTTAGACTACCAATGGGATCCTCCCAACCCTCGGTCCATGACCTAATGCCCTCGGATTGCACTGTTGAAAGACGGTTGTCATCCTCTCTATCTCTCATGTCATATGGAGGGAAACTATCCCTGCTTAATTCTAAAGTCACATCGTTGCTCATATGCGCGATGTGTACAATTAAGCTGCCGCCCAAGATCCTAGAGCTCCTTGACAAAATCAGACACAAATGTCTTTGGATAAAAAAACTGATCAAGGGGGCAAACCCAACTCACTAGCGGCCTAGGACATGGTGTGTAATGTAGGAAATATACCCTAGATGAAATAATAAACGGTTATTATTATATATTTCCTTGTTCACGATAATCGTTTATTATCCATGCTATAATTGTATTGATTGGAAACTCAAATACATGTGTGGGTACATAGACAACACTATGTCCCTAGTATGCCTCTAGTTGACTAGTTCGTTGATCCAACATGGTTAAGGTTTCCTGGCTATAGACATGAGATGTCATTTGATAACGGGATCACATCATTAGAAGAATCATGTGATGGACAAAGATCCAAACTATAAACATAGCATGTGATCGTGTTTGTTTATTGTTATAGTTTTCTGCATGTCAAGCATCACTAGTAGAAAACATGGCTTTGGTCCAGGCCAGGCCAACCCATTAGTCCCTGTTCAGTCACGAACCGGGACCAATGGGGGCAACGGTCTCGGTTCGTGAGGCCAGGCAGCTGGGCGGGCCACGTGGGGCATTGGTTCCGGTTCGTCTGGAACCTTTGGTCCCGGTTCCAGACACGAACCGGGACCAATGTGCCTTGCTCCTGGCCCACAACCATTGGTCCCGGTTCGTGGATGGATCCGGGACCAAAGGGGGTCCTTTAGTCCCAGTTCCAGCCACGAACCGGAACCAATGAGATGCCTATATATCCCCCCTCGCCGGCGAGCAAAGCACTCCACATTGCTCTGTTTTTCAGGCCGGCGAGGGGAGAGCTTTGTGGTGCTCTAGCTCACCTCCTATGCACATGAGGTGTTTGATGAAATGCCCAAGCCAAACTTAAGCTTTCTCCTCTTGAAGCTCCTTGTCCAAACTCCATTTTCGTCAAGATTTGTCTAGGTTTGGCGGTCCATCTTGTCCCGTCCCCGTCTTGAAACCGCCGTCGATCGCCTGCGCATGGTGAGCGTCTTGATCTTATCTTCTTGCTAAAAGAAAATATACTTACTCGTATGATTTTCTTACTTTTATTATTGTTTGTTATTATATAGTGCCATGGTTATGGTATCCGCCCACGTCGGTCCTCGTCCAATCTATAATTCAGATGTGGTATATTATCTTTTATAACTATTTCACACATCTAATGTCTATGACAATTAATTATGTCACCAACTTGACGTAGATGTTTTAATCTATGGGAAGTAGTTGAAACAGAAATTCTAACCGACTATGCAATTCTGCTCGAGAAGTTAACACAAGCTGAAAAAAGAAATCAATCATTTGAAAGAAAAATTGAAAAGAACTGAAGATGACAAGATAGGATTGGAGTCCGATATCGTCAACGATCACAAGACCAAGATGGATGCAATGCGCTTGAAGCTTCGAAAGATTAGAAAATATGCCATTCATACTTAGCCTTGGTATCATTATGTCATTGGATCAATTGGTACCTTAGTAGCGGTTATGATTGCATTTGTTGTTGCATTTAATTTTTTTACGTAGTTTCCCTGTATGTTTTAATTAGATGCTCTAGAGAGCTATATGTCATTCAATAATGACAACTATGTATCTACTTTGGTTTTAATGTGATGATGAACTTCTATTAATTTGGTCACTTCTGTATTCCTGATGTTCTGTAATGCTTTTTGACACACTATTTTTTAGCACATGCTATGTGGGTGAAATGATGTTACCATGCCAACTTTCAACCTTTTCAGAGTTCATTTGTAGTGCTTTTCAATTTCAGGGTCATTTAGCTCAAAAAAACTGCATGAAAAATAACAAATGAAGTCAGAAAGGGTTAAAAATTGATGATGTGGCTTTGAATGGTGCATTTTGAACACACAAAAAGCCTGGAGTTCAAATAAGTTCAAGAAAATGAAATGCCTTTTGTAACCGATGAGTTTCCGTCCGAACACCTGATACTTCGAAAGAGACTATCCGTTTTGTACACGAAGTGCATCCCGCTTTTGTCGTAACCCTCTCAACTTTTTAACACATACTATGTGGGTGAAATGATGATACCATGCCAACTTTCAACCTTTTCAAAGTTCATTTATTGCTATAGTTTTCTGCATGTCAAGTATCTTTTCCTATGACCATGGGATGATGCAACTCACTGACACCGGAGGGTGTCTATGAAATGTCGCAACGTAATTGGCTGACTATATAAAGGTGCTCTATGGGTATCTCCGAGGTTGTCTATTGGGTTGGCATGGATCAAGACTGGGATTTGTTACTTCATGTGATGGAGAGGTATCTTAGGGCCCACTCGGTAATACAACATCACTATAAGCCTTGCAAGCAATGTGACTAAAGAGTTAGCCACGGGATCTTGTATTACGGAACGAGTAAAGAGACTTGCCACTAACAAGGTTGAACTAGGTATAGAGATATCGATGATCAAATCTCGGCCAAGTAACATATCGAAGAACAAAGGGAACGTCATGCGGGATTAACTGAATCCTTGACATAGAGATTTAACCGATAATGATCTTCGTAGAATATGTAGGAGCCAATATGGGCATCCAGGTCCCGCTATTGGTTATTGAGTGTAGAGGTGTCTCGGTCATGTCTGCATAGTTCTCGAACCCGCAGGGTCTACAAACTTAACGTTTGGTGACGATATAAGTATAGTTGAGTCATTATGGTGGTTACCAGAGGTTGTTCAGAGTCCCGGATGTGATGAGGAACTCTGGAATGGCTCGGAGGTGAAGATTGATATACAGAACAAGGGGAATCAAGTTCCGGAAGTGTTCCAGGAGATAATGGGAAATTGATGGAGTACCGAAAGGTGTTTCGAGGGCCCCCGACAAGTGTTGGGGGCCTCATGGGCTAAGGGGAGGGGGCACACCAGCCCACAAGGGGGTTAGGCGCCACCCAAACCCTAGCCCACTTTGTCCAAGGGTGGGGGAGCCCACCTAAGGGGCTGCCACTAGGTAACTTAGGGGCCAAGCCACCCTAGGGTTTCCCTAGGGGCGCCCCCATCTGCTCTAGCTGCCGCCCTAGATTGGATCTAGGGGCCACCACCCGTCCTCCCTTCCCCCTATATATAGAGAGGTAGAGAGAGGGTAGCCGCACCCATCTATGCCTTGGCGCTGCCCTCCCTCTTCCTTGTTCTTCTTCTTTTGCGCGTAGCGCTTAGCGAAGCTTTGCCGAAATTCCTCCACAACCACCGTCGCCATGCCGTAATGCCGTTGAAGGACTCGAGCTACTACTTCACCATCGCTTGCTGGATCGAGTAGGTGAAGGCGTCATCAAGCCGTACGTGTGTTGAACGCGGAGGTGCCGTCCGTTCGGCACTAGATCGGAGTTCGCGGGATGGATCGCGATTAGATCGCGAAGACATTCGACTAAATCAAGCGCATTTCATAACGCTTCCGCTTAGCGATCTACAAAGGTATGTAGATCCACTCTCCCTCTCGTAGATGCTCATCACCATGGATAGATCTTACGTGTGTGTAGGAAACAATTTTGTTTCCCGTACAACGTTCTCCAACATGTAAGCCTAAGAAACATGGGCTCCTTGGAACCATCAACCTCATAGTTAAGAATGAAGCCCTTCTTATGAAATTTCTGCATGAATTCTACAACAAAAAAGATGTCCCGTGGGTGCAATTCACTTGGAATACCTACTATGATCAGAAAATCCCGCACGCTTCTGACCCCATCGGTTCATTCTGGTGGCGCGACATCCTCAAACTCACGCCCAAGTTCAAAGGGACCTCACATATCAATGTGGTGTGTGGAACCACAACTTTATTTTGGAAAGATCTCTGGCATGTTGAAGGCCAACAACTCTCCCACCCTCGCGCCTTCTCGTTTGCCCTCCATGAAGATGCTTCCATCAAAGATTTCTTGGAAAGCATGACACTATCTGAAGCCTTTCATCTGCCCCTCACCCCGTAGGCGCTCGATGAAGTCAGGGACATACATGAAATTTCCAAGCACATCCAACCTGCGAAAACAATCAGTGAGGTTTGGCACTACTTCCGGGGCAAGACAAATTTCAGATCCGCTGACTACTATCGCTTCTATTTCAAGGGTGTGCAATTGCATCAACTGTTCAAATGGTTGTGGAAATCCAAATTTACCATGAAGGTAAAGGTATTTGGCTGGCTCCTCCTCAACAAGAGACTCAGCACACGAAATATGCTGAAACGCGGACACTACAACATCGATGATGATCATAACTGCCTGCTTTGTGGTCTGCCAATTGAAGAAACTATCGACCACATGATCTTCACCTGCCCTTTTAGTCAGCGTTGCTGGAACGTGTTGGGCACATCGTGGCCATCTTTTGACTGTCGCAAAAACCTCATTGCAATGGTTCGTGCAACCAAGGACAAAACACTCTTCTTTGAGATATTCTTGGTGGCGGCTTGGAGCTTATGGAAAGAGTGAAAGAACAAACATCTTAGAGGGGTCACCCCTAACATAACGTCCTGGACGTTGAGATTTGTGGGTGATTTTGAACTCCTAAAACATAGAGGTAGGGAGAGGGATATATCTTTTGTACTCTCATTTCTTTCCACCTTGCCTCCCTAGCCTCTGTAAACTTGCTCCCTTCCCCACCATGCCTCCAAAAAGGCATTGTTGCCCACCATCCCCACCATCCCCCTTCAATTGTAACTATGCGCTTGTAACACCACCATATATATATAATATACAACATACAATAGGAGCCTCTCCTACTGTTCTATAAAAAAAAAGTTTAACAATTCTGAAATACATGATACATTTTTCTTAAATACATGTGTTGAATACATTTTATTAATACATTATCAGCATTTTTCTAAATACATGGTGAACAAGTTTTTCATGGCAATAAACATTTTTGACACACAATGTACATTTTTTGTATACATCGGGAACATATTTATATACATGCTTATCTTTTTGAAATACAAAATTAATGTTTTTAATTGACTTCTTTTATGTCTACTTTTATCCATTGCATGTTGTATTTTTCGTATACATTAACAACATGTTTGACATTTTTTAAATACACGCTGAATAGTTTTCATACACATTATATATATTTCATATACATTTTTCGCATACATGAGAAAATAAACTTTTACACACATTTAAGAAAATTAAAATGCTTGAATAATACTTTTATAATACACGATCAACTTTTTTCTTAAACATTATATCTTTTGTATACATGTGAAATATGTATCCATACACATTTAACATTTTTCAAAAGATTAGTTTTTTTAATGTTTAATTTAAAGAGTTTTTTGTAATATATATACTTTAAATATTTGTAAATGCATACAAAGGAAAAAATTAAGCAAAAATATGATAAAAACAAAGACGAAAAAACATGGATGTGGCCAGTCTTGCGCTCGCCCAGAGGAGGCTGCTTTATGGCTTGCATTAAGTGAGACGTAGGGTCACAAATAGGAGCTCCCGTTCTATTATTGTTGTTTGAGCGGCAGGAACTCCCATTCTAACGACCTCCTATTTCACGAAATCACTAATTGCGAAGTATGCCTTCTAAAGATCTCTTCTACCTTCCCATGCTACGACAAGTGGAGGTTGCATGTGCGTCACCTTTCGAAACCTACGAGTTTTTTCTTTTTTCGTGGATCAGTTTATCCAAAACATTTTATCTTTAAAACTGTGCATGCAAGTTTCAAACCATTTTCATCGTTGGATTCCTCGCATCGAGATCTTCAAACCTAGATCCGATGTTGATAGGTTTTGACGAACTTTTCTTTTCAGAAAAAACCCGGACGAAAACCCTGAAACGGGAGCACGTTGTTTCTCCTTTCCGGAAGCAGTTTCAGAGATTCATGACCGTGCCTCTCGAGATTGAAAATCCATGCCTCTCGCGAAAGAAAAAAATAGAAAAAACATGTTTGTTTTTTCATTTCTGAGAGGCACAGTCGTGCCTCTCACGGAAACAAAGCCATGCCTCTCACGAAAAAACATATTTTTTCTGTTTCCGACAGGCACGGCCGTGCCTCTCGTGGAAGCAGAACTATGCCACTCACGGAAGCAAAATCGTGCCTCTTACGGAAGTAAAAATAAAAGAGAAAACACTTTTTTTGTTTCTGAGAGGCATGGTCGTCCCTCTCGCGAAGGTAAAACCGTGCCTCTTGCGGAAGGAAAGAAAAAAGAAAACACATTTTTTTTATTTACGAGAGGCACGGCCATGGCTCTCACGGAAGCCAAAAGAAAAACCCGTGTTTTTCACGCAAAAAATAAAATACAATTTTTTTCCCGAAAAGCTAGAAAAGACCACCGAAAAACCAAAAAAATAGAAAATTATCTAAAAATCCAGAAACACGTGCGAAAAATAGAAAAACATCCAGAGGGAGTGCCAGAGCGTGACAGATGATGGCGGCTGAGAGGGCACCAAGCACCATGCTCACTTGGAAGGCTCACGAAGGGGCGCTCCCCAACTAGTTGCTCTCCTTATTCCATGCTCTATCGATGACAAGCGACAAAACACAGAACCCATCATCCCACAAGCGCAAACTTGGGCCGGCCCACATGTAGCGAGGAGGTCCCTTGTTTTCTTTTCTATTTATTTATTATTTTATTTTCTTAAAATGTAGGGATTCCAAAAAATGTTCTGAATTTTCAAAATAATGTTCACTATTTCAACAGAATGCTCATGAATTCGAAAAATAGGTGTGATGTTAAAAAATGTTCACAACGAACAAATTAATTCTTTTTTAATTTTGATGAACATTTTCTCTAGTATGATGAAGTTGTTTTGAATTTTTTGATGGAATTTTTTTGTATATTGATGAAAAAAATTGATGCACATTATGGTGAAACACATTTAATTTGATGAAAACTTTTAAAATTTCCTGATTTTTTTTTGAAAATGATGAACATTGTTTGAAATCGAAGAACCATTTTTAAATTTGATGAAAAAAAATTGCACGATTTTGAAGAAAATAGTCACAAGTTTGGAAAACTATTTGCGAAAATAAAAATTATTGAAATAGGAAAATTAAAGAAAAGGAAAAAATAACATTAAAAAATAAATCCAAAAAAGAAAAAAAGGGACACAATAATAATGAGCGACAAAAAGATTAAAGAAAAACTGAAGACGAACATGCGCTACCTGGACCAGCCCAAACTATGGTATTCACCATGGTGGGGGGGGGGTGCGTATTGGATCGACAATCATCGACCTATGCGGAGACTAGGAATCACACCGTTCTAGTCGACTTCTGCCCCAGAGAAAGAGAGAAGACGAAATCACTAATTGAGTGGTACTCCTTTCAAGGATCACTCCCATGTCCTTCGGTTGTGACAAGTGGCGCATTGCATGTGTGCCCCTTGTCGCAACCTATTTACCCTTTTTTCGTAGATCCATGTTTCTAAAACACTTTATCTCCTAAACTTTGCGTCGAAATCTCGAAACGTTTCATCATTGGGTTTCTTGCATCGAGATCTTCAAAACTAGATGCCATGTTGATAGGTTTTGACGAATTTCTTTTTCACGAAAAAACCGGAAGAACGAAACGTGCCTCTCAAAAAAAACCAGAAACGCGGTTTTTTCCCTTTCCGAGAGGCGCAACCGTGCCTCTCATAAAGTCAAAATCATGCCTCTTGCGGAAGTAAAACTGTGCATCTCGCGAAGGCAAAACCGTTCATATCGCGAAAGCAAAACCGTGCATCTCGCGAAAAAAACAACAACCAGAAAATGCATTTTCCCCTTTCCAAGAGGCACGATGGTGCCTTTCGCGAAAAAAATCGTGCCTCTCATAGAAGAAAAACCGTGTCTTTCGTAAAAGAAGGAACCAAAAAACATGTTTTTCCCCTTTCCAAGAGGCACAACCATGCCTCTCGTGAAAAAAAGAAAACACGTTTTTTCTTGATTTGTTTTGATTTTATTCGTTCAAAAGCTAAGTAAGACAGGTGAAAAACCAGAAGACAAAAAAACCCAGGGAAAACCTAATCTAAAAAGCATAAAATGCGTGCAGAATAAAAATCCGAAGGGAACGCTCAGAGCGCAACACATGACGCCTCATATGTGTGGGAGTGATCGTTGGGGGGCTTCCCAGAGAGTACTCCTCAACTAGTTGTTGTGGAGAAAAGAAAGGAAAGAAAAGGAAATGAGCTAACGGCCCAAGAGAAAATTGAAAATAGGGCAGAGAGCGTTTTGGCCATGGTATATGTGGCATGGTCCATTGAGGTTGAAAATCCGAAAGAAGAAATGAAATACAAATGGCCTAAAAATGATTAAATTACATTAACATTAGGATTCCAATAAAATAGCACTAAGGGCCGATGACCAACTTAGGTTGTTTAGGAAATTTATTTCCTCCTCACGTATGCTAAAATTAATTCCAGAATATTTTCTGGTTTAATTTGAGCAGCCCCAAATAATAAACATCATTATTATTTGAGATTGCTGCAACATGTTTTGCTGTTTTTTTGAATCAGTAAAAAAAAATTACTCCCACCGTTTCAGAATATAAGGTGCATCATTTTTCATGTCGATCAAACTTATTTATATTTGAGTAAGATTATAGAATAAAATATTAACATCTAGAATACAAAATAAATATAATATGAAAAAACTTTTTTGTAATGGATCTAATGGTACAATTTTTGTACTATAGATATTGTTAATTTTAATTCTAACACCTGTTTGACTTTTGAAAAAAAATTGATGGACCTTATATTTTGGAACAAAGGTAGTATATGTTACAGCTACTCAATTGCCATTCTACTGTATTTCTTGCATATTCAGCTCTATCAGTCATTTGTTACATTGAAAATCAGACATCTGCAACGACATTGCTCCATGTGGATGGGCTTTTAAATGCTCGCATTTCCAATATGTTGTACATATCGGATGTGTTAATTATAATTGCTCTTACCATGGTTCAACTAAATTTGGTAAATGTTGTAAGTTTGCGAGTAAGATCAAATATACTCAGGAGGCGATATGATGTAGGCAATGTAGAATATGGATCTTTGTTGAGCTACGGTTGGTCTTTAAACTCGAATCAACATCATGTCTCTTAGTATTATCTCAAGCCGGAACAACCACGTGCTTTCATCAACCCGACGGATAACAGAAGCAGATAAGTGCAGTTTCTTACAATGTAAACGAAAAATCTCAGTGTTGTAATATACTACCTATCTTTGGCATGAATTTGAGATTCTGGGTAAAATAAGTAGGTCTATGCCTCATGACTGTAATATGATACTCCCTCCGATACATATTACTTGCCGCTTGTTTTGTAGAACTTCAAGAGGAAGTTATACAAAATCAGTGACAAGTAATATGATCGTAGGGAGTAACATGTTTGTGTGGGTGTTTGCTTCCGGCCCGTCCGATGTCGCATGGGCGAATGAGAACGTCTAATCGCCCTCCGATGTAGTTTTAGCTACCATAGAGGATCTTGTTCAAGAACCTTAAAACATGCCACAAGCAGACCCAGGCGTCCAGCCATATTTTTTCAGTCTACAGCCCGACCATGTCTGTGGTGCCGTCCAAAATCAGCAGACGCAGAAATTTTCCTTTCTAATGTGTCTCATTCCCATGATGTATGCACACCAAATCCTTGATGCACACCCCTGTCTATCAGTATCTCCACCTCTTAATTTTGAGTCTCGCGCTCTGATCCATTCCTATTAGCAGGGGTTGCTAACTAGAACGATAATTGGCCATAAGTATAGAAGGGGGCTACATCTCACAGCCCAATGAGTACTTAATAGGTTATTACTTTACTACCATGCTTTACTTGCAGTGATCTCCTGCTGGATAGTACTGGATACGTTTGGTAGTATTGGAGGCGATTTTCCCGTACTATGCAATCTGTCATGTCTTAGAATACGCTCACATAGCCATGCATATGTTACCTCTTAAGATGAGGTATGTGGATTGTGTATGTAAAACGGTGGTCACTATGTAGGTAACGTAGCACACATATTCACACGAGATGTCTATCTACATAAAGAATGTAATTACCCACACTGTTGGCTGGACATCACTATTTATACCAACAACACTAGCTATCAACTTCAATACCATAGATGTAGTTTTATAATTGGTAGTATGGGTTAGGCCCAGCTACCCAACAACGTAAAACTAAGATCATGTGTTTTCTTCGATAAAAGATTCTTTTCGAGTCTCATAATAATTACAGTTCAATTTATGTTCTTTTACAATGTTGCATCTAATCCCTTCTCGCGTTTTATTAACAACCATTTACTACTTTCAATTCAACGGCGGAAAATCATGAACAACTCACCAAAGCTTTCAAAAAATAATAATTGTGCACCCATAAATAGATTCCAAAGCAATGATAGGCATGCCCTTGCTTGATTGCTCTCATCGCATTGGAGGTGATGGTGATGGGCGCCTTGAAAGGACCCTAGTGGACAACAAAAATTTCTAGCCTAGACCGAGCTTCATGGTACCTTTTATCATGTCCGTCTGTTTTCATTGTGATTCGTGCAACGGGGAGCGCTCGAGCCCAACCTCCGGCCACCTCTCTCTCTCTCTCTCTCTCTGCTCAAAACCTTTGTCTACTGGCAGGTACCACATGCTAAACACAAGATCAAAACACAACTCTGAACTGTTATTGAAACTTTCACCTTGTGACTCATGTCTTCAACCAGGTGAACAACCTGGAGATGGAGAAGATCAACGTCTTCAGCGGCATGCTCCACACCTAGACCTTCGCCGCGATGGTTGGCACCACCATAGGGTTCTGGGTGATCCACGTGGAATTGTTGGGCATGGAGCACCTGAACGAGAGGTTGTGGCTCATGAGCGTGTTGGTCGGGTTGGTTAGCCTCGTCATGGGCATCATCCTCAAGTGCATCCATGTTGGTTCCGACGACGCCTCGTCCGATCGTCACGACGGATACCATCCCATCCCCACCGGCCCGGTGTTATGTGATTATTGAAGAATTTCTATTGTTATTTTTTCTTTAGGAAAGAGGAAGATCTATTAATCTTTCAGAAACGAAATTTGTGTTAGAGTTGTGTCAGATATAATGTACAAAAATAGGTTACAGTTGGACTTGGATTGAAACCGTGTGTAGACAGGATATGAGTGATGTACTAATAGGGAACTTGTATGATTGTATCCTAGCCCTCTGTAACCTATGCCAACATAGTAGAACATTCATGCTGGGGGGGGGGCGTGTGTCGACGCCCAGACGGGCAGGGTGCGGTATTGTGACAGCGTAGCGGGGTGGAGCGCCGTAGTAAGGCCCCGGGGATGTAGCCATATCGGTGAACCTCGTTAACAAATCTCGGTGTCGTCTTCACGTGATTTCTTGGTCCTCGTATGATCGACGTTGCGTCTCGAATTAATTCTAACACTTTGCATCTTTAATTTTTTTAGGAAGTACCGGGGCATACTATTTTTGTTTAATAAAACCGGAACATACTTGTGGTAATGGCTGTTCCTAGAGATTTGAGTTCCTCTTTTTGTCATTGTTTCTATTTTGTGCTGTCTAACCAAAGAGGATTATGGATTTTCATAGTAGGATTAGTATGCAATGATGAATTCAGTTGCTTACTATCTATACACAAACTTCACATTTAGGGTTCTACTCATGCGACTGACATGCAATCGCTTGAAGATATTTTTTATGACTTTTTTGTCCTTTTTGAGGAAAGGAATTTAGTTTTAAATGAACTTTTAAGTACAATTGAGGTTTTCCACTCAGGCAAATGAAGTTCCTGAAATTTTATTATAGAATCAGTGTGCAATTATAAAAGACAAAAAATATTGAACTGTGTAGGAATAATTCATCAAGAAAGATAGTATAAGACCAAAGATGGAACAGTCATTAGTCATTACATCGCCAACACCGTGACCATACTACGACTCTTACATCACCAACAATGGAGCGACCTAAACAACACAATGAGAATGGCACAATACTTAGACTAGGGCAAATGTCCAACACCCGCCATAAAAATTAGGAAATATTCTCTGCAGAGCATGCACAACAGCCCGGAACAACACTACACAACCATGACTACCATGACGATGATTGCTGAAGTACAAGTAATATTGGGACATAGCTGCCACCAACCTAGAGACAATATTATTTGCAGCAACATAAGCATGATGTCACGGATAAAAGAGGCCACTATCCCAACGCCGCTAGGTTAGCCTCCATCCGGGCCATAGAATGAGGGTCATGGAGGTGGACATGCAAAACCAGAGGGGGCCTAGAGGCGCTCGCGATCACGGAGGCTGAAGCCAACGACGACCAACCAGGGGTGCCAGCAAGGAAAAGGCGACACTCGGACTATCAGAATGACCACCAATTTCAGCAAAGCAAGTGATGAAAAGAGCAACTAGTTGTTGAGCATTCCTTCGGAGCCTCCCAACGATCACTCCCAGCCATCGTCACTTGGCGCATTCTCAGCCGCCATCACATGTCACGCTCTGAGCGTTTCATTCGGATTTTTTTCTGCATGCGTTTTTAGCTTGTAAGGGTTTCTTTCCGGTTATTTTTGGTGTTTCAGTTTTTCATCGGTTTTTCTTAGCTTTTCTGCTCCTAACTCCAACCCACTACTCAGATTTTCCCCTAATTTTGAGGCTTGCTCAAATTTACCCCTCTTTGGTTAAGTGTGGTCATAGAAATTCCCATCCGTACATTTTCCGTCCAGCCAAAGGCCTTTGACCATTAGATTTTTCTATATGTGAACTTTGTTGGAAATATGCCCAAGAGGCAATAAATAAAGTGTTTATTATTATATTTCCTTGTTCATGATAATCGTTTATTATCCATGCTATAATTGTATTGATTGGAAACACATTACATGTGTTGGTAAATAGACAACACTTTGTCCCTAGTATCCCTCTAGTGAACTAGCTCGTTGCTCAAAGATGGTCAAGGTTTCCTAACCACTCACATGTGATGTCATTTGATAACGGGATAACATCATTAAGAGAGTGATATGATGGACAAGATGCAAACTACAAACGTAGCATATGATCGTGTCAGTTTATTGCTACCGTTTTCTGAATGTCAAGTATATGTTTCTATGACCATGAGATCATGCAACTCACGGACACCGGAAGAGTGTCTTATGTGTATCAAACGTTGCAACGTAACTGGTTGACTATAAAGATGCTCTACAGGTATCTTCGAGGGTGTCTGTTGGGTTGGCATGGATCAAGACTGAGATTTGTTACTCCGTGTGACGGAGAGGTATCTCAGGGCCCACTCGGTAATACAACATCACAATAAGCCTTGCAAGCAATGTGACTAAGTGTTAGTCACGGGATATTGTATTACGGAACGAGTAAAGAGACTTGCTGGTAATGAGGTTGAACTAGGTATGGAGATACCGACGATCGAATCTCGGGAAAGTAACATACCGAAGAACAAAGGGAACATCATACGGGATTAATTGAATCCTTGACATAGAGGTTCGACCGATAAAGATCTTCATAGAATGTGTAGGAACCACTATGGTCATCCAGGTCCCGCTATTGGTTATTGACCGTAGAGGTGTCTCGGTCATGTCTACATATTTCTCGAACCCGCAGGGTCTACACACTTAAGGTTTGGTGACGTTTCGGTAGTATAGAGTTATGCATGGTGGTTACCGAAGGTTGTTCGGAGTCCCGGAAGAGATCCCGGACATCACGAGGAGCTCCAGAATGGTCTGGAGGTAAAGATTGATATATAGGAAGTCCTATTTGCTCACCGAAAAAGTTTCGGGCTCATCGTTAGTGTACCGGGAGTGCCGGTAGTGTACCGGGAGACCATCGGGAGGGGTATTTCGACCCAAGAGGCTACATGGACTGTGGGAGAGTGAATAGCAGCCCTTAGTGGGCTGGTGGAAGTCCCACACAAGGCCCATGCACTGGGAAGAAAAGCCTAAAGAGAAAAAGGTGGGAAAAGGCAAAAAGGCCAAAATAACGAGGAGTCCTAGTCGTACTAGGATTGGAGGAGGAATCCTCCTCTCCTCTTGGTTCGGTCGATGCCTAGATGGCTTGGCACTTGGTCCAAGCCTCCTTCTCTCTTCCTCTTATATATACTAGAGGTTTAGGGTTTTTCCACTTGATTTTCAGCCATGTGCTACCCGTTCCTCTAGTGCATAGTTTCTCCTCTAGATCGGTTTTCTGCAGTGCTTAGGCGAAGCCCTGCCGGAATTGCTCCACCACAATCGCCGCGGTGACGTCACGCTGCTGGAGAACTCGTCTACCTCTCCGCTCCCTCTTGCTGGATCAAGAAGGCGGAGATCGTCATCAAGCTGTACGTGTGCTGAATGCGGATGTGCCGTCCGTTCGGTGCTTGATCTGGACGGATCGTGATTGGATCGCGAGACGCTAGGCGATTTGGATCGTGCAGACGTTCGACTACACCAACCGCATATCTTAACGCTTCCCGCTTAGCGATGTACAAGGGTACGTAGATCCACTCTCCCTCTTGTAGATGCTCATCATCATGGATAGGTCTTGCGTGAGCGTAGGAAATTTTTTGATTCCCATGCGACGTTCCCCAACAGTGATATCAGAGCTAGTCGGGTATACCTTCTATCTCAGAACCCAAAGTGTTTGTCGCTAAGAATGGAACATTTCTTGAGAAAGAGTTTCTCTCGAAAGAATTGAGAGGGAGGAAAATAGAGCTTGATGAGGTTATTGAACCTTTACTTCAACCAGAAAGTAGCGCAGCGCAGAAAGATGTTTCTGTGGAACCTACGATGGTTGAAGAGGAAGTTAGTTATGATGATCATGAAGCTTCAGATCAAGCTTCTATTGAACCTCGTAGGTCGACAAGGGCACGTACTACTCCTGAGTGGTACGACAACCCTGTCTTGGAGGTCATGTTGTTGGACAACAATGAACCTACGAGCTATGGAGGAGTGGTGATGGGCCCGGATTCCGAGAAATGGTTAGAGACCATGAAATCCGAGATGGGATCCATGTATGAAAACAAAGTATGGACTTTGGAAGTATTACCTGAAGGGTGAAAGGTCATTCAGAACAAATGGATCTTCAAGCAGAAGACAGACGCGGGCGGTAATGTTGCCGTCTATAAAGCTCGACTTGTGGCAAATGATTTTTCACAAGTTCAAGGAGTTGACTACGATGAGACCTTCTCACCCGTAGCGATGCTTAAGTCTGTCAGAATCATGTTGGCAATAGCTGTTTATTTCGACTATGAAATTTGGCAGATGGATGTCGAAACAGCGTTCCTCAACGGTTTCCTTGAGGAAAGTTGTATATGATGCAACCAGAAGGTTTCGTCGATCCAGAGAATGCTGACAAAGTTTGCAAACTTGAGCGATCCATTTATGGGCTGGTGCAAGCATCTCGGAGTTGGAATAAGCGCTTTGATGAGGTGATCAAAGAGTTTATACAAGTTTATGGAGAAGCTTGTATTTACAAGAAAGTGAGTGGGAGCTCTATATCGTTTCTAATATTATATGTGGATGACATATTGCTGATTGGAAACAATATAGAAATGCTGGAAAGCATGAAGGAATATTTGAACAAGAGTTTTTCAATGAAGGACCTAGGAGAAGCTGCTTTCATATTAGGCATTAAGATCTATAGAGATAGATCGAGACGCTTAATAGCACTTTCACAGAGCACATACCTTGATAAAGTTTTGAAGAAGTTTAAAATGGATCAGTCCAAGAAGGGGTTCTTGCCTGTGTTACAAGGTGTGAAGTTGAGTAAGACTCAATGCCCAGTGACTGCAGAAGATAGAGAAAAAATGAGTGTCATCCCCTATGCTTCAGCCATAGGCTCTATCATGTATGCAATATTGTGCACAAGACCCGATGTCAGCCTTGCCATAAGTATGGCCGGAAGGTTTCAAAGTGATCCTGGAATGGAGCACTGGGTAACGGTCAAGAATATCCTTAAGTACCTGAAAAGGACTAAGGAAATATTTCTCATTTATGGAGGTGATGAAGAGCTCATCGTAAAGGGTTACGTCGATGCAAGCTTTGACACTGATTTAGATGACTCTAAGTCACAAACTGGATACGTATTTATTCTCAACAGGGGAGCGGTAAGCTGGTGCAGTTCCAAGCAAAGCGTGGTAGCCGATTCTACGTGCGAAGCGGAGTACATCGCAGCCTCGGAGGCAGCGAAGGAAGGTGTCTGGATGAAGCAGTTCATGACAGATCTTGGAGTAGCGCCTAGTGCACTGAATCCAATGAACATGTTTTGTGACAACAATGGTGCCATTGCTCTGGCCAAGGAACCAAGGTTTCACAAGAGGACCAGACACATAAAGCGACGCTTCAACTCCATCCGCAATTACATCAAGGAAAAGGACATAAATATTTGCAAAGTGCACACGGATCTGAATGTTGCAGAAACCTCTTCCAAGGGCTAAACATGATCAACACCAGAACTACATGGATGTTCGATCCATTACAATGTAAATCACATAGTGATGTGAACTAAATTATTGACTCTATTGCAAGTGGGAGACTGTTGGAAATATGCCCTAGAGGCAATAAATAAAGTGTTTATTATTATATTTCCTTGTTCATGATAATCGTTTATTATCCATGCTATAATTGTATTGATTGGAAACACATTACATGTGTGGGTAAATAGACAACACTTTGTCCCTAGTATGCCTCTAGTGAACTAGCTCGTTGGTCAAAGATGGTCAAGGTTTCCGAGACATTGACATGTGATGTCATTTGATAACGACATCACATCATTAGGAGAATGATATGATGGACAAGACCCAAACTACAAACGTAGCATATGATCGTGTCAGTTTATTGCTCCTGTTTTCTGAATGTCACGTATAGGTTTCTATGACCATGAGATCATGCAACTCACGGACACCGGAAGAGTGCCTTGTTTGTATCAAACGTCGCAACGTAACTGGGTGCCTATAAAGGTGCTCTACAGGTATCTCCAAGGGTGTCTATTGGGTTGGCATGGATCAACACTGGGATTTGTTAATCCGTGTGACGGAGAGGTATCTCAAGGCCCACTCGGTAATACAACATCACAATAAGCCTTCCAAGCAATGTGACTAAGTGTTAGTCACGGGATCTTGTATTACAGAACGAGTAAAGAGACTTGCTGGTAACGAGGTTGAACTAGTTATGGAGATACCAACGATCGAATCTCGGGCAAGTAACATACCGAAGACCAAAGGGAAAATCATACGGGATTGATTGAATCCTTGACATAGAGGTTCGACCGATAAAGATCATTGTAGAATGTGTAGGAACCAATATGGGCATCCAGGTCCCGCTATTGATTATCGACCGTAGAGGTGTCTCGGTCATGTCTACATAGTTCTCGAACCCGCAGGGTCTGCACACTTAAGGTTTGGTGATGTTTCGGTAGTATAGAGTTATGCATGGTGGTGACCAAAGGTTGTTTGGAGTCCCGTATGAGATCCCGGATGTCACTAGGAGCTCCGGAATGGTCCGGAGGTAAAGATTGATATATAGGAAGTCCTATTTTGGTCACCGGAAAATTTTCGTGCTCATCGGTAGTGTACCGGGAGTACCGGTAGTGTAGCGGGAGACCATCGGGAGGGGTATTTCGACCCAAGAGGCTACGTGGGCTGTGGGAGAGTGAATAGCATCCCTTAGTGGGCTGGTGGAAGTCCCACACAAGGCCCATGCGGCTGGGAAGAAAAGCCCAAAGAGAAAAAGGTGGAAAAGGCAAAAAGGCCAAAATTGGGAGGAGTCCTAGTGCTACTAGGATTGGAGGAGGAATCCTCCTCTCCTCTTGGTTCGGCCGATGCCTAGATGGCTTGACCCTTGGGCCAAGCCTCCTCCTCTCTTACTCTTATATATACTACAGGTTTTAGGGTTTTTGCATTTGATTTAAAGCCACGTGCTACCCGTTCCTCGTGTGCATAGTTTCTCCTCTAAATCGGTTTTCTGCAGTGCTTAGGCGAAGCCCTGTCGGAATTGCTCCACCACCATCGCCGTGGCGCTGTCACGCTGCCGGAGAAATCGTCTACCTCTCCGCTCCCTCTTGCTGGATCAAGAAGGCGGAGATCGTCATCAAGTTGTACGTGTGCTGAACGCGGAGGTGTCGTTCGTTCGGTGCTTGATCGGGACGGATCGTGATTGGTTCGCAGGACGCTCGGCGATTTGGATCGCGAAGTCGTTCGACTACACCAACCGCATTTCTTAACGCTTCCCGCTTAGCGATCTATAAGGGTACGTAGAACCACTCTCCCTCTCGTAGATGCTCATCACCATGGATAGGTCATGCGTGAGCGTAGGAAATTTTTTGTTTCCCATGCGACGTTCCCCAACAAACTTAACGGTCAAAGGCATTTGACTGGACGGAAAATGTATGGAAGGGCATTTCCATAACCATACTTAATGGAAGATTGGCCAATTTGAGCATGTTTTCAAATTAGGGGCAAATTTGAATAGTCGGTTCGAGTTAGGGCGAAAAATGTAAATCCTTTGCATGAAGAAACACATTTTTTTCTTTCTCGAGAAGTACAATTTTTCTTCTGGTAGAGGCACGGTTGTGCCTCTCGCAAAAAAAAATCCTTTTTTCTATTTATTTTCGTTCGCGAGAGGCACAGTTTTAATTCCGTGAGAGGCATTGTCGTGCCTCTCAGAAATGGAAAAAATACATTTTTTTGCTTTCACTAGAGGCACGATTTTTTTCGCAACAGGCACGACCATGCCTCTTTGAAATGAAAAACACATTTTCTGTTTTTTTTCTTTCGCGAGAGGCATGGTTTTGTTTTCGCGAGAAACATCGATTTTGCTTCCGCGAGAAGCACGACCGTGCCTCTCAAAAAAATGCGTTTTCTTTTTTTCCTTCCGCAAAAGCACGGTTTTATCGCTCGTTTTTTCGTGAATTGTTTCATCAAAACCTATTAACATGGGATCTTGTTTTGAAGATCCCGACATGTAGAATCCGACGGTGAAAACGGTTCAAAATTTAGACGCGCTGTTTAAGAGATAAAACATTTTGAAAATAACAGATCTACGAAAAAGGTAGAACTCTCATATTAGGGCAAGTTGCTGACATGTAGTGCACCACTTGTCGCAACCTGGGGAGGTGGGAGTGATATTTGAAAGGAGTACTTCTCTATTTGTGTTTTCGGATGATGAAATAGCACTAATAGAAAACAGGGCATTTGTCCCGGTTTTAGAGGGCCATTTGTCCTGGTTCTGGAACCGGGACAACGCCAACGGGACTAAAGGTCCGACCTTGTAGTCCTGGTTCGCTCTACGCGGCCGTAGCAGGGCGTCCAGGCTAGAGGACCTATAGTCTCGGTTGCTAATACCAACCGGGACAAAAGGCCATCCACGTGTCAGCACATGCATAGCGCTAGGTTCTAGGTTTTTTTAAAGGGTCATGTTTCATTTTATGTTTTCATTTTCTTTTATATTATATTGTATTTCTACGCAGTTACACATATTAATATACAACATCATCAATACAAATTATGCAAAAAAAACATCCAACATCAGTACAAATTAAATGGATGCAACAAACCAAGTAAAACTAGAGGAACATACAATGTTGCTATTCGTTACATCGTATTTTCCTCTAATTCAACTTGGTGTATTGTATACATCTGATTTATACCGGTATATGTCATATTACAACCCATCATCATCTTAATCAACTCTTCATCATTCTAGTTAAAATACCATACAAAGGTGAACTCCTCATCATTCTGGTTGTTATCATACTAGCAAATGATCAAGTTATCACAAGTTAGAAACACTAACTACTGCTCTCTCCTAGGTAAAATAGTACAAAAAAGGTGAACTCCTGCATCTCTCCATTGAAGAATATAGATCAACCTATCTCCAACTTCTGGCTTGCGCAATTTATAGTCTCCAAGTGTTTTCCTGGATAATGTTATTGCCTTGCTCCATCCTTTTATTTTCATGGTATTCTCACTTTGATATATCGTGTATTTACCAGGGTAACTCATCAGCATTGGCCGTAAACTAATCATATGCGAATCACCTTTTGTAAACATCCACTTAGGAACGGTGTCTGGCGGGAGTACCTATTGAAGAACATCAGTTATAATAACATAGTTAGCAAACTACTTTTGCTTAATAACAATGTATGAAAAGATGGACTAATGACACGAGAGTAAAAAAATCTTACAAAGTAGTCTCTAGTGATGTTATAAGGGTTTAGCTTGTGCAATAGTGTCACATATCCATGATAAATATTACCAATCATGTAATTTTTCTTATGATGTTGAACAGCATGAATATATGAGATGAGATGATCTTTCTTCAACCAAGTAAGTTTAGAGTCATAACTATACTATGTCCGATCTATTATCTATCGGGTAGTTTTTGTAACACGGAAATAAGATGATAATCGAAAATAAAGAAAATTAGTCAGGATGAGTACCAAATAATTTTCTATAAAGTACTTAACAAATCTGTTGACAAACGGCACCTCGAGGTAGCATCGAAATTGAGTCATTATCTGCATGCACCCAAATATCCATATAATTATCATGAACATCGTCACTACCAAGATCGAAGGTAATGTTCATGTTCTCATCCAACCCATATGCGTGGCAAAATACTCTCCAATTAGAACAACCAAAATATGTGTGATCTTCGTTATTTTTCACCTTAAAAACAAAAGTGTAATGTTCCGTTCTTAGGTGAGCTATCATAGGCTCTGTACTGTCCTTCCTTTGAAAATGAAACTTGTCCAAGACAGTGGATCTTGCATGACAAAGAACGCACCTGTCGAATTGTACAAAAGAAAATTAAAGTTTAATTAAAGCAAAAAAAGCACACGTCACACATCATTAACAAAAAATACATGTCGTTTCTACATACCGTAATTTCACTAAATTCTTCTGTTAGTTTGACGGTGAACAACCTATCGTTGTCCATATGAGGATATAGGTCGCATAGACCCCTGTCGTCCCAGCAATAAGGGCACTGAGAGATCCTATCGTCGTCAGACGACGTCGACATTTCCTGTGTTCATGAATATAAGATTAAAAATCAACGACAATCATATAATAACATTAATACATATAATAACACGTGCAATCGTCGGCGACTCTTCATATAATATTATCATATAATCTATACTTATACTAATTAGACACTCTCCGTAAATTTCCATGTTAATCAGAAAATTACAGCCGTTGATCCGGTGGGTCCAAATTATTAAGGTGTAGATTAATCCATATAATTTTAATATTAATCACAACATACAGATGATGAGATGGTAATAGTTTAAAGTACGCTTCTACTATATAGATGTCAAAGGAGATAAAAAAACCCTTCTCCCGATAGATGCCAAAAACAGATTGAGTCTTAATGTCTTTCGATCTACTACCACAACCTCCCTTCTTCCCTGATCTCTCTCTCTCTCCCGATAGAAATTGGCTACCACGGATACAATCTGGCTTAACTGTCTACTTTTCCTAATACCATCAATTAGCTGATCATGTTCCAACCTGCTCCGGCTTCATTAGTCACTAATGCACGTACTCCCATACCATGCATGCACAAACATGTAGAGGAAAATCTCTACCGTGTGGCAGTCAACGATGGAAGCACCAGCCTTGGCAAGTAAACTCTCTCTCTCTCTCTCTTCCGTTTGACTCCTAACTTTTGCCATCTATTACGGCCAATAAGCTGACCATTAGCAGGCTCTAAACTTTTAATACAAACAAGGTTAATGAATGAACCTGAGAGATCAGGCATGATTACAGCAATTCTTCGTCTAATTCGATCTTTGTGTCTCACTGGCTCACTGCGTATACAGAAGCCGTCCCAAGCATCCATGAAAACCATGATCCACTTATTGAAGATTGATGGCGCTGAATTTATACATCAATGTGGTGCTTATAGACCAGCTCATGAAGAAAAGATTATTTACTGAAGTTATGATATATATCATGTAACTTGATCAAACAGTTTAATCATGTCAGGTATGCAAAGCCGGGACAAAGACAAGTCAACTCATGAGTGTTTTCTTCTAATTATTTATATACATTTTTTTCCAACTATTTCTCCGATCGGTCTCGGATCTGTCTCTAATCACTGGAATGGCCAACGTCAATCTAACAGAAAAAATTCTACAGGCGTGTCGCATCAGCTTTTCGCCCATGTGTCCAACCATGGGTACATACACAGATGATTTGACGTACACAACAACTTTAGCTCAAACGATGGATGCGTGGTGATGCATGGCGCCGACTCCTCCATAACAACATTACCTCAGGCAAAGCATATGGTGACAAATCAAATCATATGGTCAGTGTACTTATTCAAGGCGTACAAATTCTCTGCTATTGTCTCTTAGTTGCAACGAAATCCATGTATCCCTCGAAGTGGAGTTTTGCGCCACAGTTTTCCTTCAAATAACATGTGCGTATCCTACCGATCCACCTATTCACATGCCTCTTTTGATCCATTATCTGAATCCTCTGCCAAAAATAGGACATCATACATATGTGATGACACAAACAACCTATGACTTAGGATTTACAGCCAGGGCGAACACGCAACATGGTGATGCTCAATGGAGGATGAAGTATGTGTACCTAATTAATTTTTGTAAATGGGCCTTTAGTATGTATTTTTTTCTTTTCTTCGAAGTGTGTAAATAACATAAGTAGACAACCAAAAATACATAATATAAATGGAAGCATTTTTATGATAAAAACTTCCACAAATTGGAAATTGTACCGTCGTGTAAGTCCAATTATTAGTTGTATCATGAGTTGAATGGAATTGACTGGATAAGTTGATAAAGCTACACCCACAAAAAAAAAGTGATTAAGCTACACCCGTAAAAAACTAGATTAAGCTACATTATTTAGCCACTTCATTTTCTTTGCGTGATAATATATATTCAATAGTGAAAAGTATGATTAAGGAAAAAAATTAAGCATAGTGTAGTTATTTAAAAATAATACTCCCTCTAGATCACAGTAAAGTAATGTCTTGGACATTAGTATGCTCTTGCAGATATTACTTTGAATTTTTTATGATAAGATATTTATATAATCAATTGTCAGATTCTAGAAATACTTTTCGAGCCAAATCTATAAATATGAGTTTTATACTTTCAATATGCATATACCATAACTGGGCATACACCACTCCACATGATTGTCAATCGAGGCAAGTAATTATCCGGTTATGGTGACCATTCATGCATGGGATGGTTTTGTGATTTCTAATTATTCACAGAAATGGGTTCCCTTTTGAATCTTGGTGGTTCAAAACATTTAGGTTTCAATAATATCCTCCATTAATGCAAGTTTACACTACACATCACTATCTTCTTTATGTGCATTTTGAGAGAAAAGGAACCATCACAGGATCATATCTCGCGTGAGATCCCTGGAGGAACTGCCAGGTATTGGAGAACCTCGCACCCAAAGCAACCATGTAGCGAGGACGTGCTTGTCCTCTTCCCTGACACGGCGACGTACCACCTCATCGGTTGCCAGCTGCCTCCACACCGATAGTGGCCCACGTGACCGTCACCAAAGAAGATCCGTGTCGACGATGATACCCGGAATCCTCACCAAACTGCACGCCCCGGAAGGTAGCACCCCCAGTGCCATCTCGGTGGAGCCCAGTCCCGGACATGGCGCCTCTCAAACTGGTTGTCGGCAACAAGTCGACGACAAGGATGTGGAATTGGCATCGTCACCGAGAACAAATTGTGGCTATAGCAAATATCATTTTATTTAACAACAATAAAACAACAATACCATTAGGGAGAGATTTAGAGGTCACAGCTACAGTGCAAACTAGTGCAAAACAAAGAAGGAAAGTCACGGGGTAACAAGCACTATATTTATTTACTATAGCATAGTTACTGTTCATATAAATAAATTTAAAATTGATTTTATTTCACAATAATTTTTTTGGTATGCAATTTTGGTAAATGTATACAGTAGATTTGTAATGGTGGTGTGGTCGGTGGCTCACCTAGGAAGAGGAGGAGGAGGCCGAAGCGGGCTCAGGGAGGCGACCATGTCGGGGAAGGCGATGGCGTTGGGGCGCCTACGGTGTCGGGGGGGCGGCGACGAGGGGTGGCAACGGCGTAGGGGAGGCGACAGCAACAGGGGACATCAACGGTGTCGGGGGCAACGACGAGGAGGCGGTGACGAGGAGGCGGCGGCGGCGGGGCGGTGACGAGGAGGCGACGACATCGGGGCGGCGACAGGGGACGGCGATGGCGTCGGGGGGCGGGCGGGCTCGGGGAGGCGACGGCGAGATCCGGCAGAATGGTGGCATTGAGGTGGTTCTCGGCACCGTTAGGGGAGAGGGAAAGAAGATGGATTTGGACTTTTTTCCAAGTCCCGCTTATATAATCCAACCTTTAGTCACGGTTGGTGGCTCCAACCGGGACTAAAGTCCGCCCTGTAGTCTCAATTGCAGCCACCAACCGGGACTATAGGATAATATCACCAGGCGAAAGGGCGGGAAGCTGAAGCCTTTAGTCTCGGTTTGTGGCCCCATCCAGGACTAAAGGGGGGCCTTTCATCCCGGTTGGTGCTCTTCCTCGCACCGGCACGGGGCGGTGGGACTTTGGTCCCATCTCGCCAACCGAAGGGCGCTCGCTGTGGTTTATAAGCTCCACTGCTGCTTCGCTCTCGAGCTCCTCTCTTTAGCAGGCCTTGGGCCTAAATTTCTTCTCTTATATGCCCTGATGGGACTATTTGCCTCGCGGGTTTGCATCCTGACCCATGTGTACTTGGGTTTCTAGTCGTATGCAGGCCGTGGTGACCTAGTAGGCAGACATTTTTTTTGTTATTTTTTGCATATTAAAGTTTTTAACAAAAATAATTTGATAATTTTAGTTCATTCTTTTTAGTTAATGTTTTAGTTGATTCTTTTCAGTTGATTCTTTTTAATTAATTTTTTTAGTTCATTCTTTGCTAAATGATCCTGAAATTGAAAGGCACTACAAATGAATTCTGAAAAAGTTGAAAGTTGCCATGGTATCATATTTCACCCATGTAGCATGTGCTAAAAAATTGAGTGTTATGGGAAAAACCGGATGCACTTCATGTACAAACCGGACAATCTCTTATGAAGTATGAGAGTTTTAGACGAAAACTCATTTGTTATAAAAGGATTTCAATTTATTAAACATATTTGAACTCAAGACTTTTTCTGCATTCAATGTGCACCATTCAAAGCCACATCATCCCATTTCAACCATTTTCTGACTTCATTAGCTATTTTTCATGCATTTCATGATTTATTTTGAGCTAAAACGACCCTGAATTGAAAAGCACTACAAATGAACTCTAAAATGGTTGAAAATTGGCATGGTATCATAATTTCATCCACATAACATGTGCTAAAAAGTTGAAAGGGTTACGGGAAAACTGGATGCACTTCGTATACAAACTGGACAATCTCTTTCGAAGCATGAGGGGTTTAGACAAAAACTCATCTGTTACAAAAGGATTTCAATTTATTAAACATATTTGAAATCAATAATTTTTCTGCATTCAATGTGCACCATTCAAAGCCCCGTCATCCCATTTCAACCATTTTCTGACTTCATTAGCTATTTTTCATGCATTTCATGATTTATTTTAAGCTAAAACGGCCCTGAATTGAAAAGCACTACAAATGAACTCTGGAATGGTTGAAAATTGGCATGGTATCATAATTTCACCCACATAGCATGTGTTAATAAAAAGTTGAGAGGATTACGGGAAAAACTGGATTCACTTCGTGTACAAACTGGACAATCTCTTTCGAAGTATGAATGTTTTAGATGAAAACTTATCTGTTACAAAATGATTTCAATTTATTAGACATATTTGAACTCAAGAATTTTACTGCATTCAACGTGCACCATTCAAAGCCACGTCATGTAATTTCAACCATTTTCTGACTTCATTAGCTATTTTTCATGCATTTCATGCTTTATTTTAACCATGCCAGGTTTCAACCTTTTCACAGATATCTCAGCATATACATCACAATGCTTTAGAAATCTTGCTCGCATCATATTTAAACAAGGATATAAATAGAAATAACAGTTTAGATATCCATTATAGAAAGTATTCGTCTGAATAGAGATATATAAAAGTACTCGTTTGCATCATATGAGACCCCCAAGCACTAGATAATAACAGAGATATATAAAAGTACTTGTCCGAATAGCTAGAGGTCCCCAAGCAGTACATAATAATAGCTAGAGATTTAGCGCTAGAGATAGAAATGTTCGCTGTTGCGAACACTACTCGTCTGAATCAGAATATCCTCGGCCCCAAACTGGTGGTGGTGGTGGTGCTTGATGTACGAGGTGCCACTGCCCACAGTTGATGATTCTAATCTTGCGGTACAACTCGTATGCAACGTATGCATCTATTGCTACATACTCAATGTTGATATCATCAAGTGGGGTTGTCTCCCACTCTTTGTGCCGAGCCGGGGGGAATTTGGTCTTCATATCAGCGTGCTGCTCGTCGATCACGGCGACTACCATATGAGCCATTGAAGTACTCCTATGCTTAAGCCTGAATATGTCTTGGAGATC
Organism: Hordeum marinum; assembly: GCA_022496015.1. Taxonomy (NCBI): domain Eukaryota; kingdom Viridiplantae; phylum Streptophyta; class Magnoliopsida; order Poales; family Poaceae; genus Hordeum; species Hordeum marinum. Next base: position 509,295,403 of record CM039674.1, on the reverse strand, counting down.
AATGTGGCAAGCAGCTAGTATCTTAATACCGAAGCTGCGCCTCATCTTGAGCTTGTCATTCGTTATATCAACGCTAACAAAACGTATGCCGCTGTAAAGGAATTCCATGAGTACTAGAGAGTGTGCTTTTCACTACTACGACAACAAATTAAAATGGAACAAATGTTTAATACTGTTGCAATAATGTTAAATAATGGACAGTGCTTTCTCATAGGATTCAAATGGAACATATTGTTATCCTATATGCAATTTTCATATCCTATGAATTGATCAAGAATCCCTAATAAATTAACTATGATATATATATATATATATGTATGTATATATATATATGTGTGTGTGTGTGTGTGTGTGTGTGTTCTCCCATGGTTTTGCCAATATATGCAACAAGGAAAATTGTTTCACTACTACAGACAAGAGGAATTCAAAATGGAACATATTGCTATCCTATGCAATTTTGGTATCCTAATCAAGAAACCCTAAATTAACAATGACATATATGTGTTCTCCCACGGTTTTGCAAATACATGCAACAAGGAAAAAAATCACTACAACACAAGAGGAATTGATCTTTCCCATAGGATTCAAATGAACATATTGCTATCCTAGCTATGCAATTTTCATATCCTATGAATTGATCAAGAAACCCTGAATTAACTATGAGATATATGTTCTCCCACGGTTTTTCCAATATGCAACAAGGAAAATTCTTTCACTACAACTAAAAAAGAATTGATCTTTCCCATAGGATTCAAATGGAACATGTTGCTATGCAATTTTCATAACTTATGAATTATTGATCAAAGATAAGCCCCAAAACTTACCTTGCCCATTGGAAGACCATGCCATGTCTCTTGAAACAAAGTTGGATGACGACAACATCTTTTTGATTGGCAGTGTACTTGAGATCAAGCCCCATGAACTTGTTTTCTTCCTCTGCCTCTTCACGCCATCCCTCGAAATAGGAAAGAAAACACGGCACCATGGAGATGTCTTTCGTGTAGACAACACTGAGTTTGGTCATGCCATGTGCGAGCACCTTCCCGTAGCGAGTGATTGGATGAAGAGAGGAGAGAGGGAGACAAACAGGGTGAATAGCCGTAGTTACTATAGCAGTCGCGATACTGTAGCATTTTCATTGCGTGAACCACCGCGGGATGCAAACAGTTTGGGCCTTTAGTCCTGGTTTTAGCCACGAACCGGGACTAGAGGGGTTCGCACCAGGCCAACGGTTGCCACCACCCCTTTAGCCCCGTTCGTGGTGCAAACCGGGACTAAAGGATACTAGCGAACAGGGACAAAAGCCCTGGCCTCACGAACCGAGACTGATGCAACTTTTGGTCCCAGTTAGTAAGTGAACCGGGATTAATGCCCTTATCCTGGCCTCAACGAAGCCCTGTTTTCTACTAGTGTAGGAGCACCGTTTCTACTATTATTTTTTGGGCGGTAGGAGCTCCCATTCTAGGGACCTTCTATTCGACACTCTATGTGATGCCAAGCATCAAAGGGCGCATCCCATCATTCCACATGTCCAAACTTGGGCCGGCCCAGGTGTAGAGAGGGGCTCCCTTATTTTTGTTTCTCTTTGTTTATTGTTTTTCCTTTTTTTAATGTTTAGTATTTCAGACAATGTTCTGAATTCCCAAAGCAATGTTCATGATTTCAACAGAATGCTCATGAATTCAACAATTATGTGTGAATTCAAAAAGTATTCACAATGAAATTTTTTAACTTTTTTCGAATTTTGATGACCATTTTCTTTATTAAGATGAAGTAGTTCTGATTTTTTTAATGGATTTTTTTAATATTAGTGAACAAATTTTTAATTTGATGAACGCTTTTTTAATTGGATGAACAAAACATGAATGCAAGAAAATGTTTTGATTGGATGAACATTTCATTTAATACAAAATATATTCATCCATGTTCCAAAAATAGGGCCCAAGAGAGAAGAGAGGAAAAAAATTAATGAGCTAACAGTCCAAGAGAAAGGTCAAAAATAGGGAAGTAATTGTTCTGCCATGGTATATGTGGCACGGTCCATTGAGGTTGAAAATTCCAAAAAATGGCCTAAAAATTATGATTAAATTAAACTAAACATGAGGATTCCAATAAAATAGCACTAAAGGTCAACGACCAATTTAGGTTGTTTAGCAAAGGTATTTCTGTCTCACGTATGCTAAAATTAATTCCAAAATATTTTCTGGTTTAATTTGAGTGGCTCCAAATAATAAACATTATTATTATTTGAGAATGTTGCGGCATTTTTTGCTAATTTTTGAATCACTAGAAAAATACTCCCTCCATTTCAGAATGTAAGGTGCATCAATTTTCATGTAGTGAATTTTTTTTATGTTTAAGCAAGATTACAGAATAAAATATTAACATCTAGTATAATACAAAATAAATATAATTGGAAAATACTTTTTGTAATGGATCTAATGGTATAAATTTCATACTATAGATATTGTTAATTTTGTTTATAACACGTGTTAGACCTTATATTTTGGAACAAAGGGAGTATATTATACGGCCTCCCAATTGCCATTCTACTATATTTTTGCATTTTCAGTTCTATCAGTCCTTTGTTACAATGAGAGTCAGTCATCTGCAATGACATTGCTCTATGTGGATGTGCTTTTGAATGATCGGTATTTCCAATATGTTGCACATATCGGATTTCTTAATTATAATTGCTCTTACCAAGGTTCAACTAAATTTGGTAAATGTTGTAAGTTTGAGAATAAGATCAAATATAGTCAGGAGGCGATATGATGTATGCAATGTACAATATGGAACTTTGTTGATCTACGGCTGGTCTTTAACCTTGAATCAATATCATATCTCTTTGTAATATCTCAAGCCGGAACAACCACGTGCTTTCATCAAGCTGATGGGTAACAGAAGCCGATAAGTGCAGTTTCTTACAATGTGATGAAATATGTCAGTGTTGCAATGTACTACAGATGCGTTTGTAGGTGCATTAGGCCGAGCCAGGTCCGTGCCGGATGAAATAGCCCCGTTTGGTTGACCCGGCTGCATCTATTTCCTGGCCCGCGCAAACCTCAAAGCAACTCTGGACCTGGCTGTGGAGGAACGGCAGAATTGGCTGTTTTTACAAGCCAGGCTCGCTCGAGCCACACACTTGCGCGCGTGGGGACGCGGCATCACATATATAACTCCCCATCATCCCTCCTGCCACCTTCCTCGCTAGTTCACACACACACCCTCTCTCTCTCTCCTCATCGCCCGTTCGGTTTCTCTGATGGTAGAGCTGCCGTCTCATCGCGCCCACCCACTCCGTCATTGCCGGAAGCAACCTCATCCAGGAGAGATGGATTTCCGGCCTCTCCTCCTCTGTATGGGATCTCAGCACGGCTCTTGAGCGTTGTCCTCATTCTGCACCATACCACCGCCCAAGGGCAATGCAGCACTGTTGCCATGCGCTGCGACACCGCCACCTGAGTCGAACCTCATTATCATTGGCTCAACGATGAAGGTTTACAAACCCCACCACCAGCGGCTTTGACCACCATTCGAGCGTTTTCTCCCCTTCGTCTAGGGGTATTTTTACCACCATTCGTGGGTTTTCTCCCTGCGTCTGGTGCAAGGGGAGGGGAGCTCCAGCACGTCACGCCCTTCTTCCAGCCGATGGGTGACGAGGACCACGACCGTGGCCCTCAGAATGGCTAGCTCTTCTTCTTTGGCGGCGACACCCTTGCTCCCGTCGGGGTTTTCCCCATGCCTGGCGTATGCTCCACCAGTAACCCCCACCGTAAACTTAAAATCTCTCCCTTGCTTTCTAGTTCGTAGGCACTATAAACCTGTTGTTGGCAGTGGATTCGATCTGATTCGACCGGATTCGATCTGAATCCACTGATTTTTGGTTGAATCGAGTACATGCAAGTGTTTGTACTTCTTATATGACAGTGCTTCTTTCTTCCGCATGATATATGATGTCATTGTAGCCACATTATTACTTCCTAGGGTAGATTCTATTGTTCATTCCACATTTATGGTGCCTTTAGATGTAGTTCTTGCTGTTTTGTTGGTGTTTTTGTTGTTTTGCTTCTATTAGTGTGGTTCTTGCTGCTGTAATGCTGTTAGTGGTAGTGTTGCTGATGATATAGATTTGAAAAGGAGTGAAAAACTTCCAGCGAAACGTTGGTTCATTTCCGTTTTCCCAAATTTCTGTCACTCAATATATGTTAACTTTTTTAGCAAACTTCATGCTGAATTTCATTTATATCACTGGATGTGAGTGGCATTGTTATATCTCACATTGTTCAATATTACTTCAGTAAGCTTACCTATGACAATTTCATCTCTGGTACTCAATATGTTCAATATTTAGCAAAGGTCATGCTGAATTAACTGGGACCCTTATTAGTCGGTTCCCGTTGTCAATATTAATTTCATAAGCTAGTATTCATGTCAATCATTTATAATTGATAAGTGCTTCATAATGATTACTAGGGATCATGAGGCGTAAGATATGCCATACCTTCAAATGTCCATGCATCCACGGTATGGAAAATGCGGTACAAAACGAGCTCTTCTTGAAGAAGGATTTGAAAAAAGAGTGGTAACAGTCTTTAACTTCAATTAGTATTCAATTCTAAACATTTTTATAATTCTTTTACTTACTTTATTATTGATTATTAACTGATGCATAGTGTATCCCATGCAATGTAAGGATTGACTTTAACAATTTAATCAGTAATGTGTGTACTTTGAGAATGATGAGGGGCGCACATGCGAGCTAGACGTGCATAAACAAAAGGATAGAACCATCGTATATGCAATGGATGAAAGTAGTACATTGTACAGAATAATTTCGTCTGGGGCGAGTACGTAGCCTTTTCCTTGAAAGGAGCGGTCAACAGGTTAAGGACACTGTATTTCTCCAAAGATGATGATGACAATGACCAGGATCATGACGATAGCCAGGATGATGAAACAAACAAGATGACGAGGACAACCATGAAGACGAGGACAATCATGATGATGACGACAGCCAAAATGACGAGGATGAGCAAGATGATGTGGATGGTACATTCAATTCAGCAATTTTCTCTCAAAGAATGAAGAAGCTTACACATGATGCGACCATGAATGTCATCGCGATGTTGCCATCTAGTGTGGCCTTCTTGGGAAGGCCTTTGTGCACCGTTTAACTAAAAGCGATGTCGTCAAAAAAAATCATTGCGAAACGTTTTTGTATTATTTCATATTTTTTTTGTTCATAACTAAATAAGGTGAGATGTCTAACATTTTGTTCTCTCTATTTTCTCTTAATGATGGTGAAGTTACCTTCGAAGATGTTTTCCGGAGTGGACATCCCCATCGCCAGCACCTTTGGAGTACACCATGGACCAACATGGCGTGTCGCCAACGTTCATTAAAAATACGGAATCAGACGAGTGCACATCTTTCTATCAGTCCGGTTGACGGGAGTTCATGACGGGAAAGAGAGAATTAAGGGTTGACACACTTGTGATAATCACCATAAGAAAGAGCAACCGTAGCGACTTGAGATGATGGTTATCGTTGACCATGTTTAGAAATAAGGTCTAAGTCATGAATATATTGGCTGATGAACTGTTAGTTAGTATGTTAAGAGGAATGTTATATATTGTTGTTTGTTTCTCAAGTCGAACAAAATTGAAGTGTTACTTAATTAGTTTGTCGTTTATTTTCAAAATGAATTAAGTCAGGACCAAGAATATTGAATTTGATTTTCACTTCATTCGAGAAAGAATTGCTCAGAAACAACTTCAGACCAATTTCATTTCTTCCCAAGATCAAATTGCGGACATATTCACTAAGCCGTCACCGTTACCAAACTTTCAGTCATGTAAACGCAATCTTATAACGTGCTAAATGAAATTGAGATCGAGGGAGGGTGATAGACTAGCAGATAAGATATGGTTGAAACTGTATATGCTAGTTGGTGCGATTGCAACCAAACTTGTTATATAATATACAGATGACTTGCTAGCTGTTCGCTCTGAGCAATCTCTCCCAAACAATCTCCTGTCTCACGTTTTACACAAATCACTTCCTTTGATTCTGGCGCTAACCTAGTGGCTGATTCTATTCCAAGTTTCATTGTTTGCACTGCCAAAAGTACTGCTGCAAGCGCCAGCTTCCAGTTTTTGTTAGGAGATGTGTTTCAAGATGCCTCCCAGTCCTAATGAACTACAGACGCACTTCCACTAACTTCTTCTAGTTGCCATTCCTCTCACCCTCTCTCAAGGCTCTCAACTCAATTCTTGTTAATCTAGGAGCTACTAACTTGATAAGAAGAGCTAATAATTGAGGTGGCAAGAAAACTACAGTAAAATATTTTATATGCATGTATCTTTATATAAAGGCAAGTAGAAACATACGTGTCATTTAACTCAATTGTGGCTGTAGTTATACACCCGGCCAAAGTTGATGAGAGATATTTCTTGGATGATACGGATGACGTGAAAGTGAAAGAAATTAATAAATTTTTTGGTACTTGATTTTCTACATGTACCCTTCAAGTACAGTGCCATGATAACATGTATTGTTAACATACTGTTGTATATACTACTATCGTATGTGTATTGTATGAGTTGTATACGTGGATGTAACCGACTCCTAGTCATATGGATCGCCCCCAATTCTCCTCGCACGTCCTGCGTGTCTTTCCTTGCGCCTAGTAGAAAACAGAGCTTTGGTCTTGGGCAGATCAGAGCATTAGTCCCAGTCGTGTTACGAACCGGGACTAATAGTAGCATTTGTCCTGGTTCGAGCGGCTAGGACGCCGGCCGGGCCTCGGCAGGCATCAGTTCCGGTTCAATTGGGACCTTTAGTCCCGGTTCCAGCCGCCAACCGGGACAAAAGGGGTTGATGCCCTTTAGTCCCGGTTGGTATCTCAAACCGGGACTAAACCGTACACTAGTAGAAAACTGGGCTTTGGTTCAGACCATGCCAGCCCATTAGTCCCAGTTCAGTCATGAACCGGGACTCATGGGGGCATACGTCCCGGTTCGTGCGCCCAGGGGGCCGGCCGGGCCTCGTGGGGCATTGGTCCCGGTACGTATGGACCCTTTTGTCCCGGTTCCAGACACGAACCGGGACCAATGGGCTTCGCTCCTAGCCCACATCCACTGGTCCCGGTTCGTGGCTGGAACCGGGACTAAAGTGTGGCCTTTAGTCCCGGTTCCAGCCACGAACCGGGACCAATGATGTGGCTATATATACCCCTCCCCCGCGAGCAGAGCACTCCACTGCTCTGTTTTTTCCTGGAGTGTGAGGGGAGGGCTTTGTGGTGCTCTAGCTCACCTCCTATGCACATGAGGTGTTCGATGAAATGCCCGAGCCACACTACTTCAGCTTTCTCCTCTCCAAACTCGACCTCCAAGTTTCATTTTCCTCAAGATTTGTCTAGGTTTAGCGGTCCGTCACGTCCCGTCCCCGTCTTCACCGCCGATCGCCCGCGCCGATCTCGTCGCCAACACCACCGTGGTGAGACTCTTGTTCTTATCTTCTTTCTAAAAGAAAAATATATATATTAATTTGGTCACTTATCTATTCATGATGTTCTGTAATGGTTTTTGACACACTTAATTATATATAATGCACGCAGATGAACCGACAATGGATGTACGGTGACAGACGCACCTCCGAGTACATTAAGGGCGTGCATAATTTTCTCGAAGTGGCTGAGGCAAACAAGCAGAATGGTTTTATGTGTTGTTCATGCCCGAAAAATCCTTCACACCCATCTGCTTTATAAGGGTTTCATGCCACACTATAATGTTTGGACCAAGCACGGAGAAATAGGGGTTATGATGGAAGACATCGAAGAAGAAGAGGACGATGACAACTATGTGCCCCCTGAATACGGTGATGCTGCAACGGGGGAAGCTGAAGATCAAGAGGAACTAGAAGATGATGTGCCCGATGATGATCTCCGCCGGGTCATTGTTGATGCAAGGAGACAGTGCGAAAGTGAAAAGGAGAAGCTGAAGTTCGATCACAGAAAAGGGTTGTACCCCAATTGCGAAGAGGGCAACACAAAGCTCGGTGCCACACTAGAATTGTTGCAACAGAAGGCAGAGTATGGTATACCTGACAAGGGATTTGGGAAGGTACTGAAAATATTTAAGAAGAGGCTTCCAAAGGATAACGAATTGCCCGACAGTACGTACGCAGCAAAGAAGGTCATATGCCCTCTAGGATTGGAGGTGGATAAGATACATGCATGCCCTAATGACTGCATCCTCTACCGCGGTGCGTACGAGGATTTGAACGCATGCCCGGTATGCGGTGCATTGCGGTATAAGATCAGACGAGATGACCCTGGTGATGTTGACGGCGAGCCCCCCAGGAAGAGGGTTCCTGCCAAGGTGATGTGGTATGCTCCTATAATACCACGGTTGAAACGTCTATTCAGAAACAAAGAGCATGCTAAGTTGTTGCGATGGCACAATGAAGACCGTAAGAAAGATGGGAATTTGAGACACCCCGCTGACGGGTCACAATGGAGAAAAATCCTGAGAAAGTACGGTCGGGCTGAGTTTGGATCTGACCCAAGGAACGTATGGTTTGGTTTAAGCACGGATGGCATTAATCCTTTCGGAGAGCAGAGGAGCAATCACAGCACCTGGCCCGTGACTCTATGTATGTATAACCTTCCTCCTTGGATGTGCATGAAGCGGAAGTTCATTATGATGCCAGTTCTCATCCAAGGCCCTAAGCAACCCGGAAATAACATTGATGTGTACCTAAAGCCATTAGTTGAAGAACTTTTATAGCTGTGGAATGGAAACGGTGTACGTGTGTGGGATGAGCACAAACAGGAAGAATTTGACCTGCATGCATTGCTGTTTGTAACCATCAATGATTGGCCTGCTCTCAGTAACCTTTCAGGACAGACAAACAAGGGATACCACGCATGCACGCACTGTTTAGCTGACACCAAAAGTATATACCTGGACAATTACAGGAAGAATGTGTACCTGGGGCATCGTCGATTTCTTCCGACCAACTATAAATGTCGAAAGAAAGGCAAGCATTTCAAAGGCGAGGCAGATCACCGGAAGAAGCCCGCCATGCATACGGGTGATCACATACTTGCTATGGTCAATGATTTACACGTAATATTTGGAAAGGGTCCCGGCGGACTATCTGTTCCGAATGACGCTGAGGGATGCGCACCCATGTGGAAGAAGAAATCTATATTTTGGGACCTACCCTACTGGAAACACCTAGAGGTCCGCTCTTCAATCGACGTGATGCACGTGACGAAGAACCTTTGCGTGAACCTGCTAGGCTTCTTGGGCGAGTATGGGAAGACAAAAGATACACGGAGGCATGAGAGGACCTGAAACGTTTGCACGAAAAAGATGGCATGCCTCCAAAGGGTATGAAGGTCCTGCCAGCTACGCTCTTACCAAAGAAGAGAAGGAAATCTTCTTTGAATGCCTGCTCAGTATGAAGGTCACGTCTGGCTTCTCGTCGAATATAAAGGGAATAATAAATATGGCCGAGAAAAAGTTTCAGAACCTAAAGTCTCATGACTGCCACGTGATTATGACGCAACTGCTTCCGGTTGCATTGAGGGGGCTTCTACCGGAAAACGTTCGATTAGCCATTGTGAAGCTATGTGCATTCCTCAATGCAATCTCTCAGAAGGTGATCGATCTAGAAATCCTACCAAGGCTAAGGAGTGATGTGGCGCAATGTTTTGTCAGTTTCGAGCTGGTGTTCCCACCATCCTTCTTCAATATCATGACGCACGTCCTAGTTCATCTAGTCGACGAGATTGTCATTTTGGGCCCCGTATTTCTACACAATATGTTCCCCTTTGAGAGGTTCATGGGAGTCCTAAAGAAATATGTCCGTAACCGTGCTAGGCCAGAAGGAAGCATCTCCATGGGCCATCAAACAGAAGATGTCATTGGGTTCTGTGTTGACTTCATTCCTGGCCTTAAGAAGATTGGTCTCCCTTAATCGCGGTATGAGGGGAGACTGACTGGAAAAGGCATGCTTGGAGGGGACTCAATAATATGTAGGGACGGGCATTCTTGGTCTCAAGCACACTACACAGTTCTACAGAACTCTACCTTGGTGACCCCGTATGTCGGTGAACACAAGAACAGTCTGCGCTCCAAACACCCGGAGCAGTGTGACGACTGGATTACACGTGAACACATCAGGACTTTCGGCGATTGGTTGGAAACACGTCTCAGAGATGACAACATTGTTTCTGATGAGCTTACTCGTTGTTTAGGGGACCATCTTATACTGTATTGACTTACAAAGGATACGAGATAAATGGGAATACATTTTACACGATCACCCAAGATCAAAAGAGCACCAACCAAAACAGCGGTGTCCGCTTTGATGCAGCAACCAAGAGGGAAAAGGACACATATTATGGTTACATAATGGACATATGGGAACTTGACTACGGACATGATTTTAAGGTCCCTTTGTTTAAGTGCAAATGGGTCAATCTGTCATGAGGCGGGGTACAGGTAGACCCACAGTACGGAATGACAACAGTGGATCTGAACAATCTTGGGTACACAGACGAACCATTCGTCCTAGCCAATGATGTGGCGCAGGTTTTCTATGTGAAGGACATGTCTACCAAACCGAGAAAAAGAAAAGATAAGGAAGCAAATACATCATACGATGAGCCAAAGCGCCACATAGTTCTTTCAGGAAAAAGAGACATCGTGGGATTGGAGGGCAAGACAGACATGTCTGAAGATTATGAAAAGTTTTATGAAATTCCTCCCTTCAAAGTCAAGGCTGATCCAAGCACCCTCTTGAGCGATGAAGAATATCCATGGTTACGGCGCAATAAGCAAAGGACACAAGCGAAGAAAAAGTGAAGACAGATGAAGTCACAAAGGGTTAAAAATTGATGATGTGGCTTTGAATGGTTCATTTTGAACACACAAAAAGTCTAGAGTTCAAATAAGTTCAAAAACCTTTGTAACAGATGAGTTTTTGTCCGAAACCCTGATACTTCGAAAGAGATTGTCCATTTTGTACACAAAGTGCATCCAATTTTTGACATAACCTTCTTAACTTTTTAGCACATGCTATGTTGGTCAAATGATGATACCATGCCAAGTTTCAACCTTCTCTAAGTTCATTTGTACTGCTTTCCAATTTTAGGGTAATTTAGCTCAAAATAAATCATTAAATGCATGAAAATAGCAAATAAAGTTAGAAAGGTTTGAAATTTTAGTATGTGACTTTGAATGGTACATATTGAATGCACAAAAAGTCTTGAATTAAAATAAGTTTAGAAAAATGAAATGCCTTTGTAACATATGAGTTTTCGTCCAAAATCCTCATACTTCGAAGGAGATGGTCCAGTTTGTACACGAAGTGCATCCAGTTTTTGTCATAACCCTGTAAAATTTTATACACATTCTATGTGGGTGAAATGATGATACCATGCCAAGTTTTAACATTTTCGAAGCACATCTTTATTGCTTCTGCTTCTGCGCGGGAAACCTAGAACATATGGTGGCATGGTGGCTGCGGCGCGGGAAACTTAAAACATTCAACAAAGTAACATATCAAACCTAGAACATTTTATTTTAAAACATAAAAAAATTACTCCTCCTCCTCGTCGGAGAAATCATCTTCGGTGACGTCGGAGTTGATGTCATCCTCCAGCGCTATCCAGCGGGGGTCACCGATGGGCCAGTTGGCGGCGCCTCTCGCTAGTTCCGCCTCCGCCTTCGCCTTGGCCGCCCGCCGCTCCTCCCGCCATTCATGATGCTCGCGCCTCCGCTCCGCACTCTCGGCGGCTAGCCTCGTCCATTGTTCCCCCTCCTCCGCGGCTTCACGGGGATGGCTCGTGTACCAATCCTGCACGGCGCACTGGTCCTGCTCCGAGACGAGGCCGAGCACCGCTCGTCGGCGATGAAGGCGGTGGTCCTCTTCAGTGAGGAGGCGCGGCGCATCTGCCATGTCCGTCGCCTCTTCCGCGTTACGACAGTTGCGAAAATTCATCTCCGTGCGCGGACGGTCGAGCCTCCACGCTGCAGCGTCGTACGCGCGGGCGGCTGAAGATGCATGGGCGAACGTGCCGAGCCACACGCGCTCGTTGTTGGCGCAGGTGATCACCGCCGTGTATGTGCCGTCGAGGCGCCCGCAGACGCCGTGGTAGCGGGGGTGGTTTCGGCGGCGGGGCGGCATGGTGGCGTTGGCGCGGAAGGGGAAAGAGTGCATGAGAAGAGAAATAGTGGCGTATAGCTTTGCACGCGCCACGCCCTTTTAACCCCACACGATTCTAAATCCAACCAATCAGGAAGAAGCACACGGATCGCATGTTTCTTTCAATTCCTTGTGAGTTGTTGGATCACGCTTGTGGGTCGTTGGATTAGAGTTGTGTTTCCCTATCGCGCAACCGGTACTAAAGAGGCACACGACCCTATTTCTTCGCGTGTTTCCCTATAGTATTATTAAAACTAAAATTATATAAAATTTATGCAACTAAACTTATCATAGTATTTTCTGTTCAAAACATTACAAGCAAAAAAGTGGAAACAAAATAAATTAAATAAAGCAAAAAAGAAAACAAAAAAATAAACAAAAAATAGAAAAAAAGTATTTTCTGTTCAAAACATTAAAAGCAAAAAAGTGGAAACAAAATAAGATAAAGCAAAAAAAATGCCACCTACAGGGCCATCACGGCCTGAATACGACTAGAAACCCAACAATGGGCCAGGATTGAGGCCCGCAGAAGGCCCAGTAGGCCCACGGGTAAAGAGTGACACAATAGGCCCGAAAGCCTGCAGTTGAGAGGAGCTCGAGAGGGTTCGCGCAGCAGCGCTTATAAACCGCTCTCGCGCTCCCTCGACTAGTGAGGTGGGACTAAACATCCCACCGCACCACGGCGCAAGGCCTTTGGTTCCGGTTGGTAGCACCAACCGGAACGAAAGGGTGGCATTGGTACCGGTTCGTAGCACCAACCGGGACCAATGCCCCCTTTAGTTCCGGTTGGTGGCACCAACCAGAACCAAAGGTCTCTGTTTCCCGCCGTTTGGGCTGCTGAAAAGAGACCTTAGGTCCCGGTTAGTGGCACCAACCAGAATAAAAGGTGGGAATAGGTCCCGGTTGGTTCTATGAACCGGGACCAATGCTCTGGGTATATAAGTGGCACTTAGGAATTTTCAGTCATCATCTCGCCATTAGCCCCCGACGACGCCGGAGACGACACCGACGCCGTCAGGCTACCCGACCGCCACGCCGTCGCCGCCCTCTACCCCGTCGACGCCCTCTGCCCCGACCTCGCCGTCGCCGCCCTCTGCCTCGACCTCACCGTCGCCGCGCTCTGCCCCAACCTTGCCGTCTCCGTCCTCTGCCCCGACCTCGCCGTCGCCGCCCTCTGCCTCGCTGTGAGCCCCTCCCCCCATTCCCCCCACTTCTTCCCCGCCTCTCCGCGCTCCTCCCTGCGCTCCCCATCACCGTCTCCGCCGTGGCTGTGCTCCGGCCGCCGCCCGAGCTCGACGCCGGCAAGGATATGGGGAGTGCGGCGGCGGCACCGGCCAAGCCCACTGCTGGCCTCCCCCGCTCCGGCTGCCGCTCCCCTCGCTGCCGTCCTTGGAGCTCGCCGCCGGCATGCTCGACCATGGGCAACCCCCCCTAGCACTTAAGCATTTTCTCTGGATAAATTAAACTGATAGTTAAATAAATGATGTATGTATATGGATGTTGTATGTATGTATATGGATGTTGTATGTATATGTATATGCAGATGTACTATGATCCATGGATATGTATGCATTGATGTATGATTTTTTTTTGTTCATAGAATTTTTTGGTCAATTAATGTATGATTTTTTTGTTCATAGAAAGTTTTTTGTTCATAGAAAGTTTTGTGTTCATAGAAAGTTTTTTGTCAATTGATGTATATGTTCATATATATGTGCATTTTTAGAAAAAATTGTGTATGTATGTTCATATATGCAAAAGTTACATTTAAGAAAAAAAGAAAATGTATGTATTATGTTCATATGCAAAGAATATGCAAAAGTTAGAATTTTTTGTACCAAGTTAAAAGAGCGTTGTCGTTGAGCCACTGTAGAAGGAGGAGAAGAAGGAGAAGAAGAAGGGGAGAGGAAGAAGCACAAGAAAAAAAAGAGGAGAAGAAGAAGGAATAGAGGAGAAGAAGAAAAAATCTTCTTCTCCTTCTTTTTTTCTTCTTCTTCCTCTTCGACATGGTTTTATTTGTTGAATCCTTTGACACTAGACAAATGTGACATGAGGGGGTCGAGGGTCAGGAACTAGGGTAGAGGGTCGTGGATCGCCGAGGGGTCGAGAGGTTGCCTTGTGTCAAAGTATTGAAGAAATACATGGCTTCATCATTAGTCGGAAGTAACCGGGAAATTTGGTACGTACGAAGTTCTCCAAAATTGTTTTGGAATGGAGTCCCTGATAGGATAATTCGCTTTTTGGTACGAATTTCAGCAAAGGCCTTCCAAATAGCGATATTCGGAAGGCTCTTGCTGAACTTTATACCAAAAAGCAAATTATCCTATCTGGGACTCCGTTCCAAAATAACTTTGGAGAGCTTCGTACCATCATGCGCCTATTACTTTTGCCTAATGATGAAGACATGGTTTTATTTGTTGAATCCTTTGACACTAGACAAACGTGACGTGAGGGGGTCGAGGGTCAGCAACTATAGGGTGTGGATCGCCGATGGGTCGAGAGGTTGCCTTGTGTCAAAGTATTGAAGAAATCCCCATGGCTTCATCATTAGCCGGAAGTAACCGAGGCATGATGGTACGAAGTTCTCTCCAAAGTTATTGTGGAACGGAGTCCCGGATAGGATAATTCGCTTTTTGGTATGAATTTCAGCAAAGGCCTTCCAAATAGCGATATTCGGAAGGCTCTTGCTGAACTTTGTACCAAAAAGCAAATTATCCTATCTGGGACTCCGTTCCAAAATAACTTTGGAGAGCTTCATACGTACTTTTGCCTGTTACTTTCGCCTAATGATGAAGACATGGTTTTATTTGTTGAATACTTTGACACTAGACAAACGTGACATGAGGGGGTCGAGGGTCGGGAACTAGGGTAGAGGGTCGTGGATCGCCGAGGGGTCGAGAGGTTGCCTTGTGTATCCATCCCCAAACCGTAGAAGCGTCGAGCTAGCTAGGTCTATGTTTGCCACTAATATATTAATTGTCATGTTGTACTATTTGCAGAAACTATGGACGATCCGAATCTTCCGCAAAGAAACTTACAAGAAGAAGCGTTGTTGGGGGACATCATCCGGGAAGGAGGTGATGTTGTCTTATCGTTTCTGAACGACACCGATGGTCTGGAAGAAGAGGGTGAAGAAGGCTCCGATGATCGGACAATGGAGGTGGAAGAACATGATTATGATGGCTCCGGTGAGCGAACGGAGGAAGGAGCAGTTGCAAAGTCCGGCGAGGTATATATATTAATTAAGCCTATGCTGACTAGCTAATTAATGCATTAATTGTTTTGGTATGTACACATATTAACTCTTTTCTTTCTCCTTCTCTAGCCCTCTGGATCCGGATCGAGCCAAACTTCGGTAATGAGACGAGGCCCGAAGAAAAATTTGCGCCAGGATGAAAGGTTCACGATCACCAGCATCAATAGAGATGGCCAACCGATTGAACCCAGCCGGACCAAGGAAGCATTTTCTGCTTAGTGCGGGGTTCTTGTTAGGGTTATGATCCCGATCACCATCCACCAATGGAATAAGCCGAAGAGCGGAGACCCTGAAGTGTCTTTTGTCAACGATAGACACAAAGATGATCTTTGGACCACGCTGAAGGCAAATTTCGCCCTATCGGTAGAGGAGGATCCGGATAAGCCAGTTATAGAGCCATTGGTCAAGGCTCATGCTCTTAAGAAGATGGAAGATCTATTTAGGAGGTGGAAGAATGAGTTGAAATCAACGTTTGTCGACAAAGGGAAGACTCCAACATTCACCGGCCGATTTGAGAAGACAAGAGATCACTGGCCCGCATTTGTGGCCCACAAGACATCGGAGAAGAGTAGGAAGACGTCAGTGACAAACAAGATAAATACTGCAAAGAAGAACCTTCACCATCGCACGGGGTCAGGTGGCTACATCAAAGCCCGGTCGTTGTGGGACAAGGCTGAGAAGGACCTTCTTGCTAAAGGGGTCCAACGAGAGACATTGTACTGGCCAAACGGTGCAAGGACTTGGTTCTTCGGGGCTGGGGGAACCTTGGACCCTGAAACAGGAAAGTGTGTTTGGACGAACGAGCAAAGGAAGACAGCCGCAGCCGCTCCGGCTGCTCCGGCGTCTAGCAGTACAACCAGTGGCGGGAGGCGATACCAATACGGTCCATCATCTCTCAAGCCTCTTGAGCAGTTACCTTACGAGAAGAGCGATGAGGAAAACGCGAAGATCTCTAAAGGCCAAGTGAAGTAGTTTTTTGCAAAGAAAAATCCACCTCCGGAGGAGAAGATAGATCCGGTGAAAGTGAAGCGCACTTTGGATGCCCTGAAGCGACCACCACCGCCTCCGCCGGATGACAACTATGTCCGCACTATTAAAAAGACAGCGCTAGAAGCGCGCCGGTCTGGAACCACTAGAACTGACAAAAGGAGACAAGAACAAATTACAAAAGGGAAAAAAATCCCCAGCTCGGCGAACAGGCGAACCAATCTTGCCCCCTGCTGAAGGTGTCTAGCGATATCGTCCCAAATCTGCCGGTAATAGTGCCCGGTACCAATCCTGGTGATTACCTGCCCGACGATGTACATTTGATGCTGACGATCACAAATAGCGGCACGGGAAGCCTCTCGTCAGACCTGGTCATTCTCCTCTAACAACAATGATGCGGAGATTCCATGAGTGGTACATGGACACCTGCAAGTCTGGGACAGATACTTTGATGCTGACAGTTAAAGAGGAGCACGACCTCGTTGGAATTGAACTGTTGTGTGTTCCATTTCAGGAGTTATTCCAGCTTTTCAATCAAATGGCCATCGATAAAGTAATCATCACTTGCTACTGTCTGTAAGTACTACTTCTTTAATTCGTTTCTTAAACATCAAAACAAAGATAAAATAATCTTTCCTTACAACTTCGAGTGAGTGTTACTGTCTTGTGCATATTCGGTTTTCCTTATTACTCGAGGTTATAGTAATGTAATTGATGAGTTATGCATGCGTGCGCAGCTTCCACTTTATTCTCCTAGAGATTAAGCTTGCGGAGGGACTAGTAACTGTCTTAGACTCAAGACGAAAAGATCGCAAGCAGTATGTGGCGATCACTGAAATGCTCGTGAAGTAAGTTCAATCGATCATTATCGCACCATATCGGCAACTTTATTCATTTCCTGATATCAGGTAATAATTTTTTTTTTGTCTGGCATGGTTTGGAAACAGTTCACCGCAATAGCTCCGGGACTGCCGAGGAAGCTGCAATTTACATACCCGAAAGTAAGTACTACTAGCTAGTTCCGCGCTTCTCCCATTGATTCTAGCTAGTTTTCATCAATACCATTTATAATGCTTGATTATCAGTTTGATTGACCTCTATTTCTTGTAAAGTGGTTGTGGCAGGAAGAAGGGACTACTCTTTGTGGATACTACGTTTGTGAGTACATCTATGACGCGACGACCTCTAAGCATGCCGGCTACTCTAAAGAAGATTTTGAAGTGCGTAAGCAATAATATTCACAATTTTATTTTATTACCATCATTTGTGTTGAGTTTCATTCATATATATGTATTGACCCCCTTCTTCAAATTAGCTTTCGGAGCTGCAGGATCAACTCCTACCACAAGATCGCCTAAAAGCAATTCAAGAGGAATTGGCGGGATTCTTTCTTGACCACGTCATCGATAAACACGTAGAATACCATGTGAAAGTTGAGTTCAGATGTTAGGGGATTGTAAGAGATCTTATATTGTATATATGTAGCCAGTAGTATCGGATAGATATACGAAAACTTGTTGTTCGACCAATCTCTCGGAGAAGGAGAGGTCGACCACTTCTCTCTGTATACGTTCATGACGATCTTCTGTACTTAATTGTTTCCTTCATTTTCTTACTAGCTAGCGTGTCGAGTCCTCTCTATACGTATAGTACGTAGCATCGACCAAGCACGGAGATAAGAGAGGACACTTCTCTCTATTAGCTAGCTAAAATAATATATGAAACCCCTAAATTAACCCTGCAAAAACCCCTAAACCCCCCACCCACCCCCTTCAAAAAAAACCCAGGCCCTGGACTACTGACGCGTGGATGCCTTTTGGTCCCGGTTCGTGTTACCAACCGGGACTAAAGGTCCTCCGCCCCAGCGCGTCACAGCAGCCCACGTGGAGCCCCATTTGTCCCGGTTCGTAGGCGAACCGGGACTAAAGGTATTAGGCTTTAGTACCGACCCTTTAGTCTCGGTTCCGAAACCAGGACAAATGGGTCTCTGGAACCGGGACAAATGGGCCTTTTTCTACCAGTGGTAGGCCATTAGATCCGGTTTTAGGCACGAATCGGGACTAAAGGGATTAAGACTTTAGTACCGGTTGGAGATACCAACCGCGACTAAAGGGTTTTGAAAGTTTCTTTTTTGTTTTTCTATTTGTTTTCTGTTTTTAGTTTCTGTTTTAAATTGCTTATATATTTTGGGATATTTGATGTTTTTGACTAATTCTTGTTGCATTAGATTCAAAAAGAATTCTAGTTTGTGTTTGTGCAATTAGTTTTCAAATTTGAATAGTTCAAATTTGAATTTGTTCAAATTTGAATAGTTCAAATTTGAATTTGTTCAAATTTGAATAGTTCAAATTTGAATTTGTTCAAATTTGCTTCAAACCCTAGATTGTGAATAACTTGAGTTTAAAATAGTTTCTAATTTAATTATTTTTGCTCCTAGGCACATGTTAGATGGTGCATATTGAACGCATAAAAAGTCTGGAATTGAAATAAGTTTAAAAAATGAAATGCCTTTGTAACAGACGAGTTTTCGGCCGAAACCCACATACTTCGAAAGAGATTGTCCAGTTTGTTTACAAAGTGCACTCAGCTTTTGTCGTAACCATCTCAACCTTTTAGCACATTCTATGTGAGTGAAATGATGATATCATGCCAAGTTTCAACCTTTTCAGTGTTCATTTGTAGTATTTTTCAATTTCGGGGTCATTTAACTCGAAAAAAAATCAATAAATGCATGAAAAATAGCGAATGAAGTGGGAAAGGGTTGAAAATTGATGATCTGACTTTGAATGGTGCATGTTGAATGCATAAAAACTCTGGAGTTTAAATAAGTTTAAAAAAATAAAATGCCTTTGTAACTGATGAGTTTTCGTCTGAAATCCTGATACTTCGAAAGGGATTCTTCAGTTTGTACACGAAGTGCATGTAATTATTATCGTAACCCTCTCAACTTTTTAGCACATGCTATGTGGATGAAATTGATGATATCATGCCAAGTTTATACCTTTTCAGAGTTCATTTGTAGTGCTTTTCCAATTTTAGAGTCATTTAGCTCAAAAATTTTTAATAAATGCATGAAAAATAACGATGAAGTGGAAAAGGTTTGACAATTGATAATGTGGCTTTAGATGGTGCATGTTGAACGCACAAAAAGTCTGGAGTTGAATGAAATTCAAAAAAAATGTTATAAAAAAGTAAAACGGCTATAACTTTTGCATACGATGTCGAAAAAAGAGTTTTATGAAAAATTAAATTTATTTTATTTTAGAAATAAATGATGTAATATTTGGATTCCTCACATTTTTTTGATAATAATGGATATATTATTTGTTGAATTTCGATTTACATATTTAAAGATATTAATTATGCCATATTAAAAGAAAAAATGGAAAAAATCAATAAAATAATGGATTCCTCACATTTTTTTGATAATAATGGACATATTACTTTTTTATTTTCATTTATTTTCAATATTATTATTACTTATTTTATTTTGAACTTTTTATTTTTCTGATTTTTTGTTGTTTTTTGAGAATTTTTGGAAATTTTGCCTTTTTAAAAGTTTTTTGGAGTTTTTAAATTAATCATTGTTGTTTGCTAATCATTTTTGTATATTTTAATAATTGTTTGGAATTCAAAAAATTAAATCATGTAACATCAAGACCTAAGACTTAATAGGATTGATAGCTTATATTGTTAAAAAAACAACAGGTGCAGACTTGGAAACTAGGGGTCATAGAACTCGAAAGTTGAGCGTGATGAGTGACCGGCCGGGAGTTAGACGAGGGATGATTAGAGATTAAATTGTTAAATAATTCAAAAGCAGTGAGGAGGGATGATTAGAGATTAAATTATCAAATAATTCAAAGATTTGAAAATAAAAAAAAATAAAAAAACAAAAAAAATTATTAAAAAAACCTTTAGTCCTGGTTGGTATTCAGAAAGCTGCCATGTGGAGCCCCAGAAAGCTGCCATGTGGAGCCCCTTTAGTCCCAGTTCGTAATCTAACCGGGACTAAAAGAGAAGGCCTTTAGTCCCGATTGCTTAGTCCCGGTTGAAAAAACGGGACTAAAGGCCCTTACGAACCGGGACTAAAGCCCCGTTTTGTACTAGTGGCGGGAGAATGTTGGACCTGGGCTATATGTAACCTGTAACACCTGTGCATGAACAATACAATTGACACTGCTGCAGTAATATATATATATATATTTTGCTCGATGAAAGAAAGGGAAGTGTCCGCAAAAGATTAGAGCTCGTCTAGAACGCTATATATTCTTACAGTAAAATGATTACGGATGAAACTTAGGGTAAGATAGCATCGTCTTTTCCAACACCACCACGGACATGAGTGCAGTGTGTATTTTAGCTCTACTTGTTACAGCAGTGTCGTCTATTTTGCTAATTCTCATCTACCACGTGTGTCATCTATGCGTTTTCTTACTGTGCCTTTTTTTTTACGAATATGCAAAGCTTGCGTATTTTTCGTTAATAGGTAAAAGGGAACAACAGTAACAAAAAAAGAGGGGGAAGGATACAACACAGCACACACTTTCCTAGCCATTTTCTTTTCTATTTCACTGATTTACGTTTTTTCACTGTACCATTTATATAGGCGTATGAACGGCTGATGGGAAATGTTTAGCCCCTCGACATGGTGGCCTGACCTTCCAAGTCAGCTTAGACAAACCCACCCTCAGATGTGCAAAGTTTAACCACTCATCAGTGGAGATCCCGGACAACCACACTGGTTTTCGTCCGTTTTTCTACAGCCTGTCTTCAGTTTTCCTTTTTTTTTTCTTCCTTCTTCTTCGTTTTTTTTTTACTTTCTTCCGATTTCACCGGTTTCTTTTTTTAAATTTTTTCCTTTTCTACTATTTTTTTAAACACATGTCTAGTTTTTCCATATATATTATACATTTTTGTATACACCAGGAATATGTTTAATACACATTTAACTTTTTCCCGATAACATTTAGCATTCTTCAAATAAATTATTAGCATTTTTTGAAATATATGTCTATTTTTTCTTGCACATTGTACATTTTTTATATACATCTGACATATTTTTTACATACTTTTTTTATATATGTTTGTTTTTTCAAATACATATTTTGATCTTTTTTCTAAATACTTTGGAGACTTTCACCCTGTGACGACCGAAGTCTCCAACGAGGTAAGGCTCCAGCTATTAGTATTGTTTCTTTCTTTTGGGGAAGAAAGAAAATGATCTCGCTCGTCGTGCTAGGAGTGCTTCTTTCCGTCGCCATCCTCCGGCGGCTCCCCTTCGCCGACAACCTCGGTCGTCGGTGGTGAGGTGGGTCATACGATGACACATGTGGATTCTTCTAGGATTTGGTAGCTTAGGTTTTGGGTTTTCATCGTCTTGGCTTCGCCGCCGATGATGACTGCGCTGAACTTGAGATCCTACCGCAACGAGGCGATCAGTCCTATGATTGGGGATAGATTTCGAAACTAGTCCGTTCAAGCAAGGATGGCTGGCGACAAGGACATCCTTGTGGTGGACCTGCGTTCTCTCGCTCCGTTGTTGCGATGGCATTTGCTCCAGCATGAGCGCAGAGCTTGGGAGTTAGTCCAGGAGTGGATGGAGCTGGTCATCTACATTTGCGGCACCTGAAAGATGGTGTATCGTGTGATGGTTTTGTGGTTCATAGAAGGCAAGTATGGTTTCCTCCTACGATGTTTTAGTCATGTGGGGGTGCTACATCTGGCGTTTGATGGTGTGTCTGAGATGTTGCCCCGGTATGATTCATTAAATGGTAATGGTTTCTTTTTTGATGAGCCACCCTCCAGATCCGTAAAGCTGCATATTAGTGATGGATCTGCGTCGAGCTCAGGTGAGGAGTGATTTTTCATGTATCCTTTGATGGTTGTTGTGGTGGTACTAGAGGTACGTGATAGGTGTTGGCGTCAAGCTCGGAGGATACTTCAGTTTTTATTGTAAATTTTTTTCTTAGCTGGTATTCCTATGCGTAGAGGGTAACTCTTCGGTGTCTTTTGGTTTTATCAGATCGGTATGTCCGTGGCTTGTACTACGATCTTCATGATATAAATGAGACACATGTCACTGTAAAAATGGTTTTCAACGAGGTGAACAGCCGGAAGATGGAGAAGATCAACGTCTTCAGTGGCATGTTCAGCGGTTGGGTCTTCTTGGCGGTAGTCAGCGCCGCCGTCGGGTTCCGGGTCATCCTCGTGGAGCTGCTGCGGACGTTCGCCGGCATCGTGCACCTCAACGGGAGGCTGTAGCTCATGAGCGTGCTCATCGGGTCGGTCAGCCTGGTCATCGGCGCCGTGCTCAAGTACATCCATGTCGGCTCCGGGGACGCCTCGTCGGATCACCACGATGGATAGCAGGCCATCCCCACCGGCCCCAGTGCCGTGTGTTTTTTGAAAATCTTTGATTCTCTCTAGGAAGAGGAAAATATGTTAACCTTTTGAAAATGATCTTTGCATGCATCTTCAGTTCAGTCTAGGACGCGCCGGAACATACTTTGCGGCAATGATCGCTCCGAGAGATTTGAGTTTCTTTTTTGTCGTTGTTTATTTTTTGTGCTTTCTAGCCAAAGATGATTATGAGTTTTCATATTAGGATTAGTTATGATGAATTCAGTTGCTTATCATGTATACACAAACTTCTCACTAATAGAGAGATGACTGTTAGCCACACCAATGTGGATTGTTTCTAAAACTTCAAAACTTGTTACCACTAATCTATTATTACCAACACTATGTGGTCGCTTCGTGGTGGCTAGCTATACTCTAGTGGATAAAGGTATTTAGCGACCAACATATCTTGTTTTTTACAGCACGACCAACGTATCACTCGTCACTAGAAGTCATATCAATAAGTACTGACTTCTTTCTCCGTCTCAAAATAAGTATCTCAAGTTAAATTAAAGTTGAGACAATTGTTCGGGAGGCAGGAAGAAGCATCTAGTGACCAACCGACACTTGGTTTCTAAAATTTCATAGTCATCCATGTGCATGTTCGGTGACTAGACGGTACAATAACATTAAAAGAGGGCAGAGAGGGTTCTGACCATGATATATGTGACACGGTCTGTCGAGGTTTAAAATAGGAAACACAAAATAAGATAAAAAATGGCTTAAAATATGGTTAAATTAAACTAAACATGAAGATTCCAATAAACTAGCAGTTAGGGTCAACAACCAACTTAGGATGTTTAGGAAATACTTTTAGCAACCATCAAGGATCTGGTTCAAACACCTTAAATCATGCCACAGCTAGATCTGGTCGCCCAACACTATTTTTTCAGTCTACAGCCTGACCATGTCTATGGTACCCTCTAAGATTAGGAGACTCGGAAACTTTCCTTCCTAATGTGTCTCACTCCCATCATGTATGCAGGCCTCCGTCTATCATTATCTCCCCTTATTTCTTTCGAGTCTCCCGTCCTGATTCATTCCTATTAGTAGGGGTTCCTATTAGACATGTGTTACCTGTTAAGACGTGGTCCATGGATTGCGTATGTAAAACGGTGGTCATTATATAGCACACATATTCACACGAAATGTCTATCTACACAAATAATGTAATTACACACAGAGTTGCATGGACATCACTATTTATACCAACAGCCCTAGCTACCAGCTTCAATACCATAGATGAAGTTCTATAATTGGTATTAGGGTTGAGCCCAGCTACCCAACAACCTAAGAGATTCTTTCGAGTACCATAATATTTGTAGTTCAATTATGTTCTTGTACTATGTTGCATCTTATTCTCCCTTCTTGTATATTATTAACAAATCATTTGCTAATTTCAATTCAATGGCCGAAAATCATGATCAACTCACCATGGAAGGCAAATAACTCTATCGGGCCACGATGTGCACGCTGGTTAATTAAGCCTTCAAATACTCGTGTGCACTCATCAATAGATTCCGAAACAACTAAAAACATGCCCATGCTTGACACGGTGCTCGCGTGGCTGGGGTAGTGGTGGTGAGGCGGCTTTGGTGAAACCCTAGCTGGCCCCACCATGTCGCCTCCTTTCCTCTCCTCTACCATTGCCTTCAAAGGACGCAAGTGGGCAATGTCCTCTCTGTCGGCGATTAATGGTTGTGATGCCTTCATGTGTGGCAATCTCTCGCATAAGGAGGTCTCCAGTCATGCGGCGCGACGATCCCAAAGGTTGTGACATATTAAATGGAGCTTTTATCTCGGAGCAACGTCCTGGGGCCCCCTGATACGTCCATTTTGCATCATGATTTTATATTGATATTTATTGCATTATGGGTTGTTATTATACATTTTGGTACCATACTTATGTCTTTTCTCTCTTATTTTATAAGGTTTACATGAAGAGGGAGAATGCCGGCAGCTGGAATTCTGGACTGGAAAAGGAGCAAATGTGAGATACCTATTCTGCGCAACTCCAAAAGTCCTGAAAATCTACGAAGAATTATTTTGGAATATATAAAAAATATTAGGCAAAAGAAATACATCAGGAGGCCCACCAGGGAGCCACAAGCCTGCTGGCCGCGGCCACCCCCCTGGCCGGGGCTAGCGAGCTTGTGGCCCACCTGGCAGCCCTCCGGTGCCCAT
Source organism: Hordeum marinum (assembly GCA_022496015.1). NCBI lineage: Eukaryota > Viridiplantae > Streptophyta > Magnoliopsida > Poales > Poaceae > Hordeum > Hordeum marinum. The sequence continues at coordinate 509,270,352 of CM039674.1, read as the reverse complement.
CTTATGCTATATGGAGGGTTTCGTAGAGTAAAAAATCATAAGAGACCTTTCGGAACGAAGCACCGCCGTCTCAAGGCGGAACTTGGGCAGAACCAATCTAGATCTCCGGCAGGGTGATCCTGCCGGTGAAACTTCGCTCCGGGAGGGGGAAATCGAAGCCCTCGTCATCACCAACGATCCTCTCATCGAGAGGGGGTCAATCTCCATCAACATCTTCACTAGCACCATCTCCTATCCAAACCCTAATTCATCTCTTGTATCCGATCTTTGTCTCAAAACGTCAGATTGGTACATGTGGGTTGCTATTGGTGTTGATTACTCCTTGTAGTTGATGCTAGTTGGTTTACTTGGTGGAACATTATATGTTTAGATCCTTGATCATCACTTATACTCCTATGATTATGAACATGAATAAGTTTTGTGAGTAGTTACGTTTGTTCTTGAGGACATGGGATAAGTCTTGTTACAAGTAATCATGTGAATTTGGTATTCGTTCGATATTTTGATGAGATGTATGTTGTCTCTCCTCTAGTGGTGTTATGTGAACGTCGACTACATAACACTTCACCATTGTTTGGTCCTAGAGGAAGGCATTGGGTAGTAATAAGTAGATGATGGGTTGCTAGAGTGATAGAATATTAAACCCTAGTTTATGCGTTGCTTCGTAAGGGGCCAATTTGGATCCACATGTTTCATGCTATGGTTAGATTTATCTTAATTCTTCTTTCGTAGTTGCGGATGCTTGCGGGAGGGGTTAATCATAAGTGGGAGTCTTGTCCAAGTAAGTACAGCACCCAAGCACCAGTCCACCCACATATCAAATTATCAAAGCAGCGAATGCGAAGCAAGTGAGCATGATGAAAACTAGCTTGACATAAATTCGCATGTGTCCTCGAGAGCGCTTTGCTTTATATAGAGTTTGTCCAGGCTTGTCCTTTGCTATAAAAAGGATTGCGCCACCTTGCTGCACCTTGGTTACTATTGTTACTTGCTACCCATTACGAATTATCTTATCACAAAACTATCTGTGACCGATAATTTCAGTGCTTGTAGAGAATATCTTACTGAGAACCGCTTGTCATTTCCTTCTGCTCCTCGTTGGGTTTGACACTTTTACTTATCAAAAGGACTACGATAGATCCCCTATACTTGTGGGTCATCAAGACTCTTTTCTGGCGCCGTTGCCAGGGAGTGAAGCGCCTTCGGTGAGTGGAACTTGATAAGGAAAAAAATTATATAGTGTGCTGAAATTTACTGTCACTTGTTACTATGGAAAGTAATACTTTGAGGGGCTTGTTCATGGTATCTTCACCTCGACTGGAAACACAAAGAGTTGTTCCTCAACCTGCTGAACCTACTGAAAATATCTATTATGAAATTCCTTCGGGTATGATAAAGAAACTGCTAGCTAATCCTTATGCAGGAGATGGAACACTACATCCTGATTTGCATCTAATCTATGTGGACGAAGTTTGTGGATTATTTAAGCTTGCAGGTCCGCATGAGGATCACGTCAAGAACAAGGTGTTTCCTTTATCTTTGATGGACAAGGCATTGACATGGTATAGGCTATGTGATGATATTGGATCATGGAGCTATAACCGGTTGAAAATGGAATTTCATCAGAAGTTCTATCCTATGCATCTAGTTCATCATGATTGGAATTATATTTATAATTTTTGTCCTCATGAAGAAGAAATAATCGCTCAAGCTTGGGGGAGGATTAAGTCAATGTTATATTCATGCCCCAACCATGAGCTCGAGAGAGAAATTATTATTCAGAATTTTTATGCTTAGCTTTCTCGTAATGATCAATCCATGCTCGATACCTCTTGTGTTGGTTCTTTTATGAAGAAAGTATTGAATTCAAATGGAATTTATAGGAAAAAATTATACGAAACTCTAAATATTGGGAACTCGACGAAGTTAAGGAGTTAGGTATAAATCTTAAGTTTGATTGTGTTAAATCCTTCGTGGACACCGATGCTTTTCGTGAATTTAGCACTAAATATGGACTTGACTCTGAGATAGTAGCTTCTTTCTGTGAATCTTTTGCTACTCATGTTGATCTCCCTAAGAGGAAGTGGTTTAAGTATCCTCCTCCCATTGAAGTGAAAGTAGTGGAACCTATTAAAGTTGAAGAGAAAATTATTGCTTACAACGCTAATCCTGTTATCCCTACTACTTACATCGAGAAACCACCTTTCCCTGTTAGGATAAAGGAACATGCTAAAGTTTTAACTGTGGTTCGTAAGAGTTCACTACTAGGAAAAGGGCTATAGATAATATAGACACTAATGGCGCACCGGACAAGTGGTGCGCCACTACTATATAGCAGTGGCACACCATGTGCTCGTGCGCCATTAGTATGATGGGCACTAATGGCGCATCACACGCTCGGTGCGCCACTACTAACAAACTTTTTTTGTTATTTTTCCAAAAGTACTAATGGTGCACCAGGGCAGAGTGCGTCATTAGTAATTAAACTACTAATAACGCACCACTAACCCAGTGCGCCACTACTATATTTTTTTTTGCAAAACTACTAATGGAGCACCTCCAGCTGGTGCGCCATTAGTAACCAGGGTTACTAATGGCACATTTGTAGGTGGTGCGCCATTAGTAACCTAGGACCAGCTAGATATTTTGGAGAGCCACCTACCACACTCACTTTCCCCACTTTCATTCTCTACACCTCCTCCTCCAAGCTTGTGTCGGGTGCCTCCTCCTCCTCACCTCATTTGCATCATAGATTCACCCAAATTAAGTGGTTAAATTACCTTTTCTTGATAGGTAAGTAAGGGGAAATTTTTTATGTTGTAGATCTACTTTTTTCTCCCTCCAACAACGTGCACATGCACTTTTTATGGCCTACCTAGATCTATGTATGTTTGTGGTGTTGCATATGTTTGTGGTGTTGCATATATGTTTGTGTTTGCAGGTACCGGTATTTGAAATGCAATAGTTGCCAATATTTTGCCGGAATGTTGATTCATTTCCGTTTCAGCGAGAATTTGGCACTATGCATTCTTTTTGGTCCTATTTTTAGGCAAAGTCATGCCAAATTTTTTCTTGGTTCTAAAATATCGTTTTGCTCTACCCCGCAGGTGACCATGGTCCGCAAGATGACTGAAGGCATCGTGAATCGGTTTTTGAGCTCCGCGAAGGCCGAGATGCTTAAAAATAACGAGACGGAGATAAGATGTCCGTGTCGAAGATGCAAGCTGAGGAGCCTTATGGACCCGGATTCCGTACAGGTGCGGGACCACCTGCTCTTGCGTGGTTTCATGGATGGCTATCGGTGGCAAGGTGATGAAGATGATTATGAAGTCGTCCATGGGGGTCGGGCAAGAAATGAGGAACGGCATGAGCAAGACAACCGCGGCGAGGGCGGGCAAGAAGACGAAGAATCTCCAGGACATGATCACGAAGTAGATGCAGTACACGGTCATCATGTAGAAGATGCCGGACATGATGATGATGAAGATGCCGGAGCAGACGAAGGACATGATCATGAAGATGAAGATGCCGGAGCAGACGACGATGGACCATCGATGGGCTGGGTGCAGGACCCTCATATTCAAGAGTTGCTTCTCAAGCAGACGGATAATGAAAGAGCTACCGCCCGAGAGAAAGCCAAGCTAGATCAACTTGAGATAGACGTGGTTACTCCATTGTATGAAGGATGCAGGCCCGAGGATACCCGCCTGAAAGTAACGCTCATGGCTCTGGAGATGAAGGTAGAACACAAAATGACCGACGCATGCTTCGACGAGAACATGTCATTCTGGCATGAACGTCTTCCCAAGGGGAACAAGTGCCCGACCAGTTTCGAGGAGGCGAAGAAAATCATGTGTCCTCTGGATTTACCGCACGTGAAATACCATGTGTGCAAGAACAATTGCATCATTTATCGGGACGAGCACGCAGAGTCTACCATATATCCGGTGTGCGGCGTCACTCGATACAACAAGAGGAAGAAAGCTCCTCGAAAAGTGGTGTGGTACTTTCCGATCACTCCTCGTCTGCAGCGGTATTTCGCGGACCCTAAGGTAGCAAAGCTCCTGTGTTGGCACGTGGATAGGGAGGAGAAGAAGCGAGAAGATGACGCAAATGATCCGGAGATAAATAAAAAAGACAAGATGATGAGTCACCCTAAGGATGCGAGCCAGTGGCAAGCGTTGAACTTCGAACACCCAGAATTTGGGAACGATCCAACGAACATCGTGCTGGGCGCGAGCACCGATGGAGTCAATCCATTTGGCAGCCAGAGAAGCACACATAGCACCTGGCCTTTGTTTGTGTGGATGTACAACCTTCCTCCCTGGTTGTGCATGAAGAGGAAGTACATTCACATGAGTATGCTAATTGAAGGGCCGAAACAACCAGGGAACGATATCAATCTGTATCTGGGGCTGCTGAAAGAGGAGCTAGACACGCTGTGGAAAACGCCAGCCAATACGTGGGACGCCGCAGAGAAAGAATATTTGCCTATGAGAGCCGCACTACTCATGACGGTGCACGACTATCTCGCTTACGATTATGTCGCGGGGCAGGTGGTCCACGGATTTTCTGGATGCGTCAGGTGCATGGATGACACAACGTATCGCCAGCTAGATAGAGATCCCGGGTCTTCGAAAACCGTGTTCATGGGACATCGAAGGTGGCTTCGCGACGATGACTCATGGAGAAAACGCAAGGATCTGTTCCATGGTGAAACCGAACCCCGAAGACGCCCGCGTACGAGGAGCGGCGAGGAAATAGACAAGTTGTTGAAAAATTGGAAAGAGTGCCCAACGCCGGGAAAGGCGCCAGAGCCGGGAAAGAAGCGAAAGGCGCCAGAGCCGCTGCTGAAGGTATGGAAAACGAGGTCTGTTTTCTGAGACTTGTCGTACTGGAAGATCCTCCGTGTGCCTCACAGCCTTGATGTCATGCATATCACGAAGAACGTGTGCGAGAGTCTGCTTGGTACCCTTCTCAACATGCCAGAGAGGACCAAAGATGAGCCGAAAGCAAGGGCAGACTTGAAATCAATGGGCATCAGGGAGGAGCTTCATGCTAATAATGATGATGATGATGATGATGAGGCGAAGCAGGACACGAAAAGTCGTCGCAAAGGCAAAAAGGCCAAGAATACCGGAAATGACTTCCCTCCCGCGTGCTTCACTCTAAGCCAGGAGGAGATCGATCAGTTTTTCAGCTGTCTCGTAGGAGTAAAACTTCCTTACGGTTACGCAGGAAAGATAAGCAGATACCTAGACTCAGCGAAGCAGAAGTTCAGCGGGATGAAGTCTCACGACTGTCACGTGCTGATGACGCAGATACTTTCAGTTGCAATCCGTGGGATCATGGACGCGCACGTCCGTGAAATGCTATTTGGCCTATGCAACTTTTTCGACGTCATCTCTCGGAAGTCGGCTGGCGTGAGGCAACTCAGAAGGCTACAGGAAGAGATCGTGGTGATACTATGCGAACTTGAGATGTACTTCCCGCTCGCGTTCTTCGACGTTATGGTGCATCTGCTGGTCCATATCGTGGAGGATATCATCCAACTCGGGCCGACGTTCCTGCACAGCATGATGTCGTTTGAAAGGACGAATGGTGTCATCAAAGGATACGTTCGCAACATGTCACGTCCAGAGGGAAGCATAGCCAGGGGCTTTCTGACCGAAGAGTGCATCTGCTACTACACGAATTATCTAGGCATCGAGAACCCCATTGGTCTGCCCGTCAACAGGCACCTCGGCAGGCTCACTGGATGGGGTCACCGAGAGGGTCGCCGCGAAATGCATGTCGACTTCGAGGGTCGACTCGCCGACTTTGAAAGAGCAAACCTAGTCGCGCTACAACACATAGACGTGGTCGATCCTTGGGTGATAGAGCACAAAACCTTTATTGAGAAGACGTACAATGACCGAGGCCAACAAAGGACGGACGGCGATATAATCAAAGAGCACAACTCATGTTTCATGCGTTGGTTCAAGAAGAAGCTTGTATCGTACCCTTTACATGAGGATTCTTCCGCGGAAGAACAACTCATATTCGCCTTGTCACAGGGCGTCGAGCACAACCTGATGACGTATGAGGCATACGATATCAACGGCTACACATTCTACACCGAGGGAAAGTACATGAAGAGCGATGGTTATCAGAACTCCGGGGTAACGATGGAATCCTACACCGGTAACGACAAGGACAGATACTACGGAAGGATCGAGGAGATCTGGGAGCTGAGCTACGCTGGAGAGAAGGTCCCGATGTTCCGTGTCAGATGGGCCAAGAGCGTCCTAAAAGAAGACCGGTATTTCACCACCATGGTTATACCCGAAGCCAAATCCAAGACCGCGGGCGCAAACGTCACCGCGAAAAATGAGCCATGGGTACTGGCTTCCCAAGTGGACCAATGCTTCTTCATTACCGACCCGCCAAAGCCCAGTCATGTTGTCGTGAGGAGAGGCAAAAGGAAGATCATCGGAATGGATGGAGTCGCCAATGAGCAAGACTTCGACAAGTACAGCGACCCGAAGATGGAACATGACGACGACGATGAAGTACCAGCATACACCACAAGAAGAAGCAGGACCACCCTACCTAAAGGACGTCCGTTCAAGAGAAGAACTCCATTTACGAAAAATAAGGGCAAGAAGATTGTGAATAGATAGCTAGCTAAGATCGATTGTATTGAAATTGTAGCCTTCATTTCTCGATTGTATTTCGACATATTGAAATGATATTTCTTCTGTTCTAGTGTCCTCATGAATATTTATTTTTGTTTATTATGGTATTGAATTTCTAACTCACAAAAACTATTGAATTTGTTAATATTTTTTGAATTCATGAATATTTTTAAATTTTATGGGCACTTTTTGAATTCATGAATATCTAAGCACGCATTTCAGGAAAGCAATGAAGAGAAGGGCATATATATCCTTGGCTCGCTTCGCCGTGCCCAACAATTCTTATTCACGGGAAAGCCAACCGAACGATTCGATTCGGACTTCGTAGAGCCGGTGCTGTTGCTGTCTGCGTAGGGCCGTCCCCCACTCCCGTCCCGCGGCGCTAAGGGGTTTTGTTTTAGGAACAGACGGCAGTGTTTTGCTGACGCCTCGAATCTATCATGTATGCATACATATACATACACTCAGCACATACACACGTACACATACATGCCCCACTATCAAAACAGGAAAACACAAAAAAGGGGGCGCCTGGGACTCAAACCCTAGACCTTTGGTCTGCACAGAGAGCCGGCTACCACTACACTACTGCCTCGAACCTTAACAGGAGAGGGCTTCGACCCCTCTAGTACTACACTTCGCGCGGCGTGTGACGATACTTATGGCGCACCCCTCAGTGGTGCGCCATTGCTATGGATATATTTATGGCGCACCACCGGAAGGTGCGCCATTGCTATCCCCGGCCCTTCTCATCCCCGCCCCAAACCTCTCCAAACCTCTCCTGGCCAGCACCCCGTGGAAGCAATCCCCGAGCGAGCGAAGGAGGAGGACGGCGTCGCAACCTACGCGGGCAGAAGGAGGAGGACAGAAGCGATCCCCGGCGAGCGAAGGAGGAGGAGGACGGTGTCGCAATCCCCGGTGGCGGCGGCGCAACCTACGCGGAGTAGGACGGCATAGGAGGAACCCTAGCCCGCAACCTACGCGGAGGAACCCTAGCCTCCGATTGTCCCATCTCCCCCGCCGCCCCCTTGCCATGTAAGATGTGACACACTCATCATCCAGTTCTATGTTTTTTTAGCTTTCTTGCTTTTTTTTCTTCTAAAATCTGTTCATACAAGCATAAGTATTCTGAGCATAAGTACTCCTATCATACTTCTAAGTATTCCCAAGATGGATATTTCCAGTAAACGTGCTTCTGAATATCTCCAAGCTGGATCAAATCTATGCATGTGGACTGGTCAATTTTGAGATTAAATTAAATGGTGTGCTCGATTGGGTATATATATCATTACATCAGTTTGAAAGAATGGTGATATATATATTATTAACCGAGACTGTATCTTCCCTCTCTGTACTGTATTTTGACCATAAAAGTCAGCAGCTGTACTGTGCATGGTAATGAAATCTTGGTAATACTATGGCACATGATTGTTTATCATATATCGCTAAAATCTTGATTTGATCAGGTGAGAGGGAAGCCTCTCTCCTGCTGGTTGGAGCTTTTGAATTCAAATTTGATGCCACACCATGAATTGATGTTCAATGTTTTGATAATTTTGGCAAAGAAATGTTTATCTACTCTGTATTTTAGCTGAGCTTGTGTACGCTGCATGCTGAGTATCTGTGACTGAAGAATTTGCAAACATAAATACATAATGGCAGAGTGTCCTCTGTGTCTATGACAGGTGTTTGGGCAAGTAATCTTTATTCAATAATACAAGGATGAATCCCACAATGCAAAAAAAAAAAGTGAATCACAAGAATAAACCAGCTCAAACTTCAGACTAGTGAGGGCCATTTAACATTATTAGCTAGTATTATAAATCAATTGGTAAGAGCAAAATTAAAAGAAAAGAAAAAAAAACACCCTAATCTTAGCAGACCTAAAGACCCATATCTGAAGTCAATTCTTCCCATGAAACTCCAGCAGTGGGAAAACATAGTATTCATTTTTCCTTTTTTTGGTTGGTTGGTTGGTTGGAGACAGCAGAATCTAGACTTGTTGATTTGCTTTGACTTGCAAAATCAACATTGCCGGCCCACTTTGAATAGGGTTCACAACTGGTTGGCACAATCACATCATTCACACTGACAATTCATCTGCAGCTTCAGCTACTGCAATTTGGAACAAGTCAAGTCACCACAAAATGGCCAGTCAACTGAAGACTAGCAGCAATGCCATGCCAATTCAGTCGACATTCCATGTTTGCTTCCGATTGGAATTGGGATTAGACCATTACTGTAAAAATTTGAGATCAATACTGCTCTACAGTATATTTTTACATTTGCAGTAGAAATTTCTGTGTTCAACTACCCTGTGTGCTTCATATGTGAATTTGAATAAGTCAGAAAATATGCTTCTCTCTTAGTGGAGCGAAGTACAGATTAAAATGGTGTAGTTTTTGCATGCCTTTTCCTATCAGTGCTTGAACAATTTTTTTGTTACTGCTTGATGCAATTTTTTTGTTACTTCGTGTTAGTACTTCTTGCTCTGTAGTATACTGTTGTTGTAGTGTTAACTGAATTAATGGCAGAAGGCAAAAGGCTCAAGATCTTCTTCAGTTAGTTAGGAGTAGTGTACTGCTGCTTTAGTTTCTCTATTCTTTAGTGTACATCTTGTTACAGATTTATATGTTTCTCTCTACAAACTTGGTCAAAATTTGTATACTTCTGCACTGATGATGACAGTGATATTATTCCGTGTGTCCATTATATATACTTCTGCACTTATTCGTGGATAAATTTCTTCAAATATTGATAGCAGTGACGGAGCTAGCATCGGATTAAGAGTTTCTGCACTGATGATGATAGCAGTGGCGATACTCTGAAATTTTGCAGGTACCCCGAGAGGCCCTTGAGTTTGCCGGAATGTCGATTAACTTCCGTTCCGGCAAATTCGGGTACTCCATATGTCCTATTTTCAGCAAAGGTCATGTTGAAATTTTCCATGAATTTTAGCATGACTTTGCTAAAAATAGGACATATGGGGTACTTGCGACTAATGCATGGGCCAGGGTTTGAATTCCCCTAGTTGTTTTCTCCCTGCTCTGCTCTACCCACATGCACCTAAACTTGTAAAGGCTGTCATACTACACCCTTGAATTGTCACACTTTCCTCCTCCTCTTCTTATTCCTCCTCGTTTTGCCCTCTTGTTGCTCTTCCGGATCTTAGACCAAACTTTTTTCCTATTTAGAGCGAAACATGGCCCACAACGATGAGGCCCGCGGTTCGGGCAAGGCATTCTGGGAGCTGTCCCAGGAGATGGAGGAAGAACCTCACCGCTATGAGGACGCCGCGGAAGACACCGATCCCGACTACACAACCCCTAGTGGCGTCGGGGATGACACCACTGATGGTGCCGCCGAGGATGCCACCACTGATGATGGCAGCGCACGCACAGATGGCAGCCAACCGAAGAGGCAACGGAAGGACCGGCGCCCAAACGTGCTCGGCACCGTCAAGGAGGAATTTACTGAAGTGTCCTCCGAGGGGCATCCAACGACGCCCAAAGAATTAGTCAAGGGGTACTCGGTTCAGCTCGGGTGCATTCTCCGGAGCACCGTCTCGATCAACACCGAGAACCTAAGGCATCCTGACCGAGGGAATTTGCGCAGCCTCCTCTTCACGAAGCTGCACGAACGATACAAATTCCCCGGTGACGTCGCAAACACACGCCTCTCAGGGAATAAAGTGAACAGTGTCGCCCGTCACGAAGATGAGCACGGCCCTGTCTACTTGGAGAAGCGCGGTGAAGAGAATGATTGACAAAGGTGATAGTTATGAGAAGATCAAGGCGAAAAACCCTTCGATCAGCGAAGATGACTACAAGGAGTTCAAGATCAAGTGCGAGAGCAGCGCAACCGTGGAATCAAGCCAGTGGGGGAAAGATATGCGGGACTTGAACTTAGGGGTCCACCGACTCGGTCCCGGCGGTTACAGAGTGGCAGAACCTATATGGGACAAGGAGGACGCGGAGCGTGCCGAGCAAGGCCTACCGCCCCGCTTCGGGAAACACCATGACAAGCAGACCAGGAACTATGTCAGGGCCCGGTACAAGATGGACCCGGTAACAAAGGAGCTTACCACGGATGCGAAGACCAAGGCGCTTGAGCATGTTCTGGTAAGGAATACACCCCCGCGTAATTAGCTCCATATGGTTGCATTCTAATTAATAAAGCATAATTTCTAAATGGTTCACATTCCTTTCGCAGGAGACTGAAAGCAGTAGCGCGGGGTCGTCTCAGAGCTCCCCTTGGGACAACACTTTAAATAGGGCGTTGAACGTAATGAAAAACAAGGATAAGTTCAGTAAGCCGTCATCAGCTGGTCGTGTGGCCGGCAAAGGCTTGTCCACAAAATGGCCGTCATACTATAACGCTGGTGGGCGAAAGGAGAGAAAGACCAGCTCGGAAAGCCAGTCGCGCGAGGTTCAAGAACTCAAGGCACAAGTGGCACGGATTCCCGACATAGTCTGAGAGCAAGTGCGAGACCAACTGGGAGCGACGATCACCGCCATTATGCCTACCTTGCTTGAGGGGCTGCGGGGGTGGATTACGGGCGGCCAACAGGGACCGCCACCGGTTCCCAGCTTCACGGCCAGCAACTCGCACAACACGCAGGCGGCGCCATTGGTGTCTCCGAGGGAGGCGGGATTGGTGTCTCCGACGCCGACACGGGCATTGGAGCTTAATGCACCCGGGTGTACGCCGGCCGGCACCTCGGCAGCAAGCGGCCCCTCCGTCAGTTGCACGCCCGCCGTTGGCGGTGCCTCGACATTAGCCGAGCTCGACGCCATCACGGTAACTAAGCCTCTCGGCCGATGACTTCATCTCCTTGCCTTTGACTGGGCATCCCTGATGCCCTACATGTTTTCGCAGGGCGCCGCCGACGTTCCATGCACTCTCCTGCACTTCGTGGGCGGCGAGTTGATCGGTGTCGCCAAGGGTAGAATCGTTCAACCGGGCAACCCCATGCTCCACGGTAATCCGATGCCACCCACCGTGTATAGGGTTGAACTGGTTCGGGTGCTGCCAGGCTGCGACGAGTTGTTACCTCCGATTCGACCCACTGGGGCCGACGAAGATGATGTGATGACCCTCAGCGCCTGCGTAAGCTGGCCGTGCTTTGGCCGAAGAGCCAGATTCGTTTGGGGGCGAGGGACACCACCCCAAAGACAACACCGCCAGTCGTGCTGGCGCCAAGCCATGGCAAGACCGCCGCAACGCTAGCGGACATGCCGGACATGCATATGGCACAGGATCCGGACGACGACGACGGTACATTTACCAATGTCGATAAGTACTTTGCCGAACATGGGTACGGTGACGTATTCTTGGGGCCTCCTTCTCAAGAACCCAACCTTGCAAAAGACAACCGCGATCTAGCTGGTACCGCGGAGAAACCGAATTGCAACAGGCGTCGTCTGGCGTTCAGTTCTCAGGAGACGCCTCCAGCTGCCGCCTTCACCGAGCCTTAGATAGCCGAGGTGCGAAATATTATTAGCCCCAACACACTCAAGAAGGTGGTCTGTGAGCAGAACTCGTTCCCATTACAGCAGAAGAAGAAGGGACGGAAAAGAAAGGATAACAAGGGCGGTGCGAGCCAGCCGGCACCGAGTACGATCCGTGCTCAGGACGGGCCACCTTCACCTAAGGATATCTCGAGGAGGGTGCATGTGGTGGGTAGGCCGATGCTACCGACTAATCTACTCAATCCTGCAACCGGTGCTATGCGGAGTCTGCATGACAGTGTTCTTTCTTTGGAGAAGCGGCGTCTCTCCGAGAATTATGTGGCATGCCCGGTTTTCGTGGCCAAGGTGCCAGAGGGCAAGGGCTTTGTGGATAGCGCCATCGGGGGTACGATCGTCCTACGATTTGATGACATCTTCGCTATGTTTAACCTTCATCCGTTGCACTACACCTTCGTTCGGCTATTTTCGCTAAGTATGGAGATGCGGATCATTAGAGACAAGACCCCGGACATCGTGATAGTCGACCCCTTCTACATGCGTGCCAAGATCTTGGGCAGCGCTGGGGACCGGCAAGTCGCGAGTTCACACCTCGAAGGCGTCATTCTGGAAAACACAGATAAGGATAACTTCCTCGTGCCTTACTTTCCCGAGTAAATCATCCCCTCACCGCCGCGTAACATATGATTTCTTAGATTTCGATCGTTCTTTTATTTTCTAACATTCCGTATTTTGTGCACTGACACACATTGCACACTCATCCTCTTAAGCCCGAAATATTCCATGGCCACGTATTTCGACTCGGACCGTCAGTCGAAGAAAGACTACACAAATATTAAGAAAGTTCTTGATGATGTTCTCCCCGGCTACGCCAGATCTGGAGGCACCTTCAGCAGGACAATTCGTAGGTACGGCAAGCACGTGTTCACCCACAATACGACGTTCCCCTGCATCAAGCAGCCGCCTGGCATTCAGAAGGATGCCTACTACGCCCTCCATCACATGCGGGCGATCGTACGGGACCATAATCACCTTCTGCTACCAAATAATCCCAAAGATTGGGCCACACGCTTGTCGGCAATCCAGGATGCGGACATCAGACAAGAATTCTATCGCATCCAGTCGGAGTTTGCGGAAATCATCCATCAAGATATCCTTCGTACCTCGGGGCAGTTCTACCTCAGATATCAACCGTCCAACAGTGAGATAGAAACAACGCTACAAATGCAGGCTGACAACGCCCGCGATTTCATGACCATCACTAAAGACGGCGGCTTCATCCACGCTTCGGTCCCTGAGTCGAGTCAAAAGTAGTGATGCTATGTAGTTCTGAAATGTCGATTGGCTCATGTTGTAATATTAAACTTTAATGAACTTGTATGTCTCTTTGGTTTGGACAGTCGTTCAACTTATATGTAATCGATGTTATTTATTGGTAGGACCATGAATCGTCCTATTAATGTGTTGATATTCTCTTCCGATCCTTTTGTTGCATACTTATATATTGCTTATGTATTGTCTGTGAATTGCTACTAACGTTTTGTTTGTCTAGTGCATAGAGATGCCGTCGTATGTCGTGTACAAGGGTAAGGTTCCCGGAGTCTACGACGATTGGGAGGAGTGTCGGAGATAGGTTCACCGTTTCAGCGGTAACAGTTACAAAGGGTACACCACTAGGGCGGAGGCAAAAGTTAGATACGCACGCTATCTAGCGGGAGAGAGGAGGGAGCGTTGGAGGAACCGGATGAAGACCAGTTTCTTCGCGATTATGCTCATCGTGATGACCGCAGCTCTCTTCTATGTGATGGTAGTTTAGATGATCGATATCGACTTGTAATGTGAAGACAAACTCGCTACTTGCGGTCTCGAGATGTGTAATGTTCTAACGTTGTTCGGTATTTTAAATTCGGAGACTAATATGATGAATTGTATTCGGAGACTAATCTTCTATTGTATTCGATAAATCTGCTATTTATATGTTGTGCACTCTATATTCTGTGCAGTAATATGTTTTGTAACCTGTGCAAATATTAGAAAAGAAAAAAAAAACCTAATATTCATACTAGTGGCGCACCACTCAGCACATTAGTGGCGCACTGCAAAAAACACACTAGTGGCGCATCCTCCATCAGTGCGCCATTAGTAAGCCAGAGCACATGGGTAAATATGGCCCCTGGAAGGAATACTAATGGCGCACCGTGAGCTATACTAATGGCGCACTGCATGGTGCGCCATTAGTATACCAGATACTAATGGCGCACCTGTGGTGCGCCATTAGTAAAAAATTCTAATGGCGTGATGCTAGTGGCGCACCTGTAGTGCGCCATTAGTAGCCAAAACAGATGCGCCACTAGCAGGCCTTTTTCTAGTAGTGATTGTATTAGAACACCTACACCCCCTGAACAAATTAAAGTTGAACCTAGTATTTCTATGGTTAAAGATCTCTTGGTTGATAATATGGGTAGGAATGTTATTTATTTCTGTGATGAAGGTGCTAGAATTGCTAGACCTGATACTAAGCATAAACATAGACCAGTTGTTGGCATGCCTGTTGTTTCTGTTAAAATAGGAGATCATTGTTATCACGGCTTATGTGAAATGGGTGCTATCGTAAGTGCAATTCCCTATTTCTTATACGAAGAAATCATGCATGATATTGCACCAGTTAAATTAGAGGATATTGATGTTACTATTAAGCTTGCTAATAGAGACACTATTGCACCAATGGTGATTGTTAGAGATGTTGAAGTCTTGTGTGGGAAAGTAAAGTATCCTACTGATTTTCTTGTTCTTGGTTCCCCACAAGATAATTTTTGTCCCATTATATTTGGCAGACCCTTCTTGAATACTGTTAATGCTAAGATTGATTGTGAGAAGGAAATAGTTACTGTGAGCTTTGGGGATGTGTCTCATGAATTTAATTTCTCTAAATTTCGTAGACAACCCCGTGACAAGGAATTGCCTAGTAAAGATGAAATTATTGGTGTTGCTTCTATTGCTATGGCTCCTACTGATCCCTTAGAACAATATTAGCTAGACCATGAAAATGATATGCATATGAATGAGAGGAATGAAATAGATGAAATTTTCTTTGAGAAGTAGCCTATTTTGAAACATAACTTACCTATTGAAATACTTGGGGATCCTCCTCCACCCAAGGGTTATCCCGTGTTTGAGCTCAAGGAATTACCCGATACGTTGAAATATGCTTATCTTGATGAAAAAGAGATATATCCTATTATTATTAGTCCTAACCTTTCAGAGCATGAAGAAAAGAGATTATTGAAAACTCTGAGCAAGCACCGTGCTGCTATTGACTATACTCTTGATGACCTTAAGGGCATTAGTCCCACTCTATGCTAGCATAAAATTAATATGGAGACTGATGCCAAACCAGTTATTGATCACCAACGACGATTGAACCCTAAGATGAAAGAAGTGGTAAGAAAAGAAGTACTAAAGCTTCTGTAGGAAGGTATAATTTATCCTGTTGTTGATAGTAGATGGCTTAGTCCTGCCCATTGTGTCCCTAAGAAGGGAGGTAATACTGTTGTTCCTAATGATAAAAATGAATTGATCCCGCAAAGAATTGTTATAGGTTATAGAATGGTAATTGATTTTACGAAATTAAATAAAGCTACTAAGAAAGATCATTACCCTTTACCTTTTATTGATCAAATGCTATAAAGATTATCCAAACATACTCGTTTTTGCTTTCTAGATGGTTACTCTAGTTTCTCTCAAATGCCCGTATCAAGCCAGGATCAAGAAAAAACCACTTTCACTTGCCCTTTTGGTACCTTTGCTTATATACATATGCGTTTTGGTTTATGCAATGCACCTGCTACCTTTCAAAGATGTATGATGGCTATATTCTCTGACTTTTGTGAAAAGATTCTTGAGGTTTTCATGGATGATTTTTACATTTACGAAACTTCATTTGATGATTGTTTGAGCAACCTTGATCAAGTTTTGCAGAGATGTGAATAAACTAATCTTGTCTTGAATTGGAAAAAGTGCCACTTTATGGTTAATGAAGGTATTGTCCTGGGGCACAAGATCTCCGAAAGAGGTATTGAAGTTTATAAAGCTAAAGTTGATGCTATTGAAAAAATGTCGTGCCCTACGGATATCAGAGGTATAAGAAGTTTCCTTGGTCATGCTGGTTTCTATAGGATGTTTATCAAAGATTTCTCTAAGATTTCTAGGCCTCTCACAAACCTTCTGCAAAAAGATGTTTCGTTTGTTTTTTATGATGATTGCGTAGAAGCATTTGAAATTCTTAAGAATGCCTTGATTACCGTACCTATTGTTCAACCACCCGACTGGAACCTACCTTTTGAAATTATGTGTGATGCTAGTGATTACGCTCTTGGAGATGTTCTAGGACAAAGAGTCGATAAGAAATTAAATGTTATCCATTATGCTAGTAAAACTCTAGACAGTGCTCAAAGAAACTATGCTACTACTGAAAAGGAATTTCTAGCGGTTGTGTTTGCTTGTGATAAGTTTAGACCTTATATTGTTGATTCCAAAGTAACTGTTCACACCAATCATGCTGCTATTAAGTACCTTATGTAGAAGAAAGATGCTAAACCTAGACTTATTAGGTAGGTCCTTCTGCTACAAGAATTTGATTCGCATATTATTGATAGAAAGGATGTTGACAACCCTGTAGCAGATGACTTCTCTAGGTTAGAAAATGTTCTTGATGACCCACTACCTGTTGACGATAACTTTCCTGATGAACAATTAGATGTCGTGAATACTTCACATAATGCTCCTTGGTATGCTGATTACACCCATTACATTGTTGCTAAATTTATACCTCCTAGTTTCACATACCAACAAAAGAAAAAGTTCTTCTATGATTTAAGGCGTTACTTTTGGGATGACCCACATCTTTATAAAGGAGTAGATGGTATTATTACACGTTGTGTACCTAAGCATGAACAGGAATAGATCTTACGCAAGTGTCACTCCTAAGCCTACGAAGGACATCACGCTGGAGATAGAACTGCACACAAGGTACTACAATCTGGGTTTTATTGGCCTACTCTCTTCAAGGATGCTCGTAAGTTTGTCTTATCGTGTGATGAATGTCAAAGAATTGGTAATATTAGTAGATGTCAGGAAATGCCTATGAATTACTCTCTTATTATCGAACTATTTGATGTTTGGGGATTTGATTATATGGGGCCTTTTTCACAATCTAAAGGGTATACTCATATTTTAGTTGTTGTTGATTATGTCACTAAGTGGGTAGAAGCTATTCCAACTAGTAGCACTGATCATAACACTTATATTAAAATGCTTAAAGAAGTTATTTTCCCTAGATTTGGAATCCCTAGATATTTGATGATTGATGGTGGTTCACATTTTATTCATGGTGCTTTCCGTAAATTGCTTGCTAAATATGAAGTTAATCATAGAGTTGCATCTCCTTATCTTCCTCAGTCTAGTAGTCAAGTAGAATTGAGCAATAGAGAGATTAAATTGATTTTGCAAAAGACTGTTAATAGATCTAGGAAGAATTGGTCTAAGAAACTTGAAGATGCATTGTGGGCTTATAGAACTGCTTACAAAAATCCTATGTGTATGTCTCTGTATAAGATGGTTTATGGTAAAGCATGTCACATACCTCTAGAGCTAGAACATAAGGCTTATTGGGAAATCAAAGAGCTCAATTATGATTCCAAACTTGTCGGTGAAAAGAAGTTATTTGACATTAGCTCACTTGATAAATGGAGAACCCAACCCTACGAGAATGCTAAGAAACAGAAGTCCTCTTAATTACGAAATACCGTCTTGCATGACAGGGGACTAACTAGTCGAATTATATAAAACAGAAATTACGCGTTGAAGGAAAGAAACAGAAGTCACGCTTAATTACAATAAAACAGTTATCATCATTGCGTACCGTAGAAATATCAAAGTCCTCGTAAAGCTTCATGGTGAAGAATCTGCCGTCTCGCAGCCCAGGCTGGTCACAAAGACCCTTATCTTCATCGCAAAGTTCACACGCTTGGATCCTATCGTCGTCTGATGACGATGACATTTCCTGTGTTCATAATTCAAGAATTACAGCACGCTTTGGATCCTAATGCATGTGTGACTTTCGGTCCGTCGAGGCTTTCCTTAAATAACTCTCATATCTCATGGTGTGTTGGCACACACTCTCTCACACTGATATGGTGGTGTATATATGTTGGTGGGAACTCTCTCATAGTAATAGTTTGACCACCGGTGATGGACGCCCCCCCCCCTCTTCTCTTCTTGCGCATTATACCGACGAATATATCACAAAGAAGAGAAAAAAGAGGAGGCGCCCCCCACGACAACAGTCGGGATTCCTCCATCAAGAACACACATGAAAGTCACACACGCATTATACCGATAAAATATCACTAATACGTTTATAATGAACTCAAATATATTATCACTAATACATCATCTCAAAAAATCCGTTTATTAATGCATCATCAAATATTAACTAATACATCTCGAATATTATCATATAAGATCACTAATACAAATCGAATATCCTAGAATCCAAAGTGGAGGACGGTGAACTTGATTCACTAGCGGTCTTTGAGTCACTGGCGGTGGACACCCAAAGATAAGAAACCATCATGGGACCATAACTCGGGTGAGATCCCTGAAGAATCTGCCAGGTATTGTTGAACCTAGCGTCCAACACCACCATGTAGCGACGGACGTGCTCATCCTCCTCCCTGACACGGCGACATACCACCTCCGCGGGGCCCCGCTCCCTTTGCACCGAAAGTGACCCACGTGACCGCCACCAAAGAAGCTCTCGACGACGAGACCCGGATTCCTCACCAAGCTTCGAGCCCCGGAAGGTAGCTCCTCCCAGTGCCAGCCCGGCGGAGCCTAGTCCCGAACATAGCGCCTATCAAGCAGGCTCTCGCGAACCACTCGATGACGAGGATGCAGGCCAGGCATGATCGATGTCAAGACAAATTCCTATGAGAACGCTTCCTTATCATTTAATCACTAATTTTTCCAGAAACCAAGAATTTTTCTGTAATCTAACATACACATACTAATTTTCCCTAGGACTCCTAATAATTAAATAAAACATAAAACAACTAAAACATAAAAAGCATCATAAACAAATTCAACTAATCTCCTAGGACTCCTAAATAACTAATTTTTCCTAGGACTCCTAATTTTCATAGGACAACTAATTAGTATACATACATCTACATATACATATAGCCACATACATAAAGCCACATACATATAGCCACATACATATATACATTATAGCCACATACATATATACATCCATCCATACATACATATAGACACATACATATATACATTATATATGAACAAAAACATTCATGATATAAAACAAATCAACATATATAAAAAAATTGCAGAGAGCTAGGGCGGCGGTAGCTCACAGCGGGGCCGGCGACGACTCACAGCATGGGCGGCGACGGGGAGGCGATGGGGCGGCGACGGGGGCGGGGCGGCGACGGGGAGGTGACGGGGACGGCGCGGCGACGGGGGCGGCGGGGGAGACGACGGGGGACGGACGGCGACAGGGGCAGCAGGGGCGGCGACGAGGGCGGCGGGGGAGGCAATGGGGGAGGGGCGGTGACGAGGGCGGCGGGGGCGGCGACGGGGGCAACGGGGACGGGGCGGCGACGAGGGTGGCGACGGGGACGGGGACAACGATGGGAGGGGCAACAACGGGGACGGGGACGACGACGGCGGGCTTGGCGAAGTGGCGATGAAAACTGCAAAATGTCCTAAGTGCTTCTTACATAGAAGAAGCATTGGTCCTGGTTCGTGGCACCAACCGGGACCAATGCCCACCTTTAGTCCTGGTTGGTGCCACCAATCAGGACCAAAGGTCTCTTTTCAGCAGCCCAAAGGACAGGAAACAGGGACCTTTGATCCCGATTGGTGGCACCAACCAGAACGAAAGGAGCATTGGTCCCGGTTGGAGCCACCAATCGGGACCAAAGTGTTGGAAATATGCCCTAGAGGCAATAATAAATTAGTTATTATCATATTTCCTTGTTCATGATAATCATTTATTATCCATGCTATAATTGTATTGATCGGAGACTTAGATGCATGTGTGGATACATAGACAAAACCATGTCCCTAGTATGCCTCTAATAGACTAGCTCGTTGATCAAAGATGGTTAAGGTTTCCTAGCCATGGACATAAGATGTCATTTGATAACGGGATCACATCATTAGGAGAATGTGATGGACAAGACCCAAACTACAAACATAGCATATGATCGTGTTAGTTTATTTCTACTGTTTTCTGCATGTCAAGTATACACTACTAGAAAAAAGGCTATTAGTGGCACACCTATTTTGGCTATTAATGACGCACTATAGGTGTGCCACTATTATCACGTCACTACTAATAAATAGTAATGGCGCACGTCTGGTGCGCCACTGTTAATCTACATAACAATGGCGCATCACCTGGTGCGCCATTACTATCCCAAATACTAATGGCGCAGCTAAAGTGCGTCATTACTAGGCCCAGAAGTGCGCCACTGCTATTACTCCAAGGGACCATGTGTACCTTGTGCTCTGGGTTACTAATGGCGCACTTTTAGATAATGTGCCACTGGGGTGTTTATTTGTGTATGCCACTGAAGTGCAGTATGGTGCGCCACTACTATGAATATTAGGAATTATTATTTTTTGCTGTTCTGATATTTGCATAGGTTACAAAATATATTACAGCACAGAATATAAACAACACAACATATAAACAGCAAATTTATCGAATACAATAGAAGATTAGTCTTCGAATACAATTCATCATATTAGTCTCCGAATTCAAAATACCGAACAAAGTTAGAACATTACAATTCTCGAGACCACGAGTAGCGAGTTTGTCTTCACATTACAAGTCGATATCTAAACTACCATCACATAGAAGAGGGTTGCGGTCACGATGAGCATCATCGCGATGAAACTGATCTTCATCCGGTTCCACCTCTGCTCCCTCCTCTCTCCCGCTAGATAGCGCGCGTATCTAGCTTCCGCCTCCGCCCTAGTGGTGTATCCTTTGTAACTTTTACCACTGAAACGGTGAACTTGTCTTCGACACTCCTCCCAGTCCTTGTGGACTCCGGGAACCTCACCCTTGTACACAACATACGACGGCATCTCTATGCACTAGACAAACAAAACGTTAGTAGAAATTCACAGATAATATATAAGCAATATATAAGTATGCAACAAAAGGATCGGAAGAGAAAAGCAACACATTAATAGCACGATTCGTGGTCCTACTAATAAATAGCATCGATTACATATAAGTTGAATGACTGTCCAAACTAAATAGACATATAGGTTCATTAAAGTTTAATTACAACATGAGCTAATCGATATTTCAAAACTACATAGCATTAATACATTTGACTCGACTCAGGGACCAGAGCGTGGATGAAGACGCCGTCTTTCATGATGGTCATGAATGTGCGGTCGTTGTCAGCCTGCATTTGTAGCGTTGTTTCTATTTCACTGTTGGACGGTTGATATTTGAGATAGAACTGCCCCGAGGTACGAAGGACATCTTGATAGATGATTTCCGCAAACTCCGACTGGATGCGAAAGAATTCTTGTCTGATGTCCTCGTCCTGGATTGCCGACAAGCGTGCGGCCCATTCCTTGAGATTATTTTGTAGTATAAGGTGATGATGGTCCCGTACGATCGCCCGCATGTGATGGAGGGCGTAGTCGGCATCCTTCTGACTGCCAGGCGGCTGCTTGATGCAGGGGAACGTCATTACGTGGGTGAACACGTGCTTGCCGTACCTACAAATTGGCCTCCTAAAGGTGCCTCCAGATTTGGCGTAGCCGGGGAGAGCATCATCAAGAAATTTCTTGATATTTGTGTAGTCTTTCTTCGACTGACGGTCCGAGTCGAAATACATGGCCATGGAACATTTCGGGCTTAAGAGGATGAGTGTGTAATGTGTGTCACTGCACAAAACACGAATGATAGGAAAAAAAAGAACGATCGAAATCTACGAAATCATATGTTACGGGGCGATGAGGGAATGACTTACTCGGAAAAGTAAGGCACGAGGAAGTTATCCTTATCTGGGTTCGCCAGAATGACGCCTTCGAGGTATGAACTCGCGACTTGCCGGTTCCCAGCGCTGCCCAAGATCTTGGCACGCATGTAGATGGGGTCGACTATCACGATGTCCGGGGTCTTGTATCTAATGATCCGCATCTCCATACTAAGCAAAAATAGCCGAATGAAGGTGTAGTGCAACGGATAAATGTTAAACATAGCGAAGATGTCATCAAACCGCAGGACGATCATACGCCCGATGGTGCTATCGACAAAGCCCTTTCCCTCTGGCACCTTGGCCAGGAAAACCGGGTATGCCACATCATTCTCGGAGAGACGCCGCTTCTCCATAGAAAAAACACCGTCATGCAGACTCCGCATAGCACCGGTTGCGGCATTGAGCAGATTAGTCGGTAGCATCGTCCTACCCGCCACATGCACCCTCCTCGAGATATCCTTAGGTATTGGTGGCCCGTCCTAAGCACGAATCGTACTCGGTGCCGGCTGGCTCGCACCCTTGTTATTTTTTCTTTTCCGTACCTTCTGCTTCTTCTGCTGTAATGGGATCGAGTTCTGCTCAGAGACCACCTTCTTGAGTGTGTTGGGGCTGATAATATTTCGCACCACGGCTATTTGAGTCTCGATGAAGGCGGCAGCTGGAGGGATCTCCTGAGAACTGAACAGACGACGCCTGTTGCAATTGGGTTTCTCCGTGGTACCAGCTAGATCGCGATCGTCTTTTGCAAGGTTGGGTTCTTGTGAAGGAGGCCCCAAGAATACGTCACCGTACCCATGTTCGTTGATGTACTTATTGACGTTGGAAAATATACCATCGTCGTCGTCCGGATCCTGTGTCATATGCATGTCCGGATCAGCTGACGATGGTAGCATTACGGCGGTCTTGCCATGGCTTGGCGCCAACACGTCTGGCGGTGTTGTTTGTGGGGTGGTGTCCCCCGCCCCCAAACGAATCTGGCTCTTCGGCCAAACCATGGACCAGTTTAAGCAGGCGCTGAGGGTCATCACATCATCTTCGTCGGCCCCAGGGGGTCGATACGAGGTAACAAGTCGTCGTAGCCCCGCAGCACCCGAACCAGTTGAACCCTATACACGGTGGGTGGCATCGGATTACCGTGGAACACGAGGTTGCCCGGTTCAACGATTTTGGCCTTGGCGACATCGATCAACTCGCCGTCCATGAAGTGCAGGAGAGTGCATGGAACGTTGGCGGTGCCCTACGAAAACATGTAAGGCGTCAGGGATGCCCAGCCAAAGGCAAGGAGATGAAGTCATCGGCCGAGGCTTAGTTACCATGATGGCGTTGAGCTCGGCTAATGTCGAGGCACTGCCAACAGCGGGCGTGCATGTGACGAAGGGGCCTCTTGCTGCCGAGGTGCCGGCCGGCGTATTCTATCCACACCCGGGTGCATTAAGCTCCAATACCAGCGCCGACGCCGGAGACACCAATGCCGCCTCCGCCGGAGACACCAATGCCAGCACGTTGTGCGAGTTGCTGCCCGTGAAGCTGGGAATCGGGGGTGGCCCCTGTTGGCCGCCCGCAGTCCACCCCCGCAGCCCCTCAAGCAAGGAAGGCATAATGGCGGTGATCGTCGCTCCCAGTTGGTATCGCACTTGCTCTTGGACTATCTCTGGAATCCGCACCACTTGTGCCTTGAGTTCTTTAACCTCATGCTCCTGGCTTTCCGAGCTGGTCTTTCTCTCCTTTCGCCTAGCCTTATAGTATTCCAACCATTTCATGGACAAGCCTTCGCCGGCCACACGACCAGCTGACGACGGCTTACTGAACTTATCCTTGTGTTTCATTATGTTCAACGCCCTATTTAAAGTGGTGTCCCAAGGGGCAGACGGGGAGCTCTGAGACCCCGCGCTACTGCTTTCAGTTTCCTGTGGAAGGAACGCACGTGAACCATTTAGAAATTTGGCTTCATTAATTAAAATGCAACCATATGGAGCTAATTATGCGGGGGTGTATTCCTTACCAGAACACGCTCAAGCTCCTTCACCTTCGGATCCGTGGTAAGCTCCTTTGTTACCGGGTCCACCTTGTACCGGGCCCTGACATAGTTCTTGGTCTGCTTTTCATGGTATTTATCGAAGAGGGGCAGTAGGCCTTGCTCGGCACACTCCGCGTCCTCCTTGTCCCGTTTAGGTTCCGCCACTCTGTAACCGCCGGACCGAGTTTGTGGACCCCTAAGTTCAAGTCCCGCATATCTTTCCCCCACTGACTTGATTCCGCGGATGCGTTGCCCTCGCACTTGATCTTGAACTCCAGGTAGTCAGCTTTGCTTCGAAGGATTTGTCTCCTTGATCTTCTCATAACTATCACCACATATAATCCTTCTCTTCACCGCGGCTCTCCAAGTAGCCAGGGCCGTTCTCATCTTCGTGAGGGCGGCATTGTTCACTTTATTCCTTGAGAGGCGTGTGTTTGCGAAGTCACCGGGGAACTTGTATCGTTCGTGCAGCTTCGAGAAGAGGAGGTTGCGCAAATTCCCTCGGTCACGATGCCTTAGGTTCTCGGTGTTGATTGAGACGATGCTCCGGAGAATGCACCCGAGTTGTCCCGCGTACCCACCGACTAATTCTTTGGGCGCCGTTGGATGCCCACTGGAGGACACTTCAGTAAATTCCTCCTTGACGATGACGAGCACGTTCGGGCGCCAGTCCTTCCATTGCCTCTTCGGTTGGCTGCCATCTGTGCGTTCGCTGCCATCATCAGTGGTGGCATCCCCGGAGGCACCATCAGTGGTGTCATCCCCGATGCCACTAGGGGTTGTGTAGTCGGGATCGGTGTCTTTCGCGGGGTCCTCATAGCGGTGAGGTTCTTCCTCCATCTCCTGGGACAGCTCCCAGAATAGCTTGCCCGAACCGTCAGCCTCATCGTTGTCGGCCATGTTCGCTCTAAATAGGAAAAAAAAGGCTACTAGAGTTACTGGATGAGATCAGGGTAGTATCTATTCTTCTCAGATTTAGAGGAATATTGCCCTTTGACTCTAGGCCTGTATCTGTATCTGTATCTGTATCTGTATCTGTATGCGTATGTGTATGTGTGTGTAGGCTCTACAATTCAATTCAGAATATTACACCGTCCTACTGTATCATCATCTTCATTTTCATTCTCATTCCCATTTCACCCAATATATCCTCTCCACAAACATTCTGAATATTACGACCATCTTTAACCAACTACTGTAGTAGCAGCATATATCCCCACCTTATGCATATACTACTAGGTCACACCATCACTTTCACCTATCCTATGCACAAGTGAGTGGGTGGGAGTGGGACAACAAGGCTTCATATATTTTCACATTACAGACACCCTTTTATCCAAGAAAATTGGGCATCGGTTGTCTCCAATTCTCAACCGAATCCATCAAAAGCTCAAACTAGCCTCAAACAAGAGCCTGACACACAAGCAAGGGAATTATGTAAAACAGCAAAACCAGTCCCTATGAAATGATTCTGCATTTCCAATTACTGCTACTCTACAGCTACTACTGTCTATGGTTGGATTTACAGATAATATGGAATATCCTAGGCCGCACCTCTCTAAAAGTAAAATGCTTCCAATAAATATTAAGATGATTCTTGCCATACTGGTTACAAATAACTTAGTTTGTGCTACCAAACAAAAATTTGTAGAAATAACACATGAATATAAACAGAAAAGGAACTGCACGTAGCGGCTTGACTCTAATTCCAACATACATGTACTGTAAAAAAATGTATCCATACTAATTCCTTGTGAATCAAGATTGAGTAATTCCAGTGAGAAAAAAAAGCATTCAACATCAGCTCATTGTGCATGCCGACTGATTCTAATCAAAAGTGAACTCATGAATCTAAAATGACCTACCAAACAGTAAAGATGTCTAAAACATAAAAAAACAAAGAGGATTGAACCAACCACTATAAACACAACATCAATGTTTTCATACGAATTACTGAGACAAAAACTCATGCACCTAAGTAACCTTACAGACCAAACTGGGGCAACGACAAAAAAGGACAATCGTAACACCATCACATAAGAACAATCTATAACTGGGGCTGCCTATACCTACATACCCCCTCTCACCTATTTCCTTGTTTTAAAACAAAAAAAATTTCAACAAGATTTACTGAATTTACGGCTACTGACATTTTGTGTGGTACATACATACAAAAATGGTGGTCTGCTGTCATATTAAGCATCATGTACTGCAAAAAAAAGGAAAAATGGAGATGACTAAGGTTAGGGTTCAAACCCCTACTAATCCCACTATCAAAAATACATAACAGAATCTAACCACATAAGGTACCAACCCCCACGGAAATCCAAAGTGAATCCTACCATAATCCCCGCACATTTTACATAGATCTATGAATTAGGCGAGTATAGTAGATCAATGGAAACACAAGATGCACAAGTAATTTTTGTTTCGGTTGAGAATCGGGCATCTTCTAGGTCAAGAAAATTGGACATGACCTTTGCTAATTTTCTTGACCTAGGACTGCCCCATTCTCAACCGAAACGGAAATTAATCAACATTTCAGGAGAAAGGGGACGTACGGGAACGATGAAGATGGGCGCGCGCGTCGCCGCCGCCGATGAAGGCCTCTGTTGAGCCGGCGCAGGCGGGGTGTTAGGGAAGCGGCTCGACAGCAGCTGGAGGGTGAGGGGGCGGTTGTACGGTGGCCGGGCAACGCCGCAACGAGGGGCGCCGGTCGATTTGGCGGCTAGCTCGAGCGGCTTACCGGCGATGGGGGCCGAGAGACGACGCCGCAGCTTACCTGGTTGAACGGCGAGGGGGCGAGAGACGACGCCGGTGGAGTGCCGGCGGCAGCGGTGTGGAGTCACGGCCCGGACATGGGGTGCCGCAGCGCTGGACCGGAGGCGGCATCCATGGCGAGAGGGGGCGAGAGGCGAGGGGCGAGATGCAGTTGGGGAGGAGGACGACCGGCTGGGTCTTGGATATTTTAGTGGGGGAGGGTTAGCAATGGCGCACCTTTTAGGGGTGCGTCATAGATGTTGGTATATCAATGGCGCACCTTTTAGGGGTGCGCCATAAAGACCGTGATAGCAATGGCGCACCTTCTCCTGGTGTGCCATTACTAACTTTTTTTATTTTTTTGGATTTTTAGTTGCATGTAATAATTTAAGATTTGAGATAAAAGAAAGGAAAATGCAAATGGAGTGATAAAACCATTGTGTAAAGATTTAGAATTAGATGACAGCATGGTTGAAATCAAGTGACATGAAATAACAGTCAACAAAGATTGAGCTTGCCACTGACACACACACGCAGCCGACACGTCGTGATTCGATCTTAGCTATCTTTTCACAATCTTCTTGCCCTTCTTTCTCGCGGTTGAATAATTTAGCCCCGGAACCCCTTGAATTCTTCTCTTGAAGTCCTCCTTCTTCTTGTGGTGTATGGTACTTCATCATCGTCGTCATCTTCCATCTTCGGGTCGCCCGTACTTGTCGAAGTCTTGCTCATTGGCGACTCCATCCATTCCGATGATGTTCCTTTTGCCTCTCCTCACGACAACACGACTGGGCTTTGATGGGTCGGTAATGAAGAAGCATTGGTCCACTTGGCAAGCCAGTACCCATGGCTCATTTTTCGCGGTGACGTTTGCGCCCGCGGTCTTGGATTTGGCTTCGGGTAAAACCATGGTGGTGAAATACTGGTCTTCTTTTAGGACGCTCGTGGCCCATCTGACACGGAACATCGGGACCTTGTCTCCAGCGTAGCTCAGCTTCCAGATCTCCTCGATCCTTCCATAGTATCTGTCCTTGTCATTATCGGTGTCGGATTCCATCGTTACCCCGGAGTTTTGATAATCGCTCTTCATGTCCTTTTCCTCGGTGTAGAATGTGTAGTCGTTGATATCGTACACCTCATAGGTCATCAGGTTGTGCTCGGCGCCCCATGACAAGGCGAATATGAGTTTTTCTTCCATGGAAGAATCCTCATGTAAAGGGTACGACAGAAGCTTGTCCTTGAACCAACGCGTGAAACATGAGTTGTGCTCTTTGATTATATCTCCGTCCGTCCTCTGTTGGCATCGATCATTGTATGTCTTCTCAATAAAGGTTTTCTGCTCTACCACCCAAGGATCGACCACGTCTATGTGTTGTAGCGCAACTAGGTTTGCTCTTTCAAAGTCGGCGAGTCGACCCTTGAAGTCAACATGCATTTCGCGGCGACCCTCGCGGTGACCCCATCCAGCGAGCCTGCCGAGGTGCCTGTTGACGGGCAGACCAACGGGGTTCTTGATGCCTAGATAATTCGTGCAGAAGGAGATGCACTCTTCGGTCAGAAAGCCCTTGGCTATGCTTCCATTTGGACGTGCCTTGTTCCGAACGTATCCTTTCATGACACCATTCATCCTTTCGAACGGCATCATGTTGTGGAGGAATGTCGGCCCGAGTTGGATGATATCCTCCACGATATGGACCAGCAGATGCACCATAACGTCAAAGAATGCAGGCGGGAAGTACATCTCAAGCTCGCATAGTATCACCATGATCTCTTCCTGTAGCCTTCTGAGTTGCCTCATGCCAACCGATTTCCAAGAGATGACGTCGAAAAAGTTGCATAGGCCAAATAGCGTTTCAGGGATGTGCGTGTCCATGATCCCACGGATTGCAACTGGAAGTATCTGTGTCATCAGCACGTGACAGTCGTGAGACTTCATCCCGCTAAACTTTTGCTTCGCTAAGTCTAGGTATCTGCTTATCTTCCCCGCGTAACCGTAAGGAAGTTTTACTCCTACGAGGCAGGTGAAAAACAGCTCGATCTCCTTCTGACTTAGAGTGAAGCACGCGGGAGGGTAGTCATATTCAATCTTCTTGGCCTTTTTTCCTTTGCGATGACTTTCCGTGTCCTTCGCCTCATCATCATCATCATCATCATTAGGGCGTTTTGCGTGAAGCTCCTCCCTGATGCCATTGATTGCAAGTCTGCCCTTGCTTTCGGCCAATCTTTTGTCCTCTCTGGCATGTTGAGCAGGGTACCAAGCAGACTCTCGCACACGTTCTTCGTGATATGCATGACATCAAGGCGAGGCACACGGAGGATCTTCCAGTACGACAAGTCCCAGAAAACAGACCTCGTTTTCCATACCTTCAGCAGCGGCTCTGGCGCCTTTCGCTTCTTTCCCGGCGGTGGGCACTCTTTCCGATTTTTCAACAGCTCGTCTATTTCCTCGCCGCTCCTCGTACGTGTGGGTCTTCGTGGGTTCGGTTTCACCATCGAACAGATCCTTGCGTTTTGTCCATGCGTCATCGTTGCGAAGCCACCTTCGATGTCCCATGAACACGGTTTTCGAAGACCCGGTGTAACATCCCAATTTTATTAAATCAGGATGTTAATAAAATCATCTTATTGCATGTCATATTTTTATTGCATTTGGGTTTATGAAGTTCAAGTTTTGCACTCACATAAAATCATAGAGAGGGGATAATATGACTTCCTCAAAATTTTATGTATACGAGTGGGAAAGTATTTACTTTACATTTGATGTTTTAAAGTTGCATTGGAAAATTATTATTATTATTTTTTTAGCCAAAAGTTAGATTATTGCATTAGAAATATATATATATAATTTCTAAAATTATATGGGCAGGAATTAATGTTCCTTGTGCTCTATTTTACAAATAAGAATTTTAGGAATTTTTATGATATATATATATATATATTCTTTTTCTGCTTCACATCTAATAAAAAAGGGGGTTTTCAAAAAAAAATATGCACGCACACAGGAGCCAGCCAGGCGAACGAAAGCTCACCCAGCTACCGAGCCAGGCCGCTCGCTCGTCAGGTGGGGAGCGAGGCGATCCCAGGGCCGCTCGCCCAGCATCGCACGCATGCACGCTCGTCCCTCTCTCTACCTCGGTTAACTCCATCTCTCTCCTCTTTCTCTCTCTGCCAGGTGGGGCCCGACCCGGGTCATCCCCAACCTCCCGCACTGTACGCGCAGGATAGAGCCGCACCTCGCAGCTCCCGAACCAGCCGGCCAAGGATATTGGGATAATGCTTATCCTGCAGCCCCAACCCTCCTAGCCGCGCCTATAAAACGCCCTTGACCCCCTCTCTTCATTCAGCTAACCCGCTCCTCCTCTCGCCGCTCATAGCCGCCGCAGTCGCCGTTCGCATCTCGCCGGAGCCGACTCAGTTCACCGGAAAACTACGGTGCCGGTGAGCCACCATGGCCTATTTTCTTCAAGGGAATCGGAACCCCATGTCTATACGCACCTCCTTGACATCCTTGTTGCCCCTAGGGATCACCAGAGACGCCGCCCCAACGACCTGCGTCGCCGGAGTTCATCGGAGCACAAGAGCTTCACCGCCTCGCCCCGCTCCCTCCGGTCATTGCCGCTGACCTCCGTCACCGCCTTTCGGACGCCCTCACCGAGCTGCACCCGTCAGACGACCTCGCCCACGCAGGAGATCGCCGGAGCTGCCGCCCCCCGTCGCCGACTTCCTGCCGAGGCCAGCGCCTGTCTCTGTAAGCGCTCGCCTCCCGTACGTAGATTAGTATGTTTTTTTAGGTTGTTTTTTTAGACCGAAGAGGTACTGGTTAACCGTGTTTTAATATAAACCGTACAATTTAATTAAACCAAACGTCGGTTTTTCTTTTTAGTTTGAGCCGAACCTGTGATTTGCCTAGTTTGCGAACGTTCGTCGCGTTGCAGCCGCAGCGACCATAGCCAACCAATCAAAGCCATTCACTTCATGCTCTAGTCACGAACGTCCACACTTTAGAGTTTTCAGAAAATGTTCTATAGCAGTTTTTTTCCAGATTTTATTCAAAACTTCAAACACCCGTAACTTTTTAACCGTAGGTCGAAACAAGGTGAAACAAGCGGCTAAACTTTCGTCTCGAATAGCCCTAACCACAAAACCCATAGTTGCAGATTTTTGAACGTTCAAATTTGAAATTATTTCAGATTTGTATTTAAATTTCATTAGGCCATATCTTTCAAACGGTATACCTGTTTGAAGTGATTCTTTTTGCACCTTGCCACTATGTATGTTTTGCCATGGCATTTTGCCACTATGTATTCTACACCATTATGATCTGTTCACCATAATTTTACTAGGATGCCTTGTTGGAACACTAGTGCACATCACGATTTTTTTTAACACTAGTCATACTTTGAAATTTTTCATGCTAATGACTTGTGTTGGATTTTTATTTGGCTTTTCCAAATATTTTGTTGCATGTCTTTGAATTGTATGAATGCATGTTTATGTGTGTTTTTATTGTCCGGAGTGTGAAGCAGAGTACTATCATTCGCTAGAACTTCACTCCCAGCACGAAGGCAAGTTACATTTTGATCCTGTCAGTTTTTACCTATGTTTTAATTTTGCACTTAGGCCTTTGATGTAGGAGTGCATGATAGGAGTTTATACTTGTTAGATTTACTATCAACAAGTAGTTCATTTGAGGTAGGTCTGAACCATGCAAACTTTATTGCCACCATGTTATGTTGCAATGCCTCGCCAAAGTAGACGTGGATTGGGGAGTGCTATCACTTTGAGATGTGGGTGACAAAGTAGTAACTAGAACCAACTTTAATGAACTACCTGGATGGAAATTGGTTTGTATGGTGGCGAAGTACAGTGGGAGCATTCATGGGAATCCATGGGAGTGCACACTAGTGGTCCATCCACCCAGGATCAAAGGGATCAACCGTATTTTCATGTCTACAAGCTTCCGTGTGCAGCCATAAGCCAATATGGGCTCTGGCATAGTTGAGTAGAGGGTGTGACCTCTTCCGGGATAGGCTAGCAAATGTAGATGATGTAGGTGTACCGGCCTATCCGTGGGTTAGGGGAAATGCTATCGAAAGACTATGTCTCGATCTTCCGATCAAGAATGTGGTCGAGTCTTGTGGGGAAAAGTGCACAACCTCTGCAGAGTTAAAATCTAATCGATTAGCCATGTCCCCGGTCATGGAAAACTTGAGCTTTTAGTAGTGGAAATGTAGGAAGATCTCATCACTCTTAATTAATCAATTGGGCATAAAATTTTGGAATGGTTGAGATGGGCATCATCTCAGACTTATGATATTTATAGAAGTAGAGCAATTATTTCTGATAGGGAAAAACTAGCTTTATGTAAAACTAAACTTAGAGCTTTCCACCAGCCAAATTGCATGTACTATGCAGGCTCATTACACTTTATGATGTGACTTGCCAGTACATTCCATGTACTGACCTACACGGCTGCAACTTATCATGTTGCAGGTTTATCCGATGACGAATAAGGTGCGATAGGTTGTTGTTCTGCACTCAGCTTCCTCGTGGAGTTGATGGACTCGTTACACTTTTTTGCTTCCGCATGATTTTTTTTACTTGGCCTTAGGCCACATTAATGTAATAATTACTCTTTGAGGATTTCTCGATGTAATAAATGTGTGATTGAACTTTGTTGTAAATCCTCAAGTACTGTGTGTGTCAGCATACCGATCCAGGGATGACACTTAAGCACAGAGACTCCGATCCCTTGAGATCGGGTCGCTAGAAGATGGTATCAGAGCACACGTTGATTGTAGGACGCGACCCTAGAAAATGGAAAGCCATAGGATAAGAAACCATATTTTTACAACACTTTTATACCCCTGTTTTGGTCTCATACTATTCCATGCTTCACTACTAATTTCTCCTCTCTTTCAAACTGTAGATGTCGACCCCCATCGTTGAGTTTGCTCAGCCCGACGCAACCATGCCCTTTTGAAGACAGCTCGTGGATATCGCAGGACATCTGCGCATTGCCCTGCCCAGCTTCACCGGTACCTTCACGGCCACTCTACCTGAGGAGATGCGCTGGAAGATTGACATCCACACTCCAGGGCGAACTTTTGGAAATGCCATTGAGCCGATCGACTTCTACATAGAAGTAAGATCATGGGGCATTGGCAAAGGGATCGCTGCGCTCTTTGCACTTGGGCGAATCCGCCAGGACTACCGCGAGGATCTTAGGAAGACTAACTATGTCTTGTACGTGCGTCGTGACTCGGATGGAGATGTGGTGCGCACCAAGGAGGACGACACCATCACCTCACACATTGAGGACCTGGAGGAGCTCATCACCATGATGAAGGAAGAGATGGACGACTACCTCGTCACCACCCACAACCTGACTACCCGCAAGGTCGACCTGGAAGAAGAGCTTCAGAACGCTCGCGTGGAGCATGAGCCGGAGCTCAATGCGTTGCAGGAAAAGTTCGACGACTTGAAGCTTCAGCTAGAGGAAGCTGAGGAAGAGCTTGATAACGGGGAGAATCTCCAAGAGGATCACTCTTATGGGGACTATGTCAGTCAGGACAAAGACTATGAGGATGACGATGAGGAGATAGAGAGTGATGCCGCTGGAGCCGACATCAACATGATAGATCTCTCTTCCTATGAGGAGTAGACTTAGACCACCATGAGAGATTAGGATTCGATAGTCGATTAGTATTTGATTGATTTATTTGTGGGACCTTGTCAAACCTTGTGACATGGCTCACCTTGGATTGTTTCTTGTGAACTCTTTGGTTGAATTGAATTGGAGTGATTTGGATTTTTTTATTTGACATCATGTGCATATGGGTAGTGTTTCTCCCTTAGGCCTAATTCTATCTATACCCCCTCTATGCTGACCCAACAGATGCAACCAAGGCGCGACCCTTCCGGGAGTGGCTCAGGGAATGATATCCCACCCGCCTTGGAACAATTGCTTCAGACCCAAAACCAAATAATACAGTTGATGATGTAGAATATGGCCCAGAACGACAACAACAACCCGCCTCCACCTCCACCTCCACCACAAATTGACAACCTTACCCGTTTTCTGAGGCTGAATCCTCCAATCTTCACAAGCAACCCGGAGCCGATTGTCGCAGATGACTGGCTTCGCAACATGGGCAGGAAGCTAGCCACAACAGGATGCACTGATCAGGAGAAGGTGAGGTTTGCCTCTCACCAACTGGATGGACCAGCAGCTTCGTGGTGGGAGAACTACACCGCCACATACCCCATGGAGAATGTGACTTGGGCATAGTTCCAGCAGGCATTCCGCACTACTCATGTTTCAGCAGGAGCTATGGCTCTCAAGAAGAGGGAGTTCCACAACTTGCGCCACGGAGGTCGCTTAGTGTCTGAGTATGTTGATGACTTCAGCAAGTTGTCCCATTATGCCCCAGGTGACGTGGCAACCAATGCAGCCAAGCAAGAGAAGTTTCTGGAGGGACTGAATGATGAGCTGGGAATTCAGTTGATGGTAGCGACTTTTGATAACTATCAAGAGTTGTTGGATAAGGCGATCACTCTAGAGGGCAACCATAATAAGATGGAAAATCGCAAGAGGAAATATGGTCAAGGCAAGTTTCAGTCTGGAGCTCAATAGAAACCTCGCTCCACCCCTTTCTCAGGATATACTGGTATAGGACACAGTATGTTTGGAGGGCACAACCATCATAACCATGGTGGTCATTCTCAGCATAGAGGCAATGGACACAACCACAATGGCCATAAAAATAGCAATGGGAATGGAGGAAACGACAATCACAATCACCCTACCCCTGCTACACCAGTGAGGAAGGATCTGACTCACATCACCTGCTTCAAATGCAAGAAGACACGGCACTAGTCCAACGAGTGTCCTGAGCTACAGAATGGGAATGGCAATGGAAGTTCTGGAGGCAAGAAGCCCAATCCTTTCACTAAGGGGCATGTGAATCATGTCAATGTGGAAGAAGTCTATGAACAACCGGATGCGGTGATTGGTAAGTTCTTGGTTAATTCATTTCCAGCACTTATTCTATTTGACACTGGTGCATTGCATTCTTTCATATGGAGGGGATTTGTGGATAAACATAAGTTGCCTACCGTAGCTCTTAAGTCACCTATTCTAGTGAGTTCCCCAGGAGCAGAGTCTATGACTAGTCAGGCATGTTTTCAGTTGCCTTTGAACATAGGGGGACCTGTTTTTCCCACACATATGATCATACTTGAGCCACAAGGGTTGGATGTAATCCTAGGTATGGATTGGATGTCCAAGTATCAGGGAAGCATTGATTGTGCCAGTAGGTCAATTCTTCTCACCACTCCAGAGCAGAAGAGCATCAAGTATGTATCCAGGCTTAAGCCTAAGAAGACTCAAGTGAACTGTCTTACGGGAGTTGTCCAGGAGGAAGAACCAGTGGTGAAGGATTATCCCGATGTATTTCTAGAGGAGTTACCCAGTATGCCACCGGATCGGGAGATTGAGTTTCTCATTGTGTTGCTGCCAGGCACCGGACCTATCTCCAAGAGGCCATACCGGATGCCCGCTAATGATCTAGCTAAAGTCAAGAAACAGATTGAGGAGTTACTAGAGAAGGGGTATATTCGCCCGAATTCATCACCTTGGGGAGCCCCAGTACTCTTAGTGGAGAAGAAGGATGGAACCCTTAGGATGTGAGTGGATTATTGCTCTTTGAACGAGGTGACCATCAAGAATAAGTATCTGCTGCCGATGATCAATGACTTGTTCGACCAGCTAGAAGGAGCTAGTGTTTTATCCAAGATTGACCTTCGATCCGGTTATCATCAGTTGAAGATCCGTGAGAAAGATATACCTAAGACAGCTTTTACCACGAGGTATGGGCTTTATGAGTATACAGTCATGTCTTTTTATTTTGACTAATGCCCCTGCCTATTTTATGAGCATGATGAACAAGGTATTCATGAAGTACTTGGATAAGTTTGTGGTGGTATTCATTAATGATATATTGGTTTTCTCCAAGAATGAGGAAGAGCACGCCGAACATCTGCGCTTAGTTCTGGAGAAGCTCAGAGACACCAACTTTATGCCAAGTTCAGCAAGTGTGAGTTTTGGTTGAAGGAAGTCGGATTTCTCGGACATGTTGTGTCAGGAGAAGGAATTGACATGGACCCTTCCAAGGAAGAAGCAGTCACAGAATGGAAGGCACCGACCTCAGTTAGCGAGATCCGTAGTTTCCTTGGACTTGCAGGATATTATTGGAGGTTCATTGAGAATTTTTCCAAGATTGCAAAGCCCATGAAAGAGTTGTTGAAGAAGGACACCAAGTATATTTGGACTGAGTAATGTGAAGCCAGTTTCCAGGAGTTGAAGAAACGTTTGGTTACAGCTCCAGTGCTAATTCTGCCGAACATACACAAGGATTTTCATGTGTATTGCGACGCTTCACGCCAAGGACTTGGAGGCGTGCTTATGCAAGGAGGAAAGGTTGTAGCTTATGCTTCACGTCAGCTTCGACCTCATGAGTTGAATTATGCCACGCATGATCTGGAGTTAGCAGAAGTGGTGCATGCACTCAAGACCTGGAGACATTTCCTTATCGGGAACCTATGTGATGTTTACACCGATCACAAGAGTTTGAAGTGCATCTTCACACAGAAGGAGTTGAACCTTAGGCAAAGGAGATGGTTGGAGCTCATCAAGGATTATGACATGAATTTGCATTATCATCCAGGAAAAGCCAACATCGTGGTAGATGCGTGGAGCCGTAAGAGCTATGTCAACACTCTTGTCGCAGGAGGATTACCTCAGGAGTTGTGTGATGAACTTAGAGATCTCAAGTTGGAAATAGTTCCAAGAGGCTATGTTGCCGCACTCGAAGTTTAGTCCACCTTGTTGGGAAGGATCAGAGAAGCTCAGAAGTTGGATCAAGGTATTGCTGAGATAAAGGAGAGGATCAGCAAAGGAAAGGCAGAAGGATTACGTGAGGATGAGAATGAAACCATATGGTTTGAGCAGCATATTTGTGTGCCCAATGATCCAGAGATCAGGAAGTTGATACTTCAGGAGGCTCATGATTCGCCATACTCGATATATCCGGGAAACACCAAGATGTATTTGGACTTGAAGGAAAGTTTTTGGTGGACCGGTATGAAGAAGGAAATTGCTGAGTATGTAGCAGTATGTGATGTATGTTAGAGGGTAAGGGCAGAGCATCAGAAACCAGCAGGTTTATTTCAACCATTGCCGATACCTGATTGGAAATGGGATAAACTTGGCATGGACTTCATCACAGGATTACCCACAACCCGTTCAGGTTATGATTCCATTTGGGTAATAGTTGATTGCTTGACCAAGGTTGCTCACTTCATTCCCGTGAAGACTACCTATACAAGTGCCAAGCTGGCGAAGATATATATGACCAGGATTGTATGTCTACATAGAGTTCCAAGGACCATCGTATCAGATAGAGGAACACAGTTTACTTCAAAGTTTTGGCATCAGCTACACGAAACTTTGGGTACCAAGCTAGAGTTCAATACAGCCTTCCATCCACAGACAGATGGGCAGACAGAGAGGGTGAATCAGATTCTGGAGGACATGTTGAGAGCTTGTGCGCTAGACTACGGGTCTAGTTGGGATGATAACTTACCTTATGCAGAGTTCTCATACAACAACAGCTATCAAGCCAGTTTGCAGATGGCCCCTTTTGAGGCATTGTATGGGAGGAAGTGCAGAACACCGTTGATGTGGGACAGAGTTGGTGATCGCAAATTGTTTGGATCGGATTTGATTGGAGATTCTGAGGAGAAGGTCAAGTTGATCCGTGATAGTCTCAAGATAGCTTAGTCTAGACAGAAGAGTTATGCTGATGCTACACGCAAGGAAGTGATTTACGAAGTGGGAGATAGAGCATATCTGCGAGTGTCTCCACATCGAGGTATTAAGAGGTTTGGAGTCAAAGGAAAGTTAGTACCACGATTCGTGGGGCCGTACAGAGTTCTAGAACGTAGAAGGGAAGTTGCATACATGTTAGAACTACCAGAGGGTTTGTCAGGAGTTCATGATGTGTTTCATGTTTCCCAACTGAAGAAGTGTCATGCAGAGATGGCAGATATTCCTTTGAGAGACACAGTGCCT
The DNA here is from genome assembly GCA_022496015.1 of Hordeum marinum. NCBI lineage: Eukaryota > Viridiplantae > Streptophyta > Magnoliopsida > Poales > Poaceae > Hordeum > Hordeum marinum. The sequence goes on along the minus strand of CM039674.1, from coordinate 509,232,205 downwards.
CTAGAAGCAATTCAGTTGGATAACGATCTAACTTATGAGGAGAAGCCTGTTAAGATTATTGAGACTGCCGAGAGGATCACTCGTACCAAGGTCATCAAGTTCTGCAAGGTTCAGTGGAGTCACCACACCGAGGAGGAAGCTACTTGGGAACGAGAGGAAGTATTTACGAGTGGGAAAGTATTTACTTTACATTTGATGTTTTAAAGTTGCATTGGAAAATTATTATTTTTTGTTAGCCAAAAGTTAGATTATTGCATTAGAAATATATATATAGAATTTATAAAATTATATGGGCAGGAATTAATGTTCCTTGTGCTCTATTTTACAAATAAGAATTTTAGGAATTTTTATGATATATATATATATTCTTTTTCTGCTTCAGATCTAATAATAGAAGGGGTTTTCAAAAAAAACACAACACACGCACGCACACAGGCTGGTCGAGCCAGCCAGGCGAGCGAAAGCTCACCCAGCGATCGAGCCAGGCCGCTCGCTCGTGAGGTGGGGAGCGAGGAGCTCCCAGGGCCGCTCGCCCCAATGTTGCACGCACGCACGCTCGTCCCTCTCTATACCTAGGTCAACTCCATCTCTCTCCTCTCTCTCTCCGCCAGGTGGGGCCCGACCCGGGTCATCCCCAACCTCCCGCACTGTACGCACAGGATAGAGCCGCAGCTCGCAGCTCCCGAACCAGCCGGCCGAGGATCTTGGGATAATGCTTATCGCGCAGCCCCGACCCTCCTAGCCGCGCCTATAAAAGGCCCTTGACCCCCTCTCTTCATTCAGCCAACCCGCTCCTCCTCTCGGCGCTCATAGCCGTCGCAATAGCCCTTCGCATCTCGCCGGAGCCGAGTCAGTTCACTGGAAAACTGCGACGCCGGTGAGCCACCATGGCCTATTTTCTTCAAGGGAATTGGATCCCCATGTCTATACGCAGCTCCTTGACATCCTTGTTGCCCCTAGGGATCACCGGAGACGCCGCCCCAACGACCTGCGTCGCCGGAGTTCACCGGAGTACAGGAGCTTCACTGCCTCGCCCCGCTCCCTCCGGTCATCGCCGCTGACCTCCGTCGCCGCCTTCCGGACGCCCTCACCGAGCTGCACCCGCCGGATGACCTCGCCCACGCCGGAGATCGCCGGAGCTACCGTCCCGCCGTCGCCGACTTCCTGCCGAGGCCAGCGCCCGTCTCTGTAAGCGCTCGCCTCCCGTACGTAGATTAGTTTAGTTTTTTTCGGTTGTTTTTTTAGACCGAAGAGGTACTGGTTAACCATGTTTTAATATGAACCGTACGGTTTAATTAAACCGAACGTTGTTTTTTTCTTTTTAGTTTTAGCCGAACCGGTGATTTGCCTAGTTTGTGAACGTTCGTCGCGTAGCAGCCGCAGCAAACATAGCCAACCAATCAGAGCCATTCACTTCACGCTCTAGTCATGAACATCCACACTTTAGAGTTTTCAGAAAATGTTCTATAGCAGTTTTTTTTAGATTTTATTCAAAATTTCAAACACCCATAACTTTTTAACCGTAGGTCGAAACAAGGTGAAACAAGCGGCTAAACTTTCGTCTCGAATAGCCCTAACCAGAAAACCCGTAATTGCAGATTTTTGCAAGTTCAAATTTTAAATTATTTCAGATTTGAATTGAAATTTCATTAGGCCATATCATTCAAACGGTATACCCGTTTGAAGTGATTCTTTTTGCACCACGTCACACGAACTAAATCTTTTGCCATGGCATTTTGCCACTATATATTCTACACCATTATGATCTGTTCATCATAATTTTACTAGGATGCCTTGTTGAAACACTAGTGCATAGCATGATTTTTTTTAACACTAGTCATACTTTGAAAATTTTCATGCTAATGACTTGTGTTGGATTTTTATTTGGCTTTTGCAAATATTTTGTTGCATGTATTTGAATTGTATGAATGCATGTTTGTGTGTGTTTTTATTTACTTTGCGATAGATTGTCCAGAGTGCGAAGCAGAGTACTATCATTCGCTAGAACTTCACTCCCAACACGAAGGCAAGTTACATTTTGATCATGTCAGTTTTTACCTATGTTTTATTTTTGCACTTAGTCCTTTGATGTAGGAGTGCATGATAGGAGTTTATACTTGTTGGATTTACTATCACCCAATAGTTCACTTGAGGTAGGTCTGAACCATGCAAACTTTGTCGCCACCGTGTTATGTTGCAATGCCTCGCGAAAGTAGACATGGATTGGGGAGTGCTATCACTTTGAGATGTGAGTGACAAAGTAGTAACTAGAACCAACTTTAATGAACTACCTGGGTGGAAATTAGTTTGTATGGTGGCGAAGTATAGTGGGAGCATTCATGGGAATCCAGGGAGTGCACACTAGTGGTCCGTCCACCCAGGCTCAAAGGGATCAACCGTATTTCCATGTCTACAAGCTTCCGTGTGCAGCTGCAAGCCAATATGGGCTCTGGCTTAGTTGAGTAGAGGGTGTGACCTCTTCCGAGATAGGCTAGCAGATGTGGATGACGTAGGTGTACCGGCCTATCCATGGGTTAGGGAAAATGCTATCGAAAGACTATGTCTCGATCTTCCGATCAAGGATGTGGTCGAGTCTTGTGGGGAAAAGTGCACAACCTCTGTAGAGTTAAAATCTAATCGATTAGCCGTGTCCTTGGTCATGGACAACTTGAGATTTTAGTAGTGGAAATGTAGGGATATCTCATCACTCTTAATTAATCAACTGGGTATAAAATTTTGGAATGGTTGAGATGGGCATCATCTCAGACTTATGATATTTGTAGAAGTAGAGCAATTATTTCTGATTGGGAAAAACTAGCTTTATGCAAAACTAAACTTAGAGCTTTCCACCAGCCAAATTGCATGTACTATGTAGGCTCATTACACTTTATGATGTGACTTGCCAGTACATTCCATGTACTGACCTACACGGCTGCACCTTATCATGTTCCAGATTTATCCTACGACGAATAAGGTGCGATAGGTCGTTGTTCTGCACTCAGCTTGCTCGTGGAGTTGATGGACTCGTTACACTTTTTGCTTCCGTATGATTTTGTTTTACTTGTCCTTAGGCCACATTAATGTAATAATTACTCTTTGAGGATTTCTCGATGTAATAAATGTGTGATTGAACTCTGTTGTAAATCCTCAAGTATTGTGTGTGTCAGCATACCGATCCAGGGATGACACTTAAGCACAAAGACTCCGATCCCTTGAGATCGGGTCGCTACACCCGGGATCTCTGTCTAGCTGGCGGTACGTTGTGTCATCCATGCACGTGACGCATGCATAAAATCCGTGGACCACCTGCCCCGCGACATATCCGCAACCGAGATAGTCATGCACCATCGTGAGCAATGCGGCTCTCATAGGGAAATATTGTTTCGCTACGGCATCCCACGTATTGGCTGGCGTTTTCCACAGTGTGTTTAGCTCCTCTTTCATCAGCCCCAGATACAGATTGATGTCGTTCCCTGGTTGTTTCTGCCATTCAATTAGCATTCTCATGTGAATATACTTCCTCTTCATGCACATCTAGGGGGGAAGGTTGTACATCCACAAAAACACAGGCCAGGTGCTATGTGTGCTTCTCTAGCTGCCACACGGATTGACTCCATCGGTGCTTGCGCCCAGCATGATGTTCCTTGGATCGTCCCCAAATTCTGGGTGTTCGAAGTTCAACGCTTGCCACTGGCTCGCATCCTTAGGGTGACTCAGCATCTTGTCTTTTTTATTTATCTCCGGATCATTTTCGTCATCTTCTCGCTTCTTCTCCTCCCTATCCGCATGCAAGCACAGGAGCTCTACTTGATTAGGGTCCGTGAAATACCGCTGCAGACGAGGAGTGATCGGAAAGTACCACACCACTTTTCGAGGAACTTTCTTCCTCTTCTTGTATCGAGTGACGCCGCACACCAGACATATGGTAGACTCCGCGTGCTCGTCCCGATAAATGATGCAATCGTTCATGCACACATGGTATTTCACGTGTGGTAAATCCAGAGGACACATGATTTTCTTCGCCTCCTCGAAACTGGTCGGGCACTTGTTCCCCTTGGGAAGACGTTCGTGCCAGAATGACATGTTCTCGTCGAAGCATGCGTCGGTCATTTTGTGTTTTACCTTCATCTCCAGAGCCATGAGTGTTACTTTCAGGCGGGTATCCTTGGGCCTGCATCCTTCATACAATGGAGTAACCGCGTCTATCTCTAGTTGATCCAGCTTGGCTTTCTCTCGTGCGGCAGCTCTTGCGTTACCCGTCTGCTTGAGAAGCAGCTCTTGAATATGAGGGTCCTGCACCCAGCCCATCGATGGTCCATCGTTGTCTGCTCCGGCATCTTCATCTTCATGATCATGCCCTTCATCTTGATCTTCCTCATCATCATGTCCGACATCTTCTACATGATGACTGTGTCCTGCATCTACTTCGTGATCATGTCCTGGAGATTCTTCGTCTTCTCGCCCGCCCTCGCCGCTATTGTCTTGCTGCCCTTCCTTATTTCTTGCCCGGCCCCCATGGACGACTTCATAATCATCTTCATCACCTAGCCACCGATAGCCATCCATGAAACCACGCACGAGCAGGTGGTCCCACACCTGTCTGGAATCCGTGTCCATAAGGCTCTTCAGCTTGCATCTTCGACACTGACATCTTATCTCCGTCTCGTTCTTTTGAAGCATCTCGGCCTTCACGGAGCTCAAAAACCTATTGACAATGCATTCGGTCATCGTGCGGACGATGGTCGCCTGCGGGGTAGAGCAAAACGATATTTTAGAACCAATTTTTTTTTTGGCATGACTTTGCCTAAAAATAGGACCAAAAAGAATGCATAGTGCCAAATTCTCGCCAAAACGGAAACGAATCAACATTCCGGCAAAATATTGGCAACTATCGCATTTCAAATACCGGTACCTGCAAACACAAACATATGCAACACCACAAACATACGTAGATCTAGGCCATCAAAAGTGTGTACGTTTGAGGGAGAAAAAAGTATATCTAGAACATAAAGAAAGCTTTCCCCTTACTTACCTATCAAGAAAAGGAAATTTAACCACTTAATTTGGGTGTATATATGGTGCAAATGAGGTGAGGAGGAGGAGGCAGCCGAGACCAAAAATGGTAGAGGTGGAGAGAATGAAGTGGGGAAAGTGAGTGTGGTAGGTGGCTGTCAAAAATATCTAGCTGCTCTCAGGTTAACAATGGCGCACCTCCTAAGAATGCGTCATTGGTAACCAGGGTTACTAATGGCGCACCTGGTGTGTGGTGCGCCATTACTAGTTTTGAAAAAAAATTGTTAGTAGTGGCGCACCGTGGGTGTGGTGCGCCACTGCTAAGTTTGGGAAGGGTGTGGGGCCAGGACAAAACTAGTAATGGCGCACCACACACCGGGTGCGCCATTAGTAATATGGCCACTAATGGCGCACCTATATCTGGTGCGCCACTGCTATATAGCAGCGGCGCACCACATACATGGTGCGCCATTAAGGTCCATATTAGCTATAGCCATTTTTCTAGTAGTGATATGTTGCTATGACCATCATATCATGCAACTCACTGACACCGGAGGAGTGCCTTGTGTGTATCAAACATCGCAACGTAACTGGGTGACTATAAAGGTACTCTACAGGTATCTCCGAAGGTGTCTGTTGAGTTGGCATGGATCGAGACTGAGATTTATTACTCCGTGTGACGGAGAGGTATCTCAAGGCCCACTCGATAATACAACATCACAACAAGCCTTGCAAGCAATGTGACTAAGTGTTAGTCATGGGATCTTGTATTACGGAATGAGTAAAGAGACTTGCCGGTAACAAGGTTGAACTAGGTATGGAGATACCGACGATCGAATCTCGGGCAAGTAACATACCGAAGAACAAAGGGAACATCTTACGGGATTAACTGAATCCTTGACACAGAGGTTCGACCGATAAACATCTTCGTAGAATATGTAGGAACCAATATGGGCATCCAGGTCCCGCTATTGGCTATTGACCGTAGAGGTGTCTCGGTCATGTCTACATAGTTCTCGAACCTGCAGGGTTTGCACACTTAAGGTTTGGTGACGTTTCGGTAGTATAGAGTTATGTATGGTGGTGACCGAAGGTTGTTCGGAGTCCCGGATGAGATCCCGGACGTCACGAGGAGCTCCGTAATGGTCCGGAGGTAAAGATTTATATATAGGAAGTCCTATTTTGGTCGCCACAAAAGTTTCGGGCTCATCGGTAATGTACCGGGAGTGCCGGTAGTGTATCAGGAGACCATCGGGAGGGGTATTTCGACCCAAGAGGCTTCATGGGCTGTGGGAGAATAAATATCAGCCTTTTGTGGGCTGGTGGAAGTCCCACACAAGGCCCATGCGGTTAGGGAAGAAAAGCCCAAAGATAAAAGGTGGAAAAAAGGCAAAAAGGCAAAAAAAAAAGGAAGAGTCCTAATCCTACTAGGATTAGAGGATGAGGAGGACTCTCCTCCCTAGCTTTGGCCGAAGCCTCCTAGTAGGATTTTCCCTTGAGCCAAGCCTCCTCTCTTCCTCTTATATATACTAGAGGTTTTAGGGTTTTGGCACAGAATTTTTAGCCACGTGCTGCCCGTTCCTCCAGTGCATAATTTCTCCTCTAGATCGGATTTCTGCAGTGCTTAGGCGAAGCCCTGCCGGAATAGCTTCACCACCATCGCCGGAGCGCCGTCATGCTTCCGGAGAACTCTTCTAACTCTCCGCTCCCTCTTGCTGGATCAAGAAGGCAGAGATCGTCAGCGAGTTGTACGTGTGCTGAACGCGGAGGTGTCGTCTGTTCGGCGCTAGATCGGAAGGATCGTAATCAGGATCGCGAGACGAATCGTGATGATTTCGCGGGACGGATCATGATGAGTTTGTGGGACGGATCGTGATGAGTTCGTGGGACGGATCATGATGAGTTCGCGGGATGGATTGTGATTGGATCGCAGGACAGATCGTGATGAGATCGCGGGACGCTCGGCGATTTGGATCGCAAAGACGTTTGACTACACCAACTGCGTTTCCTAATGCTTCCCGCTTAGCGATCTACAAGGGTATGTAGATCCACTCTCCCTCTCGTATATGCTCATCACCATGGATAGATCTTGCGTGTGCGTCAGAAAATTTTGTTTCCCATGCGACGTTCCCCAACAGTGGCGTCATGAGCTAGGTCTATGTGTAGATGAGATCTCGAGTAGAATACAAAGAGTTTGTGGGCATTGATGCTTAGATTGCTTCCTCCATTGGTCGTGTTTTGGTTCAGCGGTATTGTGAGATGAAGCGGCCCAGACCAACCTTACTCGTATGCTTACGAGAGACCTGTTCCCTTAATCGCAACTTGTTGCATAGATGGCTTGCGGGTGCCAGTTTCTCTCACTTTAGTTGGATCGGATTCGACAAAGGCAGTCCTTGAGAAGGTTGAAAAGCAACTAGTGTATCACCTTTGTGGTTTTTGCATAGATGACAATTGTTCTTGCTAGATACCCGTAGCAGCCACTTAAAACATGCAACAAAAATTAGAGGACGTCTAACTTGTTTTTGCAGGGTTTGTTGTGATATGATATGGCCAATTACATGATGTGAAGGCTGGCAACGTCGAGAGAAGTATATTTGATATACGTGTTATTGATGTGTACCTTGCTAGTACTCCTAGTAGCACTTGGGTATTGGATACCGGTTCGGTTGCTAAATGTTAGTAACTCGAAATAAAAGCTACGAAATAAACGGAGCACTAGCTAAGGGTGAGGTGACGATGTGTGTTTGAAATGTTTCCAAGGTTGATGTGATCAACGTTGCACGCTCTCTTTACCTTCGGGATTAGTGACGAATCTAAATAAATGTTATTTGGTGTTTTGCGTTGAGCGTGAACGTGATTATATCGTCTTTATTGCAACACGGTTATTCATTTAAGTTAAATAATAATGGTTATTCTGTTTACATGAATAATACGTTCAATGGTCATGCACCCAGTGAGAATGGTTTGTTGAATCTTGATCGTAGTAATACACATGTTCATAATATTGATGCCAAAAGATACAATGTTAATAATGATAGTACCACATATTTGTGGCACTGCCGCTAAATGTCATATTGGTATAAAGCGCATGAAGAAACTCCATGTTGATCGATCTTTGGACTCGTTCGATTTCGAATCGGTTGAGACATGCGAACCATGCCTCTTGGGCAAGATGACTAAGGACCCCGTTTTCTGGTTTGATGGAGCGGGCAAGTGATTTATTAGAAATGATACATGTTGATGTATGCAATCCAATGAGTCTTGTAGCATGCGGTGGATATCGTTATTTTCTTACCTTCACTGATGATTTGAGTAGATAATAGTGTATATTTACTTAATGAAATGCAAGTATAAATCGTTTGAAAAAGTTCAAGCAAATTCAGAGTAAAGTTTAAGATCATCGTGACAAGAAGATAAAATGTTCGCAATATGATCGTGGAGGTGAATATCTGAGTTACGAGTTTGATATACATCTTAAGACAATGTGAAAGTTGTTTCACAAATCACGCCACCTCGAACACCATAGTGTGATGGTGTGTCCGAACGGCATAGTCGTGCTCTATTGGATATGGTGCGAATTATGATGTCTCTTATCCTTTTACCACTATCGTTTGGGGGTTATGCATTAGAGACAACTACATTCACTTTATATAGGGCATCATCTAAATTTGTTGAGATGACACCGTGTGAATTATAGTTTGATAGAAACCTAAGCTGTCATTTCTTAATGTTTGGGGCTGCAACACTTATGTGAAAAAGGGTTTTCACCTAATGAGCTTGAACCCAAAGCGGACAAATGCATCTTCATAGAATACCCTAAAGACAATTGGGTAAACCTTCTATCTCAGATCCAAGCATAAAATGTTTGTTGCTAAAACTGGGTCCTTTCTCGAGAAAGACATTCTCTCGAAAGAATTGAGTGGGAGGAAGATAGAACTTGATGAGGTTGTTGAACCTTTGTTTAGCCAGAGAGTAGCGCAACGTAGGAAGATGTTTCTGTGAAGCCTACGTTAGTTGAAGAGGAAGTTGATGATGATGATCATGAAGCTTCGAATCAAGTTACTATCAAACCTCGTAGGTCGACAACGATGTGTACTGCTCCTGAGCGGTACGACAACCCTGTCTTGGAGGTCATGTTGTTAGACAATGATGAACCTACGAGCTATGGAGAAGCAATGACGGGCCCGGATTCTGACAAATGGTTGGAGGCCATGAAATCCGAGAAAGGATCCATATATGAAAACCAAGTATAGACTTTGGTAGACTTGCTCGTTGGACGGGAGGTCATTGAGTACAAACGGATCTTTCAAATGAAGACAGACGTTGATGCTGAATGTCACCATTTATAAAGCTCGACTTGTCGCAAAGAAGTTTTCGGCAAGTTCAAGGAGTTGACTACGATGAGACTTTCTCACTCATAGCGATGCTAAAGTCTGTTGGAACTATGTTAGCAGTTGCTGCATTTTTCAATTATGAAATCTGGCAGATGGATGCCAGAACATCATTTCCTTCCTTAAGGAAAGGTTGTATGAGATACAACCAGAAGGTTTTGTCAGTCCTAAGGATGATAAAAGGTGAGCAAGCTTCAGTGATCCTTCTATGGACTGAAGCAAGCATCTCGAAGTTGGAATATACACTTTGATAAGGTGATCAAAGTTTTTTAATCTATACAAAGTTTATGAGAAACTTGTATTTGCAATAAAGAGAGTGGGAGCACTACAGAGTTTCTGATAAGTATATGTGGATGACATACTATTGATCGGAAATAATGTAGAATTTCTGGAAAGCATAAACGGTTGTTTGAAAAGTGATTTTCAAAGGAAGACCTGGATTAAGCTACCTAATTGTTGAGCATCAATATCTATAGAGATAGATCAAGATGTTTGATGAGACTTTGAGTGAGTACATACCTTGACAAGATTTTGAAAGAGTTCAAAATGGATCAGTCAAAGAGAAGTGTTCTCGCCTGATTTGTAAGGTGTGAAGTTGAGTGAGACTCAAAGCTTGACAATGGCAGAAGAAAGAGAAAGGATGAACGTCGTCCCCTATGCCTTAGCCATAGGCTCTATATTATGCCATGTTGTGTACCACACCTGGTGTGTGCCTTGCCATGAGTCAGTCAAGGGGTATAAAAGTGATCTAGGAGTGGATCGCTGGACAGCGGTCAAGATTATCCTTAATGACTAAAAGACTAAGGAGATGTTTCTTGATTATGGAGGTGATAAAGAGTTCGTTGTAAAGAGTTACGTCGATGCAAGCTTTAACACCAATCCGGATGACTCGTAATAGCAATCTGGATACGTATAGTGGAGCAGCCATTTGGAATAGTACCAAGTGGAGTGTGGTAGGAGTGTTTACGGTTTGACACTGAGATTTGCAAAGTACACTCCGATCTGAATCTCGTAGACCCGTTGACTATAAGACCGCTCTCACATGCAAAGCATGATCGAGCCCCAGAACTCATTGGGTGTTAGATTCGTAACAATGTGTATCACATGGTGATGTGAACTAGATTATTGACTCTAGTGCAAGTGGGAGACTATTGGAAATATGCCCTAGAGGCAATAATAAATTAGTTATTATCATATTTCCTTGTTCATGATAATCATTTATTATCCATGCTATAATTGTATTGATCTGAGACTTAGATGCATGTGTGGATACATAGACAAAACCATGTCCCTAGTATGCCTCTAATAGACTAGCTCGTTGATCAAAGATGGTTAAGGTTTCCTAGCTATGGACATGAGATGTCATTTGATAATGGGATCACATCATTAGGAGAATGGTGTGATGCACAAGACCCAAACTACAAACATAGCATATGATCGTGTCAGTTTATTGCTACTGTTTTCTGCATGTCAAGTATATGTTCCTATGACCATGACATCATGCAACTCACTGACACCGGAGGAGTGCCTTGTGTGTATCAAACGTCGCAACGTAACTGGGTGACTATAAAGGTACTCTACAGGTATCTCCGAGGGTGTCTGTTGAGTTGGCATGGATCAAGACTGGGATTTGTTACTCCGTGTGACGAAGAGGTATCTCAGGGCCCACACGGTAATACAACATCACAACAAGCCTTGCAAGCAATGTGACTAAGTGTTAGTCACGGGATCTTGTCTTATGGAACGAGTAAAGAGACTTGCTGGTAACGAGGTTGAACTAGGTATGGAGATACCGATGATCGAATCTCGGGCAAGTAACATACCGAAGAACAAAGGGAACATCTTACGGGATTAAATGAATCCTTGACATAGAGGTTCGACCGATAAAGATCTTCGTAGAATATGTAGGAACCAATATGGGCATCCATGTCCCGCTATTGGTTATTGACCGTAGAGGTGTCTCGGTCATGTCTACATAGTTCTCGAACCCGCACGGTCTGCACACTTAAGGTTTGGTGACGTTTCGGTAGTATAGAGTTATGTATGGTGGTGACCGAAGGTTTTTCGGAGTCCCAGATGAGATCCTGGACGTCACGAGGAGCTCCGGAATGGTCCGTAGGTAAAGATTTATATATAGTAAGTCCTATTTTGGTCGCTGGAAAAGTTTCGGGCTGATCGGTAATGTACTGGGAGTGCCGGTAGTGTATCGGGAGACCATCGGGAGGGGTATTTCGACCCAAGAGGCTTCATGGGCTGTGGGAGAATAAATACCAGCCTTTTGTGGGCTGGTGGAAGTCCCACACAAGGCCCATGCGGTTAGGGAAGAAAAGCCCAAAGATAAAAGGTGGAAAAAAGGCAAAAAGGCAAAAAAAAGGAAGAGTCCTAATCCTACTAGGATTGGAGGATGAGGAGGACTCTCCTCCCTAGCTTCGGGCGAAGCCTCCTAGTAGGATTTGCCCTTGTGCCAAGCCTGCTCTCTTCCTCTTATATATACTAGAGGTTTTAGGGTTTTGGCACAGAATTTTTAGCCACGTGCTGCCCGTTCCTCCAGTGCATAGTTTCTCCTCTAGATCGGATTTCTGCAGTGCTTAGGCGAAGTCCTGCCGGAATAACTTCACCACCATCGCCGGAGCGCCGTCATGCTGCCAGAGAACTCTTCTACCTCTCTGCTCCCTCTTGCTGGATCAAGAAGGCGGAGATCGTCATCGAGGTGTATGTGTGCTGAACGCGGAGGTGTCGTCCGTTCGGCGCTAGATTGGAAGGACCGTGATCAAGATCGCGAGACAGATCATGATGAGTTCGCGGGACGGATCATGATGTGTTCACTAGACGGATCGTGATGAGTTCGCGGGAAGGATCATGATGAGTTCGCGGGACGGATCGTGATGAGTTCGCGGGACGGATCGTGATTGGATCGCGGGATGGATCGTGATGAGATCGCGGAATGCTCGGCGATTTGGATCGCGAAGATGTTTGACTACACCAACCGCGTTTCTTAACGCTTCCCGCTTAGCGATCTACAAGGGTATGTATATCCACTCTCCCTCTCGTAGATGCTCATCACCATGGATAGATCTTGCGTGTGTATAGGAAGATTTTTGTTTCCCATGCGACGTTCCCCAACACAAAGGTCCCATTTCGTCATCCGAAAGGGCGGGAAGCAAAGACCTTTGGTCCCGGTTGGTGGAACGAACTGGGACCAGAGGTAGGCATTGGTCCCGGTTGGTGGCACAAACCGGGACCAATGGCCTGGCACAGCGGTATGGTGGGAGTTTATGCCCACCACGCCAAGCAAAGGTTCCCCGAACCTGTTTATAAGCCCCGCCGCGGCTGCTATGTTGAGCTCCTCTCAATGTGAAAATAGATGCCCTTATATAGGAAATTCGACCTAAAATTAAAATGCTAGTTAGGCGCCTAACTAGCACTTTGAATTTAGGTCGAATTTTCCCTATATGTGCATATATTTTCACTTTTGCTATTTTTTGTGTTATTTGTTTGCATATTAAAAGTTCTTAACAAAAAATACTTTATGAATATTCTTTTTTCTATTAATTTTTTTAACAAACATAACTTTGATAATTTTAGTTGCATGAATTGGATATAGTATCAAGTTTAGTTATATAACTTTTATCCAACTAAAACATGTCTGTTATAAAAGGATTTCAAATTTTTTAAACATATTTGAACTCAAGAATTTTTCTGCATTCAATATGCACCATTCAAAGCCACATCATCCCTTTTCAACCCTTTTTAGACTTCATTTGCTATTTTTCATGCATTTCATCATTTATTTTGAGCTAAAATGACCCTGAATTGAAAAGCACTTCAAATGAACTCTGAAATGGTTGAAACTTGGCATGGTACCATCATTTCACCCACATAGCATTTGCTAAAATGTTGAAAGGTTTACGGCAAAAACTAGATGCACTTCGTGTACAAAATGGGGAATCTCTTTCGAAGTATCAGGGTTTCGAATGAAAACACGTGTGTTACAAAAGGATTTCAATTTTTTAAACATATTTGAACTCAAGACTTTTTCTGCATTCAATATACACCATTCAAAGCCACATCATCCCTTTTCAACCCTTTTCTGACTTCATTCGCTATTTTTCATGCATTTCATCATTTTTTGAGCTAAAATTACCCTGAATTGAAAAGCACAGCAAATGAACTCTGAAATGGTTGAAACTTGGCATGGTACCATCATTTCACCCACATAGCATTTGCTAAAAAGTTGAGGGGTTAAGGCAAAAAGTGGATCACTAGTAGAATGTCGATCAGTAGTCCCGGTCGGGATGGGCCTTTAGTACCGGTTCCCCAACCGGTACTAAAGGGTCGGGACTAAAGGTCTAGACCATTAGTACCGGTTGGCCCATGGACCGGTACTAAAGGTCCACCACGTGGCTGCCTGCGTGGGCTGGTGGTGGAGGACCTTTAGTACCGGTTGGTGATACCAACCGGTACTAAGTGTTCTATTTTTTTCTTGTTTTAGCTTTTAATTAGGTTTTAGTTTTACTCTCTATTTATTGTGTTTTCCATTCATTTCAAATTTATTTTACGGTGCTACATATTGTAAACATTACACAAGTTGATGCACATACATACATATATATATGTAATATAATATACAATATCTCATACATAGTATATATAAAAATGGAATTACACATTCATATATATTCTGGACTTATAAATTAAGGCCCAAAACTTGGCCGGGACTAGCTAGCTAGTGCTCCGGATGAAATCTCAGTTTTCTACTTCAGATTTGCTGGCATTATTGAGGCGGCGGTAAGTAATAGTTCTCTCCATTTACATCAATGACATGTCGAGGAAGAAATGTCGCAAATTCCTCTTGAAGTGCTAAAAAGCATTTAGCGGCTGAGAGCTTCGACATCATCTGCCAAACCTGGAGTTGTCTTTCACGTGCTTCTCTGCGATGTATACGGCCTTCGGTCTGGATGCGAATGTTCTTTCAGAGGAAAGTATCCACATAAAATTTGTCCCATGTGACTGCTTCGCGCACTTTGCAAAAGAATAGAATTCAATAAGATAATTCAATAAGATAGTGGTATTGAAACTAGAATTAAAGAGATGCACAGACCTAGTAGTACTACTTATTGCATCTTTTTCCACTTCAGCTTCGGCTTCCATTGACGACCGTGATGGGTTTTTTCTATCATCTTTTTCCAAACACTACGCGGCAAAGAAAAAGAAAAAAAGTGTTATTATAATTACTTTTGATTCCAAGAAATAATGAAAGAAAGCGAGGTCGATAAAGATTGAAATTACCGTTCTATCATAAAATACAAGTCCACGTATGATTGTTCTAGTGTATCTAGTGAGTCGTACACTTGAACAAGTCCATCCGCGAGGATAATATTTAGGAGGGTTTAGTGGTCTCTGCGTAGAAGTTTATATAATTAAGCAGACATGCATATAACTCATCAACTACACTTGACAGCGAGCTAGTAAGCAAAAATAGATTTTGTAGTATACAAGTGAGTAAACACTCACCCCATGTTGTAAGGAAATATTATAGTAGCTTTGGTATTCATTAGTGCCTATAGAAAATTTTCCAAGATATCTTCTGTGTCCTTGGCATAATGTTTTACCACATGACCATGAACGGTATTTGGGTCGATGAACCCAATGTCATCGATTCCCTCTTGTTTCAATTCCCACATCTTCAATCTGCATAATAGCATAGAAAAGAACATATATAGTGAGGATAAGCTAATGAACAATATCTTATCTAGAGACTTAAATTATTAAAGATATAAATCACTTACAGACAATAGCAACTGATGAGAGTTTTGTCGATAGAGTCTATCTGGTATAACTGGAAAAGTTTTGAGAATTCAAGACATATGTCACATCCATTGACGTAATGCTCTTTCCTTACTTTGACCATGACCGCCGTCTCCCCTCGCTTTGCTTAACGTAGGTACCAATCATGCAATCGTCGCATCACAATTAGTAGTTCCTCGTACTGCTCGAGTGTGACAAGTGGTTTTCCGACGGCATATTGCATTGCATACTCATCTGCATCGTACCCTTGGATTTCCTCGGTGCCAAGGATTTGGCCAAGAGTGAGACCTGCAGCCTCTACTTCTTTGAGGTCGATTGGGTTGCCTTGCACATCGACTGCTTGGCTCGGTTGCTTTCTTGGATTGGTACTCACCTTGAGCGGAGAGATTGATTGCTTGGGCTGGGCCGACTTCTCTACTCACTTGCCTTCTGAATCTGTCGCTCATAGTCAGTCTGCATACGCTCCACATATGCCAGGGGTCGATCAATAAAGTGTTCCATAAAGTGCTCTTGGACTTCCTTGGGTATTACCTACTTTGGCGGCAGGTTCTTCTTCGCAAAAAAGGCTTTCACTTGGCGACCGCTTTCAATTTTGGTTTCCTCTGGTGTCCTGTCGTAAGGCAGCTTCCTTTTGGCCGGAGGCTCGGGTTTCTTCTTTTCTTTCTTCCGAAGAGGACTGCTGATGGCCTTCCTCTTTTGGGAGTCCTGCTGGTGGGACCGCTGCCAGGGTGGAGTCAGCTCACGCGGTGGAGATCGATATCGACGATATGGACTCACGTCATGCTCCGTCCCGAGGTTGGGTGGACTTGTGTTGGGATCCATATCGAAGTGGGACGCCTCTTGAGGTGGGGAGGACTGCTAGCGAGGTGGGGAGGACTGCTGGCAAGGGGGGGAGGACTGCTTGCGCTGTGATGCCTCTGGCTGGGATCCATCACGCTGGATATCATACTCGGAGGAGCCGATGGCCTTAGTGCTGAGTGTGGAAAGACGATGCAGTCCTTACTCCATAGAATGAGACCACGGCCGGCTTCTGCCAGTGTGGACTCCCCCTCACATCCAGGGATGTCAAGCTATAGTTCATCATATCCTGGCTCTATTCACTAGTAGAAAACAGACCTTTCGTCCCGAGCTTTAGTCCCGGTCTGGTCAAGAACCAGTACTAAAGATGGTATTAGTCCCGGTTCGTGCCGGCTACAATGGCTAGGAGCAGGGCGACCTTTAGTACCGGCTCGTGAGGGACCTTTAGTACTGGTTCGTCTCACGAGCCGGTACTAAAGGGGGCGTGGCAGGGTTTTGGTCAAACATGGGCCCCGCTTGCACCTTTAGTACCGGCTGGTGACACCAGCCGGTACTAAAGACTTGCTACATATACATCCGTCCGTAGCCGATCGAAAGAGCTCTGTTTTCTCCCCTGTTCTTCTTGCTCGAAGCTCATCCTCCATTTTGCCAAGGATTTGTCAAGATTTAAAGGCACCCCATCTATCCAAGTGTTCATAAAGGTTAGCAACTTTGCTCCTTCATCTCTTGCTAGATTAGCTTGTGGTGTGCTCAAAGATATGTGATATGTGATTTGTGGGAGTTTATTTGATTTATATCCAATTTGAGCTCATATTAACTTGTTAGGTTGCATATGTGTAGGTGTGGTTTATTTGGTGTGCCTTCCCATGTTCTTCTTCTTGCTCGAAGCTCATCCTCCATTTTGCCAAGGATTTGTTAAGATTTAAAGGCACCCCATCTATCCAAGTGTTCATAAACGTTAGCAACTTTGCTCCTTCATCTCTTGCTAGATTAGCTTGTGGTATGCTCAAAGATTTTGATATGTGATTTGTGGGAGTTTATTTGATTTATATCCAATTTGAGCTCAAATTAACTTGGTAGGTTGCATATGTGTAGGTGTGGTTTATTTGGTGTGCCTTCCCACCATCCCCGGCCGTCCTAACCACCGTCCATCGTCCGCACCGTCTCGTCGCGGCACCGGCCACCTTGGTGAGCCTCTTGTTCTTCTTAAACTCTTTTTTTTAAAAATTACTTGTATGATTTAGATAGCTGCGTGTACGATTTACTTACTTGTATTATTGTTAGTTATTCTATAGTGTAATGGTTATGGTATCCGCCCACGTCGGCCCTCGTCCAGTCTATGATTCAGATGTGGTATGTCGTTAATTATCTTTTATAACTATTTCACACATCATCTAATGTCTATGACAATTAATTATGCCACCAAATTGACCTAGAAATTTTTATCTATAGGAATTAGTTGAACCAGAAATTCCAACCCACTATGCAATTCTGCTCGAGAAATTAACACAAGCTAAAAAAGAAACTGATCATTTGCAAGAAAAATTGAAAAGAACTGAAGATGAGAAGATGGGATTGGAGTTGCATGTTGCCGATATCGTCGATGATCACAAGAACAAGATGGTTGGAATGCGCTTGAAGCTTAGAAATATTAGAAAATATGCCATTGATAAAGAGGCTTGGTATCATTATGCTGTTGGCTCAATTGTTACTTTAGTTGCGATTGCGATTATGATGGCACAAAGAATAACGTAAGAAAGACGGGATGTTGAGAGCACCCGCTAATGGGTCACAATGGAGAAAAATCGAGAGGCAGTTCGAGGACTTTGCAGCTGACGCAATGAACTTATGGTTTGGTCTTAGTATAGACAGCATGAATCCTTGTGTGAACCTGCTAGGCTTCTTGGGCGTGTATGGAAAGACAAAAGATACACCGGAGGAACAGGAGGACAACCAAAGAATTAATGAAAAAGATGGCATGCCTCCAAAGCAGTATCAAGGTCCTGCCAGCTACGCTCTTACGAAAGAAGAGAAGGAAATCTTTTTTGAATGCCTGCTCAGTATCAATGTCCCGTCTGGCTTCTTGTCGAATATAAAGGGAATAATAAATATGGCAGAGAAAAAAATTCAAAATCTAAAGTTTCATGACCGCCACGTGATTATGACGCAATTACTTCCGGTTGCACTTAGGGGGCTTCTGCCAGAAAATGTTCGATTAGCCATTGTGAAGCTATGCGCATTCCTCAATGCAATTTCTTAGAAGGTAATCGATCCAGAAATCCTACCAAGGTTACAGAATGACCTGGTCCAATGTCTTGTCAGTTTCGAGTTGGTGTTCCCTCCATCCTTATTCAATATTATGATGCACGTTCTAGTGCACCTAGTCGAAGATATTAACATTCTGGGTCTTGTATTTCTACACAATATGTTCCCCTTCGAGAGGTTCATGGGAGTCTTAAAGAAATATGTTCATAACCGTGCTAGGCCAGGAGGAAGCATTGCCAAGGGATATGGAATAGAGGAGGTTATTGAGTTTTGTGTTGACTTTTTTCCTGACATTAAGCCGATTGGTCTACCTGAATCGCGGCATGAGGGGAGACAAGGTGGAGAAGGCACATTAGGAAAGAAAGAAGCAATAAATATGGACGGGCATTCTTTCACTCAAGCACACTACACGTTCTACAAAATTCCACCTTGGTGACTCCATATATGGAGGAACACAAGGAGATTGTACGGTCCAAGAACCCGGAGCAGTCTGACACCTGGATTGAACGTAAACACATGGAGACTTTTGCTAGTTGGTTGCAAACAAAGCTCATCAATGACAACCATGTTCCAGATGAACTGTACTCGTTGGCCAAGACACCAAGTTCGAATGTAACGACTTTCAAAGGGTACGAGATAAATGGGAATACATTTTACACGATCGCCCAAGATAAGAAGAGCACCAACCAAAACAGTGGTGTCCGCTATGATTCAACCAACTTTGAAGACACATATTATGGTTACATAGAGGAGATATGGGAACTTGACTATGGACCTGATCTTGAGGTCCCTTTGTTTCGGTGCAAATGGGTCAAATATACTGGAGGCGGGGTACAGGTAGACCCGCAGTACGAAATAACAACAGTGGATCTCAACAATCTTGGATACACAGACAACTCATTCGTCCTAGCCAATGATGTGGCTCAGGTTTTCTATGTGAAGGACATGTCTAGCAAACCAAGGAGAAAAAAGATAAGGAAGCGAATACATCATACGACGAGCCAAAGCGCCACATAGTTCTTTCAGGGAAAAGAAACATTGTGGGAGTGGAGGACAAGACATACATGTCCGAAGATTATAAAAAGTTTCATGAAATCCCTCCCTTCAGAGAGAAGACTGACCCAAACATCCTGTTAAATGATGAAGATTATCCATGGTTACGGCGCAATCATAAGAAAGGGACAAAGACGCAGAAAAAGTCTTACACCGCGAGATCCCACTCTGGGATGTGACAGGCTTCACCGTCATCACTTTCTATATATTTATGTGAAGGACATGCATGCATTTCCTAGGTAGCATGGTATATCTTTATAATAGTTTGTACACGAAGTGCATCCAATTTTTGCTGTAACCCTCTTAACTCTCTAGATGTTGCTATGTGGGGGAAATTATGATGTCATGCCAAGTTACAACCTTTTCAGAGTTCATTTGTAATGCTTTTCAAATTCAGGGTCATTTAGCTCAAAATAAATCATTAAATGCATGAAAAATATCAAATGAAGTCAGAAAGGGTTGAAAATTGATGATGTGCCTTTGAATGGTGCATATTGAACACACAAAAAGTATGGAGTTAAAATAAGTTATTAAAAATGAAATCCCTTTGTAATAGATGAGTTTTCGTCCGAAACCCTCATACTTCTTATGAGATTGTCCAATTTGTACACGAAGTGCATCCAGTTTTTGCCGTAACCCTCTCAACTCTCTAGAAGTTGCTATGTCGGTGAAATTATGATGTCATGCCAAGTTACAACCTTTTCAGAGTTCATTTCTACTGCTTTTCAAACTCGAGATATGAATATTTCAAATGCCATATTTAATCAAATTATCTTATACAGCAGTTGAAGTTGTTCAAACATGCATGTAAATGCCATAAACAGATTCTTTATATTTTTTCTGATATTTTTTCATATATTATTTATTTCCATTGGAGTCCTACGTTTTTTTCTATGATTTTCTAAAGTTTACAGGGGTTTTCTGAAAATAATAACTAATATTTAATTAAAAAACACTTTTAGTACCGGTGCTAGTCATGCACCGGTACTAAAGGTCCACCGCCCCCGCGCTCTATTGGGAGGACCTTTAGTACCGGTGCGTGGCTAGCACCGGTACTAAAGGGTCTTTAGTACCGGTGCTAGTCATGCACCGGTACTAAAGGTCCACCGCCCCGCGCTCTGTTGGGACGACCTTTAGTACCGGTGTGTGGCACGCACCGGTACTAAAGGGTCTTTAGTACCGGTGCTAGTCACACACCGGTACTAAAAGGGTGCCTGGTATAAATTGAGCACTTCGTCATCCCGGGCCGAGCCACGCACCGGGAGAGCTCCAACTTGCGCCGCCAGGCTGCCGAAATCGCCCTCGCCGCCGTCGCCCTCGCCACCGTCGCTCTCACCGTCGTCGCCCTCGCCGCCGTCGCACCACCACTGTGCCATTGCCGTCGCCCTCACCACCGTCGTCATCGCACCACCACCGCCGTCACCCTCGCCATTGTCACCCTCGCCGCCATCGCCCTTGCCGCCGTCGACCATGCCGTCGTCACCCTCGCCGCCGTCGCACCACCACCACGCCATTGCTGTCGCCCTCACCACCGCCGCCATCGCACCACCACCGTCATCGCCCTCGCCGTCGTCGCCCTCACCACCACCACCGTCGCCCTCGCCACCGTCGCCCTCGCCACCGTCTCCCTCGCCGCCGTCTCCCTCGCCGCTGTCGCCCTCGCCTACCCGGATGCCGCCCCTCGCCGCCGTCGCCCTCACCACCGCCGCCGTCGCCGTTGCCGCCGTCGCCCTCGCCTACCAGGACGCCGCCCCTCGTCGTCGGTCCCGTCCCCGCCGGCCCGCTCACTCCGGCTACCGCTCCGTGATCCCGTTGCCGCCGCCCCGAGCCCGTCGCCGACGCCACCTCCAGGTCAGGAGGCTAGGTGAGATCTCCCGGCCGACCCCTCTCCCCGACGATCGCCCCGATGATCACCGGACTAGTGTGTAGATCCTAGGGTATCTAGGGTCCCTCGACGTCGAACCCCGACACCCCGACAAGACACCCCCGACACCCGACCCCGACCACGACACAACACCCCTATTTAGTTAGTTAGTTAGTTAGGTTGTCAGGTTATTAGGATATGTGTTAGCTTATGTTTAGTTTAGGTTCAATTTAGTTTATGTTTAGTTTAGTTTTAGGTTTAATTTAGTTGGATCCTAATGCGTGTGTGACTTTCGGTCTGTCATCAATCCTAATTTAGTTTAGGGTTTCATGTGTGTTCTTGATGGAGGAATCCCGACTGTTGTCGTGGGGGGCGCTTCCTCTTTCTCCTCTTCTTTGCGATATACTCATCGATATATTGTGCAAGAAGAGGAGAGGGGAAGCGTCCATCACCGCCGGTCGAACCTATTACTGCGAGAGAGTGTCCACCAACATATATACACCATCGTATCAATGTGAGAGAGTGCGCACCAACACACCATGAGATATGTGAGAGTTAGTTAAGGAAAGTCTCGACAGACCGATAGTCACACACGCATTAGGATCCAAAGTGTGTCGTAATTCTTGATTTTGCTAGATGCTAAGTGTTAATTTTGCTAAGTGTTAATTTTGCTAAGTTTTATTTAATTTGTTTTCGTAATTAAGTGTTTCTTCTCGACGTCGACGATGCCGATCCCGCATCCTCATCATCGAGTCGCCGGAGGATGTCACTTGCTTGAGCCGAGGGGCCCTGTTAGGGACTGGGCTCCGTCGGGCTGGTACTGGGAGGTGCTGCCTTTCGGGCGGCGCAGCTTTGGTGAGGAGCCAGCCCGTCGCCGACCCGGAGGTTCTGTGGTGGCGGCCACATGGGCCATGGAGTTTTTAGAGGCTTGAGTCCCCCGCGGAGGTGGTACAGTACCATGTCAACAAGGAGAACGAGCACGTCCATCACTACATGGCAGCTTTGGAGGCCAGGTCCGACAATACCTGGCAGATTCTTCAGGTATCTCACTGCAGCTATGTTCCTATGATGGTTCCTTCTCTTTGGGTGTCCACCGCCTGCCCCGATATCCGCCGGGCGCTAGGGCTCTAGCTAGATCGATATATTAGCAAGCTACTATTATATATATTATTATAATGTATTAGCTAGATCGATGGAGATTAGCCGATGTATTGAAAATTATCCAAGATTATGTAGATGAGATCTTTTCTAAGAACTATACTATATATGTGTTCGATGATGCATTATTAATTAACTATCAGTTATTTTGCTTCTTGAATGCATGCTAATTTAAATACTAATTTGTTTTATCTATATTATAATGGACTAGTTATTAAGCTATGGACAATACCAGTAGAGCTCATCAAGAGGACATCTTTGACATGATACTCTCCTCCGAAAACCCAGTGGACCTTCGAGGTGAATCACATGATCATGATGATGGCTCACAATATCTGAACGATCACGGTGATGGATGTGAGACCGAGGAAGAACAACTTATGTTCCAAAATACAGAACAACCAAGAATGTTCGGCGAGGTATATACACATCCATTAGCCTCTGGTGATCATTACATGTGTATTAATTGATTTGTATATATATATATATTAACAAATCTTTCTTATTTTAATTATCAGCCCTCCGGATCGAGCCAATCTAGTAGAAATGTACGAGGCGCTGCCAAAATATTGGACGGCAACGTAAAGCTCAATCTTGATGCTTTCAAACATAATGGTGAACCGACTCACCTTGAAGCCAATGCCAAGACATTTGTGCGATAATGCGGAGTGGTTGTTAGGGACGGAGTCCCGATCACAATGCATGAATGGATTCAGCCAAAGGAACCAAAACCAGGAGTGAATTATGTCGATACAAGAATTAAAGATGCCCTTTGGCGAGAGCTCATGGAGCATTTCACCCTACCAGATTCTCTCTCGGAGCGTCAAAGGAACAAAGTCAAGGAGTTTTCTCTCCATAAGATGGCCGGCGCGTTCCAGACTTGGAAGAAAAGATTATGGACCGAGTACAACGCTAGAGGCAAGAAGGCGCCCGGATTCAAAGGAATATACGAGAAGGTAAGGGATCACTGGGACGCATTTATCGAGTACAAGACATCGATAGCTGCTATGGAGAAGTCGGCAAAGAATAAGATAAATGCTGAGAAAAAAAGTACGTATCACCATAAACTAGGGATAGGTGGATACAAGTCAGCCATTCCTAAGAGGGATGCATTAGAGAATAAGATGCTTGCTGAAGGGATCACTCCAGTAACCTTCAACTGGCCCAAGAGGTGCAGGAATTGGTTTTTTGCGCATGGGGGAAAGTTGGACCCAGCCACAGGGAAGATTATTGGACTGGCCAGTCTGAAGCATGCATCAGATGAGTTGATTCAAGCAATAAAAGATGCCCAAGAAGGACGGTTTCACCCCGATAGAGAGAACGACGAGCTTACACGCTCCCTCAGGAATGCCGAACACGGAGGACGAACACGAGGCATGGGCGTTGTTCCGTGGTATGAAGGGTTTGCGGGATGGCAGGACAGTTATAAAAGCCATTCAAGAAAAAAGAAGGTGGAAGCAGACTGACTTTTGAAGTTGGAACAGAAGTACGAGCAACAGCAGCTGTAGATACAGGTACTGACCCAGCAAAGGGAAACTCCGCAGCAGGAGGCAGGGGAAGAACCCGTCCCATCTACAATGTAGAAAAGCAGCGTGGGTTCCACAGGGGCACCGCTAGGTCACACCCCCGTGGATGATATCACCGAGAAGACATCTTGTGAGCTAATCCAGAAAATGAAGAACATACCCGTGCGGGTCGCGACGGGCTATGCTTTACCAAATACACCTGATGTTCTCTAGCATTGCAATCCGGTTCCAGCTGGGTATGCTCGTGTCGCGGTGGACGCAATAGAGCCGGGATATGATGAACTATTGCTTGACATTCCTGGAGGTGAGGGGGAGTCCACATTTGCAGAAGCCGGCCGTGGTCTCATTCTATGGAGTAAGGACTGCATCGTCTTTCCACACTCGGTGCTAAGGCCACCGACTCCTTTGAGTATCGATGTCCAGCGCGAGGGATCCCAGCCAGAGGCATCGCAGCGCCAGCAGTCCTTCCCACCTCGCCAGCAGTCCTCCCCACCTCGCCAGCAGTCACCTCGCCAGCAGTCACCACGCCAGCAGTCCTCCTCACCTCGAGCTCCCCCATAGTTGTCCCCACCACGAGAGGCATCCCACCTCGCCAGCAGTCCTCCCCACCTCGCCATGAGCAGTCCTCCCAACCTCGGGACGGAGCATGATGCAAGTCCATATCATCATCGATATCGATCTCCGCCGCATGAGCCGACTCCACCCCGGCAGCGGTCCCGCCAGCAGGGCTCCCAAAAGAGGAAGGCCACCAGCAGTCCTCTTCGGAAGAAAGCAAAGAAGAAACCCGAGCCTCCGGCCAAAAGGAAGATGCCTTATGACATAACACCGGAGGAAAATAAAATTGAATGCGATCTCCAAGTGAAAGCCTTTTTTGCGAAGAAGATCGTGCCGCCAAAGGAGGTAATACCCAGGGAAGTCCAAGATCACTTTATGGAACACTTTATTGATCGACCCCCGGCATATATCAAGCGTATGCCGACAGACTATGAGCGACAGATTCAGAAGGCAAGTGAGCAGAGAAGTCGGCCCAGCCCAAGGAAGAAGTCGGGAAGTACGGCATCAACTAGCGGGAAAACAGTTCCCCAGCTCAGAGAACAATCCAAGCAATCGATCTCTCCGCTCAAGGTGAGTACCAATCCAAGCAAGCAACCGATCTAACCAGTCGACGTGCAAGGCAACCCAATCGACCTCGAATTACTAAAGGCTGCAGGTCTCACTCTTGACCAAATCCTTGGCACCGAGGAAATCCGCGGGTACGATGCAACAAAGTACGCAATGCAATATGTTGTCGGAAAACCACTTGTCACACCCGAGCAGTACAAGGAACTACCAACTGCGATGCGACGGTTGCATGATTGGTACATGCGTGAAGCAAAGCGAGGGGAGATGGCGGTCATGGTCAAAGTAAGGAAAGAGCATTACGTCAATGCATGTGACATATGTCTTGAATTCTCAAAACTTTTCCAGTTATACCACATGGACTTTATCGACAAAACTCTCATCGGTTGCTATTGTCTGTAAGTGATTTATATCTTTAGTAATTTAAGTCTCTAGCTAAGATATCATTCATTGGCTTATCCTCACTATATATGTTCTTTTCTACGCTATTATGCAGATTGAAGATGTGGGAATTGAAACAAGAGGGAATCGATGACATTGGGTTCATCGACCCAAGTACCGTTAATGGTCATGTGGTAAAACATTATGCCAAGGACACAGAAGATCTCTTGGAAAATTTTCTAGAGGCACTAATGAATACCAACAAATCTACTATAATATTTCCTTACAACATGGGGTGAGTGTTTACTCTCTTGTATACTACAAATTCTATTTTTGCTTCCTATATATCAATCTTTACCTCCGGACCATTCTGGAGCTCCTCGTGACGTCCGGGATCTCATCCGGGACTCCGAACAACCTTCGGTCACCACCATACATAACTCTATACTACCGAAACGTCACCAAACCTTAAGTGTGCAGACCCTGCGGGTTCGAGAACTATGTAGACATGACCAAGACACCTCTACGGTCAATAACCAATGGCGGGACCTGGATGTCCACATTGGTTCCTACATATTCTATGAAGATCTTTATCGGTCGAACCTCTATGTCAAGGATTCAGTTAATCCCGTATGATGTTCCCTTTGTTCTTCGGTATGTTACTTGCCCGAGATTCGATCGTCGGTATCTCCATACCTAGTTCAACCTTGCTACTGGCAAGTCTCTTTACTCGTTCCGTAATACAAGATCCCGTGACTAACACTTAGTCACATTGCTTGCAAGGCTTATTGTGATGTTGTATTACCGAGTGGGCCCTGAGATACCTCTCTGTCACACGGAGTAACAAATCCCAGTCTTGATCCATGCCAACTCAACAGACACCCTCAGAGATACCTGTAGAGCACCTTTATAGTCACCCAGTTACGTTGCGACATTTCATACACACAAGGTAGTCCTCCGATGTCAGTGAGTTGCATGATCTCATGGTCATAGGAACACATACTTTGACATGCAGAAAACAGTCGCAATAAACTGACACGATCATATGCTACGTTTGTAGTTTGGGTCTTGTCCATCACATCATTCTCCTAATGATGTGATCCCGTTATTCAAATGACATCTCATGTCAATGGCTAGGAAACCTTAACCATCTTTGATCAACGAGCTAGTCTACTACAGGCATACTAGGGACATGGTTTTTTCTATGTATCCACACATGCATCTAAGTCTCCGATCAATACAATTATAGCATGGATAATAAACGATTATCATGAATAAGGAAATATGATAATAACTAATTTATTATTGCCTCTAGGGCATATTTCCAACAATACATACATAGGGTCACAGGCCATGTGCTCTGCTCCCCAAAAGGATTAACGCCATCTGCAGTTAAACCAAACCATACGTTCCTCGGGTCACTTGCAAAGTCGCTCCACTTTCTCTTGATCTTTCTCCACTGTGACCCGTCAGTGGGTGCTCTCA
This sequence comes from Hordeum marinum, assembly GCA_022496015.1. NCBI lineage: Eukaryota > Viridiplantae > Streptophyta > Magnoliopsida > Poales > Poaceae > Hordeum > Hordeum marinum. The sequence continues at coordinate 509,205,344 of CM039674.1, read as the reverse complement.
ACTTCCCATATTTCTTACGGTCTTTTTTGTGCCATTGCATCAACTCAGCATGCTTTTTGTTTCTAAACACACGTTTCAACCATGGTATTGTAGGAGCACTTCACATAACCTTGGTAGGAACCCTCTTCCCGGTGCGCTGGCCCTCAACATCACCAGGGTCATCTCTTCTGATCTTATACCGCAATGCACCGCATACCGGGCATCTGTTCCGTTCCTCGTACTCACCGCGGTAGAGGATGCAGTCATTAGGGCATGCATGTATCTTCTGCACCTCCAATCCTAGAGGGCATATAACCTTCTTTGTTGCGCACGTACTGTCGGGCAATTCATTATCCTTTGGAAGCTTCTTCTTCATTATTTTCAGTAGCAAACTAAATCCCTTGTCAGATAAACCATTATCTGCCTTCCATTGCAACAATTCCAGTGTGGTACCGAGCTTTTTGTTGTCATCTTCGCAATTTGGGTACAACCCTTTTTTGTGATCCTCCAACATGCGATCGAACTTCAACTTCTCCCTTTCACTTTTGCATTCTCTCTGTGCATCAACAATGACCCGGCGAAGATCATCATCGGGCACATCATCTGGTTCCTCTTGATCTTCAGCTTCCCCCATTGCAGCATCACCATATTCAGGGGGAGGGTAGTTGTCGTCATCTTCTTCTTCTTCGTTGTCTTCCATCATAACCCCTCTTTCTCCGTGCTTGGTCCAAACATTATAGTGTGGCATAAAACCCTTCTGAAGCAGGTGGAAGTGAAGGGTTTTAGAGTTGGAGAAAGACTTCGTATTCTCACAGACAGTACATGGACAAGGCATAAAATCATTCTGCTTGTTTGCCTCAGCTGCTTCGAGAAAATTATGCAGGCCCTTAATATACTCAGAGGTGCGTCGGTCACCGTACATCCATTGTCGGTTCATCTGCGTGCGTTATATAATAAAGTGTATTAAAAACCATTATAACATATCATGAATACAAAAGTGACCAAATTATTAGAAATCCATCATCACATTAAAGCCAAAGTACAATAATGACCAAAATAAATACATACAGTTCATACGTAGCTGTCATTATTGAACAACATATAGGTCTCTAGAGCATCTAATTAAAACATACACCGAAACTATGTAAAAAAATTAAATGCAACAACAAATGCAATGATAACCACTACTAAGGTACCAATTGATCCAACGGCATAGTGATACCAAGCCTCAGTATGAATGGCACATTTTCTAATCTTTCTAAGCTTCAAGCGCATTGTATCCATCTTGGTCTTGTGATCGGCGACGACATCGGCAACATGCAACTCCAATCCCATCTTGTCATCTTCAGTTCTTTTCAATTTTTCTTTCAAATGATCGATTTCTTTTTTAGCTTTAGTTAACTTGTCGAGCAGAATTGCATAGTCGGTTGGAATTTCTGGTACAACTACTTCCTATAGATAAAAACACCTACGTCATGTTGGTGGAATAATTAATTTTCATAGACATTAGATGTGTGAAAGAGTTATATAAGAGATAATATACCACATCTGAATCATAGACTGGACGAGGGCCAACGTGGGCGGATACCATAACCATGACACTATATAATAACAAACAATAATAAAAGTAAGAAAATCATACGAGTAAGTATATTTTATTTTAGCAAGAAGATAAGATCAAGAGGCTCACCACGCGCGGGCGATCGACGGCGGTTTCAGGACGGGGACGGATAGGACGGACCGCCAAACCTAGACAAATCTTGAGGAAAATGGAGGTTGGACAAGGAGCTTCGAGAGGAGAAAGCTTAAGTTTGGCTTGGGCATTTCATCAAACACCTCATGTGCATAGGAGGTGAGCTAGAGCACCACAAATGTCTTCCCTCGCCGGCAAATAAATAGAGCAGTGTGTGGAGTGCTCTGCTCGCCGGCGAGGGGGTATATATAAGAATCTCAGTGGTCTCGGTTCGTGGCTGGAACCAGGACTAAAGGACCCCCATTTGGTCCCGGTTCTAGCCACGGATTTGTACCAATGGTTGTGGGCCAGGAGCGAGGCCCATTGATACCGGTTCGTGTCTGGAACCGGGACCAAAGGGGCCAGATGAACCGCGACCAATGCCCCACGTGGTCCGCCCGACCCCCTGGCCTCACAAACCGGGACCGTTCCCCCCATTGGTCCCGGTTCATGACTGAACCGGGACTAATGGGCTAGTCGGCCCGAACGGATGCCCTGTTTTCTACTAGTGAATTTGATTAAATGGCATTTGAAATGTCATATCTCGAGTTTGAAAAGCAGTACAAATGAACTCTGAAAAGGTTGTAACTTGGCATGACAACATAATTTCACCCACATCGCAACTTCTAAAGAGTTGAGAGGTTACGGCAAAAATTGGATGCACTTCGTGTACAAATTGGACAATCTCTTTTGAAGTATGAGGATTTCGGACGAAAACTTATCTATTACAAAGGGATTTCATTTTTACTAACTTATTTTAACTCCATACTTTTTTTGTGTTCAATATGCACCATTCAAAGGCACATCATCAATTTTTAACCCTTTCTGACTTTATTTGATATTTTTCATGCATTTAGTGATTTATTTTGAGCTAAATGACCCTGAATTTGAAAAGCAGTACAAATGAACTCTGAAAAGGTTGTAACTTGGGATGACATCATAATTTCACGCACATAGCAACTTCTAAAGAGTTGACAGGGTTACGGCAAAAACTGGATGCACTTCGTGTACAAATTGGACAATCTCTTTCGAAGTATGAGGGTTTCGGACGAAAACTCATCTATTACAAAGGGCTTCCATTTTTAATAACTTATTTTAACTCCATACTTTTTGTGTGTTCAATATGCACCATTCAAAGGCCTATCATCAATTTTCAACCCTTTCTGACTTCATTTGATATTTTCATGCATTTAATGATTTATTTTGAGCTAAATGGCCCTGAATTTGAAAAGCAGTACATATGAACTCTGAAAAGGTTGTAACTTGGCATGACATAATAATTTCACCCACATAGGAACTTCTAAAGAGTTGAGAGGGTTACGGAAAAAACTGGATGCACTTCGTGTACAAAATGGACAATCTCTTTTGAAGTATGAGGATTTCGGACGAAAACTCATTTATTACAAAGGGATTTCATTTTTAATAACTTATTTTAACTCCATACTTTTTGTGTGTTCAATATGCACCATTCAAAGGCATATCATCAATTTTCAACCCTTTCTGAGTTCATTTGATATTTTTCATGCATTTAATGATTTATTTTGAGCTAAATGACCCTGAATTTGAAAAGCAGTACAAATGAACTCTGAAAAGGTTGTAACTTGGCATGACAACATAATTTCACCCACATAGCAACTTCTAAAGAGTTGAGAGGGTTACGGCAAAAACTGGATGCACCTCGTGTACAAATTGGACAATATCTTTCGAAGTATGAGGGTTTCGGACGAAAACTCATCTATTACAAAGGGCTTTCATTTTTAATAACTTATTTTAACTCCATACTTTTTGTGTTTTCAATATGCACCATTCAAAGGCACATCATCAGTTTTCAACCCTTTCTGACTTCATTTGATAGTTTTCATGCATTTAATCATTTATTTTGAGCTAAATGACCCTGAATTTGAAAAGCGGTACAAATAAACTCTAAAAAGGTTGTAACTTGGCATGACATAATAATTTCACCCACATAACAACTTCTAAAGAGATGAGAGGGTTACGGCAAAAACTAGATGCACCTCGTATACAAATTGGACAATCTCTTTCGAAGTATGAGGGTTTCGGACGAAAACTCATCTATTACAAAGGGATTTCATTTTTCATAACTTATTTTAACTCCATACTTTTTGTGTGTTCAATATGCACCATTCAAAGGCACATCATCAGTTTTCAACCCTTTCTGACTTCATTTGATATTTTTCATGCATTTAATGATTTATTTTGAGCTAAATGACCCTGAATTGAAAAGCAGTACAAATGAACTCTGAAAAGATTGTAACTTGGCATGACATCATAATTTCACCCACATAGCAACTTCTAAAGAGTTGAGAGGGTTACGGCAAAAACTGGATGCACTTTGTGTACAAACTGTTACAAAGATACCATGCTAGAAAATGCATGCATGTCCTTCACATAGAAAGTGATGACGGTGAAGCCGGTCACATCCTAGAGTGGGATCTCGTGGTGTAAGACTTTTTTTGTGTGTTTGTCCCTTGCTTATGATTGCGCCGTAACCATGGAGAATCTTCATCATTTAACAGGATGCTTGGGCCAGTCTTCACTCTGAAGGGAGGGATTTCATGAAACTTTTCATAATCTTCTGACATGTCTGTCTTGTCCTCCACTCCCACAATGTTTATTTTCCCTGAAAGAACTATGTGGCGCTTTGGCTCATCGTATGATGTATTCGCTTCCTTATCTTTTTTTCTCCTCGGTTTGCTAGACATGTCCTTTACATAGAAAACCTGAGCCACATCATTGGCTAGGACGAATGAGTCGTCTGTGTACCCAAGATTGTCGAGATCCACTATTGTCATTGCGTACTGCGGGTCTACCTGTACCCTGCCTCTAGTATATTTGACCCATTTGCACTGAAACAAAGGGACCTTAAGATCAGGTCCATAGTCAAGTTCCCATATCTCCTCTATGTAACCATAATATGTGTCCTGAAAGTTGATTGAATCATAGCGGACACCACTGTTTTGGTTGGTACTCTTTTTATCTTGGCCGATCGTGTAAAATGTATTCCCATTTATCTCGTACTCTTTGAAAGTCATTACAGTCGAACTTGGGGTCTTGGCCAACCAGTACAGTTCATCTGGAACATTGTCGTCATTGATGAGCTTTGTTTGCAACCAACCGGTGAAAGTCTCCATGTGTTTACGTTCAATCCAGGGGTCAGACTGCTCCGAGTTCTTGGACCGTACAATATCCTTGTGTTCCTCGATATATGGATTCACCAAGGTGGTATTTTGTAGAACCGTGTAGTGTGCTTGAGTGAAAGAATGCCCGTCCATATTTATTGCTTCTTTCTTTCCTAGTGTGCCTTTTCCATCCAGTCTCCCCTCATGCCGCGATTCAGGAAGACCAATCGGCTTAATGTCAGGAACAAAGTCAACAGAAAACTCAATAACCTCCTGTGTTCCATATCCCTTGCCGATGCTTCCTTCTGGCCTAGCACGGTTATGAACATATTTGTTTAAGACTCCCATGAACCTCTCGAAGGGGAACATATTGTGTAGAACAAGAACGTGCATCATAATATTGAAGGATGGAGGGAACACCAACTCGAAACTGACAAGACATTGGACCAGGTCATTCTGTAACCTTGGTAGGATTTCTGGATTGATTACCTTCTGAGAAAATGCATTGAGGAATGCGCATAGCTTCACAATGGCTAATCGAACATTTTCCGGTAGAAGCCCCCTAAGTGCAACCGGAAGTAATTGCGTCATAATCATGTGGCAGTCATGAGACTTTAGATTTTGAAATTTTTTCTCTGCCATATTTATTATTCCCTTTATATTCGACGAGAAGCCAGACAGGACCTTGATACTGAGCAGGCATTCAAAAAAGATTTCCTTCTCTTCTTTCGTAAGAGCGTAGCTGGCAGGACCTTGATACAGCTTTGGAGGCATGTCGTCTTTTTTGTTAATTCTTTGCTTGTCCTCCCATGCCTCCGGTGTATCTTTTGTCTTTCCATACACGCCCAAGAAGCCTAGAAGGTTCACACAAAGATTCTTCGTCATGTGCCTCACGTCGATTGCATTGCGGACCTCTAGGGCTTTCCAATATTCAAGTTCCCAAAATATAGATTTCTTCTTCCACATGGGTGCGTGTCCGTTGGTGTCATTCGGAACAGATTGTCCGCCAGGACCCTTTCCAAAGATTACCTGTAAATCCTTGACCATATCAAATATATATTCACCGGTACGGAGGCCAGGCTTCTTCCGGTTATCTGGCTCACCTTTGAAATGGTTGCCTGCCTTTGTTAAGATATGCTTGATCGGTAGAAATCGACGATGTCCCTGGTACACATTCTTCTTACATTTATCCAAATATATACTTTTAGTATCATCTAAACAGTGTGTGCATGCATTGTATCCCTTGTTTGTATGTCCTGAAAGGTTACTAAGAGCAGGCCAATCATTGATGGTTACAAACAGCAACACTCGTAGGTCAATTTCCTTCTGTGTGTGCGCATCCCACACACGTACACCTGGTTTTTTCCACAACTGTAGAAGTTCATCAACTAGTGGCCTTAGGTATACATCAATGTCATTGCCGGGTTGCTTAGGGCCTTGGATGAGCACTGGCATCATAATGAACTTCCGCTTCATGCACAACCAAGGAGGAAGGTTGTAGATACATAGAGTCACGGGCCAGGTGCTGTGACTGGAGCTATGCTCCCCAAAAGGATTCATGCCGTCTATACTAAGACCAAACCATAAGTTTGTTGCGTCAGCTGCAAAGTCCTTGAACTCCCTCTCGATTTTTCTCCACTGCGACCCATCAGCGGGTGCTCTCAACATCCCGTCTATCTTACGCTCTTCTTTGTGCCATAGCAACAACTTGGCATGCTCTTTGTTTTGGAACAAACGTTTCAACCGTGGTATTATAGGAGCATACCACATCACCTTGGCAGGAACCCTCTTCCTGTGGCGTTCGCCCTCCACATCACCAGGGTCATCGTGGGGGGATCTTATAGCGCAGTGCACCGCATACCGGGCATGCATCCAAATTCTCGTACTCCTCACCGCGATAGAGGATGCAGTCATTAGGGCATGCATGTATCTTCTGCACCTCTAATCCTAGAGGGCAGAGAAACTTCTTTGCTTCATACGTACTTTCAGTCAATTTGTTATCCTTTGGAAGCATCTTCTTTATCATTATCAGCAATTCTTGAAATCCCTTGTCAGTTACACCATTCTTCGCCTTCCAATGCAGCAATTCCAGCATGGTACCCAACTTTTTCTGGTCATCTTCACAATTTGGATAAAATAATTTCTTGTGACCCTCTAACATGCGTTTCAACTTCAACCTCTCCTTATCATTTTTGCCGTTTCTCTTTGCATCAGCAATGACCTGACCCAAATCATCAGCGGGCTAATCTGATGCCTCTTCTTCAGCTTCCCCCATTGATGCCTCTTCTTCAACTTCCCCCATTGTTGTATCGGCGAAAGGATAGTTGTCATCATCCTCTTCTTCTTCATTGTCTTCCATTATAACCCCTCTTTCTCCGTGCTTGGTCCAATAGCTATAGCCGGACATGAAACCGGACTTCAGCAGTTGGTAGTGAAGGGTTTTTGAGGTAGAGTAATTCCTATCATTCTTACAGTCACGACATGGACAACACATGAAACCATTCTGCTTGTTTACCTCAGCCACGCGAATAAAATCATGCAGGCCATTAAGAAACCCTGGAGTTAGTCGGTCATCATACATCCATTGCCGGCTCATGTTCACTACACCACATCGAAGTGACCAAATTAATACAACTTCATCATCACATTACAACCAAAGTAGAGCTAGCAGTGACCAAATGTTATTACTGCAAATAATAGATACTTATAGTTCATACATACATCTCATAAAACAACATACAACTATCTAAAACATGTAAATGCAACAACAAATGCGATCATAATCGCAACTAAGGTAACAGTTGAGGCAACGGCATAATGATACCAAGCCTCTTTATCAATGGCATATTTTCTAATCTTTCTAAGCTTCAAGCGCATTCCAGCCATCTTGTTCCTGTGATCATCGATGATATCGTAAACATGCAACTCCAATCCCATCTTCTCATCTTCAGTTCTTTTCAATTTTTCTTTGGAATGATCAATTTCTTTTTCAGCTTGTGTTAATTTCTCGAGCAGAATTGCATAGTCAGTTGGAATTTCTGGTTCAACTACTTCCTATAGATAAAAACATCTACGTCAATTCGGTGGCATAATTAATTGTCATAGACATTAGATGATGTGTGAAATTGTTATAAAAGATAACGACATACCACATCTGAACCATAGACTAGACGAGGGCCGACGTGGGCGGATACCATAACCATGACACTATAGAATAACTAAGAATGATACAAGTAAGTAAATCGTACACACAAATATCTAAATCATACAAGTAATTTTTTTAACAAAAAGGTTTTAAGAAGAACAAGAGGCTCACCAAAGTGGCCGGTGCCGCGACGAGACGGTGCGGACGATCGACAGTGGTTAGGATGGGGATGGGAAGGCACCAAATAAACCACACCTACACATATGCAACCTAACAAGTTAATTTGAGCTTAAATTGCATATAAATCAAATAAACTCCCACATAAAGATCACTCCTCCAAAACCTAGCTAAAACGCACAAATCACATATCTTTGAGCATACCACAAGCTAATCTAGCAATGAGAGATGAAGGAGCAAAGTTGCTAACCTTTGTGAACACTTGGATAGATGGGGTGCCTTTAAATCTTGACAAATCCTTGGCAAAATGGAGGATGAGCTTCGAGCAAGAAGAAGAACAGGGGAGAAAACAGAGAAATGAGAGCCCCTTCGATCGGCTGTGGAAGAAGCATATATATAGCAAGTCTTTAGTACCGGTTGGCGACACTAACCGGTACTAAAGGTTACCCTTTAGTACCGGTTGGTGTCACCAACCGGTACTAAAGAGGCACGCGGGGCCCAAGTCTGACCAAAAGCCTGCCATGCCCCCTTTAGTACCGGCTCGTGACACGAACCGGTACTAAAGATCCCTCACGAACCGGTACTAAAGGTCACCCTGCTCCTAGCCGTTGGAGCCGGCACGAACCGGGACTAATACCATCTTTAGTACCGGCTCGTAACCAGACAATGACTAATGCTTGGGACGAAAGGTCTGTTTTCTACTAGTGGATGCACTTCGTGTACAAAATGGGGAATCTCTTTTGAAGTATGAGGGTTTCAGACGAAAACACGTCTGTTACAAAAGGATTTCAATTTTTTAAACATATTTGAAATCAAGACTTTTTATGCAATCAATATGCACCATTCAAAGCCACATCGTCCCTTTTCAACCCTTTTGTGACTTCATTTGCTATTTTTCATGCATTTCATCATTTTTTTCGAGCTCAAATGACCCTGAAATTGAAAAGCACTTCAAATGAACTCTGAAAAGATTGAAAGTTGGCATGGTATCATAATTTCACCCACATAGCATGTTATAAAAAGTTGAGAGGGTTACGGCAAAAACTAGATGCACTTCGTGTACAAAATGGACAATCTCTTTCGAAGTATCAGGGTTTCGGACGAAAACTTGCCTGTTACAAGGCATTTCATTTTTTTAAACTTATTTGAACTCCATACTTTTTGTGTGGTCAAAATACACCATTCAAAGCCACATCATCACTTTTCAACCCTTTTTTACTTCATTTGCTATTTTTCATGCATTTACTGATTTGTTTCAGCAAAATAACCCTGAAATTGATAAGCACTTCAAATGAACTCTGAAAAGGTTGAAAATTGGCATGGTATCATCATTTCACCCACATATCATCTTATAAAAAATGAGAGGGTTACGGCAAAAACTGGATGCACGTCGTGTACAAAACGGATAATCTCTTTCGAAGTATAAGGGTTTAAGACGAAAACTCATGTGTTACAAAAGGCATTTCATTTCTTCACATGTAACTGCAACGATATAGTTGTGGAGAGAAAGTCATCACTTTTTCTTCGCTTGTGTCCTTTGCTTATTGCGCCATAACCATGTATAATCTTCATCGTTTAACAGGGTGCTTGGGTCAGCCTTGACTTTGAAGGGAGGAATTTCATGAAACTTTTCATAATCTTCAGACATGTTTGTCTTGCCCTCCAATCCCACGATGTCTCTTTTTCCTGAAAGAACTATGTGGCGCTTTGGCTCATCGTATGATGTATTCGCTTCCTTATCTTTTCTTTTTCTCGGTTTGGTAGACATGTCCTTCACATAGAAAACCCGCGCCACATCATTGGCTAGGACGAATGGTTTGTCTATGTACCCAAGATTGTTCAGATCCACTGTTGTCATTCCATACTTTGGATCTTCCTGTACCCCGCCTATTGACAGATTGACCCATTTGCACTGAGACAAAGGGACCTTCAAATCATGTCCATAGTCAAGTTCCCATATGTCCACTATGTAACCATAATATGTGTCCTTTCCGCTCTTGGTTGCTGCATCAAAGCGGACACCGCTATTTTGGTTGGTGCTCTTTTGATCCTGGGTGATCGTGTAAAATCTATTCCCATTTATCTCGTACCCTTTGTAAGTCATTACAGTCGAAGATGGTCCCCTGGCCAACGAGTACAGCTCATCAGAAACAGTGTTGTCATGCATGAGACGTGTTTACAACCAACTGCCGAAAGTCCTGATGTGTTCACATGTAATCTAGTCGTCGCACTGCTGCGGGTGTTTGGAGCACAGAATATTCTTGTGTTCAATGAACTGTGTAGAACTGTGTAGTGTGCTTGAGACCAAGAATGCCCATCCCTACATATTATTGAGTCCACTCCTAGCATGCCTTTTCCAGTCAGTCTCCCCTCATACTGCGATTGAGGGAGACCAATCTTCTTAAGGTCAGGAATGAAGTCAACACAAAACACAATGACATCATCTGGTTGATGGCCCATGGAGATGCTTCTTTCTGGCCTAGTGTGGTTATGAACATATTTCTTTAAGACTCCCATGAACCTCTCAAAGGAGAACATATTGTGTAGAAATACAGGGCCCAGAACGACAATCTCGTCGACTAGATGAACTAGGACATGCGTCATGATATTGAAGAAGGACGGTGGGGACACCAGCTCGAAACTAACAAGACATTGCACCAGATCACTCCTTAACCTTGGCAGGATTTCTGGATCGATCACCTTTTGAGAGATTGCATTGAGGAATGCACATAGCTTCACAATGGCTAATCGAACATTTTCCGGTAGAAGCCCCCTCAATGCAACCGGAAGCAGTTGCGTCATAATCACGTGGCAGTCTTGAGACTTTAGGTTCTGGAACTTTTTCCCTGCCATATTTATTATTCCCTTTATTTTCGACGAGAAGCTAGACGGGAACTTCATACTGAGGAGGCATTCAAAGAAGATTTCCTTCTCTTCTTTTGTAAGAGCGTAGCTGGCAGGACCTTCATACTACTCTAGATGCATGCCGTCTTTTTCATGCGCACCTTGCTGTTCCTCGCGTGTGTCTGATGTATCTTTTGTCTTTCCATACACTCCCAAGAAGCCTAGAAGGTTCACACAAAGATTCTTCGTCACGTACATCACGTCGATCGAAGAGCGAACCTCTAGGTCTTTCCAATAGGATAGGTCCCAAAATATAGATTTCTTCTTCCACATGGGTGCGCGTCCCTCAGCATCATTTAGAACAGATAGTCTGTCGGGACCCTTTCCAAATATTACTTGTAAATCATTGACCATAGCAAGTATGTGATCACCAGTACGGAGGGCGGGCTTCTTCCTGTGATCTCCCTCACCATTGAAATGCTTTCCTTTCTTTCGACATTGATGGTTGGTCGGAAGGAATCAACAATGCCCCAGGTACACATTCTTCCTGCATTTGTCCAAATATATATTGTCGGTGTCATCTAAACAGTGTGTGCATGCGTGGTATCCCTTGTTTGTCTGTCCTAAAAGGTTACTAAGAGCAGGCCAATCGTTGATGGTTACAAACAGCAATGCATGTAGGTCAAATTCCTCCTGTTCGTTCTCATCCCACACACGTACACCTCTTCCATTCCATAACTGTAAAAGTTCATCAACTAATGGCCTTAGGTACACATCAATGTCATTGCCGGGTTGCTTAGGGCCTTGGATGAGCACTAGCATCATAATGAACTTCCGCTTCATGCACAACCAAGGAGGAAGGTTATACATACATAGAGTCACAGGCCATGTGCTATGCTTGCTGCATTGATCCCCAAAAGGATTAACGCCATCTGCACTTAAACCAAACCATACGCTCCTTGGGTCACTTGTAAAGTCGCTCCACTTTCTCTCAATCTTTCTCCACTACGACCCGTTAGCGGGTGCTCTCAACTTCCCATCTTTCTTACGGTCCTCTTTGTGCCATCGCATCGACCTGGCATGCTCTTTGTTTTTGAATAGACGTTTCAATCATGGTATTATAGGAGCATACCACATCACTTTGGAAGGAACCCTCTTCCTGGGGCGCTCGCCGTCAACATCACCAGGGTCATCTCGTCTGATCATATACCGCAATGCACCGCATACCGAGCATGCATTCAAATCCTCGTACGCACCGCGGTAGAGGATGCAGTCATTAGGGCATGCATGTATCTTATGCACCTCCAATCCTAGAGGGCATACAACCTTCTTTGTTGCGTAAGTACTGTCGGGCAATTCGTTATCCTTTGGAAGCTTGTTCTTCAATATTTTCAGTAGCTTCTCAAATCCTTTGTCAAGTACACCATTCTCTGCCTTCCACTACAGCAATTCCAGTGTGGTACCGAGCTTTGTGTTGCCATCTTTGCAATTGGGGTACAACCCTTTTTTGTGATCCTCTAGCATGCGATCGAACTTCAACTTCTCCTTTTCACTTTCGCATTGTCTCTTTGCATCAACAATGACCCGGCGAAGATCATCATCGGGCACATCATCTGGTTCCTCTTGATCTTCATCTTCCCCTGCTGCAGCATCACCGTATTCAGGAGGCACATAGTTTTCATCATCCTCTTCTTCTTCGTTATCTTCCATCATAACCCTTCTTTTTCCATGCTTGGTCCAAACATTATAGTGTGGCATAAAACCCTTCTCAAGCAGGTGGAAGTGAAGGGTTTTAGAGTTGGAGAAAGCCTTCGTATTCTCACAGACAGTACATGGACAATGAATAAAATCATTCTGCTTGTTGGCCTCAGCCGCTTCGAGAAAATTATGCAGGCCCTTAATATATTCGGAGGTGCGTCGGTCATCGTACATCCATTGTCGGTTCATCTGTGTGCGTTATATAATAAAGTGTATTAAAAACCATTACAACATATCATGAATACAGAAGTGACCAAATTAATAGAAATTCATCATCACATTAAAGCCAAAGTACAATAGTGACCAAAATAAATACAATAATAAAAGTAAGAAAATTACACAAGTATCTATCTAAATCATATAAGTAAAAACTTTTTTCTTTTAGAAAGAAGATAAGAAGAAGAGGCTAACCACGGTGGTGCTGACACCAAGATGGGCACGAGCGATCGACAGCGGTGAGGACGGGGACGGGACAGGACGGACCGCCAAACCTAGACAAATCTTGAGGAAAATGGAGCTTGGACAAGGAGCTTCGAGAGGAGAAAGCTTAAATGTGGCTTGGGCATTTCATCGAACACCTCATGTGCATAGGAGGTGAGCTAGAGCACCACAAAGCTCTTCCCTCGCCATCCAGAAAAACAGAGGAGTGTGGAGTGCTCTGCTCGCCGGTGATGGGGTATATATAGGCATCTCATTGGTCCCGGTTCGTGGCTGGAACCGGGACTAAAGGACCCCCTTTGGTACCAGTTCCAAACACGAACCGGGACCAATGGTTGTGGGCTAGGAGCGAGGCACATTGGTCCCGGTTCGTGTCTGGAACCAGGTCCAAAGGGGTCCGACGAACCGGGACCAATGCCCCACGTGGCCCGGCCGCCCCCTGGCCTCACAAACCGGGACAGTTGCCCCCATTGGTCCCGGTTCGTGACTGAACCGGGACTAATGGGCTGGCCCGGCCTGAACCAAAGCCCTGTTTTCTACTAGTGATTAGTCCTATTTAGTCATCTATCAATTAGTTCATCAATATCTTTAGTTAGTTCAGTGTGTTCTATTCATTAATTTGATTTCTTTGGTATTCATTTATTTATTCACTTCTTCTTTTCATTTATATTGCATCATTAATTCTTATAGTTCAGTGTTGTTTTGTTCTTTTCACATTCTCGTTTGATGAACTATCTCACTAGGACCAGCAATGAACTACCATAGGTGGTGGTATGTAGGAGTTTTCACTATTTCCTAGATATGTGCTCTTCACAAATCACCATTTCATTATTCAGGCATGTCTATATATGTATCTTCACTCTTCACTCATTCTATAGTTTGTCATTTGTTCATCACTATTCACTTATCAAGACATTTGTTTCGTCCTTTAAGTATTTTGTTCAGTCCATTCCGTTTCCCATGGTCAGTGTTCCAATTTAGCGCAACATTTTATCATCGATTGGAACACTTTTTTGTTCACGTGTAGTTCTGCCTAGCTACTCAGTGATGGTCACTGCCTAGAAGGCTAGAACCGAGAATTCTGAGTTATACGCACCTATGTTCCGATTCCAATTGTTCGAGTTATCATCAATACATTTTCAAAGGTTTTTATTTCCTATAATTCGAAGATCGGGACACTTTCTTATTCCCTAATTTTTGGTGGAGTGTTGATGAATGGTGTGTGAGTGATCAGTGCATTTATATGTTTGGCTAGATAGTTGTCTATGATTTTTCCTAGAAGAGGTTGTGAATGCACTTTTTTTGTGTGTAATTTATGGGCATCCAAAAAATACTAGAGGAAGTTGCTACGGCCGTGTCCAGAGAAGCTGCAGCCGGCCATGACAGACCTAACCGACTTTGACCCGTGTGATGACCGGTGATGGCAAAAACTACAACTGGCGTATTCTCGTGCTATGACTGTCGAGGTGGAAGCTACAACCGGCCACATCGACTGACATAGGTTTTTTGCTGGAACTAATGGTGGCGAAGCTTTGACCGTCGACGTCATTTACTGGAAGTGCAACATCGATCGAGTGTTGGCACTGGCGACATTTGGATGATGCGGCGGGTATGGCCATTTGCTAGAACCAGCCACATCGATTGTCGGGACCGACGCCAGATGCTGGAACCGGCGGTAACGTTTGTTAGGACCGGTGTTGCCGGATGCTGCAACTAGCTACTACAATGTGTACAAGCACCGACGACGGGGGTGGATGATGTGACGATAAACGACTGCTTGGGAGCGAGGACTGCGATGCCGCGACAGCTGCGAAGTTCCCGACGAGGGATTCGTTCCGAAACCAGCTCTGGTGCTACAAATAAGCTCCATGGGCGGAGAGCGGTGGCGCTTCGAGCTCGGTCGCCTCGCCCGTGTCCATGGCATGTGCCAACGATGCTGACAACAGCCTCTGTTTCCCATACGTGGTACCGTGATTTTTGAGAGAGAGAAAAAAAGGAAGGACGAAGCAATGGGAGCAGATCTGACGGTTTGCAGGAGTCGCATCGTGCGGGCGACGATGCGGCCGATGGAGGCTGGCGACGGTCGACCGGCGCCTGGCACAGACCTAAACCAAAACGCACGTGCTTCTCGCGGTGGAGAGGGGAAAAAATGGCGTCGGCGAACAGTTTGACGGCCCCTCGATCTATCCTCATCACTTTTCCTATTTCCACTCCACCCACGCGGTTCGGGCGCGCTCCAACTCCCAGCTCCATACACTCCAGATCCATCGGAGACGGCGCGCTGCAGCTCCTCCGCCGGCGGCAGCCCTCCCCACCACCGCGGCCTGCTTGCCCCGCCTTGAATCGCCTCCCACCGCCGGGCTCCCCCTAGTCTGCCGCCGCCGTCGACCACCTCGGCCGCCGTCGTCGACCGCCGGACTCCCCTCCTCCGCCTCCATCCCCGACCACCGGACCACGTTGGCAGTGCGCGTCCTCTGCCTCCCCGACCACCTCGCATCTCGGCCGAATCACAGTAGGTGAGTGAAGAAAATTGCAATTTTGTTTCTTTGGTTGGTATTTTGCTGTGATGTGCTATGGCGATGTGCTGCTGCTAGACTTGTAGATAGTCTGTAGGACTGATGATTTGCCAGGGTGCTCATTTGGGGTTTGGGGGCTGGGGATTTGGGGTTTCGAGTATCAGATCTCTGCGCGATCCGGTCCGGCACTGGTGGTTGGTGGCGAATGCCGCAGGTTTTCAGTTAAGATCTCGCGAGCTTGGTGACCGGTCGGATTTTTTAGATTCACATCTGTGTGAAAGGTGGAATTTTTTTCTGACCGTGATCTGATCCTGCTCACTCAAATCTCTAGGATCAGTGCAAATGTGTCGGCATTGCGTGTTCCTTGGGGGATTGCACTGAGTACTTGATTTGATTTATTGGGACCGGGGGTTTAGATTGTTCTTGCTCGCAGTTGAGTTGTGCGTCCAAGCTTGGTCTCGTCATGCCTGAGGAAAACACTTAGCATTATGATTTGGTACAAGGATATGTGTGAGATCAAGCTCAATCCGTCTACAATATAGGTCTCGATGGGCCTGTTCAATCATCTAGATTAGCATGTTTCCGTCATAAACGGTGCAAAAAATTCTGAATATCTTGGAGTGCTTTCTTTCTTTTTCTTGGAATGTAAAGGCTGTGACGGTGTAAACCATGTGTCCTGCAAGTTGCAGTTTGCATTTCAAGAATAGTTGATGGTAGTGTAGGATTCTAAATCTTTTTCTCACATTGCATAATGGTAACTGTAATATTCATGCCTTGATTCATCTAAGATCTAACTGAGCGATGTTGGGTTTTTCTATCTCCATTGAGCAGGTCCCTCAAGTTAATGTGCACCATATAGTGATTTGTCTCTGTTAAATTGCTTATGAGATCAGTAAACTGCTATGGATATATGAAGCACAGCTCAAGAAGCCCATATTGTTTCATACCAGTGAATGATCAATATTTTGTCTGTTTCAGATCTTAGTACCCCTAGAGATGGAAGGAAGAAAAACAGGTTTATGGTAAACCCTGGTAAATATTCGTGGGAGGTCAACAAGTGGCGGCCTGATTAAGAGTGCTACAACTCTTCGTGGTTCATCTCTAATTAGTGATGGCAAGAATGAAGATCCCGAAGCGTTATGTCATAGTATTGCTGACATTCATCTGCACAAATGTTTGTTACATTGAGCGTGTGGGTTTCTCGATTGCCTACACCGTAGCAGCTGATGCAATCAATGTGAATCAAGCAAACAAGGGCCTGATACTCTCCATGTTCTATTATGGTTATGTTTTGTCGCAAATTCCTGGTGGATGGGCAGCTCAGAGATTGGGAGGGAGACGTGTTCTGCTGCTGTCATTCCTGTTGTGGTCTTTGATATGCGGTCTAATTCCACTGGACCCCAACAGAGTAGTCATTCTGGTCCTTTCTCGCCTTTTTGTTGGTGTCGCACAAGGTTTCATATTTCCTGCCATTCACACAGTCCTGGCACAATGGGTGCCACCGCAGGAGCGCTCTCGCTCAGTGTCGTTAACAACCTCAGGGATGTACCTCGGGGCAGCTTGTGGCATGTTGTTTTTTCCAAGTCTTGTGAAGCACATGGGACCCCAATCTGTATGTTTGGTCGAAGCAGTACTTGGAGTAGCATGGTCTGTAATATGGTTGAAGTTCTCCAGTGAGCCACCTCGCACCGACCTTCCAAAAGTGGCAATGCCAAAAGTAGCATCTCGGGAGAAGATCAAGGCGCAATCAGTGGGGGTTGTTGCACCTCGAACTGTAAAGATACCATGGCGAAGGATTATCTTCAGTCTACCTGTTTGGGCAATTGTCGTGAACAACTTCACCTTCCACTATGCCTTGTATGTTATCATGAACTGGCTGCCTACCTACTTCGAACTAGCCCTTAAGCTTAGCCTCCAGGATATGGGATCGTCAAAGATGCTTCCCTATTTCAACATGTTTATATTCTCCAACATTGGTGGAGTGGTTGCTGATCACTTGATTACAAAAAGGATCTTATCAGTTACCAAGACAAGGAAGCTCCTTAACACCATTGGGTTTGTTGTCTCAGCGGTTGCACTCATGGCCCTTCCTT
The DNA here is from genome assembly GCA_022496015.1 of Hordeum marinum. NCBI lineage: Eukaryota > Viridiplantae > Streptophyta > Magnoliopsida > Poales > Poaceae > Hordeum > Hordeum marinum. Next base: position 509,187,522 of record CM039674.1, on the reverse strand, counting down.
CATTCGGGACGCCCTCAGGGACTGTGATCTGTTCGTCAGTATCCCTTGGTTTTCTGGCTCTAGGAAGAGCAGGGTTTGCTGTGAATCACATGGATGTTGCTCCAAAGTTCGCCGGCATAGTGATGGGGGTTTCAAATACGGCTGGGACATTGGCCGGGATAGTTGGCGTTGGCCTCACGGGAAATATTCTGGAGGCTGCAAAGGCTTCTAACATGGATCTAACGAACTCGGAAACCTGGAAAACAGTCTTCTTTGTTCCAGCATACCTCTGTATTTTTAGTTCAGTTATTTTCTTGGTCTTCTCAACTGGTGAGAAGATTTTCGAATAGAGGATGATTATTTTTGCCTGTTCTTTTCTTGTCGTTTACAGGCGGCGAGGCAGGATCGAAACACGCGAATCTCACATGTATTTTATTCATTATATCCGTCATATTTCAGAGCTCAGACTGCATCCCACACATATTAAGAGTTATGTTATGTTAGGAGGAATATCACTTGTCTGTAGTAAATTGTGTTATCTGGAATGATCCTATGACTCTGCTATTCCAGCTGGCTGGTTGGCCTATTTACAACCAGTATTACGTTCTGTAATTTGCTGGGCATTGATCATCTCTGTTTTGTAAGCCATTTTCCTGGGGATAGGAAATAATGTGAATTTTGCAGTAAAAAGCTAGGATGACATGGCAACATCTTGTTTGCTGGCAGGATCTGAATAGAAAATGTGAATGGTTTACATTTTATTGAAATGAAATTGCTATTTAAAGGTAAATCTTTTTTTTAACATGGTTCCTTATGGTCTGATTCATTAAGAAAGGTAAAAGAGAGTTAGCCGGTTAATTAACGGAAATCCGAGGAAAAACCGTTACAACATGCCCCCTATATGGTACCATCAACACACAATGACCCGGGGCTGTGCACCGGGCGTGCCAAAATTTCCCTTTTTTGAAAGTTGACCCAGATTTGACCCTAATTTGTAAAAATTTACCCTTCTCCTATCGTCACGGTCCATGGCGATAGGGTATAACAGCCTATCGCCAAGTTCTATGGGAATAGGAAACTTATCAACATCAGCGTGACGCATTCGTATCGCCAAATAAGTTTGCGATAGCTTGTAAAACCTTATCGCCAAGGTGCCCGGTGGTAGGTGTGAACATACACTGTGTCCGATACTTCAGAAATATTTATGGTAAGGCGTGCAACCCTACCGCCACGGTCCTTGGCGGTAGGTTGTTATACCCTGCCGCCACAAACCCGACGGTAGGAAAATGGTCGGATCCCAATTTTTTTATATAAACTAGGGTCAGATCTGAATCCACTTTCACAAAAGGATCAAAACATGAAATTCAGCCACTAGGCGGGCCGCCGGCTCCATCACCCAAGTAACCGTAGCCGACACCCTACAACCAAAACTGAAGCCGCCGCTCCGACATCCACATCGACCCAGAGGCCGCGCATCAGACGAGCCGCCTACTCTGCTGCCCGAGCAACCGATGCCGACACCCTACAACAATCTTCGGGGTTGTCGCTCCGACTTACAAACGGACACTACACACACCAACCCCGAGGTCGCGCACCAGGCGAGTCGCCAACTTTGTTACTCGAGGAACCAGAGCCGACACCCAACTATCATATTTGGAGAACCGCTGTTCTCACCTCCACATTGACCCGTAGGAAGCACACCAGGCTGGCCGACGACACTGCCACCTAAGTGACCAATGTTGGCACCCCTCCGTGACTACGAGATCTAAAGCCACCGCTCTGACTTCCACGCCGGCCCCGAGGCCGCGCACCACCCGAGCCAATGGCTGGCCCAGGACAAGACCACTCGAGAACAATGTCCCCAGAAGGATCGCGACACTTGAGCGCCACCATAATCCGCACCAGGAACCTAGAACAGGGGTTTTCCCCGGAGTGCGAGAGAAGAGGTTGTAGGCCCTCGATCGATGAAGCCTCCAAGAAGGTGTGCGGCGCCAACAAGCTTCACCGTGTCGGCTCCGTACTAGTGCAGAAAAGCCTAGCTATGGTGTGGTAAAAGTGGCATTGCTGGCGTAGAAACCCTACGTCAGCAATATGGCGACACAGTTAAAACATACTGGTGGCATTGGATCCTACGCTAGCAATATAATACATGTTGCTGGAGTTCGAATTGGCCAACGCGAGCTATACATCTACACTATTTTTGTCGTGTGTTGTTGCCCAGCGCCAACAATTTGTTTTTTTGATAATATAAAAAAACTCCTTCAGAAACTACGAGCTTAAACTTCACAAATGATACAGATCAAAACATACTCATAAATTTAATAAGAATTTAAAACGTAGTACTAGTTACTAATGAACAAAACATAGTCATAAACCTAGTACCAATGAGCTTAAACTTCAAAAAAGGTACAAATCAAAACATACTCATAAACTTAGTACTAGTTAATTAGTACTCAATAACTAAACATCATCAAGGATTAAGTCCAATGGCGAAGCTTTTTCTGACTGTTCTCTCCATCTTTTTTGAAGTGCTCAACGTCTGTCTGTAGGTTATGCTTCTCTAGCCTGCATTTTTTTCTCTCCGTCTTCAAGTTTTCTCCCTTCTCTGTCAACTCATCCCTCATATCTCTCAGTTTGTTTAACTTATTTTGGGCATTAGCACCCTCTACGAGCAGATTATCCCTTTCATTCTTCAGTCCTGCATTGCCTTATTTGACTCTTTTGATGTGCCTGTCTAAAGAGTCTAATTGCCACTGATTCCATTTCTGCACGTCGCCCACCGATTCATTGTTGGCTGAATTGTCCATATGTGTTGTAATGAAAGCTCATCATCTTATAGAATGAAGAACTTAAAAATAACATGCATAATCTAATAAGAACTAGACCATAAGGAACAAAAATTAATCTATCATGACTTATCTTCTATATCTAAATAGCTAGACCCCACTATTAGGAATTCACATCACCCAAAATAATTTATGACTTATCTTCTATGTCTCGCTTCTCCTTAACCCACATCACCCAAATTAGCTCATAGCTAGCCTTATAATCGAGTGCTCTATGGATGAAAAGTGGGACATGCATATTCTAGTATTTTATACAAAATCCCGCCGCAACGCGCGATGCATTGCCTAGTATTTACAAAGGGAGTAGAACATAATTACCTTGAGTCGGGCGGGGCGGCCTCACGCTCCTCCTCCGACGAAGACGGGCCGGGTCGGGCGGGGCGGCGTCGGGTGGAGACGGGTAGCGTCGGGCAAGGCGGAGACGGGCAGCGTCAGGCGGCGAGGATCGAGAGAGGAGGACACGGGTGGAGTTGGGGATCGAGAGAGAGGAGGAAAGGATAAGGTTTTACATGTTGGTCCTGTAGTGAAAACGGTTACCGCTGGCGTGGGCCTAATGGGCCTGAACAAGCAACGCCGGGCATATGAAAATACCTATGGAGTTGGAATTTTAGTCACACCAACAATAATAGGTGAAAGACAAGAGCGTTATGGTCCTCATACAAGTGACGTTAGCCAGAATTTAAACGTCATCACTAAGTCTGTACCATTAACGTACAAATTCAGGCAACACCAACATTATTTTAAAATATTAATGCTGATGATGAAGGAAAATGACGTGCCATCAACAAAAGTTGTCACTAGCCATTTTTCCACTAGTATCGACCAAGGCTAGAGCAAGGCTTGCGCCCTGAGTAGCCAATGAAAGCCCTCCCCTAGAATTGGTACTGGGAAGCCGCCTCCCGTCTGAACCACTTCCCACCACCAGAGCTCGGAGCGGTCGATTAGAACAGCTACGCCACCGCCATCTACACCATGCAGAGCCTCTAACTAGGCTATCCCGTCACCATTGCAAGAGCCAGGATCGTCCATGTCTAGTTAGACCCGGCGTCCTGCACAACAGCAACAACCAACCAAGTGGCCAGCACCAAGCGTCCCTGACACGACCGAGGGTTGACACACTGCCGCGGAGTACCGGCACCCCCGAGCTCTAGCCATGGCGCTGTCCCCGCAGCTACCATGGCCGCCGTCGCCAAAGAAGAGGTCCGGGGGCGCCGCCCCAGCGTCCGAACACCACAGACCATCAAGCTCACCAGATCCGTTCTGCTGTTGTTGCAGCAGCAACATATCCTCGCACCACCGCGGAACCTTCGGATAGCCCGTCGCCTGTCACTCAAGGGGCCACAGTGCCACTACAAGCTTAGCGTCTGCGAGGAAGCAGATCCGCCCTGGCCAGCCCGCTGCGCACCTTCGCCCGCTATGCAGCCCCACACAAAGCTAAAATGAGCATGCCGTTGCGCTGCTCCTCCCCTCGTCTCGGACCCCGGATCCACGCCTGCCCGTGCCGGAGACGAGCAAGCCAATGCCGGAGCCTAACCCGCGCTCCTGCCAGAGGCTACCAGCCGACTCAACCTCGCCGCGCACCCATGACGCCCCCGCGTCGAGCCGTCTTGCCAAGCCCCGCCAGAGTTGCAGCAGAGCCTTGTGCGGCAGATCCGCGTCGCATCGACCTCCTACATGTTAGAGTTAACCTTGTTGCTAAGTGTCATGTTTATTTGTTAGTCATGCATTTACAGGAAGCTGCGGCAGGGTGTGTACATCAAGTTGTGATCACGTACACACATTGCAAAGCTGGTCGAGTCAGTGAGTTAGTTGAGAGGAAGTCTGTAGAGAATGGATGCATGTGCGGACGTCCATCTAGTTAGTAGCATGCACTTACGCGTATGCTGTTACATGGCCGTGCTGTATAGCCGTTAGTGGCTTAGATTTGGACCAAGCAATTAGGAGATAAGAGTGACGCCGGATGAATCGTGTGGCCCTGTCAAAGAGGTTGTTGCTCGTGGTCATGTTACCGGCTAGTGGAGAGAAAATAGCGGATCTCAAGCAGCACGTAGTTGGCAGTAGTGCATGTGTGTCTTTATTTAAGGACTATGTAATCAGCTATGTGAAAGAAAGAAAAAGAGTAAGAAAAAAGGCAGAAGTGAGTTGCCGAAACACTCTGTGTGCTCTTGTGTCCCATGTGTGCTGTCTGAGTCTTCTTCCCCTCGGCTGCGCCAACACTGCACGACGCACCGCCATGCATAACCACCTGTGCTGCCTCGGTGCACCCCCTTTTCCAAAACACCGACGCTCCCGAGCTCCGGCAGGAGCGACCGCCACACGCCGCAGAACTCCATGAGGGAGAAGGAAAGGGCCTCACCGTCGCCAAGACGTGTGGGCTTTGCCAGGCGACGCCTGCCGACGATGACGAGAGGAGGAGGGGCGGCAGAGTGCGATGCTGGTGGTGGCTATGGATGACTCCTGGCCGCCCGCGGGAGCGAGCGAGGAGTCCCTCCTAACATGTTCATCACTAACCTTAAAAAGTAAATCTGACGGGAACATGAAAGCTCCCTTGGAATCAAATGTACGAATAGTGGGCGAAATACAAGATTACAGTGGAATCGAATATACGTATTATTTTTGAACAAGAGTAGCAGGGCGGGATGGGGATCCTACCATACAAGATTCATTAACAAACAAACAAAAAGAATAGAAAAATGGACGCAAAAGAAGTGTCCAGTACTTGAATAAACAAGATATTGAGTGGAATGTGCTAGAACTAGAAGTGATCATTGCACAGGAGAAGGATTATGTGCCCACCTAAATAAAATAGTACTTACTTTTCAAAATAAATATAGCTGATTTAGTATAAAGTTATAGTAAAACACTTCCTTCGTCCTAAGGAAGTGTCGCTGATTTAGTCTAAAGTTGTAGTAGTACTAAATCTCTCTACTAAATCAACGGCGGGGGGAGCAAGATGTACCAAATCATGTGAATAGAGCACTAACTTCACAATTTGTGATGGTCGGAGTATACAGCAGAACTGTCATGTGCCAAAAGGTTCTATGTTCACTTAAAAAATGGCCACTTTGTGTAGCATCAGCTGAGTTGCCCGCAAATGTTCAGACCTGATGAATTGGACATTTTTAGCCATCCAACACGGAACATCAAAATGGGTTGAACCGGTCCAGAAATGTTTGCGTATTAGTCAAATCGGGGGTGTCTCTGGAGAGTCCAGATATCCGCCACACCGGTCCCCTGCTCCGGACCCTGCCCAAAAACCCTCTTTTGGGCGACTCTAGAACCCTCCATGCATTCACACCACTTGATCGGCTCGCCACCTACCAGCAGACATGTTGGCGTGTCGCCCGAGTGACCTACTCCGACTCTCAAAACCGGCCGAACGGATGCCCCCAAACCCTATCCGCCCACTCCCCTCTCCCAAAGCTGCCACACATGCGCGCGCACAGACACACACACGCACGCGTGCGCGCGTGCACGCATGCACGCAGGCACAAACGCACGCGCACACACACACACCTCCCCATCACCGGCCACCACAATTGGCAAGGAGACTGGCACCAAGAAGACCTAGGCATGGTGGCTGCTCGACGACTATCGCCCTGACCAGCCTTTGCCGTGCCAGGACTCCTGATCCACTTTGCGGCACCGGGCATTATCGTCGGGCCGTCTTTGTCCAAAGCCTTGTCCAACGTGAATGAGGAGCCGGTCTCGGATAAAGAGGAGGAGAATTCACCCTAGCGACGGTGACAGATGCCGAGTTTGCGCGGCACATGGAGATTGTATTGCGTGTTGATCGACCACATTTCGGCACAAGCGTCCCCTTCGTGCCACCGTGTCGTCCATCTCAGACATCTCTCAAGGAATAGCCAATGTCTCCTCTGTGCAACCTTAGTGTTTGCTAGAAGCCATCCTCACCACCACGATACCCAATAGCGTTTGGTGGCCGTCCCAAAAGAGTGGTCTTCGTCCCGGCCGAAACAGTACCACGTGTGATTACTACCTCTAAGGAAGTGGCTCGAACGTGTGTCATGCTCCTCAGACTAGTCACAATGGGAAATAACATAGAGTAGTAACATGCATATGTTACTAGTCTAAGTTACTACCTCCATGGGGGATAGTAACATAGGGATAGTAACATAGAACCTTTCATTTATTAGCTTATAGACTCATTTTGCCCTCGTATGCGTTATGTTACTCATAGAGGTAGTAACATGCTAAGTTACTCAATTTCTCTCTCTTCTCATTAATTAGCTGTCACATTATATTTTTTGCTTAGGTGACATCTATGTTACTACCTATGTTACTCCCATTATGACTAGTCTCAGAAGCAAAAATGCCTCTCTATAGCATAGGTGCACTAGTCAGCTAGGATCACAGCATTCGCCAAGACATATGTATCATCAACATGAGGGCTTGTGGACCCCACACTCGAGGAGGCTTGTGTCCTCGATCGGTCCTTGACCACCATGAAGTCAGAGCCCAAGGCCGACATAGTCTTAATGAGAAGTTGCTTCGTATCGTGCTGAACGAGTCTGAGCGCATGGTTCACCGATAAGTAGATGAGAGGCGACACAAGGCGGATGAGGTGAAGCCTTTGTGCCGCGAGCATGATACCGCGACGCGTGGAGCGCCTTCCTCAAGTGGCGGAATGATGGCTCAACGCAAACCACAGTGGCGCCGACGGCCTTGGAGACCATGCCTTGCGAGGTCACTATCCACTACTTAGGCTGGTGTAGATTAGTTCTGGTTTAGTTTAAGTTTAATTTAAGCTGTATGTGTTAAATTTCGTTGGCTTGCATGTAATATGACATAGTTTATTAACTTTTGGCTGTATTTCATATTCACGCCGTTTTAAATGGGGGCACATTTGTTGATCACGGTTGGCTGGCATGCGCCCGCCATATGTCCGTGGACACGTCCAGACGTATCCACGGATATTAGTGAGCGAAAATTTGATGATTCACATTGAAAATGGCCTTAATATTTTTGGTGACTTAGCCATTATGTGGGTCCCTCATGTGAGGACGGAGTCAAACAATATGGAAAGTTTAGGTGACATAACTGAACGGGCGTCAATTGCATCTTGTTTGTGGTGAAAAAATGGCAAGAATTAGTGGCAGACACGATTGAGAAAAAGGTTAGTGGCAGAGTCCTCATTTCAGCGATATGTAGTGGCATAGTTAAGACTTACATGTAACTTCTTCTGTTTCTGTTACCGTTCTTGCAACTGGTTAAACAAGTTCCGACCAAATTGATGCGGGCTTAATTTGTGCCTGTGCTGGTACGAACGTGATGCGATCTTTCCTGAGGTAAATTAGAATTTTTCTTTAGCGTGTACAAGCGTCTCCTGCATGAGCGATGACTTTAGGTAACGCAGTTTATAGGTGACCAGTTCTTGCTGCATGCATTTAGTGCACGGTGTTAATTGCCTGCTCTGTTTGTCATGGATTATGTATGTCAATGCTAGTTTATGCATCCTTCCCTTTCCTGTTGGAACTTACTTCCTCCGTCTCGGTGTATAAGTTATCTTAGGTTGTGTGTCGTGGTCAAGACGGAAAAGAAAATGAGAGAAATTAATGTTAATTTGCTAATTAACACCATTGCATACGACGAATTGACCAATGCATGTCCTGCTAGTTAGTCTCAAGTCATTAGCCTCACTTTTTTTATTGGTTGATTCCAAAAACGAGGTGAAAGTTAATGCATCGTGTCTTAGTGTTTTGAGATTATTTAATTTTCGTATGATGACTTATACACCGAGATGGAAGGAGTATTGGGTTTTGTTGGAAAACTTTGTGTGGGCAGCATTCTATGCCTTTGCTAGTGTTTTTTTCCAAAGGAGGTAATTATCTTCCTTGATTCGTGTGCCACCGTAGCCAGAGCGTCATCAAGCCTCGTCAGAGGAGTGAACGTAGGAGATCACTTTGTTGCCAGTCACGAGCTCGCTTTGCTGCTCTCCGGTGCGACCGAGCTCTACTCCAAAACTTTCATGGAGCCCGTGCATTAAGATTATGAGCTCTAACCGGTGGGAGAGTAATAGACATGTGAGGGAGAAGCAGATGGGGGATTGTTAGTCGCTGCTCGGTAGGATCTGTCGAGAAGAAGTGGTAACATGGGTGTGAGGGGATAGGGTTTTGGGTTTAGGGTTTAGGTGTGTATTCTTTAAGTTTTGAATGTTTGCTCTCACATAGTTTTCTTGATACTATCGATAAACCTTTGGTGTCCAAACATCTTGGTAATGACAATCAAAGCTCTTGTTAACTGAGTTTTCATCATCTGTCATACATAGGGAACTGTTTTTTCATCATCTACTGTGTCGTGCGGAGTGCCGCTGCGGCCACAAATGATGTGGCCTTCGGAGCCCTGGTGGCAGCTTTGCCAGGACTAGTGTTGGCGGAGCTTGGCGTCAAGGCGACGACAATGCTTGGCGACCGATTCCGCGTTGGTCACGGCGCGGTCGAGCGGCCACGCCGCGGCGAGGTCCGGATCGTTGTGGACCTATTTCAGCGCCACGTTTGTCTTGGCGAGCGCGGAGCAGTGCCGGTCGCGCTGCGCGCTCGGCCTTTGAAGAGGTAGGTTTGGTGCTCTCCTCCGGGGCGTCGGAGCTCGGCTTAAATAGTCATGCATAGGCCAGGCGGCGGGGCGGTCAACCCGCTTCTATGTGGCGCAGTTGCTGGAGTTGGTTCCTTGGGACGCGGCGTCCGCATTGAAGCGGCAAGCTCCGAGAGGTCATATCCGTCTACACCGCCTTCCTGTCCAGTCAAATCAAGGTTTCTATGACGACCGCTGCATGCTTTGGGCCGGCATGAATGCGATGCGGCAAGCAGCGAGGCGCGTGCTTGGAAGGCGCCGGAAGGACGTGTTTTTTTTGTGGTCCAAGGCGGTCAGAATCGTGTGAAATAGCGACCCGGTCTTCCGCAAACCTCCTCATGTTTGTCTCCGGTTTACAAAAAAAATCGAGTCCGGATCGTTCCGTGGAGCGATACAAGTCGGTGTTGAATGTCTTCCACGGTTCGAACCACACGGTCCGAACAATTGCGGGTGGTTTGCGGGTCTACCTTAGAAATGCCCTACGACTTTGGCGCACATAGTTTATATTAGCTATTTGTTATTTTCTATTTACATATAAATATACAATAGGTCGGACGTTTACCATTTACTCCCTCCGTTCCTAAATATAAGCCTTTTAAAAGTTTTCACTAGAAAGTAAATACGGATGTATATAGACATGCTTTAAAGTATAGATTCATTCATTTTGCTTCGTACGTAGTCTCCTTATGAAATCTTTTAAAAGACTTATATGTAGAAACGGAGGGAGTACATTCTAATTATGCATGACGTATTCACTGTATGCTTTTATGCTCGGTCGTGTTGTGGAAATTATATTTAGATCATTTTTACCAGCATTCTTCAGGTTGAACTGTAATATTATTTCTTTAAAGGACAATTTAATAGTTTTGTTTGTTTTCATTAAACGATCTGTGGCTGCTACTGTGTCAATACTAATATCTATGATTTGCTACAATTAGGAGATTTTGTTGTTGGTTAAAGATCTACAGTCTTATTCTCTCCTGTCCTTTTTAGTTCGTATATAAGTTTTGTCCGAAGTCACACTAGTAGAAAACAGGGCATTGGTTCGGGTCGGGCCAGCCCATTAGTCCCGGTTCAGTCACGAACCGGGACCAATGGAGGCAACGGTCCCGGTTCGTGAGGCCAGGGGGGCGGGCGGGCCACGTGGGGCATTGGTCCTGGTTCGTCGGACTCTTTGGTCCCGGTTTCAGTCATGAATCGGGACCAATGTGCCTCGCTCCTGGCCCACACCCATTGGTCTCGGTTCGTGTCTGGAACCGGTACCAACGGTGGTCCTTTAGTCCCGGTTCCAGCCACGAACCGGGACCAATGAGATGCCTATATATACCCCGTCGCCGGCAAGGAGAGCACTCCACACACTGCTCTGTTTTTTTGTCGGCGAGGGAAGAGCTTTGTGGTGCTCTAGCTCACCTCCTATCCACATGAGGTGTTTGATAAATGCCCAAGCCAAACTTAAGCTTTTCTCCTCTCGAAGCTCCTTGTCCAAACTCCATTTTCCTCAAGATTTGTCTAGGTTTGGCGGTCCGTCTTGTCCCGTCCCCGTCCTGAAACCGCCGTCGAGCGCCCGCGCGTGGTGAGCCTCGATCTTGATCTTATCTTCTTGCTAAAAGAAAATATACTTACTCGTATGATTTTCTTACTTTTATTATTGTTTGTTATTATATAGTTCCATGGTTATGGTATCCGCCCACGTCGGCCCTCATCCAGTCTATGATTCAGATGTGGTATATTATCTCTTATATAACTATTTCACACATCTAATGTCTATGGCAATTAATTATGCCACCAACTTGACGTAGATGTTTTTATCTATAGGAATTAGTTGAACCAGAAATTCCAACCGACTATGCAATTCTGCTCGACAAGTTAACTAAAGCTGAAAAAGAAATCGATCATTTGAAAGAAAAATTGAAAAGAACTGAAGATGACAATATGGGATTGGAGTTGTATGTTGCCGATATCGTCGATGATCACAAGACCAAGATGGATGCAATGCGCTTTAAGCTTAGAAAGATTAGAAAATATGCCATTCATACTGAGGCTTGGTATCATTATGCCATTGGATCAATTGGTACCTTAGTAGCGGTTATGATTGCATTTGTTGTTGCATTTAATTTTTTTACATAGTTTTGGTGTATGATTTAATTAGATGCTCTAGAGACCTATATGTTGTTCAATAATGACAACTATGTATGAACTGTACATATTTATTTTGGTCATTATTATACATTGGCTTTAATGTGATGATTGATTTCTAATAATTTGATCACTTCTGTATTCATGATATGTTGTAATGGTTTTTAATACACTTTATTATATAACGCATGCACATGAACCGGCAATGGATGTACGGTGACCGACGCACCTCCGAGTATATTAAGGGCCTGCATAATTTTCTCGAAGCGGCTCAGGCAAACAAGCAGAACGATTTTATGGCTTGTCCATGTACTGTCTGTGAGAATACGAAGTCTTTCTCCAACTCTAAAACCCTTCACTTCCACCTGCTTTAGAAGTGTTTTATGCCACACTATAATGTTTGGACCAAGCACAGAGAAAGAGGGGTTATGATGGAAGACAACGAAGAAGAAGAGGATGACGACAACTATCCTCCCCCTGAATACGGTGATGCTGCAATGGGGGAAGCTGAAGATCAAGAGGAACCAGACGATGTGCCCGATGATGATCTTCGCCACGTCATTGCTGATGAACAGAGAGAATGCGAAAGTGAAAGGGAGAAGTTGAAGTTCGATCGCATGTTAGAGGATCACAAAAATGGGTTGTACCCAAATTGCGAAGATGAGAATAAAAACTTCGGTACCATACTGGAATTGTTGCAATGAAAGGCAGACAATGGTGTATCTGACAAGGGATTTAGTTCGCTACTAAAAATAATAAAGAAGAAGCTTCCAAAGGATAACGAATTGCCCGACAGTACGTACGCAACAAAGAAGGTTCTATGCCCTCTAGGATTGGAGGTGCAGAAAATACATGCATGCCCTAATGACTGCATCCTCTACCGCGGTGAGTACAAGGAACGGAACGCATGCCCAGTATGCGATGCATTGCAGTATAAGATCAGAAGAGATGACCCTGGTGATGTTGAGGGCCAGCGCACCAGGAAGAGGGTTCCTGCCAAGGTGATGTGGTATGCTCCTATAATACCACGGTTGAAACGTCTGTTCAAAAACAAAAAGCATGCCGAGTTGATGAAATGACACAAAAAAGACCGTAAGAAAGATAGGAAGTTGAGAGCACCCGCTGACGGGTCGCAGTGGAGAAAGATCGAGAGAAAGTGAAGCGACTTTACAGGTGACCCGAGGAACGTATGGTTTGGTTTAAGTGTAGATGACGTTTATCCTTTTGGGGAGCGGAGCAGCGCGCATAATACATGGCCTGTGACTCTACGTATGTATAACCTTCCTCCTTCGAAGTACAAAAGTTGAGAGGGTTACGGCAAAAGTAGGATGCACTTCGTGTACAAAACGGACAGTCTCTTTCGAAGTATCGGTGTTTTGGACGAAAACTCACCGGTTACAAAAGGCATTTCATTTTCTTGAACTTATTTGAACTCCAGGCTTTTCGTGTGTTCAAAATGTACCATTCTCAGGCACATCATCAATTTTTCAACCCTTTCTGACTTCATTTGATATTTTTCATGCATTTACTGTTTTTTTGAACTAAATGACCCTGAAATTGAAAAGCACTTTAAATGAACTCTGAAAAGGTTGAAACTTGGCATGGTATCATCATTTCACCCACATAGCATGTGCTAAAAATTTGAGAGGGTTACGGGAAAAGCAGAATGCACTTCGCGTACAAAACGGACAGACTCTTTCGAAGTATTGGAGTTTCGGACGGAAACTCATCGGTTAGAAAAGGCAATTCATTTTTCTTGAACTTATTTGAACTCTAGGCTTTTTATGTGTTCAAAATGCACCATTCAAAGCCAAATCATCAATTTTCAACCCTTTCTGACTTCATTTGATATTTTTCATGCATTTACTGATTTTTTTGATCTAAATGACCCTAAAATTGAAAAGCACTTCAAATGAAGTCTGAAAAGGTTGAAAGTTGGCATGGTATCAGCATTTCACCCACATAGCATGTGCTAAAAAGTTGAGAGGGTTACGGCAAAAGTAGGATACAATTCGCGTACAAAACGGATAGTCTCTTTCGAAGTATCGGGGTTTCAGACGGAAACTCATCAGTTACAAAAGGCATTTCATTTTCTTGAACTTATTTGAACTCCAGGCTTTTTGTGTGTTCAAAATGTATCATTCTAAGCCACATCATCAATTTTTCACCCTTTATGACTTCATTTGATATTTTTCATGCATTTACTGATTTTTTTGAGCTAAATGACCCTGAAATTGAAAAGCACTAATGAACTCTGAAAAGGTTGAAAGTTGGCATGGTATCATCATTTCACCCACATAGCATGTGCTAAAAAGTTGAGAGGGTTACAGCAAAAGCTGGGTGCACTTCGCGTACAAAGCGGACAGTCTCTTTCGAAGTATCAGTGTTTTGGACGGAAACTCATCGGTTACAAAAGGCATTTCATTTTCTTAAACTTATTTGAACTCCAGGCTTTTCGTGTGTTCAAAATGTACCATTCTAAGCCACATGATCAATTTTTCATACCTTTCTGACTTCATTTGATATTTTTCATGCATTTATTGTTTTTTTGAGCTAAATGACCCTGAAATTGAAAAGCACTTCAAATGAAGTCTGAAAAGGTTGAAAGTTGGCATGGTATCATCATTTCACCCACATAGCATGTGCTAAAAAGTTTGGAGGGTTACGACAAAAGCAGGATGCACTTCGCGTACAAAACGGACAGACTCTTTCGAAGTATTGGGGTTTCGGACAGAAACTCATCGGTTAGAAAAGGCATTTTGTTTTCTTGAACTTATTTGAACTTCAGGCTTTTTGTGTGTTCAAAATGCATCATTCAAAGCCAAATCATCAATTTTTAACCCTTTCTGACTTCATTTGATATTTTTCATGCATTTACTGATTTTTTTGATTTAAATGACCCTGAAATTGAAAAGCACTTCAAATGAAGTCTGAAAAGGTTGAAAGTTGGCATGGTATCAACATTTCACCCACATAGCATGTGCTAAAAAGTTGAGAGGGTTACGGCAAAATTAGGATGCACTTCGCGTACAAAACGGATAGTCTCTTTCGAAGTATCGGGGTTTCGGACGGAAACTCATCGGTTACAAAAGACATTTCATTTTCTTGAACATATTTGAACTCCAGACTTTTCGTGTGTTCAAAATGTACTATTCTAAGCCACATCATCAATTTTTCACCCTTTCTGACTTAATTTGATATTTTTCATGCATTTACTGATTTTTTTGAGCTAAATGACCCTGAAATTGAAAAGCACTACAAATAAACTCTAAAAAGGTTGAAAGTTGGCATGGTATCATCATTTGACCCACATAGCATGTGCTAAAAAGTTGCGAGGGTTACTGTAAAAGCTGGGTGCACTTCGCGTACAAAACGAACAGTCTCTTTTGAAGTATCGGTGTTTTGGACGGAAACTCATCGGTTACAAAAGGCATTACATTTTCTTGAACTTATTTGAACTCCAGGCTTTTCGTGTGTTCAAAATGTACCATTCTAAGCCACATCATCAAATTTTCATACCTTTCTCACTTCATTTGATATTTTTCATGCATTTACTGTTTTTTTGAGCTAAATGACCCTAAAATTGAAAAGCATTTCAAATGAACTCTGAAAAGGTTGAAAGTTGGCATGGTATCATCATTTCACCCACATAGCATGTGCTAAAAAGTTGAGAGGGTTACGGCAAAAGCAGGATGCACTTCACGTAAAAAACGGACAGACTCTTTCGAAGTACCGGGGTTTCTAACGGAAACTCATCAGTTAGAAAAGGCATTTCATTTTCTTGAACTTATTTGAACTCCAGGCTTTTTGTGTGTTCAAAATGCACCATTCAAAGCCACATCATCAATTTTCAACCCTTTCTGACTTTATTTGATATTTTTCATGCATTTACTGATTTTTTTGAGCTAAATAAGCCTGAAATTGAAAACCACTTCAAATGAAGTCTTAAAAGGTTGAAAGTTGGCATGGTATCAACATTTCATCCACAGAGTATGTGCTAAAAAGTTGAGAGGATTACGACAAAAGTAGGATACACTACACGTACAAAACAGACAGTCTCTTTCGAAGCATCGGGGTCTCGGACGGAAACTCATCGGTTACAAAAGGCATTTCATTTTCTTGAACTTATTTGAACTTCAGGCTTTTCGTGTGTTCAAAATGTACCATTCTATGCCACATCATCAATTTTTCACCCTTTCTGACTTCATTTGATATTTTTCATGCATTTACTGATTTTTTTGAGCTAAATGACCCTGAAATTGAAAAGCACTACAATTGAACTCTGAAAAGGTTGAAAGTTGACATCGTATCATCATTTCACCCACATAGCATGTGCTAAAAAGTTGAGAGGGTTACGGCAAAAGCTGGATGCACTTCGTGTACAAAACGGACAGTCTGTTTCGAAGTATCCGTGTTTTGGACGGAAACTCATCGGTTACAAAACGCATTTCATTTTCTTGAACTTATTTGAACTCCAGGCTTTTCCTGTGTTCACAATGCACCATCTTCAGCTTGTCATTCCTTACATCAACGCTACCAAAATGTATGCCGCTGCGTAGGAAGTCCATGAGTGCTGGGCAATGCTGGTCACTACTGCAATATCAACAAATTAAAATGCAACAAATGTTAAATACTGCTTCAACAAGTATATTTTGGCAGAATTGTAATATGCAACTATATAAAGGAAAATTATTTCGTTGCAACAAAAGAGGATGACGCAGAGTTTTTGCTCCCGGGCTCATTTGAGCCCGGTGAGCAGTAATTAATATCATAAAAAAATCGAAAATTATTTCACTACAACTTAAGAGAAATTGATCTTTGCCATAGGATTTAAAATAGAACATATATATTGCTATATCCTATATATAGATATAAATATGCAATTTTCATATCCTATGAATTGATGAAGAAACCCTAAATTAACTATATGACATATATGTTCTCCCACGTTTTGCAACAAGGAAAATTGTTAGTCACTACAAACTTAAAAGAAATATTGATCTTTCCAATAGGATTCAAAATGCAACATATTTCTATCCTATGCAATTTTCATCATAATCTATAAATTATTATTTGATCAAAGAAAACCCTCAAAACTCACCTTGCCCAATGGAAGAGCATCACATGTTTCTTGAAACATAGTTGGATGATGACAACATCTTCTTGCTTGGCCGTGTACTCGAGATCAAGCCCTATGAACGTGTCTTTCTCATCCGCCACTTCAAGCCATTTCTGCAAAAGGGAAAGAAAACACATCACCATGGCGCTGTCGTTCGTGTAGACGACATCGAGATAGGTCATGCCATGTGCGAGCACCTCCCCATAGCGAGTGATTGGATTCATGGTAGAAGATACGGGGAAGAAGAGAGGAGAATGGAGGAGAAGAAGAGAGGAGAATGGAGGAGAAGATAGGAGAAGAAGAGAAATGGGCGAAGTTACTGTAGCCCTCGGCGCGGAATCTTTCTCGGAGCACAAAACGTCGTGGGAAGCGAACCGTTCGAACCTTTAGTCCCGGTTTGAGCCACCAACCGGGACTAAAGGGGCTCGCACCAGGCGAACGGTTACCCCCTTTGGTCCTGGTTCTAGCCACGAACCGGGACCAATGGTTGTGGGCCACGAGCGAGGCACATTGATCCCGGTTCGTGTATGGAACCGAGACCAAAGGTGTCCTACGAACCGGGACCAATGCCCCACGTGGACCGCCCGGCCCCTGGCCTCCCGAACTGGGACTGTTGCTGCCATTGGTCCCGGTTCATGACTGAACCGGGACTAATGGGATGGCCGGCCCGAAACGATGCCTTGTTTTCTACTAGTGTGTGTGGGATGAGAACGAACAGGAGGATTTTGACCTACATGCGTTTCTGTTTCTAACCATCAACGATTGGCCTGCTCTCAGTAACCTTTCAGGACAGACAAACAAGGGATACCACGCATGCACACACTATTTAGATGACACCGACAGTATATATTTGGACAAATGCAGGAAGAATGTGTACCCGGGGCATCGTCGATTTCTTCCGACCAACCATCAATGTGACGAAGAACCTTTGCATGAACCTGCTAGGCTTCTTGGCAGTGTATGGGAAGACAAAAGATACACCAGAGGCACGGGAGGAACAACAACGTGTGCATGAAAAAGACGGCATGCATCCAAAGCAGTATGAAGGTCTTGCCAGCTACGCTCTTACCAAAGAAGAGAAGGAGATCTTCTTTGAATGCCTGCTCAGTATGAAGGTCCCGTCTGATTTTTTGTCGAATATAAAGGGCATAATAAATATGGCAGAGAAAAAGTTCCAGAACTTAAAGTTTCATGACTGCCATGTGATTATGATGCAACTGCTACCGGTTGCATTCAGGGGGCTTCTACCGGAAAACGTTCGATTAGCCATTGTGAAGCTATGTGCATTCCTCAATGCAATCTCTCAGAAGGTGATCGATCCAAAAATCCTGCCAAGGTTAAGAAGAGATTTGGTGTAATGTCTTGTTAGTTTCGAGCTGGTGTTCCCACCGTCCTTCTTCAATATCATGACGCACGTCCTAGTTCATCTAGTCGACGATATTGCCGTTGTGGGCCCTGTATTTCTACACAATATGTTCCCCTTTGAGAGGTTCATGGGAGTCTTAAAGAAATATGTTCGTAACCGCGCTAGGCCAGAAGCAAGCATCTCCATGGGCCATCAAACAGAGGATGTCATTGGGTTTTGTGTTGATTTCATTCCTGACCTTAAGAAGATTGGTCTCCCTCAATCGCGGTATGAGGGGAGACTGACTGGAAAAGGCATGCTAGGAGCAGACTCTATAATATGTAGGGACGGGCATTCTTGGTCTCAAGCACACTACATACTTCTACAGAATTCCACCTTGGTGACCCCGTATGTCGATGAACACAAGAATATTCTGCGCTCCAAACACCCGGAGCAGTGTGACGACTGGATTACATATGAACACATCAGGACTTTCGGCAGTTGGTTGTAAACACGTCTCATGGGTGACAACACTGTTTCTGATGAGGTATACTCGTTGGCCAGGGGACCATCTTCGACTATATTGCCTTACAAAGGGTACGAGATAAATGGGAATATATTTTACACGATCTGCCAAGATGAAAAGAGCATTAACCAAAATAGCGGTGTCCGCTTTGATGCAGCAACCAAGAGGGGAAAGGACACATATTATGGTTACATAGTGGACATATGGGAACTTGACTATGGACATGATTTCAGGGTCCGTTTGTTTCAATGCAAATGGGTCAGTCTGTCAAGTGGTGGGGTACAGGAAGACCGACAGTATGGAATGACAACAGTGGATTTGAACAATCTTGGGTACACAGACGAACCATTCATCCTAGCCAATGATGTCGCACAGATTTTCTATGTGAAGGACATGTCTACCATACCGAGAAAAAGGAAAGATAAGGAAGCGAATACATCATACGATGAGCCAAAACGACACATAGTTCTTTCAGGTAAAAGAGACATCGTGGGATTGGAGGGCAAGACAGACATGTCTGAAGATTATGAAAAGTTTCATGAAATTCCTCCCTTCAAAGTCAAGGCTGACCCAAGCACCCTGTTAAACGATGAAGATTATCCATGGTTACGGCACAATAAGCAAAGGACACACGCGAAGAAGAAGTGAAGAGTTTCTCTCCACAACTATAGCATTGCAGTGACATGTGAAGAAATGAAATGCCTTTTGTAACACATGAGTTTTCGTCCGAAACCCTAATACTTCGAAAGAGATTCTCCGTTTTGTACACGAAGTGCATCCAGGTTTTACCGTAACCCTCTCAACTTTTTATGACATGCTATGTGGGTGAAATGATGATACCATGCCGCCTACTGGGCCACCACGGCCTGAATACGACTAGAAACCCAACAGCTAGTTGGACCAGGATTCAGGCCCGTAGAAGGACCAGTAGGCCCACAGGCAGTGGAGAGTGCAATTAGGCCTGTAAGCCTGCAGTTGAGAGGAGCTCGAGAGGGTTGGCACAACACACTGGTAGAAACACCCACCTTTTGTCCCGGTTTTTAACGGGCCTTTTGTCCCGGTTGCCCAACCGGGATGGGGCAGCCGGGACGAATGCCCCCCCATTCGTCCTGGTTGTACCAGGACCCGGGATGGATGGGGCGTCCACGTGGGGGGCGTGGGCTGGTCCCTGGCCAGGACTATTCGTCCTGGTTCGTAACACGAACCGGGATGAATGCCCCCTCTACCGCGGCAGAGATTTTTGCCAATTCTCTGCCGCGGCAGAGTTTTTTTTCTTCTTTTTCTTGTTTTCCTTTTAGGGTTTGGTTTTATGGTTTGGTTTTTTCTATTTTTTTCTATTTGTTTCCCATAAGTATTCTGCATCTAATACACCACCATGTTTTTTTATTGTATTCCATTTTATTAGAATACACAAGTTTGGTGATCGCATTAGAATATACAACTATATGGTGATTGCATTAGAATATAGTTGAAGAATATACAAGTAAGTACGCACCATGAATCGAATATACAAGTAAGGAGTGAAGAATATAGAAGTTTGTACTCTTTCCCATAATTACTCTAAGACACCACCATGCACCATGACTCGAATATACAGGTAAGTACTATGCATCTAAGAATTCGAACATCAAGTTCGTCGATCATAGTTGGCGCTGACATAGTATTCTCCTCCTGGTGTTAGGACCTCTGTGTCTAAGAATCCGCAAATTTCCTCTTGAATTGCTCATAGGCGATACCTTGGTAGAAGACCGTCCCGCAGCCGTTCGATCTAATATAAAGAAGAGTCGTCAATATCTAATTAAAGACAATAGATGGTAATAAGATAAAAGTGATGGTTGACGTACATGAAGTTTTTCTAAATCTCTGCCCAGCTTGGCGCATGTCGTCTGACGAATGAACTCGCAGACATAGTATCCACATAAGTTATTCCCATCTCCCTGGTTCAAGCACTTTACAAGAACATGATTTCAATCAAAATTATAATATAGCATTATAATAGTATCGAAACTATAATCAAGGAGATGCGCGGATATAGCTAGTACTACTTACTTTCAGATGTTCAAATTTAAGCTTCTCCTTCCATTCACCCCTAGCCTTTGCTGTGAACCGTTTCCAAGGGCTGCCCGGCAAAGAAAATGAATTAAGTGAGTTATCAGAAAATAAACGAAACTTGTCGATATAGTGTCATAAAGATTGAAATTACCGCTGGATCAGTTCCTGCATGTCCTCCCAGTTCTTAAGGGGTTTATGTTTCGAGTCCATTACCAGTACTTTTCCTTTGTCAGTTTCAAATATTAGAAGAATATAGTGGAAGCTGCGCAAACATAACTCATCAGTTATACACTTATCATCGAGTAAGCAAAAAAAATGTTTACCGGACAAATAACACTCACCTAAAGTTGTAAGGAAAAAGTATTTCCCTCTTGGTTTCGTGAAACCTTAACGCCTTCACAATTGAATCTTCTGTTTCCCTGGGTTTTTTGAGAAGAGTTGCTTGATTAACCCAACATGGGTCAATGAACCCACCCAATGTCATAGATGTGTCCTCTTTTGCATTCGAGAATCTTCATTCTGCAATTATAATATAGTGAGTATTATTATAAAAATGCAATGAACGAGGTGAGCTAGCTAGAGACTTAACTACAGCGAAAAAAATACTTATAGACAATACGCACTGACGATAGATTTGTCGAGGGCCTTTAGCTGGAATAACTGATATAGTTCTATAAACTCAATCAGAATTATCCTTTCTCCATAACCGTGATGCTTGTTTCTAACTTCCATCGTTATCCATCCCTCAGAGTGCTCTGAGGCTTCCATGTAACAATTATGCACTCTTCTTATTTTTGTTGGTAGATCATTTTCCTCCCCAGGTTTGATGAGAGGATGCCCGTGCCGGTATGGGTGCACGAAATCAGAAGAGGGGAAGACATCTAAGGTTTGGAGATACTGCGCAATGGACATACCCGCAGCAGCGGCCGCTTGTCCATACAGTGCAATAAACTCCGGGTTAAGTTCCTCGCCTGCGCCTGTGCTCGGCCCCACCTCGGGATTGGAATGCACTATGAGCGGGGGGATGGATTGATTTTTTTGTTGTCCGAGCTGGTCAACTGTTTTCCCCCATTTCCCACTTCCGGTACTACTCTTCTTCGACCGCTCCTTTTCATCGTGTGCCTTAAGAATAGAGCAGTCATAGTCAGGAATGAGACTCGGCTTGGGCTGATGAAGGGTCTTCACCATTTTCAATGCTCGGGCTTTGTCTTCTTCGGTGTTGGGGAAATCTAGCTCTTTCGGCAACTTCTCCTTAGATTTCCACACCTCATATTCGTCCTTTGCGATCTCCTGGGTTTCCTCTAGAGTACAATGGTAAGGTAACTTGGGTAGATTCGGATGTGGTACTCTTGGGAGGGGCGACAATCGACGCTTCGGTGATGCGGTGGTTCTCCTCCGCTTTGAGCTGCCCTAATTAGACTTCATGGGCGGAGACGGCTGCCGCCGCGGCGTAGACGCACGCGTTGGAGACGCCGAGCGTGGTGGAGAGTACGAAGACGACCGTTCCGCTGGAGACTGGTCTTGAGGCAGCGACGAAGGAGGATGGCTACTCCGATCAGTCGTTGGCCTTGGCGTCCAATTAGGAAACACGATGTGTTCCTTTAGCCATACAATGCTCATGTTCTTGGCGTCTCCAAGTTCAGTCACCTCCCCGTCTTCACCTTCAGGATATTCAAGCTGCACCCGCTCGAATCCGGTCATAACTTCATCCACCCCGGCAACAGCATAGCCCGGTTGAACCGACCGACAATGGTGTGTTGGTTCAGGGCCAGCTGGTTTCACATAGCCGACCGCCGCCTTAATGGTTATATTGTTGACGACTTTCACATGCAGCTCACACGGTCCGTTATATGATCCACCGGGTGCATCATCGGCGGTGCATCTTCACCATCATCACCCTGGAGCTGCGTGGAAGCAACGCTGCTCTTCCGATTAGATGGTGCGGCTTCCATTTCCTACTGAGATTGAGTGTTACCTTGCTGCTGGCTAAGTATGTCAATTTGCTCCTGCTGCCGCTCTGATTGCTCCCGCTGCTGCTTTAATTCTGCTTCAATGCTAGTCCACCGGTCTACCCGATTATGTGCTTCAGCTGCCTCCAAATCCTTTCTCCTCTGACGGCTTCTATCCAGATATTTCTTCTTCTCCTCGGGAAACCCATGCTTCCACAGAACAGAGCCTTTTGTGGCTCGTGTCCGTCCATAGTGTTCCTTATTCCTAAGGGCGCGGCTGAGCTCGTCGTTCTCTCTATCTGGATGGAACTTCCTCTCTTTAGCAGCCTTTATTGCTTCTCTGAGAGCACCGATGGGTAGAGGATCTTCTTCATGTCTTACATTATAGATGCATTTCCCTTCTGAGTCCAACGTGCCCCCATGCCCGAAAAACCAATACCTTGTCCGTTGGTCCCAGTAGAACGTCTCTGGAACAATGTCCTTAGCAAGCAAGTCATCCTCAAGTTTATTCCACTTAGGCATGCTACGCTTGTAGCCAGCTTGCCCCATAGTATGGTGATAGATTAGCGGCGTTTATCTTATTTTTTTAGACTTTTCCAAAGCTTCCTCCGACTTCTTGTACTCAACAAATTCTTCCCAGTGTGGTTTTATCTTCTCATACGTTCCGGTGAAATCCGGAGTCTTGTTTTTCTGGATAAAGTCAAGGTTCAATCTTTTCTTCCAGCTTTTGAATTGCTCGGCCATCTTCCTAAAAGTGAACGCCTTGACCAGTTTCTCTAAGGCTTTGGTCTTTCGCTCTAAGATCAATTCAGGATCCTCCTCAGTCTCATCTAACTCATCTTGAGTAACCTCCAGCGTCGGTAGGGTGAAATTAGCCAACATCTTTTCAAAAAGTTTTTCTTTGGCTTTGTCACCGACATATGAAATTTCGGGAGCCTCCTTTGGCTTATGCCACTCCCGAACGGTGATCGGGATGTGGTCCCTAACAAGCACTCCACATTGCTTCACATATTTTTGGGCAACACCTTTGGGAAGCTCTGGCGCGCCGTCTGCAGCGATCTGTTTGATCCTATACCTTTCATGCTCTTTCAACTTCTGGGCTCCGCCTCGTTTAGTCTTCTTTCCGGTGGATTTGCTAGATCCGGATGGCTAAAATATATAAGAAAGAGTTTTAATACATGTATATAGAAAACAAATGCTTCATTTAATTAACATATATATATATATATATATGCACCTTGCCGGAGTTTGTAATTTCTAAGGTTCGACCGGAACCGTCGGCTTCTCTCTCATTGGAGCCCTCGACTTCTCTCTCATGGGAGCCCTCGGCTTCTCCCCCAACGATGTCGTAGGCTTCTCCCTCACCGGAGCCGTCTCTTTGGGCGAGCTCCAGATCTACCTCACCAAAGCCGTCTCTTCGGGCGAGCTCCAAATCTACCTCACCAGAGCCGTCTCTTCGGGCGAGCTTCGAATCTCCCTCACCGGAGTTGTTCATCCACTCGAAGACATCTGGGTCTCCCCCGGGCCCGCGGATAACATCCGCGACCATTTCTTCTACATCTTCATCTCTGAAGTTTGGGTCCATACTTTCTGCAAATTAAAAATTGCAAGTTAGTGTCAACGCACAAAACTTAAAACAAAATGACTTAGCAGTTTCATCATCGGTGTATGTGGGATCCGAACAAAGTTGGAACCATTTGTGCATATCCACAATGATGACATTCTACATAAATCTCTTCCAGAGTTCTGGAAGGGATTTCTCAAGAATATAACCATCGCGGATATGCACTAAAGGGTGCAACTCCGTTCGGATCACACTAACCCATATGTGAAGTTGTTTAGTTTCAAAAAAATCTTCTCAAAAATATTGCTAAGTCTTTTTCCGGAAACTAAACAAAATCATATATGTCAGTGTTTGTGGAAACCGAACAAAGTTGGAACCTTTTGTGCATATCCACAATGGGGACATTCTTCATAAATCTCTTCCAGGGTTCCGGAAGGAATTTATGAAGAATATAACCATCGTGGATATGCACCAAAGGGTGCAACTCTGTTCGGATCGCACTAACCCATATGTGAAGTTGTTTAGTTTCAAAAAAAGTATCCGAAACCCTAGGCTACGTCTTTTTCCGGAAACTAAACAAAATCATATATGTCGGTGTATGTGGGATCCGAACAAAGTTGGAACCTTTTGTGCATATCCACAATGGGGACATTCTTCATAAATCTCTTCCAGGGTTCCGGAAGGGATTTCTGAAGAATATAACCATCGCGGATATGCACTAAAGGGTGCAACTCCGTTCGGATCGCACTAACCCATATGTGAAGTTGTTTAGTTTCAAAAAACTCATCTCAAAACTATTGCTAAGTCTTTTTCCGGAAACTAAAGAAAATCATATATGTCGGTGTTTATTGAATCCGAACAAAGTTGGAACCTTTTGTGCATATCCACAATGGGGACATTCTTCATAAATCTCTTCCAGGGTTCCGAAAGGGATTTATGAAGTATATAACCATCGCGGATATGCACGAAAGGGTGCAACTCCGTTCGGATCGCACTAACCCATATGTCAAGTTGTTTAGTTTCTAAAAAATCTTCTCAAATATATTGCTAAGTCCTTTTCCCGAAACTAAACAATATTGATAAGGAACCCAAATTAAATAAACTTAACACAAAATACGTCTTCACGAATATTAATCGAACATAGTGAATAATTCAAACCAGTTTTACCGGGTCCTACGCCCCGGGGTACAATTCAAACCAGTTTTTAGCTTTTTTTTCTCCACTCTCTATTCTCTATCTCTCCTCTCTGCTTCTCCATGATCGAGCAGGGAGCGAGGCCGTGGGCAGGGAGAGGGGGTGGGAGGGGGAGGGCTTTACCTGTGGGAGGAGGCGGCCGCGGGCGACGCGGGCGAGGTGGCCGCGGGCGACGCGGGCGAGCTCGGTGGCGGTGCCGCGACGACGTACGTGCGAGCGACACGGGGGCAGAGGCGCTGCAGGGGGGCGACGGCATGACGGAGAGAGAAAGGGGGGCGGCCGTGGAGCGCGTGAGGGGGGCGGCGACGACGGCGACGGCGAGGAAGAGGCGGCACGGGAGTTGGGCAGCCTGCCGGCCTCGAGTCGTCCTCCTCGCGCGCGTCTCGTTCTTGGACGTTTTCAGATCCTTGCGACAGAAGGGGAGGGGGAGAGGGACCGGCTTAAGTACGTGGGGAGGGGCATCCGTCCCGGTTGTTGCCAATAACCGGGATGAATGCCCCATTCGTCCCGGTTGTTGGCAATAACCGGGACGAATGCCCCACCCATTCATCCCGGTTGTTCCCAACAACTGGGACGGATGACCTAGATCTGGAATGGCGCGAAGTGGGGCATTCGTCCCGGTTGTTAGCAATAACCGGGATGAATGCCTTGTTTTTTCAAAAAAGTTTCATATTTTCAAAAATTCTCGCCAGATTATATGCTAGTTCAATAATCAGAAAAATGTGAAAAAACTACCAAAACATTTAGAAAATTATAAACTAACTAAATATGTTACTTTCAAACATATTTGGTGAAATTCAAAATTTGGAATTATTTGAATTTGAATTAATTCATTTAAGAAATGGAGAAAATATCAAATAATTCTATAAATTCTGAAAATTGCAAGTTATATATCAAAATTATCAGAAAGATAAATTAAACTCACTTATGATGTTTTGGTACTTCCTAGGGCTTCACCGGAGAGGGGTTGTTCTCTCCAGCGGGGCTAGGGTTTCACCGGAGAGGGGCTGTGGAGCGTCGGGATGGCACCAGAAGCAAGGATTTGGCATACCAATGTGTTTACAAGTGTTCTTAGGGTTGTACATGCCAAATATTCACTCATTCTTGTTGTTGGGTCTTCATCGACATCGATTTCTCTCTCCGAGTCTAAGTACTTATAGGCTGAAGGTCCCCGAACCGACGAACGGGAGGGGATCTTGTGTACAGGTGGTTCATGCCATTGTTTTGGGACTTCCTCGGGCCCACCCTAACACAACCAAGCAAATTGTTGCACATTGCTACCCACTCCGGGCTCCGGTGAAAGCTGTAGACCGATAAGCTGGGCTGTTCTCTCCAGCGGGGCTAGGGTTTCACCGGAGAGGGGCTGCGGAGCGTCGGGATGGCACCAGAAGCAAGGATTTGGCATACCATGTGTTTACAAGTGTTCTTAGGGTTGTACATGCCAAATATTTACTCACTCTTGTTGTTGGGTCTTCACCGGCATCGATTTCTCTCTCCGAGTCTAAGTACTTATAGGCTGAAGGTCCCCGAACCGACAAACGGGAGGGGATCTTGTGTACAGGTGGTTCATGCCATTGTTTTGGGACTTCCTAGGGCCCACCCTAACACAACCAAGCAAAGTGTTGCACATTTCTACCCACTCCGGGCTCCGGTGAAAGCTGTAGACTGGTAAGTTGGGCTGTTCTCTCCAGCGGGGCTAGGGTTTCACCAGAGAGGGGCTGTGGAGCGTTGGGATGGCACCAGAAGCAAGGATTTGGCATACCATGTGTTTACAAGTGTTCTTAGGGTTTTACATGCCAAATATTCACTCACTCTTGTTGTTGGGTCTTCACCGGCATCGATTTCTCTCTCCGAGTCTAAATACTTATAGGCTGAAGGTCCCCGAACCGACGAACGGGAGGGGATCTTGTGTACAGGTGGTTCATGCCATTGTTTTGGGACTTCCTAGGGACCACCCTAACACAACCAAGCAAAGTGTTGCACATTGCTACCCACTCCGGGCTCCAGTGAAAGCTGTAGACCGATAAGCTGGGTTGTTCTCTCCACCGGGGCTAGGGTTTCACTAGAGAGGGGTTGCGGAGCGTCGGGATGGCACCAGAAGCAAGGATTTGGCATACCATGTGTTTACAAGTGTTCTTAGGGTTGTACATGCCAAATATTCACTCAAAGGTTCAATACCCTAACACAACCAATAACATTACATAGATTTACATCAGAGGTCCAATACATTATTATACATCACTCCGTTATGTCCATGAACCCTTGCTTATGATCGCTTCAGACATAACCATGGAGCATCTTCTTTATTTAACGGGATGGTTGGGTCAGCTTTCACTGTGAAGGGCGGAATTTCAGCAAACTTATCATAATCTTCAGACATGTCTGTCTTGTCCTCGACTCCCATGATGGTTCATTTCCCTGAAAGAACAATGTGACGCTTCGGCTCATCGTATGATTTATCTGGTTGCTTATTTTTTCTTTTCTTCAGTCTGGAGGACATGTCCTTCACATAGAAGACCTGAGCCACATCATTGGCTAGGACAAATGGTTCGTCATTGTAACCAATTTTGTTGAGATCCACTATTGTCATTCCGTACAGCGGGTCTACCTTTACCCCTTCTCCGTTCAGGTTGACCCATTTGCACTTAAACAAAGGGATCTTAAAAGAAGGTCCATAGTCAAGTTCCCATATCTCCTCTATGTAACCATAGTATGTGTCCTTTTTCCCATTCTCATTTGTTGCATCAAAGCGGACACCACTATTTTGGTTGGTGCTCTTCTTATCTTGGGTGACCGTGTAAAATGTATTCCCATTTATCTCGTACCCTTGAAAAGTCCCAATAGTCGAAGATGGTGACCTGGCCAACATGTAGAGCTGATCTTCAATAGTGATGTCATTTATAAAATGTGCTTGCAACCAACTTCCGAAAGTCTCCATGTGTTTGACTTTAATCCATGTGTCATCCTTCCCCGGGTTTGTGGAGCGTACAATATTCTTGTGCTCCTCGATATACGGAGCCACGAAGGTGGAATTTTGTAGAACCGTGTAGTGTGCTTTAGTGAAAGAATGCCCGTCCCTGGGTATCATTGTTTTCTTTCCCAGCGTTCCTTTTCCCCTCAGTCTCCCCTCATGCCGCGATTCAGGAACACCAATCGTCTTAGGGTCAGGAATAAAGTCAACACAGAACCCAATGACCTCCTCTGTTCCATAGCCCTCAGAGATGCTTCCTTCTGGCCTAGCACGGTTATGAACATATTTCTTCAAGACTCCCATGAACCTCTCAAAGGGGAACATGAATCTCTTCTACTAGGTGAACCAAGAGATGTGTCATAATGTTGAAGAAGGATGGTGGGAACACCAACTCAAAACTAACAAGACGTTGGACCACATCCCTCTGTAACCTTGCTAGACTATCTGGATCGATTACCTTCTGAGATATTGCATTGAGGAATGCACATAGCTTCACAATGGGTACTCGAACATTTTTCGGTAGAGGCCCCCTTACTGCAATCTGAAGCAACTGCGTCATAATCACGTGGCAGTCATGAGACTTCAGGTTTTGGAATTTTTTCTCTGCCATATTTATTATCCCTTAATATTCGATGAGAAGCCAAACGACACCTTGATACTGTAAAGGACTTGAAAAAAGATTTCCTTCTCTGCTTTGGTAAGAGCGTAGCTGCTTAAGAAATGACGCCCTGTATCCATGTGCTTGTTTTTTGGGTCTTTCATACGTTGCTGGTCCTCTCATGCTTCTGGTGTATCTTTTGACTTCCCATACATGCCCAGGAAGCATAGCAGGTTGACGCAGAGATTCTTCGTCACGTGCATCATGTCGATTGAAGAGCGGACCTGTAGGACTTTCCAATATTGTAGCTCCCAAAAGATAGATTTCTTCTTCCACATGGGTGCGCGCTTATCAGGGCCGTTCGGAACAGGTTGGCTGCCATCACCCTTCCCAAAGATTACTTCTAGGTCCTTGACCATACCGAATACATCATTACTGTTGGAAATATGCCCTAGAGGCAATAATAAAATGGTTATTATTGTATTTCCTAGTTCATGATAATTGTCTGTTGTTCATGCTATAATTGTGTTAACCGGAAACCGTAATACATGTGTGAATACATAGACCACAACGTGTCCCTAGTGAGCCTCTAGTTGGCTAGCTCGTTGATCAATAGATGGTCACGGTTTCATGACCATGGACATTGGATGTCATTGATAACGGGATCACATCATTAGGAGAATGATGTGATGGACAAGACCCAATCCTAAGCATAGCACAAGATCGTGTAGTTCGTTTGCTAAAGCTTTTCAATGTCAAGTGTCGTTTCCTTAGACCATGAGATTGTGTAACTCCCGGATACCGTAGGAATGCTTTGGGTGTGCCAAACGTCACAACGTAACTGGGTGGCTATAAAGGTACGCTATGGGTATCTCCGAAAGTGTCTGTTGGGTTGACATGAATCGAGACTGGGATTTGTCACTCCGTGTGACGGAGAGGTATCTCTGGGCCCACTCGGTAAGACATCATCATTATGATCTCAATGTGACTAAGGAGTTAGTCACGGGATGATGTATTACGGAACGAGTAAAGAGACTTGCCGGTAACGAGATTGAACAAGGTATGGGGATACCGACGATCGAATCTCGGGCAAGTTCCATACCGATAGACAAAGGGAATTGTATACGGGATTGATTGAATCCTTGACATCATGGTTCATCTGATGAGATCATCGTGGAGTACGTGGGAGCCAACATGGGTATCCAGATCCCGCTGTTGGTTATTGACCGGAGAGGTGTATCGGTCATGTCTACGTGTCTCCCGAACCCGTAGGGTCTACACACTTAAGGTTCGATGACGCTAGGGTTATAGGGAAATAGTGTACGTGGTTACTGAAGGTTGTTAAGAGTCCCGGATGAGATCCCGTACATCACGAGGAGTCCCAGAATGGTCCGGAGACGAAGATTGATATATAGGAAGTAAGGT
This sequence comes from Hordeum marinum, assembly GCA_022496015.1. NCBI lineage: Eukaryota > Viridiplantae > Streptophyta > Magnoliopsida > Poales > Poaceae > Hordeum > Hordeum marinum. The sequence goes on along the minus strand of CM039674.1, from coordinate 509,157,227 downwards.
TTTGGATACCGGAAGTGTTCCGGGTGTCTCCGGTAGTGTACCGGCACCACCGGAGGGTTCCGGGGGTCCACCAAGTGGGCCCACCTGCCCCGGAAGGTTCCATTGGCCAAGAGTGGGAGGGAGACAGCCCCTAGGTGGGCTGGTGCGCCTCCCACCCCAGCCCAAGGCGCAGCAAGGGTGGAGGGGGCAAACCCTAGGCTTAGATGGGCCTTAAGGCCCACCCTAGGGCGCCTCCACCTCTCCCTGCCCTGGCCGCCGGACAGATGGGCTTCTGGAGGCTGCCGCCACCCCTAGGGTGGAACCCTAGGGCGCAGCACCTCTCCTCCCCTCCTCCTATATATAGTGAAGGTATTTGGGGCTGCACAACACACGAGTTCATCTCCTCCCTGATGCAGCCCTACTCCTCCCTCTCCTCGTTCTCCGTAGTGCTTAGCGAAGCTCTGCCAGAGTACCACGCAGCTCCACCGCCACCACGCCGTCGTGTTGCCGGAGCTCTCCCTCAACCTCTCCTCCCTCCTTGCTGGATCAAGGCGTAGGAGACATCACCGGGCTGCACGTGTGTTGAACGCGGAGGTGCCGTCCGTTCGGCACTTGATCGGATCTACCGCGATCTGAATCGATGCGAGTACGACTCCATCAACCGCGTTCTAGCAATGCTTCTGCTTAGCGATCTTCAAAGGTATGAAGATCCAATCTCTCCCTGCTCGTTTGCTGGTTTCTCCATAGATAGATCTTGGTGACACGTAGGAAAATTTTGATTTACTACTATGTCTCCCAACAGTGGCATCATGAGCTAGGTCTATGCGTAGAATCTATGCACGAGTAGAACACAAAGCAGTTGTGGGCATCGATTTTGTTAATATGCTTGCCGTTACTAGTCTTAGCTTGATTCGATGGTATTGTGGGATGAAGCGGCCCGTACCAACCTTACACGTACGCTTACGTGAGACCGGTTCCACCGCCTGACATGCACTAGTTGCATAAGGTGGCTAGCGGGTGTCTGTCTCTCCCACCTTAGTCGGATTGGATTCGATGAAAAGGGTCCTTATGAAGGGTAAATAGCAATTGGCATATCACGTTGTGGTTTTGGCGTAGGTAAGAAACGTTCTTGCTAGAATCCTATAGCAACCACGTAAAAACTTGCAACTACAAATTAGAGGACGTCTAACTTGTTTTTGCAGCATATGCCTTGTGATGTGATATGGCCAGAAGGATGTGATGTGATGCATTGTGATGTATGAGATTGATCATGTTCTTGTAATAGGGTTCACGACTTGCATGTCGATGACTATGACAACCGGCAGGAGACATAGGAGTTGTCTTATATTATTGTATGACCTGCGTGTCAAGCATAAACGCCATGTAATTACTTTACTTTATTGCTAAGCGTTAGCCATAGTAGTAGAAGTAATAGTTGGCGAGACAACTTCATGAAGACACAATGATTGAGATCATGATGATGGAGATCATGGTGTCGTGCCAGTGACAATGATGATCATCATGCCCCGAAGATGGAGATCATAGGAGCAAGATGATATTGGCCATATCATGTCACTATATTGATTGCATGTGATGTTTATCATGTTTACATCTTATTTGCTTAGAACGACGGTAGTAAATAAGATGATCTCTCAATAAAATTTCAAGAGAAGTGTTCACCCTAACTGTGCACCGTTGCTAAGGATCGTTGTTCCGAAGCACCACGTGATGATCGGGTGTGATAGGTTCTAACGTTCGCATACAACGGGTGTAAGCCAGATTTACACACGCGAAACACTTAGGTTGACTTGACGAGCCTAGCATGTACAGACATGGCCTCGGAACACGGAAGACCGAAAGGTCGAACATGAGTCGTATAGAAGATACGATCAACATGAAGATGTTCACCATGGATGACTAGTCCGTCTCATGTGATGATCGGACACGGGCTAGTTGACATGGATCATGTATCACTTGGATGACTAGAGAGATGTCTATCTAAGTGGGAGTTCATTGAATAATATGATTATGTGAACTTAATTATCATGAACTTAGTCTAAAATTGCCTTTAATATCTATATTGTAGATCCAATGGCCAACGCAAATGTCAACCTCAATTTCAACGCGTTCCTAGAGAAAACCAAGCTGAAAGATGATGGAAGCAACTATGTGGACTGGGTCCGTGGCTAGGTGACCCACCCCTTCTCCCAGCAGAACAAGATGTTGCGAACGCTTGGCATTCTCGCTGTGATGATTACTCCCTTGTTCAGTGCGGCATGCTTTACAGTCTAGAACCGGGGCTCCAAAAGCGTTTTGAGCAACACGGAGCATATGAGATGTTCCAGGAGCTGAAACTGGTTTTTCAGGCTCATGCCCGGGTCGAGAGATATGAAGTCTCCGACAAGTTCTTTAGTTGTAAGATGGAGGAGAACAGTTCTGTCAGTGAGAACATCCTCAAGATGTCTGGGCTCCACAACCGCTTGACTCAGCTAGGAGTTAACCTCCCGGATGACTCGATTATTGACAAAATCCTCCAGTCGCTTCCACCTAGCTACAAGAGCTTTGTGATGAACTACAACATGCAGGGGATGGAGAAGTCCATTCCCGAGTTGTACTCGATGCTGAAATCAGCGGAGGTCGAGATCAAAAAGGAGCATCAAGTGTTGATGGTAAACAAGACCACTACTTTCAAGAAAGGCAAGGGTAAGAAGAACTTCAAGAAGGATGGCAAAGCTGTTGCCGCGCCCGGTAAGCAAGTTGCCGGGAAGAAGAAGAACAAGAATGGACCCAAGCCTGAGACTGAGTGTTTCTATTGTAAGGGTACCGGTCACTGGAAACGGAACTGCCCCAAGTACTTAGCGGATAAGAGGGACGGCAACATTAAAGGTATATGTGATATACTTATTGATGTGTACTTGACCAGCGCTCGTAGTAGCTCCTGGGTATTTGATACCGGTGCAGTTGCTCACATTTGTAACTCCAAGCAGGAGCTGCGGAATAAGCGGAGGCTGGCAAAGGACGAGGTGACGATGCGCGTCGGGAATGGTTCCAAGGTCGATGTGATTGCCGTCGGCACGCTACCTCTACATCTACCTTCGGGATTAGTTTTAAACCTTAATAATTGTTATTTAGTACCAACTTTGAGCATGAACATTGTATCTGGATCTCGCTTGATGCGAGATGGCTACTCATTTAAATCCAAGAATAATGGTTGTTCTATTTATATGAGAGAAATGTTTTATGCTCATGCCTCGCTGGTCAATGGTTTATTTTTGATGAATCTCGAACGTGATGTTACACATGTCCATAGTGTGAGTACCAAAAAGTGTAAAGTTGATAACAATAGTCCCACTTACATGTGGCACTACCGTCTTGGCCATATTGGTGTCAAACGCATGAAGAAGCTCCATGCTGATGGACTTTTGGAGTCACTTGATTTCGAATCATTTGACACATGCGAACCAAGCCTCATGGGCAAGATGACCAAGACTCCATTCTCCGGAACAATGGAGCGAGCAACTGACTTGTTGGAGATAATACATACCGATGTATGCGGTCCAATGAGTGTCGAGGCTCGCGGTGGCTACCGTTATGTTCTCACCCTCACTGATGACTTGAGCAGATATGGGTATGTCTACTTAATGAAACACAAGTCTGAAACCTTTGAAAGGTTCAAGGAATTTCAGAGTGAGGTCGAGAATCAACGTGACAGGAAAATAAAATGCCTACGATCTGATCGTGGCGGAGAATATTTAAGTCACGAGTTTGGCACGCACCTTAGGAAATGTGGAATTGTTTCACAGCTCACGCCGCCCGGCACACCTCAGCGAAATGGTGTGTCTGAACGTCGTAATCGCACTCTATTGGATATGGTGCGATCTATGATGTCTCTTACCGACTTACCGCTATCATTTTGGGGATATGCATTAGAGACTGCCGCATTCACTTTAAATAGGGCACCGTCTAAATCCGTTGAGAAGACACCGTATGAATTATGGTTTGGAAAGAAACCTAAGCTGTCGTTTCTAAAAGTTTGGGGATGCGATGCTTATGTGAAGAAAATTCAACCTGAGAAGCTCGAACCCAAAGCGGAAAAGTGCGTCTTCATAGGATATCCCAAAGAGACTATTGGGTATATCTTCTACCTACGATCCGGGGGCAAAGTCTTTGTTGCCAAGAATGGATCCTTTCTCGAGAAAGAGTTTCTCTCAAAAGAAGTAAGTGGGAGGAAAATAGAACTTGGTGAGGTAATTGTACCTCCACTCGACCCGGAGAGTAGCGCAGCACAGGAAGTTGTTTCTGTGGAGCCTACACCGGCTAGAGAGGAAGTTAATGATGATGATCATGAAGCTTCAGATCAAGTCGCTATTCGAAGGTCCACTAGGACACGTTCCGCACCAGAGTGGTACGGCAATCCTGTCCTAGAGATCATGTTGTTGGACAACGGTGAACCTTCAAACTATGAAGAAGCGATGGCGGGTCCGGATTCCGACAAATGGGTTGAGGCCATGAAATCCGAGATAGGATCCATGTATGAGAACAAAGTATGGACTTTGGTGGACTTGCCTGATGATAAGCGAGCCATTGAAAACAAATGGATCGTTAAGAAGAAGACTGACGCGGACGGAAATGTAACCACATATAAGGCTCGGCTTGTCGCTAAGGGTTATCGACAAGTTCAAGGAGTTGACTACGATGAGACTTTCTCACCCGTAGCGATGCTAAAATCAGTCCGAATCATGTTAGCAGTTGCCGCATTTTATGATTATGAGATCTGGCAAATGGACGTCAAAACGACATTCCTTAATGGCTTCCTCAAGGAAGAACTGTATATGATGCAGCCGGAAGGTTTTGTCGGTCCTAAAGATGCTAACAAGGTATGCAAGCTCCAATGCTCCATCTATGGGCTGGTGCAAGCATCTCGGAGTTGGAACATTCGCTTTAATGAGGTGATTAAAGCATTTGAGTTTGTACAGGTTTATGGAGAACCCTGTATTTACAAGAAAGTGAGTGGGAGCTCTATAGCATTTCTTATACTGTATGTGGATGACATGCTGATAATGGGAAATAATATAGAACTCTTGGAAAGTATAAAGGCCTACTTGAATAAGTGTTTTTCAATGAAGGACCTTGGAGAAGCTACTTACATATTAGGTATTAAGATCTATGGAGATAGATCGAAACGCCTCATTGGTCTTTCACAAAGCACATACCTTGAAAAGATATTGAAGAAGTTCAATATGGATCAGTCCAAGAAGGGGTTCTTGCCTGTGTTGCAAGGTGTGAGATTGACTATGACTCAATGCCCGACCACGGCAAAGGATAGAGAAGAGATGAGTGTCATCCCCTATGCTTCAGCCATAGGCTCTATCATGTATGCCATGCTGTGTACCAGGCCTGATGTGAACCTTGCCATAAGTTTGGTAGGAAGGTACCAAAGTGATCCCGGAGCGGAACACTGGACAACGGTCAAGAATATCCTGAAGTACCTGAAAAGGACAAAGGACATGTTTCTTGTTTATGGAGGTGCCGAAGAGCTCGTCGTAAAGGGTTACGTCGATGCTAGCTTCGACACAGATCCGGACGACTCCAAGTCGCAAACCGGATACGTGTATATTTTGAATGGAGGGGCAGTGAGCTGGAGCAGCAGCAAGCAAAGCGTCGTGGCAGCATCTACATGTGAAGCGGAGTACATAGCTGCTTCGGAAGCAGCAAAGGAGGGAGTCAGGATGAAGGAGTTCATCACCGACCTAGGAGTGATTCCAAATGCGTCGGGCCCGATGACTCTACTCTGTGACAACACTGGAGCTATTGCCCTTGCGAAGGAGCCCAGGGTTCACAAGAAGACAAGACACATCAAGCGCCGCTTCAACTCCATCCGTGATTACATTCAGGAAGGAGACATAGATATTTGTAAAGTGCATACGGATCTGAATGTCGCAGATCCGTTGACTAAACCTCTCTCACGAGCAAAACATGATCAACACCAGAATGCTATGGGTGCTCGATTCATCACAATGTAACTAGATTATTGACTCTAGTGCAAGTGGGAGACTGTTGGAAATATGCCCTAGAGGCAATAATAAAATGGTTATTATTGTATTTCCTAGTTCATGATAATTGTCTGTTGTTCATGCTATAATTGTGTTAACCGGAAACCGTAATACATGTGTGAATACATAGACCACAACGTGTCCCTAGTGAGCCTCTAGTTGGCTAGCTCGTTGATCAATAGATGGTCACGGTTTCATGACCATGGACATTGGATGTCATTGATAACGGGATCACATCATTAGGAGAATGATGTGATGGACAAGACCCAATCCTAAGCATAGCACAAGATCGTGTAGTTCGTTTGCTAAAGCTTTTCAATGTCAAGTGTCGTTTCCTTAGACCATGAGATTGTGTAACTCCCGGATACCGTAGGAATGCTTTGGGTGTGCCAAATGTCACAACGTAATTGGGTGGCTATAAAGGTACGCTACGGGTATCTCCGAAAGTGTCTGTTGGGTTGACACGAATCGAGACTGGGATTTGTCACTCCGTGTGACGAAGAGGTATCTCTGGGCCCACTCGGTAAGACATCATCATTATGAGCTCAATGTGACTAAGGAGTTAGTCACGGGATGATGTATTACGGAACGAGTAAAGAGACTTGCCGGTAACGATATTGAACAAGGTATGGGGATACCGACGATCGAATCTCGGGCAAGTTTCATACCGATAGACAAAGGGAATTGTATACGGGATTGATTGAATCCTTGACATCGTGGTTCATCCGACGAGATCATCGTGGAGTACGTGGGAGCCAACATGGGTATCCAGATCCCGCTGTTGGTTATTGACCGGAGAGGTGTCTCGGTCATGTCTACGTGTCTCCCGAACCCGTAGGGTCTACACACTTAAGGTTCGATGATGCTAGGGTTATAGGGAAATAGTGTACGTGGTTACCGAAGGTTGTTCGGAGTCCCGGATGAGATCCCGGACGTAACGTGGAGTCCCGGAATGGTCCGGAGACGAAGATTGATATATAGGAAGTAAGGTTTTGGATACCGGAAGTGTTCCGGGTGTCTCCGGTAGTGTACCGGGACCACCGGAAGGGTTCCGGGGGTCCACCAAGTGGGCCCACCTGCCCCGGAAGGTTCCATGGTCCAAGAGTGGGAGGGAGCCAGCCCCTAGGTGGGCTGGTGCACCTCCCACCCTAGCCCAAGGCGCAGCAAGGGTGGAGGGGGCAAACCCTAGGCTTAGATGGGCCTTAAGGCCCACCCTAGGGCGCCTTCACCTCTCCCTGCCCTGGCCGCCGGCCAGATGGGCTTCTGGAGGCTGCCGCCACCCCTAGGGTGGAACCCTAGGGCGAAGCACCTCTCCTCCCCTCCTCCTATATATAGTGAAGGTATTTGGGGCTGCACAACACACGAGTTCATCTCCTCCCTGATGCAGCCCTACTCGTCCCTCTCCTCGTTCTCTGTAGTGCTTAGCGAAGCTCTGCCGGAGTACCACGCAGCTCCACCGCCACCACGCCGTCGTGTTTCCGGAGCTCTCCCTCAACCTCTCCTCCCTCCTTGCTGGATCAAGGCGTAGGAGACGTCACCGGGCTGCACATGTGTTGAACGCGGAGGTGCCGTCCGTTCGGCACTTGATCGGATCTACCGCGATCTGAATCGCTGCGAGTACGACTCCATCAACCGCGTTCTAGCAATGCTTCAGCTTAGCGATCTTCAAAGGTATGAAGATCCAATCTCTCCCCGCTCGTTTGTTGGTTTCTCCATAGATAGATCTTGGTGACACATAGGAAAATTTTGATTTACTACTACGTCTCCCAACAATTACCACTACGGAGGTCAGGCTTCTTCCGGGTATGTGCCTCACCTCTGAAATGTTTGCCTCCTTTCTTTCTTACGGGATGATTCACCGGAAGAAATCTACGATGCCCCAGATATACAACCTTCTTACATTTATCCAAATATACACTATCAGTCTTATCTAAATAGTGTGTGCATGCATTGTATCCCTTGTTTGTATGTCCAGAAATGTTACTAAGAGCAGGCCAATCATTGATGGTTACGAAAAGCAACGCCCGTAGGTCAAATGGCTTTTGTTCGTTCTCATCCCACACACGTACACCTGGTTTGCCCCACAACTATAATAGTTCTTCCACTAATGGCCTTAGGTACACATCAATGTCGTTGCCGGGTTGCCTTGGGCCTTGGATGAGCACTGGCATCATAATGAACTTGCGCTTCATGCACAACCAAGGAGGAAGGTTGTAGATATATAGAGTCACGGGCCAGGTGCTGTGACTGGAGCTCTGCTCTTCGAAAGGATTAAAGCCATCTATACTTAGACCAAACCATAAGTTTCTTGCCTCGCCTGTAAAGTCCGGGAAGTCTCTCTCGATTTTTCTCCACTGCGACCCATCAGCGGGGTGTCTCAACTTTCCGTCTTTCTTACGGTCTACTTTATGCCATCGCAACAACCTGGCATGCTCTTTATTTCTAAACAGACATTTCAATCGTGGTATTATAGGAGCATACCACATCACCTTGGCAGGAACCCTCTTACGGGTGGCTCGCCGTCAACATCGCCAGGGTCATCTGCTCTGATCTTATACCGCAGTGCAGTGCATACCGGACATTTATCCAAATTCTCGTACTTCTCACCGCGGTAGAGGATGCAGTCATTAATGCATGCATGTATCTTCTCCACATCTAGTCGTAGAGGGCAGAGAGCCTTCTTTGCTTCGTACGTACTGTTAGGCAATTCGTTATCCTTTGGAAGCTTCGGCTTCATTATTTTAAGTAAACTCTCAAATGCTTTGTCAGTCACACCGTTCTGTGCCTTCCATTTCAGCAACTCTAGTGTGGTACCGAGCTTTGTGCTGCCATCTTCGCAATTTGGGTACAACAACTTTTTGTGATCCCGTAACATGCTGTCCAACTTCAACCTCTCGAATTCACTTTCACACTCTTCCCTTGCATCAGCAATAACTCGACCAAGATCATCATCGGACTCATCTGATGCCCGTTCTTGATCATCATCGGGCTCATCTGATGCCCGTTCTTGATCATCCTCGGGCTTATCTGATACCCGTCCTAGATCACCTCCTTGTTTTGCATTGTCTTCCATTGCAGTATCACCGTATTCGGGGAACATAGGATCCTCTTCTTCTTCTTCATTGTCTTCCATCACAACCCCTCTCTCTCCATGCTTGGTCCAACAATTATAGCTGTGCATGAAACCTCTCCGAAGCAGGTGGCTGTGAAGGACTCTCGAGGAAGAGTGCTCCCTGACGTTCCCACAGTCAACACATGGGCAACACATAAATCCATTTTCTTTGTGAGCCTGAGCTACAACGAGAAATTTATCCAAGCCGGCCCTGTACTCGGAAGTGCGTCGGTTACCGTACATCCATCGCTGCCGTGCATCCATCTACATCGTATAATTAAGTTTATCAAAAACCATTACAACAATAACATCTTCAATAGCGAAATGACCACACTACATCGACAAATATAACATTTTTGTATCAATTATAGATGAAATGGATAAGTTTGCTAACCTCGGTCGAAGATACCATTTTCTGTGAAGTTAAGTGTCGCTCGGGTATTTCGTCGAACACCTCGTGTGCATAGCAAAAAGAACACACACTAGCACCCACCTCTCTCACACCTGCTAGAAAAAAACCCCAGAGGAACGAAGGGGTCTAGATGTAGTATTTACAGGCAAGGGGGCATTCATCCCGGTTCTTGGCATGAACCGGGACCAATGCCCCTGCGCACGCCACGTGGCATACATCGAGGCATTGTTCCCGGTTCATGCCACGAACCGGGACGAATGTCGACTAAAAAATCGGGACGAATGCCCCAGGGGGCTCGACGCTGCCCTCGCCTAAAGAACGAGGACGAATGCGAATTCAACCCTTTCCGACTTCATTTGATATTTTTCATGCATTTACTTATCTTTTTGAGCTAAATGACCCTAAAATTGAAAAGCACTTCAAATGAAGTCTAAAAAGGTTGAAAGTTGGCATGGTGTGTGCGCGCTTGTTGCTAACGATGACAACCCACTTTTTTGTTGCATATTGTTCTCGGCCACAATCGCAATTTAAGAAAAACCTGAATTGAAAAGCACTACAAATATGTCATAACTAGAGAGATATGCAATATATAATAGTTCAAATATCCATTACAGAAAGTACTCGTCCAAGCGAACACTCGTCCAAGGTCTGAATCAGAAGAATATCCGCCCCATGGTGGTGGTGGTGCGAGGTGACGCTGCCCATAGTTCACGGTTCGAATCTTGCGATACAACTCATATGCAACGTATGCATCTTTTGCTGCATACTCAATGTTCATAGGCTGAAGTGTGGTCCACTCCCACTCTTTGTGCTGCGCCGGGGGAAATTGGTCTTCATATCTCCGTAATAGTCATCGATCAAGGCGACTGCCATAAAAGCCATCGAAGTCCTTTGATACCGAAGCCTGAATATGTCTTGGATATTAATAAGGCAGCTAGCTGGTATCTCAATACCAAAGCTGTGCCTCATCTTCAGCTTGTCATTCCTTACATCAACGCTACCAAAATGTATGCGGCTGCGTAGGAAGTCCATGAGTGCTGGGCAATGCTGGTCACTACTGCAACATCAACAAATTAAAATGGAACAAATGTTAAATACTGCTTCAACAAGTATATTTTGGCAGAATTGTAATATGCAACTATATAAAGGAAAATTATTTCGCTGCAACAAAAGAGGATGACGCAGAGTTTTTGCTCCCGAGCTCATTTGAGCCCGGTGAACAGTAATTAATATCATAAGAAAATCGAAAATTATTTCACTACAACTTAAGAGAAATTGATCTTTGCCATATGATTCAAAATAGAACATATATATTGCTATATCCTATATATATGCAATTTTCATATCCTATGAATTGGTGAAGAAACCCTAAATTAACTATATGACATATATGTTCTCCCACGTTTTGCAACAAGGAAAATTGTTATTCACTACAAACTTAAAAGAAATATTGATCTTTCCAATAGGATTCAAAATGCAACATATTTCTATCCTATGCAATTTTCATCATAATCTATAAATTATTAATTGATCAAAGAAAACCCTTAAAACTCACCTTGCCCATTGGAAGAGCATCACATGTTTGTTGAAACATAGCTGGACGACGGCAACATCTTCTTGCTTGGCCGTGTACTCGAGATCAAGCCCTATGAACGTGTCTTTCTCATCCGCCACTTCAAGCCATTTCTGCAAAAGGGAAAGAAAACGCGGCACCATGGCGCTGTTGTTCGTGTAGACGACATCGATATTGGTCATGCCATGTGCGAACACCTCCCCGTAGCGAGTGATTGGATTCATGGTAGAAGATATGGGGAAGAAGAGAGGAGAATGGAGGAGAAGAAGAGAGGAGAATGGAGGAGAAGATAGGATAAGAAGAGAAATGGGTGAAGTTACTGTAGCCCTCGGCGCGGAATCTTTCTCGAAGCACGAAACATGGTGGGAAGCAAACCGTTCGAACCTTTAGTCCCGGTTTGAGCCACCAACTGGGACTAAAGGGGCTCGCACCAGGCGAACGGTTACCCCCTTTGGTCCCATTTCTAGCCACAAACCGGGACCAATGGTTGTGGGCCACGAGCAAGGCACATTGGTCCCGTTCGTGTATGGAAGCGGGACCAAAGGTGTCCTACGAACCGGGACCAATGCCCCACGTGGACCGCCCGTCCCCCTAGCCTCCCGAACTGGGACTGTTGCTGCCATTGGTCCCGGTTCATGACTGAACCGTGACTAATGGGATGGCCGGCCCGAAACGATGCCTTGTTTTCTATTAGTGTGTGGGATGAGAACGAACAGGAGGATTTTGACCTACATGCGTTTCTGTTTCTAACCATCAACGATTGGCCAGCTCTCAGTAACCTTTCAGGACAGACAAACAAGGGATACCATGCATGCACACACTGTTTAGATGACACCGACAGTATATATTTGGACAAATGCAGGAAGATTGTGTCCGGGGCATCGTCGATTTCTTCCGACCAACCATCAACGTCGAAAGAAAGGAAAGCATTTCAAAGGTAAGGGAGATCACCGGAAGAAGTCCGCCCTCCGTACTGGTGATCACATACTTGATATGGTCAATGATTTACAAGTAATATTTGGAAAGGGTCCTGGCAGACTATCTGTTCCAGATGACGCTGAAAAATGCGCACCCATGTGGAAGAAGAAATCTATATTTTGGGACCTACCTTATTGGAAAGACCTAGAGGTCCGCTCTGCAATCGACGTGATGCACGTGATGAAGAACCTTTGCATGAACCTGCTAGGCTTCTTGGGAGTGTATGGGAAGACAAAAGATACACCAAAGGCACGGGAGGAATAGCAACGTGTTCATGAAAAAGATGGAATGCATCCAAAGCAGTATGAAGGTCTTGCCACCTACACTCTTACCAAAGAAGAGAAGGAAATCTTCTTTGAATGCCTGCTCAGTATGAAGGTCCCGTCTGATTTTTTGTCGAATATGATTATGACGCAACTGCTGCCGGTTGCATCGAGGGGGCTTCTACCGGAAAACATTCGATTAGCCATTGTGAAGCTATGTGCATTCCTCAATGCAATCTCTCAGAAGGTGATCGATCCAGAAATCCTGCCAAGGTTAAGAAGTGATTTGGTGTAATGTCTTGTTAGTTTCGAGCCGGTGTTCCCACCGTCCTTCTTCAATATCATGACGCACGTCCTGGTTCTAGTCGACGAGATTGCCGTTCTAGGCCCTATATTTCTACACAATATTTTCCCCTTTGAGAGGTTCATGGGAGTCTTAAAGAAATATGTTCGTAACCGCGCTAGGCCAGAAGCAAGCATCTCCATGGGCCATCAAACAGAGGATGTCATTGGGTTTTGTGTTGACTTCATTCCTGACCTGAAGAAGATTGGTCTCCCTCAATCGCGGTATGAGGGGAGACTGACTGGAAAAGGCATGCTAGGAGCAGACTCAATAATATGTAGGGACGGGCATTCTTGGTCTCAAGCACACTACATAGTTCTACAGAATTCCACATTGGTGACCCCGTATGTCAATGAACACAAGAATATTCTGTGCTCCAAACACCCGAAGCAGTGTGACGACTGGATTACATATGAACACATCAGGACTTTTGGTAGTTGGTTGTAAACACGTCTCATGGGTGACAACACTATTTCTGATGAGCTGTACTCGTTGGCCAGGGGACCATCTTCGACTATATTGCCTTACAAAGGGTACGAGATAAATGAGAATACATTTTACACGATCTCCCAAGATGAAAAGAGCACCAACCAAAACAGCGGTGTCCGCTTTGATGCAGCAACCAAGAGGGGAAAGGACACATATTATGGTTACATAGTGGACATATGGGAACTTGACTATGGACATGATTTCAAGGTCCCTTTGTTTCAATGCAAATGGGTCAATCTGTCAAGAGGTGGGTTACAGGAAGACCCACAGTACGGAATGACAACAGTGGATCTGAGCAATCTTGGGTACACGGACGAACCATTCGTCCTAGCCAATGATGTGACACAGATTTTCTATGTGAAGGACATGTCTACCATACCGAGAAAAAGAAAGATAAGGAAGCGAATACATCATACGATGAGACAAAACGCCACATAGTTCTTTCAGGAAAAAGAGACATCGTGGGATGGGAGGGCAAGACAGACATGTCTGAAGATTATGAAAAGTTTCATGAAATTCCTCCCATCAAAGTCAAGGCTGGCCCAAGCACCCTATTAAACGATGAAGATTATCCATGGTTACGGCGCAATAAGCAAAGGACACACGCGAAGAAGAAGTGAAGACTTTCTCTCCACAACTATATCATTGCAGTGACATGTGAAGAAATGAAATGCCTTTTGTAACACATGAGTTTTCGTCCGAAACCCTAATACTTCGAAAGAGATTCTTCGTTTTGTACACGAAGTGCATCCAGTTTTTGCCGTAACCCTCTCGACTTTTTATGACATGCTATGTGGGTGAAATGATGATACCACGCCAACTTTCAACCTTTTCAGAGTTCATTTGAAGTGCTTTTCAATTCCAGGATCATTTAGCTCAAAAAAAAATCAGTAAGTGCATGAAAAATACCAAATGAAGTCAGAAAGGGTTGAAAGTTGATGATGTGGCTTTGAATGGTGCATTTTGAACACACAAAAAGTCTGGAGTTCAAATGAGTTCAAAAAAATGAAATCCCTTTGTAACAGATGTGTTTTCTTTCGAAACCGTGATACTTCGAAATTGATTGTCCATTTTGTACACGAAGTGCATCCAATTTTTGTCGTAACCCACTCAAATTTTTAGCACATGCTATGTGGGTGAAATGATGATACCATGCCAACTTTCAACCTTTTTAGAGTTCGTTTGAAGTGCTTTTTAATATCTTTCAAAACATGTAGGAGTGGAGTTCAAAAAAGAATCATCTAAAAAGCTTTTATAAACCTCTAGTATTTTTGAAACAATAATTATATAAAAATTATGCAACTAAAATTATCAAAGTATTTTTTTTCAAAACATTAATAGGAAAAATAATATAATGATAAAGCACACTAGAAATAAATAAAGCAAAAAATCAATAAAGCAAGAAACAAAACAAAATAATGGAAATTATACAACTAAAATTATCAAAGTATTTATTTCTTCAAAATAATGAACTAAAATAATAGAAGAAAAATACTGGAAAAAAATTAAAACAATAAATAAAGCAAAAAACAAAACAAAAAACAAATTTTTTAAAAAATGCCGCCTACTGGGCCACCACGGCCTGAATACGACTAGAAACCCAACAGCTAGTTGGACCACGGTTCAGGCCCGCAGAAGGACCAGTAGGCCCACAGGCAGAGGAGAGTGCAATTAGGCCCGTCAGCCTACAGTTGAGAGGAGCTCGAGAGGGTTGGCACAACAACACTTATAAACCACTCTCGAGCCCTCTCGGCTAGCGAGGTGAGACTAAACATTTGTTCCCGGACAGCACCACCTTTTGGTCTCGGTTGGTGGCACCAACCGGGACGAATGCCCTCCTTTAGTCCCAGTTGGTTGCACCAACTTGGAGTAAAGGTGGGCATTGGTCCCGGTTGGTGCCACCAATCGGGACCAAAGGTCATTGTTTCCCGCCCTCTGGGATGTGAAAAACAGGGCTTTGGTCCCGGTTGGTGCCACCAACTGGGACTAAAGGGGGCATTGGTCCCGGTTGGTGCCACGAACCGGGACCAATGCTCTGTGTACATAAGCGACAGTTTCGATTTTTTCAGATTTCATCTAGCACTTGCCCTTGACGACGCCGAGCACATCGACGCCGCTAGGCTGTCCTCTGCCCTGACGCCCCTGCCCCGACGCGCCGCCCTGCCAGGACACGTCGCCCCGTGCCCGACGCGCCACCCTGCCCCGATGCGCCGCCCCTGCCCCGAAGCGCGCCTCTGCCCCGACACCGGCGCCGCTCCCCGACGCCGCCCCATGCCACAACCCTGCCCCGACGCCGCCGCCCCTCCTGCCCGTTCGGTCCGGCAGGCCCCCTTTCCTCCCTGTCCGATTTTGCTGATTTAATTTGATGATATATATATATATATGATAGATGATATATGATAGTTAGATGATGATGTTGATGATAGATGATGTATGCTTTTTTGTTCATATAATTTTTTATAGCATTTTTGGTCCATGTATATATGTGTGTGTATATGGATGGATGGATGGATGGATGTATATAGAAAATTATCATATGATATAGAAAAATATCGTAGCTTCCTGTTTTTTTCCTATGGATGTATGCTAAAGAAAATTATGAAAGAGTTTATGGGAGGTTTCTGTCAAAAGGTTCACTGATTTGTCAAGGATAAAATTTTTTGAACTAATTAAGGTATCCCATGAGGGGGGAGGAGTTCGCAAACCCTAGAAGTGTTGTCGAGGCCACCCCAAACCCTAGAAGCGTTATCGAGGCCAACCAAATTTACTAAGTTAAATGAGTTAAAAGAGCGTTGTCGAGGCCACCCCAAACTCTAGAAGAGTTGTCGGACATCCATGAGAGAGGCGGTCCGGACGTCGGACATTCATGTTTGTATATTAATTGCCATGTTGTAATTTTTGCAGAAACTATGGATCCAACAGACGAAGAACAAGAACAGTTGTTGGGGGACATAATCCACGACCCATGTGATATCTTGTCGTATCTCAACTTCACCGATGGTCTGGAAGGAGTGGATTATAACGGCTCGGGTAATTGAACAATGGAGGAGGAAGGACATGATCATGATGGCTTCGGTGACCGAATCCCGGAGGAAGAAGGAGACCATGATGACGGCTCTAGTGGCCGATCAGAGGAGGGAGCTGTTGCAAAGTCCGGCGAGGTATATATATTAATTAAGCCTGTGCTGACTCTAGCTAATTGATGCATTAATTGTTTTGGTATGTACATATATTAATTAACTCTTCTTTCTTCTATTATAGCCCTCCGGATCGAGCCAAACTTTGGTAACGAGACGAGGCCCGAAGAAGAGGTTGCGCAAGGATGAAAAGTTCACGATCACAGCACTCGCGGACGATAGCCATCCGATTGAACCCAAGCGGACCAAGAACACATTTTCTGCTCAGTGCAGAACTATTGTTAGGGACAACATCCCGATTAGCATCAAGTAATGGAATAAGCCTAAGGCCCACATTTGTGGCCTACAAGACATCGGAGAAGAGTAAGAAAATGTCAGAGACAAACAAGAACAATGCTGCAAAGAAGCAGTTTCACCATCACACGGGGTCAGGTGGCTACCTTAAAGCCCGGCCGTTGTGGGACAAAGCTGAGAATGACCTGTTGGAAATATGCCCTAGAGGCAATAATAAAATGGTTATTATTATATTTCCTTGTTCATGATAATTGTCTATTGTTCATGCTATAATCGTGTTAACCGGAAACCGTAATGCATGTGTGAATACATAGACCACAACGTGTCCCTAGTGAGCCTCTAGTTGACTAGCTGGTTGATCAATAGATGGTCATGGTTTCATGACCATGGACATTGGATGTCGTTGATAACGGGATCATATCATTAGGAGAATGATGTGATGGACAAGACCTAATCCTAAGCATAGCACAAGATCGTGTAGTTCGTCTGCTAAAGCTTTTCTAATGTAAAGTATCGTTTCCTTAGACCATGAGATTGTGCAACTCCCGGCTACCGTAGGAATGCTTTGGGTGCGCCAAACATCACAACGTAACTTGGTGGCTATAAAGGTGCACTACGGGTAACTCCGAAAGTGTCTGTTGGGTTGGCACGAATCGAAACTGGGATTTGTCACTCCGCGTGACGGAGAGGTATCTCTGGGCTCACTCGGTAAGACATCATCATAATGAGCTCAATGTGACTAAGGAGTTCGCCACGGGATGATGTGTTATGGAACGAGTAAAGAGACTTGCCGGTAACGAGATTGAACAAGGTATAGGGATACCGACGATCGAATCTCGGGCAAGTATCATACCGGTAGACAAAGGGAATTGTATACGGGATTGATCGAATCCCCGACATCGTGGTTCATCCGATGAGATCATCATGGAGCATGTGGAAGCCAACATGGGTATCCAGATCCCACTTTTGGTTATGGACCGGAGAGGTGTATCGGTCATGTCTACGTGTCTCCTGAACCCATAGGGTCTACACACTTAGGGTTCGATGACGCTAGGGTTATAGGGAAATAGTGTACGTGGTTACCGAAGGTTGTTTGGAGTCCCGGATGAGATCCTGGACATCACGAGGAGTTCCGGAATTGTCCGGAGACAAAGATTGATATATAGGAAGTGAGGTTTTGGTTACTGGAAATGTTTCGGGCGTCACCGGTAACGTACCGGGACCACCGGAAGGGTTCCGAGCGTCCACCAAGTGGGGCCACTGGCCCCATAGGGCTTCATGGGCCAAAGGTGGAGGGAACCAGCCCCTAGGTGGGCTAGTGCGCCCCTCCCACCTGGCCCAAGGCGTAGCAAGGAGAGAGGTGGGGCAGACACTAGGCCCACCCTAGGGCGGCTAGGGCTACCGCACCACCTCTCCCTCCCTCTGGCCGCCTCCCAGATGGGATATGGGGCTGCCGCACCACCCTAGGGTGGGAACCCTAGGGCGCAGAACCCTCCTCCCTCTCGTCCTATATATAGTGGTGGGTTTTGGGCTGTTGGAGACACGACTTTCTCTCCCTCTCCTCGTTCTCCGTAGTGCTTGGCGAAGCCCTGCCGGAGACCATGCCGTCATGCTGCCGGAGCTCTTCCCCAACCTCTCCTTCTCTCCTTGCTGGATCAAGGCGTAGGAGACGTCATCGGGCTGCACGTGTGTTGAATGCGCAGGCGTCGTTGTTCGGCGCTTAGATCGGAATCCACCGCGATCTAAATCGCTACGAGTATGACTGCACCAACCGCGTTCTTGTAACGCTTCCGCTTAGCGATCTTCAAAGGTATGAAGATGCAATCTCTTCCCACTCGTTGCTGATTTCTCCATAGATAGATCTTGGTGACATGTAGGAAAACTTTTGATTTACTACTACGTCTCCCAACATAACCTGTTTGCTAAAGGGGTCCAACCACAGACATATAACTAGCCAGACCGTTCAAGGACTTGGTTCTTTAGGGTTGGGGAAAATTTGGACCCTGAAACAGGGAAGTGCTGTTGGACGGACGAGCAACTTGCAATACCCGTGAATAACCTTCAGAAGTATATCACCGCAGTGCAGGAAGGGACGTTCATTCCCGACAGAGAGAAGGACAAGCTGACTGAGGCCTTAGGGAATGCTGAGCACCCTGGACGAACACGAGGCACAGCAGGCTCCGTTCCGTGGAAGTTTGGGTTTCCCGACGCAGGCGGTTACAGAAGCCAGGAGAGAAAGAGGAAAGCGGAGCTGAGCGAAATTCAGAAGCTCAATGCAAGACTACAAAACCTAGAGGAAGCTGAGAGCCAGCGAGCTGCCGGCCAATCATCTCAGCGGCACGAAGCTACCCCAGAAGCTACTACCCCGCCATTTCAGCGGAGAAGCAGCGTCACTTCCACGGAGCCCGTTCAGCTCGACTTCACGTCTCCTAGCTACCCCGTGGATACTATCACGGAGGCTCAACATTGCGAGCTTATGACGAAATGCTGGAACCTCACTTTCAAGGTGGCTGTCGGCTCTGTTGCACCTCCTGAACCCAACGGAACTTTTCACTGTCGTCCGATTCCACATGGCTATGCTGTTGTGATGATGGATGAAGTAATGCCGGCCTTTGAGGAGCTCGATCTTAACCACTGTACAGGTGAAGGAGAGAATAAGCTGGTTCATGCCCTGAGGAGCACATGTCTATGCAGAAGGAGTACATCAAGCTTCCAAACTGGACGCGTCCGCCTCCTCCTTCTCCTCAGGTGAATCAGGGCACTCCTCCCCCTCCTCCTCCTCCTCCTCCGGCGAGTGATCATCAGGGCACTCCACCTCCTCCTCCTCCTCCAGCGAGTGATTAGGGCTCTCCGGCTCCTCCTCCTCCTCCTCCTCCTTCTCCGGCTCGTCCGATGCATGGGGCACTCCGCCTCCTCCTTCGCTTACTCTGGCATGTCGGAGCAGTACGCCTCCTCCTCAGCCTTGTCGGCAATGGCGGAAGGCAAACGCCGCCGCTCTGGCTCCTCCGGCGCCTAGTAAGCAACAATGGAAGGGAGCCGCCGCCGCTCCGGCGGCTAGCGGTACAAGCATAGGCAGGAGGGAATACAGATACGGTCCATCTCTCAAGCTTGTGGAAAAGTTACCATATGAGAGGACCGAGTCTGAAAACAAGGAGATAAGTCAGGCCAAAGTGAGGGAGCATTTTGCGAAGAAAACTCTAGCTCCGAAGGAGAAGATAGATCCGATGAAAGCGATGCGCACTATCGATGCCCTGAAGCGACCACCACTGCCTCCGCTGGATTCCAACTATGTTCACAGTGTTAAAAAGACATATCAAGAGGTGCGGCAGTCGGGAATTACTTCCAGTGATGCAAAGTTAGCAGAACGAAGAAGTGGGAAAAAAATTTCACAGCTCGGCGAACAGGCGAACCAATCGTGCCCCCCGCTCAAGGTTTCTAGCGATATCATCGCTAATCATCCAGGGATGGTCCCCGGTACCAAACTTGGTGATTACCTAAGCGATGCTGTACTGTTTGACACGTTGGAGGTGGACGATTTCAAATACCAGTACGGGAAGCCTCTCGTCAAACCCGATCATCCTCCTCTAACAACGATGATGCGAAGATTCCATGAATGGTACATGAAACACTGCAGTGAGTCTGGGGCGGAATCTTTGATACTGAAAGTTAAAGAGGAGCACGACCTCGTTGGAACTGAAATGTTGAATATTGAATTTGAGGAGATATTCAGGTTATACAATCAGAAGGACATCGACAAAACAATTGTGTTTTGCTACTGTCTGTAAGTACTACTTCTGTAACTAAGTCTCTCTATGTGTGTAGCTCAGCTTTTTCATTGCATGTATATATAATTATCGTCACTACTATATTATGCAGATTGAAGATCGTCGAATGTAGAAAAGCACAAATGTATGACATTGGGTTCATTAACCCAGATCTCATACATGGGCATAATTTTAAAAATTATCCCAAAGCAACCGAGGACAACTTGCTACAATCGTTGCTTAAAAATCAAAACAAATGGACAATACTCTTTCCATACAACTTCAAGTGAGTGTTACTTTCTTCTGCATATTCAGTTTCACTTATATTACTCGAGGTTTATAGTAATGTAATTGATGAGTTATGCATGCGTACGCAGTTTCCACTTTATTCTGCTAGAGATTCAGGTTGAGCGGGGACTAGTAACCGTCTTAGACTCGAAACGAAAAGATCCCAGCAATATGCGAACATGACTAAAATTCTCTAGAAGTAAGTTCAGTCGATCATTATCGCATCATATCGGCAACTTTGTTCATTTGCTGATATCAAGTAATTATTTTCTTTGTCTGGTAGGGTTTGGAAAGAGTTCACAACAATTGTTCCGGCACTGCCGGTGGAGCTGCGATTTACATACCCGAAAGTAAGTACTACTAGCTAATTCCATGCATCTTCCATTGATTCTAGTTTCATCAATACCATTTATCATGCTTCATTATCAGTTTGATTGAACTCTATTTCTCGTAAAGTGCTTGTGGCAGGAAGACGGGACTAATTTATGTGGATACTACATTTGCGAGTTCATCTATAACGCGACGACCCCTAAGCGGGGCTACTCTAAAAAACCATTTGAAGTGCGTAAGCAATAATATTCACACTTTTATTTTATTACCATATATATGTATTGACCCTTCTTCAAATTAGATGTGGAAGATGCGGGATGAACTCCTACCACATGATCGCATACGAACAATTCAAGAAGAATTGGCGGGATTCTTTCTTGAACACGTCATCAATAAAGCCGGAGAATACCATCTGCAATTGGACATTAGATGTTAGGGATTGTAAGAGATATTATATTTTATATATGTAGCTAGTAGCGTCGGATATATATACGAAAACTTGTTATACGACCAACCTCTCGGAGAAAGAGAGGTCGATCACTTCTATCTGTATATGTTCATGACGATCTTCTGTAGTTAATGGTTCCTTCATTTACTTACTAGCTAGCGTGTCGAGTTCTTTCTATAGTAGCTAGCGTCGACCAAGCACGGAGAAAGAGAGGACACTTCTCTCTATCAATTAGCTAGCTATAACAATATAAAACCCCTAAATTAACTCTCTAAAACTCCCTAAACACCCCCTCCATTTCAAAATAAAAAAAACAAGCAACTCCCAGATGCTGACGCGTGGATGCCTGTTGGTCCCGGTTGATGTTACCAACCGGGACTAAAGGTCCTCCTGCCTGGGCTCCCCGCAGAGGCCACATGTAGTCCCTTCTATCCCGGTTTGTAAGAGAGCCAGGACTAAAGGTTTTGGTCTTTAGTCCCGACACTTTAGTTCCGATTCCGAAACCGGGACAAATGGGCCTTACGAACCGGGACAAATGAGTCTTTTTCTACTAGTGTCAAAGTATCTTTACTTTGACCAAGCTTATAGAAAAACGTATTAATATTCACAATACCAAATCAATATTGTTAGATTCATTATGAAAGATAGTTTCATATTATATATATTTGATATTATAGATGTTGATATTTTTTAATATAAATTTGCTCAAAGTTTGTATAGTTTTGACTTGACAAAAAACTAATACGCGGAGTAGAAAGGACCGGAGGGAATACCTACGGACATTTGAAGGGCCAATTGACAGAAGCATACACTTCTCATACGAGCTAGAGGCTTGGGCAGACCAACGCTTGTGTATCTAATTGAGCATGTCAAAAATAGAATAGTAATCAATAAGACAGAAAAGGGAGTTATATATTTGTTAAAAAAAATAACTGCATGGCCAATGCCGTAGCAGTTCTTCATCCTCATTCCTGCGCTATCCATCTCACAAGTCATGCCACAGCTCCACATTCCCGACACACACACCACTGAAGATGGCAAATGTGCCCCGAAACTCGCGCGCACACAGGTTTTTATTCTATTTTTTTAACCACACAATCAAAGAAGCAATCGTGAGGCTTGGCATATGCTTGCTACACAGCGTTGGTCAAGGATCGATGGCGTGTTGAAGGTCGCCAGGCCGGAGAAAAGCTGTGGTCTCCTCTAATCTGCAGGTCGCAATGGTTCTCAGTTTGGTTTGGTTTGAGATTTTTTTATGCTCCGATGGCAGTAGCTATGGCGTATCGATGGGGTAGATTGAGACGTGGGAGAGAGAAAGAGGGGGCAACTATTGCTGGACCGCCTGATGATATTGTCAGTTGAGGCGCCAAAACCATTTTTCCAGTGCCATCTCTTAGAGATACTTTTAGGATCGACCGCTCTTAGAATAGAACTAATTCATTAATTACGTCTTAAGTTATAGGTCCATGCAAAAACGACCGTAGGTTTCTGTTTTTATGCGACCGCTCATTTTTTATGTGAGGTTGATCGCCTTTGGTTCTAATATTAATTATGTCTAAGATATAAGTTATTAAGAGCCAAATGTTTTTCCTCTTGCGGCCTGGGTGTTACGGCGTATTAGAGTATATTCGGCCGGTTTAGTTTTGCTAGTTTGAATTGTAATCTATCTCTTCTATACTTAGATTTCAAGATTTTGTACTTATATAAACAATTCATTAAGGCATCAATCAATATACAATTATCATTAATTATATCAACTATCATGGTATCAGACGCCTAGGTTTCTGTCCTCGGCATGGCTTCGTTGCCAACTCCTCCCTTGCTGTCGCCGCGGTGGCTCTCCACCATCACCGAGTTCCGCGCCGCCGGTGTGACTACTCTACCGACTTCAACCCTTAACCAAAACCCTACTCCACACCAACCACCTCAGCCCTTTGTTCTTGCACCTGTCTACCGGCCGCCGCAGCCCTGCCCTGCTGCTCCACCACCACCGGCGCCTCCTCCACCTCCATTGGCCGCTGCCTCCGCATCTTGGCAGCCTTAGCAAGACCCCTGGACTAGTCTAGTTCAGGTGTGGCCCATGCCCTGGACTGTGTCGTCTCCCTACTGTGCTCCTCCCGCATACACCGGCAACTGGAGCCCGGGTCTTCGCCCTGCTACCGGTGCTCCAGGCTCATTGGTTCGCGGCCACCACCTCATGTCTACACTGCCACGACCTCTCCATCGCCGACCGTCCAAGGATCACACCACGGCTACCTGCCGGTACCCTATGCGCCCTATGCCCACGACCCTGCTTCACCCATGCCGTATGCGCACGCGCCTGTGTCCGCACCGCCAGCTACTCATCAACAACCAAGGTAGGATCACCCCGCCTTCATCGCCGCCATGAATAACTTTACACTCAATAACCAAGGTACGGATTGGATCTTCGACTCCGGTGCATCTTCGCATTTGTCTTCAAATATGGATATTCTGTCAGCTTGTTTACCTTCCTCTTATTCTTCCATCACCATAGGTGACGGCTCCCTTGTTCCCGTTTCTTGCACCGGTTACTCCTCCATACAAACAGATCATGCCAACTTTCAACTCCGCAATATTCTTGTTGTTCCCTCTTTAATCAAAAACTTTATTTCTGTTCGATAATTTACGATCGATAATCTTGTCATTCTAGCATTTGATCCTTTTGGTTTATGTGTGATGGATCCGAGAATGGGGACACGTCTCGCTCGCTGCAATAGCATGGACGATCTCTATCCACTTCATGGGCAAGTCCGGCACCGGCAAGCCCTATTAGAGTATTATCGATCGGTTTAGTTTTGGTAGTTTGAATTGTAATCTATCTCTTCTATACTTGGACTTCAAGACTTTGTACTTATATAAACAGCCATTTGAGGCCCCAATCAATACAGTTATTATTCTCCAATTATCCAATTGTCATGGTAACAGACGCCAAGGTTTCCGCCCTCGGCATGGCTTCCCGCCATATCCTCCCTCGCTTCCGCGGCGGCGGCTCTCCACCATCACCGAGTTCTGTGCCGCCGGTGCGGCTACTCCACCATCTTCAACCCTTAACCAAAACCCTACTCCACCCCAACCACCTTAGCCATTTGTTCTTGCACCCGTCTACCGGCCGCCGCAGCCCCGCCCTGCTGCTCCACCACCACCGGTGCCTCCTCCACCTTCATCGGCCGCTGCCTCCACGTCTTGGCAGCCTCAGCAAGACCATTGGACTGGTCTAGTTTAGGCGTGGCCCATGCCCTGGACTGCACCATCTCTCTACGGCGCTCCTCCTGCGTACACCCGCAACTGGAGCTCGGGCCTTCGCCCTGCTACCGGTGCTCCCGGCCTGATTGGTTCGCGGCCACCACCTCATGTCTACACTGCCCCGACCTCTCCATCGCCGACTGTCCAAGGATCATACCACGGCTACCTGCCGGTACCCTATGCACCCTTCGCCTATGGCCCTGCTTCACCCGTGCCGTATGCGCACGCGCCTGCGGCCGCACCGCCTGCTACTCATCAACTGCCAACCTGGGATCACGCCGCCTTCATCACCGCCATGAATAACTTTACACTCAATAACCAAGGTACGGATTGGATCTTTGACTCCGGTGCATCTTCGCATATGTCTTCAAATATGGATATTTTGCCAGCTTGTTTTCCTTCTGCTTATTCTTCCATCACCATAGGCAATGACTCCTTTGTTCCCTTTCTTGCACCGGTTACTCCTCCAGACAAATAGATCATGTCAAATTTCAACTACGCAATATTCTTGTTGTTCCTTCTTTAATCAAAAACCTTATTTATGTTTGACAATTTACCATCGATAATCTTGCCATTCTAGCATTTGATCCTATTGGGTTATCTGTGATGGATCTGAGAACGGGGACACTTCTCGCTCGCTATAATAGCACGGACAATCTCTATTCACTACATGGCGCGCCTACATCCTCTCCTCATGCCATGCTTGGTTCAGTTGATCTGTGGCATCGTCGGCTTGGTCACCTCAATAATTCAATGCTTTCATCTCTCCTACAAGAATCTTCTATTCCTAGCACTAGTGTGTCGATTCTTCTCTTTGTACGACATGTCAATGCGGCAAACATGTTTGGCTACCTTTAAGAACATCATCTACTGTGAGCACTTTTCCTTTTGAGCTTTTACATTGTGATCTCTGGACCCCCCCTATTCCTAGTGTCTATGGCTACAACTATTATCTTGTGATCTAAGATGATTATTCTCACTACATATGAACATTTCCTCTACGTGCCAAATTTGATGTACATCACCTTTTTCTAAACGTTCGCACCTACGTCCAAACACATTTTGGCCTACCTATTCACTTGATCCAATGTGACAATGGGCGCGAGTTCGACAACGTCACCAATCGTACCTTTTTCCTCTCCCATGGAATTCTTCTCTAGTTTTCTTGCCCCTATAACTCCTCTCAAAATGGGAAGGCCAAGCGCTCTCTTTGTTCCATCAACGATATCCTACGTATTCTACTTATCCAAGCATCTCTTCCTTCCCGTTTTTGGGTCGAAGCTCTGCGCATTGCCACCCTTCTCCTTAACATCCGCCCCACCAAAACATTTCCTCGCTATACACCCTTTCAATCTCTTCTTCTTTCTGATCCCGACTATCTTTCTCTTAGGGTTTTCGGTTTCCTATGCTTTCCTAAAATCACATCCACCACAACTCACAAACTAGCCCCACGATCTCTACCCTATATTTATCTTGGCCTCTTCGATGACCACAAAGGATATCGTTGTTTCGATCCATTTTCTGGTCGCGTGCTTGTCTCTCGCCATATCACATTCGATGAAAACACTTTTCCTTATTTTGTCATTAACACCACATCACCCAGTCACCAGCAAACCACCACCACCTCTTCCACGACCTCTCCCTCTTCCGACGCGAGGCCGGCAAGCCTGCAGCAGCCGACAATCCTGGCAAGCCTGACACCAACAAGCCCGGAAATCCCGACAATGATAATTGGATAATTGGAGAATAATAACTATATTGATTGGGGCCTCAAAGGGCTGCTTATATAAGTACAAAGTCTTGGAGTCCAAGTATAGAAGAGATAGATTACAATTCAAACTACCAAAACTAAACCGGCCGAATATACTCTAATATCCCCCCCCCTAGTGTCAACGCCGGGCGTGACAATGTTGAAACTGGATCGTATGTCGGTGAAGGATGCATTGGGAAGCCCTTTGGTGAAGATATCAGCAAATTGCGCACTCGTTGGAACATGTAGAACCCAAACCTTGCCAAGAGCCACCTTCTCACGAACAAAGTGGATGTCGATCTCAATGTGCTTCATGTGACAGTGCTGAACTGGTATTAGATGCCATATAGACTGCTGAAATGTTGTCGTAATAAACAATTATAGCATGCTCGAGTGGTCGATGAAGCTCCACGAGGAGTTGCCGAAGCCAGACGGTCTCAGCTACAGCATGTGTAACAGCCCGATACTCAGATTCAGCGAAGGACCTGGAAGCTGTATCCTGCCTTTTCGAAGACCAAGGAACAACATTATCAACCAAATAAACATAATAGCCGGATGTGGATCGTCGAGTGTCAGGACATCCAGCCAAGTCTGCATTAGAATATACTGTCAAACTTGTTGAAGAGGAAGAATTAATAAGGAGGCTGTGGTCTCGAGTACCTTTGAGATAGCGAAGTATGCGTCTAACATGAGCAAGATGAGGAGCACAAGGGTCATGCATAAAAAGACATGCTTGTTGAAGAGAGTAGGAAATACCAGGACGCGTGAGAGTGGCGTATTGAAGGGCGCCAGTAATGCTACGATACAAAGTAGGATCAGGAACGGGTTCACCATCAGCCGACAATTTGGCACCGGTGTCAGCAGGTGTTCGACAGGGTTGACAATCAAACATGCCAGCATGTGAGAGTAAATCAATAACATATTGGTGTTGGGAGAGGAAAAGAGTAGAAGGAGTACGAGAAACATTGATACCAAGAAAATGATGTAGATGACCTAGATCAGTCATAGAAAATTCATGATTGAGAAAAGAGATTATTTGGTGTAGGAAAGTATCGGAAGAAGCGATTGGAATACTATCATCTACATATAATAAGAGATAGGCGGTGTGATTAGAGGAATGAAAAATGAACAGAAAGGAGTCAGGTTTAGAAGGGATAAAGGCAATGGTTTGAACAAAGTTAGCAAAACTTTGGGACCAGCCTCGAGGAGCCTGTTTGAGACCATACAATGATTTGTTAAGACGACAAACAAGATTTGGTGAGAAGGGATTTTCAAAACCAGATGTTTGCTGACAGTACACAGTTTCATTTAGTGTTCCATGGAGGAAAGCATTTTGGACATCCAGCTGGTGAATAGGCCATGTAGAGGAGACCACAAGACTAAGAACAACACGACTGGTTCTAGGTTTTACCACAGGAGAGAAGATCTCATCAAAATCAATGTCGTGCTGCTGGTAAAAAACAACGACAAACCCGGCGAGCTTTGAAGCGGGCAAGAGAACCATCGGCATGAAACTTGTGGCGAAAAACCCATGTGCCAGAGACAATATTAACAGCAAGAGGCTTGGGAACCAAAGTCTAGGTGTTGATTTGCTGTAGAGCATCAAATTCGTCCCGCATAGCCGAAAACCAAACGGGATCAAGAAGAGCCCGTTTGTATGAAGTGGGTAGAAGGGAGATAGTCGGTGTGGCCGTAAGATTAAGACGGCTAGTAGGGAGGTGAAAACCGCGTTTGTCATGAGTACACATGACATGATCATTAGTGGGTGGTGGAATGGATACGGCGTTGGATGGGAGTGGTGATTGGACCAGTGCCGGGCTTGCCTGGCTCGCCGGTGCAGGGCTTGCCGGTGCCGGACTTGTCGGGATTGCCGGGATTGTCGGTGCCGGGCTTGCCGGTGCTGGACTTGCCGGGATTGCCCGTGAGATAGAGATTGGCCGTGCTATTAGAGTATATTCTGCCGGACTTTATGGTGGGCACCAGCACAAGAGCAAACCCTATGGAGCGGCGCCAAACACGCACCTAGTATGTGTGAATGTGGGGAAGCAGAGTGAAAATCACAGGAGAACTACGAATGATGCTCTCTTATACCAAATGCAACCGTATGCAGGGATTTTCTTTCAAAAGTGCATACATGCATGCATATTGCAAGGCATCAGCCCATGTCTCGTGTACACATCGTTTTTTTTTCCAGATTTTTATAGCCTTTTAGATTGACCGCCATGAGTTTTGACGAAAAGTTTTTCCCGTTTTATACTACTCCCTTTCTTTCTAAATATAAGTCTTTTAAGAGTTTTCACTAAAGGACTACATACAGATGTATATAAACATAATTTAGAATGTAGATTCACTCCTTTTGCATCGTATGTAGTCTCCTTATGAAATTTCTTAAAAGACTTATATTTAAAAATGAAGGGAGTATAAAGCAACCATCACATATATCGAAGCAACCGATACAAACGCATGTCCCACACATCCAAGGCAAGATATGGATGTCGCACAACGACACACAATCTCAACGATTACCAAACACCTACAAAATGTACAAAAAAAACTCCCTTATAGCCGATGGAGACCATCACCATGAGCGATCGTCCGGGGAGTTGTTTAATGAACACCCCGAACTGAGGACTCCAAGACGATGCCTCTAGAAAGGGCACGACAACGTACGTCCCCACCGTCTGATCCGAAGATCAAGTTTTCACCCGAGCGGGACGGAAGGTGTGGGAGCACCATGACGGAGCCTTCAAGGAGGGACATGACGTCTAGGTAGGTGATGTATCCTGGTGCTTCAACCCCACCGTCGCAACCCCGGCCAGCCAACCAACCGCAACCATGCTACCCGAGCGTCCATGGTTGCCTGCTCGCATCCGAGCCGCACAATCCGCCCACGACCAACGCGACTCCCACCCCCAGGGCCGAGGCCCCACCACCAGACCACCCCGAGAGCCACCAAAGGACACAACTTTGCCTAGATCTACATCCAGAACCGCAGACGGCCAACCTTCCTCGAGAGGGTCCGCAACCGCTCCACATCATGACGGCATAATTTGAGGGTGGCTCCAAAGGACGGCCAACCGCCCTTGAAAACAACCTCGTTCTGCCTCTTCCACAAGCGCCAACAACAAAGCTGAACAAAGGCCGAAGACAACGCCTCGTCAACCGTGGGAGAGGCGTCGTAGTGATGCAGGGAATTGACCGAGGCTCCGACCGGGGTCAGCCCAAGGCACCTCCAGAAGTGTGGCGCGAACAGGCTGCCAAAGACGAGATGGTCCGCAGTCTCAGGGTCTGCAGAGCAGCACGAGCACCCCGCGTGTGCCGCTGTGAGAATAGTTTCTCGAAGAAGCACGGGACCATGGTGATCAGCCAACAAAACAATTTTACCCCAGAATGGGCCGGGGAGGACAAGGCGAAGTCGACGGTGGGCACCTCCATGTCAGGGAGGACACGGTCTGGGCCGGTTCGGTCCTGGCCCGAGCCGTCATTTGGACCGGCCGCCGGCGGTCCGGTCCGGACCGGACTGAGCAGTGTCGCGGTCCTGTTTTTAGGGACTGGATTGGGAGACGTAAAGCTTGGTGCGGACCGGCGGTCCTCACGGTCCTGACGACCTTTGGTGACAGCCATGTGGGCCCAAGGTGTTGAAGCGGTGGTCGGAACAACATCACGATGGCCGGAGACGGAGAAGCGGCGGCATGACGACGCAAGGAAATGGCACGGGAGAGAGAGAGAGTGGCACGGCCGTTTAGGTGAGAGGGCGAGCAGCCACGCGAGGCAATGGTGCGGCGGTGCCAGGGAGAGGGACGGAGAGCAGGGCAGAGAAAGCAACAGTGGCGCCATGGGCATGGACATGGACGAGGACAAGGTTAGGTCACACACGCACGCACTTGGGCTGGGCCTTCGGTCCTCCGAGCCGGACCGAGTTTTAACCGAACCGGACCAACCGAATTTCAGTCCGAAATTCCCAGCTCAGACCGGCTAATTTTCCTAGCAGGCCGGGACTGATCGGTCCGGTCTTGGTCGGTCCACGAGCGGGCCCAAAAGCCCGCTTGATACGTCCAGGCTGACCTCCATGTCGCCGAAACGGACAAGGCCGTACGCCGCATGGGTGAAGAACGCACCTTTGGGGGCAGGACAAAGGGGGGCGACGCGTGTGTTTGGTAGGCCACCCACAGGACACTGCTCCACGATCCCTAGGATGGTGGCGCTTTCTCTGGCCGCGATTGGCGTAAGATGGGGACAAGTAGGCCGCGCACCCCACTACTAGGGGCAAGCCTAGTAATAGCGCTGGTTAAACATCTAGTAGTAGCGCGGGTGTCCGCGCTACTACTACGGCGTTACAGCTAACTTGTAGTAGTAGTGCGGGTGCACCCGCGCTACTACAACTTCTGTTGGTAATAGCGTGAGTGCTACCCGCGCTATTACTATTAAATTCAAAAACAAACAAAAAATTCTCAATCCCGTGCATGCTGTCAATGGCAACAATGATTCGATCTAGCGCCGACAGGGGTCACCGGAGGTGCGGAAGGGAAGCGGTAGACCAGAACCAGCGACGGCTGCTCGAGAGGGCCCGGATCCATGACCGAGCAAGGCGGTGGCATGGTGATCCTCTTCGCAACCAAGGCAGTGAGCTCCTAGTCATCCATGGCGACAACCTGCACGAGCAAGCACATTGGAGGCTGAGTCAAACCGGAGGGAGAGAGAGAAAAAGAAAACGAGGGTGAGAGTAAGGAGATGGTGGTAACAACGGGGTTGGTCGCCGGTGGTGAGGTGCTCCGTCGTGGTGGCATAGAGGCGAGGGGGAAGACGGGCGAGATCCTGGACGCCAGCGACGCGAGGAGGTGAACTCGTTGGGCGCCAATGAGAAGGAGTTGTGCTTGGGCAGGAGCATCATGGGAGAGCCTATGGAGAGAGGGGGAGAGTGAGGGAGAGAGGAGGGATTCGGCCGAGGATATGGACATTTCACCTACCTTGCACTTAGGAGTAGCGAGGGGTATAAACCCACACAACTACTATATAAACCCGCGCTACTACTATCAACTTAGTAGTAGAGTGGGTTTACACCCCTCGCTACTACTATGGCATGTCCGGGGGTGTACGGTAGAGACCACTTAGTAGTAGCGAGGGTTATAAACCCGCGCTACTACTATCAACTTAGTAGTAGCGGGGGCATAAACCGGCGCTACTAGTAAGTAGTAGTAGCGAGGCATATAAACCAGCGCTACTAGTAAGCGTCTACCTATATGTTTTCCCCTAGTAGTGCCTCACACCGCGTGCCTGCCCAGGGCCGGCCATATGTTTCGGGAGGCCCTAGGCAAACTGGACGACATGGGCCCCTATATCTTAAGATCACACATTTTTTAGTTTTAAATTTGTTTATAATAATTTGATTGATTCCATCGACAACAATAATATTTAAATTCCAACTTACTCAATCGACAACAATAATACTAAAAATATTGCAAAATGAAGCTAACATGACATGATTACCTAAGAACCAAATTTTGACTGACTCAATCGACAACAATAATAATTCAGTGCCTCGGGAAAAGTTTTTAGAGACGTTTCTTGATGCAAAGTCATTAAAGGCCCATTCAAGGTTAACATTGTCCAAAATATCCTTCTTGGCGCAGCACATAGCCAAGTCAATCAATCCAAAGTTGACCTCAAATTTTTTAAAAAAGAGGACACAAAGAATTCAAAATTTATACATCGGATGATTGAAACCCTAGACATGCGTGGATAAATAGTTGAATACATACATACTAAATAAAGAATAAAATATACTACTAAAATTGTCAAAGATGAGGATTCAGGAACATGGATGGATCATGCCATCATGGATACGTTCATACTGATGTTGATGGATGAATAGAACATGGATATGTACTGATGTTGAATTGTTGATTACTTCTACTAATTACCTCTTCTGATGGATGGATGGACTGATCATGGATGACGGATCTTGCTGGAGCGGGCCTCGTTGGCTTCCCACTCGTACAGTTTGCTGGTTGGTGAATCTTGCTAGAGCTGTATGCTGCTTAGTCCTTCTGTTGATGGCCAGACCGAAGGGCGGCGCAGGCAGCCGCGACAAGCCGGTCGAGGTGCCGAGCGACGCTGGATGGCCGAACCGCAAGCCGACGATACCGGTGAGGGCATTGGGCACATGAGGCGTCGAGGCGTGACGCTTACAGCCTGTTTGGTTGGGGGTAATTAGAGTTAGGGAATGAGAATTAAAGGGGTACGAGACTTTAAGTCTATTGTTTGGTTAGGGGATTGGGAATTTATAAAGGAATAGGCATGAGACTTGAGACTCCAACTCCCACCGTTTTATTAACAGGGGAGGGGGTGGGAGTTGGGAGGGAATTGTTTAAGTGAATCAATCTTAACCTTTCATTATAACTTATGTTCACTTCCCTGATCTAGTCCCTCATCAATTCCTATGAACCAAACAAGGGAATACAAATTCTCCTCAAATTCCCACACATAATTCCTATCATGTACCAAACAAGGGATTGGGAATAAAACGACTCATCCCATGTCTAATCTCAATACAACTCCCTACATTAAACTTCCATTCCTCTTCCTAAATATTGCCAAACGCGCTGTTAGTTAATTCGACCGTCACACCAGGCTCCAGGCACCAATTGATGGATCGCTAGTTTTCTACAACGTGGTACACTGGCCAATCGATCTTTGATGAGCCTAGCTAGGCCTCACGGTAAAAACATTTGTCTGTTCTCAGATTCGACATCGGCGAGCCTCGCACTGTGTCACTTTGCTGGAGGCGTTGTCAGTGAGCTCAGGGATTTTTGTTCGGGCTTCTGCGAGGTGTTAGGCTTGCTCTAGGCTTTTGCTGTATTTCTTTGATCTTTTTTGTAAAGGGGCCTTTTCATAATATTGTATCGCTTGGCCGTGTATTGTGGTTCGGTGCTTTATCTACAAAACGTGGCGAAAGCCGGTTTCGAGAGAGTAATGGGCCTAGCCATCTCGTTTCTTTTTTTATATATTTTTTTGTCTATTTCTTACTGGGCTATGGTTTATATATATACTCTGTCATGGGCCAACTCCCTGCGTGGGCCCTGGACCATCACCCCGCAGGCCATACACCATGGCCGGCCCTGGGCCTGCCACACCGTGACCTCGGGGCAGTTTGCATGGGTGAACAGGACAGGAAACGCCACGCCGAGCGGGTCGTAGCGGAGCTACCAGTCATGCCAGAAGGATGTCGCCCGCCCATCATCGACACAAACACCGATGAGACCGCGGTACGCCGGAAGAAGATCTTTAAGGGCACGCCAATGGTCGCCGTCCGGAGGCGAGCGGCCGGACGGGAGCAAGCGCCCCTCCAATTGGGCCTAGACCCACGATGCCCAACACGACGGCACCCCGGAGTGCAGCCGAGCTTCCGGATGAGACATGAGCTTCAGGAGGAGACCGCCGTTCTTGACTCCTAGCGCCCGGACCCCGAGGCTGCCCTCCGCCTTGGATCGGTAGACGAGATCCCAAGCGACGCGGCACTAAGCGTCGGAAGCCCGATCAGCAATGTTCCAAATGAACACGCGTTGCACCTTGTTGAGCACCTCCAACACGGCGGGATGGATCCGCATGGCCGTCATGGCATAGGTAAGGATGGAGTCGAGCACCACATTGATCAACATGAGGCGCCCTGCCTGGGAGAGGAGGCGCGCCTGCCACCCCGCACGGTAACGGTCCACCTTGGTAATCATGGGTGCGAAGTCGTCAAGCTTGAGCCTGTTGCATGAGAGGGGCAGTCCCAGGTAAGGGAAAAAAATCTGGTACGACTGGGTCGTACGAAGGCAAACGTGAGACCACAGTGCTCGCGTGACATCTGGCAGTACGAATCTCAAAGTAGGCAACCTTACCTTATCCTTCGCCAGAGACTAAATCGAGCGTGCTATCATATCTCTAGCCCAGATCGATGCCTAACCTAACGCCTGCAACTCCTGCCGTCGGTGTGCTTCGCTCCGGCTGCTGGCCACATCGCCGCCGGTGATCGATGCTCATAAAAAAAACTCCTGCGGCTGGTGTGATCCGCTCCTACTGCTCGCCACATCACCGTCGGTGTTCTCCTCGACGCTAGGCGCAACTCCTCTGCTCCACAGGGTCCGTTGACGGCGTAGGTCGCGGCACAATCGAAGCTGCTCTCCGGCGTGCTCCGCGACGCCAGGGCCAAACTCTCCTGCTCGTGGCTCTTTATCCCTGCCGACACTCGCCATGTTTTTTGGTGACACAGATCCGAGCTCCCGGCACAACGGCGCTGCCCATGTCCCGCCGTCGTTCATGGTGAGGCTCCTCGACCACACTCGCGGCTATCAGAAGCTGAGAGGGATGGGAAAAGGATCAGCTAATTGATGAACGCATGTAAAGCTGGATGCTTTTTCTTTTTGCTACTCACGACGGGCTGAATGTTTGGATTGCCAGATGTCACGCGCTCGCTGTGGTCTCACGTTTGCCTTCGTACGACCCGGTCGTACCGGATGCTTTTTTCCCAGGTAAGAGGAAGGAGCCGACGTTGCACTCAAAGGAAGCGACCAGCTCCGACAATGCGTCAACCTGGAGTCCGGCCGCCGCTTTTGTGTCCGCACGCATGATGATGAGCATGTCGTTGGCGTACTGGAGCAACCTCCAAACAGGGGATGGCGGAAGACCATTTGAGCTGGTGGTCAAACCTGCGTGGTTCGGATCCGTATATGCAGCCATAGATGGACAATACCGTGTCTTATAACAGCTCGATCTGCAGGCAATCATATTCGTACACGTCTCGGTCTACGTCTGTCCCTTATCGATCTGAGCCTTTAAGTATACAGCCTATAAGGACCAAATCAAGTATCCAAACTTAGCTCAAGCAAGCGAGCGTTTCGACGAGAGATCCATCGAGCGTCACTGCCCGTCGCCCTAGCTTCCACCACACATCTCATCTCATCTACGTACGTAGAGGCCTCGTGATGAGGATCATGGCGGCATCACCGCTGCTTCTGCTCTTGCTGGTGTGGCTGGTGTCGGCGGCGACGACCATCAGCAACACGTCGGACAGCTGGGAGAGGAAGAGGAGCAAGGAGGAGACCCGGTGGATGTTGGCGCCGCCTCTCCTCGCAGCGCCGATCTTCTTCTTCCACTTGCTCTCTCGGCTCAAGGATTCTCTCTTCTCTCTATGTTTCTCTCAAGAACAGAATACACACACGCACACACACATGCACCAAGGAAGAACACAGAGGGTTTGCCAGGAGAACTTCACCAAGGAAGAACACAGAGGGTTTGCCAGGAGAACTTCCTTGATGTGCCCACCGTGGCTACATTGTTTTGTCAGCCCTTACTCAGCCTCACCTCTTTGTTAACTCTGTGCAATATTTATACAGGGGATGTAGGCACCTCGTGTCACGCACTAACACAAATTCTGGACGCCACACTTGCCCACTAACCCACCTGCCTACATGCACTTCCTTGACCAGCGAATCCTCAGCATCCTCTCAACTACCAATGACCCAGCCAAGCTGCTAACAAACTCATGCATGCCAAGCTCAACTAACTCAACGCATGTACTAAACTACCTGGACTACTCAGCCATGCAAACAAAAGCATTAAGATTAATTCTAACAGCGGATCTTCACGGAGTGGAAGGCCAAGCACGGCACGACCAACAGCTCCCTCGCCGAGGAGGAGCAGTTTACGTACACCATGTTCAAGCACAGCCTCGGCCTCATCGACCGGCGGTGGCATGACGAAGGCTACTCCGTCTTCTCCTGGGAGATGGGAAGGAGCGAGGAGGAAACGCGCAAGATCTTCGCGGAGTGGAAGGTACGACAAGGAGTTACCTACAGCTCCATCGCGCACGAGGAGCGCCGCTACACCATATTCAAGGAGGCCCTCCAGGACATCGACCAGCACAACGCTGGCTACGCCGTCGGGGTCTACAGAAACAACCGATGCATCGACCAGTTCAGCCATCTCACACAAGAGGAGTACGAAGCCGTTTGCTGCGGGTACTGGAAGGAGATACCGTCGGAGGCCGAATTACAGAGGGTGGACGAGATCCAGGAGCGGTTGTGGCAGGCAATTGGTTGACAGGAAATTTAAGGGATTGCTTTCTTATTGGCCATCATGCATGTCCAATGTCTTGCTATGCCAACAAAAAGTAGAGTATCTTTTTTAACACAAAAGTATATGGTTTTCTCATAGATAAATTGTTGTTAGGATGATATGTAAGTGTTGGCTCATTGTCAAATACTATTTTACTGGAGTTGAGCAAAAGTATATAAAGAGTTTTAGCAAAATCTGTATATATATCGCACATGGCTTCGTTATCCAAGATAGAAGAGGGAGCAAAGGCTTATTCTTTCTTGCAAGAATATACTAGTGTGTTAGTGGCCGGTTGTGTTAGTGTTTTAGTTAATCTTGACACA
Source organism: Hordeum marinum (assembly GCA_022496015.1). Classification (NCBI taxonomy): domain Eukaryota; kingdom Viridiplantae; phylum Streptophyta; class Magnoliopsida; order Poales; family Poaceae; genus Hordeum; species Hordeum marinum. The sequence continues at coordinate 509,120,329 of CM039674.1, read as the reverse complement.
TGTGTTGACTGGGTCATGTGTTAGTGGCCGGTTGTGATGGCCAGGTCCTGCGTGTGTACGTGTTGGTGGCTGAGTGTGGCCGCTGAACGTGCTAGGTGGTTAGTGCATGGAGTGGTTAGTGGAGTAATGGGTCAAAGTAGTTGCATGGCGTGGTGGCCGTGTGTGGTGGCTGGCATGAGTGACTGCAATATACTTGTTGTATAAGTTCAGTTGATGAATGAGAAAAGAAGAAAGGCCGTGTGGGCTGAAGTCAAACCATGTAGCATATGTGTTCTCACCGGGAGAAGAAGCAAAGCCTTTCCTATCTTTGGTGAAGTGTGTGTGTGTGTGTTTTCTGTCCTGTGTGTCCTTGTGTTCTTGAGAGAAGAAGAGTGAGTTGTGTGAGGCAGCTCGAGGTGGAAGAGGAGCGACGCTGCGAGGGGCGATGCCAACATAGTGCTGGTTGGATTATATATATATTCTTGCCTTGCTTAGGCACATGTTGTTAGAGTTGTGTTAAATATTGTGTACGAGTTGGGTTACACATGGACTTGGTGTTATAGTGTGGGTAGGATACGTGTACTGTCGGAGTCGGATACTTTGTACCCTTGGCCTCTTATATATAAGGAGGCATCTCACGTTGTAACCCATGACGACTAGATCGCGACATGCTTGCAAGAGGGCACCGGCGGCTTCTCAAGAATATAACCATCGCGGATATGCACTAAAGGGTGCAACTCCGTTCGGATCGCACTAACCCATATGTGAAGTTGTTTAGTTTCAAAAAAATCTTCTCAAAAATATTGCTAAGTCTTTTTCCGGAAACTAAACAAAATCATATATGTTGGTGTTTGTGGAATCCGAACAAAGTTGGAACCTTTTGTGCATATCCACAATGGGGACATTCTTCATAAATCTCTTCTAGGGTTCCGGAAGGAATTTATGAAGAATATAACCATCGCGGATATGCACCAAAGGGTGCAACTCTGTTCGGATCGCACTAACCCATATGTGAAGTTGTTTAGTTTCAAAAAAAGTATCCGAAACCCTAGGCTACGTCTTTTTCCGGAAACTAAACAAAATCATATATGTCGGTGTACGTGGGATCCGAACAAAGTTGGAACCTTTTGTGCGTATCCACAACGGGACATTCTTCATAAATCTCTTCCAGGGTTCCGGAAGGGATTTCTGAAGAATATAACCATCGCGGATATGCACTAAAGGGTGCAACTCCGTTCGGATCGCACTAACCCATATGTGAAGTTGTTTAGTTTCAAAAAAATCATCTCAAAAATATTGCTAAGTCTTTTTCCGGAAACTAAACAAAATCATATATGTCGGTGTTTGTGGAATCCGAACAAAGTTGGAACCTTTTGTGCATATCCACAGTGGGGACATTCTTCATAAATCTCTTCCAGGGTTCCGGAAGGGATTTATGAAGTATATAACCATCGCGGATATGCACGAAAGGGTGCAACTCCATTCGGATCGCACTAACCCATATGTGAAGTTGTTTAGTTTCTAAAAAATCTTCTCAAATATATTGCTAAGTCCTTTTCCCGAAACTAAACAATATTGATAAGGAACCCAAATTAAACAAACTTAACACAAAATACATCTTCACGAATATTAATCGAACATAGTGAATAATTCAAACCAGTTTTACCGGGTCCTATGCCGCGGGGTACAATTCAAACCAGTTTTAGCTTTTTTTTCTCCACTCTCTATTCTCTGTCTCTCCTCTCTGTTTCTCCATGATCGAGCAGGGAGCGAGGCTGGGGGCAGGGAGAGGGGGTGGGAGGGGGAGGGAGGAGGAGGGCTTTACCTGTGGGAGGAGGCGTCCGTGAGGGAGGTGGCTGCTGGCGAGGTGGCCGTGGGCGACGCGGGCGAGGTGGCCGCGGGCAACGCGGGCGAGCTCGGTGGCGGCGCCGCGACGACGTACGTGCGGGCGACACGGGGGCAGAGGCGCTGCAGGGGGGGGCAACGGCGCGACGGAGAGAGAAAGGGGCGCGACGGAGAGAGAAAGGGGGGGCGGCTTTGATTTCTTCTCTTAGGAGTTCATCCACGATCTCTTGCTAGTTCATCCATGATCTCTTGTTATTAAGTACAAGTTTTCAGCTTAGAGAGAATAAGCTGAATTATATGCTGGGTTTTTATGTTGTGTTGTGGTCTATCTTGCTTAAAAAATTCATAGATTATTTAAAAAATCATCTTATTTAGCTCGAAACTACTGGATTTTGCTATGAGGCCTTTGGCCCAAGGCCCATCCAAAATCTGAAATTCTCATGGCCCATGTGTGTTGGCTGTTTGAGTGGTTATGATTAAAGTTTAGTCCCATACCGTTATGATTAAAGTTTATAAGGTGAGCTCTTCTAGCACTTGTAAGAGAGTGAGAAGAGAAGAGGCCCTCGCGCACTCCTCTCGCTCGCCTCGTCGTGCCGCGGGTTGCGGGATTGAGCTGAGCTCACACCTATGCACTTATTTTTGCCGGTTTGGAACAGAGAGTCCTTAACAGATGCACCACGATCTGAGACGTCAGATCATGGGCTGTAATCAATCCACGTCTCTTTACCGCCGTGCATATATATACGCGAGGTCCCTAGCAACCCTAGACACCGCAACAACATATGGTTTCGCACCGTTCCAGATCATTACACCGCCATCCAAGTATTCTTCATCCCTCCTTCCGGCGTGCACCTCGAGAAGGGACAGAAGGCCTCCGGAACCCCACCTCTTGTGATCCTATACGGGGGAGGGGCGATTAGCTTTTTGGGGAGCGCACTTGCGCGACTGCAGGCTGTGACGACGACTTCTTCCCCAACCTCGGCAACCTCTTACTCAACGACATGGACGACAACATCAACGCTGGCGGTTCTACTCCCGCTGCATTGTATGCAATATTGTCCTCCCTATTTGAGATCATACTAGAATTCCTATGTCTAGTTTGTGTCGTAGATTCGTTCTACTCGTTAACTATGCTAGTCTGTATGACTAGTTTAATCGATACTTTTGCTGTCATGATCTATTTGATGTTTATTCGGATTAAATCTTGTAGTAATTTGCTCATATTTTCAACAATCCAAAAACCTGATTATAGGCAATTTACTGAAAGTGGTTTTGCTGCGCATCTGAAGCCGCCTACCTTCAAGGGGGTGCAATATAAGAGGTGGCGTACGAGAGCACTCTACTGGTTTTAGACCATGTACTTCTATGATGCCACCAAGGGTAAGTCCGAGGGAAATCTTAATTAATCCTGCACAACAAGAAGGTTTTGAGAAGATCGATACCCTCTTCAAGGGCGCCCTTTTGAGTGTTCTTGACGATTCCATTATGGATTCGTATATGTCGTTTGACAATGGCAAGGACATGTGGTCTGCGCTCGAGGCCAAGTTTGGGGCCTCGGACGCTGGTAGCGAGTTGTGCGTCATGGAGCAATTCTATGACTACAACATGACTGATGAGCGCTCTATTGTTCAACAAGCTCATGAGACACAGTCTCTCGCCAAGGAACTTGAGTACTTCAAGTGTGTATTGCCGGACAAGTTTGTGGCCGGGGGCATCATTGCCAAGATTCCACCTTCGTGGAACAATTTTGCTACTTCTCTGAAACCCACACTAGTAGAAAACAGACCTTTCGTCCCAAGCATTAGTCCCGGTCTGGTTACGAGCCGGTTCTAAGGAGGCTATTAGTCTCGGTTCGTGCCGACTCCAACGTAGGAGCAGGGCGACCTTTAGTACCGTCTCGTAAGGGATCTTTAGTACTGATTCGTGTCATGAACCGGTACTAAAGGGGGCGTCGCAGGCTTTTGGTCAGAATTCGGCCCCGCGTGCCTCTTTAGTACCGGTTGGTGGCACGAACCGGTACTAAAGGTTGCCCTTTAGTACCGGTCGGTGACACCAACCGGTACTAAAGACTTCCTATATATATATATGCTTCGTCCTTCGGCGATAGAGGGGGTCTCATTTCTCTGTTTTCTCCCCTGTTCTTCTTCTTGCTCAAAGCTCATCCTCCATTTTTCCAAGGATTTGTCAAGATTTGAAGGCACCCTATCTATCCTAGTGTTCACAAAGGTTAGCAACTTCGCCCCTTCATCTCTCATTGCTAGATTAGCTTGTGGTATCCTCAAAGATATGTGATTTGTGGGTTTTAGCTAGGTTTTGGGGGAGTGATCATTATGTGGGAGTTTATTTTATTTATATGCAATTTTAGCTCAAGTTAACTTGTTAGGTTGCGTATCTGTAGGTGTGGCTAATTTGGTGCCTTCCCATCCCCGTCCTAACCACCGTCGATCATCCGCACCGTCTCGTCGCGACACCGGCCACCTTAGTGAGCCTCTTGCTCTTCTTAAAACATTTTTGTTAAAAAAATTACTTGTATGATTTAGATAGCTGCGTGTACAATTTACTTACTTGTATTATTGTTAGTTATTCTATAGTGTCATGGTTATGGTATCCGCCCATGTAGGCCCTCGTCCAGTCTATGATTGATATGTGGTATGTCGTTATCTTTTATAACTATTTCACACATCATCTAATGTCTATAAAAATTAATTATGCCACCAAATTGACGTAGATGTTTTTATCTATAGGAAGTAGTTGAACTAGAAATTCCAACCGACTATGCAATTCTGCTCGAGAAGTTAACACAAGCTAAAAAAAATTGATCATTTGAAAGAAAAATTGAAAAGAACTGAAGATGAGAAGATGGGATTGGAGTTGCATGTTGCCGATATCATCGATGATCACAAGAACAAGATGGCTAGAATGCGCTTGAAGCTTAGAAAGATTAGAAAATATGACATTGATAAAGAGGCTTGGTATCATTATGCCATTGGCTCAATTGTTACCTTAGTTGCGATTATGATTGTTGTATGTTGTTTTATGAGATGTATGTATGAACTATAAGTATCTATTATTTACAGTAATAACATTTGGTCACTGCTAGCTCCACTTTGGTTGTAATGTGATGATGACGTTGTATTAATTTGGTCACTTCGATGTTGTGCAGTGAACATGAGCCAGCAATGGATGTATGATGACCGACTAAGTCCAGGGTTCCTTAATGGCCTGCATGATTTTATTCGTGTGGCATTGGCAAACAAGCAGAATGATTTCATGTGTTGTCCATGTCTTGACTGTAAGAATGATAGGAATTACTCTACCTCGAAAACGCTTCACTACCACCTGCTTAAGTCCGGTTTCATGTCCGACTATAGCTGTTGGACCAAGCACGGAGAAAGAGGGGTTATAATGGAAGACAATGAAGAAGAAGAGGATGGTAAAAACTATCCTTTCGCCGATACAACAATGGGGGAAGATGAAGAAGAGGCATCAACGGGGGAAGCTGAAGAAGAGACATCAGATGAGCTGGCTGATGATTTTGGTCTGGTCATTGCTGATGCAAAGAGAAACTGCAAAAGTGATAAGGAGAGGTTGAAGTTGAAGCGCATGTTACAGGATCACAAGAAATTCTTGTATCCAAATTGTGAAGATGACCAGAAAAAGCTAGGTACCACGCTGGAATTGCTGCAATGGAAGGTGAATAATGGTGTAACTGACAAGGGATTTCAAGAATTACTCATAATGATATAGAAGATGCTTCCAAAGGATAACGAATTGCTTGAAAGTACGTACGAAGCAAACAAGGTTGACTGCCCTCTATGATTAGAGGTGCAGAATATACATGCATGCCCGAATGACTGCATCCTCTACTGCGGTGAGGAGTACGAGAATTTGGATGCATGCCCAGTATGCAGTGCACTGTGCTATAAGATCCCCCGCGATGACCCTGGTGATGTGGAGGGCGAACGCCACAGGAAGAGGGTTCCTACCAAGGTGATGTGGTATGCTCCTATAATACCACGGTTGAAACGTTTATTCAAAAACAAAGAGCCTGCCAAGTGCTTGCGATGACACAAAGAAGAACGTAAGAAAGACGGGATGTTGAGAGCACCTGCTGATGGGTCGCAGTGGAGAAAAATCGAGAGGGAGTTTGAGGACTTTGTAGCTAACGCAACGAACTTATGGTTTGGTCTTAGTACAAACAACATGAATCCTTTTGGGGAGCAGAGCTCCAGTCACAACACCTGGCCCGTGACTCTATGTATCTACAACCTTCCTTATTGGTTGTGCATGAAGCGGAAGTTCATTATGATGCCAGTGCTCATCCAAGACCCTAAGCAACCCGGCAACGACATTGATGTATACCTAAGGCCGCTAGTTGATGAACTTCTACAGTTGTGGAAAAAACCAGGTGTACGTGTGTGGATGCGCACGCATAGAAGGAAATTGACCTATGAGCGTTGCTGCTTGTAAGCATCAATGATTGGCCTGCTGTTAGTAACCTTTCAGGACATACAAACAAGGGATACAATGCATGCACGCACTGTTTAGATGATACTGAAAGTATATATTTGGATAAATGCAAGAAGAATGTGTACCTGGGACATCGTCGATTTCTACCGATCAAGCATATCTTAAGAAAGGCAGGCAACCATTTCAAAGGTGAGCCAGATAACCGGAAGAAGCCTGGACTCCGTACTGGTGAATATCTATTTGATATGGTCAAGGATTTACAAGTAATCTTTGGAAAGGGTCCTGGCGGACAATTTGTTCTAAATGACGCCAACGGACACGCACCCATGTGGAAGAAGAAATCTATATTTTGGGAACTTGAATATTGGAAAGCCCTAGAGGTCCGCAATGCAATCGACGTCATGCACGTGACGAAGAATCTTTGTGTGAACTTGCTAGGCTCCTTGGGTGTGTATGGAAAGACAAAAGATACACCGGAGGCACGGAGGGACAAGCAAAGAATTAACGAAAAAGACGACATGCCTCCAAAGCAGTATCAAGGTCCTACCAGCTACGCTCTTACAAAAGAAGAAAAGGAAATATTTTTTGAATGCCTGCTCGGTATCAAGGTCCCGTCTGGCTTCTCGTCGAATATAAAGGGAATAATAAATATGACAGAGAAAAAAAATTCAAAATCTAAAATCTCATGACTGCCATGTGATTATGACGGAATTACTTCTGGTTGCACTTAGGGGCTTCTACCGAATTTTTTCGATTAGCCATTGTGAAGCTATGCGCATTCCTCAATGCAATTTCTCAGAAGGTAATCGATCCAGAAATCCTACCAAGGTTACAGAATGAGCTTGTCCAATGTCTTGTCAGTTTCGAGTTGGTGTTCCCTCCATCCTTCTTCAATATTATGACATGCGTCCTAGTTCACCTAGTCGAAGAGATTAACATTCTGGGTCCTGTATTTCTACACAATATGTTCCCCTTCGAGAGGTTCATAGGAGTCTTAAAGAAATATGTTCATAATCGTGCTTGGCCAGAAGGAAGCATCGCCAAGGGATATGGAACAAAGGAGGTTCTTGAGTTTTGTGTTGACTTTGTTCCTGACATTAAGCCGACTGGTCTTCCTGAATCGCGGCATCAGGGGAGACTTGGTGGAAAAGTCACACTAGGAAAGAAAGAAGCAATAAATATGGACGGGCATTCTTTCACTCACGCACACTACACGGTTCTACAAAATTCCACCTTGGTGACTCCATATATCGAGGAACACAAGGATATTGTATGGTCCAAGAACCCGGAGTAGTCTGACCCCTGGATTGAATGTAAACACATTTAGACTTTCGCCAGTTGGTTGCAAACAAAGCTCATCAATGACAACGATGTTCCAGATGAACTATACTGGTTGGCGAAGACACCAAGTTCGACTATAACGACTTTCAAAGGGTACAAGATAAATGTGAATACATTTTACACGATAGCCCAAGATAAACAGAGCACCAACCAAAACAGTGGTTTCCTCTATGATGCAACCAACTTTCAAGACACATATAATGGTTACATATAGGAGATATGGGAACTTGACTATGGACCTGATCTTAAGGTCCCTTTGTTTCGGTGCAAATGGGTCAGATATACTAGAGGCGGGGTACAGGTAGACCCGTAGTACGAAATGACAATAGTGGATCTCAACAATCTTGGATATACAGACGACTCATTCGTCCTAGTCAATGATGTGGCTCAGGTTTTTTATGTGAAGGACATGTCTAGCGAACCGAGGAGAAAAGAGATAAAAAGTGAATACATCATACGATGAGCCAATGCGTCACATAGTTCTTTTAGGGAAAAGAAACATTGCGGAAGTGGAGGACAAGACAGACATGTCAGAAGATTATGAAAAGTTTCATGAAATGCCTCCCTTCAGAGTGAAGACTGACCCAAGCATCTTGTTAAATGATGAAGATTCTCCATGGTTACGGCGCAATCATAAGGCAAGGGACAAACATGTAGAAAAAGTCTTACATCGTGAGATCCCACTCTGGGATGTGACCGGCTTCACCGTCATCACTTTCTATGTGAAGGACATTCATGCATTTTCTAGCATGGTATCTTTCTAACAGTTTGTACACGAAGTGCATCCAGTTTTTGTCGTAACCCTCTCAACTCTTTACAAGTTTCTATGTGTGTGAAATTATGATGTCATGCCAAGTTCAACCTTTTCCAAGTTCATTTGTACTGCTTTTCAAATTCAGGGTCATTTAGCTCAAAATAAATCATTAAATGCATGAAAAATATTAAATGAAGTCAGAAATGGTTCAAAATTGATGATGTGCCTTTGAATGGTGCCTATTGAACACACAAAAAGTATGGAGTTAAAATAAGTTTCTAAAAAAGAAATCCCTTTGTAAAAGATGCGTTTTCGTCCGAAACCCTCATACTTCGAAAGATATTGTCCAGTTTGTACACGAAGTGCATCCAGTTTTTGCCGTAACCCTCTCAACTCTTTATATGTTGCTATGTGGGTGAAATTATGATGTCATGCCAAGTTACAACCTTTTCAGAGTTCATTTGTACTGCTTTTCAAATTCAGGGTCATTTAGCTCAAAATAAATCATTAAATGCATGAAAAATATCAAATGAAGTCAGAAAGGCTTGAAAATTGATGATGTGCCTTTGAATGGTGCATTTTGAACACACAAAAAGTATGTAGTTTAAATAATTATAAAAAATGAAATCCCTTTGTAATAGATGCGTTTTCGTCTCAAACCCTCATACTTCGAAAGAGATTGTCTAGTTTGTACACGAAGTGCAGTCAGTTTTTGCCGTAACCCTCTAAACTCTTTAAAAGTTGTAATGTGGGTGAAATTATGATGTCATGCCAAGTTTCAACCTTTTCACAGTTCATTTGTACTGCTTTTCAATTTCAGGGTCATTTAGCTCAAAATAAATCATTAAATGCATGAAAAATATCAAGTGAAGTCAGAAAGGGTTGAAAGTTGATGATGTGCCTTTGAATGGTGCATATTGAGCACACACAAAGTATGGAGTTAAAATAAGTTATTAAAAATGAAATCCCTTTATAATAGATGTGTTTTCGTCCGAAACCGTCACACTTCGAAAGAGATTGTCCAGTTTGTACTCGAAGTGCATCCAATTTTTGCCGTAACCCTCTCAACTCTTTAGAAGTTGCTTTGTGGGTGAAATTATGATGTCATGCCAAGTTTCAACCTTTTCATGGTTCATTTGTACTGCTTTTCAATTTCAGGATCATTTAGCTCAAAATAAATCATTAAATGCATGAAAAATATCAACTGAAGTCAGAAAGGGTTGAAAATTCATGATGTGACTTTGAATGATGCATATTGAACACACAAAAATTATGGAGTTAAAATAAGTTATTAAAAATGAAATCCCTTTGTAATAGATGCGTTTTCGTTCCAAACCCTCATACATCAAAAGAGATTGTCCAGTTTGTACACGAAGTGCATCCAGTTTTTGCCGTAACCCTCTCAACTCTTTAGAAGTTGCTATGTGGGTGAAATTATGATGTCATTGTTGGAAATATGCCCTAGAGGCAATAATAAATTAGTTATTATGATATTTCCTTGTACATGATAATCGTTTATTATCCATGCTATAATTGTATTGATCGAAGACTTAGATGCATGTGTGGATACATAGACAAAATCATGTCCCTAGTATGCCTCTAATAGACTCGCTCGTTAATCAAAGATGGTTAAGGTTTCCTAGCCATTGACATGAGATGTCATTTGATAACGGGATCACATCATTAAGAGAATGATGGGATGGACAAGACCCAAACTACAAACGTAGCATATGATCGTGTCAGTTTAATGCTATTGTTTTCTGCATGTCAAGTATTTGTTCCCATGACCATGAGATCATGCAACTCACTGGCATCAGAGGAGTGCCTTGTGTGTCTCAAACGTCGCAATGTAACTGGGTGACTATAAAGGTACTCTATAGGTATCTCCGAGGGTGTCTGTTGGGTTGGCATTTATCAAGACTGGGATTTGTTACTCCGTGTGACGGAGAGGTATCTCAGGGCCCACTCGGTAATACAACATCACAACAAGCCTTTCAAGCAATGTGACTAAGTGTTAGTCACGGGATCTTGTATTACAGAACGAGTAAAGAGACTTGCTGGTAACGAGGTTGAACTAGGTATGGAGATACCGACGATCGAATCTCGGGCAAGTAACGTACCGAAGAACAAAGGGAACGTTATACGGGATTGACTGAATCCTTGACATAGAGGTTCGACCGATAAAGATCTTTGTAGAATAAGTAGGAACCAATATGGTCATCCAGGGCCCGCTATTGGTTATTGACCGTACAGGTGTCTCGGTCATGTCTACATAGTTCTCGAACCCATAGGGTCTGCACACTTAAGGTTTGGTGATGTTTCGGTAGTATAGAGTTATGTATGGTGGTGACCGAAGGTTGCTCGAAGTCCCGGATGAGATCCAGGACGTCACGAGGAGCTACGGAATGGTCCGTAGGTAAAGATTGATATATAGGAAGTCCCATTTTGGTCGCCAGAAAAGTTTCGGGCTAATCGATAATGTACCGGGAGTGCCGGTAGTGTACCGGGAGACCACCAGGAGGGGTATTTCGACCCAAGAGGCTTCATGGGTTGTGGGAGAGTAAATACCAGCCTTTGGTGGGCTGGTGGAAGTCCCACACAAGGCCCATGCGGCTGGGAGAAAAAGCCCAAAGGGAAAAAGGTGGAGAAAGGCCAAAAAAAAGGAGGAATCCTAGTCCTACTAGGATTGGAGGAGTCCTCCTCTCCTCCCCACTTTGGTCAACCCAAGGGCTGGATTTTTTGCAGCCAAGACTCCTCCTCCTCTCCTCCTATATATACTAGAGTATTTTAGGGTTTTGTCACAGAATTTTCAGCCACGTGCTACCCGTTCCTCTAGTGCATAGTTTCTCCTCTAGATCGGTTTTCTGCAGTGCTTAGGTGAAGCCCTGCCGGAATTGCTTCACCACTATCACCAGAGTGCCGTCACACTGCCGGTGAACTCTTCTCCCTTTCCATTTCCTCTTGCTAGATCAAGATGGTGGAGATCGTCCTCAAGCTGCACGTGTGCTGAATGCGGAGGTGCCGTCCGTTTTCGGCGCTAGATCGGAAGGACCGTGAACAAGATCGCGAGACCGTTCGTGATGTGTTCATGGGACGGATCGTGATGAGATCGCGGGACGGATCTTGATGAGATCGCGGAACGGACTGTGATGATTTCGCGGGACGGGTCGTGATTGGATCGCGGGACGGATCGTGATGTGATCGCGGGACGCTCGGCGATTTGGATCGCGAAGATGTTCGACTAAACCAACCGCGTTTCTTAACGCTTCCCGCTTAGCGATCTACAAGGGTATGTAGATCCACGCTCCCTCTCGTAGATGCTCATCACCATGGACAGATCTTCGTGTGCGTAGGAAATTTTTTGTTTCCCATGCAACATTCCCCAACAGTGGCATCATGAGCTAGGTCTATGTGTAGATGAGATCTCGAGTAGAACACAAAGAGTTTGTGGGCGTTGATGCTTAGATTGCTTCCTCCCTTGGTCGTATTTTGGTTCAGAGGTATTATGAGGTGAAGCGGCCCGGACCAACATTACTCGTACGCTTACGAGAGACCGGTTCCCTCGACCGCAACTTGTTGCATAGATGGCTTGCGGGTGTGAGTTTCTCTCACTTTAGTTGGATCGGATTCGACAAGGGCGGTCCTTGAGAAGGTTGAAAAGCAACTAGTGTATCACCGTTGTGGTTTTTGCGTAGATGAGAATTGTTCTTGCTAGATACCTATAGCAGCCACGTAAAACATGCAACAACAATTAGAGGATGTCTAACTTGTTTGTGCAGGGTATGTTGTGATGTGATATGGCCAATTACATGATGTGATATATGTGATGTATGAGATAATCATGTGATGTATACACTACTTGGAAAAGGGCTATAGATGATATGGCCACTAATGGCACACCAGACATGTGGTGCGCCACTACTATATAGTAATGGCGCACCATGAGTCGGTGCGCCATTAGTGTGGTAGACTCTAATGGCGCACCAGACCAACGGTGCGCCATTAGTAACATTTTTTTTTGCAAAAATTCTAATGGCGCACCTCCAGCTGGTGCGCCATTGGTAACCAGGGTTACTAATGGCACATTTGTAGGTGGTGTGCCATTAGTAAATTTTATTTTATTTTTGCAAAAATTCTAATGGCGCACCTTCAGCTGGTGCGCCATTAGTAACCAGGGTTACTAATGGCGCATTTGTAGGTGGTGTGCCATTAGTAACCTGGGGCCAGCTAGATATTTTGGACAGCCGCACCTACACACTCACTTTCCCCACTTCATTCTCTCCACCTCCTCCTCCAAGCTTGTGTCGGCTGCCTCCTCCTCCTCACCTCATTTGCACCATAGATTCATCAAAATTAAGTGGTTAAATTACCTTTTTTTGATAGATAAGTAAGGGGAAAGCTATCTTTATGTTGTAGATCTACTTTTTTTCTCCCTAGGTCGCTCCAACAACGTGCACATGCACTTTTTATGGCCTTGCTAGATCTATGTATGTTTGTGGTGTTGCATATGTTTGTGGTGTTGCATATATGTTTGTGTTTGCAGGTACCGGTATTTGAAACGCGATAGTTGCCAATATTTTGCCGGAATGTTGATTCATTTGCATTATTTTTGGTCCTATTTTTAGGGAAAGTCATGCCAAATTTTTTCATGGTTCTAAAATATCGTTTTGCTCTACCCCGCAGGTGACCATGGTCTGCACGATAACCGAAGGCATCGTGAATAGGTTTTTGAGCTCCGCGAAGGCCGAGATGCTTCAAAAGAACGAGACGGAGATAAGATGTCCGTGTCGAAGATGCAAGCTGAAGAGCCTTATTGCGGACCCGGATTCCAAGGAGGTGCGGGACCACCTGCTCTTGCGTGGTTTCATGGATGGCTATCGGTGGTAAGGTGATGAAGATGACTATGAAGTCGTCGATGGGGGCCAGGCAAGAAATGAGGAAGGGCAGCAAGACAACCACCGCGGCGAGGGCGGGCGAGAAGACGAAGAATCTCCAGGACATGATCACGACGGTGATGCTGTACGCAGTCATCATGTAGAAGATGCCGGACATGATGATGAGGAAGATCAAGACGAAGGGCACGATCATGAAGATGAAGATGCCGGAGCAGACGACAATGGAGGCTGGGTGCAGGACCCTCATATTCAAGAGCTGCTTCTCAAGCAGACGGATAACGCAAGAGCTGCCGCCCGAGAGAAAGCCAAGCTGGATCAACTGGAGATAGACGCGGTTACTCCATTGTATGAAGGATGCAGGCCCCAGGATACCCGCCTGAAAGTAACGCTCATGGCTCTGGAGATGAAGGTAAAACACAAAATGACCGAGGCATGCTTCGACGAGAACATGTCGTTCTGGCACGAACGTCTTCCCAAGGGGAACAAGTGCCCGACCAGTTTCGAGGAGGCGAAGAAAATCGTGTGTCCTCTGGATTTACCGCACGTGAAATACCATGTGTGCATGAACAATTGCATCATTTATGGGGACGAGCACGCGGAGTCTACCATATGTCCAGTGTGCGGTGTCACTCGATACAAGAAGAGGAAGAAAGCTCCTCGAAAAGTGGTGTGGTACTTTCTGATCACTCCTCGTCTGCAGCGGTATTTCGCGGACCCTAAGGTAGCAAAGTTCTTGCGTTGGCACGCGGATAGGGAGGATAAGAAGCGGGTAGATGACGGAAATTATTACTGTTTTTATAAAAAAATTATTACTGTTTTTATTAAAAAAATTATTACTGTTCTTATAAAAATATATTCAAAAATAGCATTCTAATGGCGCACCGCTCGGGGGTGCGCCATTAGAATGTGAAAAAAAATATTCTAATGGCGCACCCCCGAGCGGTGCGCCATTAGAATGTGAAAAAAATATTCTAATGGCGCACCCCCAAGCGGTGCGCCATTAGAATGTGAAAAAAAACATTCTAATGGCACACCGCTCGGGGGTGCGCCATTAGAAATCTTTAGCTAACTAACTCCCCTGACCCCTTCGTCCCTCCCTCTCGCCAGATCCACCTCCTCTCCCGTCTCCGGTCGCCATCGCCGCCACCCTGTTCGCCATCGCCGCCACCCTGTTCGCCTCCTCCTCCTTGGTCGCCATCGCCGCCACCATGTTTACTGCAAGGTACGGGCCTCTTTCCTCCCTCCTCTCTCCTCCCTCCCTCCTCCCTCCTCTCTCCTCCCTTCCTCCCTTGCCTTCTGGCATGAGGTGCAATTGTAGCAAGTTTGGCCGGCAGCTGGGGTAATCTTGTCTCAACAGCGTTTCCATTTGTGCCTTATCTGCATTTAGACCCCACCATGGTTTTCATGGCCAAGCCCGGTGTGATGGTTGGAGATTTCCTTTACTGGGCGCTTAATGGGAATTTAGTTCGAATTATCGAGTTTGATCTGAAGAGGCAGAGCCTAGCTGTGGTAGGATCCAGGTGGATATGGATCCTTGGAGAGAGTACGAGTACTCGGTTATGCGGGCAGATGATGGTGGGCTTGGCTTCCTCTTTCTGTCTCACTTCAGCGGCCAATTATGGAAGAGGAAGACCGATTGTGATGGTGCTGCTCCATGGGTGCTGGGAAGAACTATTGAACTGGACAAACTACTTTCCCTGAATTTACATAATGGGAGAGCACCCCTAAGGATTCTAGGATATGCTGAGGGAAATAATGTGGTGTTCTTGTTGACAGTTCTCGGTGGCTTCATGATCCAGCTTGACCCATTGGAGTCAGATAATGTGGTGTTCTTGTCGAAAGTTCTCGGTGTCTCTCCTTTCTATTATCCATTCGAAAGTATCTATACTGCAGGTAATAGCATTTACATTGGATATAACAAAACCAGGTTATTTTTCAGTAATGTTGTTATGCTTTACCAGTCTTGGTAGTTTAGAACTCGAAATCACAGAACAGTAGATTCAAGTTGCTAAAGAAGCAAAGCACCTCCATTTTTTGGTTATTAAACTAGCAGTCTCAACAATGTTGTATCATTCTGATGGCCTTGCAGCAAAGTCTCCCATTCATAATTAGCTATGTCCGTTCCTCTCATTATAGTTTCCTCTGCATATCTTACCAGGAAGTGCGCCAACCGACCCATAGAAGCCTTGCCATCCTCGTGAACGTAGTTATCTTGCAACCACCCAGGTATCTTTTCAGGCTCCGGGGGACATTTGGTTATTTTTTTTTGAAAGCTCCAAGGCATGTGCTCGAGAAGGATATTGCTAGTTCAGTAATACATATCCATGGGAGGTATAGATATATGATGATCATTCTTACTTTTTTTCTGTCCATAAGTATACTTCCCTTTGCTAAAATCAGTTAGGCCATGTAAGACTAAATTATCCTTGGGAATCTGCTTTAGTAGGATAGTACAAGTTATTATGGCAGCTGTGTGCTACACGCTTCTTAATTTATCCAGCGTATTTTTCCCAGTACGAGCACTTCTCTTTTGCACAAGGAATGAGGGACCCAAGTCGTGGGGATTTTATAACCCTAGTCCAAATTTCTAAGACAAGTATAATGCTTTGAAAATGATAGTTAACCCCAACAAAAAGACCAAAAGGAATCCATGATCATTTTTAATTAACAGTAATCCATGATCAGCAACAGTTTCTTTCACTAATTTTCAGTTAACAGCAATCCATGAATTTTTTCCAGCTAAAACTATTGATTATTTTTTGTTGGGTGACCTATTAGATCTGGAATGGAAGCTCACATAAGTTGAGCTGATTTTTGTCCATATGAAAGCAGAGGACCATATGGTCTGTGGCCTTTTCATCCATATGAAAGTAGAGGCGGAGGCGGAATCTAGATACGCGCGCTATCTAGCGGGAGAGAGGAGGGAGCGTTGGAGGAACCGGATGAAGACCAGTTTCATCGGGATTATGCTCATCGTGATGACCGCAGCTCTCTTCTATGTGATGGTAGTTTAGATGATCGATATCGACTTCTAATGTGAAGACAAACTCGCTACACGCGGTCTCGAGACTTGTAATGTTCTATCTTTGTTCGGTCTTTTGAATTCAGAGACTAATATGATGATTTGTATTCGGAGACTAATCTTCTATTGTATCCGATGAATATGCTGTTGCTGTGTGGTGTTGTCTAAATTCTGTCTAATAATATATTTTGTAACGTGTGAAAATATCAGAAAAGAAAAATAATAATTCCTAATATTCATACTAGTGGCGCATCACTCAAGACACTAATGGCGCACTGTAAAAATGACTCTAATGGCGCATCAGCCACTAGTGCCCCATTAGTATGCCAAAGCACACGGGTACATATGGCCCCCTAGGAGGCATACTAATGGCGCACTGTTGGACATACTAATGGCGCACGGTGCACCCTGGTGCGCCATTAGAATCTGGCGTTCTAATGGCGCACCAGGGGTGCGCCGTAAGTATTTAATTCTAATGTCGTGGTGCTAGTGGCGCACCACCAGTGCGCCATTAGTAGGCAAAACTGGTGCGCCACTAGCATGCCTTTTCCTAGTAGTGATAGAATTTCACGACTTGCATGTCGATGAGTACGGCAACCGGCAGTAGCCATAGGGTTGTCTTTAATTATTGTATGACCTGCGTGTCAATCATTAAGCGCTATGTAATGCGTTACTTTATCGCTAAACGGTAGCAATAGTAGTAGAAGCATGCAGGGTGTGACAACCCCAATGGTGACACATTGATGGAGATCAAGATGATGGAGATCATGGTGTCGTGCCGGTGACGATGGAGATCATGCCGGTGCTTTCAAGATGGAGATCAAAAGCACAAGTTCATGGCCATATCATGTCACTTATGATTTG
This sequence comes from Hordeum marinum, assembly GCA_022496015.1. Classification (NCBI taxonomy): domain Eukaryota; kingdom Viridiplantae; phylum Streptophyta; class Magnoliopsida; order Poales; family Poaceae; genus Hordeum; species Hordeum marinum. The sequence goes on along the minus strand of CM039674.1, from coordinate 509,103,159 downwards.
CATGTGATGTTAATCCTTTTATGCACCTTGTTTTGCTTAGGATGACGGTAGCATTATAAGGTGATCCCTCACTTAAATTTCAAGATGAATTGTGTTCTCCCCGAGTGTGCACCGTTGCGAAAGTTCATCGTGTTGAGACACCACGTGATGATTGGGTGTGATAGACTCTACGATCACATACAACGGGTGCAAGCCAGTGTTGCACATGCGGAACACTCGGGTTAAACTTGACGAGTCTAGCATGTACAGACATGGCCTCAGAACACAAGAGACCGAAAGGTCGAACATGAGTCATATAGTAGATATGATCAACATAATGATGTTCACCATTGTAACCACCTCAACTCACGTGATGATCGGACTTGAGTTGCTGAATTTGGATCATGTATCACTCAAATGACCGGAGGGATGTCAATTTGAGTGGGAGTTCTTAAGTAATATGATTAATTGAACTCATTATCATGAACATAGTCAGTAGTGTCTTTGCAAATTATGTTGTAGATCACTTGCTCGCGCTGTAGCTCCCTTGAATTTTTATATGTTCCTAGACAAATAGAGTTGAAAGATGATGGTTGCAATATTGCGGACTGGCTCCGTGATCTGAGGATTGTCCTCGTTGCTGCACAGAAGGCTTATGTCCTTAATGCACCGCTCGGTGCGCCAACCGCTCTAGCGTCGTCTGTAGATGTTGTGAACATCTGACAGACACGCTCTGATGAATACTTGATAGTTTAGTGCGTCATGCATTATGGCTTAGAATTGAGGCTCCAAAACATTTTGAATGTCACGGAACATATAAGATGTTTCTAAGAGCTGAAATTAGGATCTCAGGCTCGTGCCCGTGTTGCGAGATATGAGATCTCCAACAAGATTCTTTGCCTGCAAGATGAAAGAGAATAGCTCAATCATTGAGCATGTGCTCAGATTGTCTGAGTGCTACAATCGCTTAAGTCAAGTTGGAGTTGATCTTCTAGATAAGATAGTGATTGATATAGTTCTCTAAGTCACTGTCACTAAAGCTAATAGAACTTAGTGATGAACTATAAAATGCCAGCGATAGAATTAATGATCCCTGAGCAATTCGCGATGTTTGACACTGCGAAGGTAGAAATCAAGAAGGAGCATCAAGTGTTGATGGTTAGTATAACCACTAGTTTCGAGAAGGGCAAGGGCAAGGTGGAAAACTTCATGGATGGCAAGTCAGTTGCTGCTCCAGTGAAGCAACCCACAGTTGAACCCAAACCCGAGACTAAGTGCTTCAATTATGAGGAGAGAGGTCGCTGAAGCGGAACAACCCTAGATACTTGGTAGATAAGAAGGCTAGCAACGTCGACAGAAGTATATTTGATATACGTGTTATTGATGTGTACCTTGCTTGTACTCCTGGTAGCACCTGGGTATTGGATACCGGTTCGGTTGCTAAATGTTACTAACTCGAAATAAAGGCTACGGAATAAACGGAGAACTAGCTAAGTGTGAGGTGACGATGTGTGTTGGAAATGTTTCCAAGGTTGATGTGATCAACATCGCATGCTCTCTCTACCTTCGAGATTAGTGACGAACCTAAATAAATGTTATTTGGTGTTTTGCGTTGAGCATGAACGTGATTAGATCATGTTCGTTGCAACACGGTTATTCATTTAAGTTAGAGAATAATGGTTATTCTATTTACATGAATAATACCTTCAACGGTCATGCACCCATTAAGAATGGTTTGTTGAAACTTGATCGTAGTAATACACATGTTCATAACATTGATGCCAAAGATATACAAAGTTAATAATAATATTACCACATACTTGTGGCACTGCCGCTAAATGTCATATTGGTATAAAACGCATGAAGAAACTCCATGCTGATGGATCTTTGGACTCATTCGATTTCGAATCGGTTGAGACATGCAAACCATGCCTCTTGGTCAAGATGACTAAGGACCCTATTTTCTGTTTTGATGAAGCGGGCAAGTGATTTATTGAAAATGATACATGTTGATGTATGTAATCCAATGAGTCTTGTAGCGTGCGGTGGATATCGTTATTTTCTCACCTTCACTGATGTTTTGAGTAGATATAGTGTATATTTACTTAATGAAACACAAGTTTGAATCGTTTGAAAGGTACAAGCAAATTCATAGTGAAGTTTAAGATTATCGTGACAAGAAGATAAAAATGTTTGCGATATGATCGTGGAGGTGAATATCTGAGTTACAAATTTGGCATACAACTTTAGACAATGTGAAAGTTGTTTCACAACTCACGCCACCTGGAACACCATGGTGTGATGGTGTGTCCGAACGTCATAGTCATGCTCTATTGGATATGGTGCATGCTATGATGTCTATTATCGTTTTGTTACTATAATTTTGGGGTTATGCATTGGAGACAACTACATTCACTTTAAATAGGGCATCATCTAAATCCGTTGAGGTGACACCGTGTGAATTATGGTTTGATAGAAACCTAAGCTGTCATTTCTTAATGCTTGGGGCTACGACACTTGTGTGGAAAATATTTTCACTTAATGAGCTCGAACCCAAAGCGGACAAATGCATCTTCATAGAATACCCTAAGAACAGTTGGGTGAACCTTCTATCTCAGATCCAAGCATAAAATGTTTATTGCTAAAACTGGGTCCTTTCTCGAGAAAAGGTTTCTCTTGAAAGAATTGAGTGGGAGGTGGATAGAACTTGATGAGGTTATTGAACCTCTGCTTCAACCAGAAAGTAGCGCAGCGCAGAAAGATGTTTCTATGAAGCCTACGTCAGTTGAAGAGGAAGTTAATGATGATGATCATGAAGCTTCGGATCAAGTAACTATCGACCTACGAGGAAAATAGAACTTGATGAGGTTATTGAACCTTTGCTTCAACCAGAAAGTGGCGCACCGCAGAAAGATGTTTCTATGAAGCCTACGTCAGTTGAAGAGGAAGTTAATGATGATGATCATGAAGCTTCGGATCAAGTTACTATCGAACTTCGTAGGTCGACAAGGATGTGTACTGCAACTGAGCGGTACGACAACCCTGTCTTGGAGGTCATGTTGTTGGACCATGATGAACCTACGAACTATGGAGAAGCGATGATGGGCCCGGAAACCAACAAATGGTTAGAGGCCATGAAATCCGAGAAAGGATCCATGTATGAAAACCAAGTATAGACTTTGGTGGACTTTCTCGTTGGACGGCAGGTCGTTAAGTACAAATGGATCTTTAAAATGAAGACAGACGCTGATGGTAAATGTTATCATTTGTAAAGTTTGACTTGTTGCAAAGTAGTTTACGACAAGTTCAATGAGTTGACTGCGATGAGACCTTCTCACTCGTAGCGATGCTAAAGTCTGTTGGAATTATGTTAGCAGTTGCTGCATTTTTCAATTATAAAATCTAGCAGATGGATGCCAAAACATCATTTCCTTCCTGAAGGAAAGGTTATATGAGATACAACCAGAAGGTTTTGTCAGTCCTAAGGATGCTAAAAGGTGTGCGAGCTTCAGTGATTCTTCTATGAACTGAAGCAAGCATCTCGGAGTTGGAATATACACTTTGATAAGGTGATCAAAGTTTTTGAGTCTCTACAAAGTTTACGAGAAACTTGTATTTGCAATAAAGTGAGTGGGAGCACTATAGGAGTTTTTGATAAGTATATGTGGATGACATATTGCAATTCGGGAATGATGTAGAATTTCTAGAGAGCATAAAAGGTTGTTTGAAAAGAGTTTTCAAAGGAAGACCTAGATAAAGCTACCTAATTGTTGAGCATCAAGATCTATAAAGATAGATCAAGATGTTTGATAAGACGTTCAATGAGTACATACCTTGACAAGATTTTGAAAGAGTTGAAAATGGATTAGTCAGAGAGAAGTGTTATCGCCTACTTTGTAAGGTGTGAAATTGAGTGAGACTCAAAGCTCGACCACGGCAGAAGAAAGAGAAAGGACGAATGTCGTCCCCTATGCCTTAGCCATAGGCTCTGTATAGTATGCCATGCTGTGTACCGCACCTGTGTGTGCCTTGCCATGAGTCCGTCAAGGGGTACAAGAGTGATCCAGGAGTGGATCACTAGACAGCGGTCAAGATTATCCTTAGTAACTAAAAGACTAAGGAGATGTTTCTCGATTATGGAGGTGATAAAGAGTTCGTCGTAAAGAGTCACGTCGATGCAAGCTTTAACACCAATCTGGATGACTCGTAGTAGCAATCTAGATACGTATAGTGGAGCAGCCATTTGGAATAGTACCAAGTGGAGTGTGGTAGCAGTGTTTTCGGTTTGACATAGAAATTTGCAAAGTACACATGGATCTGAATCTTGCAGACCCGTTGACTATAAGACCTCTCTCACATGCAAAGCATGATCGAACCCTAGAACTCATTGGGTGTTAGATTCATAACAATGCGAATCACATGGTGATGTGCACTAGATTATTGACTCTAGTGCAAGTGGGAGACTTTTGGAAATATGCCCTAGAGGCAATAATAAATTAGGTATTATGATATTTCCTTGTTCATGATAATCGTTTATTATCCATGCTATAATTGTATTGATCGGAGACTTAGATGCATGTGTGGATACATAGACAAAACCATGTCTCTAGTATGCCTCTAATAGACTAGCTCGTTGATCAAAGATGGTTAAGGTTTCCTAGCGATTGACATGAGAAGTCATTTGATAAAGGGATCACATCATCAGGAGAATGATGGGATGGACAAGACCCAGACTACAAACGTAGCATATGATCGTGTCAGTTTAATGCTATTGTTTTCTGCATGTCAAGTATCTGTTCCTATGTCCATGAGATCATGCAACTCACTGACACCGGAGGAGTTCCTTGTGTGTATCAAAAGTCGCAACGTAACTGGGTGACTATAAAGGTACTCTACAGGTATCTCCGAGGGTTTCTGTTGGGTTGGCATGGATCAAGACTGGGATATGTTACTCCATGTGACGGAGAGGTATCTCAGGGCCCACTCGGTAATACAACATCACAACAAGCCTTGCAAGCAATGTGACTCAGTGTTAGTCACAGGATCTTGTATTACGGAACGAGTAAAGAGACTTGCTGGTAACGAGGTTGAACTAGGTATGGAGATACCGACGATCGAATCTCGGGCAAGTAACATACCGAAGAACAAAGGGAACGTTATACGGGATTTACTGAATCCTTGACATAGAGGTTCGACCGATAAAGATGTTTGTAAAATATGTAGGAACCAATATGGTCATCCAGGGCCCGCTATTGGTTATTGACCATAGAGGTGTCTCAGTCATGTCTACATAGTTCTCGAACCCGTTGGGTCTGCACATTTAAGGTTTGGTGACGTTTCGGTAGTATAGAGTTATGTATGGTGGTGACCGAAGGTTGTTAGGAGTCCCGTATGAGATCCAGGACATCACGAGGAGCTCCGAAATGGTCCGGAGGTAAGTATTGATATATAGGAAGTCCCATTTTGGTCGCCGGAAAAGTTTCGGGCTAATGGGTAATGTACCGGGAGTGCCGGTAGTGTACCGGGAGACCACCAGGAGGGGTATTTCGACCCAAGAGGCTTCATGGGCTGTGGGAGAGTAAATACCAGCCTTTTGTGGGCTGGTGGAAGTCCCACACAAGGCCCATGCGGCTGGGAGAAAAATCCCAAAGGGAAAAAGGTGGAAAAAGGCCAAAAAAAGGAGGAACCCTAGTCCTACTAGGATTGGAGGAGGAGTCCTCCTCTCCTCCCCACTTTGGTCGACGCAAGGGATGGAATTTTGGCAGCCAAGGCTCCTGCTCCTCTCCTCCTATATATACTAGAGGATTTTAGGGTTTTGGCACAGAATTTTCGGCCACGTGCTACCCGTTCCTCTAGTGCATAGTTTCTCCTCTAGATCGGTTTTCTACAGTGCTTAGGCGAAGCCCTGCCGGAAGTGCTCCACCACTATCACCGGAGCGCCGTCACGCTGCCGGTGAACTCTTCTCCCTCTCCACTTCTCGTGATGTGATCGCGGGACGCTCGGCAATTTGGATCGCGAAGATGTTCGACTACACCAACCGCGTTTCTTAACGCTTCCCGCTTAGCGATCTACAAGTGTATGTAGATCCATGCTCCCTCTCGTAGATGCTCATCACCATGGATAGATCTTCGCGTGCGTAGGAAATTTTTTATTTCCCATGCAACGTTCCCCAACAGTCATGCCAAGTTACAACCTTTTCAGAGTTCATTTGTACTGCTTTTCAAACTCCAGATATGACATTTCAAATGCCATTTAATAAAATTGTCTTATACAGGCGTTTAAGTTGTTCAAACATGCATGGAAATACCATAATCCGATTCTTTATATTTTTCTGATATTTTTTCATATATTATTTATTTCCATTGGAGTCATAGATTTTTTTCTATGATTTTCTAAAGTTTAGGTTTTTTTTCTAAAAATAATAAAGAAACAATGAATTAAAAAAACCTTTAGTACCGGTGCGAGCCACGCACCGGTACTAAAGGTCCACCGCCCCATGCATTTTTTGGGGAGGATCTTTAGTACCAGTGCATGGCTCCCCCTTGCCCGCCGCCTCGACCCCCGCATGCTCGCTGGAGCTCACCTGCCCCCACCGCATGCCGCCCTGGCGTGGCCTACTGACGTGGCAGGCCAGCCCCACCGCCAGGGTTTGTGGCTCGCCGGAGCAACTCTGGCGCGGCCTACTAACGTGGCCGGCCAGCTCCACCCCTAGGGTTTGCGACTCGTCGAAGCAACTCCGGCGCGGCCTACTAACGTGGCCGGCCAGCTCCACCCCTAGGGTTTGCGACTCGCCGGAGCAACTCCGGCGCGGCCTACTGACGTGGCCAGCCAGTCCCACCCCTAGGGTAGCTGGCCAGTGGGCCCGCGGGCCCTAGTTGACTAGTTGACCCAGTCAACTATGCTGACTGGGCAGGCCCCAGTCAATGACAAGTGGGGCCGCCCTCCCCTAAGGCACTGATTTATTAAAATGATTAAGTATTTTGTTAGATGTTAAGTGCTATTTTGCTAAGTGTTTTGTTAGATGTCAATGACAAGTAGGGCAGCCCCCATAATCCACTGACATGTGGGGCCGCCCTCCTAACCCACTTATTTTGCTAAGTGTTATTTAATTTGTTAGATGCTAAGTGTTAATTTTGCTAAGTGTTATTTAATTTGTTTTCATAATGAAGTATTTCTTTTTGACGTCGACGATGCCGATCCCGCATCCTTGTCGTCGAGTCAGCGGAGGAGGTATATTGCTTGATCTGAGGGGCCCTGTCCGGGACTGGGCTCCGCCGGGCTGGTACTGTGAGGTGCTGCCTTCCGGGCGGCACAGTTTGGTGAGGAGCCAGCCCGTCGTCGACCCGGAGGTTCTGTGGTGGCGGCCGCATGGGCCACGGACGATTAGGAGGCTTGAGTCCCCACGGAGGTGGTACAGTACCATGTTAGCAAGGAGAACGAGCACGTCCATCGCTACATGGCAGCTCCGGAGGCCAGGTCCCATAATACCTAGCAGATTCTTCGGGGAACTCACTGGACCTATGCTCCTATGATGGTTCCTTCTCTTTGGGTGTCCACCGCCCGCCTCGATATCCGTTGGGTGCTAGGTTTCTAGCTAAATCAATATATTAGCTACTATATATGTATTATTATGATGTGTTGGCTAGATCGATGGATTAGCCGATGTACTAACTATTATCCGAGATTATGATGAGATCTTTTCTAAGAACTACTATATATGTATTCGATGATGCATTATTAATTAACTATAAATTATTTTGCTTCTTGAATGCATGCTAATTTGAATACTAATTTGTTTTATCTATATTATTATGGATTAGTTATTAAGCTATGGACAATACCGGTAGAGCTCATGAAGAGGACATCTTCGAGATGATACGCTCCTCCGAAAACCCAGCGGACCTTCTGGGTGAATCACATGATGATGACGGCTCACAATATCTGAACAATTACGGTACTACATGTGAGGCTGAGGACGAACAACTTATGTTCCAAAATTCGGAACAACTGACAATGTCCGCCGAGGAATATACATATTAGCCTCTGGTGATCATTACATGTGTATTAATTCATTTGTATATATATATATATCTATATATATATATTAACAAATCTTTCTTCTTTTAATTATCAGCCCTCCCGATCGAGCCAATATAGTAGAAAGGTATGAGGCGGTGCCAAAATATTGGACGACAACGTAAAGCTCAATCTTGATGCTTTCAAACATGATGGCGAACCGACTCACCCTGAAGCCAATGCCAAGACATTTGTGCGTCAATGCGGAGTGGTTGTTATCACAATGCAAGAATGGATTCAGCCAAATCAACCAAAACTAGGAGTGAATTATGTCGATAAAAGAATTAAAGATACCCTTTGGTGAGAGCTCATGGAGCATTTCATCCTACCAGATTCTCTCTCGGAGTGCCAAAGGGACAAAGTCAAGGAGTTTGCTCTCCATAAGATGGTCGCTGCATTCCAGACATGGAAGAAAAGATTATGGACCGAGTACAACGCTAGAGGAAAGAAGGCGCCCGAATTCATAGGAATATACGAGAAGGTAAGGAATCCCTGGGACACATTTATCAAGTACAAGACATCAGAAGCTGCTATGGAGAAGTCGGCAAAGAATAAGATAAATGCGGAGAAAAAAAGTATCACCATAAACTAGGGACAGGTGGATACAAGTCAGCCATTCCTAAGTGGGAAGCATTAGAGAATAAGATGCAAAACTGGTGCGCCACTAGCATGCCTTTTCCTAGTAGTGATAGAATATCACGACTTGCATGTCGATGAGTACGGCAACCGGTAGGAGCCATAGGTTTATCTTTAATTATTGTATGACCTGCGTGTCAATCTTTAAGCGATGTGTAATGCTTTAATTTATCGCTAAATGATAGCAATAGTAGTAGAAGCCTGATGGGCGCGACAACCACGATGGCGACACGTTGATGGAGATCAAGATGATGGAGATCAAGGTGTCATGCCGGTGACGATGGAGATCATGCCGGTGCTTTCAAGATGGAGATCAAAAGCACAAGTTCATGGCCATATCATGTCACTTGTGATTTGCATGTGATGTTAATCCTTTTATGCACCTTGTTTTTCGTAGGACAATGGTAGCATTATAAGGTGATCCCTCACTTAAATTTTAAGATGAATTGCGTTCTCCCCGAGTGTGCACCGTTGCGAAAGTTCGTCGTGTTGAGACACCACGTGATGATCGGGTGTGATAGACTCTACGTTCACATACAATGGGTGCAAGCCAGTGTTGCACATGCAGAACACTCGGGTTAAACTTGACGAGCCTACCATGTACAGACATGGCCTCGGAACACAAGAGACTGAAAGGTCGAACATGAGTCATATAGTAGATATGATCAACATGATGATGTTCACCATTGAAACCACCTCAACTCACGTGATGATCGGACTTGAGTTGGTGAATTTGGATCATGTATCACTCTAATGACTGGAGGGATGTTAATTTGAGTGGGATTTCTTAAGTAATATGATTAATTGAACTCCTTATCATGAACATAGTCAGTAGTGTCTTTGCAAACTGTGTTGTAGATTACAAGCTCATGCTGTAGCTCCCTTGAATTTTTATATGTTCCTAGACAAATAGAGTTGAAAGATGATGGTAGCAATATTGCAGACTGGCTCCGTGTTGTGAGGATTGTCCTCATTGCTGCACAGAAGGCTTATGTCTTTAATGCACCGCTCGGTGCGCCAACCACTCTAGCATTGTTCTTAGATGTTGTGAACATCTGACAGGCACGTTCTGATAACTACTTGATAGTTTAGTGCGTCATGCATTATAGTTTAGAATCTAGGCTCTGAAACGTTTTGAACGTCATGGAACATATGAGATGTTCTAAGAGCTGAAATTAGGATCTCAGGCTCGTGCCCGAGTTGCGAGATATGAGATCTCCAACAAGATTCTTTGCCTGTAAGATGAAGGAGAATAGCTCAATCGTTGAGCACGTGCTCAGATTTTCTGGGTGCAACAATCGCTTGAATCGAGTGGGAGTTGATCTTCCAGATAAGATAGTGATTGATATTGTTCTCCAAGTCACTGTCACTTAGCTACTAGAACTTGGTGATGAACAATAAACGCCAGGGATAGAAATAATGATCCCTTAGCAGTTCGCGATGTTTGACACCGCGAAGGTAGAAATCAAGAAGGAGCATCAAGTGTTGATGGTTAGTAAAACCACTAGTTTCGAGAAGGGCAAGGGCATGGAGGGAAACTTCATGGATAGCAAGTCAGTTGCTGCTCCGATGAAGCAACCCAAAGTTGAACCCAAACCCGGGACTAAGTGCTTCCATTATGAGGAGAGCGGTCGCTGAAGCGGAACAACCCTAGATACTTGGTAGATAAGATGGCTGGCAACATCGATAAAAGTATATTTGATATACGTGTTATTGATGTGTACCTTGCTAGTACTCCTAGTAGCACCTGGGTATTGGATACCGGTTCGGTTGGTAAATGCTAGTAACTCAAAATAAAAGCTACGGAATAAATGGAGAACTAGCTAAGGGTGAGGTGACGATGTGTGTTGGAAATGTTTCCAAGGTTGATGTGATCAACATCGCACGGTCTCTCAACCTTCGGGATTAGTGACAAACCTAAATAAATGTTATTTGGTGTTTTGCGTTGAGCATGAACGTGATTGGATCTTGTTTATTGCAACACAGTTATTCATTTAAGTTATTAAATTTGCGTTGAGAATAATGGTTATTTTGTTTTCATGAATAATACCTTCAATGGTCAAGCACCCAGTGAGAATGGTTTGTTGAATCTTGATCATAGTAATACACATGTTCATAACATTGATGCTAAACGATACAAAGTTAATAATAATAGTACAACATACTTGTGGCACTGCCGCTAAATGTCATATTGGTATAAAACACATGAAGAAACTCCATGCTAATGGATCTTTGGACTCATTCGATTTTGAATCGGTTGAGACATGCGAACCATGCCTCTTTGTCAATATGACTAAGGACCCCGTTTTCTGGTTCGATGGAGCGGGCAAGTGACTTATTGGAAATGATACATGTTGATGTATGCAATCCAATGAGTCTTATAGCGTGCGGTGGATATTGTTATTTTCTTACCTTCACTGATGATTTGAGTACATATAGTGTATATTTGCTTAATGAAACACAAGTCTGAATCGTTTGAAAGGTTCAAGCAAATCGTCTGGAAACATTTTGAGTATATGTTCAATGATAGACCGATTCTCCTCCATCTTTCAAACATAGAACTTATCGGAGGTTTCATACCACTTGATCCAGGCATTCTTCTTAAAGATAAAGTCCAACTATTGGAACATCTCATATGCTTCATGACGTTCAAAATGTCTTTGAAGTCCCGGTTCTAAGCCATACAACATTGCACATTGAACTATTGATTAATCTCCAAAACGTGCCTCCCAAGCGTTCTTAACGTCTTTGGTTGACACGGGAGTGGGTGGGTCACCAAGCGGTGCATCAAGGACATAAGCCTCTTAGGAGGCCATGAGGATAATCCTCAGATTACGGGCCCAGTCAACAAAGTTACTTCCATCATCTTTCAACTTAGCTTTCTCTAGGAACGCATTAAAATTCAGGGGTGCTACTACGCGAGCCATTGATCTACAACATAAATAAGCAAAGGTTACTAAGACTATTGTTCAAGATAATGAGTTTAGTTAATCAAATCACTAAACTCCCACTCCAATTGACATCCCTCGGGTCATCTGAGTGACACATGATCCATATTCACCAACTCATCACGTGAGTTAAGGTGGTTTCAATGGTGAACATCATCATGTTGATCATATCTACTATATGACTCATGCTAGACCTTTTGGTCTCTTGTGTTCCGAGGCCATGTCTGTAAATGCTAGGCTCATCAAGTTTAACCCGATTGTTCCGCATGTGCAACACTCGATTGGACACGTTATATGCAAACATAGAGTCTATCACACCCGATCACCACGTGGTGTCTCGACACGACGAACTTTCGCAACGGTGCACACTCAGGGAGAACACAATTTATCTTGAAATTTAAGTGAGGCATCACCTTATAATTTTAACGTCGTTCTAAGGAAAACACAGTGCATAAAAGGATTAACATCACATGTAAATTATAAGTGACTTTATATGGCCATGAACTTATTCTTTTGATCTCCATCTCCAAAGCACCGGCATGATCTCCATCGTCACCGGCATAACACCATGATCGCCATCATCATGATCTCCATCATTGTGTCGCCATCGGGGTTGCCGCACCCACCATGCTCATACTACTATTGCTATTGCTTAGCGATAAAGTAAAGCATTACATAGCGCTTCAAGACTGACACGCAGATCTTACAATAATCAAAGACAACCCTATGGCTCCTGCCGTTTGCCGTTATCATCGACATGCAAGTCGTGATATTATATACAAAACATGATCATCTCATACATCACATATATCACAACATGTAATTGGCCATATCACATCACAATATACCCTGGAAAAACAAGTTAGACGTCCTCTAATTGTTGTTACATGTTTTACGTGGCTGCTATGGGTATATAGCAAGAACCACAACTGTGATATGAAGATTGATTTTCAACCTTCTACAAGGACCGCCTTCATCAAATCCGATCCAACTAAAGTGGGAGAGACAGACACCCGCTAGCCATCTTCATGCAACAAAGTGACATGTCAGTCGATGGAACACGATCTCTCGTAAGCGTACGAGTAAAGTCGGTCCGAGTCGCTTCATCCCACAATACCGCTGAACCAAGAAAAGACTAAGGAAGGAAGCAATCTGAATGTCAACGCCGACAAACTCTTTTGTGTTCTACTCAATATCTCATCTACGCATAGACCTAGCTCATGATGCCACTGTTGGGGAACGTTGCATGGGAAACAAAAAGAATTCCTACGCCTCACCAAGATCAATCTGGAGATGAGCATCTATGAGAGGAGAGATTGGATCCACATACCCTTATAGATCGCTAAGCGGAAGCGTTGAAGAACGTGGTTGATGTAGTCATATGTCTCCGTGATCCAAATCGCAAGCCGTCCCACGAACTCCCAATCAAGTGCCAAACTGATGGCACCTCCGCGTTCAGCAGACATGAAACTCGATGAAGATCTGCGCCTTCTTGATCCAGCAAGAGGGAGCGAAGAGGTAGATGGGTTGCCGGCAGCACGATGGCGTGGTGGTAGTGGTGGTGGAGCTGATCCGGCAGAGCTTCGCTAAGCGGTGCCAAATCAATGTACTAGAGGAGAGGCTATCGGAGAGGGAGGAAGGGCTGCACCATGGCTTAGGGTGTGGCTGCCCTCCTCCTTCTCACATATATATAGGGGGAGGGGTGGTGCGCCCAACCCCTAGGGTTGTTGGAAATATGCCCTAGAGGCAATAAATAAAGTTTTTATTATTATATTTCCTTGTTCACGATAATTGTTTATTGTCCATGCTATAATTGTATTGATTGGAAACACATTACATGTGTGCATAAATAGACAACACTTTGTCCCTAGTATGCCTCTAGTGAACTAGTTCGTTGATCAAAGATGGTCAAGATTTCCTAGCCATTGACATGTGATGTCATTTGATAACGGGATCACATCATTAGGAGAATGATGTGATGGACAAGACACAAACTACAAACGTAGCTTATGATCGTGTTAGTTTATTGCTACTGTTTTCTGCATGTCAAGTATATGTTCCTATGACCATGAGATCATGCAACTCACGGACACCAGAGGAGTGCCTTGTGTGTATCAAACGTCGCAACGTAACTGGGTGACTATAAAGGTGCTCTGCAGGTATCTCCAAAGGTGTTTGTTGGGTTGGCATGGATCAAGACTGGGATTTGTTATTCCGTGTGACGGAGAGGTATCTCAGGGCCCACTCAGTAATACAACATCACAATAAGCCTTGCAAGAAATGTGACTAAGTGTTAGTCATGGGATCTTGTATTACGGAACGAGTAAAGAGACTTGCCGGTAACGAGGTTGAACTAGGTATGGAGATACCGATGATCGAATCTCGGGCAAGTAACATACCGAAGAACAAAGGGAACATCATACGGGATTAACTGAATCCTTGACATAGAGGTTCGACCAATAAAGATCTTCATAGAATATGTAGGAGCCAATATGGGCATCCAGGTCCCGCTATTTGTTATTGACCATAGAGGTGTCTCGGTCATGTCTACATAGTTCTCAAACCCACAGGGTCTGCACACTTTAGGTTTAGTGACGTTTCGGTAGTATAGAATTATGCATGGTGGTGACCGAAGGTTGTTTGGAGTCCCGGATGAGATCCTAGACGTCATGAGGAGCTCCAGAATGGTCCGGAGATAAATACTGCTATATAGGAAGTCCTTTTTTGGTCGCCAGAAAAGTTTTGGTCTCATCGGTAGTGTACCGGGAGTGCCGGTAGTCTACCGGGAGACTATCTGGACGGGTATTTCAACACAAGAGGCTACATGGGCTGTGGGAGGGTGAATACCAGCCCTTAGTGGGCTGGTGGAAGTCTGACATAAGGCCCATGCGGCTGGGAAGAAAATCCCAAAGAGAAAAAGGTGGAAAAAGGCAAAAATCCAAAATAAGGAGGAGTCCTAGTCCTACTAGGACTCGAGGAGGAGCCCTCCTTTTCTCCCACTTCAGCCGAAGACTAGATGGCTTGGCCCTTCTGCCAAGCCTCCTCCTCTCTTCCTCTTATATATACTAGAGGTTTTAGGGTTTTTGCACTAGATTTCAGCCACGTGCAACCCTACCCTCTAGTTCATAGTTTCTCCTCTAGATCGGTTTTTTGCAGTTCTTAGGTGAAGCCCTTCCGGAATAGCTCCACCACCATCGCCGCAACGCCGTCGCGCTGCCGATGAACTCTTTTTGCTCCCTCTTTATGTATCAAGAAGGCGGAGATCGTCATCAAGCTATACGTGTGCTGAACGCGGAGGTGCGTCCGTTCGGTGCTTGATCGGGACGGATCGTGATTGGATCGCGGGACGCTCGGCGATTTGGATCGCGAAGATGTTTGACTACACCAACCGCATTTCTTAGTGCTTCCCACTTAGCGATCTACAAGGGTACGTAGATCAACTCTCTCTCTCGTAGATGCTCATCACCATGGATAGGTCTTGTGTGAACATAGGAATTTTTTTGTTTCCCATGCGACGTTCCCCAACAGTGGCATCATGAGCAATGTCTATGTGTAGGTGAGATCTCGAGTAGATAACAAAGAGTTTCTGGGCGTTGATGCTTAGATTGCTTCCTCACTTGGTCCTGTTTTGGTTCAGCGGTATTGTGAGATGAAGCGGCCCGGACCAACCATACTCGTATGCTTACGAGAGACCGATTCCATCAACTGACGTGTAACCTCGTTGCACAAAGATGGCTGGCGGGTGCCTGTTTCTCCTATTTTAGTTGGATCGGATTCGACAAAGGCGGTCCTTGAGAAGGTTGAAAAGCAACTTATGTATCACCGTTGTGGTTCTTGCTAGATACCGTAGCAGCCACGTAAAACATGCAACAACAATTAGAGGACGTCTAACTTGTTTTTGCAGGGTATGGTGTGATGTGATATGGACAATTACATGATGTGATACGTATGAGATGATCACGTGTTGTATAGAATATCATGAGTTGCATGTCGATGAGTACGGCAACTGGCAGGAGCCATAGGGTTGTCTTTCATTATTGTATGACCTTCGTGTCAATCATTAAGCGCTATGTAATGCTTTACTTT
Source organism: Hordeum marinum (assembly GCA_022496015.1). Classification (NCBI taxonomy): domain Eukaryota; kingdom Viridiplantae; phylum Streptophyta; class Magnoliopsida; order Poales; family Poaceae; genus Hordeum; species Hordeum marinum. The sequence goes on along the minus strand of CM039674.1, from coordinate 509,087,433 downwards.
ATCGCTAAATGGTAGCAATAGTAGTAGAAGCATGGTTGGCGCGGCAACCCCGATGGTGACACGTTGATGGAGATCAAGATGATGGAGATCATTGTGTTGTGCCGGTGACGATGGAGATCATGCCGGTGCTTTCAAGATGGAGATCAAAAGCACAAGTTCATCGACATATCATGTCACTTATGATTTGCATGTGATCTTAATCCTTTTATGCACCTTGTTTTGCTTAGGACAACGATAGCATTATAAGGTGATCCCTCACTTAAATTTCAAGATGAATTGTGTTCTCCTCGAGTGTGCACCGTTGCAAAAGTTCATCGTGTCGAGACACCACGTGATGATCGGGTGTGATAGACTCTACGTTCACATACAACGGGCGCAAGCCAGTGTTGGACATGCCGAACACTCGGGTTAAACTTGACGAGCCTAGCATGTACAGACATGGCCTCGGAATACAAGAGACCAAAAGGTCGAACATGAGTCATATAGTAGATATGATCAACATGATGATGGTCACCATTGAAACCATCTCAACTCACGTGATGATCGGATTTGAGTTGGTGAATTTGGATCATGTGACTCTCAAATGACCTGAGGGATGTCAATTTGAGTGGGAGCTTTAGTAATTTGATTAACTAAACTCATTATCTTGAACAATAGTCTAAGTAACCTTTGCATATTTATGTTGTAGATCAATGGCTCGCGCAGTAGCACCCTTGAATTTTAATGCGTTCCTAGAGAAAGCTAAGTTGAAAGATGATGGAAGTAACTTTGTTGACTGGGCCCGTAATCTGAGGATTATCCTCACGGCTTCCCAGAAATCATATATCCTTGATGCACCGCTTGGTGACCAACCAGAAGACATGTCATCCGAAGACGTTAAGAATGCTTGGGAGGCATGTTCTGGAGATTACTCAATAGTTCAGTGTGCAATATTGTATGCCCTGGAACCGAGACTTCGAAGACGTTTTGAACACCATGGAGAACATGAGATGTTCCAGGAGTTGAAGTTTATCTTTCAGAAGAATGCCCGGATCAAGAGGTATGAGACCTCCAATAAGTTCTATGCTTGCAAAATGGAGGAGAACGGGTCTATCAGTGAGCATATACCCAGAATGTCTGGGTATTATAATCGTCTGGCGGAGTTGGGAATTGCCCTTCCGCCAGAGGCGATCACTGACAGAGTTCTTCAATCACTGCCACCTAGTTACAAGAGCTTTGTGATGAACTATAACACGCATAGGATGAACAAGTCAGTCGCCGAGCGATTTGCGATGCTAAAAGTCGCTGAGTCTGAAATCCAAAAACAACATCAAGTGTTGATGGTCAATAAAACCACTAGTTTCAAGAAGAATGGAAAGCGCAGGGGCAAGAAGGGTAAAACCAATAGGGATGACAAAGCAGTTGCTACTCTTGTAAAGAAGCCCAAGCATGGACCCAAGTCAGAAACTACGTGCTTTCGTTGCAAGGGAACTGGTCACTGGAAGCGGAACTGCCCCAAGTACCTGGCTGACAAGAAGGCGGCCAACGACAAACAAGTTATATATGATATACATGTTATTGATGTGTACCTTACTGGGTCTCGTTGTACAGCCTGGGTATTTGATACTGGTTTGGTTGCTCACATTTGCAACTCAAAACAGGAACTACGGAATAGACGAAGGCAGGCAATGGATGAAGTGACGATGCGCATGGGAAATGGTTCCAAGGTTGATGTGATCGCCGTCAACACGCTCTCTCTTCGATTACCATCGGGATTAGTGATGAACCTGAATAATTTTTATTTAGTGCATGTGTTAAGCATGAACATTATATCTAGATCTTTTTATTGCGAGATGGTTACTCATTTAAATCAGAGAATAATGGTTGTTCTATTTAGATGAGTAATATCTTTTATGGTCATGCACCCAATGTGAGGGATTTATTCATATTAAATCTTGATAGTGATGACACACATGTCCTTAACATTGATGCCAAAAGATGTAGAGTTGATAATGATACTGCCACTTTCTTGTGGCACTGCTGTTTAGGTCATATTGGTGTAAAACGCACGAGGAAGCTCCATGCTGGTGGACTTTTGGAGTCATTTGATTTTGAATCACTTGACACATGTGAACCATGCCTCATGGGCAAGATGACTAAAACGTCGTTCTCTGGAACAATGGAACGGGCAAGTGACTTATTGGAAATCATACATACTGATGTGTGCGGTCGAATGAATGTTACAACTCATGGTGGATATTGTTATTTTCTCACCTTCACTGATGACTCAAGTAGATATGGGTATATTTACTTAATGAAACACAAGTCTGAAACATTTGAAAAGTTCAAGCAATTTCAGAGTGAAGTTGAGAATCATCGTAAGCAAGATGATTAAATTCCTGCGATCTGATCGAGGAGGTGATTATCTGAGTTATAAGTTTGGCAGTCACTTATGATAGTGTGGAATTGTTTCACAGTTGACACCGCCTGGAACACCACAGTGTAATGGTGTGTCCGAACATCATAATCGAACCTTATTAGATATGGTGCGTTCTATGATGTCTCTTGCTGATTTGCCACTTTCGTTTTGGGGTTATGCATTGGAGACAGTTGCATTCACTTTAAATAAGGCACCATCGAAATCCGTTGAGATGACGCCATATCAACTATGGTTTGGCAAGAGGCCAAAGTTGTTGTTTCTAAAAGATTGGGGATGTGATGCTTATGTCAAAAAGCTTCAGCCTGGAAAGCTGGAACCCAAAGCGGAAAAGCGTCTTCATAGGATACCCGAAAGAGACAGTCGGGTATACCTTCTATCTCAGATCCGAAGGCAAAGTGTTTGTCGCTAAGAACGAAACATTTCTTGAGAAAGCGTTTCTGTCGAAAGAATTGAGTGGGAGGAAAATAGAGCTTGATGAGGTTGTTAAACCTTTACTTCAACGAGAGAGTGGAGCAGCGTAGAAAGATGTTTCTGTGGAGCCTACGACAGTTGAAGAAGTTAATGATGATGATCATGAAGCTTCTAATCAAGTTACTAGAACCTCCTAGGTCGACAAGGGTGCGTATTGCTCCTGAGTGGTATGACAACCCTGTCTTGGAGGTCATGTTGTTGGACAACAATGAACCTACAAGCTATGGAGGAGCGGTGATGGGCCCAGATTCCGAGAATTGGTTAGAGGACATGAAATCTGAGATGGGATCCATGTATGAAAACAAAGTATGGACTTTAGAAGTATTACTTGAAGGGTGAAAGGCCATTCAGAATAAATGGATCTTTCAGAAGAAGATGGACGCGGACGGTAATCCCACCATCAATAAATCTCGACTTATGGCAAAGGGTTTTTCACAAGTTCAAGGAGTTGACTATGATGAGACCTTCTCACCTGTAGCGATGCTTAAGTCTGTCAGAATCATGTTGGCAATAGCTGCTTATTTTGACTATGAAATTTGGCGGATGGATGTCAAAACATCATTCCTCAACGGTTTCCTTGAAGAAGAGTTGTATATGATGCAACCAAAAGGTTTTGTCGATCTAGAGAATGCTGCCAAAGTTTGCAAACTCCAGCGATCCATTTATAGGCTGGTGCAAGCATCTCGGAGTTGGAATAAGCGCTTTGATGAGGTGATTAAAGCGTTTGGGTTTGTACAAGTTTGTGGAGAAGCTTGTATTTACAAGAAAGTTAGTGGGAGCTCTATAGCGTTTTTAATATTATATGTGGATGACATATTGCTGATTGGAAACAATATAGAAATGTTGGAAAGCGTGAAAGGATAGTTGACCAAGAGTTTTTCAATGAAGGACCTAGGAGAAGCTGCTTTCATATTAGGCATTAAGATCTATAGAGATAGATCGAGACGCTTAATAGCACTTTCACAGAGCACATACCTTGATGAAGTTTTGAAGAAGTTCAAAATGGATCAGCCTAAGAAGGGGTTCTTGCCCGTGTTACAAGGTGTGAAGTTGAGTAAGACTCAATGCCCAGTGACTGCAGAAGATAGATAAAAGATGAGTGTCATCCCCTATGCTTCAGCCATAGGCTCTATCATTTATGCAATGCTGTGCACAAGACCCGATGTCAGCCTTGCATAAGTATGGACGGAAGGTTTCAAAGTGATGCTGGACTGGAGCACTGGGCGGCGGTCAAGAATATCCTTAAGTACCTGAAAAGGACTAAGGAAATGTTTCTTGTTTATGGAGGTGAGGAAGAGCTCGTCGTAAAGGGTTACATCGATGCAAGCTTTGACACTGATCCCGATGACTCTAAGTCACAAACCGGATACGTATTTATTCTTAACGGGGGAGCGGTAAGCTGGTGTAGTTCCAAGAAAAGCATGGTAGCCGATTCTACATGCGAAGCGGAGTACATCGCAGCATCGGAGGCGGCGAAGGAAGGTGTATGGATGAAGTAATTCATGACAGATCTTGGAGTAGTGCCCAGAGCACTGAATCCAATGACACTGTTCTGTGACAACACTGGTGCCATTGCTCTGGCCAAGGAACCAAGGTTTCACAAGAGGACCAGACACATAAAGCGAGGCTTCAACTCCATCCGCGATTACATCGAGGAGAAGGACATAAATATTTGCAAAGTGCACACGGATCTGAATGTCGCAGACCCATTGACTAAACCTCTTCCTAGGGCTAAACATGATCAACACCAGAACGGCATGGGTGTTCGATTCATTACAATGTAAATGACATAGTGATGTGAACTAGATTATTGACTCTAGTGCAAGTGGGCGACTGTTGGAAATATGCCCTAGAGGCAATAAATAAAGTGTTTATTATTATATTTCCTTGTTCATGATAATTGTTTATTGTCCATTCTATAATAGTATTGATTGGAAACACATTACATGTGTGGATAAATAGACCAACACTTTCTCCCTAGTATGCTTCTAGTGAACTAGCTCGTTGATGAAAGATGGTCAAGGTTTCCTAGCCATTGACATGTGATGTCATTTGATAACGGGATCACACAATTAGGTGAATGATGTGATGGACAAGACCCAAACTACAAACGTAGCATATAATCGTGTCAGTTTATTGCTACTGTTTTCTGCATGTCAAGTATATGTTCCTACGACCATGAGATCATGCAACTCGCGGACATCGGAGGCGTACCTTGTGTGTATCAAACATCGCAACATAACTTGGTGACTATAAAGGTGCTCTACAGGTATCTCCGAAGGTATCTTTTGGGTTGGCATGGATAAAGACTGGGATTTGTTACTCCGTGTGACTGATAGGTATCCCACGGCCCACGCAGTAATACAACATCACAATAAGCCTTGCAAGCAATGTGACTAAGCATTAGTCACAGGATCTTGTATTACAGAATGACTAAAGAGACTTGTCAGTAACGAGGTTGAACTAGGTATGGAGATACCGACGATCGAATCTCGGGCAAGTAACATGCCGAAGAACAAAGGGAACATCATACAAGATTAACTGAATCCTTGACATAGAGGTTCGACCGATAAAGATCTTCGTACAATATGTAGGAACTAATATGGGCATCCAAGTCCCGCTATTGGTTATTGACCGTAGAGGTCTCTTGGTCATGTCTACATAGTGCTCGAACCCGCAGGGTCTGCACACTTAAGGTTTGGTGACGTTTCGGTAGTATAGAGTTATGCATGGTGGTGACCGAATGTTGTTCGGAGTCCTGGATGAGATCCCGGACATCACGAGGAGCTCCAGAATGGTCTGGAGGTAAAGACTGATATATAGGAAGTCCTGTTTTGGTCGCCGCAAAAGTTTTGGGGTCATCGGTAGTGTACCAGGAGTGTCGGTAGTGTACCGGGAGACCATCGGGAGGGGTATTTCAACCCAAGAGGCTACATGGGCTGTGGGAGGGTGAATACCAGCCCTTAGTGGGATGGTGGAAGTCCCACATTAGGCCCATGCGGCTGGGAAGAAAATCCCAAAGATAAAAAGGTGGAAAAAGGCAAAAAGACCAAAATAAGGAGGAGTCCTAGTCCTACTAGGATTGGAGGAGGATTCCTCCTCTCCTCCCACTTCGACCGAAGCCTAGAGGGCTTGGCCCTTGCGCCAAGCCTCCTCCTCTCTTCCTCTTATATATACTAGAGGATTTAGGGTTTTTGCACTAGATTTCAGCCATGTGCAACCCTACCCTCTAGTTCATAGTTTCTCCTCTAGGTCGGTTTTCTGACGTGCTTAGGCGAAGCCTTGCCGGAATAGCTCCACCACCATCGCTGCAACGCCGTCGCGCTGCCGGAGAAATCTTCTACCTCTCCGGTCCCTCTTGGTGGATCAAGAAGGCGGAGATCGTCATCAAGCTGTACGTGTGTTGAACGCGGAGGTGTCGTCCGTTCGGTGCTTGATCGGGACGGATCGTGATTGGATCGCGGGACGCTCGGCGATTTGGATCGCAAAGACGTTCGACTACATCAACCACATTTCTTAATGCTTCCCGCTTGGCAATCTATAAGGGTACGTAGACCCACTCTCCCTCTCGTAGATGCTCGTCACCATGGATAGATCTTGCGTGTGCGTAGGAATTTTTTTGTTTCCCATGCAACGTTCCCCAACAAGGGTTTCCCCCTTGGGGCGGCGGCCAAGGGTGGAGGCGCCCTAGGGTGGCTTGCCACCCAAGCAAGGTGGCGCCAACCCTAGGGTTGGCCCTCCCACAAACCCCCTTGCCACATGGTCCTTTGTGGGAGGGGCGGCCAGACCACCAGGGGCTGGTGTGCCCTCCCTCACAGCCCATGTAGCACCTTGGGGCCGGTGGCCTCTTCCGGTGGACTCCCGGGACCCTCCCGGTACCCCCGATATCTTACCAGTGACGCCCGAACTTTTCCCGGTAACCAACACAGAATATCCTATATATGATTCTTCCCCTCCGGACCATTCTGGAGCTCCTCGTCATGTCCGGGATCTCATCCGGAATTCCAAACAACCTTCGGTCACCAACACACATAACTCATCTATACCGAAACGTCACTGAACCTTAAGTGTGCAGACCCTGCAGGTTCGTGAACTATGAAGACATGAATGAGACACCTCTACGGTCAATAACCAACAGCAGGACCTGTATGCCCATGTTGGTTCCTACATGTTCTACGAAGATCTTTATCGGTCGAACCTCTATGTCAAGGATTCAAACAATCCCGTATGTCGTTCCCTTTGTTCTTCGGTATGTTACTTTCCCGAGATTCGATCATCGGTATCTCTATACCTAGTTCAATCTCGTTACCACCAAGTCTCTTTACTCATTCCGTAATACAAGATCCCATGACTAACACTTAGTCACATTGCTTGCAAGGCTTGTTGTGATGTTGTATTACTGAGTGGGCCCTGAGATACCTCTCCGTCAAACGGAGTAACAAATCCCAGTATTGATCCATGCAACTCAACAGACACCCTCAGAGATACCTTTAGAGCACCTTTATAGTCACCCAGTTACGTTCCGATGTTTGATACACACAAGGCACTCCTCCGGTGTCAGTGAGTTGCATGATCTGATGGTCATAGGAACAAATACTTGGCATGCAGAATACAGTAGCTATAAACTGACACAATAATGTGCTACGTTCATAGTTTGGGTCTTGTCGTGGGAAAGATTCTTCCATTAGAGAGGGGTAGGATAATGGAGCATGATCTATCGAGATGCAAATGGGTGACATGGTGGTTTTAGCGAGTTCGGGCCTCTCACGATGGAGATATCAACCCTACGTCTCGTGCTCCGAAGAGGCTTTTCTTTATATGTCATGGACACGAGTTACATGGTGTATTTGAGAGAGAGAGAGAGAGAAGGTAGAAAGGAGAAGAAAGAACCTGCCCTGAGCTATGTGGTGGGGGTGGCTTATATAGAGTGTGCCACCCCAACACCTCCTATGTTACAATGAGAGCATTGATGCCATAATGTCAGCCCACTACAAAACCTCCGATGATGCTCTGACTGCCTTGTTGACTATTGGTCTTCGCATATCCGAGTGGGTCATATGTCCGAGTGGTCGACTATCATCCGAGTGGCTGGGACGTTGCCTGCCGAGTCAATAGTATGCATGTATTTGTCTGGACTCACCTTATGTGTGGACCCATGCTTCTATGATATTTCAACCCTTCATGGGCCTACCTGTTTTGTGTATCCCTGACAGTAGCCCCTGCGACTCCGACTGATTGTTGGTAGTCGATTGGAGTCTATAGAGTTTGTTGAACTTTAATGTTGTTGCCGGACCTGACCGAGCAGAATGTTTTTTTATTTGTGTTCCAATGGGGGCATGCTGTTTGCACCCACTGGGTGTAGTCCCCGAGCCTCTGTTGGACTAGATGAGCCAGGTAGAGGGTTTATGTCTTCCAGTGCGCAACTGAACTAAACAGGTGAACGTTGATACTCTTGGCGTAGTAAAGTGTTGCAATCTGGAGCTGAATCAATCGGACTGATCCTTGTGTGCCGGGCACGGTAAATAGATATAACCTGGAACTGGGTGAGTCGGGTAAATCTTCATGTTGTTGGCATGTTGAATGCTTATTGAGTCTGTCTTATATGATTTTGGATCAAGGCTAAGTCTCCGAGTGTGGATGATCTCCTCACTCAGAGTAGTTTCTAACTTAGGTGAATCAGGTTGGCAGCTAAGCCCTCGAGTGTGGATCATGTCCTCACTCGGAGTAGTTTTTAACTTAGGCGATACGGAGTTGCAGCTAAGCCCCCAAGCGTGGATGATGTCCTCACTCGGAGTAGTTTTTCACTCAGGTGATACGGAATCGCAGCAAACCTCCCAAGTGTGGATCATGTCCTCACTCGGAGTAGTTTTTGACTTAGGCAATTCGAAATCATAGCTAAGCCCCCGAGTGTGGATGATGTCCGCATTAGGAGTAGTTTTTGACTTAGGCAATACGGAATAATAGATAACCCCCGAGAGTGGAGAATGTCCGCACTCGGAGTAGTTTTTAACTTAGGCGATACGGAATCGCAGCTAAGCCCTCGAGTGTGGAGGATGTCTGCACTCAGAGTAGTTTTTAACTTAGGCGATACAGAGTCTCAACTAAGCCCCCGAGCGTGGGTGATGTCCTCACTTGGAGTAGTTTTTAACTCTGGCGATATAGAATCACAACTAAGCTCCCGAGTGTGGATCATGTCCTCACTCGGAGTAGTTTTTGATTTAGGCGATACAGAATCACAGCTAAGCCCCCGAGTGTGGATGATGTCCGCACTCGGAGTAGTTTTTTTGCGGGGGTAAAGGGAGTTTATTGCATAGATATAGAATTATAGTCGAGAGGCCACAGGTCCTCGATACAAGGTGGAACCAAGCCTAGACAAACAACAGTTGCTCGTTCGGAGTGGCTATACCTAGCCAACCGATCACCAACTCTATTTTGAAATTTAGTAATCTTTTGAGGAAAAAACTCCCGAGTGCTTAAAAGGGCCTCGATCTCCAAGAAAATCTGTCCATATTCCAAACGAAGAAGTGCACCATTAGTCAAGCTTGAGAATGCTTCCGAGGAGTCCGTTTCCACCACCACCGGGAGATGGGAGTGTTGAAGTGCTAGGGCCATACGCTGCATTATCGCATGTAGTTCTGCCTCAAGTGGATCATTGCAGTAGAAGATCAAATGGTAGGCTACCATGAGGACCTCCCCATTTTCATTTCTAAGCACCATGCTGACAGCAGCTGAGCTGTCGTCCTAAACGAATGAACCATCAAATGACAGCGCCAATTTGCACTGGTACGACGCTAGCCAGGGGGCTTCAGGTAGCCTGTCTTCATGGGATGGGACCAGGACAGCCGAAGATGGCATCTTCCCCTTAATAATTTCCTCCATTGAGTAGAGCCCAGTGATCATGATGGATTTGTAGTAGCTATCTAGGTATTCGACCATGGCCAGCATAGGGGTAACTTCTTTCCCATGGGTCAACTCATTGCGTAGCTGCCAGATCCGCCAAATCAATATGATCAGCATATCACGGACCCCGACCGAGCATTTTGCCAATAATGTAGCAAACCATTCCTTACCATCATGTATAAGAAGATCATCTCCAGGGATTGGCCAATGTCGACGCATGTTTGTCCATAGAATTCTCGCATGAGTTCAATTAACCAGTGCATGAAACAAGTCCTCCTCCTCAACACCATAGAGCTGACAGGTGGACCTCGTCGCTATATGTCTGTATACCTTGCATGTCTGTGTCGCCGACGTCCCCATCACACATCTCCATGCATTTATCTTCATCTTTTGAGGAATCGCAGACTACCAGACGAGGTTCCAAACAGCTCGGTTCCCCTCCGGAATGCTACTAGACGCACCATTGGCAACGACAACATTATAATCATGCGTGGCCAGCTTATATGCACTTCTCACAGTAAACCCACCACTCTTCTCCGGATACCAGGACAGAAAGTCAACTCTCTAGAGAGGTGATGCTTTTATCTTCAGAATATGATCAACATCCATGGGCCAAAAGAACTCCCTTAGCCGGTCTTGCCTCCATGCTCCATTGTCATCCAAGAAAAAAGATACCCAGTTGAAGTGACAGTTCCCCTTCGGAGTGATGAGACAGAAGGAGTAAGGCCGGGGGAGGCACGGGTGTCGCCAAGTGTGGATCTTCCTACCGTTGCCAACTCGCCAAATGACACCCCTTTTAAGCAACTCAAGACCATGCAAAATTCTTTTCCACACTTCTGAACCTGAGCTCGGGAACACCGTATCCATGAACGGACCGGACGGAAAATATTTTGGCTTCAGCAAGCACGCACACAAGTTGTCCGGCCTGTCCAGGAGTTTCCAGGCCTGTTTAGCTAGCAAAGCCTGGTTGAACGCCCTCATGTCCCTAAAACCCATTCCTCCCAAGGATTTTGGTAGTTGCAACTTTTCCCAACTCATCCAAGCCATCTTATTCCCGTTCTCAGCTCCTCACAAATATTGGCGTATCATACGTGTGAGGTCATCGCAGACCGAGTTACATGGTGTATTTGAGAGATAGAGAAGGGAGAAGGGAGAATAAAGAGCCTGCCCTAAGCTATGTGGTGGGGGTGGCTTATATAGAGTGAGCCACCCCCTCACCTCCTATGTTACAATGACAGCATTGATGCCATAATGTCAGCCCACTACGAAACCTCGGATGATGCTCCGACTGCCTTGTTGACTGTTGGTCTTCGCATATCCGAGTGGGTCATATATCCGAGTGGTCGACTGTCATCGTACCTAAGCCCTCGAGTGTGGATCATGTCCACACTCGGAGTAGTTTTTGACTTAGGCGATACTGAATCGTAGCGAAGCCCCCGAGAGTGGAGGATGTCCGCACTCGGAGTAGTTTTTGACTTAGGCGATATAGACTCGCAGTTAAGCCCCCGAGTGTGGAGGATGTCCACACTCGGAGTAATTTTTGACTTAGGCGATACGAAATCGTAGCTAAGCCCCCGAGCGTGGAGGATGTCCGAACTCAAAGCAGTTTTTGACTTAGGCAATACGAAATCGCAGCTAAGCCCCCGAGAGTGGAGGATGTCCGCACTCGGAGTAGTTTTTGACTCAGGTGATACGGAATCGCAGTTAAGCCCCCGATTGTGGATGATGTCTGTACTCGGAGTAGTTGTTTACTTAGGCGAGACAGAATCGCAGCTAAGCCCCCGAGAGTGGAGGATGTCCGCACTCGGAGTAGTTTTTGACTTAGGCGATACGGAATCGCAGCTAAGCCCCCGAGTGTGGTTATTGTCCGCACTCGGAGTAGTTTTTGGCATAGGCGATACAAATCGTAGCTAAGCCCCCGAGTGTGGAGGATGTCCCCACTCGAAGTATTTTTTGACTTAGGCAATACAGAATCGCAGCTAAGCCCTCGAGAGTGGAGGATGTCCGCACTCGGAGTAGTTTTTGACTCAGGTATACGGAATCGCAGATAAGCCCCCGAGTGTGGATCATGTCCTCACTCGGAGTAGTTTTTTACTTAGGCAATTCAAAATCACAGCTAAGCCCCCGAGTGTGGATGATGTCCGCATTCGGAGTAGTTTTTGACTTAGGCGATACGGAATCGTAGCTAACCCCCGAGAGTGGAGTATGTCTGCACTCAGAGTAGTTTTTGACTTAGGCGATACGGAATCGTAGCTAAGCCCTCGAGTGTGGAGGATGTCCGCACTCAGAGTAGTTTTTAGCTACGGCGATACAGAGTCGCAGCTAAGCCCCCGAGCGTGGGTGATGTCCTCACTCGGAGTAGTTTTTAACTCCGGCGATACAGAATCGCAGCTAAGCTCACGAGTGTGGATCATGTCCTCACTCGGTGTAGTTTTTGACTTAGGCGATACAGAATCGCTGCTAAGCCCCCGAGTGTGGATGATGTCCGCACTCGGAGTAGTATTTTTTGCGGGGGGTAAAGGTAGTTTATTGGATAGATATACAATTATAGTCGAGAGGCCACAAGTCCTGGATACAAGGTGGAACCGAGGCTAGCCAAATAGCAATCACTCGTTCGGAGCGGCTATACTTAGCCAACCGATCACCAACTCTATTTTGAAATCTAGTAATATTTTGAGAAAAAACTCCCTAGTACCTAAAATGCCTTGATCTCGAAGACAATCTGTCAATATTCCGAACGAAGAAGTGCACCATTAGTCAAGCTTGAGAACGCTTCCGAGGAGTCCGTTTGCACCACCACCGGGAGATGGGAGTGTTGAAGTGCTAGGGCCATACCCTGCATTATCGCATGTAGTTCTGCCTCAACTGGATCATTGCAGTAGAAAATGAAACTGTAGGCTGCCATGAGGACCTCCCCCTTGTCATTTCTAAGCACCATGCCAACAGCAGCTGAGCCGTCGTCCTGAAGGAATGAACCATCAACTACCAGCGCCAATCTGCCCTGGCACAACGCCGACCAGGGGGCTTCAGGTAGCCTGTCTCCACGGGATGGGACCAGGACGGCCAAAGATGGCATCTTCCCCTTAATTATTTCCTCCGTTGAGCACCCCCCAACAATCATGATGGATTTGTACTAGCTATCCAGGTATTCAACCGTAGCGCACAGGGGGAACTTCTTTCCCATGGGTCAACTCATTGCGTAGTTGCCAGATCCACCAAATCAACATGATCAGCATATCACAGACCCCGACCGAGCATTTTGCCAATAATGTAGCACACCATTCCTTACCATCATGTATAAGAAGATCATCTCCAGGTATTGGCCAACGTTGACGCATGTTTGTCCATAGAATTCTCGCATGAGTTCAAGTAACCAGTGCATGAAACAAGTCCTCCTCCTCAACACCACAGATTTGACAGGTAGACCTCGTCGCTATATGTCTATATACCTTGCATATCTGTGTCGCCAACGTCTCCGTCACACATGTCCATGCATTTATCTTCATCTTTTGAGGAACCGCAGACTACCAGACGAGGATCCAAAGAGCTCGGTTCCCCTCTGGAACGCTACTGGACGCACCATTGGCGACGACAACATTATAATCATGCGTGGCCAGTTTATATGCACTTCTCACAATAAACCCACCACTCTTCTCCGGATACCAGGACAGAAAATCATCTCTCTAGTGAGGCGATGCTTTTATCTTCAGAATATGATCAGCATCCATGGGCCAAAAGAACTCCCTCAGCCAGTCTTGCCTTCATGCTCCATTGCCATCCAAGAAATCAGATACCTAGTTAAAGCGACAGTTCCCCTTCAGAGTGATGGGACGGAAGGAGTAAGGCCGGGGGAGCCACGGGTCTCGCCAAGTGTAGATCTTCATACAATTGCCAACTCGCCAAATGACACCCTTTTAACCAACTCAAGACCATGCAAAATTCCTTTCCACACTTTTGAACCTGAGCCCAGGAACACCGTATCCAAGAGCTGACAGGAGGGAAAATATTTCGCCTTGTGGAAGCGCGCACACAAGCTATCCGTCCTGTCCAAGAGTCTCCAGGCCTGTTTAGCTAGCAAAGCCTGGTTTAACGCCCTCATGTCCCTAAATCCCATTCCTTCCATGGATTTTGGTAGTTGCAACTTTTCCCAACTCATACAAGCCATCTTCTTCTCAACTCCTCACAAATATTGGCGTATCATACGTGTGAGGTCATCACAGACCGAGTTAGATGGTAAATTTGAGAGAGAGAAGGGAGAAGGGAGAAGAAAGAGCCTACCCTGAGCTATGTGGAGGGGGGGTGCTTATATAGAGTGTGCCACCCCCTCACCTCCTATGTTACAATGAGAGCATTGATGCCATAATGTCAGCCCACTACGAAACCTCCGACGATGCTCCGACTGCCTTGTTTACTGTTGGTCTTCGCATATCCGAGTGGGTCATATGTCCGAGTGGTCGACTGTCATCCGAGTGGATGGGACGTTGCCTGCCGTGTGAATAGTATGCATGTATTTGTCTGGACCCACCTTATGTGTGGACCCATGCTTCTATGATATTTCGACCCTTCATGGGCCTACTTTTTTGTGTATCCCTGACAGTAGCCCCTGAGACTCCGACTGCTTGCTGGTAGTTGATTGGAGTCTATAGAGTTTGTTGAACTTTAATGTTGTTGCCGGACCTGACTGGGCAGAATGTTTTTCTATTTCTCTTCCAGTGGGGGCATGCTGAGTGCACCCAGTAGGTGTAGTCCCCGAGCCTCTGTCGGACTAGATGAGTCGGGAAGAGGGTTTATGTCTTCTACTGCGAAATTGAACTAAACAGGTGAACTCTGATGCGCTTGGCGTAGTAAATTGTTGCAATGTGGAGCTGAATCAGTCGGACTGATCCTTGTGCGTCGGGCACGATAAATAGATATAACCTAGAACTGGGCCAGTCGGGTAAAACTTCATGTGGTTGGCATGTTGAATGCTTATTGAGTCTGTCTTATCTGATTTTGTATCAACGCTAAGTCCCTGAGTGTGGATGATGTCCTCACTGAGAGTAGTTTGTAACTTAGGCGAATCAGGTTCGCAGCTAAGCCCCCAAGTGTGGATCATGTCCTCACTCTGAGTAGTTTTTAACTTAGGCGATATGGAGTCGTAGCTAAGCCCCCGAGCGTGGATGATATCCTCACTCGGAGTAGTTTTTCAATCAGGTGATACGGAATCGCAACTAAGCTCCCGAGTGTGGATCATGTCCTCACTCGGAGTAGTTTTTGACTTAGGCGATTCGGAATCACAGCTAAGCCCCGAGTGTGGATGATGTCCATACCCGGAGTAGTTTTTGACTTAGGCGATACAGAATCGCAGCTAAGCCCCCGAGAGTGGAGGATGTCCACACTCGGAGTAGTTTTTGACTTAGGCGATAAGGAATTACAGCTAAGCCCTCGAGTGTGGAGGATGTCCGCACTCGGAGTAGTTTTTAACTTAGGCGATACAGAGTCGCAGCTAAGCCCCGGAGCGTGGGTGATGTCCTCACTCATTGTAGTTTTTAACTCAGGCGATACAGAATTGCAGCTAAGCTCCCGACTATAGATCATGTCCTCACTCGGAACAGTTTTTGACTTAGGCGATACGAAATCGCAGCTAAGCCCCCGAGTGTTGATGATGTCCGCACTCGGAGTAGTTTTTTACTTAGGCGATACGGAATCGCAGCAAAGCCCCGAGAGTGGAGGATGTCCACACTCGAAGTATTTTTTGACTTAGGCGATACGGAATCACAGCTAAGCCCCCAAGTGTGGAGGATGTCCACACTCGGAGTAGTTTTTGACTTAGGCGATACGAAATCGTAGCTAAGACTTCGAGTGTGGAGGATGTCCGCACTCGAAGTAGTTTTTGACTTAGGTGATACGGAATCGCAGCTAAGCTCCCGAGAGTGGAGGATGTCCGAACTCGGAGTAGTTTTTGACTTAGGAGAAGTCAGGTTCGCTAAGCCGAGCGATGGTGCGTGGGGCGACCAAGTGATGAAGACGTGCCATACGGAGTGGCGATGCGTGGGGCATCCGAGTGAGGTAGACGAGTCCGGCATCTGACTCAGTGATGGTACGCGAGGCGGCCGTGTCCAGTACGTCATTGAGGGGGCGTCCGAACACGTGACGATGCGCGGGGCGACTGAGTCGAGCATGTCATCGCAGAGGCATCCGAACAAGTGACGGCATGCGGGACGGCGAGACCAGCACGTCATCGAGGAGGTGTCCGAACAAGTGGAAACACACGGACGACCGTTGAGGCGGCTGAGCTTGAGTAACGACGAAGATGGCGCACAGATGAGTCGAGTGATCTCGTAACCTGTGTATGAAAAATAGCACAAGCCAACATAAAAAATTATCAAAGTAATTTGATCTTTGCTGAAATAATTTGTGAAAATAACACCCATAGGCACCCACTGGGTGTGCTAGGTGCTTGTTGGTTCGAGAACAGTAAGGGTCTAACAGAGTGCATGATCCGACCGTACTTGTGCAAGTGAAGCATCCGACTGAACTCGTTTAAGTACTGGACCCAAACAAAATGGAGTGAAGTGTTCCCACATAAAAATAAACAACCAAGCGCAGAGGTACACTCGGTGGCGTGGTCTCCGAATGAACGTCATGTGCGACTTCCTCGACACTCGGTAATGCGGAAACAACTATTTAATTGAATGCAGCGTATGAAGAATGACTTAGTTGTCTGATGGCGCAGGAGGGCCGAGTGACGAAGGAGCGTCCAACTGTGTGACGGTGCGCGGAGCGACCGAGTGACGAAGGAGCGTCCAGTTGAGTAATGGTGTGCGGAGCGCCCGAGTGACAAAGGAGCGTCTAGTTGAGTGACGGTGCGCGGAGCGATCGAGTGACGAAGGAGAGTCTAGCTGAGTGACGGCGCACGAAGCGGCCGAGTGACGAAGGGGCGTCCAGCTGAGTGACGGTGCACGGAGCGATCGAGTGATGCAGGTCTGTCTCACCGACTAGCCACGCGCGGGGCGGCCGGGTAATGAAGATGTGCTGCATGGAGTGGCGATGCGCGGGGCATGCGAGTGAAGTAGATGTGTCTGGCTGAGTGGCGACGCACGGGGCGGTCAAGTAACGGCGCGGGGGGCAGCCGCGTCGAGAATGTTGTCGCGGAAGTGTCCAACCAAGTTACTCCACACGGGGCGGCCGAGTCCAGCATGTCGTCGAGAATGGTGCGCGGAGCCGTCCAGGTACCTATGTATGAAAAATAACACTACCAAACATAAAAAATTCTCAAAGTAATTTAATGTTTATTAAAATGATTCATGTAAATTACATCCATAGACACCCGCTGGGTATGCCAGGTGCTTGCTGGTCCGGAACCAGCAAGAGTCCAAAGAGCGAAGGATCCGACATGAAGAAAAAGAACCGATCGCAGATGTACACTCGGTGGCGTGGTCCTCGAGTGAACATCATGTGCGACTTACTTGACACTCGGTAATGCATAAATAATTATTAATAAAATGCAACGTGTGAAGAATGACTTAGATGTCTGACGGCGTATGAGCGGCCGAATAATGAAGACGTGCCTCACGGAGCGGTGACACGCGGAGCGGCCGGGCGATGAAGAAGTGCCTCATGGAGCGGCGACGTTTGGAGCGGCCGAATGTCGAAGGAGCGTCCAACCAAGTAACGCTGCGCGAAGCTGCCTAGTGCCAACGGAGCGGCGAGCGGATTGATGGTGCGTGGAGCGGCGGAGTGACGAAGGAGCGTCCGGCCAAGTGACGACGCGCGAAGCGGCGGAGGGACCAACGAGAGTCTAGTTGAGTAACGGTGCGCGGAGCGGCCGACTGATGAAGATGTGTACACCTAAGTGAGGAAGATGTGTCTCGCCGAGTGGCAGTGCATGGGGCGGCCGACTGATGAAGACGTGTATAGTCGAGTGGTGACGCGCGGAGCGACCTAGTGATGATGGAGCGTCGAGCGGAGTGACGGCACGCGGAGCCGCTGAGTGACAAAGAAGCGTCCAACTAAGTGGCGGCGCGTGGAGCAGCCTAGTGACAATGGAACGTCCAACTTAGTGATGGCCCGCGGAGTGGCCGAGTGACGAAGGAGCGTCCAGACGAGTGGCGGCGCGTGGAGCAGCCTAGTGACGATGGAACGTCCAACTGAGTGACGGCCCGCGGAGTGGCCGAGTGACGAAGGAGCGTCCACCTGAGTGACGGCGCGTAGAGCTACCGAGTGACGAAGACGTGTCTCGCCGAGTGGCGATATGCGAAGCTGCCGATTGATGACGACGCGTCTTGCCGACTGGTGATGCACGGAGCTACCGAGTGATCACGATGTGTCCAGTAGAGTGACGACGTGCAAGGCGACCGAGTGATGATGGAGCGTCCGATTGAGTCGCGATGCGCGGAGCTACCAAATGACGAAGACGTGTCTTGCCGAGTGGCGATGCGCAGAGTTGCCGAGTGATGACGACGCGTCCAGTAGAGCGACGACGCGCGGGGCGGCCGAGTGACGATGGAGCGTCCGACTGAGTGGCTATGCGTGGAGCTGCCAAGTGACGAAGATGTGTCTCACCGAGTGGCGATGCGCGGATCTGTCGAGTGATGACGACGTGTCTCGCTGAGTGGCGATGCGTGGAGCTGCCGAGTGATGACGACGCGTCTCGCCGAGTGGCGATGCGTAGAGCTGTCGAGTGATGACGACACGTCTAGTAGAGTGACGACGCGCGGGACGACCGAGTGACGTAGACGTGTAAAACAGGATGATGACGCCCGCGGCGGCCGAGTCACTGCATGTTGATCATGTGTACGTAAATTTCATCCGTGTGTCATCGTATTAGTAGCTCGAACGGAATATCCGTCCGAGTAAACTGCTGTTCGGAGATGATAACAGACGACTGACATGCAAGTTAGTAGCAAGCATAGCTACGAATATTTTTTAATGGACTAAGTGTCGCTGCACGGATGTATTTCGCATGGATTAAAGACCATAAACCAAGGATGGTTATGCATGCATGATGCATACATGCATGCACAACTAACCGTTCGTGAAACAGTGTGATGGAAGTTTTAACTGCAGTAATTAAGAAACTTACGGTGAAAATCTTCATCCGATGAGGCGCTTAATAAAGCAATTATACCTTGAGCGATTGTCAACGAAGTTGCATACTGGTGAGAACCGTCCTTCTAATTTTTCATGCTTAAGGAGGAGGCCCGTTACATCCAACAAGAGCGTACACCAGGGCCACCGCTGGGCATGTTCACGCAGGCATTTTTTACTGGGGGAACGCTAGGCATCAGATTACTAATGTTTTGCTTCCGATCACACTAGTCCTAGGCTGTTCGATAAGGAGCATGGTGGCCATCCGATGTAGAGTTAGGCCAGCCCAAGTTTTGCTATATTGGTTTAATCTGATGCTTCTAATGACCCATTAAGCGAGCCTTCTATTGCTCCCGTAAATTAGTGTACGTGGGTCCTGATTGTGTGGGATTAAATTACGGTGCACTAACTGCCAATCGCTGGTCCTTTGTTTTAGGAAATAACTTACAGATTTTAGGCTGATTGCTTCCTTACTAAGCAAAACTTTTAACCAGCGTTATTCCAAATTGCATCTGATGCAACTAATTGTGCTTTCATCTTTGTTTGTAATGTTGTTTATTGGTACATTTCTTTTACAACATTTTTTTATGCTTCTGTTGATTGGAAATTTGTTTATGTGGTGAATGAAATCTACTTTAATTTTGTTGGAATTTATCTCCTATGTAACGTGATATATTTTTTAAAAAAGCATCGCTACCTTGCTTCCATCAACCAAGGAGTTGCTTCGCACATGCTTCCATAAAAAACAAAATTATTCCACATGTTTGAGAAGCATCACGATCTTGTTTCCATTGACTAGAGAATTGCTTCCAACTAAATATTATCATGCTTCCATGAAACACTAATATTTCTAGTCATAATTACGCATGGTTCATACGAACCTTTGTTTTTTTTGCAAAAAAGGAAGAAGAGAAAAATGCTACTATCACATGGACAATATGATTCAATAGGCAAAGTCAAATAGCTTCCATGCGTCAAATTTTGCAAATTCAAACATGACCTAGCCATCATGTGATAGAAGGCGTGATCCACAGCGCCAGCTGGTAGAAGTTTCGTTGCCCCTATCCGAGCGCCTTGATCTTGTTCAATGTGAAGTCCTTGAGATTTTATACCATGATAACTCGAACGTCCGAGTCATAGTGATCGCTATGCAAACTCGAATAGTGGTCTCCAAAGTAGACGGAACCAACCTCTTGTTCTCCGGATGCCCCCCTAGTCGGCATACAACCATGTCTGAGAAATCAAAAGGTAGCAAACATGGCTAACACAAAATAAATGATTTGATGATATCATGCACAAGAAGCACATAAATTCGATTTTAGATAACTAGATGCTTCTTGGGCAAGATTTTGAAGAACAATTTATTGTTCTCAAAACATTTTTGTTGTTCAGCACTACGTGTTTACATTAGAATCATATGGTAAAAAACAAGGAAGCATAATTTACCAGAAGGACTAATCTGGTGCAATTTCCACCGGTTGCTATTCACCAATTGAAGCATACTCTATTGCGTGAAGAAGCATATGTATTACAATGTAGAAGCACAATAGGTAAGAAGCATGAAAATAGTGCTATGTGCACATAAGTAATATTAATTGGAAGCATGTATATCTGTTCAACACGGGGGGCTACGACTCCAGCCCCCGCGTCGCCTAACCTAGGCGAGACGAGGGGCGATCTGCCGCCGTCGGCCCAAAGGCCTCCTCCCTCGTCCTCTCTCCCGTGCCGCCGGCGGAGGCCACACTCGTAGCCTGGCTAGTGATGGTGGCGGCAGGGCTTTCCCCCTCGCGCGGTGGCTGCGTCTTCCCCTAGCGGCGGCGCATGGAACTACGGTTCCTGGCGGCGTGGAGCGCGGGTTCCCGGCGGCGAGTGTGATAGCGACATTAGCGTAGGCGTGAGACCGTGGCAGAGGAGCCCCTGTGGCTGCGGCCCAGATCGTGGATCTCGTCGTGCCTAGATGGGCTTCGGCGGGCCTGTGGATCTGGTAAGCATCTATAGGTGGGCATGGTGGGCCTTACAACGCCGGCCTAGGCACCGTGGTGGTCCCATGGACGGTCAGACGGCGGCGGCCTGGATTCTCCGTCCAGTCCCCGGCAGAGATGGCAGCGGTTCGTGTACAAGTTGCTTGATGGAGGTCCTCTGTTAAGATCCGAGTGAAAACCTACTTTCGGCCTCATGCCAAAGCCGGCGGTGACGGCGCAGTTATGCGGCGTTCCCTTCTTGAAGGCATCACCGAGGAAAATTTCAAGACTGCTATCTGCTACCTCCGAGGGAAACCCTAGATCAGTAGATCGGATGACGGCGGTGCTCGTGTGTCGTTTCCCCCTTGGGGGCGTCATTCTTGGAGGTGTACACGGACTCGAGGGAGCGGTGCTTCATCTTAAACATTGATGGCGGCTGATCTCTGCAGCGTGGTGCAGTGGAGACTTGGCGTCCCATGCTTAGAGATGGACTCGTGCAGGAGGAGGATGTTGTCTGGCATCATGGTGGCGTCGATGGCAGAGTGTCCTGACAAGGTAGAAGCCTCAATATCTGCTCTAAAGACGAACATGTGGAAGATGCGGCGATGACACATGTGAGTGCGTCAGACCGGTTTGTGCCCCAGACCCGGTATGTGGCTCGGCTGGGGCTTCCGGTTTTTGATGATCTTTACTCCTAAAGGGGCAGTTGGTAGCTTCTTGCCTCGGGTTTTTTTGTCCGTTTTTTTCATCTCATCTCCCACCGTTTCCTCCCATTGGTTTTTTCTTCCTCTCATTAAAAAACCAAATCCACCATTAAAGCAAAAGATTTTGTTTTGTACTTTTTTGGCAGGTAATGATTTGATTTAATCACATTAATTATAGGAAATTAAGAATTCCGAAAGCATACCATATATGTGAGATTACCTTCCGAAAAACAAATCCACGATTAAACTGGAAGATTTTGTTTTGTGCTTGTTTTGGCAGGTGATGATTCGACTTAATCACATTAATAATAGGTAAATAAGAATTCCAAAATCATACCATATATGTGAGATCACCTTCCGAGAAACCAAATCCACCATTAAACTGGAAGATTTTGTTTTGTACTTGCTTTGGCAGGTGATGATTCGACTTAATCACATTAATAATAGGTAATTAAGAATTCCAAAAGCATACCATATATGTGAGATCACCTTCCGAGAAATCAAATCCACCATTAAAGCGGAATATTTTTTTGTACTTGTTTTGGAAGGTGATGAATTGATTTAATCACATTAATAATAGGTAATTAAGAATTTCAAAATCATTCCATATATGTGAGATCACCTTCCGAGAAAACAACTCTACTCCTTAAGGGACACTTGGTAGCTTCTTGCCTCGGGTTTTTTTCGTCATCCCTCCCACCTCCCATCTGGGTTTTTTCGTCATCCATCCCATCTATAAACCCATGCATGTAACACGGAAAAAAAGACCAAAACCACCTAGCCATGCCCCTCGCACGAAAAAGCGGACGAAAACTATAACGATGCCCCTCGGACCAAAAAACCCGGACGGACAGCCCACTCGCACGAATAGGGAGTCACACAGCAAGACCCCCCCCTCACATCCCCACTCGCCCGTGCCCTCCATTCTTCCCCCATCTCCCCCTCCACCGCGACCCCTTCTCCCGCTGCGCCGCCGTCCCTACTGCTCCCCCGGACCGACCTCTTGTTTAGTCAGGGTGGCAGGAACAGCTCCACCTCCCCACTTCCCCATGCGACAGCGCCGCCAAAGCTTCTGGCAGAACTTCCGTCCCCACCACGGGTGGCCGCCTGATGTCGTCCGCGCCGCCACACCAAATGGGCAAGGAGTACTCCCACGTGACGGGAAGGTGCACGAACCTGGATGTTGGGGAGTCGCTTGCGAAGGACGGGGTGAACGTGAACGGCGATGATGACGCATTTCACCTGGGTTTCGTCGGCACGGGGAACCTGGCCGATAACATCGCGTGCGGCATCGCAGCGTCGGGCGTCCTCCCGGCCTCCGCCGTCCGCCCCGCGCCCCACCGCCTTCGCCTCCCTCGGTGCCAGCATACTTGCCTCCAACACCCAGGTCTGTTTCTCCTTCCCCATCTGATTGACCCCGCCTCCCTCCGCTCAAAGCAGCCAAGCATCTATGTTTGTCTGTCACACGTTTATGCCTGACAGACACTCTGTGTCTCATGTGATGTTTTTTCCTTCTTGTTGATGACAGTGATGTGATCGTCATTTCCGTCAAGCTCAAGATTGGTAAGTGTACCAGGTAGTATTTTCAGCCTGTGAAGGCACTCAGTTACGGATGCGTCACTGAGGACTCAGACTTATCAATTTAGCCTTTTGATTTGCGTGCGTATGAGATTATGCAGATATGAAATTGCAGTGAAGCAGGTTCTGGTTGAGCTCAAGCCCTTGTTGTCTGAAGAAAAGCTTCTGGTCTCCATTGTCGTTGGCATCAAGATGAAAGATTAGGTCAGTAAGTGTACATTCATGGCCTATCCAACTTCTCAAACTTTAATTTTGTTTAAACTACCCTCCATAAAAACTGTAGAGCTGAAGCGATGCACCATTTTCTCTCCGGCAAAATATGCCCGGGGTGAACGTCTGTGACCATCTCGGGGTGGGTACCCGAGGATGTGTATATTTGTGTTGATAGTTGTAGAGGACTTGTGAGGTGTCATGTGTGTTTGCCATGTCCCCTTGCTAAATTTGATGTTCTGCTATACTGATATTGCATATGTAGAGAGGTCTGGTCTAGCGAGTGGAGGAGGATCTTGAGCACATATGGCCGGGAGGAGGAGACAACATGGTTCTTGGTGCGCACGCTGGCATTCTACTAGACCTACCTTGGTGTACTTCCAACTTCCAACTTACAGGAGAGAGAACAATAACTCTGGTATGTTACATCGACAACTTCCCACCAGGGTAAAGGATCCCATTCCTGTTTTTATCCTATCTGATCTTTATGGTAGTTCCAAACATTGGTGTTATATGATTTTTTGAGGAAACAACATGGTATTGGAACTGATGTGGGATTTTGATGAGTTGGTAGGGGTTCTCATTTGTCCATCTTTAGGTAACTGGCATAGTGGGATGTACTAAACAATTTATGGCAAGGATATTCACTCTAGATTACTCAGAATTGTCATCGTCGAATTTTTCCTCTCAAATACATCAGTAGAGGTTCATCTCTGTTTTCCCTCCACGACATAACTTTATTTTGTAGATACATTTTTCTCTCTGTCTTGACTTAGAAGTTTAAGCTTAGACTTCAGAACCTTGACAAACTGTATGCAGACATGGCCATGCAAAAAGAACTGAAGGTGCGCTTTTATGGTAAATTGAAATATATTTTTCCTTTGGTCAAATCTGTATAGTATTTTTGATTAGTGAACCATATATGTTATGTTTGTTATGTTTCAGATCATGTCAGTTAGTTCAAGTAGCATGATTGTTTCTTACTCATGGTCTGTAAATTGTGGAACTATTGTTTATTTCTGTGATGTACTAGGATGAAATTGGAATGTGAGTCTAGACCAGGGAATTATTGCCTTGATATCCTGGAGAATCTAGACTACTTTTTTTCATTATCTGTAGGTAAAGAAGTTCGAGAAGAACAAGGCGTCTTGCGAGCTTCTATGTTGCATCCCTGTACAGACAATTGTTTTATTGATTTATGTTCTTTTTCAGTTCTTAACTACAATTATGGTGTGGTAATCTAAAGCTATTTGGAAGAGCTCATGTACAAAGATGCTACAGAGAGATATGATGCAACAAGCGACTCCTATGTGTCTGCCTTGCTTTAGATGCTAAGAAGAATGCAATAATCGTACCTTTCCTGATCAAAAGGCTCTCATCTCCCTCACTTTGTTTGCTATAATAACAAATCTATTGTCTTCATTTATACTCTGTTGTTACTTAGTTCGAGTTGTCTTTGGTCAGCTGGTTATGTGTTTCATTGTGGATTATTTTGGGTACATACCTTGGTGGTTTATTCGTAGTACTAAGGAGCCACCATTGCAACCTAAACAAGGTTTGTGAGCACCTTATAGCTTAATCCTTGTGTATGGATTCTACAAGCAGAAGTCATCCACATTGCTGCGAGCACTCCCTGTTCCTCATAGCGAGCCTGCTGGAGGCCGTGGATAGCACCCTAAACATTGTGGAGATATTCAGTTGTACCACCTTGATGACAGGTGCTCTGAACCATGGAGTGATGCAAGCCACCTTTTCAATTGTTTACCACACAAGATGTGTCAACCATATTTTTTTTCACGATATTTTACAATGAACTACAGTAACGGAGCACTGCTTTAGATTTTGATCGGGAGCTACTTCATTAAGACAAAAGATAAATCCGACTTAAAAGGTAAATAAGCTTTGGGATTGTGTACAGAAAAGGCTGATTTTTTCCTGCTGTACCAACTGGCCACTGACTTGCCTTTAAGTGATATATAGAAACACACATGTTCCTGATCATAATATTACATTTAAATGATTATAGTGATTTTACTTACTTTATTACTTTTATGCTTTTTGTTCACTGATTTGCAGTACAGGGGAGGAAAATGAGATAGGGATTAAGAGCCAAGGTGAAGAAGAGGAGGGGCAGGAGGAGGGGTAACTTATTTCTGCTGAAGCTGGACCGGGGTGGATTGGGCGGCTGAATTGATATAACTTTTCTTAAAAGATAATATCCTTATTTTATGTTTTTCCGGATGCATTGACAATGGTTTGTCTATTCTACTGTTCTTCCAGGAATATTTTCTATTAACTTGAATGAAGAGACCATTATAGAGGGAAGCGGAGCCAGAGGCATTATCAGATGTGCTTAGACGGGAGCCGTACAAACATGACGATGGTGCTAAATAATCTTCTTGTTATGCAAGTGAGTTAAAACATCAAACATGTCTATGTTCTTTTGTTTGGACTAATCTTTTCACTCTAGAATCTAGATTTCAATCACCGTGGTCATTTCTTATCCAATGACATAAAGCTTGTCTAATTTCTAACTTTACATTCTAAAACAACATATGGGAAACAAAAGGAGAATACTTATATTATTTGGGCTTCCCCGTAGTTTTCATTTGTTCTTTGATTGTTTACAAATTTAAATCCTGTATAGAAGTTTCAGGAACTTCTATTGATGTGTTCACAATAATGTTGGAAATATGCGCTAGAGGCAATAATAAAATGGTTATTATTGTATCTCCTAGTTCATGATAATTGTCTATTGTTCATGCTATAATTGTGTTAACCGGAAACCGTAATACATGTGTGAATACATAGACCACAACATGTCCCTAGTGAGCCTCTAGTTGACTAGCTCGTTGATCAATAGATGGTCACGGTTTCATGACCATGGACATTGGATGTCGTTGATAATGGGAGCACATCATTAGGAGAATGATGTGATGGATAAGACCCAATCCTAAGCATAGCACAAGATCGTGTAGTTCGTCTGCTAAAGCTGTTCAATGTCAAGCATCGTTTCCTTAGACCATGAGATTGTGCAACTCCCGGATACCGTAGGAATGCTTTGGGTGTGCCAAACGTCACAACGTAACTGGGTGGCTATAAAGGTGCACTACGGGTATCTCCGAAGGTGTCTGCTGGGTTGGCACGAATCGAGACTGGGATTTGTCACTCCGTGTGACGGAAAGGTATCTCTGGGCCCACTCGATAAAACATCATCATAATGAGCTCAATGTGACTAATGAGTTAGCCACGGGTGATGTATTACGGAACAAGTAAAGAGACTTGCCGGTAACGAGATTGAACAAGATATGGGGATACCGACGATCGAATCTCGGGCAAGTATCATAACGATAGACAAAGGGAATTGTATACGGGATTGATTGAATCCCCGACATCGTGGTTCATCCGACGAGATCATCGTGGAGCATGTAGGAGCCAACATGGGTATCTAGATCCCATTGTTGGTTATTGACTGGAGTGGTGTCCCGGTCATGTCTACATGTCTCCCGAACCCGTGGGGTCTACACACTTAACGTTCGATGACGCTAGGGTTATAGGGAAATGTTGTACGTGGTTACCGAAGGTTGTTCGGAGTCCCGAATGAGATCTCGGACGTCACGAGGAGCTCTGGAATGGTCCGGAGGTAAAGATTGATATATAGGAAGTCCACTTTTGGTCACAGGAAAGTTTTCTGGCTCATCGGTAGTGTATCGGGAGTGCCAGGAGGGTGCCGGAGGACCCCCGAGAGGGGTGTGAAGACCATAGGACTTCGTTGGCCCTTAGAGGAGGTGTACCAGCCCTTATTGGGCTGGCCAAGTCCTTCCGGAAAGGCCCATGCGGCTGGAGATAAGGAGATAGGGCAAAGGAGTTTGAAAAGGAGGAGATCCACCTCCCTTGTGGGAGGTGGACTCTTCCCCTAGTTCGGCCAAACCTCTCCTCCTTGGAGGAGGGGCCAAGGCATCCCTCCCTCTCACTCCTCCTATATATATGCAAGGGTTTCGGCTGATTTGAGACACGACTTCTTTCTCTCTCGGCGCAGCCCTACCCTTCCTCTTCCTCATTCTCCGTAGCGCTTGGCGAAGCCCTGCCAGAGTCCACGTAGCTCCACCGTCACCATGCCATCGTGCTGCCGGAGCTCTCCCTCAATCTCTTCTTCCTCCTTGCTGGATCAAGGCATAGGTGACGTCATCAGGCTGCACGTGTGTTGAACGCGGAGGCGCCATTGTTCGGCGCTTAGATCGGAATCCACCACGATCTGAATCGCTGTGAGTACGACTCCACCAACCGTGTTCTTGTAATGCTTCCGCTTAGCGATCTTCAAAGGTATGAAGATGCAATCTCTCTCCACTCGTTGCTGGATTCTCCTAGATAGATCTTGGTGGCACGTAGAATTTTTTTTGATTTACTACTACGTCTCCCAACAATGGCATCATGAGCTAGGTGTATGCGTAGAATCTACGCACGAGTAGAACACAAAGCATATGTGGGCATCGATCTTGTTAATTTGCTTATCACTACTAGTCTTATCTTGATTCGGCGGTATTGTGGGATGAAGCAGCCCGGACCGACTTTACACATACGCTTACGTGAGACTGGTTCCACTGCCTGACATGCACTTGTTGCATAAGGTGGCTAGCGGGTGTCTATCTCTCCCACCTTAGTCGGATTGGATTCGATGAAAAGGGTCCTTATGAAGGGTAAATAGCAATTGGCATATCACGTTGTGGTTTTGGCGTAGGTAAGAAACGTTCTTGCTAGAAACCTATAGCAGCCACGTAAAAACCTGCAACTACAAATTCGAGGACGTCTAACTTATTTTTGCAGCATATGCCTTGTGATGTGATATGGCCAAAGGATGTGATGTGATGCATTGTGATGTATGAGATTGATCATGTTCGTGTAATAGGATTCTCGACTTGCATGTCGATGAGTATGACAACCGGCAGGAGCCATAGGAGTTGTCTTATTTTATTGTATGACCTGCGATAAATCAAGATCGCCATGTAATTACTTTTCTTTATTGCTAAACGTTAGCCATAGTAGTAGAAGTAATAGTTGGCGAGACAACTTCAGGAAGACACGTTGATGGAGATCATGGTGTCGTGCCGGTGACAGTGATGATCATGGTGCCCCGAAGATGGAGATCAAATGAGCAAGATGATATTGGCCATATCATGTCACTATATTGATTGGATGTGATGTTTATCATGTTTACATCTTATTTTCTTAGAACAACGGTAGCTAAATAAAATGATCTCTCAATAAGATTTCAAGAGATGTGTTCACCCTAACTGTGCACCATTGCTATCGATCATTGTTCCGAACCACCACGTGATGATCAGGTGTGATAGGTTCTAACGTTCGCATACAACGGGTGTAAGCTAGATTTACACACGCGGAACACTTAGGTTGACTTGACGAGCCTAGCATGTACAGACATGGCCTCGGAACACGGAAGACCGAAAGGTCGAACATGAGTCGTATAGAAGATACGATCAACATGGAGATGTTCACCATGGATGACTAGTCCGTCTCACGTGATGATCGGACATGGGCTAGTTTACATGGATCATGTAACACTTGGATGACTAGAGAGATGTCTATCTGAGTGGGAGTTCATTAAATAATTTGATTATGTGAACTTAATTAGCATGAACTTAGTCTAAAATTATCTTTACAATCTGTATTGTAGATCCAATGGCCAACGAGAATGTCACCCTCAATTTCAACGCGTTCCTAGAGAAAACCAAGCTGAAAGATGATGGAAGCAACTATGTGGACTGGGTCCGTAGCTTGAGGATCATCCTCATAGCTTCCAAGAAATTGTATATCCTTGATGCACCGCTAGGTGACCCACCCCTTCTCCCAGCAGAGCAAGACGTTGCGAACGCTTGGCATTCACGCTGCGATGATTACTCCCTTGTTCAGTGCGGCATGCTTTACAGTTTAGAACCGGGGCTCCAAAAGCGTTTTGAGCAACACGGAGCATATGAGATGTTCCAAGAGCTGAAACAGGTTTTCCATGCTCATGCCCAGGTCGAGAGATATGACGTCTCCGACAAGTTCTTCAGCTGTAAGATGGAGGAGAATAGTTCTGTCAGTGAGCACATCCTCAAGATGTCTAGGCTACACAACCGCTTGACTCGGCTGGGAGTGAATATCCCGGATGACTCGGTCATTGACAGAATCCTCCAGCAGCTTCCACCTAGCTACAAGAGCTTTGTGATGAACTACAACATGCAAGGGATGGAGAAGTCCATTCCTGAGTTGACTCGATGCTGAAATCAGCAGATGTCGAGATCAAAAAGGAGCATCAAGTGTTGATGGTGAATAAGACCACTAGTTTCAAGAAAGGCAAGGGTAAGAAGAACTTCAAGAAGAATGGCAAAGCTATTGCCGCGCCCGGTAAGCAAGTTGCCGGGAAGAAGAACAAGAATGGATCCAAGCCTGATACTGAGTGCTTTTACCGCAAGGGTACCGGTCACTGGAAGCGGAACTGCCCCAAGTACTTAGCGGAAAAGAAGGCCGGCAACATTAAAGGTATATGTGATATACTTGTTATTGATGTGTACGTAACCAACGCTCGTAGTAGCTCCCGGGTATTTGATACCAGTGCGTTGCTCACATTTGTAACTCCAAGAAGGAGCTGCGGAATAAGCGGAGGCTGGCAAAGGACGAGGTGACGATGCACGTCGGGAATGGTTCCAAGGTCGATGTGATCGCCGTCGGCACGCTGCCTCTACATCTACCTTCGGGATTAGTTTTAAACCTTAATAATTGTTATTTAGTACCAGCTTTGAGCATGAACATTGTATCTGGATCTCGCTTGATGCGAGATGGCTACTCATTTAAATCTGAGAATAATGGTTGTTCTATTTATATGAGAGAAATGTTTTATGGTCATGCCCCGCTGGTCAATTGTTTATTTTTGATGGATCTCGAACGTGATGTTACACATGTCCATAGTGTGAGTACCAAAAAGTGTAAGGTTGATAACGATAGTCCCACTTACATGTGGCACTGTCGTCTTGGTCATATTGGGGTTAAACGCATGAAGAAGCTCCATACTGATGGACTTATGGAGTCTCTTGATTTCGAATCATTTGACACGTGCGAACCATGCCTCATGGGCAAGATGTCCAAGACTCCATTCTCCGAAACAATGGAGCGAGCAACTGACTTGTTGGAAATAATACATACCGATGTATGCCGTCCAATGAGCGTCGAGGCTCGCGGTGGCTACTGTTTTGTTCTCACCCTCACTGATGACTTGAGCAGATATTGGTATGTCCACTTAATGAAACATAAGGCTGAAACCTTTGAAAGGTTCAAGGAGTTTCAGAGTGAGGTAGAGAATCAACGTGACAGGAAAATAAAGTGCCTACGATCTGATCGTGGCAGAAAATATTTAAGTCACGAGTTTGGCACACACCTAAGGAAATGTGGAATTGTTTCACAACTCACGCCGTCTGGCACACCTGAGCGAAATGGTGTGTCTGAACGTCGTAATCACACTCTATTGGATATGGTGCGATCTATGATGTCTCTTACCGACTTACCGCTATCATTTTGGGAATATGCATTAGAGACTGCCGCATTCACTTTAAATAGGGCACCGTCCAAGTCCGTTGAGACGACACCGTATGAATTGTGGTTTGGAAAGAAACCTAAGCTATCGTTTCTAAAAGTTTGGGGATGCGATGCTTATGTGAAGAAACTTCAACCTGAGAAGCTCGAACCCAAAGCGGAAAAGTGCGTCTTCATAGGATATCCCAAAGAGACTATCTGGTATACCTTCTACCTCAGATCCGAAGGCAAAGTGTTTGTTGTCAAGAATGGATCCTTTCTCGAGAAAGAGTTTCTCTCGAAAGAAGTAAGTGGGAGGAAAATAGAACTTGATGAGGTAACTGTACCTCCACTCGAACCGGAGAGTAGCGCAACACAGGAAGTTGTTTCTGTGGAGCCTATTCCGGCTGGAGAGGAAGTTAGTGATGATGATCATGAAACTTCAGATCAAGTTACTATTGAACATCGAAGGTCCATTAGGACACGTTCCGCACCAGAGTGGTATGACAACCCTGTCCTAGAGATCATGTTGTTGGAGAACGGTGAACCTTCAAACTATGAAGAAGCGATGGTGGGCCCGGATTCTAACAAATGGCTTGAGGCCATGAAATCTGAGATAGGATCCATGGATGACAACAAAGTATGGACTTTGGTGGACTTGCCTGATGATAAGCGGACGGTAATGTGACCGTCTATAAGGCTCGCCTTGTCGCTGATGGTTATCGACAAGTTCAAGGAGTTGACTACGATGAGACTTTCTCACCCGTAGCGATGCTGAAGTCTGTCCGAATCATGTTAGCAATTGCCGCATTTTATGATTATGAGATCTAGCAAATGGACGTCAAAACGGCATTCCTTAATGGCTTCCTCAAGGAAGAACTGTATATGATGCAGCCGGAAGGTTTTCTCGATCCTAAAGATGCTAACAAGGCATGCAAGCTCCAACGCTCCATCTATGGGCTGGTGCAAGCATCTCGGAGTTGGAACATTTGCTTTAATGAGGTGATTAAAGCGTTTGGGTTTGTACAGGTTTATGGAGAACCCTGTATTTACAAGAAAGTGAGTGGGAGCTCTGTAGCATTTCTCATATTATATGTGGATGACATACTGATAATGGGAAATGATATAGAACTTTTGGAAAGTATAAAGGCCTACTTGAATAAGTGTTTTTTCAATGAAGGACCTTGGAGAAGCTGCTTACATATTAGGTATTAAGATCCATAGGGATAGATCGAGACGCCTCATAGGTCTTTCACAAAGAACATACCTTGAAAAGATATTGTAGAAGATCAATATGGATCAGTCCAAGAAGGGGTTCTTGCCTGTGTTACAGGGTGTGAGATTGAGTACGACTCAATGCCCGACCACGGCAAAGGATAGAGAAGAGATGATTGTCATCCCCTATGCTTCAGCCATAGGCTCTATTATGTATGCCATGCTGTGTACCAGACCTAATGTGAACCTTGCCATAAGTTTGGTAGGGAGGTACCAAAGTGATCCCGGAGCGGAACACTGGACAACGATCGAGAATATCCTGAAGTACCTGAAAAGGACAAAGGACATGTTTCTTGTATATGGAGGTGACGAAGAGCTCGTCGTAAAGAGTTACGTCGATGCTAGCTTCGACACAGATCCGGACGACTCCAAGTCGCAAACTGGATACATGTATATTTTGAACAGAGGGGCAGTCAGCTGATGCAGGAGCAAGCAAAGCGTCGTGGCAGCATCTACATGTGAAGCGGAGTACATAGCTGCTTCGGAAGCAGAAAAGGAAGGAGTCCGGATGAAGGAGTTCATCACCGACCTAGGACTGATTCCAAGTGTGTCGGGCCCGATGACTCTATTCTGTGAAAACACTAGAGCTATTGCCCTTGCGAAGGAGCCCAGGTTTCACAAGAAGACAAGACACATCAAGCGCCGCTTCAACTCTATCCGTGATTACATTCAGGAGGGAGATATAGATATTTGTAAAGTGCATACGGATCTGAATGTCGCAGATCCATTGACTAAACCTCTCTCAGGAGCAAAACATGATCAACACCAGAATGCTATGGGCGTTCGATTCATCAGAATGTAAATAGATTATTGACTCTAGTGCAAGTGGTAGACTGTTGGAAATATGCCCTAGAGACAATAATAAAATGGTTATTATTGTATTTCCTAGTTCATGATAATTGTCTATTGTTCATGCTATAATTGTGTTAACCGGAAACCGTAATACATGTGTGAATACATAGACCACAACATGTCCCTAGTGCGTCTCTAGTTGACTAACTCGTTGATCAATAGGTGGTCACGGTTTCATGACCATGGACATTGGATGTCGTTGATAACGGGATCACATCATTAGGAGAATGATGTGATGGAGAAGACACAATCCTAATCATAGCACAAGATCGTGTAGTTCGTCTGCTAAAGCTGTTCAATGTCAAGTATCGTTTCCTTAGACCATGAGATTGTGCAACTCCCAGATACCGTAGGAATGCTTTGGGTGTGCCAAATGTCACAACGTAACTGGGTGGCTATAAAGGTGCACTACGGGTATCTCCGAAGGTGTCTGTTGGGTTGGCACGAATCGAGACTGGGATTTGTCACTCCGTGTGACGGAAAGGTATCTCTCAGCCCACTCGGTAAGACATCATCATAATGAGCTCAATGTGACTAATGAGTTATCCACGGGATGATGTATTACGGAACGATTAAAGAGACTTTCCGGTAACGAGATTGAACAAGGTATGGGGATACCGACGATCGAATCTCGGGCAAGTATAATATCGATAGACAAAGGGAATTGTATACGTGATTGATTGAATCCCCGACATCGTGGTTCATCCGATGAGATCATCATGGAGCATGTAGGAGCCAACATGGGTATCCAGATCCCGTTGTTGGTTATTGACCGGAGAGGCATCTCGGTCATGTCTACATGTCTCCCGAACCCGTGGGGTCCACACACTTAACGTTCGATGCCGCTAGAGTTATAGGGAAATGTTTTACGTGGTTACTGAAGGTTGTTCAGAGTCCCGGATAAGATCCCGGACATCACGAGGAGCTCCGGAATAGTCCAGAGGTAAATATTGATATATAGGAAGTCCAGTTTTTGTCACCGGAAAGTTTTCGGGCTCATCGGTAGTGTACCGAGAGTGCCAAGAGGGTGCCGAAGGACCCCAGAGAGGGGGGTGACGACCATAGGACTTCGTGGGCCCTTATAGGAGGTGTACCAGCCCTTATTGGGCTGGCCAACTCCTTCTGGGAAGGCCCATGCGGCTGGAGATAAGGATATAGGGCAAAGGAGTTTGAAAAGGAGGAGATCCACCTCCCTTGTGGGAGGTGGACTCTTCCCCTAGTTCGGCCGAACCTCTCCTCCTTGGAGGAGGGGCCAAGGCATTCCTCCCTCTCCCTCCTCCTATATATATGCAAGGGTTTGGGCTGATTTGAGACACGACTTCTTTCTCTCTCGGCGCAGCCCTACCCTTCCTCTTCCTCGTTCTCCGTAGCGCTTGGCGAAGCCCTGCCGGAGTCCACGTAGCTCCACCGTCACCACGCCGTCGTGCTGCCGGAGCTCTCCCTCAACCTCTCCTTCCTCCTTGCTGGATCAAGGCATAGGAGATGTCATCGGGAAGCACGTGTGTTGAGCATGGAGGCGTTGTTGTTTGGCGCTTAGATCGGAATCCACCGCGATCTAAATCGCTGCGAGTACGACTTCACCAACCGCGTTCTTGTAACGCTTCCGCTTAGAGATCTTCAAAGGTATGAAGATGCAATCTCTCCCCACTCGTTGCTGGTTTCTCCTAGATAGATCTTGGTGACACGTAGATTTTTTTTGACTTACTACTATGTCTCCCAACAAATAATTCTATTTCTACTTATAGTCACATATAAAATATGAAGAAAAGCATGTAAAAAGACAGTGTGTTTTTAACTTGTTGTTGTGTACAATCACTCGAGATCTAGTTACAACAAGAGAAGAAAATAATAATAAAAACTTAAAAGCTTACCCGTGAAATGCTAGACCCAAAGCTTGATGATCCTGAAGGAAACTAGATGGCAGTGGTGGCTCAGGGAAGAGGATAAGCGGGGATGCAAGGGACTGATGTGGACTGCGGAAGGGAAGCAAGGGGAGGGAAGCTTCGTCAAGAACTATGCCCATAGTTTGATGTCACACTGCATTGCAACTCTTGTTAGATCCTAGAGAATTAGTATGATTTTGGGTGCCGGAAGAAGCTGACACTCTCATGGACATGTTTGTCTAAGGGAATAGAATTATCCCATTCATGATTTTTAGTTCATTAAATATCCCAGGTTTCATTGTGCCTCATTTTCCTCTTGGGACGTTGTCCCTGAGGTGGAAACTCTATGTACCCATTTCGATGTAAGGAGCCCATGCCCCAGTTATCTCTCACATGCCCTAGTGAAGTAAACAAGAAGGTCGTGCTTGTTGTGGTCATAAAGTCAATCAATAGAAGGGATAACCATACTGGAAGTAACATGAAACGAGTAGGGTAGGTGGGATGAGTGGGGCAAATTTGAAAGTCAATGGGGTTAATCCTCCGGTGGCCGCCACACTCGGAGAAGGTAGCGGCGCTACGGTGTGTAGCAAGTCGCGTCACCGTGTTGGTCGCCCTCGGCGGGATGGGATCGATGGCGTGGTAGCGCGAGTGTCCTTGGCATGACTTGGCTAAGGTAGAAGATCAAGCCCGACGAAGCGGGTGTTGTCCCACCTCCTTGCTAGGCTACACAACTATTCCCAAGGTTTTCCAACCAGATACAAACACGCCAACTATGTGGCTGGAATTAATCAAGAGTTGTGAGCCCTTCTACATCTCATGTCCAGATCCTCAATGACAATTTTTTCATCAAATATCTAAATAACACAAAAATTAGGTCAATACAATATCGTCCAGAAATACAAATTTCATGTTGGTAGAGAAATTGGTTAACAAAATCAAAAGGAATATGATATCAAGGAAAATGCCTTAGATCTTAAAGGGACAAGAAAGATATGTCGCCCCTTGGGAGTGAGCGAATGGGATCTCCATCTTTCAATATGAAATCGCTCCATCGGGGATATGTTGGGTTGGAGGTTTTTTTGCCCTGGGACCAATGAATCTCAAGGAATAGGAATTGAGTTGTGTGGAATTCAACAACGCACTCGAAATAAAGCAAGCTGACTTGAATTCTGATATATCAAGATGGGAACACTTATTTCCGCCAGTTATTCCAACGGACATGGACGGGTAAATTTATATATTTCATTATCATAACATTCAAGTATAAACATTTATTTTATTTATCACTATATTCAATATAATTTAATTTATAAAATTGCAGGGGTATGTGTGGCTATTTTGTTGACCAATTTATGCTCTCGTGGAACGGTAAAGAATTAGTTTGTCCTGTTTGCACGATGGGTATTGTTCGTTACACATTTTTGAGGCTTTCAACATGAAATATTCGTGTCAACTACATATATTGCTTGGGCACGATGGGCATGAATTGATGAAGAAGTTTATGTTGTACTTACTCAAATATCGTTCGAATGAAGCTAAAAACAACATTCCTAATATTGTGCGAGAATTTCTTAAGCGCATCAAATAGACCTTAATTTGATTCAGATTTTCAGTTGAATAATCGATCTAGATGTATAAATTGTGCATGTGTTATCTTTTCTCTACCACTAATAGAAAACTGGCCTTTAGTCCCGATTCCAGAGAGCCTAGTCCCGGTTCTAGAACCGGGACTAAAGGGTCGGGACTAAAGCCTCCATCCTTTAGTCCCGGTTGTGTTACGAACCCGGACTAAAGGCCCTCCACGTGGCAGCTTTCTGAAGCGGGACCGTTAGTCCCGGTTGGTGTTACAAACCGGGACTCAACGTATCTGTCAATTATCTGACAATTTAATCTGTAGTCACCACTCATTCCAAATCATCTAACTTCCGAGCCGGTCACCCATCCTCTCACTACTCTAACCGGAGCACGCTTAACTTTCGAGTTCTATCACCCTTTGTTTCCAAGTCTGCACTTGTTGTTCATTTTTTGGCAGAAACGTCAAAATTCATATTTCACAATTTCTATACCAACTAGACACCAAACCCTAACTACATCTCAAATAATTTTATTTTTTGAACATTTTATCATTTTTGTTTATTTTCTGGAAAACTCAAAAAGGCGGTCCCCGAGGGGGGTAGAGTTTGAAAATTTCGTAACCCCGTTAGTCCGGGTTGGTGTCCATCCAATCATACCGTCGACTACATATGCTAGCATCATCCCAGCCAGAGTCACAACTAAGGTTAACCCATTTCTAACTTCATTTGCTATTTTTCATGCATTTAATGATTTTTTGAGCTAAATGACCCTGAAATTGAAAAGCAGTACAAATGAACTCTGAAAAGGTTTAAACTTGGCATGATATCATCATTTCACCCACAAAGCTTGTGCTAAGAAGTTGAGAGGGTTACGGCAAAAACTGTATGCACTTCGTGTACAAGATGGACCATCTCCTTCGAAGTAGCAAGGTTTCGAACGAAAACCCATCTGTTACAAAGGCATTTCATTTTTATTTATTTATTTCAACTCCAGACTTTTTGTGCATTTAATATACAGCATACCACAACATGTTAAAATCTACAAAAAGAACTAACTAAAGAAAACAACAATTAAATAACTAAAACAACTATATAAGCAAAACCGTAATGTTTTAATTAAAATCCTAATATAAATTATTCTAAAAATAACCAAATAAATCTTACTGTGACAACAATCTAACACGTGACTAGGATAAAAAAGAATTAAATTAAAAACTTTTTGTAAACTCAAGTTATTCACAATCTAGTGTTTGAAGCAAATTTGAACAAATTCAAATTTAAACCATTCAAATTTGAAAACGAATGGCACAAACGTAAATTAGACAAAATTTTGAATCTAATGCAAAAGGAATCACTCAAAAACATCAAATATCCTAAAAGGTATAAGCAATTGAAAACTGAAACTAAAAACAAAAAACAAATGTAAAAACAGAAAACAAAACTTTCAAGGACCCTTTTAGTCCCGATTCGTGTGGGTTGGAGACACGAACCGGGACTAAAGGGTATCGGCCCCTTTAGTCCCGGTTGGTGGCTCCAACCGGGACTAATGCCCGACCGGCGCCCTAGCCGCTCGAACCGGGACTAGTGTTCGTAAGGCAACCGGGACTAATGTGTAGATCGAGCTGTGACGAAAGCCCTGTTTTTTACTAGTGTACATGTAAAATTCAACATACATTATGCTTATCCAACTTCAGCAAAATATTTTAAAAGCATGTGGCAACGCACGGGCGTTCTCCTAGTAGGCTTAGGTGAGTGGTCTGGATATATGGCCCAGTTAGCACCCCTTCATCATATGGATAGGAGTAGGGGCATTGTTGCCAAGATGGCCGATTCGGTCATATTGTTGTAATACTTTGTAAGGTCCTCGAGAATAATCAATAAGTGGCCGCATGCATCTCCCAGATGCAGAGGCCGGGGGTCATCCTCCTTTTCGAAAAAAATTGTATATTTGGGATAAAAACAATTCAAAACAAAAAATGCAATGAATGTGGGCAGCATATTTTGATGGCAGCATGTGCGGAGGGGATGATCTTGCAAACTTTGATGTCCGCCTTCATGCCTAAACTGATACAGCGCTCTGACAAGGTGGACCGGAGTTCACGAGTCAGGTTGAAACCTGGTGGAGATGACCGGGACGACGAGGGGATAGCGAGCGAGCTCACGGGCACGTCGTGGACAATGGATTTATTAAAAAAATCCAAAAAATGGAAACACATACACTAAATCAATAAGCATAATTATAGTTCTATTTGTACATAAGGATGGATGTTGCGAAGCAATTAACTTTACATCCATACAGCTAGGAAATATGGCAAAATATTGAATATTCATCTGTACACAGAAATAACCCAGGAAGCATCGATGCTAATTCTATGAAGAAATAATATTTACACCTAAGAAGCATGGCAAGAGATTGAAATTCCATCTGTACAAAGGAGAACGAATGTCAGTAGATTGAAATTCTTTCTGTACATAGGAAAGCGTGAACGTTTTGAAGCAACAATATTTTGCTATCACCACATAAGTAAGCGTACTGGAAGCACATAAATTTCAAGATGCGGAATAAGATGATTGCCACTATAATATCCGGGTGCAGAAATATATTATCTACAAAGAGATTTCATATACCCTAATTGGAGGTTTTGTGATCTTGCATAGTTCGGCAAATACATAAAATCAAAACATATTAACACAGATCTCATCCCTGTGTGACTCCTAGTGCCAGCCACTCAAATTCTGCAAATACGGGATGGAGGACCATAATCCGGGCAAGATGGCTACCTGGTTTAGGGCAAAAGAGAATATACGTCTGCGACACGGTGGCGAACAACGTGCGCAGTGGTCCGAGGGGCGCATCGAGAAGTAGGACGGTGCAATTATCCAATCTGGACGCCTTTGAGGGGGTGCAGGGGCGACATGGTGGATGTTGACCCAGAAAGAGAGGAGGGTCGGAGGTAGGAGAGAGGAACGGCAGAGCTGATTGATCGTTTTTTTTGACGTGGTTGTGATTGATTCAGGATAAAGGGAAGGAGGCGCGAGATTATGGAAAGGTGATGCGTGAAAAAAGAAAGGTTACAAGATAGTTTTGTTGTGGTCTCTTGGTCGTCAGATAAAGCACAAATCAATGGCTTACGTGCGGTCTGATAATGGTCTCGTATCAGACAATAGATATGAAGTGTTTCCCTTTTTTACTGTCGCGATTTTGCCGTGCCGAAGAAGAAAAGAAACAGAGCGTGACGCCCTACAACAGCGTCCCTCTTTCATTTTCTCCTCCAGCTAGGGTTGCCGCCGTCGCCTCCTCCTCCGCCTCCTCCCACACCAATGCTTCGCTGCAGCAACGACCGCATATGAGCAAAGTGGTAGACGACAGATCGGCGGGAGCGGACACGGCGGCCGTCACAATACAAACCAGAGCGAAGCCGGCGCAGCCGCCGGACGCGATCTGGAGCGGAGCGGCGCGGCGCCGGGCTTGATCTGGCGCGTCGGACGGGCTCTCCTCCTCTTATCCCATCCCATCTGAAGAGAAGCGACCCAGGCCGAGACCTCGTCTCGCCGCGGCAATGCCACCGGCGGAGGGCACGGCGGGGCTGGGGATCTCGGAGTTCTTGCTTCTCCTCTTGTCTGGTCAGTGCACCCCCTCCCCTTGCTTCGTCCTCTCTCTCCCCCTTTCTCTAACATCTGCTCTTCTCTTCTCTGTAGATGTGCAGTCAACTTAATGTACGCCCCTCTATCCCTTCTTTCTACAGGCAAAACCAATCCGACGTGAAAACCAATCCCGCTGATAGGTGTTGCCTACGGCATAGGTGACATGATAGAAGTAACCAAGTCCTCCGTTGTCCTCAAGGTTGGCCCCGTTAGATCGGGTATAAGATGCCCATTGTCCCCATTGAAAGAAAATATATGTATGTGTAAAATCCTCTGATCAATTTAACAATTAGATTTGTGATTTTCTTTTCCTGGAAAATAGTGTTGCTTTGTGGAATTTCTTCATCTTATAATGTTCTTCCCTGTAGTTTGAACAGTTGAAGCATAAATATACTATCGTTATTGTATATCTTAACTTAGTATACATGGCTTGCTATCCATAATTTTCGTCAGATAAGACCACTTACGCTTTCGTAATGACAAAAAAAGACCCCTTGCCATCCGTATTTACGGAAAATAACACATGCGTCGTGGCGATAGGTCCTTGTGTTTTGCCACGATTGGCTTTGAAACTAAGCACATGCTACAGCCACTGCACATGCTAAAGCCATTGTATGTATATGGTTCCTTATGTATTGCCACGTTGGCTTTGAAACTGAGCAGAATTATTTCATTTTCTTTTTAATGTTAGTTATTCAATATATTTTGAAAATTGCTGATCCTTTCTTCCCTTCTGAAATTAAAGTTGATCTTCAAGTTCTGGTAGTCACACATATAAACTTTAGGCCATATGACCATCTGTTCAAAAAAATCACTGCAAAAATAGAATATATTTTTTGTATATATGCATCTTTAGACTTGCTGCTGGATTGCTCTTGCTTTAAATATTCAGTAGTTTCTTCTGATCTTAATTGAAAATTTATTCACCGTGCCAGCTACTCAGATATTTGACGAAAATGGCATCATGAGGATGATGTTGTATCATTATAATGAGGAATGTTGAGGTCGTACTTCCTGGATCAAAGCAAAATTCCAGCCAACCAGTAAAAGATTTGATTGTGCCGTGGATGATCTTCAGAAGCCCAACCACTATATTATATGGTATGCGTACATCAACACATCTATGTTAAATATGTTGTTATTATCAAACCACCTTCCATGGCCAATGGTACTACTACAACCAGTTGTACGGTTCTTGCTTTTCTCTGTCTTTCCATGTTTCCTTCTGGTGTTGTTTACACAAGCGATTTCATTTGATATTACGACATAATACTTGGTTAGACAAGATACCTCATACAGCATATCTGAGATAAGAAATTCTGTTTCGACAGACAAATAGACAATATAATCAAGGTATGCTTATTATTCCTAATTTTCTCTGTAGAGCCCTTATTTTTGCTTCGGGTCTATGCTTGTGGATAGGATTCTTTACTGAAGTAGGACTGTTGGATATTGCTTTGGGCAATGCTTTTATCTGTTATTATGTTAAATATTATATAACATTTCTCAAAAGATAAAAAAAGTGGAAGTAATAAATATTTATGTGTGTTGCCATATTTTAGTTTGTACCAATGTGAATATAAGCATTTTTGTGATGAATTGAGCATAACTACGAGCTTATGCAGACACACTATACATGGAAGTATTATGTATGATACAATCATATTTGGCATGACATTTCCATGCTCTACAATTTTAAAGCACCTGGATGGTTGTATGATATATGTGGATCTCTGCCTTGAGCTTTATAGTTTCTTTGGCACATGGAATATTGGTGATATGAGAAATTTAAGGAGGTTAGTACTATTAACAGAGAATGAAACATCCACTATTTTCACTTACATTTTATTTGTGTTTTTTCTGATCCACTAATTGTTATAGTTTTCCTGAAGAAGTGTGTTGATTATGTTCTTGCCAATAGTTGAATTGTACTGACTGCATAAAGTATATTACTTGAACTATAATGAGCATATTCATCAATTAGTTAGTAAAAAACAACAATCCTTTTCTATGCATTGACTTCTTGGTAGCAGTAGTTTCTGCTTTTTGTGTATTTATCAATCAATGTAAATTCAGTCAGGCCAAAAGGTAGTACAATTTCTCTCCAATGTTTGGAGAAAACTATATTTTGCATTACATGTTGGGCTCATTTTTGTGATTTAGCTGCTGTTGGTCATCCCTCCAACATCTATATTATATGCATATTGTTTTTTCTTGAGCACTGCACCATGTCAACATTCATGTCT
This sequence comes from Hordeum marinum, assembly GCA_022496015.1. Classification (NCBI taxonomy): domain Eukaryota; kingdom Viridiplantae; phylum Streptophyta; class Magnoliopsida; order Poales; family Poaceae; genus Hordeum; species Hordeum marinum. Next base: position 509,045,080 of record CM039674.1, on the reverse strand, counting down.
TTTTAAACTTGTTTATAGTAGTACATCTCTCATAAGGATACTAACTTGATATATCGACCATATCTGGTTAATTCAAATTTAACTAAACAAGTTACCATGCCATAGTCAAAGTGATAATTCTAATTTTGTCTATACTGTGCAACAGGGATGTTTTTCATATCATCAATTGATGAACCGTGCGGCTTGTGTAAGTCGGTCCAGCTAAATTCTGGAGTTAACAAATTTGCTTAGATATCTGTGTATTGGTCACTCTCCTAGCGATTCTTTTATATAAACTCCTTTTTTGTATCGTGAACTGTTTGTTCTCGGTAAAACTTAAGATCAGCCCATCGTGTATTGGCTTGTATACCTATATTGTCAATTTTTTTGAAAGACACGCATCTGGTCTTAGGGTAAAGTTTTTGAATAATTTAAGATTAGCTATCTCAATCTCGAAGTTTATAGATAGGTTGGTTCGTATGCAGGTACGACAACAACAAGTTAAGCAACAAGTACAAGGCGACAATCACATACATATTCTTCATTCTTTTGTTTTTTCCTAGCTCATCTTCGGATTTAGTTTCGGAGACAAAGAATAACCCAGTTTTGACTGCAGAACCTGTTGTGGGTGAAATGGTTATAGCTGAACTGTAGGAAAACTATTTTTGAGTGATTCCTGGTGTGAAATACTGAGGAGAATCAGATAGGTGTCTGTATCGTGTTTAGTTTCTAAGACTATATGCATGTGTTCTGATGATCCGACGAACTAATCCTCTCTTTTGGAGATTGCACACCTTTTGGAGAATGTTCAACTTTTATTTCAATCACTCCTGTGCTCTGTGATCAGGCATCCATCTTATAAGATTGTCACCTCTATATTAATGTTGATCTATTGTGTAGCTCTGCATGTTCTTCTCTATCAGTGAATACACTGTTGCTGCACTTCTATTACATGTATTTTTTGTAATAACTGGCATTCACTTGGATGCATAGTGACGTTAAAAAATATTCCAACAAGATCAGTGCGCATAGTCACGCAGAGGTGGCGCGCCAAGGGCACGCCCCAGCCCCTAGTGCAGTTAATAATTGAGGAGAGTGCCCACGTTTGAAAACGTGAAACCTGTATGCGCATGCAAAAGGAGTTAGTGCTAATTAAGGAAGAATTAACCGCATGGAAGTTTCCTTCTTCCATGACTCGTTCATTGCTTGCCGTGGGTGCTGGCCTGAACCGATCTCGTGGCCATGCAATGATCCCGTCCGTCGGGAACAAGGTTGGAGACGTCCATGGGATGGACAGTGCCGGTGCCCATGAGTATGAGCGCGGTGTCAGTGACGCGGATGAGGCCGGAGACGGCATTGACCACCGGTGTCTGTGTGCCGGAGCGCGGCGCTAGACGAGGAAGAAGACGGCTGACGGCACATCAGACGAGATGAAGACGGCCGACGACGCCGGCGTTTGTGCGCCGGAGCGCGGCGTGGTCGACGCGGACAAGGACGAAGACGACGACAGTGCCGCAGATGAGCCAGAGACGGAGGATGACGCCGGTATTCGTGCGCTGGAGCGTGACGATGGCGACACGAACGAGGCCAGGGGCAACGATGGCGCCACAGATGAGGTGGAGACGGCGGACGGTGCCGGCATTGGCGCGCTGGAGCGCGTTGTTGGCGGCACGGCCGAGGATGGAGACGGCGACGTCGCTTCAATGTCCGGGAGCTGAAGCAATGATCGATGATTCATGAGAGCCGTGTGAACCCGTGTGCTCCCTGATCCTATTGTATGGGTATTTTGCCGTCAATATTTGATGATAGTTTGATCTTCGTGAGATCATCCCAAGAAAGCTTGGGTTGCACAAGATTGAAGAAACATTCATGTGCATCACGGCTCGATAGACGTCAAGCCCCACGGTGGGCACCAAATATCGTGGGAACGATTCCGATATTAGAAAGGGGTAGGATAATGGAGCATGATCAATCGAGATGCAAATGGTTGATACGGTGGTTTTAGCGAGTTCGGGCCTCTCACGATGGAGATAACAGCCCTACGTCTCATGCTCCGGTGCTTTATATGTCATGGACATGAGTTACATGGTGTAATTGAAAGAGAGGGAAGGGATAAGGGAGAAGAAAAAGCCGGTCCTGAGCTATGTGGTGGGGGGTGCTTATATAGAGTATGCCATCCCCTCACCTCCTATGTTACAATGAGAGCATTGATCCATAATGTCAGCCCACTACGAAACCTTCGATGATGCTCCGACTGCCTTGTTGACTGTTGGTCTTCGCACATCCGAGTTGGTCATATGTTCGAGTGGTCGACTGTCATCCGACTGGATGGGACGTTGCCTGCAGAGTGAATAGTATGCATGTATTTGTCTGGACCCACCTTATGTGTGGATCTATGCTTCTATGATATTTCGACCCTTCATGGGCCTACCTGTTTTGTGTTTCCCTGACAGGTCTGGTCTATCACATCATTCTCCTAATGATGTGATCCCGATATCAAATGACATCTCACGTCTATGGCCAGGAAACCTTAACCATCTTTGATCAACGAGTTAGCCTGCTAGAGGCATAATAGGGACACAATGTTTGTCTATGTTCCCACACATGTATTTAGTTTCCAATTAGCACAATTACAACATGGACAATAAATGATTATCATGAACAAGGAAATATAACAATAAACACTTTATTTATTGCCTCTAGGGCATATTGCCAACACTTGTCACTACTAGGAAAAGGCCTACTAGTGGCGCACCTGTTTTGGCCACTAGTAGCGCGCGTATCTAGCTTCCGCCTCCGTCCTAGTGGTGTATCCTTTACCGCTGAAACGATGAACCTGTCTCCGACACACCTCCCAGTCGTCGTAGACTCCGGGAACCTTACCCTTGTACACGACATACGACGGCATCTCTATGCACTAGCCAAACAAAACGTTAGTAGCAATTCACAGCAATACATAAGCAATATATAAGTATGCAACAAAAGGATCCGAAGAGAAAAGCAACACATTAATAGCACGATTCATGGTCCTACTAATAAATAGCATCGATTACATATAAGTTGTACGACTGTCCAAACCAAAGAGACATACAAGTTCATTAAAGTTTAATATTACAACATGAGCCAATCGACATTTCAGAACTACATAGCATCACTACTTTCGACTTGACTCAGGGACCGGAGCGTGGATGAAGCCGCCATCTTTCGTGATGATCATGAAATCGCGGGCGTTGTCAGCCTGCATTTGTAGCGTTGTTTCTATCTCACTGTTGGACGGTTGATATCTGAGGTAGAACTGCCCCGATGTACGAAGGACATCTTGATGGATGATTTCCACAAACTCCGACTGGATGCGATAGAATTCTTGTCTGATGTCCGCGTCTTGGATTGCCGACAAGCGTGTGGCCCAATCTTTGAGATTATTTTGTAGCAAAAGGTGATGCTGGTCCCGTACGATCGTCCGCATGTGATGGAGGGCATAGTAGGCATCCTTCTGACTGCCAGGCGGCTGCTTGACGCAAGGGAACGTCGTATTGTGGGTGAACACGTGCTTGCCGTATCTACGAATTGTCCTGATGAAGGTGCCTCCAGATCTGGCGTAGCCGGGGAGAACATCATCAAGAACTTTCTTGATATTTGTGTAGTCTTTCTTCGACTGATGGCCGAGTCGAAATATATACGTGGCCATGGAATATTTCGGGCTTAAGAGGATGAGTGTGCAATCTGTGTCACTGCACAAAAGACGGAATGTTAGAAAAAAAAGAACGATCGAAATCTAAGAAATCATATGTTACGGGGCGGTGAGGGGATGACTTACTCGGGAAAGTAAGGCACGAGGAAGTTATCCTTATCTGGGTTTGCCAGAATGACGCCTTCGAGGTGTGAACTCGCGACTTGCCAGTCCCCAGCGCTGCCCAAGATCTTGGCACGCATGTAGAAGGGGTCTACTATCACGATGTCCGGGGTCTTGTCTCTAATTATCCGCATCTCCATACTCAGCAAAAATAGCCGAACAAAGGTATAGTGCAGCGCATGAAGGTTAAACATAGCGAAGATGTCATCAAACCGCAGGACGATCGTACCCCCGATGGTGCTATCCACAAAGCCCTTGCCCTCTGGCACCTTGGCCGCCGCTTCTCCAAAGAAAGAACACTGTCATGAAGACTCCGCATAGCACCGGTTGCAGCATTGAGCAGATTAGTCGGTAGCATCGGCCTACCCGCCACATGCACCCTCCTCGAGATATCCTTAGGTGAAGGTGGCCCGTCCTGAGCACGGATCGTACTCGGTGCCGGCTAGCCCGCACCGTCCTTGTTATTCTTTCTTTTCTGTCCCTTGTTCTTCTGTTGTAATGGGATCGATTTCTGCTCACAGACCGCCTTCTTGAGTGTGTTGGTGCTGATAATATTTCGCACCTCGGCTATCTGAGGCTCGGTGAAGGCGGCAGCTGGAGGCGTCTCCTGAGAACTGAACGCAAGACGACGTTTGTTGCAATTGGGTTTCTTTGCGGTACCAGCTAGATCGCGGTCGTCTTTTGCAGGGTTGGGTTCTTAACAAGGAGGCCCGAAGAATTCGTCACCGTACCCATGTTCGGCAAAGTACTTATCGACGTTGGTAATGTACCGTCGTCGTCCGGATCCTGTGCCATATGCATGTCCGGCATGTCCGGTAGCGTTGCGGCGGTCTTGCCATGGCTTGGCGCCGGCACGACTGGCGGTGTTGTCTTTGGGGTGGTGTCCCCCGCCCCCAAACGAATCTGGCTCTTCGGCCAAAGCAGGGGCCAGCTTACGCAGGCGCTGAGGGTCATCACATCATCTTCGTCTGACCCAGCGGGTCGAATCAGAGGTAACAAGTCGTCGCAGCCTGGCAGCACCCGAACCAGTTCAACCCTATACACGGTGGGTGGCATCGGATTACCGTGGAACACGGGGTTGCCCGGTTGAATGACTCTGCCCTTGGCGACATCAATCAACTCGCTGCCCACGAAGTGCAGGAGAGTGCATGGAACGTCGGCGGCGCCCTGCGAAAACATGTAGGGCGTCAGGGATGCCCATTCAAAGGCAAGGAGATGAAGTCATCGGCCGAGAGGCTTATTTACCGTGATGACGTCGATCTCGGCTAATGTCGAGGCACCGCCAACGGCGGGCGTGCAACTGACGGAGGGGCCGCTTGTTGCCGAGGTGCCGGCCGGCATACACCCGGGTGCATTAAGCTCCAATGCCCGTGCCGGCACCAGAGACACCAATACCGCCTCCGCCGGAGACACCAATGGCGCGGCCTGCCCATTGTGCGAGTTGCTGGCCGTGAAGCTGGGAACCGGGGGCGGCCCCTGTTGGCCGCCCGCAATCCACGTGTGCAGCCCCTGAATCAAGGTAGGCACAATGGCGGTGAGCGTCGTTCCCAGTTGTTGTTGCACTTGCTCTTGGACCATCTCCGGAATCCGCGCCACTTGTGCCTTGAGTTCTTGAACCTCGTGCGGCTGGCTTTCCGAGCTGGTCTTTCTCTCCTTTTGCACACCAGCGTTATAGTATGACGACCATTTTGTGGACAAGCCTTTGCCGGCCACACGACGAGCTGACGACGGCTTACTGAACTATCCTTGTTTTTCATTACGTTCAACGCCCTATTTAAAGTGTTGTCCCAAGGGGAGCTCTGAGACGACCCCGCGCTACTGCTTTCAGTCTCCTACGGAAGGAATGTGAACCATTTAGAAATTTGGCTTCATTAATTAGAATGCAACCATATGGAGCTAAGTACGCGGGGCTGTATTCCTTACCAGAACACGCTCAAGCGCCTTGGTCTTCGCATCCGTGGTAAGATCCTTTGTTACCGGGTCCACCTTGTACCGGGCCCTGACATAGTTCCTGGTCTGCTTCTCACGGTATTTCTCAAAGCGGGGCGGTAGGCCTTGCTCGGCACGCTTCGCGTCCTCCTTGTCCCATATAGGTTCCGCCACTTTGTAATCGTCGGGACCGAGTTGGTGGACCCCTAAGTTCAAGTCCCACATACCTATCCCCCACTGACTTGATTCCACGGTTGCGCTGCTCTCGCACTTGATCTTGAACTCCGTGTAGTCATCTTTGCTGATCGAAGGATTTTTCGCCTTGATCTTCTCATAACTATCACCTTTGTCAATCATTTTCTTCACCGCGCTTCTCCAAGTAGACAGGGTCGTGCTCATCTTCGTGAGGGCGGCACTGTTCACTTTATTCCCTGAGAGGCGTGTGTTTGCGACGTCACCGGGGAACTTTTATCATTCGTGCAGCTTCGTGAAGAGGAGGCTGCGCAAATTTCCTCGATCAGGATGCCTTAGGTTCTCGGTTTTGATCGAGACGGTGCTCTGGAGAATTAACCCGAGCTGAACCGAGTACCCCTTGACTAATTCTTTGGGCGATGTTGGATGCCCCTCGGAGGACACTTCAGTAAATTCCTCCTTGACGGTGCCGAGCACGTTTGGGCGCCGGTCCTTCCGTTGCCTCTTCGGTTGGCTGCCATCTGTGCGTGCGCTGCCATCATCAGTGGTGGCATCCTCGGCGGCACCATCAGTGGTGTCATCCCCGACGCCACTAGGGGTTGTGTAGTCGGGATCGGTGTCTTCCGCGGCGTCCTCATAGCGGTGAGGTTCTTCCTCCATCTCCTGGGACAGCTCCCAGAATGCCTTGCCCGAACCGCCGACCTCATCGTTGTGGGCCATGTTTCGCTCTAAATAGGAAAAAAGTTTGGTCAAAAAGTTGGTTATTGTTAAGGGCCTACAAAACTGAATTTTGGAAATCTACAGAATGAATAAGCTAAGGGCTGCAAATGCCCGCAAGGCTTCAAGTGTGATGGCATAATGGCTCAGTGTTATTTAAGGGTTGGTTTGTGAGGAATTATCATGGTCTCATCATTTAGGGTTTGTCGACACCGAGGCATCCTAAGATAATGCTGCTCAAGATTCAAGGCCGGAAGGAGGGCACGGCCCAGGTATATATGTATACAATATTTGTTGATAATAAGAAGCTGTTCAGGTGACAATGTGTGTACTGATTTTGTGGTTGTGTTGCGGATGTAGGTGGTCAGAATGATCGAACCATAGAATCACCCATTGGAGCTAAGTGGCAAAATAAATTTTTCAAAAAGTATGAGAATATGATTTTCATAACAAGTGACAGAAATGTGTGGTTCGTAGGGCAGAGTCGCATTACTTCAATTGCTGGTTTTGGAGGGCAAAGCATTGTTAAATGGTCTAAGAGCCGGAAGAGCAACAAGAGGGCAAAACGAGGAAGGAATAAGAAGAGGAGGAAGGTTTGGTTCTCAAACATTGTTGAGACAATCTGTCCAATCAAAAGCTCAGAAACTGATGACACAAGCAGTGACAACAGAAACATTGTTCTCAAACATTTCAAGGGTGTACTATGACAACCTTTACAAGTTTAGGTGCATGTGGGCAGAGCAGACTAGGGAGAAAACGACTAGGGGAATTCAAACCCCGGCCCATGCATTAGTCGCAAGTACCCCATATGTCCTATTTTTAGCAAAGTCATGCTAAAATTCACGGAAAATTTCAGCATGACCTTTGCTGAAAATAGGACATATGGAGTACCCGAATTTGCCGGAACGGAAGTTAATCGACATTCCGGCAAACTCAAGGGCCTCTCGGGGTACCTGCAAAATCATTATCCACTGAAGGAATTGCGCGGCTCCTCCTAGGACCAAGTGAAGCACGCTCCCCCTAGCGACGCCACCATTGACCAATATGTGAGCACTCCCTACAAATGCCCAAGTCAAAGGACAAACCATTTGACCTCCAACATGTTGGAAGACAATAAGAAGTGGAAGTTGAGAAATGACGAGGATCCTCTAAACCATGGCAAGTTGTGGAGCAATTCCTCTCTGGAGTTGGATGACGGCGAGGAAGGTGATGGTGGGAGAGGAAAGGGTGGCTAAAGTCCCAATTTGGCGTCATTGCCCTTCACATAAGATGACTCTGCTTGAACTGCTCTAAGTGGTGTGCCCAATTATCCTGCAAAACTCGCCAGCTATTGGTAGCAAAATTAGCATTACTATAGACATTACATCCTTAACAAAAATTGGACGCATGAAAAATAAGCATTTGTGTGGGTTTTGCATTTATTTATTTATCTAGATGGAAAGTGAGGCATGCGAGCGTTCCAAATGATTGTTGCTTCTGGATTTAGCATGGCCTATTATGGATCTTAGAGTTTTACATCTTATCTATGTTTATCTCAAAGGGGAGAGGACAAAACAACAAATCGGTAATCAAAATTATTCTAGGACAGGTCTTTCTCAAGATTGAGACTTCATTGGATTATTGGATTGATGCTTGAGTCAATTATCATCTTTGGCTATGGTTTACTTTTATTCTGCAAAATAAAGTCTTTATTATTAAATGTTTGTAGAACCGAAAGAAGACAATATATCTAGTGCAGTAGAACTTATGGTGCATCAGCCGCCGAACTTTGGATGTTGAACTATATATTCTTCATATTTGAAACCGAATATCCTCTGAGGTTCTAAATCTCAACCGCTACAACCGATATATTGGCCGATATATTAATTTTGGGGCTCCAGCTATGTAGATATATATCATCTTGTAAACATCATTTTCATACATACCATCTGATATGGATGGAAAAATCGACCAATCATTACCTGACCCGGTATGTACACTAATATAGAGTATAGACCGATCATAGATGACAAAAATTCTTCCTCGGAAATAAGAGGAAAAAAAGATTTTGTATTTACAACTTCATAGTATTATCAAAGTCATGTATAAAGGCTTGTAAGAACGCATATATAATGTATTGTTTTTAATAAGGATTTTATGAATCTTTTTCGAATATGTTCTTGATTAACAAGTCAAGACACCGAGAACCAAAATTTGTTATGGTGAAGCATTGTCACCATACAGTTTTTATACTAAAAAGATGTGTTTGAACAAGATTAATGAAAAAAGAATCGAGGCGGGTACAATGAAGGAATTGTGCAGCTGTACATAAATGAGAAGAAGAAGAAGAAGAGTCGAGGCGGGTTATGGTTCGTCACCGAAGGAGGGGCCGAGGTTGGGGCGGATCTCCCCTGCTCCAGCAGTCCAGTGGAGCACGCCGGGCCGGGCCGCCGGCGCGGTTGGGTGGAAGGGAGGACCGGGGAGGCGTGGTCGGCGAGTCGGGGGGAGGGGAGGAAGGGTGGGAAGCGACGACCGCCAAAGAGTGGGGCGGGTGGGGGGAGGGGGCGAGACGTGCGGCGGCGACGAGAGGAGGGTTGCGGGGGCGAGAGGAGGCCGGCAGGGCGAGGTGGGGAATAGGTATTAGGTAGGGGTGCTAGCAATGGCGCACTGGGAGGGGTGCGCCATACATACAGATAGCAATGGCGCACCTCCCAGGGGTGCGCCATAAGTATATCCATAGCAATGGCGCACCACTGAGGGGTGTGCCATAAGTAACTATTGTTTTTAGTTGCGTCTAATAATTTTTTATTTGTTATTTGAAAAAATTTAGGAATATCAAAAATTTATGAATATGAAAAAATATCATCAAATTTTTTATTTGAAAATATCATCAAATTTTTTATTTGAAAATATTTGAAAAAAATTCATAAAAATTGGTATACCAATGGCCGGCGCACCTCCTAGGGGTGCACCTTCAATATTTTTTTCGATTTTTAGTTGCATTCATTTGCGAATTGGTAAAACATTTATGAATATGAAAACATTTATGAATACAATCGAGAAATGAAGGCTACAATTTAAATACAATCGATCTTAGCTAGCTATCTATTCACAATATTCTTGCCCTTATTTTTCACAAATGGAGTTCTTCTTTTGAACGGACGTGCTTTAGGTAGGGTGGTCCTACTTCTTCTTGTGGTGTATGCTGGTACTTCATCATCGTCGTCATGTTCCATCTTCGGGTCGCCGTACTTGTCGAAGTCTTGCTCATTGGCGACTCCATCCATTCCGATGATCTTCCTTTTGCCTCTCCTCATGACAACACGACTGGGCTTTGACGGGTGTGTAATGAAGAAGCATTGGTCCACTTAGGAAGCCAGTACCCATGGCTCATTTTTCACGGTGGCGTTTGCGCCCGCGGTCTTGGATTTGGCTTCGGGTATAACCATGGTGGTGAAATACCATCTTGTTTTAGGACGCTCTTGGCCCATCTGACACGGAACATCGGGACCTTCTCTCCAGCGTAGCTCAGCTCCCAGATCTCCTCGATCCTTCCGTAGTATCTGTCCTTGTCGTTACCGGTGTAGGATTCCATCGTTACCGCGGAGTTCTGATAACCATCGCTCTTCATGTCCTTTCCCTCGGTGTAGAATGTGTAGCCGTTGATATCGTACGCCTCATACGTCATCAGGTTGTGCTCGACGCCCTGTGACAAGGCGGATATGAGTTGTTCTTCCGCGGAAGAATCCTCATGTAAAGGGGACGACAGAAGCTTCTTCTTGAACCAATGCGTGAAACATGAGTTGTGCTCTTTGATTATATCTCCGTCCGTCCTCTGTTGGCCTCGGTCATTGTACGTCTTCTCAATAAAGGTTTTGTGCTCTACCACCCAAGGATCGACCACGTCTATGTGTTGTGGCGCGACTAGGTTTGCTCTTTCAAAGTCGGCGAGTCGACCCTCGAAGTCGACATGCATTTCGCGGCGACCCTCACGGTGACCCCATCCAGCGAGCCTACCGAGGTGCCTGCTGACGGGCAGACCAACGGGGTTCTCGATGCCTAGATAATTCGTGCAGTAGGAGATGCACTCTTCGGTCAGAAAGCCCCTGGCTAAGCTTCCCTCTGGACGTGACATGTTGCGAACGTATCCTTTGATGACACCATTCATCCTTTAGAACGACATCATGCTGTGTAGGAACGTTGGCCCGAGTTGGATGATATCCTCCATGATATGGACCAGCATATGCACCATAACGTCGAAGAATGCGGGCGGGAAGTACATCTCAAGCTCGCATAGTATCACCATGATCTCTTCCTGTAGCCTTCTGAGTTGCCTCACACCAACCGACTTCCGAGAGATGATGTCGAAAAAGTTCCATAGGACAAATAGCGTTTCATGGACATGCGCGTCCATGATCCCATGGATTGCAACTGGAAGTATCTACGTCATCAACATGTGACAGTCGTGAGACTTCATCCTGCTAAACTTCTGCTTTGCTGAGTCTAGGTATCTGCTTATCTTCCCCGCGTAACCGTAAGGAAGTTTTACTCCTACGAGGCAGGTGAAAAACTGATCGATCTCCTCCTGACTTAGAGTGAAGCACGCGGGAGGGAAGTCATTTCCGGTCTTCTTGGCCTTTTTGCCTTTGCGACGACTTTCCGTGTCCTGCTTCGCCTCATCATCATCATCATCATCCTCATCATTATTAGCGTGAAGCTCCTCCCTGAGGCCCATTGATTTCAAGTCTGCCCTTTCTTTCAGCCCATCTGTGGTCCTCTCTGGCATGTTGAGTAGGGTACCAAGCAGACTCTCGCACACGTTCTTCGTGATATGCATGACATCAAGGCTGTGAGGCACACGGAGGATCTTCCAGTACGGCAAGTCCTAGAAAACAGACCTCGTTTTCCATACCTTTAGCAGCGGCTCTGGCGCCTTCAGCAGCGTCCCTGGTTGTTTCGGCCCTTCAATTAGCATACTCATGTGAATGTACTTCCTCTACATGCACAACAAGGGGGGAAGGTTGTACATCGACACAAACACAGGCCAGGTGCTATGTGTGCTTCTCTGGCTGCCAAACGGAGTGACTCCATCGGTGCTCGCACCCAGCACGATGTTTCTTGGATCGTTCCCAAATTCTGGATGTTCGAAGTTCAACGCTTGCCACTGGCTCGCATCCTCAGGGTGACTCAGCATCTTGTCTTTTTTATTTATCTTCGAATCATTTGCGTCATCTTCTCGCTTCTTCTCCTCCCTATCCGCGTGCCAACGCAGGAGCGTTGCTACCTTAGGGTCAGCGAAATACTGCTGCAGACGAGGAGTGATCGGAAAGTACCACACCACTTTTCAAGGAGCTTTCTTCCTCTTCTTGTATCGAGTGACGCCGCAGACCGGACATATGGTAGACTCCGCGTGCTCGTCCCGATAAATGATGCAATTGTTCATGCACACATGGTATTTCACGTGCGGTAAATCCAGAGGACACACGATTTTCTTTGCCTCCTCGAACCTGGTCGGGCACTTGTTCCCCTTGGGAAGACGTTCGTGCCAGAATGACATGTTCTTGTCGAAGCATGCGTCGGTCATTTTGTGTTTTATGTTCATCTCCAGAGCCATCAGCGTTACTTTCAGGTGGGTATCCTCAGTCCTCCATCCTACATACAATGGAGTAACCGCGTCTATCTCCAGTTGATCCAGCTTGGCTTTCTCTCGGGCGGCAGCTCTTGCGTTATCCGTCTGCTTGAGAAGCAACTCTTGAATATGAGGGTCATGCACCCAGCCCATCGATGGTCCATCGTCGTCTGCTCCGGCATCTTCATCTTCATGATCATGCCCTTCTTCTGCTCCGGCATCTTCCTCATCATCATGTCCCGCATCTTCTACATGATGACTGTGTACTGCATCTACTTTGTGATCATGTCCTGGAGATTCTTCGTCTTCTCGCCCGCCCTTGTCGCGGTTGTCTTGGTCATGCCCTTCCTCATTTATTGCCCGGCCCCCATGGATGACTTCATAATAATCTTCATCACCTTGCCAACTGATAGCCATCCATGAAACCACGCAAGAGCAGGTGGTCCCACACCTGTACGCAATCCGGGTCCATAAGGCTCCTCAGCTTGCATCTTCGACACGGACATCTTATCTCCGTCTCGTTCTTTTGAAGCATCTCGGCCTTCGTGGAGCTCAAAAACCTATTCACGATGCCTTCGGTCATCGTGCGGACCATGGTCGCCTGCGGGGTAGAGCAAAACGATATTTTAGAATCAAGAGAAAAATTTGGCATGACTTTGCCTAAAAATAGGACCAAAAAGAATGCATAGTGCCAAATTCTCGCCGAAACGGAAATGAATCAACATTCCGGCGAAATATTGGCAACTATCGCATTTCAAATACCGGTACCTGCAAACACAAACATATATGCAACACCCCAAACATATGCAACACCACAAACATACATAGATCTAGCTAGGCCATAAAAAGTGCATGTGCACGTTGTTGGAGGGAGAAAAAGTAGATCTACAACATAACGAAAGATTTCCCCTTACTTACCTATCAAAAAAGGTAATTTAACCACTTAATTTGGATGAATCTATGGTGCAAATGAGGTGAGGAAGAGGAGGCAGCCGAGACAAGCTTGGAGGAGGAGGTGGAGAGAATGAAGTGGGAAAAGTGAGTGTGGTAGGTGGCTGTCCAAAATATCTAGCTGGTCCTAGGTTACTAATGACGCACAAGTTAGGTGGTGCGTCATTACTAGTTTTGCAAAAATAAAAATAAAAAAATGTTAGTATTACTAGTTTGAACTAGTAATGGCGCACTATACACTGGTGCGTCATTACTAGTTATGAAAAAAAAGTAAACTTTTTTTTAGTAGTGGCGCACCGGGTGAGTGGTGCGCCATTACTAGTTATAACTAGTAATGGTGCACTGTGCCCTGGTGCCCCATTACTAGTTTCGAAAAAAAAAGTTTGTTAGTAGTGGCGCACCGTGGGTGTGGTGCGCCATTAGTGTCCATCACACTAATGGCGCACCAACACATGGTGCGCCACTGCTATATAGTAGTGGCGCACCACATGTGTGGTGCGTCATTAATGTTCATATTATCTATAGCCATTTTCCTAGTAGTGTGTGGCCAAGGGTTATACCCAGAAAGAAGGTGAAGACTTCTTTGATACTTACTCACCTGTGGCTAGACTGATCACTATTCGTGTGCTACTATCACTAGCTGCCTCACATGGTCTTCTCGTTCATCAAATGGACGTTAAAACGGCTTTCCTCAATGGATAGTTGGATGAGGAAATTTACATGGATCAGCCTGATGGTTTTATAGTACCCGGCCAGGAAGGGAAAGTGTGCAAGTTATTGAAGTCTTTATATGGCCTTAAGCAAGCTCCTAAGCAGTGGCATGAGAAGTTCGAAAGAACATTAACTGCTGCAGGCTTTGTTGTAAACGAAGCTGGCAAGTGTGTATACTATAGCCAGGGGGTGAAGGAGTTATTCTCTGTCTGCATGTCGATGACATACTGATCTTTGGAACCAACCTTGATCTAATCAAGGAGGTTAAGGATTTCTTATCTCGCTGTTTTGAGATGAAAGATATTGGAGTAGCTGATGTTATACTGAACATCAAGCTGCTAAGAGATGAGAATGCTGAGATTACACTGCTCCAATCTCACAATGTGGAAAAGGTCTTGAGTCGTTTTGGGTATAGCGACTGCAAGCCTTCTCCAACACCATATGATGCTAGTGTATTGCTTCGAAAGAATCAACAAACTGCTAGAGGTCAACTAAGGTATTCTCAGATTATAGGTTCGCTTATGTATTTGGCAAGTGCCATTAGGCTTGATATCTCGTTTGCTATGAGCAAACTAAGCCGGTTTGTATCAAAACCAGGAGATGATCATTGGAACATGCTTGAGAGAGTTATGCGCTATTTGAAAGGAATTGTGAGGTATAGGATTCACTACACCAGGTAGCCGAGGGTATTGGAGGATTATAGTGACTCAAAATGGATATCTGATGCTGATGAGATTAAAGTCACAAGTGGTTATGTTTTTACACTTGGTGGTGGCGCTGTTTCCTGGAAGTTTTGCAAGTAGACCATCTTAACGACGTCAACTATGAAAGTAGACCTCACAGCACTAGACACAACCACTGTTGAGGCAGAATTGGGTTCGTCAGCTCTTGATGGACTTACCTATGATTGAAAAACCAATACACGCTATCCTGATGAACAGTGTTAATCAAACTTTGATCATAAAGATAAACAGTTCTAAGGATAATATGAAGTCCTCAAGGGATGTGAACAGGAGATTGAAATCTGTCAGAAAAATGAAGAACTCCGGAGTTATTGCGTTGGATTATATCCAAACGTCTAAAAACTTGGCAGATCCCTTCACAAAGTTTTTATCATTTAATGTGATAGAAAATGCGTCGATGGAGATGGGTTTGAGACCCACCGTATGAGTTCTCCATAGTGGTAACCCACTCTATGTGATGGGAGATCCCGTGAAGTAGAAATGAGAGACAAGCTGTTGGACAGCTAGAAGGAGAGTATCCCTATATTTGCTATCCCACCCCATAAAGATGCAATACTCTCATAGTCTGCATGACAGGTTGATACCTATCTTAATGTGTTCTAAGTGGCTTATTTGGGTAAGCAAAAATATTGTCCTGCAGGACATCTCCTAAGAAACGCAGCTATATGAGTTCGACTGTAAACGTCGCAGTCTGTGAGAATAGGGTGTTCCCTAATAAATTCATGAAAGGCCTTGGAGTATGGCGTATACGCTCCACCCACGGGGAAGCCTTGCGGCAGCCCAGTATCGATCAAGAATTTGTATGAAACTAGACTCGCACAAAACTTGTAGTTCAAGGCATAGTACACTATTCAAGTTATGATATAATGTAGCATAAATTTCTAAATGGAAGTTCAACTTAATAGTGTCCATCAAGAACCGATATATAAACAATGTTTTAGAACTAAGCAATGATGAGATGTGCCAATGAGACTTTTTGGCGAATTGCTGGATTTCGCTATGAGGCCTTTGGCCCAAAGCCCATCAAAATCTGAAATTCTCATGGTCCATGTGTGTTGGCTGTTTGAGTGGTTCGGACTAAAGTTTAGTCCTATACCATTAGTGGAGAGGGAGCAACACCTCTTTATAAGGTGAGCTCTTTTAGCACTTGTAAGAGAGTAAGAAGAGAAGAGGCCCTCGCACACTCCTCCTCCTCGCTCGTCTCGCCTCGTCACGACGCGTTGCGGGATTGAGCCGAGCCGAGCTCATACCTACGCGCTTATTTTTTCCAGTTAGGAACGGAGAGTCCTTAATAGACGGGCCATGATCTGATCCCCCCTTGTTGTGCATGTAGAGCTCTATCCCACGTCTCTCCACCGCCGCGCATATATATACGCGAGGTCCCTGCCAACCCTAGCCGCCGTAACAACATATGATTTCGCACCATTCCAGATCATTGCGCCGCCATCCAAGTGTTCTTCATCCGTCCTTCCGGCATGCACCGCGAGAAGGGACAATAGGCCTCCTGAATCCTGCCTCTTGTGATCCTGTACGGGAAATGAGCGTTCAGGTTTTTTGGGAGCGCACTCGCGCGACTGCTGGCTGCGACGACGACTTCTTCCCCGACCTCGGCAACCTCTTCCTCAACGACATAGACGACAACATCAACACTAGCGGTTCTACTCCCGCTGCATCGTACGCAATCTTGTCCTCACTGTTTGAGATCATACTAGAATTCCTATGTCTAGTTTGTGCCGTAGATTCGTTCTATTCGTTAACTATGCTAGTCTGTATGACTAGTTTAATCTGTACTTTTACTGTCATGATCTATTTTTGCTGTTTATTCGAATTAAATCTTGTAGTATATTGCTCATATTTTCAATAGAAACCAACTCGAGATCGACTCGAGATCGTTACAAGCTGAGCACGGGCCACTTTCTATAACTCGACCTTAAACTTGGCTCTCTTGAATTTTAGTATAAGCTAAGCCGAGCCTAATCCAACTATCTTGTAATCGAGTCGTTTGCAGCCCTACTCGAGTCGCTTGATGATGGATTAACCGATCAGCCTTTGACCGGTCTTCCTTTTACCGGTAAAACCACTAGTCGATGACTATTTCACCTTTGTAATAAAATGAATGTGAAAAATTCATCAAAAGGTGAAAGAAAACTTAGATTAGAAAAAAAAATCATACGTTTGCGAAAAAAAGTTCCCAAAGAAAATGAAAAAAATTACAAAATGTTGAAAAGTTCACGAACTTAAACAAAGTTTATCGATTTTGAAAACGTTCATCAATTATTCATAAAATTTCATTGAATTGAAAAAGGTTCGCCTATTCCAGGAAATAAATTCATCAAGTTTGAAAATTTTCATCAATATCGAAAAAAATTGATCAATTTGAAAAAAAGGGTCATCAGATTTCGAAAAATAATTCATAAAAGTTGAAATAAAGTTGACTGGCTTTGAAGAAAGACAGCATGAATTTGTAAAACGTTCATCGAACATGGAGGAAAAAGAAACTAAAATGAAACAAGAAGAAAAGGAAAAGGGAGAAAGGAAAAAGGAAAGACTAAAAAAGAAGAAGGAAAAAAGAAAACAGAAAATAGTCAAAGGTTGAAAACGATGTAAATATTCATAAAACGTGAGACGGCTGGAAGGTTGCTGCAATGAAAAGAAAAATGTAGAGAGAAGAATATATTTTTTAATACCTGGATAACAACTTAAAACGAGAACATTTTTTCGATTTATGATTTTGTTTAAAACAATTTTATTTTCTCATAAACTGATCATTTTTTGAAATTATGAGCAGATTTAAAAAATGCGAACAATCTGGAAACATGAACTTTTTGAAAAAAACAAAACAAAGAATAGAACATAAAATTCTAAACAATTCCGAAACCTAAAATGTTTATAGTTTGCGGGTAAAGAACACACACAAAAAAGATGGATAAGCCGTACCTGCTCACGGGAGTGGTAGGCCTGTTATCTTTTTTTACTTTTTGATTTCACTGATTTACGTTTTTGAATGCTTCATTTATATATGCGCAGCTCGACATGGTGGCCTATCCTTGCAAGTGGCGGGCCCAACTTTGGCACGTGATAATACAAGGTGTTACCAGTCAATGTCACCTGTTTTGGCACGTGATGGAGTGGTCTGAGCACGATGGGCCTCGTCGCTCCTATTCCCTGCATGGGTAGGGGAATAGCTATATGGGTCGGGTCATTCATTTCTCAAAAAGAAAAGAAAAATTCGTCAGGTCATTCCCGAAACTAATTTTGTGTTCTAGGACCTCCCGTGAGCCCTTCTTTTATTCTAAATATTGGAAGATGTTTGTTAATTTCTTCGTTTTTTTGTTTACTCTTTCCTTTTGGTGTTTGTGCTTTTCAGTTCCTTTTTTCTGATATTTTTTATTCTTCAAACTTTTCCATATTTTTTTCAATTCAATTAAACGTAGGAACATTTATCGAATCTTTGAAAAATTGTTTACAAATTTTGATAAAATTTGAAAATTGAGGAAGTTATTTCAAATTCATGTCCATTTCCGGAAATGTTGAAAAATATTTCTAAATTCATGAGCATTTAAAAAAATACTATAAATGTTTTCAAATTGATGACCAATTTTGGAACTTCGGGAACATTTTTTTTCAAATTGTGACCTGTTTTTGTATTTTTTTTAAAATCGAATCCTGGACAATTTTTTGAAATCCAATAAATATTTTCAAATTAGTTAGTTTTTTTAAATCCTAAAACATACTTAAAATCTGTAACTTTTTAAAATTCAAGACACATTTAAACTCATGAACAGTATTTGAAGTTAAAAAGTTTTTGGATGTTGCTTCAAAGTTTGCTCGCATAATGATGGTGGTTTAAATACAGATGGGACATTGGCTGCGATAGTTGGCGTTTGTTAGAAGGGAGAGAGAGGTCTGGTGGAATAGTTGATGTATTTGCTTGAGCCTCGTGGGCATATATATAGGAGTACAATGATCTACTTGGAGTACAAGGCAAGGTAGGACAAATCCTAGTCTATCTCACATTTCCTAATAATCAATATACTCAACATCCCCCGCAGTCACAACGGTAGCGAGGCAGACGGTGAGATTGGAGAAGAATACGAAGGTAAGCCGGCAGACATCCCCCCACAGTCGTAACGGTCGAGGCATCGCGGAAGGTGTGGCTGGAGTAGAAACCAACGAGGTTGCTCAAGAAAGGTGGTAGCCCTTTGTGCCGATGTCGAGATAGCCGAGAGCATAGGATGGTGTAGCTGTGGTCGAGGTAGCCGTGCGAAGAACGCCGTGGTCGATGTCGAGTCGGGGTAGCCGGTGTCAAGGAAGTCGCCGTGAAGCCGCGGGCGCAAGAAGACGCCGAGTTAGTCATGGGCGCAGTGGTGTCGAAGTAGTGGTGCGCCGGGAAGAAGAAATAGTTGAGACGCGGCGTGACGGGATTGCCAAACCTGGGGACACGTCATGTAGACTAAGGCATGCGTCGGTGTTGCCAGCATCGCGCATGCGTAGACGGACGAAGTCGATGTTGACGATGCGTCACTCCAGGCTTGCCAGACCTGGGAACACATCGGGGACGATGGCACGCGATGGTGTTGCAAGCACCGGGCATGCATAGACGGGGACCTGCACACAACTTGTACGCCATGTCGAGGAGGCTAGCAGAGAAGGACTCGACGACGACCGCGGTGCAAACCGGCGAGGGCCGATGTCGCCCGCGGTGGTCGGAGTAGAGGAAGTGGTCGAGAGGTAGACGACGGCGATGCTCGCGATGAGCTGGTGCTGGACGACGAAGAAGGGGGTGGACTGGCGGCGTGGCTCAGGTGAGCAAGCTGCAGCAAGGCCGAAGAAGAGCGACGACGACGGCCTGACGGTGGCGGCGGCGGCTGGTTAGGATCACGGCGGCGATGCTCGAAGTAGGCGAGGAAGAACCCGATAGCGTGATGAAAACCGGCACGAATAGTGACTTTCCTGCGCCTAGGGAGGCGGCGCGGCGCATGCCACGTAGAAGTCGACGCACGGAGACGGCGGAGTGGACCGCACGCCGCGGCGCTACGGCCCGAAGGGGCAACACAGCGTCAGCAGGAGGGTCGGGGCGATGGCGGGAAGACCTTGGGGCGGCGGCGTGGACCGCGTGCCGTGGCGCGATGGCCCGAAGGGGCGACAAAGCCGCGGCGCGCGAGTCAGTGCAGCCGCGAGGACGGCCTCGGGCGACGGCGAAGACCGCGTGCCACGCTCGCTACGGCCCGATGGGGCGATGCAGCGGCAGCGCGAGGGTCGGTGCAACCATGGGGACGACCTGGAGAGGACGACCATAGGGCGGCAGGAGACCGCGGGCTGCATCACTACGACCCGAAGGGACGACGCAGCGGTAGCACGCGGGTCGATGCGGCCACGGGAAGAACCATGGGGCGGCGGCGCTGCGGCCCGACGGGGCGACGCAGCGGCAGCTCGGTGCACGGCCGGTGGAGGAGCGCGCAGTATTTGGGACAGTCTTCACGGAACCTGCCGAGGCGCGCGCAACCAACAGGCTAGGTCGGTTGCACGACGTAGACGAGGCGAATCACGGGCGGGCGGGTGATCAATCCGATCGCGCACGAGGTCGTAGACGTCGCTCGGTGGAGGCAGGGTGGTAGCCGTAGCCGGCAGGCGGCGCGACGCTGGCGGCCCATAGCAGCTGGCTGCCTCGAGCCGAGGTGATGGTGGAGATCGACGGGCAGGCGACGCGCAAACGGCGGCTGTGATTGGCCGCCTCATGGCGCGAGTCCATCGGGTCGGGGTGATGCAGAAGTCCCGATCGGAGCAGGGCGATGACGGCCGGCATAGATCGACGGGCGTGCCGGCGTGCGAACGGCGGCGATGAGAGGCCGCCGGGTTGCGCGAGGCCACCGGGTCGATGTAGAGGCCAGGTCACGCCGATGTCGGAGTAGAGGCACGGTGGTCGACGATGGCGGCGGGCGACGCAAACCGATCTAAGATTGGAAAACCGAAAAGAAAAAGCCGATCAAAGCCAGCGACGGAAGAGAGAAAAAACCCGGATCAAGAGTTCGAGAAAAGACTCTCTAGGGCAGCCGGTGAACACGACCGGTGGACGAACCCTAGGTACGGGCGGCGCGGCCCCCGGCGGCGGTCATGAAGGCTGACCGCCCCGGAGGCGGCGCGCGGGGCGGAAGCGGCGGCGGCGGCGGCTAGGGTTGGATCGGTTAGGCTAATACCATGTTAGAAGGGAGAGAGAGGTTTGGTGAAATAGTTAATGTATTTGATTGAGCCTCGTAGGCATATATATATAGGAGTACAATAATGTACTTGGAGTACAAGGCAAGGTAGGATAAATCCTAGTCTATCTCATATTTTCTAATAATCAATATACTCAACAGCGTTGGCACGATAGAAACACGGGAATCTGACATGTATTTTATTCATTATATCTGTCAGATTTCAGAGCTCAGACTGCATCCCACACATATTAAGAGTTATGTTATGTTAGGAGGAATAACACTTGTCTGTAGTAAATTGTGTTATCTGGAATGATCCCATGACTCCGCTATTCCAGCTGGCTGGTTGGCCTATTTACAACCAGTATTACGTTGTGTAATTTGCTGGCCATATGTACATCATCTCTGTTTTGTAAGCCATTTTCCCGGGGATAGGAAATAATGTGAATTGTGCAGCAAGAAGTCAGGATGACATGGCATCATTTTAATTTGTTTGCTGGCAGGATATGAAAAGAAAATGTGACTGATCTACATTTTATCGACATGAAATGATATTTAAAGGTAAATCTAACTGGAACATGAAAGAGGCTCCCCTGGAATCAAATGGATGAATAGTGGGGAAAAAGTCCTATTTGCTACGGTTTTATGAATTATAGAGACCATGAATGTAAAGTTTAGGGAAAACTAGGCTTTGCAACCAGTAGTCATTACATATCCTCCTGTCCATTGTGTCCTCTCGTGGATTTGACTAATACGCATTATTTTTGAACAAGAGTAGCAGGGTACAATACAAGATTCATTAACAAACAAACAAACAAACAAACAAACAAACGAACAAACAAAAAGAATAGAAAAACTAGATACTGAGTGGAACGTAGTAGAATCTAGAGGTGATGATTGCATAGGAGAAGGATTATGTGCCTTTAGAAATAAAATACTCCTTCCGTCCCAAAATAAATTTTGCCGATTTGGTATAAAGTTATAATAAAATACTTCCTTTGTCCTAAATAAGTATCGCTGATTTAGTATAAAAGTTCTAATAGTACTAAATCTTTCTGCTAAATCAACTGCGGAGGGAGCAAGATGTACCAAATCATGTGAATAGAGCATTAACTTCACAATTTGTATTGGTCGGAGTATACACTACAACTGTCATGTGTGGAAAGTTTCTATGTTCACTCAAAAAATGGCAACTTTGTGTAGCATCAGTTGAGTTGCCCGCAAATGTTCGTACTTGATGGACTGGACACTTTTAGCCATCCAACACGGATCATCAAAATGGGTTAAACCGGTCCAGACATCTGAAATCTCAAAGGAGACCCAAATCGGGGGTGCCTCTTGAGAGTCCAGATGTCCGCCACACCTGTCCCCTGCCCCCGGACCCATCCCAAAACCCTCTTTTTGCTGACTCTAGAACCCTCCATGCATTCAGACCGCTTGATCGGCTCGCCACGTACCAGCATACATGTCGGCGTGTCGCCCGAGTAACCTACTCCAACTATTAAAACAGGCCAAATGGATGCCTCGAAACCCTATCCGCCACTCCCCATCTCCCAAAGCCGCCACACACACACAGACACACACCTCCCCCATCACCAGCCACCGCCATTGGCAAGGAGACCAGCACCAAGAAGACCTAGGCATGGTGGCTGCTCGACAACTATGGCCCTGACCAGCCTATTTGCGGCACCGAGCATTATCGTCGGGCCGTCTTTGTCCAAAGCCTTGTCCGACGTGAATGAGGACCGGTCTCGGACAAGGAGGAGGACAATTCGCCCTAGCGGCGGTGATGGATGACGAGTTTGCATGACACATGGAGATTGTATTGCGTTGCTTGTTGATTGACCACAATTCAACACAAGTGTCCCCTTCGTGCCACCGCATCGTCCATATCAGACATCTCTCAAGGAATAACCAATATCACCTTTGTGCAGCCTTAGTGTTTGCGTGCAGTCATCCTCACCTCCACGATACCCAATAGCGTTTGCTGGTCATCCCGGAAGAGCGGTCTTCGTCCCGGCCGAAATAGTACCGCGTCGATTACTACCTCCAATGCAGTGGATCGAACGCGTGTCCTCCTCCTCGGAGGCAAAAAATGCCTCTTTGGGGGCAGAGGTGCACTAACCGGCTCCGGTCGCAGCATTCGCATGAGCGATGATTCTAGGTAACACGGTTTATGGGTGGCCAGTTCTTGCTCCATGCATTTTGGTGAGCGTGTCAGCAAGCAGACATATAGATTGTACGATGGCTAGGTTACTTAATTACCCAATTTAACTTCAGGGTATATATACGTGTTGGTTTTGTAGGAAAACTTTGTGTGGACAACATTCTAGGCCTTTGCTAGTGTGTGTTTTCAACGGAGGTAATTATCTTCCTTGATTCGTGCCAACGGAGATCCATTTGTTGCCAGTCACGAGCTCCGGTTGCTACTCTCCAGCATGCCAGAGCTCTACTCCATAACTTCCATGGAGCCTTTGCATCAAGATTATGATATCTAACCGGTGGGAGAGTAATTGACACGTGAGGGAGAAGCAAATGGGGGATGGGTAGTCGCTGCTCGGTAGGATCTGTCGAGAAGAAGCGGTCGCATGGGTGTAAGGGGATAAACCTTATTATTATGCATCATGTGGGCTGAATGAGTTTCATCCTTGCTGTAAATATAGACGAATAGCAAATTCATGGAAAGCTTGAAATTAGGAGAGTGTTCTTTAAGTTTTGAATGCTCGCTCTCACTAGTACAAAACAGACCTTTCGTCCGAAGCCTTAGTCCCGGTCGGGTTTGGAACTGGGACTAATGTGAGCATCAGTCTCGGTTCCAACGGCTAGGAGCGGACGCATGCCGGGCCACCTCTAGTCCCGGTTCAGTGGGTACTTCTAATCCCGGTTGGTGAGACCGACCGGGACTAAAGGGGTTGTGGCAGGGTTGCGTCAGGCTGGGGCCCCTGCGAGCCCTTTTAGTCCCGGTTTGTATGACCAACCGGGAGTAGAGATGGACCTCTAGTCCCCGTTTGTAACACCAACCGAGACTAAAGGTATCCCTATATATAGATGTTTATTCCAGGCCGTGCCCAACCTCTCCTTTATCTCCTCTCTATTCCCTTCCCCTAGCTCGAGCTCATCATCCATTGGTGTCAAGATTGGAGGTACCCCATCGTTTTAAAAGGTTAGCAACTTCATCCTTTAATCTCTCGTTGCTAGTTTAGTTCGTTTCATGTTCTATAAGTATAGTGATTTATGGGTTTTAGTTTGGAAGTAATTATGTGGAGTTTATTCGATTTATATGCAATTTGAGCTCAAATTAACTTGTATAATTTTCTTACTTGTATGATTGTTTGTTATATATAGTGCCATGGTTTTGATATCCGTCCCCGTCGGCCCTCGTCCGGTTTATTATTCGGATGTGGTATATTATCTTTTATAACTATTTTGTTTCTTTTCATTTTTATGAGAATTATGCCCATCAAGTTGACACAGATATTTTTACATAGGAGGTATGTGAACCAGAAATTGCAACCAACACTCTTGTCAAGAAGTTAAATTTAATTGAAACAGAAAATGATTATTTGAAAGAAAAATTGAAAAGACTTGAAAGAAGAAAAGATGAAATTGGAATTGTATGTTGTCGATGTCATCGATGATCACAAGATCAAGATAGATGCAATGCGTTTGAAGATTAATTTTTTTAGAAAATATGCCATTAATAAAGAGGCTTGGTATCATTATGCTGTTGGATCGATTATTACCTTAGTTACAGTTTTGATCGCATTTGTTGTTGCATTTAAATGCTTTAGCTAGATAGTTGTATGTTGTTTTATGAGAATAAGAAACTTTATGTATAACTTGTATTAATTTGCTCTCTTAGAAGTTGTGTAATGAAGATGAGTCGGCAATGGATGTACGATGACCGACGCTCTCTCCAGTTCATTAATGGCGTGCATAGTTTCCTGCGTGCGGTTAAGGCAAACAAGCAGAAAGATTTTATATCTTGTCCAGGTGGTGTCTGTAAGAATGATAGGAATTACTCTACATCAAAAGTCCTTCACATTCACCTTCTTGAGTCCGGTTTCATGTCCGTCTATAACTGTTGGACCAAGTACGGAGAATGATGGTTTATAATAGAAGACCGTGAAGAAAAAGAGGATGATGACAACTATCCTGGGTTCCCTGAATACGATGGTACTACAGTGGAGGAAGAAGCTGAAGAAGAGGCATCAGATGAGCCTGCTGATGATCTTGGTCGGGCCATTGCTCATGCAAGGAGAAACCGCGCATTGAAGCACATGTTAGAGGATCACAAAAAATTGTTGTATCCAAATTGTGAAGATGACAAGAAAAAGCTGGGCACCATACTGGAATTGCTGCAATGGAAGGCAGAGAATGGTGTAGTTGACAAGGGATTTGAAAAGCTACGGAAAATATGAAAGAAGATGCTTCCAAAGGACAACAAATTGCCCAACAATATGTACGAAGCAAAGAAGGTTGTGTACCCTCTAGGATTAGAGGTGCATAAGATACATGCATGCCCTAATGATTGCCTCTTCTACTGCGGTGAATACGAGAATTTGAAAGCATGCCCGGTATGCGGTGCATTGCGCTATAAGATTAGCCGCGATGACTCTAGTGATGATGAGGGCAAGCATCCTAGGAAGAGGATTCCTGCCAAGGTGATGTGGTATGCTCCTATAATACCATGGTTGAAACGTTTATTCCAAAACAAAGAGCATGACAAGTTGTTGTGATGGCACAAAGAAGACCGTAAGAAAGACATGATGTTGAGAGTACCCGCTGACGGGTCACATGGAGAAAAATCGAGAGAAAGTGGCCGGACTTTGCAGATGACGCAAGGAACATATGGTTTAGTATAAGTGTAGATGGCATTAATCCTTTTGGGGAGCAGAGCAGCAATCATAGCACTTGGCCTACGACTCTATTTATCTATAACCATCCTCCTTGGTTGTGCATGAAGTGGACGCTCATTATGATATCAGTGGTCATCCAAGGCCCTAAGCAACCCGGCAACAACATTGATGTGTACCTAAGGCCATTAGTTGAAGAACTTTTACAGTTGTGGCATTTAAGATGTGTATGTGTGTGGGATGAGCACGAACAGGAGGAATTTGACCTACGGGCGTTGGTGCTTGTAACCATCAATGATTGGCCTGCTCTTAGTAACCTTTGAGGACAAACAAACAAGGGATACAATAGATGCACACACTGTTTAGATGAGACTCAAAGTATATATTTGGATAAATGTAATAAGAAGGTGTACCTAGGACATTATCGATTTCTTCCTATCAGGCATCTCTTAAGAAAGAAAGGCAAGCATTTCAAAGGTGAAGCAGATCACCGAAAGAAGTCAGACCACCGTACTGGTGATCATATACTTGATATGGTTAAGGATTTAAAAGTAATCTTTGGAATGGTTCCTGACGGACAATCTGTTTTGATTGACGCTAACGGACATACACCCATGTGAAAGAATAAATCTATATTTTGTGACCTACCCTGCCAAAGAAGAGAAGGAAATGTTTTTTGAATGACTGCTCAGTATGAAGGTCCAGTCTGGCTTCTCGTCAAGCATAAAGAGAATAATAAATATGGCAGAGAAAAAAATTATAAAACCTAAAGTCTTATGACTGCCACGTGATTATGACGCAATTGCTTTGGGTTACATTGAGGGGACTTCTACTAGAAAATGTTCGATTAGCCATTGTGAAGCTATGTGCATTCCTCAATGCAATTTGTCAAAAGGTAATTGATCCAGAAATCCTGCCAAGGTTAAATAATGATTTGGTCCAATGTCTTCTCAGTTCCAAATTGGTGTTCCCACCATCCTTCTTCAATATTATGACACATGTCCTAGTTCACCTAGTCGAAGAGAATACCATTCTAGGTCCTGTATTTCTACACAATATGCTCCCCTTTGAGAGTTTCATGAGAGTTAAAGAAATATGTCCATAACCGTGCTATGCTAGAAGGAAGCATCTCCAAGGGCCATGAAACAGAGGTGGTTATTGAGTTTTGCGTTGACTTTATTCCCGGCCTTAAGCCGATTGGTGTTCCTAAATTGCGGCATGAGGGGAGACTGAGTGGAAAGGGTACACTAGGAAAGAAAGCAATAATATGTGTGGACGGGCATTGTTTGACTCAATAACACTACACAGTTCTACAAAATTCCACCTTGGTGGCTCCGTATGTCTAGGAACACATGGATATTGTACGCTCCAAGAACCCGGAGCGGTCTGACCCCTGGATTAAACGTACACAGATGGCGACTTTCAATGATTGGTTGCAAACACATCCCATGAATAACAACATAGCTGGAGACGAGCTGTACTTGTTGGCCAGGACACCATCTTCGACTGTATTGACTTTCCAAGGGTACACGATAAATGGGAATACATTTTACACGATCGACCAAGATAAAAAGAGCACCAACCAAAACACTGGTGTCCGCTTTGATGCAACATACAACAATGGGAAAAGGACACATATTATGGTTACATAGAGGAGATATGAGATCTTGACTATGACCGTGATTTTAAGGTCCCTTTGTTTCGGTGCAAATGGGTCAATCTGACAAGAGGCGGGGTAAAGGTAGACCCGCAGTACGGTGCACAAACGAACCATTCGTCCAAGCCAATTATGTGGCGCATGTTTTCTATGTGAAGGACACGTCTAGAAAACCGAGAAGAAGAAAAGATAAGGAAGCAAATACATCATACGATGAGCCAAAGTGTCATATAGTTCTTTCAAAGAAAAGAA
This sequence comes from Hordeum marinum, assembly GCA_022496015.1. Taxonomy (NCBI): domain Eukaryota; kingdom Viridiplantae; phylum Streptophyta; class Magnoliopsida; order Poales; family Poaceae; genus Hordeum; species Hordeum marinum. Next base: position 509,017,435 of record CM039674.1, on the reverse strand, counting down.
ACATCGTGGGAGTGGAGGACAAGACAGACATGTCAAAAAATTATGAAAAGTTTGATGAAATTCCTCCCTTCACAGTGAACACTGGCCCAAGCATCTTGTTAAATGATGAAGATTCTCCATGGTTACGACACAATCATAAGCAAGGGACACACGCGAAGAAAATGTTTTACACCCTAGGACCACACTCTGGGATGTGTCCGGCTACACCGTCATCACTTTCTCTTTAGTGAGTTTCTGGACATACATCTAGAAAGTCCCACTTGGGACGAACCTGAGGGAATCTTTGTAAGAGTTAGGGCATTTTGGCATTTGAAACATGAGTTGTGAAGAGTTAATAAGTGCAATTATGTAAAACTCATTTGTTTTAGTTTTCTAATTGTTATGCATTTTATAAGAATTAATTTTATTCTGTAAAATTGAAACTCTCAAATAATTTCTTAGATATTCCCAAATTCCAAAATTCCAAATTTAAACTATTCAAATTTGATTAAAACACCAATTTAAAATACCGTAAAAATTCCAAAATTGAACATACTAATAAAACGTACTAATGTTAAACAACAGGAAAAAGAATCACTCAAAAAATCTATTTTTAAACTAAAGTTATTCACAAACTAGTGATTCATAGAAATTTGAAAGAATTCAAATTTAAACTATTCAAATTTGAAAACTACTGGCACTAACAGAAAGTTTATATTTTTTTGACCTCAATCAAAAAGATTTATTCAAAAACTCTAAATATTATAACAGTTATTCAAAATCAGAAAACAGAAACTGTTCTGTTTAGAAAAACAAAATAGAAAACAAAAATTCAACCTTTAGTCCCGGTTGGAGCCAGCAACCGGGACTAAAGGACCCTTCCTACGCGGAATTTGGGCCACGGAAAAGGACGTTTAGTCCCGGTTGGTAGCTCCAACCAAGACTAAAGATGGCTGCGAGTAGGCCAGGCGCCCCCCTTTAGTCCCGGCTAGTGGCTAGAGCCAGGACTAAAGGACTTCTAGTCCCGGTTCGTGGGTGGAACCTGGACTGAAGGTGCCTCCTATATAACTGCTTCTTCTCCCGGTGCGAGCCACCTCCCGAGAGAAGGATCAGTTCGACGCCGCTCCTCAACACCGCCCTCCTCCTCGCTAGTTGATACATCGCCAACGTATCTATAATTTTTGCTTGCTCCATGCTGTTATATTATCACTCTTGGATGTTTTACAATCATTTTATAGCAACTTTCTATCATTTTTTGGGACTAACGTATTGACATAGTGCCAAAGTGCTAGTTACTGTTTTTTGCTTGTTTTTTTACTTCGCAGAAAATCAGTAACAAACGGAGCCCAAATGTTCTGGGGATTTTTGTGGATTTTTTATGGACTAGAAGAAGGAAGATGGGCCAAAGATCACCAAAAGAGGGAGCCCAGGGTGGCCACCCTCAACCAGGGCACGCTAGAGTCCACTAGCGTGGCCTGGTAGAGGGTGGGCACCTCAGGCAACCCCTGAACCGACTATCGAGCCTATAAATTCCCAGAAAATCCAAAAAACCCCAGGAGAGTGGACGAAACACAATTCCAACCGCCGCAAGTTCCAGAACCTCGAGATCCAATCTAATACCATCACTGAGGGGTTCATCTTCTTCACAGGTGCCTCTCCGATGATGCATGAGTAGTCCACCATAGACCTACGGGTCCATAGGGAGTAGGTAGATGGCTTCCTCTCTCTCGATGTTTCTCAATACAATGGTCTTTTGGAGATCTATTTGATGTAATGAATTTTGCGGTGTGTTTGTTGGGATCCGATGAATTTTGAGTTCATGATGAATTTCTATCCATGAATATGATTTGAGTCTTCTTTGATCTCTTATTTGCATGATTACTTATAGCCTCGTATTTCTTCTTCGAATCTTTGGTTTAGTTTGGCCAACTAGATCGATTTTTCTGGCCATGGGAAGAGGTGGTTTTTGATGGATTTGACCTTGCGGTGTTTTCTCCCAGTGACAGAAGGGCAGAAAGATATACATGGATCATTGCGATTAAGGATAACAAGATGGGATCTATTCCTACATAAATAGATATTGTCTACATCATGTCACCGTTCTTATTGCATTACTCGGTTTCTCCATGAACTTAAAATTCTGGATGCACGCTGGATAGTGGGCGATGTGTGGAGTAATAGAAGTAGATGCAAAAAAAAATTCGGTCTACTTGTCTTGGACGTGATGCGTATATAATGATCATTGCTTGGATATCATCATGATTATGTTATCTTCTATCAATTGCACAATAGTAATTTGTTCACCCATCGTGTGCTATACTCATGAGAGAAGTGACTAGTGAAACCTACGGCCCCCGGGTCTACTTTTCCAACATATTGCTTTCCGATCTACTATTTGCACTTTTTATTTTCAGATCTATAAAACGAAAAACCCAAAAAATACCTTTCTGCACTTTTTGTTTACCTATTTTATTTTATGTTCTTGCGAGGTCTATTTGCCAAAACTATCACTACCTAATCTATCTTATTACCATGGAGAGTTTTACAACCTCTCTTTTGCGTCGGGATGCAAGTATTTGTCATTTGTGTGCAGGTGTTGTTTATGTGGGTACATGATCTTCCTCTATAGATTGATACCTTGGTTTCATAACTAAGGTAAATACTTACCATCACTGTGCTGCATTATCCCTTCCTCTTTGGGGAAATACTGACGCAGTCTCAAGCCACGTCAAAGGAATTTCTAGCGTTGTTGCCGGGGAGGAAGCAATCTCATCTACCAGGTTCCTAATCAGAAATCTCATCTCCTTGCAATTTACATTATTTGCCATTTTCCTCTCATTTTCCTCTCCCCCACTTTACAAATTTGTCATTTTATTTGCTTGTTTTTCCTGTTTGCCTTTTCTTGTCAGATCTCTTATTTTCTATCTTTTCTTGGGTTTCCATGTGCCTTCTATTTGCTTGCATCTTCGTTTGCTTAAAATCTATTAATATGGATCCTCATCCACTTGCTAATCTTTTCAAAAGATCAAATTACGATGAATCACTTGCTAGTGATTTGCGTGCACTTGATTATCTCTATCAAGTTTTGCTTGAAAATCAAGAATATGGAAATTTTGATGAAATGTTGAAAGAAGAAATTGATGAGGTGATTCATGATAGCTCCTTGATTGAAAAGCATGATTGCAATGATGTTACTGTAAACTATATGAATGTCAATTATGTTAATGATATGCAAAACTACAAGCTTCAGGGTGATAATTTTGTCATGTCCACTTCTTATTGCAATGATCATGATTGGGATGATAATTATGTTGAAAAATTATTTAAGTCTCATGATGAATATGTTATTGATAATAATGTTTGCAATAGTATCGAAAGTGGGTTTGTAAGAGTGTCAACTTTAGGTAAAAAGAATCCCACATATTTGGAGAGTGTTCAATCTTATGAATTTTATGATAAAAGTGGGTTTGGAGAGGTCATGACTTTAGTTAATGTTAATCCCACTATCTTAGAAGATTGTAAGACTTCTATGCTTGTGCATCATGAAAAGAATGATTTATGTGATAGTTATATTGTTGAATTCCTTCATGATGCTACTGAAATTTATTATGAGGGAGGAAGATATGCTTGTACGAATTACAATAATATCAAGTTTCCTCTCTATGTGTTCAAAGTTTTGAAGTTATGCTTGTTTTGCCTTCCTATGCTAGTTGATACTTGTTCCCATAAATTGTTTACTCACAAAATCCCTATGCATAGGAAGTGGGTTAGAATTAAATATTATTTTCATGAGATTCATGATGCTCTCTTGCATATTTCGACTACTATTTTTTATGTGAGCATCATTGAAATCATTAAGCCTAGCTAGTGGCATAAAATGATAGCGCTTGTTGGAAGCCAACCCAATGAATAAATACATTTTTATCTTTTAATTTCTGTTTTTGAGTGTTTGCAAAATTATTCTTATTTTACGATTGTGTTTTTATATTTTATTTCGTGTTTGTGCCAAGTAATTCCTTTAGGATGATCCATAAGATAAGTAGAAACAATGCTGAATCTGAAACAGAAACTTTGTTCCCAATGCACAAATTTTCATTGTTTATGGGAACGTGATATTGAGCTGAATTTTTTTAACACAGTGTTCCTATACACATTCTTTAAGTTTTCCTAATTTTGAAGAATTTTTAGAGTTACAGAATTATGGTAGAGTACATATTACTACGGACAGTTCTGTCTGAAACCGATTCTGTTTTCGTTGCATTGTGTGCTTGTTTTGATGAATCTATGGCTTGTATTGGGGGTATAACTCATGGTAAAGTTAGAATACAGTAGGTATAATGCAATAATAAAATATGAATGGGTTTACAACAGTACCTAAAGTGGTAATTTGTTTTATTATACTAACGGATCTCACGAGTATTTTGTTAAGTTTTGTGTGTTTGAAGTTTTCAAGTTTCCGGTGAGATCACAATGGATGAAGGAATAATTAGTTAGAAAAGCCTAATACTGGGGATGCTATGTAATGTATACTACACAAACTTCTTCTGGTAGACTCGTGTTGGGCCTCCAAGCACAGAGTTTTGTAGGACAATGGCAATTTTCCCTCAAGTGGATGACCTAAGGTTTATCAATCCGCGGGAGGTGTAGGATGAAGATGGTCTCTCTCAAATAACCCTGCAATCAAATAGCAAAGAGTCTCTTGTGTCCCCAACACAGCCAATACAATGGTAAATTGTATAGGTGCACTAGTTTGGGGAAGAGATGGTGATACAAGTGCAATATGGATGGTAGATATAGTTTTTTGTAATATGAAATTATAAAAACAGCAAGGTAAAAAATAGTAACGAACGAGAAAAACGTTGTATAAATGCTTGGAAACAAGGCCTAGGGTCCATACTTTCACTAGTGCAATTGCTCTCAACAATATTGCCATAGTTGAATCATATGTAAATACCTCTCGCGCGACAAAGAGTTCATTCCAAAGTCACAAATAGCGGAGAACTAATGAAGAAATTATTGTAGGGTACGAAACCACCTCAAAGTTATCTTTTCTGATCAATCTTATGATCTATCCTTATAAGTGTCACAGACAGCCCTAGAATTCATACTAAAATAACACCTTAACATAGACATCAACCAAAACCCTAATGTCACCTAGATACTCCAAAGTCACCACAAGTACTCATGGGCTTGATTATATGATATGCATCACATAATTTCAGATTCATTAATCCAACACAAAGGACTTCAAAGAGTGCCCCAAAGTTTCTACCGGAAAGTCAAGAAAAAAACGTGTGTCAGCCCCTATGCATAGAATCCCAAGGTCAGGGAACCCGCAAGTTGATCACCAAAACATACATCAAGTGTATCAATAGAACATCCCATTGTCACCACAGATATCCCATCGCAAGTCATACGTCAAGTGTTCTCAAATCCTTAAAGACTCAATCGGATACGTAAACTTCAAAGGGAAAACTCAATTCATCACAACTAGATAGAGAGGGGAAACACACCATATGATTCAATATATCTCAACAAAGCTTGCGGTACATCAAGATCGTGCCATCTCAAGAACATGAGAGAGAGAGAGATCAAACACATAGCTACTGGTACATACCCTCAGCCCCGAGGGTGAGCTACTCCCTCCTCGTCATGGAGACTGCCGGGATGATTATGATGGCCTCCGGTGATGGTTTCCCACTCCGGCAGGGTGCCGAAACGGGATCCCGATTTGGTTTTCGTGGCTATGGAGGTTTGTGGCGGCGGAACTCCCGATCTAAGTTGTCCGTTGGTGTTTCTGGAATATTTGATGGTTTATAGAGTTGAGGGAGGTCGGTGGACTCCCGAGGGGAGTGGCTGTGCCCCTGGGATTGTGGCCTCCTCGGGAACCTTCTGTCCCAACTCTGATGCTCTGTAGGTGTCTTCTGGTCCAAAAAAAATCATCGTAAAGTTTTATTTTGTTTGGACTCCGTTTGATATTCCTTTTCTGTAAAACTCAAAAGCAAGGAAAAAACAGGAGCTGGCACTGGGTTCTAGGTTAATAGGTTAGTCCCAAAAATAATATAAAGTTTTGGTAAAATGATTGTAAAACATCCAAGAATGATAATATAGCAGCATGAAACAAGCAAAAATTATAGATACAATGGAGACGTATCACTATGGCACCCCAAGGCAATATTCAAAGAGTAACAAGAAACTAAGCTTGGGGATGCCTAGAGTGGCATCCCCTCTTTCTTCTAAACAACCATCAGTATATACTACTGCGAACTATATTTTTTTTAATCACATATCATGAGTTTTTCTTGGAGCATCTTGTATCTTTGCTTGTTTTTTTTGTATTTTCATTAGTTTCCTTGCTGGACACACCTATTTTAGGGAGTCAAAATATGATATGATTTGTTAGAATTGCTCTTTATGCTTCACTTAAATCTATTGAGCAAAGGAATTGCTCTAGTGCTTCACTTATATCTTTTTTAGCATGGCATGCTTTTACATGTTTGAAGAAATGCTCTCATGCTTCACTTATATCTTTTACATGTTACTATTTTGAGAGATGAAACTTGTATGCTCATGTTCTTCACTTATATCCATGTGAGCTTGTCAAAAGCAATTGCAATATATCAAACTAGTCCCAAAGTGATAGATATTCAAGAGGGATATATTAGAAACTTTCATGAAGATCATTGGATAAATTAAACTTGATTATTTGTAATAGTTTTGAGACATGACAATAGTGATATGTGATTTATGTTTTTGAGTAATTATGCTTAGTATGAATATTGGTTTTCAGGTTTGTGATTCCCTATGCAAGCACGAAAGTCAATAGTTATGCGATGAAATTACATCCTAGTTATGGTGCATTATTTGGTGTTATTTATGCTTAATGCTCGCTTATGTGATTTTTTGTTTCTTGGTTGGATGCTTCTCAATCTATTTGCTAGCCTTCACTTGTACTAAGTAGAAATAGTACTTGTGCATCCAAAATCCTTAAAAGCAGTTTTGCCATATGAGTCCACTATACGTAGCTATATACGATATTTCCATGCCGTTGCAAGAAAATTTGTCTGTGCCATATCTAATTTTCAAAATAAATTTTCCTTTTTTTGTGCTTGTACCGCTCATGAAACGGTAGGGGGAGACCAATATTTTTTCATGCTATATGTGTTATTCTCAAGATGATTGTTTATTCACTTGTCATTGCACGAGAGTATGGTGGTAATAGAGATGCCTGGTCCCGAAATTAAATGAAAAAGAAAATAAATTTACCTTTTGTTGTCAAATAATAAATTCCTTGGAAAGTGTTAGTATGGAAGGCAATCGTGGATTCGGATATCCATGGAAAGTGAAAGTATGGTGGAAAAAGGAATAAACTTTATTTTCTGTTTGGGAACCGCCTATGATGCCTCTAGTGTGGAAAGACATTGAAATCTCTTGGTCATTTTCGTTGAGAGGAAAGGCATGGCACCCAAAATATTTGTTCTCTATCAATTTAAACACTTGAGCTCTGGCACCTGTACAAATCCCTACTTCCCTCTACGAAGGGACTATCTATTTACTTTATGCAATTTTTATTTTTCAATCTGAGTCTCCATATTCTCTTATAAAGCACCAACTAGGTGGCACTATGATCATACTTGAGCATTAGGTGTAGCTAATATTTGGGTGTGTATTGTTAATGGATCAATGATTGAGCATGATGGGCTAGGGATAACTTTCTTTAGCGTTGATATTTTGAAAGACATGGTTGCTTGTTGATGTGCTTGAGTATTAAAGTTTTCATGTCAAAACTAGACTATTGCGAAGTCCAAATGCCCATTCTATAAAGAAAAGAATATCTGCCGAACATGTTAGGTAGCATTCCACATCAAAAATTCTGTTTTTATCATTTACCTACTCGAGGACGAGTAGGAATTCAACTTTGGGATGCTGATACGTCTCCAACGTATCTATAATTTTTGCTTCTTCCATGTTGTTATATTACCAATCTTCAATGTTTTACAATCATTTTATAGCAACTTCCTGTCATTTTTCGGACTAACCTATTGACATAGTGCCAAAGTGCCTGTTGTTGTTTTTGCTTTTTTTACTTTGTAGAAAATCAGTACCAAACTGAGCCCAAATGCCGTGAGGAATTTTTTGGAATTTTTATGGACCAGAAGAAGGAACATGGGCCAAATATCACCAGAAGCGGGGGCCCAGGGTGGCCACCGTCCACCAGGGGGTGCTAGAGGCCCCTAGCATGGCCTACTAGAGGGTGGGCACCTCGGGCACCGCCTCAACCGACTGTCGAGGCTATAAATTACCAGATAATCCAAAAACTCTAGGAGAGTCGACGAAACATAATTCCAGTCGCCGCAAGATCCAGAACCTCAACATCCAATCTAACAGCATCACGGAGGGGTTCATCTTCTTCATAGCACTAGTGAAGAACTGGCCTATAGTCGCTGGTCGTAAGGGCCTTTAGTGCCGGTTCTCGAACCGACACTAAAGGGTGGGGACTAAAGCCTACCCCCTTTAGTCCCGGTTCAACACGGCCCGGCACCAAAGGCCCTCCACGTGGCATCCAACGGCGCCGTGGCCTCGGGACCTTTAGTACCGGTTGGTAACACCAACCGACAATAAAAGTATTTAGTTTTTTTATTTTTCCTTTTAATTCTTTAGGGGTTTATGAATTAATTATGGTTTAATTTTCCTTTTAATTTTTTTCCATTTAATTAATTTTCATTTCAAACATATATTATGCTACTTCATATTGTACACACGTTGTGCATATATATAAATATAAATAGAATTTCTTGTAGAACCGATCATATATATATATATACATACAATTTCTCCTACAATTTGAGGATCATAACATATATATGCAGGCATTACTGCTTCTTGTTCTTGATCTTGTAATGGTATTCTCCTTTGGGATCTTTGACCTCGTCGAACAGAAATCCAGCTAATTCCTCTTAAATTGCTCGTACCCAAGCCTCTGGTATGAGCTGGCCCCACATCTCCGTCCGCTAAAAGATGGAGATCAAGATGAATATATTAGTTGTGTGTAGATGGATTAGCTAGATCATGATAAAAAAATTAATGATAGTGTTCTGGCAAACATACCCAAAGATTTCTTTCGTTTCTGCTCCTTTCAGACATGATCATACGAATGTTCTTGCAAACGTAGTATGCACATAAACTAGTCCCATGCTCCTGCCTCATGCACTTTACGAGAATAAAATTCAATTAGATAATAATTAATCAAGCATGATAATGGTATTGAAACTAGAAATAAAGAGATGCACGGACGTAGATAGCTAGCTAGTAGTACTTAATTACCTTGGGTCTCACGCATTTCAGTTGTTGTGCCGAGTCGCCTTGGACCTGTTTGTTGAACTTGGCCCAAGCCCTACCCGCCGACAAAGAAAATGAACAAATGAGTTATTATCTAGTTGATATCAGGAAATGAAGTAATTAAAGAGGCCGACATAGTGCGATAATGATTGAAATTACCTGTCAAGCAGCCCCCTCACGATTGCGTATTCTGATGGATCCTTTAATAGCGAGTCGAGTACTTCAACTTTTCCCTTGTCAACTGCAATGATTAGTAAGATCCAGTGGTAACTGCATAACTCATCAACAACACTTATTAACATCTAGTAAGCAAAAAATAGAATTTGTAGTACAAGATATATATATATATATATATATATATATATTGTGACACTCACCCAAAGTTGTAAGCAAGTAGTATTTCTGGTTGGGTGTTTAGATGCTTCAAAAAATCTAGCATGGCTTTCTCTATGTCTTTTCTCGTATATGAAGTCTCCCATATCTTTTGATTAATCGTATTCGGGTCAATGAACCCAATATTGCCATAGCGTCCAGCTTGTTTCATTTCATACATCTTGATTCTGCAAAATACCATAGAAATGAATATAGTGAGGATAATTCCAGGTAATGAACGAGAGCACACCTAGCTAGAGACTTAAATTATAGAAAGAAATCACTTATAGACAATAGCAACTGACTGAAGATTTGTCGAGTGTGTCTTGATTGAATAACTGAAACAACTCTGCATAAGGAATCCACACATCTTTTTTATGGAAGTAATGCCTCTCTTTGACTCTCACCATGAGGGACTATTCATTGGTATTTGCTATTATTTGCATGTAACACATATGCAAATCATACATTCTCGTTGGTAGAAGCTTGACATCTTCAGGCTTGACCAGAGGTTTGCCGCGAGCATATTGATATTTTACTTCTGACTCTTTAAACACGAGGATTTCCTAAAGGCATAGGAGTTGTTCAATAGTGACACCGGACTATTTAGGCATCCTAATATGTTCTTCGGTTACTTCTGGACGACCGGCGATACTCACAGGTGTTTATACAATGAGCAGGGGGATCGATTGCACTGCCTGTTCTCCCAGCTGGGGCATAGTTTTCCCGCTTTTTTTGCCAACTCGTTGGCTCGAGCTCCAGCTCGACTCGTTTTGTCCTGCAAGATAAAACTTCTTGATAAACAGCACATAGTCGCTGTCCTTTTGAACCGGTCAAGCCATATCAATGAAGTGTTGTGAGACATGCTCAGGTCCAAAATGGGCGGTTGGGGCTGGGGCGGTTTCGGTCCAAAATGGGCCTTCAAGTTGGCATCCACTGCGATGTCGAGTTCCTCGTCGGTCAGGTGGTAAGGCAACTTCAGAAGAGGCTTAAGGATTGGACCAAATTTGTATTTCTTGCCTATTGTACCGCTAGTCGTCGTAGCTGCGGCCTTCTCTTCCGTTGTTGCTTAGGCGACGAAGCACATTGATGCCGTGCCGGACCTGGAGGAGCAGTCGGCTGATGCGGTGCCGGACTTGGAGCAGGAGGAGTTGGCTGACGTCGTGTCGGACTTGGAGGAGGAGTCGAATGATGAGGTGCCAGACTTGGAGGAGGAGGAGTCGACTGACGCGGTGGCGGACTAGGAGGAGGACGAGTCGGTGGCCTTGGAAAGACGATGCAATCCTTTTCCATAGAATGATACGATGTATGGCCTCTCGCAGTGTTCTCTCCTCGTCACCTCTAGGAATGTCATCTTGTAGCTCGTGATATGCTGACATCACTTCATCAACCCCGATATGAGCATAGCCAGCTGGAATGCGATTGCAATGGAAGGTTGCTTCTGGGGGATTTGCTAGAGCATAGCCGTCCACCACCTTCATGGATAAGTTCTTCACTTTCATGTGTAGCTCATAGTTAGTCCTGTCTTTGATATCATCGACAGGGTAGCTAGCTAGTAGTGCATCGTCATCGATATCGGCTAGGGCGGAACCCATGTTGCTTCTCGACATAGATGGGATGGTGGTATCCAATGCTGGATCGATCTGCTTATGCTGCCGTTGAGACACCCTTTCCTGACTGAGTGAGTCGATCTGCTCCTGCTGCCGCCTGACTCTGGATTCCAACTTCAGGTGCTTTGATTTGCGGCCTTGAAGGTAGAGTGCTTCCTCCTTCTTCTTCCGCTCCTCCTGCATCTTCTTTCTCACACGACTTCTGTAGTCGTCGTTCCATCCAGCACACCCCTCAAACCACGAAACAATGCCTTTCCCTCGTGTTCTTCCTGGGTGTTCGGGATTCTTTAGGGCGCGCATAAGCTCTTCGTCCTCGTTGTTGGGCGTGAAAACCCCCATTCGAGCTTCTTCGATTTTCATCAGAATTTTGTCTATCACTTTTTTAAGACTTGCCTTCACCATAATAGCCCCTGTCTTTGGGTCCAACTTCCCCCCATGCGCATAAATCCATGTCCTGCACCTCGAGGGCTAGGGCACTATAACTGGAGTGACCCCTACACTAATCATATCTTTTTCGGATTGATCCCACTTAGGCAAGGCCGTCTGGTAGCCACCTGGCCGCAGAGTATGGTACCACTTCTATTTCGCAGCATTAATCTTGTTCTTTCTCGACCGTTCCTTAGCTAGTTTCAATTCCTTGAACTTCATGAAATCGTCCCAGTGATCTTTTGCCTTCACCAGTGCTCCCTCGAATTTTGGAGTCGTCTTGTTTGCTTTGACGTACGCAGCCCATGCATTTTTCTTGAAGGTGTTGAATGCAATCGCCATATTTTTAAGAGCATAGTTTCTGACTTTCTTCAGATCTGCATCTGTCAAATTATCTGATAGTGTGAAATGTGACATCAGCTCGCTCCAAAGCACATCCTTTTCTCTTTCATCGACAAAAGTAACTCCTTCCCGATCTCCCTTTGCTGCCTTTTTCCATTCTTTTGTGGAGATCGGGATTTGGTCCCTGACAATAACTCCGCGTTGATTCTTGAACTTGGTCGCATTTTTCTTAGGTTCAAGCGGTTCGCCAGTTAATGTAATGATGGAATCGATGCTGAACTTTATGCCAGGGTCCAACTTTTTGGCTGGGCCTCGAAATACCCTGTCGCTTGTAGAAGATTTGCTCGATCTGGAGGCCTAAAAGAAGAAAGATTGATTCATTAATACATATACAACTCAATTAAGACATGTAATGCTCACCGGATGACTTATATAATAAATATACCTTTGCTAGTCTTTGTTATTTGAAGAACATTTTCTTCGTCAACATCATTGTCAAATTCATCTATTCTCTCGTCTTCATCAAACATACAACTCTCACCGGAATTGTTCAGATATTGCGAGTCGTCGTCATCTTCATGTTCATGCTCTAGGCTCGTGGAGCGTATGATGTTGAAAAGAACCTCTTCTCCTTCTTTTATTTAACTAACCCAGAAGAAAGATAAAAAAAATTAGTATTCAAATTAGAATGCATGCAATCAATAAGGAAAAGTGAATTATAGTACATAATATGCATCATCGAATATAATCTCGAATAAATCGTCTCGAATATTATCAAATATAATCTCGAATACATTTCGAATATTATTACTAATACATTTCGAATATTATTGATTATATAATATCATTACTACAGATCCAGTTAACGCCTCGCATGACAGGCGGTGGACACCCAAAGAGAAGAAACTATGACATGATCATAGCTCGGGTGAGATCCCTAAAGAACCTGCCAGGTATTGGAGAACCTGACGTCCAACACATCCATGTACCGACGGACGTGCTCGTCCTTCTCCCTGACACGGTGGCATACCGCCTCCGGCTGGGCCGGCTGCCTCCGCACCGAAAGTTGGCCACACGAACGCCACCAAAGAAGTTCCGGGTCGACGACGGCACCCGTGTTCCTCACCAAGCTGCGCGCCCCTGAAGGTTGCACCTCCTAGTGCCATCCCAGCAGGGCCCGGTCCCGGACATGGCGCCTCTGAAGCAGGAAGTCCTCGTGAATGAGTCGATGACAAGGATGGGGGCCAGACATCGTTGACTCCGAGAAGAAATTCTTATGAAAAAATCCTCTAACATTTAATTAACATTCAAAAATCATCTAATTAACATCTAATTAAAATTTATCTAACATCTAATTAACATTCAAAATTCATCTAATAGACATCTAATATACATCTAACATCTAATATACATCTAATTCATGTAACATCTAATTAATTAACATTCAAAATTCATCTAATATACATCTAATTAACATCTAATATACGTCTAACATCTAATTAACATCTAATTCATCTAACATATAATTAACATTCAAATTCATCTAATATACATCTAATTAACAACTAATATACATCTAATTAACATCTAATATATCTCGAATTCATCTAATTATTAAGAAAAAAATCCAGACGCGAGTCAGGGGCTCACAGCGGGGCGACGGCCGGCGAGGTGAGGCGAGTGATCGGCGATGGCACGCGAGCTCGAGGAGGGGGCGGCGCATGACGAGGGCGGCGACGGGGCGCGACGCGTCTGGGACGGCTACGGCGTGGGCGGCGCGTCAGAGGCGGCAATGGCAACGGGTCGGAGACGGCATGGGTGGCGACGGCGTGGGCGGCGACGGTGTCGGGGGCGCATGGGAGGCCATCGCCTTTGTGGTGGCTCCAACAGCGACTAAAGGGGCTCTTTAGTCGCGGTTGGAGCCACCAACCATGACTAAAGGTGTGTTCCTGGCACGGCGCACTGCGATAGAAGTTTAGTCACACCTCGCTAGTCGAGGGGCGCCTCGACCAGTTTATAAGCCCCGGCGCGAGCACTGCATTGAGCTCCTCTCTAATGCAGGCCTTCTATGCCTACCTCTGCTACGATTCTCTGTAGGCCTACTGGTCCTTGCAGGCCTGCATCCTGGCCCAGGTTGGGTTTCTATTCGTATGCAGGCCGTGGCGGCCCAGTAGGCGGGCTTTTTTTAATTTATTTTTCATTTTTTCATTTTTTGCTTTATTTATTTTCTTTTATTTCTAAGTTTTTTGTGCTTTATTGAAATTTAATGAGTGAATCTTTTTGCATTAGGTCAAAGAAATTATAAACTTCCTGTTAGTGGCAGTAGTTTTAATATTCAAATAGTTTTAATTTGAATTATTTGAAATTTATGTGAATCACTATTTTGTGAATAACTTTATTTTAAAAATATTTTTTCCAGTGATTCTTTTTTCTACTAGTTAATATTATCGTATTTTATCATTATATCCAATTTTGGTAATTCCTAGGTTATCTAAAAAATAAAATGCCTTTGTAACAGGCGAGTTTTTGTCCGAAACCCTTATACTTCGAAAGAGATTGTCCATTTTGTACACGAAGTGCATCCAGCTTTTGCCATAACCCTCTCAATTTTTTAGCACATGCTATGTGGGTGGAATGATGATACCATGCTAACTTTCAACATTTTCATAGTTCATTTGAGGTGCTTTCAATTTAGGGTCATTTTAGCTGGAAATAAATGATAAAATGCATGAAAAATAGCAAATGAAGTCAGAAAGGGTTGAAAATTGATGGCCTCCCTTCGAATGGTGCATACTGAATGCACAAAAAGTTTGGAGTTGAAATAAGTTAAAAAATGAAATGCCTTTGTAATAGGCGAGTTTTCATCTGAAACCCAGATACTTCGAAAGAGATTGTCCATTTTGTACACGAAGTGCATCCAGTTTTTCCCCTAACCCTCTCAACTTATTAGCACATGCTATGTGGGTGAAATGATGATACCATGCCAACTTTCAACCTTTTCAGAGTTCATTTGTAGGGCTTATCAATATCTAGGTCATTTAGCTAAAAAATTAGTAAATGCATGAAAAATAGCAAATGAAGTTAGAAAAGGTTGAAAATTGATGGCCTCCCTTCGAATGGTGCATACAGAACGCACAAAAATTCTGGAGTCGAAACAAGTAAAAAAAATGAAATGCCTTTGTAACAGGTGAGTTTTCCTCTGAAACCCTGATACTTCGAAAGAGATTTTCCATTTTGTACACGAAGTGCATCGAGTTTTTGCCGTAACCGTCTCAACTTTTTAGCACATGCTATGTGGGTGAAATGATGATATCATGCCAACTTTCAACCTTTTCAGAGTTCATTTGTAGTGCTTATCAATTTCAGGGTCATTTAGCTCAAAAAAATCAGTAAATGCATGAAAAATAGCGAATGATGTCAGAAAGGGTTGAAAATTGATGGCCTCCCTTTGAATGGTGCATATGAACACACAAAACACATAAGTACACTACTCTTGCAAAGATTCCCTTTGGTTTGTCCGAAGCAGGACTTTCTAGATATATAAGTCCGGAAACTAACTAGAGAAGCCGGTCACATCCCAGAGCGGGATCTTTGGCTGTAATTTTTTTTCTTCGCGTGTTTCCCTTTGCATCGTAACCATGGACAATCCTCATTGTTTAACTTGATTCTCGGGTAAACATTCACTATGAAGGGAGCAATTTGATGAAACTTTTCATAATCTTTTGACATGTCTGTCTTGTCCTCTCTCCTACGATGTTTCTTTTCCCTAAAAGAACTATGTGGCGCTTTGGCTCATCGCATGATGTATTTTCTTCCTTATCTTTTCTTTTTCTCAGCTTGGTAGACATGTTCTTCACATAGAAAACCTGTGCCACATCATTGGCCAGGACGAATGGTTCGTTTGCGTACCCAAGATTGTTGAGATCCACTGTTGTCATTCCATACTGCGGGTCTTCCTTTACCCTGCCTCCAGTCAGATTGACCCATTTGCACCTAAACAAAGGGACCTTCAAATCAAGTTCGTAGTCAAGTTCCCATATCTCCTCTATGTAACCATAGTATGTGTCCTTTGGCCCATTGTTGTTTGCTGCATCAAAGCGGACATCACTATTTTTGTTGGAGCTCTTTTTATCTTGTGCGATCGTGTAAAATGTATTCCCATTTATCTCGTACCCTTTGAAAGTCAATATAGTCGAAGATGGTAACTTCGACAACAAGTAGAGGTCAACTTCAACAGTGTCGTCATGCATGAGACGTGTCTGCAACCAACCAGCAAAAGTCACTTTTTGTTCATGTGTAATCCATTCGTCAGACTTCTTCGGGTGTTTGGAGCGTAGAATATTCTTGTGTTTCTCGATATATGGAGCCACCAAGGCGGAACTTTGTAGAACCGTGTACTGTGCTTCTGCCAAAGAATGCCCGTCCCGGCATATTAGTGAAATCTTTCCTAGCGTGCCTTTTCCACACATTATGCCCTCATGCGAGATTCAGGAACACCTATCGGATTAATGTCAGGAATAAAGTCAACACAAAACTCAATGATCTCCTCTCTTTCATGGCCCTTGGAGATGCTTCCTTCTGGCCTAGCACGATTATGAACATATTTCTTTAAGACTCCCATGAACCTCTCTAAGGCTATGTTCGGTTATCCCCACCCCCACCGGGATTGGCTCAAAACCCCGCCGATCCCCGTGGGTTTCACCCCGGCTGGGGTCGGATCCCGATCTGGCTTATAACAACCTTCGGTTAGAACAGGTCGGGATTAGTTCCCTCCCAAACCCCGTGGAAATCGCCAGGAAACGACCCACGCGTCCAGCCTCGTGGAACCAAACCTCGTCTTTCTATCTCTCACGAAACGATATGCTTTCTCTCACCTGATCTTTCGCGTATAGTGGTGGCACTGGCGGCGGCGCCGGAGGAGGGACAACAATAGCAGTGCTACTGGAGAAGACTGCAGCGACGTGCTCCTCATCACCCCTCCCCCCGCGCCCTCCTCCGTCTCCCCTGTCGAACCGACGCTGCCGGCTTCTCCGGATCACCGCCGAGCTTGTGCTGGGATCTAGACTTCCAGATCCGGCCGTCAATAGCCCGCTCCCTCCGACCTGCCTCTGTCGGTCGTGCGGGTATGGCCCTCACTCCCAGCTGCAATTCCACTGGTTCAGCTGGTTTGATTGTCTAGCTCGTCGGCTGGGTGCTGAGGCTCCAAGCCCCCTAAAGACCCATCTGGTGATTGTAATTTCACCCACTGCTCTACGATTGTACTAGGTAATTTCTGCTCTGCCTTTTTAACAGACAACAATCTGATAAACTAATTGCTACTTTTTGTAATTGTCGCCGATTGCTTCTACTAATGAAAAAGACTTGTATTACTCCCG
This sequence comes from Hordeum marinum, assembly GCA_022496015.1. Classification (NCBI taxonomy): domain Eukaryota; kingdom Viridiplantae; phylum Streptophyta; class Magnoliopsida; order Poales; family Poaceae; genus Hordeum; species Hordeum marinum. The sequence goes on along the minus strand of CM039674.1, from coordinate 508,999,992 downwards.
TTGTGCTTATGTGTTGTTGTATACTGCTGTTTTGCTGGTGTATTAACCGAACAAAGATTAGGTGAGAGGGATTAATCCCCCTAGTGGAATGATTCCACGTGGGGGTTGGATGGTGACACCAAAACCCTGTAGGGGATTGGATCCACTAGTGGATATAACCCCTTGGAACCGAACATAGCCTAAGGGGAACATATTGTGTAGAAATACAGGACCCAAAATGGCAATCTCCTCAACTAGGTGAACTACGACATGCGTCATGATATTCAAGAAGGATGGTGCGAACACCAACTCGTAACTGACAAGACATTGCACCAAATCATTCTCTAACCTTGGTAGGATTTCTGGACCGATTACCTTTGGAGAGATTACATTCAGGAATGCACATAGCTTCACAATGGCTAATCGAACGTTTTTCGGTACAAGCCCCCTCAATGCAATCGGAAGCAGTTGCGTCATAATCACGTGGCAGTCATGAGACTTTAGGTTCCGGAACTTTTTCTCTGCCATATTTATTATTCCCTTTATATTCGACGAGAAGCCAGACGGGACCTTCATACCGACCAGGCATTCGAAGAAGATTTCGTTCTCTTCTTTGGTAAGAGCGTAGCTGGCATGACCCTGAAACTGCTTTCTATCCATGATGTCTTTTCCATGCTTACGTTGCTGGTCCTCCCTTTCCTCCGGCGTATCTTTTGTATTCCCATACACGCCAAGAAGCCTAGTAGGTTCAAGCAAAGATTCTTCGTCACGTGCATCACATCGATTACAGAGCAGACCTCGAGGTCTTTCCAATACAGTAGGTCCCAAAATATATATTACTTCTTCCACATGGGTGCGTGTTTGTCAGCGTCATTCGGAACAGATTGTGCACCAGGACCTATGCCAAATATTACTTTTAAATCCTTGACCATATCAAGTATTTCATCACCCGTACGGTGGCGAGGCTTCTTCAGGTGATCTGCCTCACCTTTGAAATGCTTGCTTTCTTTCTTACGGGATGGCTGCTCTGAAGAAATCAACGATGCCCCAGATACACATTCTTCTTACATTTATTCAAATATATACTGTCGATATCATCTAAATAGTGCGTGCATGCGTGGTAGCCCTTGTTTGTATGCCCTGAAAGGATACTAAGAACAGGCCAATCATTGATGGTTACAAACAGCAATGCATGTAGGTCAAATTCCTCCTAATCTTTTGCATCCCACGCACGTACACCTTTGCCATTCCACAGTTGTAAAAGTTCTTCAACCAATGGCCTTAGGTACACATCAATGTCGTTGCCGGGTTGCTTGGGGCCTTGTATTAGCACTAGCATCATAATGAACTTACGCTTCATGCACAACCAAGGAGGAAGGTTATAGATACGTAGAGTCACAGGCCATGTGCTATGATTGCTGTTCTGCTCCCCCAAAAGATTAATGCCATCTGCACTTAAACCAAATCATACGTTCCTTGTATCCTTTGCAAAGTCCTTACACTTTCTCTCGATTTTTCTCCATTGCGACCCGTCAGCGGGCACTCTCAACTTCCCGTCTTTCTTACGGTCTTCGTTGTGCCATCTCATCAACTTAGCATGCTCTTTGTTTTGGAATAAAAGTTTCAACTGTGGTATTATAGGAGCTTACCACATCACCTTGGCAGGAATCTTCTTGTTGGGGCGCTCGCCCTCAACATTACCAAGGTCATCGTGGCCGATCTTATAGCGCAATGCACAACATGCTGGGCATGCATTCAAATCGTCGTATTCACCGCGGTAGAGGATGCAGTCATTAGGGCATGCATGTATTTTCTCAACCTCTAATCCAAGAGGGCAGACAACCTTCTTTGCTTAGTACATACTCTCTAGCAATTCGTTGGTAGCTTCTTCTTTAACATTATCAGCAACTTTTGAAATGCCTTGTCAGAAACACCATTCTCTACCTTCCATTGCAGCAATTCTAGTGTGGTACCCAACTTTTTATTGTCATCTTCACAACTTGGGTACAACCCTTTTTTGTGATCCTCTAACATGCGCTGCAACTTCAGCTTCTCCTTTTCACTTGCACAATTTCTCTTTGCAGCGGCAATGGACCGGCCAAGATCATCAGCAGGCTCATCTGATGCCTCTTCTTCAACTCCTTCACTATGTATAACAAACAACCATATAGGTAATAAACAACCAGCAGGATCATCAGCAGACATATTTCAAAACCATGCCACTATGTATAACAAACAACCATATAGGTAATAAAACTATACAAGTAACTAACTAAATCTTACAAACATGGTTTTTTATTATAAAAAGGATAAGAACAAGAGGCTCACCAAGGTGGTGCCGGCGACGGGATGGTGCTGGCGATCGACGGTGGTTAGGACGGGGACGGGAAGGCACTAAATTAACCACACCTACAAATGCAAACTAAGAAGTTAATTTGAGCTCAAATTGCATGAATCAAATAAACTACCACATACAAACTAAAACCCACAAATTACTATACTTATAGAGCATTGCAAGAGCTAATCTAGCAATGAGAGATGAAAGGACAAAGTTGCTAAACTTTGTGAACACTTGGATGGATGGCATGCCACCAAATCTTGACAAATTTTGGCAAAAATGGAGGATGAGCGCGAGGAAGAGAGGAAGACAGAGAGGAGAGGAAAGGAGAAGAACAAAGGACTCTGCTTGAGCTGGCACCGAAGGGTTTCAATATAGGGGGACCTTTAGTCCCGGTTGGTCGCTCCAACAGCGACTAAAGGTTAGCCTATAGTCGCGGTTGGAGCTACCAACTAGGACTAAAGGTTCCCGTGGGGCCCTAGGCTGATGCCAGCCCGCCACCACACCTTTAGTCCTGGTTCGTGGTACGAATTGGGACTAAAGGTCCGTAACGAACCAACACTAATGATGCCCGTCACGAACTGGTGTCAGTTCAAAAGCCAACCGCGAATAAATGAGGCGGACGAAAGTTCTGCTTTCTACTAGTGTAGGTGCCTCTCCGATGATGCGTGAGTAGTCAACCATAGACCTACGGGTCCATAGGCCATAGCTAGATGGCTTCCTCTCTCTATATATTTCTCAATACAATGGTCTCTTGAAGATCTATTTGATGTAATGACTTTTGCTGTGTATTTGTTGGGATCCAATGAATTTTGAGTTCATGATCAGTTTCTATCCATGAATATGGTTTGCGTCTTATTTGCATGATTACTTATAGCCTCGTATTTCTTCTTCGAATTTTTGGTTTAGTTAGGACAACTAGATCGATTTTTCTTGCCATGGGAAGAGGTGCCTTGTGATGGGTTCGATCTTGCGGTGTTCTTTATCAATGAGAGAAGGGGCAGCTGGACATGCATGTATTGTTGCCATTAAGGATAACAAGATGGGGTCTATTCCTACCTGAATAGATCTGGTGTACATCATGCCACCGTTCTTATTGCATTACTCCGTTTCTCCATGAAGTTAATGCACTAGATGCATGCATGCTGGATATGGTCGATGTGTGGAGTAATAGAAGTAGACGTAGAATTATCTCGGTCTACTTGTCTTGGACGTGATGCCTATATAATGATCATTGCCTGGATATAGTCATGATTATTTGATCTTCTGTCAATTGCCCAACAGTAATTTGTTCACCCACTGTGTGCTATACTCATGGCAGAAGCCACTAGTGAAACCTGCGGCCCCGGGGTCTACTTTTCCGACATATTGCTTTCCTACCTAATATTTGCACTTTTTATTTTCAGATCTATAAAACCTAAAACCCAAAAATACCTTTCTACACTTTTTGTTTACCTATTTTATTTTGTGTTCTTACGAGATCTATTTGCCAACATTTCACTATCTAATCTATCTTATTACCGTGGAGTGTTTGACAACCTTTCTTTCGCGTCCGGTTGCAAGTATTTGTTATTTGTGTGCAGCTGCTATTTACGTGGGTGCGTGATCCTCCTCTACGGATTGATGCCTTTGTATCATAACTGAGGGAAATACTTCCGTCGTTGTGCCGCATCATGTCTTCCTCTTTGGGAAATAGCAACGCAGTCTCAAGCGACGTCACTAGTCTCCTGCATCGCCGTCGCCACCCCTTTCATCAGGAACGCCGATAAGGCTCCTCCTCTCGCCCCCGCCCACTGTAGGGCTTCCACCAGCCCCGCCTCCGCCTCTGTCTCCGCTGCTCGAACCCGCCCACCGCAGCGTCGCAGCCGCTCCCGCGGCGCTCAGTGTTGAAGTTTTAGAAATTTCACTCATTTTAGAAATATCACTATGGACGACAAATGGATGAGTATAAACCTATTTTAGAATGTAGATTCACTCATTTTGATCCATATATAGACATATTTTAGAAATTTTACTCATTTTAGAAATTTCACTATGGACTACAAATAGATGTATATAGACATATTTTAGAATGTAGATGCAGTCATTTTGAAATGTATGTAGTCCATAGTGTAATCTCTAGAAGGTCTTATATTTAGGAACGGATGGAGTAATGTTCACGTGAAGTACTAGGTTACTGTTGGGGAACGTCGCATGGGAAACAAAAAAAATCCTACATTCACGCAAGACCTATCCATGGTGATGAGCATCTACGAGAGGGAGAGTGGATCTACATACCCTTGTAGATCGCTAAGCGGGCAGCGTTAAGAAACGCGGTTGGTGTAGTCGAACGTCTTCGCGATCCAAATCGCCGAGCGTCCCGCGATCTCATCACGATTCGTCTCATTATCCAATCACGATCCATCCTGCGAACTCATCACGATCCATCCCACGATCCGTCCCGTGAACTCATCACGATCCCTCCCGTGAACTCATCACGATCCGTCCCGTGAACTCATCACGATCCTTCCGATCCAGCGCCGAACGGACGGCACCTCCGAGTTCAGCACACGTACAGCTCAATGAAGATCTCCGCCTTGTTGATCCATCAAGAGGGAGCGGAGAGGTAGAAGAGTTCTTCGGCAGCGTGATGGCGCTCCGGCGATGGTGGTGGAGCTATTCTGGCAGGGCTTTGCCTAAGCACTGCAGAAATCCGATCTAGAGGAGAAACTATGCACTGGAGGAACGAGCAGCACGTGGCTAAAAATTCTGTGCAAAAACCCTAAAACCACCAGTATCTATAGGAGGAAGAGAGGTGGAGGCTTTACCCAAGGGCCAAGCCTCCAAGGAATCGGCCGAACCAGGTGGGAGAGGTGGAATTCACCTCCAATCCTAGTAGGACTAGGATTCATACTATTTTTGCCTTTTTCCACTTTTTCTCTTTGGGCTTTCTTTCACTAGCCGCATGGGCTTTGTGTGTCACTTCCACCAGCCCACAAAAGGCTGGTAATTATTATCCCATAGACCATGAAGTCTATTGGGTCGAAATTGCCCTCCCGGTGGTCTCCCGGTACACTACCGACACTCCCGGTACATTACCGATTAGCCCGAAACTTTTCCGGCGACCAAAACAGGACTTCCTATATATCAATCTTTACCTCCGGACCATTCTGGAGCTCCTAGTGACGTCCGGTATCTCATCTGGGACACCGAACAACCTTCGGTCACCACCATACATAACTCTATACTACAGAAACATCATCGAACCTTAAGTGTGCAGACCCTGCGGGTTCGAGAACTATGTAGACATGACTGAGACACCTCTACGGCCAATAACCAATAGCGGGACCTGGATGCCCATATTGGTTCCTACATATTCTACGAAGATCTTTATCGGTCGAACCTCTATGTCAAGGATTTAGTTAATCCGGTATGATGTTCCCTTTGTTCTTCGGTATGTTAATTGCCCGAGATTCGATCGTTGGTATCTCCATACCTAGTTCAACCTCGTTATCAACAAGTCTATTTACTCGTTTCGTAATACAAGATCTCGCAACTAACACTTAGTCATATTTCTTGCAAGGCATATTGTGATGTTGTATTACCGAGTGGGCCCTGAGAATACCTCTCCGTCACACGGAGTAACAAATTCCAGTCTTGATCCATGCCAACCCAACAGACACCCTCGGAGATAACTGTAGAGCACCTTTATAGTCACCCAGTTACATTGCGACGTTTGATACACACAAGGTACTCCTCCGGTGTTAGTGAGTTGCATGATCTCATGGTCATAGGAACAAATACTTGACATGCAGAAAACAGTAGCAATAAACTGACACGATCATATGCTACGTTTGTAGTTTGGGTCTTGTCCATCACATCATTCTCCTAATGATGTGATCCCGTTACCAAATGACATCTCATGTCCATGACTAGGGAACCATAGCCATCTTTGATCAATGAGCTAGTCTATTAGAGGCATACTGGGGACATGGTGTTGTCTATGTATCCACACATGTATCTAAGTCTCCGATCAATACAATTATAGCATGGATAATAAACGATTATCACGAACAAGGAAATATGATAATAACTAATTTATTATTGCCTCTAGGGCATATTTGCAAGAGTCACTTCTTATTAGGCCCTCCCGTATTTGTGCCAATGTTCATGTGAAAATACTAGGTTACTTCTTATTTGACATTAGCTATTTTATATGAATTAAGATAATTATGAACCCTAGATTACTTCTTATTAAGCACTAAGTTAATTACGAACCCTAGGTAATTTTATATTAGGCATATTCTAGATTAATATAAGTATTTCACATCTTAGTGAGTTAATTATGAACCCGATATTACTTCCTATTAGGCGTCAAGTCTGCGATTGATCTTGTGAATGCTTACATGCGTGAGATTGTTAGTGTTTCACATCTTAATGAGTTTATTAAATATGAGTAGCATAATAAAATAAGAATTCTCGCATAGGAATTTGTTTCCATAGGAATTTTTTCTAGAAGTCGACGATGCCCGATCCACATCCCCATCGTCAACATCCTTGAGAGGCGCCATGTCCGGGACTAGGCTCCGCCAGGCTACCACGGGGAGGTACTACCTTCCAGGGCATGCAACTTGGTGAGGAATCTGGGTCTAGTCATCAACCCAGAGCTTCTTTGGTGGCGGTCGCGTGCACCACTATCGGCGTGGAGGGAGCCGGCCCCCACGGAAGTGGTATGTCGTCGTGTCAGGGTGGAGGACGAGCACGTCCGTCGCTACATGGTTGCGTTGGACGTCAGGTTCTCCAATACCTGACAGGTTCTTCAGGGATATCACCCGAGCTATGATCCTGTGATGGTTCCATCTCTTTGGGTGTCCACCGCCCGCGATTCAGGAACCGCGAGACGTCAACTGGATTATTCTATAATATTCGATCTATATTAGTGATATTATATGATAATATTTGAGATGTATTAGTGACAATATTCGATGATGCATTAACTGGATGATTCGATATGTATTTGTCATGTTATATGATAATATTATATGATAATATTGTTTCATTGCTGTGTATTGATTACATCTCCGGTTTTGCTTATTGAATGCATTCTAATTGTTTTATATTTCTTTTGGATTAGTTGAGCTATGGACGATAGCGCTAGAGATCATGATCAAGAGGATCTCATGTTCGACATGATACGTTCTGGAAACGAAGAGAATGAAGAAGAAGAAGATGTTGTCGGAAATATGCCCTAGAGGCAATAATAAATTAGTTATTATCATATTTCCTTGTTCATGATAATCGTTTATTGTCCATGCTATAATTGTATTGATTGGAGACATAGATACATGTGTGGATACATAGGCAAAACCATGTCCCTAGTAAGCCTCTAATAGACTAGCTCGTTGATCAAAAGATGGTTAAGGTTTCCTAGCCATGGACATGAGATGTCATTTGATAATGGGATCACATCATTAGTGGAATGATGTGATGGAAAAAGACCCAAACTACAAATCTAACATATGATCATGTCAGTTTATTCCTGTTGTTTTCTCCATGTCAAGTATCTGTTCCTATGACCATGAGATCAGGCAACTCACTGACACCGGAGGAGTGCCTTGTGTGTATAAAACGTCGCAATGTAACTGGGTGACTAGAAAGGTGCTCTACAGGTATCTCCGAGGGTGTCTGTTGAGTTGGCATGGATCAAGACTGGGATTTGGTACTCCGTGTGACGGAGAGGTATCTCAGGGCCCACTCGGTAATACAACATCACAAGAAGCCTTGCAAGCAATATGACTAAGTGTTAGTCATGGGATCTTGTATTACAGAACGAGTAAAGAGACTTTCCAGTAACGAGGTTGAACTAGGTATGGAGATACCGATGATCGAATCTCGGGCAAGTAACATACCGAAGAACAAAGGGAACATCTTACGGGTTTAACTGAATCCTTGACATAGAGGTTCGACCGATAAAGATCTACGTAAAATATGTAGGAACCAATATGGGCATCCACGACCCGCCATTGGTTATTGACCGTAGAGGTGTCTCGGTCATGTCTACATAGTTCTTGAACCCGCAGGGTCTGCACACTTAAAGTTTGGTGACGTTTCAGTAGTATAGAGTTATGTATGGTGGTGACCGAAGGTTGTTCGGAGTCCCGGATGAGATCCTGGACGTCAAGAGGAGCTCCGGAATGGTCCGGAGATAAAGATTCATATATAGGAAGTCCTATTTTGGTCGCCGAAAAAGTTTTAGGCTCATCGGTAGTGTACCGGGAGTGCCGGTAGTGTACCGGGACGCCATCAGGAGGGGTATTTCGACCCAAGCGGTTTCATGGGATGTGAAAGAATAAATAACAGCCTTTTGTTGGCTGGTGGAAGTCCCACACAAGGCCCATGCGGTTAGGAAAGAAAAGCCCAAATAGAAAAGGTGGAAAAAAGGCAAAAAGGCTAAAAAAAAGGAAGAGTCCTAATCCTACTAGGATTGGAGGAGGAGGAGGACTCTCCTCCCTAGCTTCGGCCGAAGCCTCCTAGTAGGATTTTCCCTTGCGCCAAGCCTCCTCTCTTCCTCTTATATATACTAGAGGTTTTAGGGTTCTGGTACAGAATTTTTAGCCATGTGCTGCCCGTTCCTCCAGTGCATAGTTTCTCCTCTAGATCGGATTTCCGCTGTCCTTAGGCAAAGCCCTGCCGGAATAGGTCCACCACCATCACCGGAGCGCTGTCAAGCTTCCGGAGAACTCGTCTACCTCTCCGCTAACTCTTGATGGATCAAGAAGGCGAAGATCGTCATCGAACTGTACGTGTGCTGAACACGGAGGTGCCGTCCGTTCGGTGCTAGATCGGAAGGACCATGATCAAGATCGCGAGACGGATCGTGATGAGTTCGTGGGACGGATCATGATGAGTTCGCGGGACGGATTGTGATTGGATCGCGGGACGGATCGTGATGAGTTCGCGGGGCGGATCGTGATTGCCTCGCGGGACGGATCGTGATGAGATCACGGGACGTTCGGCAATTTGGATCGCGAAGACGTTCGACTACACCAACCGCGTTTCTTAGCGCTTCCCACTTAGCGATCTACAAGGGTACATAGATCCACTCTCCCTCTCGTAGATGCTCATCACCGTGGATAGATCTGCGTATGCATAGGAATTTTTTTGTTTCCCATGCAATGTTTCCCAACAGATGTCTCACAATATGTTAACCCATCCGTTAAGGGAATTGAGGAAGAACCAAGTGAAGAACGGGAAACAAACAATGATGGCAAAGAATTTTTTCTCCAATTAAGAAAGTAAGTGAGATATATATATTAGGCCTATGGTGATCATTAGATGTATTAATTGATATATGTATGTATGTATGTATATATATATATATATTAGCCCTCTGGTTCGAGCAAATCTTCTACAAGGGTACGAGGCGAGCCCAAAAAGTTGCTTGATGGCATAAAGTACAACATCATTGAATTCAAAGTAGATGGAGAACCGATTGGTCCTTTAGATAATGTCGTTAAATTTACAAATCAATGCGGAGTTATTTTCTGGGATAACATCCCGATCACCGTTCGAGAGTGTCCACGAAAGATTGAAATATTTTATTTGGGAAGCGCTACTATCAAATTTCAACCTATGAGAGGGTTGCACAGATGACGAACGGTTGGAAGTCAACAAGTGGGCTCTTAAGAAGATGTCCACACAATTCCATACCTAGAGGAAAAGATTATACAACGACTACGTCAGGGAAGAAAGGAAGACTACAGAATTCACTACAGCACTAAAGAAGGTAAAAGATAACTGGGATGAATTTGTGAACTACTAGGAATTGGACGAAGCTAAGGAAAGATCGAGAAAAAATAAGATAAATGTTGCTAAAAAAAGTATCACCAAATTCTGGGGACACGTGGCTAAAAGAAAGGCCTGCCTAAGTGGGATTTATCTGAGACCAAGATGCTTGTTGATGGGGTCATTCCGAAAACAAAGAATTGGCCCGAGAGGGCCAGGAATTGGTTTTATGCACGCGAGGGAAAGTTGGATCCAAAAACAGGGAAAATTATTGAAATTGCATCTCTCAAAGAAGCATCGGGGTCTTTACTTAAAGCAGTAGAAGATGTTCAATCTTGGGTGTACATCCCCGAGAGAGAGAACGACAAGCTTACACGCGCCCTCAGGAATCTTGAACATGGAGGATGAACACGAGGCAGAGGCATTGTTCCGTGGGTTCAGGGGTTTCCAGACTGCAACGACACTTACAAAAGCCGTCAGAGAAAAAAGACGAAGGATGCAGACTGACTTCAAAATTTAGGAAGAAAGGACAAGGAGTTAGAACACATGTATAAGAAGCATGACAAGCAGCTGCACAGAATTAGCCACCAAAGGGCGTCTACGCAGTAGGATCAAGCAGATACATCGTTTGATATTACCATCCCATCTTTCAGAAAAGCAGCATGTGTTCCACAGGGGTCAGGGCCGATGATGCACTACTAGCTCGCTACCCCGTGGAGGATATCAAAGGGAGGACAAGTTGTGAGCTACAGATAAAAATTAAGAACATATCCATGAAGGTGGCGGTCGGCTTTGCTTTCCCGAATGCACCTGAACCAACCGTCCATGGCAATCCAGCTGGCTATGCTCGTCTCAGGGTGGATGAAGTTCTGTCGGGATATGACAAACTAGAGCTTGACTTTCCTGCAGGTGTAGGGGAGTAGACACTGGGAGAAGTCATATGTGGTGTCATTTTATGGAGAAAGGAATGCATCGTGTTTCCAAACTCGGCGCCAAGGCCACTGACTCCTCTGAATAGCAATACACTTGTAAGTCTACCACGTCAGCCGGCTCCACCCCACCTCAAGACGGAGCCCATCGCGAGTCTGCCATATCGATCTACACCGTGTCAGCCGACTCCACCCCTTCCAAAAGCGGAAGAGAGCACCAAAGAAGAAACCTGAGCCAAAGACCAAAAAGAAGTTACCTTACGAGATTACTCAGGAGCAAACCAGAGATATCATGGCTTCTAAAGTGAAGGTACATTTTGCACCGACGTCGGTCCCTCCACCAAAGGAGAAAATACCTGCGGAAATCCTATAACACTCTATGGATCTTCTAGACCGACCGCCGCCAAAGGAGCATTTTCCATCAGACTATGAATGCAGTATTAGCAAGTCATATCGTGAACAAATGCATCACTCATCAAGAAATACAAGTAGCAATAAAAGCGGGAAAACAATTCCCCAGCTCGGAGAACACGCATTGCAATCATTCCCCCACATAAGGTGAGTACCGATAAGGTAAAGACCAACGTTGGTTTTGGTGTTGAACAACGCCTAGGCAGCGAGGAAGTCCCCATGACTGAATTAGCATGTAAATATGTCCTCGAGAACCCTCTGCTGAGACCTGAGCAGGTCCCGCTTCTACCAACACAAATGCGAAGATTGCATCAGTGGTACTCCCTCCATTCCTAAATATAAGACCTTTTAGAGATTTCACTATAGACTACATACAAAGCAAAATAAATGAATCTACACTTTAAAATATGACTACATAGATCCGTATGTAGTTCATAGTGCAATCTCTAAAAGGTCTTATATTTTGGAACGCATGGAGTACATGACAGGGAGTACATGACAGAAGTAAAGAAGGGGCGACTGATGTTCAAGGTGAAAGTCAACAAAGAGCATTGCTTCTCTGATTTAGAGATAATGATTGAGTTTACAGAAATTTTCCAGTATACAATCAAGACGTGCATGACAAATCTATCTTCAGTTATTATTGTCGCGATTTCTTTCTGTAATTTAAGTCTCTAGCTCACCTCGTTCATTGCCTGTAGTTATCCTTATTATATTCTTTTGTACGCTATTATGCAGAATAAAGACTCTCGAATGCCAAAAGAGGGAATCTTTGGCATTGGGTTCATTGACCCATATAACATTCATGAAGTAGCGGTAAAGGACTTTGCCGATGAAACAGAGGATAAATTACTAATGTTTTTGAAGAAACGAAATACCAAAAAAGATATACTCTTTCCTTACAATTTTAAGTGAGTGTTATTGTCTTGTACTAGAAATTCTGTTTTGCTTATTCGATGTTAAGTGTAGTTGAGTTATGCATGCTAGCTTATATAAACATGTGTATAGATTCCACTGGATCCTGCTGGACATTAAAGTTGACGCTGGAACTGTTGAAGTCTTTGACTTACTCGGTAAAGACCCTAAAGAATACATGACCGTGATTTAGATGCTCGACAGGTAATTTTAATCAATATCGCACTATATCAGCCTTTTTTGTTCATTTCCTGATATCAAGTAATTTATAACTCATTTATTCATTTTCTTAGCCGGGCAGGGTTTGGAGACGGTTCACCAAAGAGGTTGTCGGTGAATGAAAACCGAAGCTGGCATGGCGACTGAGCAAGATAATTAAGTAGTACTAGCTAGGTCCGCGTACCTCTTTAATTCCAATATCAATACCATTATCATGCTTGATTGTTATCTGATTGAATTCTATTCTGGCAAAATGAATGAGACAAAAATAGGGAACAAATTTATTTGCCACAACTGGGAAAATTACTCCCCGTGGAAACACCAAGGTAAAAGGCCCCTCCCTAAGCTTTGGTTATGATTCTGTTAGTTCTATAGCTAGTAAACTTCCCCTCTGTACCTCCCTGTGTGATATACTAGCTGCAATATAGGCTGCACACATGCCTCCTTGTTCCATGTGTGAAACTTGACTTGAATCTTGCAAAAAATCTGCACCTCCTGTTCTTGCCTCCCCTCTTGCCCTGTGGATACTGGGATGAAGATGCTGCACTTGAGATTATATGTTGCCTTTCCTCTTGCACTTGACTACTACAAACAAAAAGCAAAAGAGAAAAGACATAGTTATTTGGTTCAATAAATGTTGTTAATAATCTGTGTATAAACTGAAAAACTTGCCTACCGCTGCATCACAATTTTGACAATAAAATCTTCAAGTTGTTAAAAGGATAACTTGCCTAAAATCAAGCGCTGTAAAAACATTGCATGCTATGGTCACATGTTTACATTACAGTTTTACAGAGTTGTTCCCTGCTATGTAAATGGAATGTCGGATTAAAATCCAACATAATGATGAACTCAAAAAATGTTGAATTTCAGTAGGAAAAGCAGTATTTTTTTAAGGTCACCAGGGGAGGGCACGAAGCCCTCCACCTGAATAATTTTCCATGTTTCATTCATCTATAACCATTCCCCTGTTTACAGAAAGTTTGTGGCGAGAGAGACACCTCGAGAGAGAGAGAGGGGCAGACAACTAGCCAAGACTAATAGAAGGAACAAAAGAAAGAATGAAAGAAAAAGAGAGAGAGGGGGAGGGGGGGGGGGGTCACCCCCCTCTCACTTAGAGAGAACACCCACAACCAACCGTCCGCGTCCACGCGAGACGCGGCGTTTAGACGCCCATGCGAGAGAACCGCATCCTCTCTGCAGTAGCTCAGGATCCTAGACAGGGACGGCGCAGCCTCGCTGGACACCACAGCATTCTGGTGTTTCCACAGCTGCCAGCAGCACATCAGCGTGAACATGGCGGGCGTGTTTGCTTTGCATGCCAGTACCCCTTTAATAAGATGTCTAAAAGAACAAATTAGTAAAAAGTGTTGCCTGCTGCAATTGAAAAGAGTGTTTCGTACTTTGGTCATCGTCGAGTAGTACATGTTGTCTGATCATTACATGGTTCCAAAATGTGTAAAGGGTATGCTGATGGGGACAAAAAAATGATGAAAACATGTTGCCTATTTTGAGTGCATCTAAAGAATTAACATCCGAGTTGCCAAAAAAATATGTTTTGATGTTTCCTTTTAAGATAATTTGCCATTTACATTATGTCGTTTACACAGAATTTCCTTTCCACCATCTAAAAATCATGCAGAAGGCTGAGCTTGATCTCAATAAACTCCTTGGTGACATTGACGATCGTGATGAAGGCCTGGTACACTGTACACAAGCCCCACCTAGGAAAATGCCTATTCCTATCGAGGGGGTGGATGAGTGGCCGGTTGTCCCCCTCCCCCTCCCCCCACTGAGCACCTAAGTATGCCGGTGTTGGGCGACTAGACGGGACTAGTGAGGTGAGTTAGTATATGGAGGGAGGGCAACTTTGAGTTAGGTTGAGTAGGCCACTAAGTTCATGGTTTCGGCGACTTGATGTACCTGATTAGGCGATTTATTTGTCTATCCTTTTGGGAGGCGATTAAGCACGTAGGGGATTGTCCTCCCCCAGCGGGCACCTAAGTGTGTTGGTATTGGCCGACTAGATGGGATTAGTGAGGTCAGTTAGTATATGGAGGGTAGGCAACTCCGAGTGTGGTGGAGTGGGCGACTATGTTCATGGGTTTCAGCAACTTGATGTAACTGATTAGGCGATTTAGTTGTTTGCTCTTTTGGGGAGACTCGATGTGAAATGGGAGGCGATTAAGCACGTATGGGACTGTCCTCCCCCTAGCGGGCACATAAGTATGTTGGTATTGGGCGACTAAATGGGACTAGTGAGGTGAGTTAGTATATGGAGGATGTGCGACTTCGAGTGTGCTGGAGTAGGCAACTAAGTTCATGGGTTTCGACGCCTTGATTTATCGGATTAGGAGATTTAATTTTTTGCACTTTTTGGGTGACTCGATGTGAAATGGGAGGCGATTAAGCACGACGGAGATTGCCCTCCCTCCGGCGGGCACCTAAGTATGCTGGTATTGGGCGGCTAGATGGGGCTAGTGAGGTGAGTTAGTATATGAAGGATGGGCGACTTCGAGTGTGGTGGAGTAGGCAACTAAGTTCATGGGTTTTGGCCACTTGATTTACCAGATTAGGCGATTTAATTGTTTGCTCTTTTTAGGCGACTTAATGTGAAATGGGAGGCGGTTAAACACGTAGGTGTCCCCCCCAGCCGGCAACTAAGTGCGCTGGTTTTGGGCGAGTAGATGCGACTAGTGAGGCGAGTTAATATATGGAGGGTGGACCACTTCGAGTGTGGTGGAGTAGGCAACTAAGTTCATGGATTCCGTTGACTTGGTGTATCGGATTAGGTGATTTAATTGTATGCTTTTTTTGGGCTACTGAAATGGGAGACGATCCGTGGGCGCGGGGGGGGGGCAACTAAGTGCGCCCACCCTCCATATACAGACAGTGCTACATCTGTAGAAAACTTGCTTGCTCAAAAATGTTTTTATTGACAGTAATATGCACATAGTTATTTATCATTTGATGGTGGATTCCTAAGCATCTAGAAAAGCTCGACTGCTGTTCTACCAGAAAAAGAGACATGTCCTACTTATGCTATATCTAACTATTGTAATTGTATACTGTAACCGGGTGTGTACTACCGTACTGTCTTGACATTGCAAAAAGCTTTGTGTCAGTGAGCTAGAAATTCACTTATTCTTCTAGACTAAAAGTGGTCCTGTCACATTTTCAGATGATTCAACGTCACTAGTAAAAGTGTAACAACAAACATTGGTCACTTGTGGATTCCCCGAGAAATTCAGGACCAATGCCCTAGTCAATTCAAGATTACCGTGGGATACGGGCGCAAAAACTTTGGTGAATTCATCTAGGAAAATTAAGAAAAAACATGCCTAATAGATCATTGTGAACTTCCCTGTAAAAATCACTGATCCCTTGCCTAAAAAGTACAGAAAACTTGCCGACAAATCACTTAAAGCCTTGCCTACAAATCACCCGGGGTGGGGTGGGGGGTGGGGTGTTGCCTAAAACATACAACTCATACTCAACATTTATCAGAAAAACACAGACCGACCAACTTAACAGCAGCACACTGACGTTGTGCGCGTGCATGCAGAAACACAAACGAAAAAGCATCCAACTACATAAAGTATAGGCCCGTTGACCATACAACATATATGCAGTAGACGGCAGCGTTTATATATGCTCAATATTTTGCACACTCGATCTATAACAGATATCTGGCATCTATCAAGTATTTTACCAAAAAATGTATGGCGCCTGCTGTACTTGCCTAGGGAAAAACATCTTACATTTGCCCCCTCCTAAACGATATCCAGCTAGAAAAATGCCCACTTACACACTACTAGCCTGGGAACAAATCATCTTCTATATTGACCCTAGTAAATTGCCTGAACCCTGAAAACATCTAGGTATTTTTGCCTCCCGGCCCTCCCCCCTCCCTAACCCTTGCCTATGTCCTCCTACAATTTCTGAAGAAATAAATAGCCCAATAAAATCACTGTAAGCGTATCTTGAAGGAAGAAGTGTACCTACACTAGCATCTCACAGACTTGCCTATCCCTGAAAAAAATGCGGCATAAAGTGCCCACCATCTGAAACTAAATTGCCTACTTGCTGGGGAAAATATTGCATCTACATGCAGAGCCAGGCACCTGCAGAAAAAGTCTGTTTGCAATCGCAAAAGCGTGCTGATACGCTCGAAAACCCTCGACAGATTCTCGAACACAACTGTTCATAGGGCTCGATGTGGGATTTTCATGCGCGGGTGCACACAGGGCGTGCGCGCATCGATTTCCGGCGACCCCCTGGATGTGGATTTCCCTCCCCATCGAATTCCAGCCACCGCTTCCCCCTCCATCGACAGAGATGGATGAGGATGCGCCAGCGAAATCCCCATGCCCCATCACGCGAGACGAAAAATGTAGAACTATGGCGCATGGCTTACCTTCTCTCCAGTCGATGAAGCGCCGTGCCGAGCCGTGTCGTTCGCCACCTCTTTTGCCTCACCGGCGGGAATCCCCCTCCTTCTCTTGTCGCAAGCGCGAGACGCTCGGTCAATTGGTGGGGCTCGCTGTCGCGGTGCGCGCTCCCGCGCCCTCCTTTTCGCCATCGTCGGCCTGTCGTTGGCCGCAGTTCGCAAACGAATCTAGGGATTTCTCCCCCCCCCCCCCCCCCCCCCCCCGTGTTCTGTGAGGAAGGGGAATGGATTGGGGCAGCGATTCGAAAGAACCGGTTGGGCGCAGTAAAGTACCGAAGCGCAACTACGCAAGCGACAGTTCCCACCGATCTCAATCCCTCACCTGGTCGGGGATGTCTTTCCACGTGGTGTGGTCGTGGTGAGATGGACGAACGAGGAGCAGCCCCTCGCGACGGCTTAATCACGCGCGCTCGTCGCCCATCAGTTGGGTATTTTATATATGTGTATAAATGGTGTGGGCCCGTGTTAAAATCGTCGTATTTTCTGGTACAAAAAGAAAATAATATCGCCTGTGTACTACAACTCATCAATGATCTCTTGCTCTGATAAAGTAGAGCATAGGTATCTCAGTGGCAACAGTGATATCCCAGCTCATCAATTGGTTCTTGTTTCCATCTACATGATGGTAGCAATAAACCCACAAACACTTGCAGAGTTCTTTTTCTCATTGCTCTCCTATTGAGTGGATGCAATTTTTGCATGCCTTTCCTTTGCTGTGATGGCCAGCTTCGGGTCATTGTGGCTACAGTGTGCTAGACTATACGACTCTCGCAATAAACATGCCTAGGTTTTACCCTCACGCCCCAGGCCAGGGCAAGGTGGCCTGGGACCTGTCTAAGTCCCTGCCTACGTGTTTAGGTTCAATAAATTTCTGCAGTTTATTGGAATTTGCAGATCATTTATCTGTGTACTGGTATGTTCAATATCGATGAATTTAAGTCCCAGTGTGTAAACCATGTATCTTAGTGAGTGGTACCAATAATATTAAGACATACATCCATGCAATTTTAAATGGACATACAGTAGGGTTCATTAGTTTATATTGTTTCAGTTCCGACTCGTTCTCTCTCTTTCTTAGTTGGATCAATCGATCACTGTTGTACTTTGGTTTTAATGTGATGATCAACTTATATTAATTTGGTTATTTCTCTATTCATGATGTTGTTGGGAAACGTTGCATGGGAAACAAAAAATTTCCTACGCACACGCAGATCTATCCATGGTGATGAGCATATACGAGAGGGAGAGTAGATCTACGTACCCTTGTAGATTGCTAAGCGGGAAGCGTTAGGAAACGCGGTTGGTGTAGTTGAGCGCCTTCGCGATCCAAATCGCCGTGCGTCCCGCGATCCAATCACGATCCGTTCCGCGATCCAATCACGATCTGTCCCACGATCCAATCACGATCCGTCCCACGAACTTGATCACGATCCTTCCGATCTAGCGCTGAACGGACGGCACCTCCATGTTCAGCACACGTACAACTTGATGACGATCTACGTCGTCTTGATCCAGCAAGAAGGAGTGGAGAGATAGAAGAGTTCTCCGACAGCGTGACGGCGCTCCGGCGATGGTGGTGGAGCTATTCCGGCAGGGCTTCGCCTAAGCACTACAGAAAACCGATCTAGAGGAGAAACTATGCACTAGAGGAACGGGCAGCACGTGGCTGGAAATTCTATGCAAAAACCCTAAAACCTCTAGTATATATAAGAGAAATAGAGGAGGAGGCTTGGCACAAGGGCCAAGCCTCCAAGGAGTCGGCCGAACCAGCTGGAGGAGGTGGACTCCACCTCCAATCCTAGTAGGACTAGGATTCACCCTATTTTTGCCTTGTTCCACTTTTTCTCTTTAGGCATTTTTTCCCAAACCGCATGGGCCTTGTGTGGGACTTCCACCAGCCCACTAAGGGCTGGTAAACACTCTCCCACAGCCCATGGAGCCTCTTGGGTCGAAATACCCCTCCCGATGGTATGCCGTACACTACCGACACTCCCGGTACACTACCGATGAGCCCGGAACTTTTTCGGCAACCAAAACGGGACTTCCTATATATCAATCTTTACCTCCGGACCATTCCGGAGCTCCTCGGACATCCGGGATCTCATCCGGGACTCCAAACAATATTCGGTCACCACCATACATAACTCTATACTACCGAAACGTCACCAAACCTTAAGTGTGCAAACCCTGCGGGTTCGAGAACTATGTAGACAAGACCGAGACACCTCTACGGCCAATAACCAATAGCGGGACCTGGATGCCCATATTGGTTCCTACATATTCTACGAAGATCTTTATCGGTCGAACCTCTATGTCAAGGATTCAGTTAATCCCGTATGATGTTCCCTTTGTTCTTCGGTATGTTACTTCCCGAGATTCGATCGTCGGTATCTCCATACCTAGTTCAACCTCGTTATCAGCAAGTCTCTTTACTCGTTCCGTAATACAAGCCCCCGCAAGTAACACTTAGTCACATTGCTTGCAAGGCTTATTGTGATGTTTTATTACCGAGTGGGCCCTGAGATACCTCTTCGTCATACAGAGTAACAAATTCCAGTCTTGATCCATGTCAACTCAACAGGCACCCTCGGAGATACCTGTAGAGCACCTTTATAGTCACCCAGTTATGTTGCGACATTTGATACACACAAGGCACTCCTTTGGTATCCATGAGTTGCATGATCTCACGGTCATATGAACATATACTTGACATGCAGAAAACAGTAGCAATAAACTGACACGATCATATGCTACGTTTGTAGTTTGGGTCTTGTCCATCACATCATTGTCCTAATGATGTGATCCCATTATCAAGTGACATCTCATGTCAATGGCTAGGAAACCTTGACCCTCTTTGATCAACGAGCTAGTTCACTAGAGGCATAGTAGGGATAAAGTGTTGTCTATTTACCCACACATGTAATGTGTTTCCAATTAATACAATTATAGCATGGATAATAAACGATTATCATGAACAAGGAAATATAATAAACACTTTATTTATTGCCTGTAGGGCATATTTCCAACAGTCTCCCACTTGCACGAGAGTCAATAATCTAGCTCACATCACTATGTGATTTACATTGTAATGAATCGAACACCCATGCAGTTCTGGTGTTGATCATGTTTATCCCTTGGTAGAGGTTTTGTCAACGGGTCTACAACATTCAGATCCATGTGCACTTTGCAAATATTTATGTCCTTCTCCTCGATGTAATCGCGGCTGGAGTTGAAGCGTCGCTTTATGTGTTTGGTTCTCTTGTGAAACCTTGGTTCCTTTGCCAGAGCAATGGCACCAGTGTTGTCACAGAACAGGTTCATTGGATTCATTGCACTGGGCACTACTCCAAGATCTGTCATGAACTGCTTCATCTAGACACCTTCCTTCGCTGCCTCCAAGGCTGCGATGTACTCCGCTTCGCACGTAGAATCGGCTACCACACTTTGCTTGGAACTGCACCAGCTTACTTCTCCCCCGTTGATAATAAATACGTATCCGGTTTGCGACGTAGAGTCGTCCGGATCAGTGTCAAAGCTTGCATCGACGTAACCCTTTACGACGAGATCTTCATCACCTCCATAAACGAGAAACATTTCCGTAGTCCTTTTCAGGTACTTAAGGATATTCTTGACCGCTATCCAGTGCTCCATTCTAAGATCACTTTGAAACCTTCCGGCCATACTTATGGCAAGGCTGACATCGGGTCTTGTGCACAGCATTGCATACACGATAGAGCCTATGGCTGAAGCATAGGGGATGACACTCATCTTTTCTCTATCTTCTGCAGTCACTAGGCATTGAGTCTTACTCAACTTCACACCTTGTAACACAGGCAAGAACCCCTTCTTGGACTGATCCATTTTGAACTTCTTCAAAACTTTATCAAGGTATGTGCTCTGTGAAAGTGCTATTAAGCGTCTCGATCTATCTCTATACATCTTAATGCCTAATATGAAAGCAGCTTCTCCTAGGTCCTTCATTGAAAAACTCTTGTTCAAATATTCCTTCACGCTTTCCAGCATTTCTATATTGTTTCCAATCAGCAATATGTCATCCACATATAATACTAGAAACGCTATAGAGCTCCCACTCACTTTCTTGTAAATACAAGCTTCTCCATAAACTTGTATAAACTCAAACGCTTTGATCACCTCATCAGAACGCTTATTCCAACTCCGAGATGCTTGCACCAGTCCATAAATGGATCGCTGGAGTTTGCAAACTTTGTTAGCATTCTCTGGATCGACAAAACTTTCTGGTTGCATCATATACAACTCTTCCTCAAGGAAACCGTTGAGGAACTTCCTCATATACAACTTTCTGGTTAGCATTCTCTGGATCGACAAAACTTTCTGGTTGCATCCAAATTTCATAGTCGAAATAAGAAGCTATTGCCAACATGATTCTGACAGACTTAAGTATCGCTACGGGTGAGAAGGTCTCATCGTAGTCAACTCCTTGAACTTGTGAAAAACCCTTTGCCACAAGTCAAGCTTTATAGACGATGACATTACCGTTCACGTCTGTCTTCTTCTTAAAGATCCATTTGTTCTGAATGGCGTTTCGCCCTTCAGGTAATACTTCCAAAGTCCATACTTTGTTTTCATACGTGGATCCCATCTCGGATTTCATGGCCTCTAACCATTTCTCGGAATCCGGGCCCATTACCACTCCTCCATAGCTCGTAGGTTCATTGTTGTCGAACAACATGACCTCCAAGACAGGGTTGCCATACCACTCAGGAGTAGTACGCGGCCTTGTCGACCTACGAGGTTCAATAGTAGATTGATCCGAAGCTTCATGATCATCATCATTAACTTCCTCTTCTACCATCGTAGTTTCCACAGAAACATCTTTCTGTGCTGCGCTACTTTCTGGTTGAAGTAAAGGTTCAATAACCTCATCAAACTCTATTTTCCTCCCACTCAATTCTTTCGTGAGAAACTCTTTCTCAATAAATGTTCCGTTCTTAGTGACAAACACTTTGCCTTTGGATTTGAGATAGAAGGTATACCCGACTGTCTCTTTCGGGTATCCTATGAAGACGCATTTTTCCGCTTTGGGTTCCAGCTTTCAGGCTGAAGCTTTTTGACATAAGCATCACATCCCCAAACTTTAAGAAATGACAACTTTGGCCTCTTGCCAAACCACAGTTCATATGACGTCGTCTCAACGGATTTTGATGGTGCCCTTTTTAAAGTGAATGCAGCTGTCTCTAATGCATAACCCCAAAACTGTAGTGGCAAATCAGCAAGAGACATCATAGAATGCACCATATCTAATAAGGTTCGGTTACGACGTTCGGACACACCATTACGCTGTGGTGTTCCGCGCGGTGTCAACTGTGAAACAATTCCACACTATCTTAAGTGACTGCCAAACTCATAACTCAGATATTCACCTCAGATCGCAAGAACTTAATATTCTTGTTATGATGATTCTCAACTTCACTCTGAAATTGCTTGAACTTTTCAAATGTTTCAGACTTATGTTTCATGAAGTAAATATACCCATATTTACTTAAGTCATCAGTGAAGGTGAGAAAATAACGATATCCACCACGCGCTGTAACATTCATTGGACCTCACACATCAGTATGTATGATTTCCAATAAGTCACTCGCTCATTCCATTGTTCCGGAGAACGGCGTTTTAGTCATCTTGCCCATGAGGCATGGTTCACATGTTTCAAGTGATTCAAAATCAAGTGACTCCAAAAGTCCATCAGCATGGAGCTTCCTCATGTGTTTTACACCAATATGACCTAAGCGGCAGTGCCACAAGAAAGTGGTACTATCATTATCAACTACACATCTTTTGGCATCAATGTTATGAACATGTGTGTCATCACTATCAAGATTCAATATGAACAAACCCCTAACACTGGGTGCATGACCATAAAATATATTATTCATATAAATAGAACAACCTTTATTCTTTGATTTAAATGAGTAACCGTCTCGCAATAAACAAGATCCAGATATAATGTTCATGCTTAACGTAGGCACTAAATAACAATTATTCAGGTTCATCACTAATCCCGATGGTAATCGAAGAGAGAGCGTGCCGACGGCGATCACATCAACCTTGGAACCATTTCCCACACGCATCGTCACATCGTCCTTTGCCAGCCTTCGTTTATTTCGTAGTTCCTGCTTTGAGTTGCAAATGTGAGCAACCGAACCAGTATAAAATACCCAGGCACTACAACGAGAGCTAGTAAGGTACACATCAATAACATGTATATCATATATACCTTGTTTGTCGTTGGCCGCCTTCTTGTCAGCCAGGTACTTGGGGCAGTTCCGCTTCCAATGACCAGTTCCCTTGCAATGAAAGCACTAAGTTTCTGGCTTGGGTCCATGCTTGGGCTTCTTTACAGGAGTAGCAACTGCTTTGCCATCCTTCTTGGTTTTACCCTCCTTGCCGTTGCCCTTGACCTTGCCATTTTTCTTGAAACTAGTGGTTTTATTGACCATCAACACTTGATGTTCTTTCTGGATTTCAGACTCAGCGACTTTTAGCATCGCAAACAGCTCGGCAACTGATTTGTTCATCCCGTGCATGTTATAGTTCATCACAAAGCTCTTGTAACTAGGTGGCAGTGATTGAAGAACTCTATTAGTGATCGCCTCTGGCGGAAGGGCAATTCCCAACTCTGCTAGACGAGTTGAATACCCAGACATTCTGAGTATATGTTCAGTAATAGACCCGTTCTCCTCCATCTTTCAAGCATAGAACTTATCGGAGGTTTCATACCTCTCGATCTGGGCATTCTTCTGAAAGATAAACTTCAACTCCTGGAACATCTCATATGCTCCATGACATTCAAAACGTCTTTCAAGTCCCGGTTCTAATCCATACAATATTGCACACTGAACTATTGAGTAATCTCCAGTACATGCCTCCCAAGAGTTCTTAACGTCTTTGGAGGTCATATCTTCTGGTTGGTCACCAAGTGGTGCATCAAGGACATATGATTCCTGGGAAGCCGTGAGAATAATCCTCAGATTACGGGCCCAGTCAATAAAGTTACTTCCATCATCTTTCAACTTAGCTTTCTCTAGGAACGCATTAAAATACAGGGGTGCTACTGCGTGAGCCATTGATCTACAACATAAATATGCAAAGTTTACTTAGACTATTGTTCAAGATAATGAGTTTAGTTAATCAAATTACTAAAGCTCCCACTCAAATTGACATCCCTCAGGCCATCTAAGTGTCACATGATCCAAATCCACCAAATCAAGTCCGATCATCACGTGAGTTGAGGTGGCTTCAATGGTGAACATCATTATGTTGATCATGTCTACTATATGACTCATGTTCGACCTTTCAGTCTCTTGTGTTCCGAGGCCATGTCTGTACATGCTAGGCTCGTCAAGTTTAACCTGAGTGTTCTGCGTGTGCAACACTGGCTTGCACCCATTGTATGTGAACGTAGAGCCTATCACACCCGATCAGCACGTGGTGTCTCGACACGACGAACTTTCGCAATGGTGCACACTCGGGGTGAACACAATTCATCTTGAAATTTAAGTGAGGGATCACCTTATAATGCTATCGTCGTACTAAGCAAAAGAAGGTGCATAAAAGGATTAACATCACGTGCAATTCATAAGTGACATGATATGGCCATGAACTTGTGCTTTTGATCTCCATCTAGAAAGCACCGGCATGATCTCTATCGTCACCGGCATGACACCATGGTCTTCATCATCTTGATCTCCATCAACATGTCTCCATCGGGGTTGTCGCGCCCAACATGCTTCTACTACTATTGCTACCGTTTAGCGATAAAGTAAAGCATTACATAGCGCTTAATGATTGACACACATGTCAGACAACACTATGGCTCCTGCCGGTTGCCGTACTCATCGACATGCAAGTCGTGATAATCTATGCATCAGATGATCATTTCATACATCACATATATCACATCATGTCATTGGCCATATCACATCACAACATACCCTGCAAAAACAAGTTAGACGTCCTCTAACTGTTGTTGCATGTTTTACGTGGCTGCTACGGGTATCTAGCAAGAACAATTCTCATCTACATAAAAACCACAACGGTGATACACTAGTTGATTTTTAACCTTCTCAAGGACCGCCTTGGTCGAATCGGATCCAACTAAAGTGAGAGAAACTGGCACCCGCAAGCCATCTATGCAACAAGTTGCGGTCGAGTGAACCGGTCTCTCGTAAGCGTATGAGTAATGTTGGTCCGGGCCGCTTCATCTCACAATACTGCCGAACCAAAATCCGACCAAGGGAGGAAGCAGTCTAAGCATTCACGCCCACAAACCTTTTGTGTTCTACTCGAGATCTCATCTACACATAGACCTAGCTCATGATGCCACTATTGGGGAACGTTGCATGGGAAACCAAAAATTTCCTACGCACACGCAGATCTATCCATGGTGATGAGCATCTACGAGAGGGAGAGTGGATCTAGGTACCCTTGTAGATCGCTAAGCGGGAAGTGTTAAGAAATGCGGTTGGTGTAGTCGAACGTCTTCGCGATCCAATCTCCGTGCATCCCGCGATCCAATCACGATTTGTCCTGCGATCCAATCACGATCCGTCCCGCGATCCAATCCCGATCCGTCCTATGAACTTGATCACGATCCATCCCATGAACTTGATCATGAATCCTTCCGATCTAGCACCGAACGGACGACACCTCCGCGTCCAGCACACGTACAGCTTGATGACGACCTCCGCCGTCTTGATCCAGCAAGAAGGAGAGGAGAGGTAGAAGAGTTCTCCGGCAGCATGACGGCACTCTGGCGATGGTGGTGGAGCTATTCCGGCAGGGCTTCGCCTAAGCACTACAGAAAACCGATCTAGAGGAGAAACTATGCTCTGGAGGAACGGGCAGCACGTGGCTGAAAATTCTGTGCAAAACCCCTAAAACCTCCAGTATATATAAGAGGAAGAGAGCAGGAGGCTTGGCACAAGGGCCAAGCCTCCAAGGAGTCGGCCGAACCAGGTGGAGGAGGTGGACTCCACCTCCAATCCTAGTAGGACTAGGATTCACCATATTTTTTGCCTTTTTCCACTTTTTCTCTTTAGGCTTTTTTCCCCAAACTGCATGGGCCTTGTGTGGGACTTCCACTAGCCCACTAAGGGATGGTAAACACTCTCCCACAGCCTATGGAGACTCTTGGGTAGAAATACCCCTCCCGATGGTCTCCCGGTACACTACCGGCACTCCCGACACACTACCAATGTGCCCGAAACTTTTCCGGCGACCAAAACAGAACTTCCTATATATGAATCTTTACCCCCGGACCATGCCGGAGCTCCTCATGACATCCGGGATCTCATCCGGGACTCCGAACAACATTCGTTCACCACCATACATAACTCTATACTACCGAAACGTCACCAAACCTTAAGTGTGTAGACCTTGCGGGTTCGAGAACTATGTAGACATGACCGAGACAACTCTACGACCAATAACCAATAGCGAGACCTGGATGCCATATTGGTTCCTACATATTCTACGAAGATCTTTATCGGTCGAACCTCTATGTCAAGGATTCAGTTAATCCCGTATGATGTTCCCTTTGTTCTTCGGTATGTTACTTGCCCGAGATTCGATCGTCGGTATCTTCATACCTAGTTCAACCTCGTTATCGGCAAGTCTCTTTACTCATTCCGTATATACAAGATCCCGCAACTAACACTTAGTGAAATTGCTTGCAAGGCTTATTGTGATGTTGTATTACCGAGTGGGCCCTGAGATACCTCTCGGTCACACGGAGTAACAAATTCCAGTCTTGATCCATGCCAACTCAAGAGACACCCTCAGAGATAACTGTAGAGCATCTTTATAGTCACATATGCTACATTTGTAGAAAACAGTATACAATTATAGTCACATATGCTAGCCATTCATATGAGCATATACTTGACATGCAGAAAACAGTAGCAATAAATTGACACGATCATATGCTACATTTGTAGTTTGGGTCTTGTCCATCACATCATTGTCCTAATGATGTGATTCCATTATCAAATGACATCTCATGTCAATGGCTAGGAAACCTTGACCATCTTTGATCAACGAGCTAGTTCACTAGAGGCATACTAGGAACAAAGTGTTGTGTATTTACCCACACATGTAATGTGTTTCCAATTAATACAATTATAGCATGGATAATAAACGATTATCATGAAAAAGGAAATATAATAGTAAACACTTTATTTATTGCCTCTAGGGCATATTTCCAATAGATGTTGTGTAATGGTTTTTGATATGCTTAATTATATAATGTAGATGAACCGACAATGGATGGACGATGACCGACGCACTGCCGAGTACATTACGGGCATGCATAATTTTATCGGTGTGGCTGAGGCACATTTGCTCCCTTGGTGGTTTTGGTAATTCATAACAACATATAAGTCACTGAACTAATGTTTTCATCAAGTATGCTTCAGAAAAGTTCAATGATGGGTTGGCAAAAGGAGATTGTGGAACAACCCCAGATTCAAGGAAATGGATTGGCAAAGCTTCAAGAAAGAGGACCCTACATTTTATGTTTGTGAGAAATCACCTTGAGTCCATAGGAAGGCCAATACTATTAATAGGGGGTAAAGTTTGGTTGGTGAACAAAATGCTCATACGTGCACAAGGACCGTCACGAAAGACACCCACAAACTCTCCCACCAAAGTCAGTTCTAAGCCAAACACTCAAAATCAGTGCAACCAACATTCCACATTCCGTGCCACCGATTCTAAACCCTAGACAGACTCAGCCAAACCCTAACCCGATACTGCTTTCGGTGCCACCGAGTTGGGCTGCCAACTTTCTATTACGCAAGTTCACAGTTTCGGTCCCTCCGAGATTGTTGAATCGGCGTCACCAAGAATGAGCATTGTGACCGTTGGTCACCTTATTGGTGCAACCGATATTCCTATATCGGTCTCACCATGATTCAAAAGTTGCCACCTTTTGGTCACTTCGGTATCACCGAGATTAACACATCGGTGTCACCAAGTTGGTCATTTTGCGTGTAACGGTTGGATTTTTGAGGATGCCTATATATACCCCTTCACCACCACCTACTCGGAAACAGAAACACTCAGAACCATTCCATACCTATCCTATCAGTTTCCTAAGAGAGAACCACCTACCCTTGTGTTGAGGTCAAGATCTTCCACTTCAACCATATGGATCTTGATTTCTAGCCTCCCCAAGTTGCTTTCCACCAATCCCATCTCTTCTACCAATCCATATCTATGAGAGAGTGATTGTGTGTTGAGGAGTCTATCATCTTGAAGAACAAGAGCAAGGAGTTCATCGACATTATTGAGCCTATTACCTTTTGGAGGGTGGTTCCCCTAGATTGGTTAGGTGTCGCTTGGGAGCCTCCTACTTCGTATTGTGGAGTGAACCAAGAAGTTTGTAAGGGCAAGGAGATCGCCTAATTCGTAAAGATCTATCCCGAGTAAGGCTAGTCCTCCGTGGACATAGGTTGTCATGGTATAGTCAAGGTTGCTTCTTCATGGAACTCTCCATGTGTAGAGCCCTCCGTGGACTCTCGCGACTGTTACCCTCTGTGGGTTGAAGACTCCATGAATGTGCATGTACGATAGCACCACCTATAGGAACAACACGAAAAATCATCATGTCACCAATTGTGTTTGCTTTCCTTACCCTCCATTAACTTACATGTGCAATGTCTTTACTTTCCGCTGCTATACTCTTAGACATGAATGTGTAGGGTATACTTGACATACTATGAATGCTAAAATTCGCAAAGAATTAAAATTGGGAAAAAGTAGATTTTTATTTGGTCAAGTAGTCTAATCACCCCCCTCTAGACCTACTTTCAATCCTACAAGTGGTATAAGAGCTTTGGTCTCCATTGCATTGGTTTCACAACCTAGGAGAAGTATGGCATCTAGTGAGGGAAATTATCACCATAGAGGTCCATACTTTGATGGCACAAATTTTGCTAGATGGAAGCACAAAATGAAAATGCATTTGCTTGGTCATAATCCTACCGTTTGGGCGGTTGTTCATGTTGGCTTGCAAGGTGAATTCTTTGAAGAAGGAAAGGAACCCGATCATGTCACATTCTTTTCAACTGCCTATGCCCCGAAGAATTCAACAAAATCAGTTGTCTTGAACATGCGAAAGAGATTTGGGATACTTTGGCTGATATGCACGAAGGAACCGAGTCTGTGAGAGAATCCAAGTAAGATGCTTTTCAAGGTCAGTTTGAGAATTTCAAGATGAAGGATGGTGAACAAGTCACTGAGATGTAGGCTAGCTCTCATCACCAATGAGATTGCTGGCTTAGTAAGCGAAGGAATGACTGAAAAATTCTTCATCAAGAAGATACTTCGAGCTTTGGATGATCGATATGACACCGTTTGCACATTGATCCAACTGATGCCCAATTACAAAGATCTCAAGCCAACAGAAGTGATTGGTAGAATTGTTGCTCATGAGATGACACTCAAAGACAAGGAAGAGCTTCATCACAAGTCTAGAGGTGCTTACAAAGCCACAAGCGATGCTCCCGCTACCTCAAGCGACAACCTTGTCACAAATTAAGAGATAAGCCTCATGGGCAATAAATTCAACAAGTTCTACAAGAATAGAAGCAAAGATTGAACCTCCAATTCAAGACATGACGAGAAGCATTCGTCAAGTCATGACCGAAACTACTAAAATTGTGGGAAGCCCGGACACTACTCCAATGAGTGCATGGCTCCTTAAAAATGAAAAGAAGAGTCACCAAGAAGACGAAGCTCAAGAGACGAGTCACCTTGAAGAGAGAGAAGGATTAGAGATGATCGTTATGAACGAAGACCCTCAAGGAGAAGTAGGGACTCGAAGAACAAGGACAAGTACACCAAGAGCTACTCAATAAGGAAACATCATGCTCATGTTGGTGAATGGGTTTCCGACTCTGACTCCAACAACCAGTCCGAGAGAAGCTATCACTCCAACTCTATAGTCAATATGAAAGTGTTGCCGGGATTGCACTAGTGACAACCAAATCCTATGATCTATTTGATTCACCAAATGAAGGGAGTGGAATTTCATTCATGGCTAAAGTCCCCAAGTTATCACACCCCGAGTATCTTGATTTCAATAGTGATGAAGATGACTTGTTAATTGAAGATGACATGCTATTTGACAAAACTAGTAATGATAGTCAAAATGAACTTGCTAGTACTCACTCTAGTATAGATAAGTCATGTGATGAGGATAAGGTCGAAATAGAACGACTAACTTAAGAACTAAAAACTCTTAAGTTAGCTCATGAGTCAACTCTAGAAGATCATAGAGAGCTTATAAGGACACATGAGAAGCTATGCTTCCAGAATCTCAATTTAGAGCAAGAGCATGAGTTCCTTAAAGCTATCAATGACGATCTTCAAAAGAACACTTCCTCTTATCTAACCGAACGACTTCTCTTATCTACATTCATGCCTCAAGTTAAGTCTAAGCAAGCTAGTAACAAAGGAAAGAAAGGTTCTTCAACTAGGACCAATAAAAATGATAAATCCAATGATATTTCTTCTAGTAGTTCTCTTGATCCCACTAACTCTTCTCTTAGCCAAGTTACACTTGAGCAAGAAAATGAACTCTTGAAAGGGATTATAGAGAAAGGTATCTACAAGAGTCTTGAAGGGTGCAAACAATTTGAGGAGATTGTACGCAAGCATGGAGGATACTGGAAGAATCGTGGTGTTGGCTACTTCAACGCTAATGGAGTTGAATGGGAAGAAGGTAGATACCCAAATCCCAAGTTTGTTCCTCAAAAGGAGAAATATGAAAATACTCTCCCAAGGTAACAAAAGCTCAAGATGACCTTCCACCACAAGACACCAAGCTGAAGGACAAGAACAAGCTTCAAGAGGACTTTGACTCATATGAAGATGAATCCCAAGCTTTGGTGAAATGGGTTCCCAAGGCTACTACAAGCTCCACTTTTACAAGTGCAACTTCAACACCACGGATCCCCATCAACTTGATGTGGGTCCCTAAGAATAACTAGAGAGTTCTTGAGGGGTTACTCCGCCAATGAAATTCAGTCATATTCATTATTGGCAAGGACTATTTCAATCGACATCAAATCTATGCAATAGTTCAAGGAGTCACATATTCCCTCAAAGGTAAGCAAGGGACAAGTAATCAACAAATCGATGGACATCATCACATATGCTTTGCACTCCATGTGCATAGATATCCTTTGTATTTTTCTCTTGTGTGTTGGGACTAACCCATGTAGGTGAGAAGAGTAATGAAACAAGAAGGATGCTCCCAACTCTTGGTGATCTTCATCAACTTTGAGCATACACCACTACCTCACCAACATGAAGTCTTCATCGACAAAACCCAAGGTTAGTTTATCCCTCTTATTGGGGGATGTCACATCTAGGGGGAGCTTTACTCTAAGACTTGAGTTAATGCATCTCAAAAGAATGTGACAACATTAAATGCTTTACGTGATAGTGGTAACCCCACTTGTGCTTAAACGCTGAGTATGACCTATGATCAAGTACTCTTACTTGGCTCCTAAGTCAATATACTCATACATAGATGACTTCGTCATCGCCAAAGTGCTTGTTAGATGCTATTGTGTTTGTGCATATTTGCCATGATTTCATTTGACATCTTATTATCTGAGCATGATGGTGTGCATTTATTTACTCATTCGAGGATATCCAATTGTTTCTATTTGGCTTTTCATATTTATTTTCCAATTGGATATACAAGAATTCCTAGGACCACTTCTTTAGCTATCTATACTTTCTCACCTCATACTCTATTCATGCTACATCACAAAATTTGAACAAGTGCTTTTCGATACCTCTATGTGTGGAGCACTCGGAGTTCCGTATCGACAAGGACTGACCATTAAAACCTCCCAAGTGCATCTCGGTGGAACCAACAGAAAAATCTCGGTCACACCAAATGCCTAGGGTTGATCTGGCTTTCTTGCCTCGGTACTACCGATTCCATATTCTAGGTTACACCGAGTTTCCCTGTCAGCTGGCAGCTGAGAAACTCGGTGACACCAAAAATTTAGAATCGGCGTCACCGACAGTAAAGGGTACATATTCGGTGGTCCGAACATTTAAAAAATTCACTCTTCAAAACATCGCACCCCAACCCTGAGTTGCCGCAGAAGGACCCCTAGTCGTCGCCCTTGTCTTCCTGCACTCCTTCATCATTGGGAATCGCCACCATCGATGGAATCTTCACCCTCGTCGCCGTCGTAGCGGATCCGTCACCGAGCTAGGGTACGGATTCGGACCGTTCTTGCGCTCCAACCTCCGAATCTTGCGCATTAGGGTTTCACCATTATCTTGCCACTGTTTGAGATTGTTCTATCGACAAGATTAACTCTATAGTCTAGCGAATCGGAAAATTTTAGGTTTAGTTGCCCGTGAAATTGCATCTCGGTGAGACCGAGTCAGAAAAATAGGTTCCACCGATTGCCTGTTTGTACTATTGAGGACAAAAATCGGTGAGACCGAGTGATGGTTTTCGTCTGACCGAAACTGTTGCCAAGTTTCGGTTAAGGGTTTTGTGAGTCTCGGCAGCACCGAAAGGTTTGACTCGGTGACACCGAAATCCAATTTTCCAGTGAACTACATCTATAATTTTTCGGTTCAAATTTTCAAAAACCAAGTGAATATTTTGTGATGACTTATCCTATTCCACTCTTATCTACACTATTCATAGGGTCAGCATGTCAGGGTTAGACAATCAGAATTTGCCAGAGCAGGTTGTTCACATGAGTTCAGGTACTAATCCCGAGCCTAGTTCTTTTTCAGATCCAAGCACGCCCAGGTCCCGTGGGTTGCCCAAAACTGCCAGTAGGGCCAGGAAGAAGCTGAATTGAGATGACGAAGATTCAGACTTTGTGCCAGAAGAGGCTCTTGCCCAGAAGCAAGAGAAAGCTGCCAAGAAGTCAGCAAATGCGGCCACCTCTTCCAGGAGGGTGGTCAGCAAAATTTATGCAGCTGCTGAAACTTTCAAAGTACATGAGAGTGCTAGGGAAACAGTGACCATTGATCCCCCAAGGATGTCTATGCCTAAGAAGGCAGGGGAGAAGAGAGCCAGAAATAGGATAATCCATGTGACTAGTAGGCCTACATCCATGTATGAAGATCCAAAGGAGGTTGTTGCTGCTGAAGAGGAGGGTGAGCCACCTGCAAAGGCTCCTCCCAACAAGAAGGCCAAGAAACTTCTAGATGATGCTATGCCCAAGTCTGGTACATCCAAGAGCACAAAATCCCAGAAGGCTGCTACAAAAAATCCTAAGAGGACCTCTAGGCAGATTCCAACTTCTAAAAAGAACAAGGGCACTGCTTCCAGAGTTGAGCATGATGATGACTTGACAACCTTGATTAAACTTACACCACACCTTCCAATACATAATGCCAGCTATTCACTTGCTGAAGATACGAAGAAGAGGAAATACTCAGATTTGAGGGCATGGAGAGCTATAGATCCATATGCCCAGAGGAAGAAAACAGCCGTGGACTACGAATACTATAGCAAAGAGCAACATGATTTCTATGAGACTGTGCTTTTTGACAAGAGTCCAACTGTGAGTGACATGAGGTATGTAGACTAGAAATTCATTAAGGGGAACGAGGACTTTTTTACAGGTCTCCAAGACAATTTCCACTACATTGGTTTGGATGAATTTGTTGGCAGAGAATTTACTGCATGGAATGATGAAATGATCCTGCAATTCTACTCCACTGCACATTTCTATGGAGATGGTAGGATTGTATGGATGACATAAGGAGCAAGATATGAGTCCAAAGTTGATGAATGGGCTGCACTTCTAGGAGTCCCAGAGGTTCAGGATGGAGACTTGGATGTCTACACGGAATCCAAGGCAAGCCACAATGCCGTGAAGGATACGTATACTCCTATCCATGCAGACAAAGTGCGATCTCACAAGCTTGGATCCATCTACTATATTCAACCGGGCCTCTACACCATGAACACCATTCTGAGGCATACCTTAATGCCCAAGTCAAGAGATGACAAGATGATTCGAGGCTACTCCATCAACATGTTGACCCACCTTGATAGACACACCAGGATCAGAGTCATGGACTTGATTGTTGAGACAGTCAAGAGGGTTGCTGCTGATTGATAAGTCTCCATCGTATCTATAAATTTTGATTGTTTCATGCCAGTATTCTACAATTCATATACTTTTGGCAACTTTTTATACTATTTTTGGGACTAACATATTGATCTAGTGCCCAGTGCCAGTTCCTGTTTGTTGCATGCTTTTTGTTTCGCAGAAAATCCATATCAAACGAAGTCCAAATGCAATAAAAACTTACGGATATTTTTTGGAATATATGTGATTCTGGGAAAAAGAATCAACGCGAGACGATGCCCGAGGAGGTCACAAGCCTGCTAGGCGCAACCCACACTCCTGGCCGCACCCTGAGGACTTGTGGACACTCCTTAGGTTGGTTGGAGGTGTCCTTTGGACGCAAGAAAGATATTTTTATAAGGAAAATCCCCTCAATATTTCAGACGGATCGGAGTTACGGATCTCTGGATATTTAAGAAATAGTGAAAGGACAGAATCTGGGAGTGCAGAAATAGAAGGAAACAAAGAGAGAGAGACAAAGAGAGAGAGAGATCCAATCTCGGAGGGGCTCTCGCCCCTCCACCACCATGGAGGATAAGGACCAGAGGGGAAACCCTCCTCCCATCTAGGGAGGAGGTCAACAAAGAAGAAGAAGAAGGAGGGGGCACTCGCCCCCTCCCTCCTGGTGGCACCAGAACGCCGCTGGGGCCATCATCGTGATGGCGATCTACTCCAACAACTCCGTCATCTTCACCAACACCTCCATTACCTTCCCCCATCTATCTACAATGGTCCACTCTCCCACAACCCGTTGTACCCTCTACTTAACATGGTTCTTTATGCTTCATATTATTATCCAATGATGTGTTGCCATCCTATGATGTCTGAGTAGATCTATTTTGTTCTAGTGGTTGCTTCATGATCATGATTGGTTTGAGTTGCATGTTTTATTATTGGTGTTGTCCTATGGTGCTCTCCGTCTCATGCAAGCATGAGGGATCCTTGCTTTAGGGTGTTGCAATGTGTTCATGATTTGCCTATGGTGGGTTCTTGAGTGACAGACGCATAAACCCGAGTAGGTGGGTTGTTGCATATGGGAGTAAAGAGGACTTGATACCTTATAATGCTATGATTGGGTTTTATGTGTAGATGGCATTAATACTTTTGGGGAGAAGAGCAGCAATCGTAGCACATGGCATGTGACTCTATCTATCTATAACCTTCCTCCTTGGTTGTGCATCAAGCAGAAGTTTATTATGACGATAGTGCTCATCCAAGGCCCTAAGTAACCCGGCAACGACATTTGTGTGTACCTAAATCCATTAGTTGAAGAACTTTTATAATTGTGGGTTATAAAAGGTGTATGTGTGTGGGATGACCCCGAACATGAGTAATTTGACCTACATGCGTCGTTGTTTGTAACCATCAATGATTGGCCTACTCTTAGTAAACTTTCAGGACAGACAAACAATGGATACAATGCATGTGCATGATGACCCACAAGTATGGGGGATCTATAAGTCCTTCCGATAAGTAAGAGTGTCAAACCCAACGAGGAGCCAAAGGAAATGATAAGTGGTTTCCCGTAAGGTATTCTCTACAAGCACTGAAATTCAGTAACAGATAGTTTTGTGATAAGGTAATTCATAACGATTAACAAGTAACAAGTGCAGCAATGGTGCAGCAAGGTAGCCCAATACATTTTGTAGCAAAGGTAGGTCTAGACAAACTCTTATATAAAGCAAAGCGCTCCGGAGGAAACATGGGAATTTCTGTCAAGCTAGTTCTCATCATGCTCATTTGATTCGTGTTCGTTACTTTGATAATTTGATATGTGGGTGGACCGGTGCTTGGGTGCTGCCCTTAAGTTGACAAACCTCCCACTTATGATTAACCCCTATCACAAGCATCCGCAACTATGAAGGAATAATTAAAGTAAACCTAACCATAGCATGAAACATATGGATCCAAATCAGCCCCTTATGAAGCAACGCATAAACTAGGGTTTAAGATTCTATCACTCTAGCAACCCATCATCTACTTATTACACCCCAATGCCTTCCCCTATGCCGAAGTAATGGTGAAGTGTTATGTAGTCGATGTTCACGTAACACCACTAGAGGATAGACAACATACATCTCATCAAAATATCGAACGAATATGAAATCCACATGATTACTTATAACAAGACTTATCCCATGTCCTCAAGAATAAACGGAACTACTCACAAAGCATGCTCATGTTCAAGATCAGAGGAGTATTAATTATCATAAAGGATCTGAACATATGATCTTCCACCAAGTAAACCAACTAGCATCAACTACAAGGAGTAATCAACACTACTAGAGACCCACATGTACCAATCTCAGGTATTGAGACAAAGATCGGATACAAGAGATGAACTAGGGTTTGGAGAGGAGATGGTGCTGGTGAAGATGTTTATGGAGATTGACCCCGTCTCGATGAGGGGATCGTTGGTGATGACGATGGCTTCGATTTCCCCCTCCGAGGCAAAGTTTCCCCGGCAAGACAGCCCTGCTGGAGCTCTAGATTGGTTCTGCCAAAGCTTTGCCTCGAGACGGTGGCACTTCATCCCGAAAGCTCTCTTCTGATTTTTTCAAGGTATAAACGCTTTATATAGCAGAAGACGGGCGTCAGAGGAGCCACAGGGGCCCCACAAGCCTGCTAGGCGTGGCTAGGGGGTGGCCACGCCTAGCAGGCTTGTGGCCTGCTAGTGGCCCCCTTTGGTTGATTCTTGAGCCAGTATTTTTTATTAATTCCAAAAATATTCTTTGTCAATTTTCAAGACTTTTGGAGTTGCGTAGAATAGGTATCCCAGATTTTCTTCTTTTCTAGTCCAAAGTTCCAACTGTCGGCATTCTCCCTATTTATGTAAACTTTATAAAATAAAATAGAAAAGGCATAAGTATTGTACCATAATGTGTAATAAATTCCCATAATGCAATAAATATCAATATAAAAGTATGATGCAAAATGGTCGTATCAGCGCGCACTGTTTAGATGAGGCTGAAAGTATATATTTGGATAAATGTAAGAAGGTTGTGTACGTGGGACATCGTTTATTTCTTCCGACCAAGCATGCCTTAAGAAAGAAAGGCAAGTATTTCAAAGGTGAGGCAAATCATCCGAAGAAGCCTGTCTCTCGTACTGGTGATGATATACTTAATATGGTCAAGGATTTAAAAACAATCTTTCAAAAGGTTCCCGGTGGACAATCTGTTTTGAATGATGCTGACGGATACGCACCAATGTGGTAGAAGAAATCTATATTTTGAGAGCTACCCTATTGGAAAGTCCTAGAGGTCGGCTTTGCAATCGATGTCATGCACGTGACGAAGAATCATTGCATGAACCTGCTAGGCTTTCTGGGCGTGTATGGGAAGACGAAAGATGCATTGAAGGCATGAGAGGAGCATCAACGTAGAACGAAAAAGATGGCATGCATACAAAGCGTTATCAAGTTCCTGCCAGCTATGCTCTTACCAAAGCAGAGAGGGAATTTTTTTTTGAATGCCTGCTAAGTATCAAGGCGCCGTATGGGTTCTCGTTGAATATAAAGGGAATAATAAATATGGCAGAGAAAAAATTCCAGAACCTAAAGTCTCTTCACTGCCACGTGATTATGACGCAATCCCTTCTCGTTGCATTGAGGGGGGTTCTACCAGAAAATGTTCGATTAGCATAAGACCTCATAGTATTTAAAAGATTTTCTAGAAACCATAGTATTCTGATTATACATTATGTCCAAATGGGTCCTAATATTTTTTTTATTTTTATGAAGTGTGCAATTGATTTAGAATCCACCAAATTACTATTGCGATTTCCAAGAGAAAGTACACAATACTCAGCTGGTATAGATAAATTTCTGGAGTTTGCATATAAAGATATACCAGCAAATACAATGATCCGATGTCCATGTGAAGATTGTGTTCACACTTCAGTACTACCAAGGGATGATGTCCGTAGCCATTTGATGTGGAACGGAACGCTTCAGAGCTATGACAAACGAGTTTTTCATGGTGAGTCTTCACCCGATCGCAATGATGATCAACAACCACAACCTGAAACTGAAGGAAATGCTAATATGCATGAAATTATTAGGGATTCAATTAGTAAAATATATGATGGTGATGTGCCTATGAGTGATAGTATAGATTTTTCAAATCCAGTTTCCGGCTGGAGCAACTAAAGAAGTAGAAGCATTGTACAAAATAATTCACGATTCAGAGAAGCCTTTGTGGCTAGGATGTGAATTGTCTTAGCTTTCCTTACTTGCGCTTTTGTTCAAATTCAAAATCCATGAACAAATGGTCTGATAAGTCATTTGGAGATCTACTTAATATTCTGCACATGGCTATTCCAAATGGAAAAGCTCTGCCCAAAATTTTTTATGAGGCCAAGAAGATCATATCGAAGTTTGGATTAGGATATCAAAAAATTCATGTCTGCCCAAATAACTGTCAGTTGTTCTGGAAAGAGACAGAAAATGATGATTTTTGCTCTAAGTGCATGGCTTCTAGGTAGAAAGAGAGCTACACCAATGAAAGTTGTGAGATACTTTCCGATCAAAGAGTGGCCGAAAAGGATATTCATGTGCAAAGAAACAACAACTCTAGCGATGGCATGATGAGGGGCGCACCAAGCAGCATGGAGTGGTACTACATCCAGCAGATTCTGAGGCATGGAAGAAATTTGATGAGAAGCATGGATTTGTAGATGATTGTCGTAATATCCGTTTTGGCCTAGCAACAGATGGATTTAATCCACATGGGATGCTGTAGTTGTTGTGCTAGTCATGTATAACCTACCTCCATGGCTAAGCATGAATAAATCTTATCTATCATTGCCTTTAATTATTCCTGAATTTCAGGGTCATTTTAGCTCAAAATAATTCATGAAATGCATGAGAAGAGCAAATGAAGTCAGAAAAGGGTTGAAAAGTGATGATGTGTCTTTGAATGGTGCATATTGAATGCATAAAAATTCTTGAGTTAAAATATGTTTTAGAAAATGAAATCCCTTTATAATAGACGAGTTCTCATCTCAAACCCTCATACTTCAAAGGAGATTGTCCAATTTGTACACGAAATGCATCCAGTTTTTCCCATAACTCTCGCAACATTTTAGCACATGTTATGTGGTTGAAATTATGATACCATTCCATTTTTGAACCATTTCAGAGTTCATTTGCAGTGATTTTCAATTTTAGTATAATTTTAGTTCAAAATAAATCATGAAATGCATGAAAAATAGCAAATTAAGTCAGAAAGGGTTGAAAAGTCCTGATGTGGCTTTGAATGGTGCATATTGAATGCGAAAATGTTTTGAGTTAAAATATATTTAAAAAACGAAATCCCTTTGTAATGGACGAGTTTTTGTCTGAAACCCTGATTCTTTGAAGGAGATTGTCCAGTTTGTACACGAAGTGCATCCAATTTTTATCGTAACCCACTCAACTTTTTAGCACATGCTATGTGGTTGAAATTATGGTACCATGCCAATTTTCAACCATTTCAGATTTCATTTGTAGTGCTTTTCAATTTCAGGGTCATTGGAGCTGAAAATATATCATGAAATGCATGAAAAATAGCAAATGAAGTCAAAAAAGTGTTGAAAAGCCATGATGTGGCTTTGAATGGTGCATATTGAATGTATAAAAAGTCTTGAGTTCAAATATGTTTAAAAATGAAATCCCTATGTAATAGACGCGTTTTCATCCAAAACCCTGGTACATCGAGGGAGATTGTCCAGTTTGTAGACGAAGTGCATTCAGTTTTTCCCGTAACCTTCTCAGCTTTTTAGCACATGCTATGTGGGTGAAATTAAGATGCCATGGCAATTTTCAACAATTTCAGAGTTCATTTGCAGGGCTTTTCAATTTCAGGGTCATTTTAGCTCCAAATAAATTAATCATGAAGTGCATGAAAAATAGCAAATTGAATCAGAAAAAGGGTGAAAATTGATGACGTGGCTTTGAATGGTGCATATTGAATGTAGAACTTATAAAACTATAATAGCAGAAAGAATGAACTAAAGGGAATGAATTAAATATTATATTATTCATTAGCAAAAACAATCAAAATAATATTATAAAAAATATCAAAGTATTTATTTATTAAAAACTTTAATAGTAAAATGAATTTTCATAAAGTATATTTTGTTACAAGCTTCAATAGAAACTAAACAGCTTTTGTAAACTCTAATAGCAAAATGAATCAACTAAATAGAATCAATAAAAAATAAAACTTATGCAACTAAAATTATATAAAATTGATGCAACTAAAATTATATAACTAAATATAACATATGCAAAAATAAACATTCAAAATCATAATATATGCAAAAAAGGTCCCGCCTACTAGGCACGACGGCCTGCATACGATTAGAAACCCTACAAATGGGCCAGGATGTAGGCGTGGAGTGCTAGAAGGCCGAACAGAGCGTCAAATAGGCATGTACGGACTGCATTAGAGAACAGCTTGAGACGGCAGTGGCAGCAGCGCTTATAAACCGCCCCGAGCCCCTCTCGACTAGCGAGGTGGGACTAAACTTGTGGCTACGGGAAGCATAACCCCTTAGTCTTGGTTCGTGGTGCCAACCGGGACTAATACCCCCCTTTAGTCCCGGTTGCTGCCACCAAGCGGGACTAAAGGACTACGCTTCCCGCCCTTTGAGCTATTGGAAATTGATCTTTAGTCCCAGCTGGTTGCACCAACCGGGACTAAAGGGAGGGGTATATAAATGACGCTTAGAAAATTTCCCAATCCATTGCAGCTTCTTCTCCCCTCTCCCTCACGGTGCTGACGACGACCTAAACGCCGCCAGGCTGCCAGATTTTGCCGTAGCCCTCGCCGATGCCCTGCCATCCCCTAGCCCGCTAACCGTCGCCGGCGCCAGACCTCCTCGCGTGCCCTCCTCCCCGTCGCCGTCACCGCGCCCTGCACCGCCGCCGCCTGACCCTGCCCCGCTGTCGCCATCGCTTGGGCCTGCCCGTCATCGCCGTTGCCTCGCCCTTCCCCGCCGTCGTCGCACCCCTATGCCTACGTCACCGTTGTCGTGGCCGCACCCTGCCCCTACGACGCCATCGCCGTCGCCG
The DNA here is from genome assembly GCA_022496015.1 of Hordeum marinum. Lineage (NCBI taxonomy): Eukaryota > Viridiplantae > Streptophyta > Magnoliopsida > Poales > Poaceae > Hordeum > Hordeum marinum. The sequence continues at coordinate 508,958,759 of CM039674.1, read as the reverse complement.
CGCGCTGCCCCTACGTCGTCGTCGCCATCATCGTCACCTCCGAGCCATCCCTGAGCCCGCTCCTCGTTGCCTGGCAGTGGTAATGATGGATGGATGGATTTTTTGTTCATATAATTTTTATGTTGATGTATGAATTTTCATATGTTGATGGATGGATGTATATATACAGAAAATATTGATATCCATGTATGTATAGATGGATGGATTGATGTATATAGAAAATGTTGATATGTATGTATTGATACTATCTTGTAGATAAGAGGATAATGATCAATATTGATATAAGGCACTAACCCGTAGGATGTATAGAACAATCTACACTTATACTAATTAGGCAATCTCAACAAATTACCACATTAATTATAAAATAGGAGCCATTAATCCGGTAGATCGACTCAGGAAACCCTCCATAATAAAACTTGATTTTAAATAATTTCCGGTACATTTCCTAAAAAAACACCCGATCTGTTCCGTTAGCCCACGTTGTTAATTGTTAAAATAGATAAAATACTAACCAGCCATCATGTGGACCCAGTTATAAGGGTCTGGACTTTTTTTGCATACTTGGACGTAAAATCATGTTTAGGGCCAAGGAATCCTAGCAAACATTAGATTCCATAGTCCAAAAAACTTCCTTTGAGCTGTCGATCTGTATATCGTGACAATTCATCGGGCCATTACGCGGCCTTAGCCGAGCACAATGGCGTGACCTACGCTGAATCGTCTCAGACATTATCATGGGTTTATCCATGGATGCCGCCAAATAGTTTCGGCTTCCCTATTTCCGTAGGAAGCATGGGCCAGATTTTTTGGAACAAAGAAAATATTGTCCTTTTGTTTCGTATAATCAATTTTTAACTTAAGAAAATGTGTATGTAGTTTCAATCAAATTCTCAATGGATTGAATCGTATTTTTTTAGGTTTTATATTTTACAATTTTTTAGTTATTGAAAAAGAATCAGTACTCATATGCAGGTTAAGGTGTGCAGTTCACATTGGTTTTTGAACATTAACATTCTCATGAGTATAATTGTGTCCGCGCGAATGCACGGGTGTGTAGTTGTAGCCTTTGAAAAACAACCGAGTGATGTTTAAAGCTGAGGAATTCTCAGACTTGGCAAAATTTCAGAAATTTTCAAGATATTGGAAAAACTTTAGAAATCCATCAAAAAACATTCCCGGATGTTATACGCCTTCACCTATAACGTGTAGTGCCGTGTTAGAACACTCCTAAATCTCTCGGGAATTCAATATAACCCCGATAATTTCGACATGAGGGGGGTGGGGGTCCGCAAGTATCCTCAACGACCGTGAGAGAGGCGGTCGCAGGTTCAAAGCCGTTTCAGTAATACCTGAAACCGAAAGCCGCCTTACCTGTCAAAATACTACGGTAAGCATATTGGGCCATTCAGCCTTCACTACAAACGACCATGAGAGAGGCGGTCCGCAAAGTATGCTCTCTCAAAAGATAGGACGACTCATCGGACAAGAAGGGGGAGGAATGCTCGACGATCGTATGAAACTGGCTGTTATTAAACTTGTGAACTTTTCATGATGTTTCCCACTAATCCATTGCTCATATGCACATGATTCCTTATTGTGATTAAGTCAATGTTTGCCACTAATCCATCTCTCATGGTTGTATATTGCCACGTTGTAATATTTGCGGAAACTATGGACAGAGACATAGAAAAAGAAGAGTTGTTGGGGGATATAATCCTAGCTGGAGATGATATCAATCTCAGTGTGTCGTTTCTCAACGAGACCGATGGTGAGGAAAGAGAGGATGGCAGCTCCGGTGAGGAGGAAGGAGATCATGACGGCTCTGGTGATCGAATTGAGGACGAAGGAGATCATGACGGCTCCGATGATCGAATGGAGATGGTAGCCATAACTGCTTCGAAGTCCGGCGAGGTATATATATATATTAATTGATCCTTTGCTCACTAGATGCATTGATTGTTTTGTATCTACATATATTAACGGTTCTTTCTTCTTTTAATTAGCCATCCGGATCGAGCCCCACTTCGGTAAGGAGATGAGGCCCGATGAGAAGGTTGGGCCAAGAAAGAAAGGTTCACGATACAAGAAGTCTCTCCAGAAGGCCAACTGATTGCTCCCAAGTGGACCACGAAAAAATTTATACATCAGTGCAGAGTTATTGTTAGGGACAACATCCCGATCAACATCCAAGAATGGAATAAGAAGAAGGACCCTAAAGTGCCTTAATGCCATGATAGAGTGAGAGATGATCTTTGGAACATGCTGATGAGAAATTTAAGCCTACCGCCGGAGGAGGATCCGAATAACCCAGTTATACAGATAAGAGTCCAGGCGTTTTCTCTTGAGAAGATGGAAGAACTATTCAAGAACAGGAAGAAAGAATTGAACAAAAAGTTTTTCGAGAAAGACAAGACTCTAGAATTCAAATATCAATACTTGAAGATGAAAGCTCACTAGCCCGCATTTGTGGACTACAAGAAATTGGAGAAGGCTAAGAACAGGTCACTTACAAATAAGAAAAAATGCCGCGAGGAAGGAGTATCACCATGTTACGGGGTCAGGTGGCTACAATAAAGCCCGGCCTGCGTGAGACAAAGCTGAGCAAGACATTGCACTGGCCAGATTAGGCAAGGACTTGATTCTTCGGGGTTGAGGAAACTTTGGACCCAGAAACAGGGAAGTGTGTCTGGATGAAAGCTCAACTTGAAACACCAATCAAAAAGCTTGAGGAAGGAATCAAGAAATCGCAGGAAGGAACGTTCGTTACCGACAGAGAGGAGGACAACCGACAGAGCAAGTGAAATACAAAAGAGGAATGAAAGATTAGCAAAACTAGAGGCACTTGAGAGCCAGCGAGCTACCGGCAACCATCTCAGCGGCACGAAGATCCTTCATTAGAGACTACCCATGATGCTACCCAACCATCTCAGCGGAGAAGCAGTGTGGCTTCCACGAATCTCGTTCATCCTGATAGCATGGCTCCTTGCTACCCCGTGGTTGGTATCACGAATAATGAACATTGTGTGCCAATGGCGAAATGCCATAACCTAACCTTGAAGGCGGCAGTCTGCTATGTCTTACCTCCTCGACCTGATGCAACTTTCCAATGCACTCTGGTTCTAGATGGCTTTGCTGTTGTTGGGGTGGATGAAATAATAGACAAATTTGATGGGCTGGAGCTTGAGTATGCTACAGATGAAGGGGAGATTCTTCTTCAATATGCCTTAAGGACTACATGTCTTTGGAGAAAGGAACACGTCATGCTTCCATACTCGACGCCGCCTGACAAGACTCAGCCGGAGGAGGCCCCGGTCCCTGAGTCTTCTCCGGTGCGTCAACCATATCCGGGGCATCAACCGTCTCTGGTGCGTCGATCGTCTCCGCTGCCCGAGTCGTCTTCGGTGCGTCAGTCGTCTTCGTCGCCTCAGCGGATCTCAGGTACGGGGTCCCGAACTGTTAGACTAGAATCGGAGGTAACATAAGATGAAGGGGACATGGATTTACTCAGGTTTGGGACCTCCTATGGAGTTAATACCCTACGTCCTGCTTGGTTGTATATATTGATGATATGGGGGGTTACAGAGTTAATCTACCTCGAGATAGAAAAGCTAACCCTAGATGAGTTGTCCTCTCTATACGCCTAAACCCTCGGGCTTATATAGACGCCGAGGGTGTCCTGGGCTTACACATGGTCGGTTACATGCGGAAGAGATAAACATGCCTATTTACTACATCAAACGTGAAGCACAAACCGTGCTTCCCGAAGCTTCCATCCTGGAGACTGGGCCTTCAAATCTTCTGGTGTTCGGTAAGTAGCCCTGATAGCCCGGCCCATAACAAAAGGTCGGCTATTCGAGGATCCCCTAATCCAGGGCTCCCTCAGTAGCCCCCGAACTTGCCTCCAACGCCAAGGGTCTTCAGCTCCAACTGCTTCGCGAACAAAGTATTCGGCTTGTGAGGTGAGTTCCTTCTCGCCGAACCATAGTTCGGCCTCCGATGACAAGTAGTTTCCCGCGTGGTGGCACGTCTGAATACTGTAAATAATTGGCTTTGAAAGCTAAATGTTAGGGGGAGAAACAACGCTCCTATGACGACCTCTCAGATGAAAGGCCACGACCCACCACGACCGCTATTCTAGTTGCATAGACTCGATTCGCGGTTCGAGGCGATTTTAATCATCACGATCTATCAGTATACCGACTGTGTCCCGTTTTACATGGGATATACTTAATTACGTGCACGCAACGGCTCGGACGTCTTGGGAAGTGGAGGGCTTCATGGAGCAGCGAAGAAGAAAAGAGGAAGAAAACCCCAAAAGCCTTTCACGCCCTCCATTTGACTTCTCCGCCTCCCATTCCCTTGCGCCTCCAACGCATAGATATAGGTCTCTTAGCCCAAACCTCTGAGATCATCAATGGCAGGATCCAACGGCCAATGGGAAGCTTCCATGGTCACCGACCAGGTCATTCTCGACCTCAAGAAGGTCCGTCTACCTATCTATCAACATCCCTCACTGCGCAGCTGAGGAGGGCTAGGTGATCCCCATCCCCAAGCCAGGCAAAAGGATGGTGTTCATCCCCCACTTCGTCAGAGGGCTAAGCTTCCCTCACCACCCCTTCGTCAGGGGGCTGATGATCTTTTACCGTCTCAACTTCCACGACCTCCCACCAAATTCCATCATGCACATCTCGGCGTTCATCCTCGTCTTTGAGGCCTTCCTACGGATCGAGCCACACTTCGGGGTTTTGCTACAGGACTTCAACATCATGCCCAAGTGCATCGGTGGCAAGCACGCGGATTGCGGTGGGGCCGTCATCGGCAAGCTCACCCGTGTCGGGTGGCCGTCAGGCACCCTCATCGACACCATCAAGGGGTGGCAAAAGGAGTGGTTCTACGTCACCCAACCTTAAGAAGAGGGTGAGCACCCCACCGCCGCATTCAGATCCGGTCCCCCCACCAGACTGGCTTCATGGCTCGAAAAGGGCCTTGTCTAGGGATCGGACAAGGAGGTGACCGACCTGCAAAAGCGCATCCGCTCCAGGGTCGAGGAGGGCATCCAGTTGACCGATGTGGTCCAGGTGATGCTCCGAAGACACATCCTCCCCTGCCAACACCGGGACACCCCCTGTAGGATCGAGAACTTGAAGCCGAACCCATAGTTCGGAACCTCTTCCGCACTACACGGGAGAAGTTGTGGAAGGCGCTCTTCAAATCAATGAAGAGATGGCCATCCGAGGAGGAGGAAAAGGGTCTGCACGCCACCAAGCCCGATTCCAAGGTATGATATACGCTAGCTTGGTCGGCTTTATTACATAGAAGATTCATAACCCCTTACCCGACCTGTCTTTGCAGAGATGGCTGAACAAAGTCGTCAACATTAACAGCCCGACACCTCAGCCCGGAGACGAGAGGACCGGGCTGTTAGCGAAAATGCTCGTGGTGAAGCCTTACAAGGCTCCCACGAAGAAAGAGAAGAAGAATAAACCAGGCCAGGATGGTGTCCGCATGAGGAACCAGCCTGATGCCGTATCCGAGGATACCCCTGCCTCCTCAAATTAGGTGGAGGATGAGGAGGAGGAAGAGGAAGAAGAGGAGAAGGAAGAGGCCGAGGTCTAGGGGGAGGCGATTACCCCTCTGCTAAGAAGAGAGCGGCGTCTTCGGACGCCCCGCAGCAGTTCGCTTCTCCTGGCTACAAAAGGGCGCGGAAGACGCGGGTGGTTCTGTCCGACGATAGTTCGGACTCGGGCTCCGCATTTGAAGACCTTGAGGAAGTTGCACGAAGGATCCTACGGGTCAAGCCCCATCCATGTTAGGATTCGAAGACCCTCCTGTTCATTACGAATAGATTTATAGTTTGCTAATATGCAGGTTATTGGCCTTGCACCCCCCGCGCGTTATCCCCACTGAGGTGATCTCAGACGGGGAGACCCCACCCGCCGAACTGGAGGAGAGCGGGGATGTCTCTCAACCCACCACTCCAGGCGCCACGAAGGACGTCGTGGAGGAATCGTCCCAGCCCACTCCTATGAAGGCGGACACCGGTGTCGAGGGAGATGGCACCATGGCCAAGGCTAACGCCTTAGCCACTGAAGATGGAAACACCCTACCCGGATACCGAGACGTTTGTACGAGTGGGCGCTCAGTCTGCTCTGAGAACATCCCCGGAGCGCACTATGCCTCCGAGGGCTCCGGTCCAATCCCTGGTGGGTGATCGGGGAATCAGATCGTCATCGGCATGACCGACCAATAGGTGGTTGGCCATGGAGGAGGCTCTATCAAGCACCTCCATCCTTGAGGATCACCGCACCCTTATGGGTGCAGTACTTCAGAGCGTCTAGTACGTTGACAACGGACAAAAGGAGGCCTTCAAAGGTCTCCTTGCGGGTTTTCAGGTAAGTCACCCGATCTGTTTATTTTGCAAAGATTTTATTTATTCGCATTGTATACATGGAAGCCCCCGAGCCCGAGGTGAGGTGAAAGAGCTGACCTATGGGTTAGATCTGAATCGAAAACCAAACTAGATGTACTTTAAGTGTCCAGAGTGTGAGAATAACTCAACATATGATCAGATTGTGTATAATTCGGGAATTGAGAGCCCACATAATGTATTAACTATGTGTGTAATGCAGGCTTCATCATCGGCAGCGACCATAAATGGCGTCGAGCTGGAAGAGCTAAATCAGAAGCTGAAGCGCTCCAAAGACGAAGCCAAGGCCCTTAAACGAAGGCTCGATGAGTCTCAAGGTATGTCGAAACAGAATCGGAATGCCTTTCTCTGAGCTCTATAGTCTGAATACTGTCAATACAACTTCTTCATATTGTAAAATGCATGCGCAGCCTCGTTGAAGGAGGTGGAGAGGTTCAAGGCCGAGCTTCAGTGCGCAAAGGACGGGATGGCCGCCGAGTGGGCGGCTGCTAAGGAAACAGTTGTCGCCCTTTCTTCATGTGGGCCACTAGTGGCAAGCATGAAGCTCACGTGGCAGAGGTCCAGCACGAGCTCAAGGATGCTAGCAAAAGATATGAGGCCATGGAGCAGAACAATAAGGCGAGCTTGGCCGAACTGTCCACCATGAAAACCGAACTCCAGAAAGAGCGGATGGACATACGGTTCTATGAGGAGCAAGTCTGCCAAGCTAAGGAAATAGCAGATGGTAAGCCGTACTCACTAAAGTGCGTATTCGGTGAAAGCAGATTCGCATTGCTTACCCGGGTGTAGCGATCCTCAGGTGCATCATCCGATCTTCAGAAGAGCATGATGGACGCATATCATCTGTTTGCCTCACGTGGAGAAGGAGATGAAGCTCGGCTGTTCTGGGCATAGTTCAGAGCCCCCGAGCGCCCTCCTCTTCTGGTGGAGCAGCTGAAACAGCTGATGGAGCTGCACCAGATGGATGAACTGACCATGAAGGACATCTGCATCCGCTTATGGCCCGGCGAGCCGCTGCCAGGCAGCTACTTCCGCCTGGTGCAGAGGTTGATCGCCGATTCGCCCCGCCTCGACACTGTCAAGCGCTCCTCTTGCATCGAAGAAGCCCGTATGGCCCTTGACACGGCCAAAGTGCACTGGCCGGGGCTAAATCTGATGAAGGTCGCCACCGACCCGTCGCCACCCAGGAAGGAGCATCGACGCCCCGAGCGGTACTTTGATGGAGTGATGGAGAGTGCTCCTGTGATAGCGTCGCATTGCTCAGGTGATAAAATGTTTGAATGAGCTATAACGTGTCCGAAGACTTTCCCAAACTTGTAATGAGATTAACTTTTGGTCTTATATGATTTGGCATTCATTTATAACTCCTATGTGGCTATTTAATACTGAAATATGCGAGTCGTCGGCTTCAGCCCCTACGTAGATACTACATGGGGTGTCTATGCCAAAGCACTATGTCATTTAGCCATATTATCGGAAGACGAAGGCGGTAAAGTGCCGCAGACTAGGCAATCAGACTATGGTGCTTTATTTTATTCACTTAGCCATAGGGGCGCGAAAAGGACTACGGGAGGCGTACGATTAGCCATCAAAGTGTTGTGATGTTCGGACGAACCGTGGCCAAAGCCGGTATCACAATGTCTGCTCAACGGGAAAGTTCCTCACATAAAACGGAATAACCACTTATGAGGATTGAAGTATAACACTTCTAGCTCGGGGTTCACAGATCGGATCACGCATACTATGACAGTCCGTTTTCGGCTTTCTCCCCTGAGGTGCTTGACCAGACTATCCGGAAGCACACTCGTAGTGGTGCTCCCTTTGCCCCTTTAGCCGAACGAGCAGAACATAAAGGGGCAAGCATATGAGCCCGGGCAAGTGAACTTATTGACAAAAGACTTAGTTCGGAACCAATGCATATAAAGCGAACACAAAGACATCAAACACATGATAGGTAAGGCGATTTGAGTTTGGATTTGAGATACCGGTCTATTAGCCGTCATACCAAACAAGTTCACAAGAAGAGGGAGAAAAAATAAAAAATATGCACAGAAAATGGACCAATGAGGCGAACTTGCGCCACTCAATTTAGCATTTTCTCAACAACTCTTATAACTAGGATTGCCAAAGCAACTGTTTACGAGTATGTGAAGGAAGATAAGAAATAAAATCATACATTAGTTGTTGTACTAGGGCGGTTGGTAACCTGACGTTCTCGATATACCCCCTTGCTAGTTGACTCTTGATCTTAGACGGACCTTGATGGGTGGTTAGAGTTCGGCGGGCGGATTTTGTTAACAAAATATTGAGAGGCTGCTGAATTATAGGTGAGCTTTACGCCGTAGGGAGGCTCTTTAAGGAGCGCTTGCGTTTTGTCCGAAGACGTGTTTGATGGTAGCAGGTCGAGCGAGCCAAACACCCATCCTTATTTCCCCATCGCTACCCATGAAATCTTAAGTGCGAAGTTGTGCCTCGTCGGCACATACTTTGCTAGTCTTGAGGTTGTGCGTGTTGGAAATATGCCCTAGAGACAATAAATAAAGTGTTTATTAGTGCATTTCCATGTTCGTGATAATCGTTTATTATCCATGATATAATTGTATTAATTGGAAACATGGATACATGTGTGGATACATAGACAAACAAAATGTCCCTAGTATGCCTCTAGTGAACTAGCTCATTGATCGAAAGATGGTTAAGGTTTCCTAGCCATGGACATGGGATGTCATTTGATAACGGGATCACATCATTAGAAGAATGATGTGATGGACAAGACCCAAACTACAAACGTAGCTCTTGATCGTGTCAGTTTATTGCTACTGTTTTTCTGCATGTCAAGTATATGTTCCTATGACCATGAGATCATGCAACTCACAGATATCGGAGGAGTGCCTTGTGTGTGTCGAACGTCGCAACGTAACTGGGTGACTATAAAGGTGCTCTACAGGTGTCTCCGAGGGTGTCTATTGAGTTGGCATGGATCAATACCGGGATTTGTTACTCCGTGTGATGGAGAGGTATCTCAGGGCCCACTCGGTAATACAACATCATAATAAGCCTTGCAAGCAATGTTACTAAGTGTTACTTATGAGATCTTGTATTACGGAATGAGTAAAGAGACTTGCCAGTAACGAGGTTGAACTAGGTATGGAGATACCGGCGATCGAATCTCGGGAAAGAAACATACCGAAGAACAAAGGGAACATCATACGGGATTAACTGAATGCTTGACATAGAGGTATGACCGATAAAGATGTTCATAGAATATGTAGGAATCAATATGGACATCCAGGTCCCGCCGTTGGTTATTGACCGTAGAGGTGTCTCGGTCATGTCTACATAGTTCTCGAACCCGCAGGGTCTGCACACTTAAAGTTTGGTGACGTTTCGGTAGTATAGAGTTGTGTATGGTGGTGACCGAAGTTTGTTAGGAGTCCCGGATGAGATCCAGGACGCCATGAGGAGCTCCAGAATGGTCCGTAGGTAAAGATTCATATATAGGAAGTCCCGTTTTGGTCGCCGAAAAAGTTTTGGGCTCATCGGTAGTGTACCGGGAGTGCCGGTAGTGTACCAGGAGGCCTCCGGGAGGAGTATTTAGCCCCAAGAGGCTACATGGGCTGTGGGAGAGTGAAAACCATCCCTTAGTGGTCTGGTGTGACAACAAAAAGAGGCCCATGCGGCTGGAAGGAAAAGTCCTAAGAGAAAAAGTGGAAAAAGGCAAAAAAGGGGTGAATCCTAGTCCTACTAGGATCGGAGGTGGACTCCACCTCCACCCTTGGTTCGGCCGATTCCTTGGTGGCAAGCCACCTCCTCTTTTCCTCCTATATATACTGGTGGTATTGAGGGTTTTGGCACTAGAATTTCAGCCACGTGCTACCCGTTCCTCCAGTGCATAGTTTCTCCTCTAGATCGGTTTTCTGCAGTGCTTAGGCGAAGCCCTGCCGGAATTGCTCCACCACCATCGCCGGAGCACCATCAAACTGCCGGAGAACTCTTCTTCCTCTCCACTCCCTCTTGCCGGATCAAGACGGTGGAGATCGTCATCAAGCTGTACGTGTGCTGGACGCGGAGGTGCCGTCCATTCGGTGCTAGATCGGAAGGATTCGTGATCAAGTTCATGGGACGGATCGTGATCAAGTTCATGGGACGGATCGGGATTGGATCGCGGGACGGATCGTGATTGGATCGCGGGACAGATCGTGATTGGATCGCGGGACGCACGGCGATTTGGATCGCGAAGACGTTCGACTACACCAACCGCGTTTCTTAACGCTTCCCGCTTAGCGATCTACAAGGGTACATAGATCCACTCTCCCTCTCGCAGATGCTCATCACCATGGATAGATCTGCCAGTGCGTAGGAATTTTTTGTTTCCCATGCAACGTTCCCCAACAGTGGCATCATGAGCTAGGTCTATGTGTAGATGAGATCTCGAGTAGAAAACAAAAGGTTTGTGGGCATGGATGCTTGGACTGCTTCCTCCCTTGGTCGGATTTTGGTTCAGCGGTATTGTGAGATGAAGCGGCCTGGACCAATATTACTCGTATGCTTACGAGAGACCGGTTCCCTCGATGCAACTTGTTGCCTAGATAGCTTGTGGGTGGCAGTTTCTCTCACTTTAGTTGGATCGGATTCGACAAAGGCGGTCCTTGAGAAGGTTGAAAAGCAAATTATGTATCACCGTTGTGGTTTATGCGTAGGTGAGATTCGTTCTTGCTAGAAACCCGTAGCAGCCACGTAAAACATGCAACAACAATTAGAGGACGTCTAACTTGTTTTTGCAGGGTATTTTGCGATGTGATATGGCCAATTACATGATGTGATATATGTGATGTATGAGATGATCATGTGATGTATAGAATTTCACGACTTGCATGTCGTTGAGTACGGTAACCGGCAGGAGCCATAGGATTGTCTTTATTTATTGTATGACTTGCGTGTCAATCATTAAGCACTATGTAATGCTTTACTTTATCACTAAACGGTAGCAATAGTACTAGATGCATGCAGGGCGTGACAACCCTGATGGCGACACGTTGATGGAGATCAAGATGATGGAGATCATGGTGTCGTCCGGTGACGATGGAGATCATGCCGGTGCTTTCAAGATGGAGATCTAAAGCACAAGTTCATGGCCATATCATGTCACTTATTAATTACATGTGATGTTAATCCTTTTATGCACCTTGTTTTGCTTAGTAAGACGGTAGCATTATAAGGTGATCCCTCACTTAAATTTCAAGATAAATTGTGTTCTCCCCGAGTGTGCACCGTTGTGAAAGTTCATCATGTTGAGACACCACGTGATGATTGGGTGTGATAGAATCTACGTTCACATACAACGGGTGCAAGCCAGTGTTGCATGCGCAGAACATTCGGGTTGAACTTGACGAGCCTAGCATGCACAGACATGGCCTCAGAACACAAGAGACCAAAAGGTCGAACATGAGTCATATAGTAGATATGATCAACATAATGATGTTCACCATTGAAGCCACCTCAACTCACGTGATGAATGGACTTGAGTTGGTGGATTTGGATCATGTGACACTCAGATGACCTGAGAGATGTCAATTTGAGTTGGAGCTTTAGTAATTTGATGAACTAAACTTATTATCTTGAACAATAGTCTAAGTAAACTTTGCATATTTATGTTGTAGATCAATGGCTCGCGCAGTAGCACCCCTGAATTTTAATGTGTTCCTAGAGAAAGCTAAGTTGAAAGATGATGGAAGTAACTTTTTTGACTGGGCCCGTAATCCGAGGATTATGCTCACGGCTTCCCAGAAATCATATTTCCTTGATGCACCGCTTGGTGACCAACCAGAAGACATGACCTCCGAAGACGTTAAGAACGCTTGGGAGGCACATAATGGAGATTACTCAATAGTTCAATGTGCAATATTGTATGGCTTAGAACCGGGACTTCAAAGACGTTTTGAACATCATGGAGCATATGAGATGTTTCAGGACTTGAAGTTTATCTTTCAGAAGAACGCCCGGATCGAGAGGTATGAAACCTCCGATAAGTTCTATGCTTGCAAGATGGAGGAGAACGGGTCTATCAGTGAACATATACTCAGAATGTCTGGGTATTCAACTCGTCTAGCGGAGTTGGGAATTTCCCTTCCGCCAGAGGAGATCACCGACAGAGTTCTTCAATCATTGCCACCTAGTTACAAGAGCTTTGGGATGAACTATAACATGCAGGGGATGAACAAATTAGTCGCCGAGCTGTTTGCGATGCTAAAAGTCACTGGGTTTGAAGTCCAGAAAGAACATCAAGTGTTGATGGTCAATGAAACCACTAGTTTTAAGAAAAATGGCAAAGTCAAGGGCAAGGGCAAGAAGGGTAAAACCAAGAAGGATGGCAAAGCAGTCGCAACTCCTAAAACAAGCCCAAGCATGGACCCAAGCCAGAAACTGAGTGCTTTCATTGCAAGGGAACTGGTCACTGGAAGCAGAACTGCCCCAAGTACCTGGCTGACAAGAAGGCGGCCAACGACAAATAAGGTATATGATAGACATGTTATTGATGTGTACCTTACTAGCTCTCGTAGTAGTGCCTGGGTATTTGATACCGGTTCGGTTGCTAATATTTGCAACTCAAAGCAGGAATTATGGAATAAATGAAGGCTAGCAAAGGACGAAGTGACGATGCGCGTGGGAAATGGTTCCAAGGTTGATGTGATCACCTTCGGCACGCTCTCTCTTTGGTCTCTTGCTGATTTGCCACTATCGTTTTGGGGTTATGCATTAGAGACAGCTGCATTCACTTTAAATAGGGCACCATCAAAATCCGTTTAGACGACGCCATATGAACTATGGTTTGGCAAGAAGCCAAAGTTGTCGTTTCTTAATGTCTGGGGATGTGATGCTTCTGTCAAAAACTTCAGCCTAAAAAGCTGGAACCCAAAGTGGAGAAATGTGTCTTCATAGGATACCCAAAAGAGACAGTCGGGTATACCTTCTATCTCAGATCCGACGGCAAAGTGTTTGTCGCTAAGAATGGAACATTTCTTGAGAAAGAGTTTCTCTCGAAAGAATTGAGTGGGAGGAAAATAGAGCTTGACGAGGTTATTGAACCCTTACTTCAACCAGAAAGTAACGCAACGCAGAAAGATGTTTCTGTGGAACCTACGACGGTAGAATAGGAAGTTAATGATGATGATCATGAAGCTTTAGATCAAGCTGCTATTGAACCTCGTAGGTTGACAAGGCCGCGTACTACCCCTGAGTGGTACGGCAACCCTGTCTTAGAGGTCATGTTGTTGGACAACAATGAACCTACGAGCTATGGAGGAGCAGTGATGGGCCCGGATTCCGAGAAATGGTTAGAGGCCATGATATCCTAGTTGGGATCCATGTATGAAAACAAAGTATGGACTTTGGAATTATTACCTGAAGGGCGAAAGGCCATTCAGAACAAATGGATCTTTACGAAGAAGACAGACGCGGACGGTAATGTCACCGTCTATAAAGATCAACTTGTGGCAAAGGGTTTTTCACAAGTTCAAGGAGTTGACTATGATAAGACTTTCTCACGCGTAGCGATGCTTAAGTCTATCAGAATCATGTTAGCAATAGCTTCTTATTTCGACTATGAAATTTGGCAGATGGATGTCACAACAGCGTTCCTCAACGGTTTCCTTGAGGAAGAGTTGTATATGATGCAACGAAGGTTTTATCGATCCACAGAATGCTGACAAAGTTTGCAATCTCCAGCTATCCATTTATGGACTCGTGCAAGCATCTCGGAGTTGGAATTAGCGCTTTGATGAGGTGATCAAAGGGTTTGAGTTTATACAAGTTTACGGAGAAGCTTGTATTTACAAGAAAGTGAGTGGGAGCTCTATAGCGTTTCTAGTATTATATGTGGATGACATATTGCTGATTGGAAACAATATAGAAATGCTGGAAAGCGTGAAGGAATATTTGAACAAGAGTTTTTCAATGAAGGACCTAGGAGAAGCTGCTTTCATATTAAGCATTAAGAGCTATAGAGATAGATCGAGACGCTTAATAGCACTTTCACAGAGCACATACCTTGATAAAGTTTTGAAGAAGTTCAAAATGGAACTATCCAAGAAGGGGTTCTTGCTTGTGTTACAAGGTGTGAAGTTGAGTAAGACTCAATGCCCAGTAACTGCAGAAGATAGAGAAAAGATGAGTGTCATCCCCTATGCATCGGCCATAGGCTCTATCATGTGTGCAATGCTATGCACAAGACCCGATGTCAGCCTTGCCATAAGTATGGCCGGAAGGTTTCAAAGTTATCCTGGAATGGAGCGCTGGCAAGCGGTCAAGAATATCCTTAAGTACTTGAAAAGGACTAAGGAAATGTTTCTCGTTTATGGAGGTGATGAAGAGCTCGTCGTAAAGGGTTACGTCGATGCAAGCTTTGACACTGATTCGGACGACTCTAAGTCACAAACCGGATACGTATTTATTCTTAACGGTGGAGCAGTAAGCTGGTGCAGTTCCAAGCAAAGCATGGTAGCTGATTCTACGTGCGAAGCGGAATACATCGCAGCCTCGGAGGCGGCGAAGGAAGGTGTCTGGATGAAGCAGTTCATGACAGATCTTGGAGTAGTGCCCAGTGCACTGATTCCAATTAACCTATTGTGTGACAACACTGGTGCCATTGCTCTTGCCAAGGAACCAAGGTTTCACAAGAGGACCAGACATATAAAGCGATGCTTCAACTCCATTAATGATTACATCGTGGAGAAAGACATAAATATTTGCAAAGTGCACACGGATCTGAATGTTGCAGACCCATTGACTAAACCTCTTCCAAGGGCTAAACATGATCAACACCAGAAGTGCATGGGGTATCGATCCATTACAATGTAAATCACATAGTGATGTGAACTAGATTATTGACTCTAGTGCAAGTGGGAGACTATTGGAAATATGCCCTAGAGGCAATAAATAAAGTGTCTATTATTGTATTTCCTTGTTCATGATAATCGTCTATTATCCATGCTATAATTTTATTAATTGGAAACATGGATACATGTGTGGATACATAGACAAACAAAATGTCCCTAGTATGCCTCTAGTGAACTAGCTCATTTATCGAAAGATGGTTAAGGTTTCCTAGCCTTGGACATGGGATGTCATTTGATAACGGGATCACATCATTAGGAGAATGATGTCATTTGATAACGGGATCACATCATTAGGAGAATGATGTCATTTGATAACGGGATCACATCAATTGGATTTGTTACTCCGTGGGACGGAGAGGTATCTTAGGGCCCACTAGGTAATACAACATCACAATTAGCCTTGCAAGCAATGTGACTAATTGTTAGTTATGAGATCTTGTATTATGGAACGAGTAAAGAGACTTGCCAGTAACGAGGTTGAACTAGGTATCGAGATACCGACGATCGAATCTCGGGCAAGAAACATACCGAAGAACAAAGGGAACATCATACGGGATTATCTGAATCCTTGACATAGAGGTTCGAGCGATAAACATCTTCGTAGAATATGTAGGAATCAATGTGGACATCCAGGTCCCGCCATTGGTTATTGACCATAGAGGTGTCTCGGTCATGTCTACGTAGTTCTCGAACCCGCAGGGTCTGCACACTTAAGGTTTGGTGACGTTTCGGTAGTATAGAGTTGTGTATGGTGGTGACCGTAGTTTGTTCGGAGTCCCAGATGAGATCCCGGACGTCACGAGGAGCTCCAGAATGGTCCCGAGGTAAAGATTCATATATAGGAAGTCCCGTTTTAGTTGCCAGAAAAGTTTCGGGCTCATCGGTAATGTACCGGGAGTGCCGGTAGTGTACCAGGAGGCCTCCGGGAGGAGTATTTCATCCCAAGAGGCTACATGGGCTGTGGGAGAGTGAAAACCATCCCTTAGTGGGCTGGTGGAACAACAAAAAGAGGCCCATGCGGCTGGAAGAAAAAGTCCTAAGAGAAAAAGTGGAAAAAGGCAAAAGAAGGGGTGAATCCTAGTCCTACTAGGATTGGAGGTGGACTCCACCTCCACCCCTGGTTCGGCCGACTCCTTGGTGGCTTGGCCCTTGGTCCAAGCCACCTCCTCTCCTCCTCCTATATATACTGGTGGTATTGAGGGTTTTGGCACTAGAATTTCACCCACGTGCTATCCGTTCCTCCAGTGCATAGTTTCTCCTCTAGTTCGGTTTTCTGAAGTGCGTAGGCAAAGCCTTGCCGGAATTGCTCCACCACCAACGCCGGAGCACCATCAGACTGCCGGAGAACTCTTCTTCCTCTCCACTCCCTATTGCTGGATCAAGACGGTGGAGATCATCATCAGGCTGTACGCGTGCTGAACGCGGAGGTGCCGTCCGTTCGGTGCTAGATCGGCAGGATCGTGATCAAGTTCGTGGGACGGATCGTGATCAAGTTCGTGGGACGGATCGTGATCGGATCGTGGGACGGATCGTGATTGGATCGTGGGACGAATCGTGATTGGATCACGGGACACACGGCGATTTGGATCGCAAAGACGTTCGACTACACCAACCGCGTTTCTTAACACTTCCCGCTTAGCGATCTACAAGGGTATGTAGATCCACTCTCCCTCTCGTAGATGCTCACCACCATGGATAGATCTGCGTATGCATAGGAAATTTTTTGTTTCCCATGCAACGTTCCCCAACAGTGCGATGGTGGGCGAGTCCCTATAGAGGGGAGGAGGAAGGATCTTAGTATTCGTTCTGAAGCCGAACTCACTTCCCAGCCCTTTGTGCCTTTATGGCGGATGTCGGAACTTGCCGATCTTCTTTGTAACTAAATTCGGCCGCTAGGGCTAGTGCATGTTCCTCAGTTTTAAGGGAGCGCTCGGTATTGCCGTTGACAGGAATGACCCCCTTGGGGCCCGACATCTTGAGCTTGAGGTATGCGTAGTGTGGGACCGCATTAAAACAAGCGAACGTTGTCCGACGAAGCAGCACGTGATAGCCGCTGCGGAAGGGCACGATGGCGAAGATCAAGTCCTTGCTGTGAAAGTTATTGGGCGAGCCGAACACAACTTCCAGAGTTACAAAGCCCATGCATTGGGCCTCAACACCTAGGATTACTCCTTTGAAGGTAGTGTTGCTGGTTTTAATCCTTGATGGATCTATGCCCATCTTCTTCACTGTAGAGTAAATCAAGCTGAGGCTACTTCCTCCGTCCATTAGGACTTTTGTGAGATGATACCCATCTATAATGGGGTATAGGACGAGGGCCGCCAAACCCCCATCATGGATACTGGTCGGATGATCACGCCGATCCAAGGTGATCGGGTACGCTGACCATGGGTTGTACTTCAGGGCTACGGGTTCCACAGCGTAGACCTCCCGAAGGGCGTGCTTCCTCTCCTTGTTGGGTATATGGGTGGTGTATGTCATGTTGACGGTTTGGACTTTGGGGGGTATTTCTTCTCTCCACCACCAATTGGACCCTAAGGCTCATCTTCGTCCTTGCTGCGAGAGCTTTTGCCTTGGTCTTCGGGTGGTATCTTGCCGGCCTGTTTAAACACCCAATAGTTGCGGTGTGTGTGGTTGGCGGGATTTTCCTGACCTAGCTGGCGGCCCAGCCATTCGTCCCGAATATTGTGCCTAAAGGAGACTATGGCCTCAGCATCCAGATATTCGACGATTTGGTTCTTCTTAGTCAATAACCGATTCCAGAATTACCGAGCAGACTTGCTAGACTTCTGGACGACATTGCGGAGATCGGAAGAGTTCGTTGGGTGGACATAGGTTCCCTGGAAGTCAGAGCGGGACACATCTTCCAGGTCTTCCCAACATCCAATGGACTTTCGAGGGAGGTTGTTTAGCCAGTGCCGAGCTGCCCCCTTAAGCTTAAGAGGGAGGTATTTAATGGCATGGAGATCGTCTCCTCGCGCCATGTGGATATGAAGGAGGAAGTCCTGAATCCATATAGTTGGGCCAGCAGTCCCGTCATACTGTTCTATATTCACGTGTTTAAACCCCTCGGGGAACTGATGCCGCATTGCCTCATCAATGAAGCACACTTGGTGAGCGGCGCCTCTAACCCGTGCTATGTCGCGCTTGTATTCGGTGTCAGCATGGGGCTAGTTGTATTCCCGGACTCTGTTATTTTGGTCAAACCATGGTCTATATCCGCCGCGTCTATCGGGCGAGTACTCTCTGGATCCGTAGATGGATCTTCTACGGTCTGCTCTGTGATCCATGTCATCTCGCGGGTCAAATCTGTCATTGGGCTCTAATGGCTCCTTACCTTGTCTTCAGGTTGCTGCCGGTTTATAACCGGCATCGTCTGCTGTCCTGTACCGACCATGAGGGGGCGGTCCGGCTTTTCATACGGAGTATGGTTTGGAGACGGAGTATTCGTAAGTTCATCATCGAACTGCGGCAGCAGCCTTCTCAGAGGGTAACTTTTGGGCTGGTTTGATAGACCGGTGCCGTATACTTCCTTGGCTGAGAGGACTTTCGTCCATCGATCATTGAGGTCGTCCTGTTCGACTTTGAGTTGCCGTTCTTTGGCCTTTAGGCTGCGAGCAGTTGCTATGAGCCGTTGCCTGATTTCTTCCTGATCTTCAAGGTTATCCGGTATGTACAAGTCATCAGCTTCTAGTATATCTTCCTCCTCGAAGGGGGGAAGGTAATCATCGCCATTGAAGTCGTTGACGTTATCGGGGTTATTTTGGTCCTTAGGCCCATCCAGACCCTCAAACAGGTGCTCGGGGATATCGGGATTGCCATGATCGGCAGGGGTATCACCGTCCCTGTTGCTGATAATAGCTTTTCTTCCATTTTTTTATTTTGGACCGCTTATGTGATTTCTGGTGCCTTGATGGTGCGCCGCCCAATTTGTCGCCGTAGTTGTGGGGCATGTTGTCGCCATTGGTGGCAGGAGTATCCACCATGTAGACGTCGTATGTAGAAGTGGCGGTCCAACTCCCGGTGTTAACGATGGTGGGAGCACTGTCCTCTTCATCCATGTATTCTGTTTCCTCAGAGGCATAGTCCATTACGTCGGTTAAATCTTCGAAGTTGGCTATCAAGCGGGTGGTTGGTGGGTCAAACAATTCGTCCCTGCCCGCACCGTAACCCAACCAAGCGTATATCGGGGCTGGATCATCAGTGATGTTCATGGACGAGAATGGCTCCAGGACCTGGTCGACCGCTGAGGGACCAATCGGATCCAGCTGTTCGGAACTCGTGGAGTTAACCTCCAATACGTCCAAACATGGGGAGTGTCCGGCAAGAGTCACGCATCCGGTCATCTGGCTTAATGGTTGGACCGGGATAAGAGATCAGCTCATCGCCATGGGTGACACCATCGTCATGTCCGAAGAAGGGGCTCAAGGTTAAAGCCTCAAAGTCCTCGGGGGCTACAGGCGAAGCTGTGAGCCCATTAGCGACAAGTCACCTTGAGAGTCAACGGAGAACTCCAAGTTTCCAAATCTGACCTCTCGATCAGGGCTGAAGCTCTCCACACGGCCTAGATGGCCGACGGAATCAGTGTGCAGCTCAACGCTGCCAAAGGCAAAGATCTGTCCAGGGAAAAAAGCGTCCATGTTGCAGACCTCTTCGTTGACGACAAGGTGAGGTGTCGATTCCATCTTGCTCACATAGGAACTCTCAATTGAAGCACCAATGTCGGTGTCAAAACCGCGGATCTCAGGTAGGGGGTCCCGTACTATGAGACTAGAATCGGCGGTAACAGGAAATGAAGGGGACAAGGATTTATCCAGGTTCTGGCCCTCCTATGGAGGTAATACCCTACATCTTGTTTGGTTGTATTGATGATATGGGTTTTTTACAGAGTTGATCTACCTCGAGATCGAGTAGCTAACCCTCGATGAGTTGTCCTATCTATACCCCTAAACCCTCTGGTTTATATAGACGCCGAGGGTGTCCTGGGCTTACACATGGTCGGTTACATGCGGAAGAGATAAACATGCCTATTTACAACATCAAACGTGAACCGCAAACCGTGCATCCCGAAGCTTCCATCCTTGAGACTGGACCTTCAGGAGGCCCCTCAGCAGAATCCTCGTCTGCCTCAGTTGTCTCCGCCGCATCATCAGACTCCGCCTCCTCTGCCACCTCAGCAACATCGGAAGAGAGCCGCCGTGGCTCCGGCGGCTAGCAGCGGTACGAAAACGAAGAGATTTAGAGCAGGACCAAGCCTTAAGGTTCCTCACAAGTTACCATACTAGATGACTAAGGAGGAAAACAAGAAGTTCATGGATGCCTAACTGAAACGTCAGCTTGCACCGAAACTCACACCTCTAGAAGAGAGAGTAGATCCGGTGAAAGCGAAGCGAATTCTTGCTGCCCTTATGCGACCACCACCACCTCCGTGCCATCAAACTATGAACGTTGTATTCGAAAGACATATTATCAAGCGAGGTGGTCGGGAAGCTTAAGTATAAGTGGTGCAAGAAGTGGGAAAACAATTCCCCAGCTCGGAGAACAAGAAGTATAGTCGTGCCCTCCGCTCTAGGTGGTTGCCAATATTGCTAATGATCCAGAGAAAGCAGTCGATGGTCTTGCTATCACTGCTGGTTATCAATTACCCGATTCGGTACACTTCGAAAAGTCTCAGATAGTACCATCCTTAAGATACGAGCACGGGAAGCCTCTCGTCACACGTTAGGAGCTCAAGGGTCTACCAACGAGGATGTGACAATTGGATGAAGGGTACTTGAAATCCAGCAAGGACGGGACCGATAATATCTTCGTGGGAATCAAAGATGACCGCTTCCTCAATGGAGTCCAGGAGTTGTTCGTTGAATTTGAAGGATTTTTTCAGTTATAAAATCAAACGGACCTCGACAAAACTAATGTCAATTCCTATTGTTTGTAAGTATTTGTTGTCTAAAGTCTCTAGGTCAGCTCGTTCATTGCATGTATAATGACAAATCGATTGCAGAAAACGACAAATCCTCACACTATATTATGTGCGGATTGAAGATCATCGATTGCAGAAAATGACAATTCTATGACATTGGGTTCATTAACCCAAATACCGTACATGAACATACGGTACGAACCGACCCCGATCATACAGAGGATAATTTCCTAAAGGCGTTACTTGGACAACAAAACAGAAGGGGAATACTAATTCCTTACAACTTCAAGTGAGTGTTATTATCTTGTGCACATTCAATTTTGCTTACTCGAGGTAAGTGCAATTAAATAGTTATGCATGTGCAGCTTCCAGTTCATTCTGCTATCCATTCCGCTTGAGGAGCGAGAACTAATTATCTTGGACTCGAGACATAAAGACCCTAAGGAGTGGACGAACTTTAGTCAAATGCTCCAGAAGTAAGTTCAATCATTATCACACCATATCAGCAACTTTCGTTCATTTCCTGATATCAAGTAATCATTTTCTTTACCGACCAGTGTTTGGAAAAAGTTCACCAAGTAGGTTAGGGGTGTCTTGAAAAAGGAGCTGCGATTTGTACACCCCAAAGTAAGTACTACTAGCTAGTATATCGCATCTCTCATTGATTCTAGTTTCAATATCATTATCATGCTTGATTATCATTTTGATTGAACTCTATTCTCGTAAAGTGCTTGTGGGAGGCACCCGATGCTAATTTATGTGCATACTACGTTTGCGAATTCATTCACCACTAGACCTGTGAGCGGGGCATATCTCCAGAACAATTTGAAGTACGTAAACAATATTCACATTTTAATTATATTGCCATCAATTGTATTGAGTTTTATTTAAGCCCTTCTTTAAATTAGATACGGTGAAAGCGGACCATACTCCTACCAACTGATTGCATATGAGCAATTCAAGAGGAATTGACGGGATTCTTTATTGAGCATGCCATACCTAAAGACGGAGATTGCCATCGGGATTTCGAATGCGATGTTGGTAATAGACATTAGGATCGTAAGAGATGTTATATTGTATATATACATGAACCGGTAATATATGTAATAGCTTCGAATAGATTTACGAAAACTTGTTGCATTGTCTGACCAAGAACGTAGAAAGAGAGGTCACTTCTCTCTCTATATTGATCACGACGATGTTGTGTAATGGTTTGTTCATTGCTATATGTACTAGCTAGCGTCGAGTTGAATAATACGTGTCAAATAAAAATGATAAACACAAAAATAAAAGGGGAAATAGAATAGAAAACCCTTAAACCCTCGAAAACTCATAAACCCATCCTTTCAAAAACAAAAACAAAAAACCCAGCGCCTGGTAGCTGCTGACGCGTGGCTGCCTTTTTGTCCCGGTCGGTGTTACCAACCGGTATTAAAGGTCCTCCTGCATGGGTGCCCCACGGCGGCCACGTGGAGCTAATTTAGTCCCGGTTGTAAGCCATCCGGGACTGAAAGTGATGGGCATTAGTCCCGATTGTTTTGTCCCGGTTGCAGAACCGGGACTAAAGGTCATTTGGAACCGGGAGTGATGCCCTGTTTTCTACCAGTGTGACTGTGTGTCTTCTTTTACTAGTGGTGTGCATTGTATCGCAAGAAAGTGGTCATGTGTTAAGTGTTTATTTGTCTCTATCACGGATCCACACCTCCCCTACTTTGTGTTTCGCTGCTCTGCTTTGCAACCAACAAGTGTTTGTTTCGGTGGCCCACGATGACACAAACTGTCATAAATTTAAGCTGGAACGTCCGTGGGCTAAATTATCGGGCTCGACAGGTAACGGTCAGTTCAATGACTGCTGCTTCCTCATGCCATCTGGTCTGTCTTCAAGAGACCAAGCTTTATCGCGTGGACAAATTCATCGCTGCTTTTCTCGGTGGGAACAGGTTGCACAGCTTCGCGCAACGCCCTACGCCTAGAACTAGGGGAGGGACTCTACAACTGTCGGATGAAAATGTCATCGATGTCTCATATATCACTGCATCGACCTACTGCCTCTCTCGCATGGTCCACATCCGTGCGATCGAAGTTTGTTTCTGGGTCACTTCTGTTTACGGGCCAATAGATCATGCTTGCAAAGATGACTTCTTTCCGGAGCTCATCTCCCACAAGCCCCCAGTGGGACATCCTCGCTGGCTCTTTGGGATTTGAGCCAAATCTCGCGAGCGTGCAACAAATACAAGAGAATATTTAACCAAAGTAGAATCAATTGTTTTGGGACTATGTTACAGTCCAACGAGCTCCGAGAAATTCACCTTCAGAATAGGCGATTCACTTGGAGTAATGAGCATGACAACCCGACCCTCTGCAGCTCGACTCCTTCTTCTTCAATGAGGAGTGAGATATGGCCTTCAACACCCATATACTGCATGCTTTGTCGTCATCCCTCTCCAACCACTACCCCTCCTACTTGTGTATGCTAGTGGGCCTAGAAGACACTACCCCTCCATATACTGCATCACTTCCCGGCTTCCCTGATGTGGTCAAAAAGGCATGGGATGAGCACGTCGGGCACTCCGAGTCATACCAGGTCCTATTCTACAAGCTCAAAAAAACTGTGACCAGGCTTACCGAGCGGAGCAAATAAAAATTTTCCAAGGCCAAGGTCCAGCTCCACGTTGTGCTTCTCGTGATTCATCACCTCGACATCGTGCAAGAGTCGAGAACTCTCTCCCCCGAGGAACGGTACATCCAAGCGATACTCAAGCAGAGGGTGATTTGTCCGGCGGTCGAGGAGAGGACTAGGAAGAGCCAGTGTGCGCGACTGGCAAACCTAGGGAACTAGGAAGCAAACAAAAAATTCTTTCACCTTCGCATCCATGCTAGAATAAGAAAGAATAACATTCATCGGATCAAACATGTGCACGGGTGGGTGACTGAATACAAGAAAAAAGAGAAGATCATCCATGACCATTTCTCTTGGGTAATGGGTAGAGGCACTGGCAGCAATAGAGATTTCAACTGGGAGGAGCTTGGAGTGGAGACCCATGATAACGACTTGGGTAAAACCATCAAGGTAGAGGAGGTATGGACGAGCATAAAGGGAATGCCTAATGATAAGGCGACTGAGCAGGATGGCTTCAAGGGAATTTTCTTCAAGAAGTGTTGGGGCATCATCAAGCACTCTCTCATGCAGGTTATTCAACGCTTTGATTACCTTTGCACATCAGACCTTCAATGGATGAACTCTAGAAATGTGGTTCTCCTGCCAAAAGAGGAAGGTGCGGAGGGGATCTTTGACTATAGGCCTATCATTCTCATACATGCCTTGGCCAAAATTATTGCCAAGGTCCTGTCCCTACGGCTTGCTCCACACATGGACGACCTGGTATCCGACACACAAAGTGCCTTTATCTAGAGGCGTAGCATCCATGACAACTTCATGTGCGTCCAAAATTTTGCGAGGCGGCTACAAATATGCAAGTCCCTAACTCTTCTATTCTTGTTGGACATCATAAAGGATTTCGACTCTACGAAGTGGGAAAACATCCTAGATCTCCTCCAATGCATCCGGGACAAATTTCGGGCTTGGATTGTAGTGTTGCTCTCCTTGTCTCCGTCTCGCATTCTTCTCAATGGGATCCCCCACCATCAAGCATGGGCCGGTTTTCCCCAGGGGGACATAATGTCCCCCCTGCTCTTCGTCATCGCGATTGACCCTCTTCATAAGATCCCGCATTTGGCAACCACGAAAGGCCTACTACACAAGATTCATGGGCGTGGCCCCGGGATTCACACCTCTCTCTATGCGGATGCTGCTACTATTTCTTGGCTCCTTTCAAGACGAACGTCGACAACCTTGCGTCCATTTTGCGAGGTTTTGGAGATGTGACCGGCCTTTGCACCAACTTCCAGAAAAGTTCCGTCATGCCAACCAAGTGCAATCATATTAACCTTGGAACATCCTACAGAACATGCCGACAACTTGAGTCTCTTTCCCGATGAAATATCTAGGTTTGCCACTCTCCGTTTGGCAAATTAGCAAGGTGGATTTCCAATATCTCGAGGACAAGGAAGATAACAAGTTGGTCACGCGGGACGGCCAAAACATCACTAGAATTAACCGCATGGCTCCCGTCAAGTCGGTCATCTCCTCCCGAGAAAGTTTTTGCGGTCATGCGCAAGCAAGACAACAGGCGGCAGTTGCAAAATGAATTGAAATTTTGTCTGTCGACCAAAGGAATATGGGGGCCTAGGCGTTCTCAACGCCGACAGGTTTATGCGTGCTTTACATCTTCGTAGTGGCCGTGGCATGAATGAAGGCGCCCCACAAGCTATGGGTGGGTTGTGGCAACCCTTAAATCAATGAAGACCTTGAGTTTTTCTACGGCTCCACTACGATCACCGTGGGGGACGGGGCAAGGATTCCATTCTCGGACTCTCCATGGCTGCTTGGGCGGAAACCCAAGGATATTGCACTGTTAATTTTTGTGGCCTCGAGGAGAAAACATTGTAAGGCTCGGGATGTACTCAAGGAGAGTGCGTGGATTGTCAAAATTAATACCAACACCGCCTTCACCGTTGGCCACATTCGTGAATTTTTCACTGCTTGGATGCTTCTGCTTAACTTCCACCTCGATGGGAATACCGTAGACGATATCATCTGGAAGCATCTGAACAACGGGATTTACTCGACGGCCTCCGCGTACAAGGATCAATTCTTGGGCATGACTCTCTCTCCCATGGACCACAAGGTTTGGAAGGCTTGCCCCCCTGTTAAATTGTTCGCTTGGTTTTCTCTCCAAGACAGTATTTGGATGGATGATCAGTTGGAGAAACGCAGTTGGGAAAATTGTGGCCTTTGCCAACTGTGCAAAAGAGAGCAAGAAACGGGACCACACCTCTTCTTTAAGTGTCGGTACACTCTTAGGCTTTGTAGATCCATCATTGAAAAGTTCGACCTACCTCAACTCAACACCTACAACTGGCACCTTGATGATCCAGTCATTGAGTGGTGGGTCAAAAGGGCTGACAACCGAGGCACAAACTGGAACGCAATGACCTCCCTCACCATGGTCATCTCGTGGACCATAGGAACGAGCGGAACGCCAGAGTCTTTTGCCAAAAAATTTCTCCGCCATCGGTTCTTCTAAACTCCATTCTCCAAGAGGCAAAACTATGGGTCTTGGTCGGCGCCAAAAAACTTGGGTCTGTAATCTCTTGCAAGTAATTGTCATCCGAAGGGGTGTCTTGTAAAACTTTAAACTCTATTCCCTCCTTATTTAATAGATGAGGCAAATATTGTGCCTCCGTTTTGAAAAAAAAGAAACAATTTGCAAGAATTGGAGCTACGAGGAATTTTTTTGTTTGGAAAACGAGGATCACCCCCAGTCTATGCAATTGGAGCTACGTGGATGCAAACTCATCGAAGGGATGTGCTTCCGTAAGCCTCCCATTCTAAAGTCCAAGCGTATAGGCATCGTAATTATGGTTCTCTATTTGCTGTACCTTTTGCCACTAGTCTTGACTCCTTTTGTTGTTGGGTGCAATTAACTACTGGGTCGTTTCTCCTTTATATGGTGGGCTATACTTCTAGGGGAGGAACGTATGGTAAACAATGAAGTAAAATCATCATGTCTTCTAGTAACTAAAAAACGTCAGCAATAGAAGGAGATCCAATTCCATTGTCTTGCTGCCTATAATAAGAGAAGAGGCACTGGATAGGTATTTTCTGGATAGCTTCACGAGTTACAATCTTTTCTTCTCTATTTTTTGCATCCGTTCACGATAATAAAATCACATTAGGACATGAAGCCTGCTCCAAACACATACCTTCTTAATTCTACTATTGAGAAGTAATAAAATATCATACGAAGAAAGAGGAAAATATGTTACGATCTACCTAAAATACGTGCTGCGTGATTGCATATATAGTTCGTTTTTGGTTCCTCAAATTTTTTGGTATACAATTTCGTTCCACGTTTCTAAAATCAGACACCTAAAACGGTTCCCACTGTGAGGTGTGCGTCAGGGGGCATAGCATACAAGGCCATCTTATTGGAGTTCTCCTTAGGATCACGACAAGGCCGGTAGCCGCAAGTTCAACTACTGGAGCATGGTTACGACAAACTTTGTGGTCGGGGCAACACAACACCATTGTTTGCATCACCATACAACTGGAGGATGTTCGTTAGATCAGTGTGACTTCTCAGCCTCGGCTAGGACTGCCATGTCCATCCCGGAGCAGCTCGGTGGCTGTAAAGCGACTGCCGATGGAGATGACTTACTTTAACAGCCCACTGAGTGCTCGAGGAAATGAGAAGGACGAGTAGGATGAAGAGGATGCCATCTGCGTGATTGGTTGTATACCAAATGTGTCTGGTTAGTGGTATGTGAAGACGCTGGGCCAAATGTCCACGAAATTTTCATTAGAGACCAAAAGGAAACTCTACGGCAGTTCCATGCACCGCAAACATACATGTCACTACATAAATTTGTAGCACCTTGATCTGAACATCGAAGATTGTTAAAATATAAAACCGAAATTCATGTACACACAGCCGGGTGTATATGCAAGACTGAAAGCTTCGTGATCTAGTCACTCTCCGCCTGTTGAGCGTACGATCCTTCGGATCTGCCCGAATCTTGTGGTGGCCTAGAATACAGAGGGTAGAAGATATTTCTTCATATGCATGTTATGCCCAATGTTGGACTAGACATATATAAACATCCCGAGTGGATATATTTTCATATGCTTCCCATGTCCAACATTGCATTGCTCCAACACATGCACACGGAGGGGGTTTGTTTCGATATGATTCTCATTCTTTGTGGTCGGGACTAAAACTCAAAACCTTTAGTTCCGGTTCGCTTACCAACCGGAACAGAAGGGGCTCCACGTGGCCGGTATTGGGAGTCCAGACAGGAGGACCTTTACTCCCGGTTGGTAACACCAACCGGGAAAAAAAGGCATCGACGCGTCAGCATCTAGCAGTTTTTTTTGAAAGGGGGGGTATAGGGGGTTTTGGACGGTTAATTTAGGGGTTTTATATCGTTTTAGCTAGCTAATTAATAGAGAGAAGTGTCATCTCTTTGTCCGTGCTTGGTCGACGCTAGCTACTATATAGAAAGAACTCGACACGCTAGCTAGTAAGCAAATGAAGGAACCATTAAGTACAGAAGATAGTCATGAACATATACAGAGAGAAGTGATCGATCTCTTTTTCTCCGAGAGATTGGTCGTACAACAAGTTTTTGTATATCTATCCGCGCTACTAGCTACATATATACAATATAAGATCTCTTACGATCCCTAACATCTAATGTCAAATTCCAGATGGTATTCTCCGGCTTTATTTATGACGTGGTCAAGAAAGAATCCCGCCAATTCTTCTTGAATTGCTCGTATGCGATCACGTGGTAGGATTTCATCCCGCATTTGCCACATCTAATTTGAAGAAGAGTGTCAATACATATATATGGTAATAAAATAAAATTGTGAATATTATTGCTTACGCACTTGAAATCGTTTTTCAGAATAGCCCCGCTTAGGGGGCGTCGCGTTGTAGATGAACTCGTAGACGTAGTATCCACAAAAATCATTCCCGGTTTCCTGCCACAAGCACTTTACGAGAAATAGAGTTCAATCAAACTAATAATCAAGCATGATAAATGGTATTGATGAAACTAGAATCAATAGGAGATGCGCGGAACTAGCTAGTAGTACTTACTTTCGGGTGTGTAAATCGCAGATCTCCCGGCAGTGTGAGAACAATGGCTGTGAACTCTTTCCAAACCCTGCCAGATAAAGAAAAAAATTACTAGCTATCAGGAAATGAACAAAGTTGCCGATATGATGCGATAATGATCGATTGAACTTACTTCTGAAGCATTTCAGTCATGCCCGCATATTCCTGGGGATCTTTTCGTTTTGAGTCTAAGATGATTACTACTCCCCGCTCAAGCTTAATCTCTAGCAGAATAAAGTGGAAAGTTCGCACAGGTACATAACTCATCAATTACATTACTATAAACCTCGAGTAATATGGAAAACCGAATATGCACAAGACACTAACACTCACTTGAAGTTGCAAGGAAAGAGTATTGTCCTTTTGTTTTGATTTTTAAGCAAGGATTGTAGCAAGTTGTCCTCGGTTTGTATGACATTGTTTTTAACCTTAAACTCATGTATGATATTTGGGTTAATGAACCCAATGTCATAGATTTTTGCTTTTCTGCATTCGAAGATCTTCAATCTGCATAATATAGTGAGGATAATTATATATACATGCAATGAAAGAGCTGAGCTATATACATAGAGAGACTTAATTACAGAAGTAGTACTTACAGACAGTAGCAAGTCATGATTGTTTTGTCGAGGGCCTTTTGATTGTATAACTGGAATATCTCATCAAATTCAACATTCATCAGATCCATTCGAACGAGGTCATGCTCCTCTTTAACTAACAGCGTCAAAGAAACCTTCCCAGACTCGTGGCAGGTTTTCATGTACCATTCATAGAATTTTCGCATCATTGTTGTTAGAGGAGGAGGATCAGGTTTGACGAGAGGCTGCCTGTGTCGGTAACGGAAGTCGTACACCTCCAACGGCTTAAACTCTCGTCATCGCTCAGGTAATCACCAGGTTTGGTACCGGGCACTATCCTCGGATGATTAGAGATCATATCGCTAGACACCTTGAGCGGGCGACACGATTGTTTCGATGTTCCCCGAGCTGGGGAATTGTTTTCCCACTTCTTTGTTTTGCTAGCCTTGCATCACTGGAAGTACTTCCCGACCGACACGCATCTTGATATGTCTTTTTAATACAGCGGTCAAAGTTGGAATCCGGCGGATGCGGTGGTGGTCGCTTCAGGGCATCGATAGTGTGCATCGCTTTCACCGGATCTAGCTTCTCCTTCAGAGGTGGAGGTTTCTTTGCAAAATGGGCCCTCAATTCGGCCTGACATATCTCCTCGTTTTCAAACATGGTCCTCTCATATGGTAACTTTTTGAGAGGCTTCAGAGATGGAACGTATTTGTATTCCCTCCTGCCTATGCTTGTACTGCTAGCCGCCAGAGCGACAACGACTCTCGTCCGTCATTGCTTACTAGGCGCCGGAGGAGACGGAGTGGCGGCATCTGTCTTCGGCCGTTGCCGACGAGGCTGAGGAGGAGGCGTACTGCTCCAACGTGACGGAGTAGGCGAAGGAAGAGGCGGAGTGCCCTCACGCGTCGGAGGAGCCAAAGAAGGAGGCGGTGTGCCCTGATCACTCGCCGGAGGAGGAGGAGGAGGCGGAGTGCCCTGGTTCACGTGAGAAGGAGGAGGCGGAGGCGTCCAGTTTGGAATCTTAATGTACTCCTTCTGCCATAGACATATACTCCTCAGGGCATGAACCAGCTTATTCTCTCCTTCACCTGTGGAGTGGTCAAGCTCGAGCTCCTCAAATTCCTTCATTACTTCATCCACCATCACAACAGCATAGCCATGTGGAATCGGACGATAGTGAAATGTTCCGTTGGGTTGAGGAGGTGCAACACAGCCGACAGCTGCCTTGAAAGTGAGGTTCCGGCATTTCAACATAAGGTCACAATGTTGAGCCTCCGTGATAGTATCCACGGGGTAGCTAGGAGACGTGAAGTCAGGCTGAACGGGCTCCGTGCAAGTGACGCTGCTTCTCCTCTAGGATGGCGGGGTAGCTTTTGGGGTAGCTTCGTGCCGCTTAGATGGTTGGCCGGTAGCTCGTTCGCTCTCAGCTTCCTCTAGCTTTTGTAGTCTTGCATTGAGCTTCTGAATTTCGCTCAGCTCCGCTTTCCTCTTTCTCTCCCGGCTTCTGTAACCACCTGCATCAGGAAACCCAACCTTCCACAGAACGGAACCTGGTGTGCCCCGTGTTCGTCCAAGGTGCTCAGCATTCCCTAGGGCCTCAGTCAGCTCGTCCTTCTCTCTGTCAGGAATGAACGCCCCTTCCTGCCGTACGGTGATATACTTCTGAAGCTTGTTCATGGGTATTGCCAGATGCTCGCCCGTCCAATGGCACTTCCCCGTTTCACGGTCTAAAGTTTCCCCCAACCCCGAAGAACCAAGTCCTTGAACGGTCTGGCCAGTTAAATGTCTGTGGTACGACGTTTTTAGCAATCAGGTCATTCTCAGCTTTGTCCCACAACGGCCAGGCTTTGAGGTAGCCACCTGACCCCGTGTGATGGTGATACTGCTTCTTTGCATGCAGCATTGACCTTGTTTGTCTCTGACATTTTCTTACTCTTGTCCGATATCTTGTAGTCCGCAAATGCGGGCCAGTAATCTCTTATCTTCTGAAATCGGCTGGTGAATTCTGGAGTCTTCCCTTTGTCAACAAATTTTTATTTCAACTCATTCTTCCACCTCCTGAATAGATTTGCCATCTTCTTAAGAGCACACACCTTGACCCGTGGCTCTATAACTGGCTTATTCGGATCCTCCTCTAGCGGTAGGATGAAATTTGCCTTCAGCGCGGTCCAAAGATCATCTTTCTATCTATCAGTGACATAATCACCTTGAGGGGCGCCGTCCTTAGGCTCATTCCATTGCTTGATGCTGATCGGAATGTTGTCCCTAACAATAGCTCCGCACTGAGCAAAAAATGCGTTCCTGATCCGCTTGGTTTCAATCGGATGGCCATCGTTCGTGAGTGTTCTGATCGTGAACCTTTCATCCTTGCGCAACCTATTCTTCGGGCCTCGTCTCGTTACCGAAGTTTGGCTCGATCCGGAGGGCTATAAAAGAAGAAAGAAGAGTTAATTAATATATGTACATACCAAAACAATTAATGCTTCAATTAACTAGTCAGCACAGGCTTAATTAATATATATACCTCACCGGAGTTTGCAACAGCTCCCTCCTCCGATCGGTCACCGGAGCCGTCATCATGGTCTCCTTCTTCCTCCAGCATTCGGTCACCGGAGCCATCATGATCATGTCCTTCCTCCTCCATTGTTCGATCACCAGAGCCATCATAATCCTCTCCTTCCAGACCATCGGTGTTGTTGAGAAACGACAAGATATCACGTCCGTCGTGGATTATGTCCCCCAACAACTGTTCTTGTTCTTCGTCTCTTGGATCCATAGTTTGTGCAAAAATTACAACATCGCAATTAATATACAAACATGAATGTCCGACGTCCGGACCGCCTCTCTCATGAATGTCAAACAAGGGATTTTGTTAACCTTTAAGGGATTTAATTAACAAAATGGCTTCATTCTGAATGTGTAGAAAATGGTCCATATTTTTCCTGACCTCATCTACCCTTCTATATGTCACGTTGTCTAGAGTCAAAGGATTCAAGAAAACCAAGGCTTCCTCATAGCCGGAAGTAATAGGCGCATAATGGTATGAAGCTCTACAAAATTGTTTTGTAACAGAGTCCCGGATAGGATAATTAATTAGCTTTTTGGTACGAAGTTCAGCAAGAGCCTTTCGAATATCGCTATTTGGAAGGCCTTTGTTGAAATTCGTACCAAAAAGCGAATTATTATATCCGGGACTCCGTTCCAAAACAACTTTGAAGTGCTTCGTAGCATCATACACAATGTTACTTCGTGCTAATGATGAAGCCATGGATTTCTTCAATACTTTGACACACAACGTGACATATAGAAGAATATATATAGATGAGATCAGAAAAAAATTGGATCAACTTGTGAACACCCATAATGGGGGCATTCTTGATAAATCTATGTTGCCGGAGTTTTCTTCATTTAACTTGGTAAATTTGGGTGGCCTCGACAACGCTTCTAGGGTTTGGGGTGGCCTCGACAACACTTCTAGGGTTTGGGGTGGCCTCGACAACGTTTTTTTGGTCCAGGTTTTGGTGGCCTCCAGAGTTTATCGGGTAGGGACGGGGTAGATCGACAATGACGCTCTTTCTTCTAGGGTTTGGGTGGCCTCGATAGTTGGTCGGGTGAGTGGACTGCCTCTCTCTCATGCATGTCCGACGTTCCCTTTCATGTCGAAGTTATCGGGGAGGGGGTAGATCGACAACGATGCTCTTTAATCTAGGGTTCGGGTGGCCTCGATAGTTGTTTGAGAGAGCGGACCACCACTCTCACTCATGCATGTCCGACATCCCCCCTCATCTCAAAGTTATCAGGAAGGGGGTAGATGGACAACGATGCTCTTTCTTCTAAGGTTTGGGTGGCCTCGATAGTTGGTCTGTTTAGCGGACCGCCTCTCTCACTCATGCATGTCCGACGCCCCCCCTCATGTCAAAGTTATTGGGGAGGGGGTAGATCGACAACGACGCTCTGTCTTCTAGGGTTTGGGTGGCCTCGATAGTTGGTCGGATGAACGGACCGCCTCTCTCTCATGCATGTCCCTCCTCATGTCGAAGTTATCAGGGAGGGGTAAATTTTAAATTAGAGTACATCCATCCATTCATCCATCCATACATACACATACATATATACATGGACCAAAAAGTGCTATGAACAAAAAAACATCATATGAACATGACTAAAAAATTCATCATATCCAAAATAAGTTTAGCATTTTGGTGTGACAATGATCACATCTATTTTTCTGACCAAAAAATGCTATGAAAATAAACATAACCATAAAAAAAGGCTGGGGCAGCGCCGCGGCTCACAGCGGGGCTCGGGTGACGACGGGGCAGGGGCGCGGGGTCGGGGGCGAGGACGTCGACGACGACGACATGGCAGGGGTGCAGCCGGCGACGATGGGGACAGGCCGGGGCAGGGGCACGGTCGGGCTAATCAGGGGCGGGGCAGGGCGTACGACGATGGTGACGATGGCGATGGAGACGACGGGGGGCAGGGCAGGGGCACTCGGCGATGGAGATGGTGACGACGGCGACGAAGACAGCAGTGACGAACGGCGTCGGGGAAGAAGGGGTTGCGCATGGGGAGGCTTCCGGGCCGGTCGGAATGGCGAGAGGAGGGCCGCGCGTTGGCGGAGGGCAGGACGAGGGCGTCGACGGCGACGGCGACGAGAAGGCAGGGCGCAACGATGGGAGAAATTGGGGAAACATCCCAAGTGCTGGCTTATATAGCCCAACCATTCGTCCCGGTTAGAACCACCAACCGGGACCAATGCCGACCATTAGTCCCGGTTGGTGACTCAAACCGGGATGAAAGGTCAGTTTTTCCCAGGCGAAAGGGCGGGAGGCACAAACCATTGGTCCCGGTTGGTGGCTCCAACCGGGACGAATGGTGGGCATTGGTCCTTGTTAAAGCCACCAACCGGGACCAATAGCCTGGCATAGTGGTGTGGTGGAAGACGATTTGTTCCGGTTGGTGGCTACAACCGGGACGAATGGTGGGCATTGGTCCCGGTTAAAGCCAACAACCGGCACCAATAGCCTGGCACAATGGTGTGGTGGAAGTTTAGTCCCACCTCGCTAGTTGACTAGCACTCCGACTAGTTTATAACCGCCGGATCGGCAACTGTTTCGAGCTCCTCTCTATTGCATGCCTATGGGTCTAACTAATCTGTCTCTGCCTATTTGTCCTACTCGGCTCGCAGGCCTGAATCCTGCCGTTGGCCCAGTAGGTGGCATTTTTTTAATCTTTTACTTTTTAGTCCAGTATTTTTTTTCTTTTTAGTTGATTCTTTTTAGTTCATTCGTTTTACTATTAAAGTTTTTAACAAATAAATACTTTGATAATTTTACTTAATATTATTTTGATTCTTTTTACTTGATTCTTTTTGCTATTGAAAAATATTATATTTAATTGATTCTTTTTAGTTCATTCTTTTTACTATTAAAGTTTCTAACAAATAAATACTTTGATAATTTTAGTTAATATTATTTTGATTCTTTTTAGTTGATTGTTTTTGCTATTGGAAAATATTATATTTAATTGATTCTTTTTAGTTCATTTGTTTTACTATTAAAGTTATTAACAACTAAATACTTTGATAATTTTAGTTAATATTATTTTGATTCTTTTCAGTTGATTCTTTTTGCTATTGAAAAATATTATATTTAATTGATTCTTTTTAGTTCCTTCCTTTTACTATTAAAGTTTTCAACAAATAAATACTTTGATAATTTTAGTTGATATTATTTTGATTCTTTTTAGTTAATTCTTTTTGCTATTGAAAAATATTATATTTAATTGATTGTTTTTAGTTCATTCTTTTTCGAAGTTGGCATGGTATCATCATTTCACCCACATAGCATGTTATAAAAAGTTGAGAGTGTTACGGCAAAAACTGGATGCATTTCGTGTACAAAACAGACAATCTCTTGCGAAGCACCAGGGTTTCATGCGAAAACTCATCTGTTACAAAAGGCATTTTATTTCTTCACATGTAACTGCAATGTTATAGTTGTGGAGAGAAAGGCTTTACTTTTTCTTCGCTTGTGTCCTTTGCTTATTGCTCCGTAATCATGGATAATCTTCATTGTTTAAAAGGGTGCTTGGGTCAGCCTTGACTTTGAAGGGAGGAATTTCATGAACTTTTCGTAACCTTCAAACATGTCTGTCTTGCCCTCCAATCCCACGATGTCTCTCTTTCCTGAAAGAACTATGTGGCGCTTTGGCTCATCGTATGATGTATTCGCTTTCTTATCTTTTCTTTTTCTCGGTATAGTAGACATGTCCTTCACATAGAAAACCTGCGCCACAT
This sequence comes from Hordeum marinum, assembly GCA_022496015.1. NCBI lineage: Eukaryota > Viridiplantae > Streptophyta > Magnoliopsida > Poales > Poaceae > Hordeum > Hordeum marinum. Next base: position 508,922,891 of record CM039674.1, on the reverse strand, counting down.
CATTGACTAGGACGTATGGTTCGTCTGTGTACCCAAAATTGTTCAGATCCACTGGTGTCATTCCGTACTGTGGGTCTTCCTGTACCCCGCCCCTTGACAGATTGACCCATTTGCATTGAAACAAAGGGACCTTGAAATCATGTCCATAGTCTAGTTCCCATATGTCCACTATGTAACCATAATATGTGTCCTTGCCCCTCTTGGTTGTTGCATCAAAGCGGACACCGCTGTTTTGCTTGCTGCTCTTTTCATCTTAGACGATCGTGTAAAATGTATTCCCATTTATCTCTTACCCTTTGTAAGTCAATACAGTCAAAGATGGTCCCCTTCCCAACAAGTACAGCTCATCAGAAACAATGTTGTCACCCATGAGACGTGTTTGCAACCAACTACCGAAAGTCCTGATGTGTTCATATGTAATCCAGTCGTCACACTGCTCCGGGTGTTTGGAGCGCAGAATATTCTTGTGTTCATCGACATACGGGGTCACCAAGGTGGAATTCTGTAGAACTGTGTAGTGTGCTTGAGACCAAGAATGCCCGTCCCTACATATTATTGAGTCCGCTCCTAGCGTGCCTTTTCCAGTCAGTCTTCCCTCATACCGCGATTGAGGGAGACCAATCTTATTAAGGTGACCCATAGAGATGCTTGCTTCTGGCCTCGCGCGGTTACGAACATATTTCTTTAAGACTCCCATGAACCACTCAAAGGGGAACATATTGTGTAAAAATATAGGGCCCAGAACGACAATCTCGTCGACTTGATGAACTAGGACGTGCGTCATGATATTGAAGAAGGACGGTGGGACCTTGGCAGGATTTCTGGATCGATCACCTTCTGAGAGATTGCAATGAGGAAAGCACATAGCTTCACAATGGCTAATCGAACGTTTTCCGGTAGAAGCCCCCTCAATGCAACCGGCAGCAGTTGCGTCATAATCACGTGGCAGTCATGAGACTTTAGGTTCTGGAATTTTTTCTCCGCCATATTTATTATTCCCATTATATTCGACGAGAAGCTAGACGGGACCTTCATACTGAGCAGGCATTCAAAGAAGATTTCCTTCTCTTCTTTGGTAAGAGCATAGCTGGTAGGACCTTCATACTGCTTTGGATGCATGCCGTCTTTTTCATGCACACGTTGTTGTTCCTCCCGTGCCTCCGGTGTATCTTTTGTCTTTCCATACACTCCAAAGAAGCCTAGCAGGTTCACGGAAAGATTCTTCGTCACGTGCATCATGTCGATTGAGGAGAGGACCTCTAGGTTTTTCCATGAGGGTAGGTCCCAAAATATAGATTTCTTCTTCCACATGGGTACGCGTCCCGCATCGTCAGTCAGAACAGATAGTCCTTCATGACCCATTTGAAATATTACTTGTAAATTATTGACCATATCAAGTATGTGATCACCAGTACAGAGGGCGGGCTTCTTTCGGTGATCTTCCTCACCTTTGAAATGCTTTCCTTTCTTTCGACATTGATGGTTGGTCGGAAGAAATCGACGATGCCCCGGGTACACATTCTTCCCGCATTTTCCAAATATATACTGTTGGTGTCATCTAAACAATGTGTGCATGCGTGGTATTCCTTGTTTGTCTGTCCTGGCAGGTTACTGAGAGCAGGCCAATCGTTGATGGTTACAAACAACAACACATGTAGGTCAAAATCCTCCTGTTCGTTCTCATCCCACACACGTACACCTCTTCCATTCCATAGCTGTAAAAGTTCATCAACTAATGGCCTTAGGTACACATCAATGTCATTGCCGCGTTGCTTAGGGCCCTGGATGAGCATTGTCATCAGAATGAACTTCCGCTTCATGCACAACCAAGGAGGAAGGTTATACATACATAGAGTCACATGCCATGTGCTATGCTTGCTGTTCTGCTCCCCAAAAGGATTAACGCCATCTGCATTTAAACCAAACCATACGTTCCTCGGGTCACCTGTAAAGTCGCTCCACTTTCTCTCGATCTTTCTCCACTGCGACCTGTTAGCTGGTGCTCTCAACTTCCCGTCTTTCTTATGGTCTTTTTTGTGCCGTTGCATCAACTCGGCATCCTTTTTATTTCTGAACAGACGTTTCAACCGTGGTATTATAGAAGCATACCACATCACCTTGGCAGGAACCCTCTTTCCGGTGCGCTGGCCCTCAACATCACCAGGGTCATCTCTTCTGATCTTATACCACAATGCATTGCATACCGGGCATGCGTTCAAATCCTCGTACGCACCACGGTAGAGGATTTAGTCATTAGTGCATGCATGTATCTTCTGCACCTCCAATCCTAGAGGGCATAGAACCTTCTTTGCTTTGTACGTACTGTCGGGCAAATCGTTATCCTTTGGAAGCTTCTTCTTCATTATTTTCAGTAGCGATTTAAATTCCTTGTCAGATACACCATTGTCTGCCTTCCATTGCAGCAATTCCAGTGTGGTACCGAGCTTTTTTTGTCATCTTTGCAATTTGGGTACAACCCTTTTTTGTGATCCGCTAACATGCGATCGAACTTCAACAACTCCCTTTGACTTTTGCATTCTCTCTGTGCATCAACAATGACCTGGCAAAAATCATCATCAGACACATCATATGGTTCCTCTTGATCTTCAGCTTTCCCCGTTGCAACATCACCGTATTGAGCGGGAGGGTGGTTGTCCTCATCCTCTTCTTCTTTGTTGTCTTCCATCATAACCCTCTTTCTCCTTGCTTGGTCCAAACATTATAGTGTGGCATAAAACCCTTCTGAAGTAGGTGGAAGTGAAGGGGTTTAGAGTTGGAGAAAGACTTCGTATTCTCATAGACAGTACATGAACAAGGCATAAAACCATTCTGCTTGTTTACGTGAGCCACTTCGAGAAAATTATGCAGACCCTTTACGTGAACAAGGCATCGGTCACCGTACATCCATTGCCGGTTCATCTGCGTATATTATATAATAAAGTGTATTAAAAACAATTACAACATATCATGAATAGAGAAGTGACCAAATTAACAGAAATTCATCATCACATTAAAGCCAAAGTACAATAATGACCAAAATAAATACGTACAGTTCATACATAGTTGTCATTATTGAACAACATATAGCTTTGTAGAGCATCTAATTAAAACATACAGTTAAACTACGTAAAAAATTTAAATGCAACAACGAATGCAATCATAACCGCTACGAAGGTACCAATTGATCCAACGGCATAATGATACCAAGCCTCAGTATGAATGGTAAATTTTCTAATCTTTCTAAGATTTAAGCGCATTGCATCTATCTTGTTCTTATGATCGTCGACGATATCGGCAACATGCAACTCCAATCCCATCTTGTCATCTTCAGTTCTTTTTAATTTTTCTTTCAAATGATCAATTTCTATTTCAGCTTCTATTAACATCTCGAGCAGAATTGCATAGTAGGTATCCATTTCTAGTTCAACTACTTTCTATAGATAAAAACATCTACGTCAAGTTGGTGGCATAATTAATTGTCATAGACATTAGATGTGTGAAATAGTTATATAAAAGATAATATACCACATCTGAATCATCGACTGGACGAGGGCTGACGTGGGCGGATACCATAACCATTGCACTATATAATAACAAACAATAATGAAAGTAAGAAAATCATACGAGTAAGTATATTTTCTTTAAGCAAGAAGATAAGATCAAGAGGCTCACCACGCGCTGGCGATCGACGGCGGTTTCAGGACGGGAACGGGATAGGACGGACCGCCAAACCTAGACAAATCTTGACAAAAATGAAGTTTGGACAAGGAGCTTCGAGAGAAGAAAGCTTAAGTTTGGCTTGGGCATTTCATCAAACACCTCATGAGCTAGAGCACCACAAAGCTCTCCCCTTGTCGGCCTGAAAAACAGAGCAATGTGGAGTGCTCTGCTCGTTGGTGAGAGGGTGTATATAGGCATCTCATAGGTCCCGGTTCGTGGCTGGAACTAGGACTAAAGGACCCCCTTTGGTCCCGGATCTATCTACGAACCGGGACCAATGGTTGTGGGCCAGGAGCGAGACATATTGGTTCCGGTTCGTGTCTGTAACCGGGATCAAAGGTTCTAGACGAACCGAGACCAATGCCCCACGTGGCCCGCCCGGCCCTCTGTCCTCACGAACCGGGACCGTTGCCCCCATTGGTCCCGGTTCGTAACTGAACTGGGACTAATGGGCTGGCCCGGCCTGGACCAAAGGCCTGTTTTCTATTAGTGGTACTTTATAAGGTGGGTCACGTTTATGCCCGGGCTAGTTTGGTCATTAGTTGTGAATCATTAACATCTGGTTACGTTTAACACGCTCTAGAAAAAGGTTATATTTAAGATGCCACTTTTTATTACCAGGTTTTTTAATACTTAATATAACATTTTTATACTTATCAAAGACCTTTTGTAGCCACTTTATTTACTTTTAAAGGCTTCAAAATGCTCTTTTGGTCATTATTACGGCCTATGGCTTGCCTGACAACTTCCATGTGTTAGCACAGAAATTAACTACAACATTTAATACATTTCCTCGGCTTCTCGTCACAAACATCCTGGAACGAGTTCTTTTCATTGTGTCAACTTCAGTCAAATTCGGAAGTGTTTTTACCTGTATGTTGGCGGTCTAGACCATGTAGTGCTGGATTTCAAGGACAAACATAATTGGTAGGGTGACCATTTTTTTCCATAATTAATAAAGCACCCCCTCAACCAGATCATATACTCAGTTGCGCTAACTTCGGCTGGACTCTTGGGAATACGCTCGAAGTGGTGATGGCTTTGGGGCTTGTTGGTTCGTGCCATTGCTATTTCCTACCTCAATTCGTAAGGCTAGGCGTCGCATTTGAAGCACAAGCAATCTCACACCTTCTTCCAGTTACATCTCTGAATGAACATCAAGCTTGTCGTGTGGTTCTAGAGAGGCCTCACCACCAGGATACCTTTGTCTTTATTTCCAGTCAACAACACTAGCAGGAGAGGACATCAAGGACCACGATGTGATTGATGCAGTGAGCAAATGGTCGCGCATATCCGCTCGTTATCTTGGTTGCACGTGCACGTCTCCGTTCTACATGGCAACCGCTAGGATCTTACATTATGGCATCAAAGTTTAAATATGTTTCAGTTAAGAAAAGACTTAAATGTCCACAGCACCAACAATAAAAGTACATACTTCTCTCGGTAAACACGGTAACCTAGATAATTTAGAGAAATGATAAAACCTGAAGAAATATATATGCCTTATATAGACAATCCCCAATAGAGGTATTGTTCTGATCTCACAATGACTCACATCATCAGAAAAGCTAGAGAGGTACGATCAGCAGGAACAGCTGGAGGAGAAGATGCCCAAGGATAAGGATAGAGACATCCTCGTACAGTCAACTGAAGGTGGAGATACTCTTTCTGGACCGGCTAAACGTCTCAGTGTCCAAGCCAGATGCCATCACGGCAGAGACCTCCGGACCACTCTTCCTAGTCTACTGATCGCCCCAGCTGCTGTTCTTGGCCTACTTGCCGACCTTGACTATATATATGACACCCTCCGACATATACGGGCGATGCAGATATTTCGCTTCCAGATGTGTCGCATTCCTAATTAATATTCATATCCACGTCTCGTGTCTATCATTCTATCTCCCTCCTGGTACGTTGGCTAGTTCTGGAGGCAAAAGCATCTGTTCTCACACTACACTATCTATTACCCATTAAGAAAACGTCTTGGGGCTTTGCATGTAAAGAACAGCGGTCACCACATAGCATAGATATCCTCACTCTCTCTTTAACACACTGAGAATGCAATCACCTCTGCTGTTCCCTCGCTCTAATGATTGAAAGTAACTGCCCTAGCTACTATCCTCATTAACGTAGGACTTCTTGAATAGGTTATATGGTTGTTGGCAGACGGACAAGTTACCAACCACCACAAATTAAAATTACGTGTATTTTTCATATGTGGATTTCAAATCTCAAAACCCATACCTTTCGATCATCTTTGCACAACTGCATCCCGGAGAGAGAGAGAGAGAGAGAGAGAGAGAGAGAGCAAGGTTTTGGATTGCCAATGAAAATAAACTCATGGGGGTAGATTGCTGGAAGCTGTTTACCATACGATTTTATTTGAACAAATTATGGATTCAAACAAAATATCAGTCCAATTTCAATCATATTAAAATGTTCAGCAATTTTATACTCGTTAAAGCGATTTACTATGGGCTACAGAGATTCACGATTGCTACCATAAGTTTTCGCCCAGTAACCAAATCCCATATAGGGAAAATACATCCTACTACCATGTTTAGTTACATCCATGTCTTATACACTATGATGTGGTAATATATATACTACTCTACCATTTTTAGTATGTTCATATACTCTATCTAAGATATGCCAAAATGAGTTATACTTTGCATATATCAAATTTTGGCCTTATCTTCTTTCTAGTACGTGTGTGGTAGCTTGCCAGGCCGATGTCATTAAGTATATGTTGCAACAACCGATTCTTAGTGATAGGGGCTGGAAAGTGGGCTTACGCGCTAATAGAATTGGATTTAGCATATGAATCGCTGCCTGCTATTAGGGTTCAAGTTATCCCCGATTTTATTGTTGATCATATGATTAAGGATGATGGAAATATTTATTATATTAGTGTATACCCATGGAAGCTTTATTTTTATGGATCGGTTTGTAGGGACGGACAAGGCATCAATGCTCTAATTTCACCTAATAATGTTGTTTATGAAACATCGGTCCGTTTGGAATATCCATGTACTAATAACCAAGCCGAGTATGAAGGTTTACTATTTGCTTTACAAAATTTAGTAGATATGCGCGCAAAGGATGTAGATACTTCTGGTAGTATGAGAATTGAGTATTAAAGGTTAAGGATTTAGTAGATATGCGTGTATCCATGTAATAATAGAATTAAGGATTCGCTTCTGGTAGTATTTTTTTGTGAAAAGTTTTGTTGTACATGACCAATTATGCAGAACATCATATTCAGTATAATATGGCAAGTACTTCGTAGTGTGTAGTGCGAGAATTATATTCAATAGTTTGCCATGGCAATTTGTCCTCTCGCATTTATATTGCAGTGCAAATTGTTTGGAAATTTGCCATGTGCCTAGTACATACAACCTCTAGTTTTTGCCATGAGTCATGAATCAAATTTGCTCTAGATTTTTTCCATGAATTATAAGTATATACTGTTTATTACTGGTTTTCATGCCAACAAATATACTTTTATAGCTTTTTCCATGCCTCTAATATACCTTTTGCCATGTCACTGCTACATCTCTTGCCATGCCATACACATATATTTTACCATCGCAAATTTGCTAATATTTTTTGTCATGGAAAGAAAGTTCTACAAATGTATTGCTTTACCATGGAGAAAAAAGATTTTCATATATTTTGCCATGTCGCTAATATAGATTTTACCATGTCGCGAATATAGATTTTACCATGTCATCACTATAACTTTTTACATCCCATAGGAACATTCTTTTACCATGGAAAATTTTCCACCTTTTCATAATCTACAATGACAATTTTATTCTATGGACCATGGAAAATTTAGTTCACACATCATGGGAAATTCTAATCACACATGCCATGCCAAGTACATCTTTTAATCGATCATGGAAACTTCATCGCATTTTTGGAATAATGTCAATTTTGAGGTTTTTGTACATGGCAAAATTTTTGTTTCGTTCATAAACAAATTCATATTTTTTTTCCTGTGGGTATTTTCTTTTGTGTCGAGTGCAAAAATGCCATAGCACATTCGATATAGTTTTCATACTACCATGTCAATTATATTCTCGCGGACCATGTCAATTTTAGTTAAATGATTCATGGCAAATATGTTGCATTTTTTGCCATATTTTCTTTTCTTTTCTGATCATGGTAAAGTTTGTTATTATTTTTCATTACAAAAACCACGTGTCACTCTGCTTGTATCAATTGATATGATGGCAAAATCGTTTGCCAAATTTAATTTTGCTGTGCCAACACACTTCCGAAAGTATTCCATGGAAAGCACTTTTGTCACGCCATTTGCCATGTCTTTATCTGTAACTAGCAAAGTGGCCCCCTTTTCGGGCGGGCTAGTATTCAACAAGTATTTGGGCAGGTCGTGAGGAGTGGCGAGTTTAAGGATACATAAGTGTTACTGCTTTAATGTTTCAGTGAAATATCTGGACATTATGTAGTTGCTGCACTTTTTTATTGTTTCGGTGCTCAAATCCATTGGTTTACCTAAAGCGGCTGCAGTGATATATGTACATGGTGTGTGGCTCTCTTGACAATCTCATTGAGGAGTAATAAAGTATCTTATTTTATGTTAGCATGGATTTATTTTGAAAAAGTTTGCATCACCAAAAATTACATAATTTGGGCTAGAACTATGTAGATGGACTATACTTTTGCCCAAGATGATGTACATTAATCATAGGTGTTTTTACGTAATTCTTAGATCATTTTTAGAAAAAATTATAGCTGATTATTTGTGTTGTGTGTAGTAAACTTATTTTTTCGTGCTTGAATGATCAGTTGGGATTATAGCTGAACTATACTAAAAGTTTTTCTTTCATGCCTTAGATATTGATTTATATAATATTACCTTTAGTCCATCGTTTTATTGAGATTCTTGGGAATGCTACGTACAGTTCTCCATGTGTAAACACATGTTTCGGAAGAGATTCGTCTAATTTTGTGATCTGCTGGTCTCACTTCCCCCTATTTATCTTTTGTCACCGTGCAATTGAACTAATAAATTAATAAGGTAGTTTGTGTTAGTGACTAACCTTTCAATTTGGGTTTTTGTATATTCAATCGATTGACTTATGGCCAAGTTACAAAATGATGATAGTAAGTTATGAAGGTCAAATTAAAAGGCCGTAGTGTTAATTTGTGTATATTCTCTTGTCTTTTTTTCTTGTCTTGGGACCAGCACTGGCAATGTTAGGCCCTTTTTCACCTATTAATTTTCAACAAACTCCCAAATAAAATTTAAGATTTAATAACTTAATAAGAAAACATGTTTAATTGCATTCTACATATAAAATATAACAATGTCCAGATGCTCTTACTATTAGCCGAACTATATAAAAAGCGTGAGGACTCACATGTTGCATAATATTGATTTTAAATAAATGCAAGTAACCTAAGCAAATGTCATCCGCCTCATGCCTACAAGGCCCGTACTCACTGCTGCCACAGTCCGGCAATATTACAACTGCTGTTTAATTCCATTTATATATACTTCCGCCAGATTCAAAACATCCTAATGTGCCTACTTTGGCGACAATAACCTTGTAGCTAATATTGAGGAAGATGGTGCATCGCAGGCTTGTACGATCGGAGGCAAAAAACTGGTAGCTAGGATCAATGAAGCTAGTGGATCTAAGGCTCGAACATCGAGTGATAATAGTGGGAGGGTCCTTGTAGAAGGAGATCGGGAATTGATGCCTTGAACATAGTTTTTTTCTACAAAAAGAGATCGAGAGTTGATAGTTTTTTTGTATCTAGGTGGCGACAGAGAGACCACAGATCACGAAGTCGGTTGCACTGGTGCAGAGACTCATTGTGACGGTTTCTACAAGAGGTCAAGAACATGGGGGACGACAGCTAGATGAGTTTTCGTTTCAAAAATCACGTTCTCTCCCTTTGGATTAAACCATACATTTCTTTAACTCTCCGGTTCATCCTTGTTCCCTACGAAACAATGGTCCATGCCCTGGTTGTGACCTGAGCAGTACTAATATGCGAGGACAACTCCGAGTGTAGTGCTATGCTACTACAACCAGATAATCGCATCGACAAATTAGGATCGTCATGACTGAAAGAATTACCCACATATGTCGTATAATGACTTTCCTCTGATCAATTATATCCCCTTCGATCAATTCATCATACGGAGGGAACATATATTCTTCTTCAATATTCTTACAAAAGTTTGTCCTTGAAGCCACCATTCACATGAACACCCCATTCCCACACATGCTGCCTCATCTGCTCCTCATCCAAATATTTTGATTAGTTCAACCTTCCGTAGGCTAGAATTTCATTTTCTCAATATGTCTCGCTTGAAAACCATGTACAATAATCCTGTTGTTGGAAGGGTATGATGATATTTTACGGATTAGGACCAGATATCCTGTCCCTTATCTCATGTTGTGTGAGAGTTTGTTGCACATTAGTTGCCCGCAGTGTCGTTCAGATATTCTACAAGGCTGCCAACTTGGAGATATGCCTACATTACGCAGCGTCTTTCTTTTCATAGCCGCGTGGAGAATCCAAAGGAAGCTCTTGAATGGATTCTGATCGATGCAAACATCTTGAACTTTCTTTTTACGTACATGTGCGTGAAGCTAAATGCAAATATGTGAAGCTGTGTTTTTTTACATGTATGTGAAGCTAGCATGAAAGGACTACGGGCTGATTGATCCCTTTCTTACCTGGCTGATCTATCTTTTTTTAAAGGGTGGGAGGCCTGATTGATCAATTTTTAGGGAGTGGGTCGGTCCATTTATATGTTTTTTTTACATACACGTGAAGCTAGCTTGAATAGACTTAAAGTTGATCGTTTTCTTACATTTACGTGAAGCTAACTTGATTGGAGTTGGGCTGATGGACCTCTTTTTACGTGGAGGCTGGCTGGTGTTGTTTTATGGAATCGATTGGGAGGCTGATATAACGTACATGCTAAGGATAGCTACATTTTTTTCTTCTGTTAATTAGGTACGTACATGCTTAGGATAGCTGTATTTTTTTTCTCCTTTCAACATGGAGCGCTCTTAGATGTAATCTGTTAATTATGTCTTTTAAGTTATGGGTCCACCAAATCAATGGCCAGATGTTTCTAATTATTGTGGTAATTTCTAGATTATTTATCTTTTTCCTGATTAACCCGTCAAGCACTTTTTATATATAATAGATATGTTTCCCCTCTACTTTTTACTAGAGAATGTATGTTTTTGTAATATGTCTTGTTTCTACCGACCTGCCTTTTTTTCGGGTTTTTTTTGGGATGACTTGATTATGCATGTTGGGACTGTAGAATTCAATCTCAGGAAGAAACATTCGTTCTAGGATTGCCCCCACACTGAACGAAAACGTTCGATTCTATAGACCGTTCCCACAGATCCATTCGTTTATCGATGTCCTAATTAATAGGGTACTTCATGGATATTATTGTACATGTTATCTCCCATGGTTTATTTGGAAAAACTCTTTCTATGGGATATGTAGGAGGGCAGTTGTTCACACACAGTAGTTTTGCCACACAGCTTGTTCACGACGCTTGCACGAGCCTAAAAATCATCTATATTTAAAATCCCTTCCGTATAGGAAGCAGACCTATTTTCTTAACGGTTGTTTGAACGAAGTCAGAATAGGTTGGATCTTTGCTTGTGGCTCTGATATATTATAGTTTGGCCCCAGTTAAAATTTGTAGCACTTGGAGCTCCTTTATACCTGAACTATTAATTATGTGAGGCCATATTGGCCGGTCGAAACAAATAAACATTGGCATGTAAAAATTATAACGAGGGTCGTCTCCTTGTTTGTCTAAACATCCTAGCTTCTTCCCATAAAAAAAAAATCCTAGCTTCTACACATAAGCCCACAAGCCAACATAAACATATATTCTCCATGCGGACCGTCCAATCGCAGTCGAAGTGTTAGACAGCTGCAAAGTGCCCCTGCTATATATAGAAGGGGCTCCCTTGTATAAAATCTGGGAAAACCCTAGAGCCAACCCTCCTAACTACTTGACACGTCCAAGAACAAGAGAGTCCACCATGGAGTGTTTGTTTACTGTATTGATTGTTTATTTTCAATAGCTTTCGGCAACGTTATGGAGTGTGAGGATTCTGTTCAACTACGCTGCACGGATCCGATCTTCTTCATAGAGGGATAGCATGCAAGGATGGTCATTACTAACCATACCACTACTAGATTTACATGCCAGATGTCACGTCGCTATCGTTTGGTCTTGCTACATACCACTTTGTTTTCGAGCTTTGAAATTACCATAGTTTAGCCTCTAACCTTCGTTTTCTAGCGAAGGTTTGGCTATGTTACTCCTTGCTCCATCCCTCTTGTAGCGTTGAAAGTCACAGATGCAAGGTTCTTCCATGTGAATACATGGATACCTATGGGTATCATTATTATTATGCTTGATTGTTAAATCATGCCTATATACTCGACTAAGGGCCTTTGCCCTCGCTGTTTTTCCACTCTGGTCAACATTAAGCATCGAGAACCTGGTTATTATGTTCCTCGATGAGTGCATCTTACCATGTATGGGGCATTATATGGATTACAAGTATCTTGTTTTCCATGATGGAAATCTGAATGTGTATCTTCTTTTGCAAAGACAACTATAATTTGATGTGAGGCATGCTGGAAAAACCGCAAGATCCATCAATTTCAGATATTCGCGCTACCACGTTGTTCAGGTAATTGTCCTCACGGTGCGACCTGAGACGGCTATTTGATGTAACATCCTCCATGAAGTACATGGCCAGCTGTTAGAGAGCTAATCCCGTGTGAAGCTCCGCACCAGCAAGTTCTTTACGGGCTGTCACATCGAGGTCCATTTGCGAGTCCACGCTTGCACCATCGAAGACAATGCCACATACTTTGTTGCATGGATTATTCACGATGAAAACGAAGTTTACTAGCTCCGGGCATGTTTTGGCTAGGTCAGGCGCGAGGCGGGTTCTAATGAGCTGATTTCCGCACTCCTCTCTATGACATGCGTGTACAGTGGCTTTGGCAGGAAGGAAAACATCTTTGATAGATCGTGGGAGCAGGGAGCCAGGGACGCGTACAATACAACTCAGGTCCGACCTAATCCTATGGTGACAATAGAGACACTGACATATATGGTCCGGCTGCGGTACTCGGTGCCAAAGACCTGTTGGGATTCGTGGCGGGGGGGGGGGGGTCACGGCCTAGTTGTTGACATCAGCGCAAAGGGGTCGGTACGGCCCGATCCGACATTAACGGACGTCGTGGGAATCCTATTCCGGAGCCTTCGGAGGAGGGCTGCTCCGACGCGCCCGAGTAGGCGAAGGAGAAGGCAAAGTGCCCTCACGCATCGGAGGAGCCAGAGAAGGAGGCGTAGTGCCCTGATCACTTGTCGGAGGAGGAGGAGGAGGCGGAGTGCCCTGACTCGCCGGAGGAGGAGGAGGAGGCGGATGCGTCCAGTTTGGAAGCCTGGTGTACTGATTCTGCCATACACATGTACTCTTCAAATCCCTCCATTACTTCATCCACCGTCACAACATCATAGCCATGTGGAATCCAAAGGTAGTGAAAAGTTCTGTTGGGTTGAGGAAGTGCAACAGAGCCGACAACCGCCTTGAAAGTGAGGTTCCGGCATTTTGTCATAAGCTCGCAATGTTGAGCCTCCCTGATAGTATCCACGGGGTAGCTAGGAGCCGTGAAGTCAGGATGAACATGCTCCATGGAAGCCACACTACTTCTCCGTTGAGATGGAAGGGTAGCTTCTGGGTTAGCTTTGTGCCGCTGAGATGGTTGGCCGCAGCTTGCTCGCTTTCAAGTTCCTCTAGCTTTTGTAGTCTTGCATTGAGCTTCTGCATGTCGCTCAGCTCCGCTTTCCTCTTTCTCTCCCGGCTTCTGTAACCGCCTACGTCGGGAAACCCAACCTTCCACGAAACGGAGCCTGGTGTTCATCGTGTTCGTCCAGGGTGCTCAGTATTCCCGAGGGCCTCAATCAGCTCATCCTTCTCTTTGTCGGGAATGAACATCCCTTCCTGCACGGCGGTGATATACTTTCAAAGCTTCTTAACGGGTATTGCATGTTGCTGGTCCGTCCAACGGTAATTCCCTATTTTAGGTGTTGGGGAACGTCGCATGGGAAACAAAAATTTTCCTACGCACACGCAAACCTATCCATGGTGATGAGCATCTACGAGAGGGAGAGAGGATCTACATACCCTTGTAGATCGCTAAGAGGGAAGCGTTAAGAAACGCGGTTGGTGTAGTCGAACATCTTCGCGATCCAAATCGCCGAGCGTCCCGTGATCTCATCACGATCCGTCCCGCAATCCAATCACGATCCGTCCCGCAAACACATCATGATCCGTCCTGCGAACTCATCACAATCCGCCTCACGATCTTGATCACGATCTGTCCCGCGAACTCATCATGATCCGTTGCGTGATCTCATCATGAACCGTCTCGCGATCTCGATCACGGTCCTTCCGATCTAGCACCGAACGGACGACACCTCCGCGTTCAGCACACGTGCAGCTTGATGACGATCTCCACCATCTTGATCCAGCAAGAGGAGGTGGAGGGGAGAGAGAGTTCACCGGCAGCCTGACGGCGCTCCGGTGATGGTGGTGGAGCAATTCCGGCAGGGCTTCGCCTAAGCACTGCGGAACTACGATCTAGAGGAGAAACTATGCACCGGTGGAACGGGTAGCACGTGGCCGGAAATTCTGTCCAAAAACCACCCAATCCACTAGTATATATAGGAGGAGAGGAGAGGAGAGTCATCCAAGGCATTTCGGTCGTCCGAAATAGGAGGTGGGAAGCAATCCTACTTCACCTCCAATCCTAGATGGATTAGGATTGCCTCCTATTGGCTGATTTTCCACTTTTTGCTTTAGGACTTTCTCTCCTGCGCCATGGACCTTTGTGGCTGTTTTCCCAGCCCACTAAGGGCTGGTTATTATTCTTCCACAGCCCATGGACCTCTTGGGGTCGAAATACCCCTCTCGGAGGCCTCCTGGTACACTACCGACACTCTCGGTACACTACCGACACTCTCGGTACACTACCGATGAGCCCGAAACTTTTCCGGAAACTAAACTGGGACTTCCTATATATGAATCTTTACCTCCGGACCATTACGGAGCTCCTCGTGACGTCCCGGATTTCATCCGGGACTCCGAACAAACGTCGGTCACCACCATACATAACTCTACATTACCGAAACGTCACCGAACCTTAAGTGTGCAGACCCTGCGGGTTCGAGAACTATGTAGACATGACCGAGACACCTCTACGGTCAATAACCAATGGCGGGACCTGGACGTCCACATTGGTTCCTACATATTCTACGAAGATCTTTATCGGTCGAACCTCTATGTCAAGGATTCAGTTAATCCCGTACGATGTTCCCTTTGTTCTTCGGTATGTTACTTGCCCGAGATTCGATCGTCGGTATCTCCATACCTAGTTCAACCTCGTTACTGGCAAGTCTCTTTACCCGTTCGGTAATACAAGATCCCGCAATTAACAATTAGTCACATTGCTTGCAATGCTCATTGTGATGTTGTATTACCGAGTGGGCCCTGAGATACCTCTCCGTCACACGGAGTAACAAATCCCAGTCTCGATCCATGCCAACTCAACAGACACCCTCGGAGATACCTGTAGAGCACCTTTATAGTCACCCAGTTACGTTGCGACGTTTGATACACACAAGGCACTCCTCCGATATCCGTGAGTTGCATGATCTCATGGTCATAGGAACATATACTTGACATGCAGAAAACAGTAGCAATAAACTGACACGATCATATGCTATGTTTGTAGTTTGGGTCTTGTCCACCACATCATTCTCCTAATGATGTGATCCCGTTATCAAATGAAATCTCATGTCCATGGCTAGGAAACCTTAACCATCTTTTGATCAACGAGCTAGTCTACTAGAGGCATACTAGGGACATGGTTTTGTCTATGTATCCAAACATGCATGTAAGTCTCCGATCAATACAATTATAGCATGGAATAAATGATTATCATGAACAAGGAAATATGATAATAACTAATTTATTATTGCCTCTAGGGCATATTTCCAACAGTCTCCCACTGGCACTAGAGTCAATAATCTAGTTCACATCACCATGTGATTCGCATTGTTATGAATCTAACACCCAATGAGTTCTGGGGCTCGATAATGCTTTGCATGTGAGAGAGGTCTTATAGTCAACGGGTCTGTGATATTCAGATCCGTGTGTACTTTGCAAATTTCTATGTCAAACCGAAAACACCGCTACCACACTCCACTTGGTACTATTCCAAATGGCTGCTCCACTATACGTATCCAGATTGCTACTACGAGTCATCCGGATTGGTGTTAAAGCTTGCATCGACGTAACTCTTTACGATGAACTCTTTATCAGCTCCATAATCGAGAAACATCTCCTTAGTATTTTAGTTACTAAGGACAATCTTGACCGCTATCTAGTGCTCCATTCCAGGATCACTTTGAAACCTTCCAGCCATACTTATGGCAAGGCTGACATCGGGTCTTGTGCACAGCATTGCATACATGATAGAGCCTATGGCTGAAGCATAGGTGATGACACTCATCTTTTTTCTATCTTCTGCAGTCACTGGGCATTGAGTCATACTCAATTTTATACCTTACAAATCAGGCGAGAAATCTTTCTCTGACTGATCCATTTTGAACCCTTTCAAAATCTTGTCAAGGTACGTGCTCATTGAAAGTCTCATCAAGTATCTTGATCTATCTCTATAGATCTTGATGCTCAACAATTAGGTAGCTTTATCCAGGTCTTCCTTTGAAAAATCACTTTTCAAACAACCATTTATGCTTCCCAGAAATCCTACATTATTTCCGATCAACAATATGTCATCCACATATACTTATCAGAAATTCTATAGTGCTCCCACTCACTTTATTGTAAATACAAGTTTCTCGTAAACCTTGTATAAACATTAAAATTTTGATCACCTCATCAAAGCATATATTCCAACTCTGAGATGCTTCCTTCAGTCCATACAAGGATCACTAAAGCTTGCACACCTTTTAGCATCCTTAGGACTAACAAAACCATCCGGTTGTAACACATACAACCTTTCCTCAAGTAAAAAGTTAAGGAAACGATGTTTTGACATCCATCTGCCAGATTTCATAATTGAAAACACAGCAACTGCTAACATAATTCCAACAGACTTTAGCACCACTACGAGTGAGAAAGTCTCATCGTAGTCAACTCCTTGAACTTGTCACAAACATCTTTGCAAGAAGTCGAGCTTTACAAATAGTGACATTCACCATCAGTGTTTGTCTTCATTTTAAAGATCCATTTGTACTCAACGACCTGCCGTCCAACGAGCTAGTCTACCAAAGTCTACACTTGGTTTTCATACATGGATCCTATCTCGGATTTCATGGCCTCCAACCATTTGTCGGAATTCGGGCCCATCGTCGCTTCTCCATAGCTCGTAGGTTCATCGTTGTCCAACAACATGATCTCCAAGACAGAGTTGTCGTACCACTTAGGAGCAGTACACATCTTTGTCGACCTACGAAGTTCGATAGTAACTTGATCCTGAAGCTTGATCATCATCATTAACTTCCTCTTCAACTAACGTAGGCTTCACAGAAACATCTTTCTGCGCTGCGCTACTCTCTGGTTGAACAAAGGTTTAACAACCTCATCAAATTCTATCTTCCTCCCACTCGATTCTTTCGCGAGAAACATTTCCTCGAGAAAGGATCCGTTTAAACAACAAACACTTTGCACTAGGATCTGAGATTGAAGGTTCACCCAACTGATCTTAGGGTATTCTATGAAGATGCATTTGTCCGCCTTGGGTTCGACCTCATTAGGTGAAAACAATTTTCCACACAAGTGTCACCGCCCCAAATATTAAGAAATGATAGCTTAGGTTTCTATCAAACCATAATTCACACGGTGTCATCTCAACGGATTTAGATGATGCCATATTTAAAGTGAATGTAGTTGTCTCTAATGCATAACCCCAAAAATTATAGTAGTAAAACGATAAGAGACATCACAGTATGCACTATATCAATAGAGCATGACTATGATGTTCGGACAAACCATCACACTATGGTGTTCCAGGTGGCGTTAGTTGTGAAACAAATTTCACATTGTCTCAAGTTGTATGCCAAACTCGTAACTCGGATATTCACCTCCACGATCATATCGCAGTTATTTTTATCTTCTTGTCACGATGATCTTAAACTTTACTCTGAATTTGCTTGAACCTTTCAAACAATTCAGACTTGTGTTTCATTAAGTAAATATACACTATATTTACTCAAATCATTAGTGAAGCTAAGAAAATAACGATATCCACTGCATGCTACAAGACTCACTGGATTGCATACACCAACATGTATCATTTCCAATGAATCACTTGCCCGCTCCATCCAACGGGGTCCTTTAGTCATCTTGCCCAAGAGGCATGGTTCGCATGTCTCAACCGATTCGAAATCGAATGAGTCTAAAGATCCATCAGCATGGAGTTTCTTCATGCGCTTTATACCAATATGACATTCCGCGGCAGTGCCACAAATATGTGGTACTATCATTATTAACTTTGTATCTTTTGACATCAATGTTATGAACATGTGTATTACTACAATCAAGATTTCAACAAACCATTCTCACTGGGTGCATGACCATTGAAGGTATTATTCATGCAAACAGAATAACCATTATTCTCTAATTCAAATGAATAACTGTATTGCAACAAACATGATCTAATCATGTCCATGCTCAACGCAAAAAACCAAATAACATTTATTCAGGTTCGTCACTAATCCTGAAGGTAGAGAGAGCGTGCGATGTTGATCACATCAACCTTGGAAACACTTCCAACACATATCGTCACCTCACCCTTAGCTAGTTCTCCGTTTATTCTATAGCTTTTATTTCGAGTTACTAACATTTAGCAACCGAACCGGTATCCAATACCCAGGTGCTACTAGGAGTACTAGCAAGGTACACATCAATAACTCGTATATCAAATATAATTCTGTCGATGTTGCCAGCCTTCTTATCTACCAAGTATCTAGGGTTGTTCCACTTCAGCGACCGTCACCTCATAACAGAAGCACTTAGTCTCGGGTTTGAGTTCAACTTTGGGTTGCTTCACTGGAGCAGCAACTGACTTGCTATCCATGAAGTTTCCCTCCTTGCTCTTGCCCTTCTCGAAACTAGTGGTTTGGTTAACCATCAACACTTGACGCTCCTTCTTAATTTCTACCTTCGCGATGTCAAAACATCGCGAACAGCTCAGGAACCGTTATTTCTATCCCTGGCAATTTATAGTTCATCACTAAGTTCTAGTAGCTTAGTGACAGTGACTTGGAGAACTATGTCAATCACTACCTTATCTGGAAGATCAACTCCCACTTGATTCAAGCGATTGTAGCACCCAGACAATCTGAGTACATGCTCAACGATTGAGATCTTCTCTTTCATCTTGCAGGCAAAGAATCTTGTTGGAGATCTCATATCTCGCAACACGGGCACGAGCCTGAGATCCTAATTTCAGCTCTTAGGAACATCTCATATGTTCCGTGACGTTCAAAACATTTTTGGAGCCTCAATTCTAAGCCGTAACGCATGACGCACTAAACTATCAAGTAGTCATCAGAACGTGCCTGCCAGATGTTCACAACGTATACAGACAACGCTAGAGGGGTTGGCGCACCGAGCGGTGCATTAAGGACATAAGCCTTCTGTGCAGCAATGAGGGCAATCCTCAGATCACGGACCCAGTCCGCAATATTACTACCATCATCTTTCAATTCTATTTCTCTAGGAACATATAAAAAATACAAGGGAGCTACAACGTGAGCTAGTAATCTACAACATAATTTGCAAAGACACTTTGACTATGTTCATGATAATGAGTTCAATTAATCATATTACTTAAGAACTCCCACTCAAGTTGACATCCCTCCGATCATTCGAGTGATACATGATCCAAATTCACCAACTCAAGTCCGATCATCACGTGAGTTGAGGTGGCTACAATGGCGAACATCATCATGTTGATCATATCTACTATATGACTCATGTTCGACCTTTCGGTCTCTTGTGTTCCGAGGCCATGTCTGTACATGCTAGACTTGTCAAGTTTAACCCGAGTGTTCTGCACGTGCAAATCTGGCTTGCACCCGTTGTATGTGAACGTAGAGTCTATCACACCCGATCATCACGTGGTGTCTCAACACGACAAACTTTTGCAACGGTGCACACTCGGGGAGAACACAATTTATCTTGAAATTAAGTGAGGGATCACCTTATAATGCTACCTTCGTCCTAAGCAAAACAAGGTGCATAAAAAGGATTAACATCACATGCAAATCATAAGTGACATGATATGGCCATGAACTTGTGCTTTTGATCTCCATCTAGAAAGCACCGGCATGATCTCCATCGTCACCGGCATGACACCATGATCTCCATCATATTGATCTCCATCAACGTCTCGCCATCGGGGTTGTCACGCCCTGCATGCTTCTACTTCTATTGCTACCGTAGCGATAAAGTAAAGCATTACATAGCGCTTAATGATTGACACGCAGGTCATACAATAATTAAAGACAACCCTATGGCTCCTGCCGGTTGCCGTACTCATCGACATGCAAGTCGTGATAATCTATACATCACATGATCATCTCATACATCACATATATCACATCAGGTAATTGGCCATATCATATCACAACATACCCTGCAAAAACAAGTTAGACGTCCTCTAATTGTTGTTGCAAGTTTTACGTGGCTGCTACGGGTATCTAGCAAGAACGATTCTCACCTACGCATAAACCACAACGGTGATACATATATTGCTTTTCAACCTTCTCAAGGACCGCCTTTGTCGGCAAGCGTACGAGTAATGTTGGTCCGGGCCGCTTCATCTTACAATCCCACCGAACCAAAATCCGACCAAGGGAGGAAGCAATCTAAGCATCAATGCCCACAAACCTTTTGTGTTCTACTCGAGATCTCATCGAACCATCAACCTAGCTCATGATGCCACTGTTAGGGAACGTCGCATGGGAAACAAAAATTTTCCTACGCACACGCAAACCTATCCATGGTGATGAGCATCTACGAGAGGGAGAGTGGATCTACGTACCCTTGTAGATCACTAAGCAGGAAGCGTTAAGAAACGCGGTTGGTGTAGGCGAACATCTTCGCAATCCAAATCGCCGAGCGTCCCGCGATCTCATCACGAATCGTCCCGCGATCCAATCTCGATCCGTCCCGCGAACACATCATGATCCGTCCGGCGAACTCATCACGATCCGTCTCACGATCTTGATCACGATCTGTCCCGCGAACTCATCACGATCCGTTGCGTGATCTCATCACGAACCGTCTCGCGATCTCGATCACGGTCCTTCCGATCTAGCGCCGAACGGACGGCACCTCCGCGTTCAGCACACGTGCAGCTTGATGACGATCTAAACCATCTTGATCCAGCAAGACGAGTGGAGGGGAGAGAGAGTTCACCGGCAGCATGACGGAGCTCCGGTGATGGTGGTGGAGCAATTCCGGTAGGGCTTCGCCTAAGCACTGCGGAACTACGATATAGAGGAGAAACTATGCACCGGTGGAACGGGTAGCACGTGGCCGGAAATTCTGTCCAAAAACCACCCAATACACTAGTATATATAGGAGGAGAGGAGAGGAGAGGCATCCAAGGCCTTTGTGTCGTCCGAAATAGGAGGTGGGAAGCAATCCTACTTCACCTCCAATCCTAGTTGGAGTAGGATTGCCTCCTATTGGCTGATTTTCCACTTTTTGCTTTAGGACTTTCTCTCCGGCGCCATGGCCCTTTGTGGCCGTTTTTCCAGCCCACTAAGGGCTGGTTATTATTCTCCCACAGCCCATGGACCTCTTGGGGTCGAAATACCCCTCCCGGAGGCCTCTCGGTACACTACCGGCACTCCCGGTACACTACCGGCACTCCCGGTACACTACCGATGAGCCCGAAACTTTTCCGAAAACCAAACTAGGACTTCCTATGTATGAATCTTTACCTCCAGACCATTACGGAGCTCCTTGTGACGTCCCAAATCGCATCCGGGACTCCTAACAAACTTCGGTCACCACCATACATAACTCTACATTACCGAAACGTCACCGAACCTTAAGTGTGCAGACCCTGCAGGTTCGAGAACTATGTAGACATGATCGAGACACCTCTACGGTCAATAACCAATGGTGGGACCTGGACATCCACATTGGTTCCTACATATTCTACGAAGATCTTTATCGGTCGAACCTCTATGTCAAGGATTCAGTTGATCCCGTACGATGTTCCCTTTGTTCTTCGGTATGTTACTTGCCCGAGATTCGATCGTCGGTATCTCCGTACCTAGTTCAACCTCGTTACTGGCAAGTCTCTTTACTCGTTCCATAATACAAGATCCCGCAATTAACAATTAGTCACACTGCTTGCAAGGCTCATTGTGATGTTGTATTACCGAGTGGGCCCTGAGATACCTCTCCGTCACACCGAGTAACAAATCCCAGTCTCGATCCATGCCAACTCAACAGACACCCTCGGAGATACCTGTAGAGCATCTTTATAGTCACCCAGTTATGTTGCGACGTTTGATACACACAAGGCACTCCTCCGATATCCGTGAGATGCATGATCTCATGGTCATAGGAACATATACCTGACATGCAGAAAATAATAGCAATAAACTGACACGATCATATGCTATGTTTGTATTTTGGCTCTTGTCCACCACATCATTCTCCTAATGATGTGATCCCGTTATCAAATGACATCTCATGTCCATGTCTAGGAACCTTTACCATCTTTTGATCAATGAGCTAGTCTACTAGAGGCATACTAGGGACATGGTTTTGTCTATGTATCCACACATGCATTTAAGTCTCCGATCAATACAATTATAGCATGGATAATAAACGATTATCACGAACAAGGAAATATGATAATAACTAATTTATTATTGCCTCTAGGGCATATTTCCAACATTAGGGTCCAAAGTTCCCCCAACCCCGAAGAACCAAGGCCTTGAACAATCTGGCCAGTTTAATCTCTATGGTTCGACCCCTTTACCAATGAGGTCATTCTCAGCTTCGTCCCACAATGGCTGGGTTTCGAGGTTGTCACCTGACCCCGTGTGATGGTGATACTGCTTCTTTGCAGCATTGTTCTTGTTTGTCTCTATCATTTTCTTACTCTTGTCCGATGTCTTCTAGGCCACAAATGCGACCAATAAGCTCTTATCTTCGCAGATCGGACGATGAATTTTAGAGTCTTCCCTTTGTTAACAAACTTTGATTTCAGCTTA
The DNA here is from genome assembly GCA_022496015.1 of Hordeum marinum. Taxonomy (NCBI): domain Eukaryota; kingdom Viridiplantae; phylum Streptophyta; class Magnoliopsida; order Poales; family Poaceae; genus Hordeum; species Hordeum marinum. The sequence continues at coordinate 508,899,793 of CM039674.1, read as the reverse complement.
TTCTACCACCCCCTGAACAGATTTGCCATCTTCTTAAGAGCACACGCCTTGACCAATGGTTATTCGGATCCTCGTCTGACATTAGGGAGTAAGTTTCCTTCAGCGAGGTCCAAAGATCATCTTTCTGTCTATCGGTGACATAAGAAACTTCAGGGTCATCGTCCTTAGGCTTATTCCATCGGTGACATATATGTTGTCCCTAGCAATAGCTCCGCAATGAGCGGCAAATGCGTCCTTAGTCCGCTTTGGTTCAATTGGTAGGCCATTGTCCGCGAGTGCTGTGATCGTGAACCTTTCATCCTGGCGCGACCTTTTCTTCGGGCCTCGTCGTAACCGAAGTTTGGCTCGATCCAGAGGGCTTTAAAAGAAGAAAGAAGAGTTAATATATGTATTTACAAAAACAATTAATGCATCAATTAGCTAGTCAGCACAGGCTTAATTAATATATATACCTCGCCGAAGTTTGCAATAGCTCCCTCCTCCGTTCGGTCACCGGAGCCATCACCATGGTCTCCTTCTTCCTCTGGCAGTCGGTCACCGGAGCCATCATGATCATATCCTTCCTCCTCCATTGTTCGATCACTAAATAAAACAAGTAGTTATAAAAGATATTATATACCACATCCGAATCATAGACCGGACGAGGGCCGACGGAGGCGGATACCAAAATCATCGCACTATATAATAACAAACAATAATAAAAGTAAGAAAGTTACACAAGTATCTATCTAAATCATACAAGTAAGAACTTTTTTCTTTTAGAAAGAAGATAAGAAGAAGAGGCTAACCATGGTGGTGCCGGTGCCGAGATGAGCGCAGGCGAAAGACGGCGGTGAGGACGGGGATGGGACAAGATGGACCGCCAAACCTAGACAAATCTTGAAGGAAATGGAGATTGGACAAGGAGCTTCGAGTGGAGAAAGCTTAAGTGTGGCCCGGGCATTTCATCGAGCACCTCATGTGCATAGGAGGTCAGTGATACGTCCATTTTGCATTATTCTTTTATATTGATATTTATTGCATTATGGGCTGTTATTACACATTTTGGTACAATACTTAAGCCTTTTATGTCTTATTTTACAAGATTTACATGAAGATGGAGAATGCCGGCAGCTGGAATTCTGGACACGAGAAGGAGCAAATCTGAGATACCTATTCTGCACAACTCCAAAAGTCGTGAAAATCTACGGAGAATTATTTTGGAATGTGTAAAAAATATTAGATGGAAGAAATACATCAGGGGGCCCACCAGGAAGTCACAAGCCTGGGGGGCGCACCCTACCCCCCAAGGCATACCCCTGTGGCTTGTAGCCCACCTGGCAGCCCTTCGGTGCCCATCTTCTGCTATATGGAGGGTTTTGACCTGGAAAAAATCACAATAGACCTTTCGGGGCGAAGCGCCGCTGTCTCCAGGTGGAATTTTGGCAGAACCAATCTATGGCTTTGGCGAAGCTGTTTTGCCGGGAAACTTCCCTCCGGGAGGGAGAAATCGAAGCCATCGTCAACACCAACGATCCTCTCATCGAGAGCGGTTCAATCTCCATCAACATATTCATCAGCACCATCTCCTCTCGATACCCTAGTTCATCTCTTGTATCCGATCTTTGTCTCAAAACCTCATATTGGTACCTGTGGGCTGCTAGTAGTGTTGATTACTCGTTTTAGTTGATGCTAGTTGGTTTACTTGGTGGAAGATCATATTTTCAGATACTTTATGATAATTAATACTCCTCTGATGATGAACATGAATATGCTTTGTGAGTAGTTACGTTTGTTCCTCAGGACATGGGACAAGTCTTTTTATAAATAATCGCGTGAATTTGGTATTCGTTCGATATTTTGATGAGATGTATGTTGTCTCTCCTCTAGTGGTGTCATGTGAACGTCGACTACATGAAACTTCACCATTGTTTGGTCCTAGATGAAGTCACTGGGAAGTAATAATTAGATGATGGGTTGCTAGATCGACATAAGCTTAAAACCTTCTAGTGGTGTCATGGGAAGTAATAATTAGATGATGCTGATTTGGATCCACATGTTTCATGCTATGGTTAGATTTATCTTAATTCTTCCTTCGTACTTGTTACTCGTTACAAATTATCTTATCGCAAAACTATCTGTTACGATAATTTTAGTGCTTGCATAGAATGCCTTACTGGAAACCGCTTGTCATTTCCTTCTGCTCCTCGTTGGGTTCAACACTCTTACATATCGAAAAGACTACGATAGATCCCCTATACTTGTGGGTCATCAAGGATCTTTTCTTGATCGGTTGTCGAGGATTCAAGCGCCTTTGGTAGGTGGAATCTCGTAAGCAAAAATTTATATAGTTTGCTGAAATTTACTGTCACTTGTTACTATGGAAAGTAATCCTTTGAGGGGCTTGTTCGGGGTATCTTCACCTCGACCGGAAACACAAAGAGTTGTCCCTCAACCTACTGAACCTACTGAAAATATTTATAATGAAATTCCTTCGGGTATGATAGAGAAACTACTGGCTAATCCTTATGCAGGAGATGTAACACTACATCCTGATTTGCACCTAATCTGTGTGGATGAAGTTTGTGGATTATTTAAGCTTGCATGTCTGCCCAATGATCATGTCAAGAAGGATGTATTTCCTTTATCTTTTAAGGAGAAGACATTGACATGATATAGACTATGTGATGATATTGGATCATGGAGCTACAACCGATTGAAAATGGAATTTCATTAGAAGTTCTATCCTATGCATCTATTTCATCGTGATCGGAATTATAGTTATAATTTTTGGTCTCGTGAAGGAGAAAGAATGTCTCAAGCTTGGGGGGGGGCTTAAGTCAATTTTATGTTCATGCCCTAGTCATGAGCTCTCTAGAGAAATTATTATTCAGAACTTTTATGCTCGGCTTTCTCGTTATGATCAATCCATGCTCGATACTTCTTGTGTTGGTTCCTATATGAAGCAGGATAGTGACTTCAAATGAGATTTATTGGAAAGAATTAAATGCAACTCTGAAGATTGGGAACTTGACGAAGGTAAGGAGTCAGGTATGAACCTCAAGTTTGATTGTGTTAAATCCTTCGTAGACACCGATGCTTTTCGTGAATTTGGCACTAAATATGGACTTGACTCTCAGATAGTAGATTCTTTCTGTGAATCATTTTCTGATCATGTTGATCTCCCTAAGGAGAAGTGGTTTAAATATAATCCTCCCATTCAAGTGAAAGTAGTTGCAGCTGTTAAAGTTGAAGAGGAAACTATTACTTATAATGTTGATCATGTTATTCCTGTTGCTTATATTGAGAAACCACCTTTCCTTGTTAGAGTAAAGGAACATGCTAAAGCTTCAACTATGGTTTGTAAGAGCTGTGGTGGAACACCTACACCCTCTCAAAAAATTAAAGTTGAACCTAGTATTGATATGGTCAAAGATCTCTTGGTCGATAATATTAATGTGCATGTTATTCATTTCTGTGATGAAGCTGCTATAATTGCTAGGAATGATACTAAGAGTAAACATAGCCCATTGGTTCGCATGCCTGTTGTTTCCGGTAAAATAGGAGGTCATTGTTATCATGGCTTGTGTGATATGGGTGATAGCATGAGTGCAATTCCCTTTCCCTTATACAAAGAAATTATGCATGATATTGCACCCGTTGAACAATAGGAAATTGATGTTACTATTAATCTTGCCAATAGAGATATTATTGCACGAGTTGGGCTTGTTAGAGATGTTGAAGTCTTTCATGGGAAAATAAAGTATCCTACTGATTTTCTTGTTCTTTGTTCCCCACAAGATGAGTTTTGTCCCATTATATTTGGTAGACCCTTCTTGAATACTGTTAATGCTAGGATTGATAGTGAGATAGAAACAGTTACTGTGAGTTTTGGGGATGTGTCTCATGAGTTCAAATTCTCTAAATTTTGTAGAAAACCCCATGACAAATAATTGCTTAGTACAGATGAAATTATTGGTCTTGCTTCTATTGTTGTGCCTCCTACTTATCCTTTAGAACAATATTTTCTAGACCATGAAAATGATATTTATATGAAAAATAGGAATGAAATAGATACATTTTTCTTTGATCAAAAACCTATTTTGAAACACGATCTACCGATTGAAATACATGGGGATCCTCCTCCACCCAGGGGTGATCCCGTGTTTGAGCTTAAACATTTACCTGATACTTTGAAATATGCTTATCTTGATGAAAAGGAGATATATCATGTTATTATTAGTGCTAACCTTTCAGAGCATGAATAAAAGAGATTATTGGAAACTCTGAGAAAGCACCGTGCTACTATTGGATATACTATTGATGATCTTTAGTGCATTAGTCCCACTTTATTTCAGCATAAAATAAATATGCAGCCTGATGCCATACCAATTGTTGATCACCAACGACGGTTGAATCCTAAGATGAAAGAGGTGGTAAGTAAAGAAATACTAAATCTTCTAGAGGCAGGTATAATTTACCTTGTAGCTGATAGTAGAGGGGTTAGTCCCGTTCATTGTGTCCCCGAGAAAGGAGGTATCATCGTTGTTCCTAATGAGACAAATGAATTGATCCCGCAAAGAATTGTTACAGGTTATAGAATGGTAATTGATTTTAGGAAATTAAATACAGCTACTAATAAAGATCATTACCATCTACCTTTTATTGATCAAATGCTAGAAAGATTATCCAAACATAATCATTTTTGCTTTCTAGATGGTTACTCTGGCTTCTCTCAAATACCTGTGTCAAAAAAGGATCAAGAAAAAACCACTTTTACTTGCCCTTTAGTTACCTTTTCTTATAGACGTATGCCTTCTGGTTTATGCACTGCACCTTCTACCTTTCAAAGATGTATGATGGCTATATTCTCTGACTTTTGTGAAAAGATTCTTGAGGTTTTCATGGATGATTTTTCCATTACGGAACATCCTTTGATGATTGCTTGAGCAACCTTGATCGAGTTTTGCAGAGAGGCGAAGAAACTAATCTTGTCTTGAATTGGGAGAAGTGACACTTTATGGTTAATGAAGGCATTGTCTTGGGACACAAAATCTTCGAAAGTGGTATTGAAGTTGATAAAGCTAAAATTGATGCTATTGAAGAAATGTCGTGTCCTACGGATATGGGAGGTATAAGAAGCTTTCTTGGTCATGTTGGTTTATATAGGAGGTTTATTAAAGATTTATCTATGATTTCTAGGCCTCTCACTAATATTTTACAAAAATATGTTCCATTCATATTTAATGATGATTGTGTAGAAGCATTTGAAATCCTAAAGAATGCTTTGATTTCCGCACCTATTGTTCAACAACCTGATTGGAACCTGCCCTTTGAAGTTATGTGTGATGCCAGTGATTATGTTGTTGGTGTTGTTCTAGGACAAAGAGTTGATAAGAAATTAAATGTTATCCATTATGCTAGTAAAACTCTAGACAGTGCTCAAGGAAACTATGCTACTATTGAAACGGAATTTTTAGCAGACGTGTTTGCTTGTGATAAGTTTAGACTGTTCACTCCGATCATGCTGCCATTAAGTACCTTATGGAAAAGAAAGATGCTAAACCTAGATTTATTAGATGGGTTCTTCTGCTGCAAGAATTTGATTTGCATATTATTGATAGAAAGGGTGTTGATGACCCCGTAGGAGATAACTTTTCTAGGTTAGAAAATGTTCTTGATGACCCACTACCTATTGATGATAGCTTTCCTAATGAACAATTAGCTGTCATAAAGGCTTCGCGTAATGCTCCATGGTATGATGACTATGCTAATTACATTGTTGCTAAATTTATACCGCCTAGTTTCAGATACCAACAAAAGAAAAAGTTCTTCTATGATTGAATACGTTACTTTTGGGATGATGCACACCTTTATAAAGGAGTAGATGGTATTGTTAGACTTTGTGTACCTGAGCATGAACAGGAACAGGTCCTATGCAAATGTCACTCTGAGGCCTATGGAGGACACCATGCCGGAGATAGAACTGCACACAAGGTACTTCAATCTGGTTTTTCTTGGCCAACTCTCTTCAAGGATGCTCGTAAGTTTGTCTTGTCTTGTGATGAATGTCAAAGAATAGGTAATATTAGTAGACGTCAGGAAATGCCTATGAATTACTCTCTTGTTACTGAACTATTTGATGTTTGGGGTTTTGAATATATGGGACCTCCTCCACAATCTAACGGGTATACTCATATTCTAGTTGATGTTGATTATGTTACTAAGTGGGTAGAAGCTATTCCAACTAGTAGCGCTGATCACAACACTTCTATTAAAACGCTTAATGAAGCTATTTTCCCTAGTTTTGGAGTCCCTAGATATTTAATGACTAATGGTGGTTCACACTTTATCCATGGTGCTTTCCGTAAATTGCTTGCTAAGTATCATGTTAATCATAAAATTGCATCTCCTTATCATCATTAGTCTAGTGTTCAAGTAGAATTGAGCAATAGGGAAATTAAATTGATTGTGCAGAAGACTGTTAATAGATCTAGGAGGAATTGGTCTAAGAAAATTGATGATGCACTCTGGGCTTATAGAACTGCTTACAAGAACCCTTTGGGTATGTCTCCGTATAAAATGGTTTATGGTAAAGCATGTCACTTACCCCTTGAGCAAGAACATAAATCTTATTGTGCAATTAAAGAGCTCAATTATGATTTCAAACTTGCTAGTGAGAAGAGGTTATTCGACATTAGCTCACTTGATGAATGGAGAACCCAGGCCTATGATAATGCCAAGTTGTTTAAAGAAAAGGTTAAGAGATGGCATGATAGAAGGATAAAAAAGTGTGAATTTAATGTAGGTGATCATGTCTTGCTATATAATTCTCGTTTAAGATTTTTTGCAGGAAAACTTCTTTCTAAATGGGAAGGGCCTTACACAATCGAGGAAGTGTATCGTTCCGGTGCCATCAAGATCAACAACGCCGAAGGGACAAACCCAAAAGTGGTAAACGGGCAAAGTATCAAACATTATATCTCAGGTACTCCTATAAATGTTGAGACCAATATTATTAATACCATAAATCCGGAGGAGTACATTAGGGAGACCTACCAGAACGTTATAGACTCTGAAAAGGAATAGGTATGTGGTACGGTAAGTAAACCGACTCCAAAACTTTTTCAATGGAAAATTTTATCCGTTTTGGAATTTTTAAAAATTAGGAAAATTTAAAGTAGTCTGAATAGTTCATGAGGAGGCGACAAGCCTGGGGGGCGCGCCCTACCCCCCTGTGCACGTCCCTTTGGCTTGGGCTACCTCATGTACCATCCGGACTCCGTTTTCTTGTGGTATACTCCTTTGGGTTGGTAAAAATTCATTATATAGTCTCGCGAAGATTTTGACTCTCGTATCATGCCAATACCTCCTATTTTCTTTTTGAGCTATTTTTGCAGCAGATTTAGATCAACGTGATGTCCCCAAGTGCTTTGAATGACAAGTTCTTCGAGAAGGTCATCAACCCCTACCTTGCAGAGGTGCTGCAACACCCTCAAACCATTGAGATGCGTGAGGGGGTGCTGCAAAGAAGAACGAAAACGTAGAAACAAGGCTTGGAGAAATGGAACAACAAGTCTTCAAGTGCCAAGGGATGGTGGAAAGAGGAATCAACGCCAATCACATGATGATCGCAGAGTTTACCCAAAAGTACAAGCTGGACACCAATGATATCGAGGAACACATTTTCAAGATTTACGAGAAAATCGAACACCTCCAAGCCTAGATCTATGACCTACAAAACCAAAACTGTGAGTATGAATACAGATTTAAGAGAATGAGTTTGGCTGTAGATTTGAGGATCTCGGAGACTTGTTCGTCTTTCTATAATGGTGATCCTATGCCTTGGAAGACAAAGGACAAGCCTTCAACATCGTCATCAACTCCAAATTCACCACCTATGAAGCAATACAACTAAACACATGGGTATGGGCACTCCCCCTTGCCTTGTGCCAAGCTTGGGGGAGGTGCCCCGGTATCGTATCACCTTCACATCCTATATTTTTATCGTTTTTGTTAGTTCGATCCTTTTGGTTATATCTTGATCTAGTAGAATAAAGGTTTCGTGTGATCTAGTCTTGACTTTTTGTTTTATGTCTCCCCCCTATGTAAGCAAGTCCGAGTGTTATAATAAAGAGTAGTTTTGAGTTTAGGGCTTAGCTTGTTTGCTATGATCTTTCTCTTGAGAAAAAGAAATAGAAACAAATATAGAATAAAAGCAAAGAGTATATATGATGATCTTACGGGGAGTGATAACTTCACATATAAGAAGTATGTCGACTGAAACTTGTTGTGGGTTGACAAACATAGCTATTGGTTATTATGGCAATTAAAAGGAAGTAACAAAGAAAGAGAGGTTCACCTATAAATATATTATCTTGGATATCTTTTATGATTGTGAGCACTCATTAAAAGATTATATGTTAATAATTTGATGTTGGACAAGGAAGACAACAAAATGGGTTATGTTTGCTTACTTTCGAATAGAAGTTATATGGTTATAGATCCGTCAACATGTGTCGCTTGCTTCCACCTCATATTAGCCAAAACATCCGCACCAAGTAGAGATACTACTTGTGCATCCAAATACTCTCAACCCAGTTGTGACGTGAGAGTCCACCATACCCACCTATGGATTGAGTCAGATCCTTCAACTAAGTTGTCATCGGTGCAAGCAATAAAAAAATTCTCTCTAAATATGTGTGAGCTATTAATGTGAGGAAAATAGGGTTTGTACGAACTTGTGATAGGGAAGAAATAAAAGCGACGGACTGCATAACAAAGTTCTCTATCACAAGGGGCAATATAAAGTGATGTTCTTTTGCATTAGGGGATTGTGCATCCAATTATAAAAGCGCATGACAACCTCCGCTTCCCTCTACGAAGGTCCTATCTATTACTTTTATCTTCTAGTACTTACCTTTATTCAAGAGTCGTGGTGATCTCCATTACTTTCCTTACTTTGCCTTTATCTCTTTCCAAGCTTCATGTGTTGGGGAATGATCTAGACACATATATCCACTCGGAAGTGAGTGAGCATCAGCTATTACTGTTGACATTACCCTTGAGGTAAATAGTTGGGAGGCTACACTATAAGCCCCTATCTTTTTCTGTGTCCGATTGAAGCTTTGAACTCATAGGTACCTCATGAGTGTTATCAATTGTGATAGAATAAAATATGGTTGATTATGTGGGTTTCCTTTACAAGCTCTTGTATTGACTCTTTCCTACGTTATGATAAATCGGAATTGCTTCAATGACTGAGATCATAGTTTGTTCATTCCCAATAGATTTCTTGATTCATACTTTAACTTGTGAACGAATTGTTACTTCAGCATAAGAAATTATATGTAAATTTATATTGTTGTTCTAAATATAATCATGATGCCTTTATGTCCAAATTTTATTTTATCGACACCTCTATCTCTAAACATGTGGGCATATTTATCGATTTCGGCGTTCGCTTGAGGACAAGCGAGGTCTAAGCTTGGGGGAGTTGATGCATCCATTTTGCATCATGCTTTTATATTGATATTCATTGTATTATGGTTTGTTATTACACATTTTGTTACAATACTTATGACTTTTCTCTCTTATTTTAAAAGGTATACATGAAGAGGGAGAACGCGGGCAGCTAGAATTCTGGACTGGAGAAGGAGAAAATCTGAGATACCATTTTTGCGCAACTCCAAAAGTCCGGAAAATCCAAGGAGAATTATTATGTAATATAAAAAATATTGGACGGACGAAATACATCAGGGGGCCCACCACGCAGTCACAAGCATGGGGGCCACGCCCTACCCCCCTGGCGCACCCCTGTGGCTTGTGGCCCACGTGGCAGCCCTCCGATGCCCTGCTACTTCTTGAGCATGCTTTGGTTTCTCATGAAGAGGAATGGTTTGATGCAGCAAAGTAGATAAGTATTTCCCTCAATTTTTGAGAACCAAGGTATCAATCTAGTTGGAGACATAAGCGAGCCACCAACAGATATACCTGCACTAGGAATCAAACTCTTGCACCCAACGCTATAAAGGGGTTATCAATCCCTTCACGGGATTTGCAAGGATGAGATCCAGTAGAGATAGATATAATAGAATGCTTGAACGGAAAGTAAAACTAAAAGTAAAAACAATGCAACAAGTATTTTTGGTGTTTTTGGTTTTAGATCTGAAAATATAATATGGAAAATAGACCCGAGAGCCATAGGTTTCACTAGATGGTTTCTCTCATGATGGCAAGTATTACGGTGGGTGAACAAATTACTATCGAGCAATTCATAGAATAGTGAATATTTATGAAGATATCCAAGGCAATGATTATGCATATAGGCATCACGTCCGTGACAAGTATACCGAAACGATTCTGCATCTACTACTATTACTCCACACATCGACCGACTCCTGCCTGCATCTAGAGTATTAAGTTCAAAAAGAACAGAGTAACACATTAAGAAAGATGACGTGATGTAGAGGGATAAACCCAAGCAATATGATGAAAACCCCGTCTTTTTACCCTTGATGGCAACAATACAATACCAGCCTCGGTACCCCTACTATGTCACTTGGTGAAGACACCACAAGATTGAACCCAAAACTAACCACTTCTCGTATTGCAAGAATTACCAATCTAGTTGGCCAAACCAAACCAATAATTCTAAGAGACTTGCAAAGATATGAAATCATGCATATAAGAATTCAGGAAAGACTCAAATAATATTCATGGATAATCTGAACATAAACCCAGAAATCATCAGATCTTGACAAACACACCGCAAAAGAGTATTACATCGGATAGATCTCCATGAAGATCATGAAGAACATGGTATTGAGAAGCAAAAGAGAGAGAAGAAGCCATCTAGCTACTAGATATGGACCCGTAAGTCTGTGGTAAACTACTCACGCATCATCGGAGGGGCAATGGCGTTTATGTAGATGCCATCCGTGATCGAATCCCCCTCCAGAGATTACCGAAAAAGGCTCCAAGATTGGATCTCTCGAGAACAGAGGCTTCTGGTGGAAGAAAAGTGTTTTCATGGATTGTTTCGATAATGGTGGAATATTATGGTATTTATAGGCCGAAGATTAGGGGTAGAGGAGGTGCTAGGGGTCCACAAGCCTGCCCGGCGCGGGGTAACACCCTGGCCGTGCCAAGCAGGCTTGTGGCCCCTTGGCATCTCCTCTGCCTTGGTTCTCAAGTCTCGTGGCTTCCATATTTTCCAGAAAAAATCTTACCGGAGGTTTTATTCTATTTGGACCCAGTTTAGTATTCCTTATCTATGAAACTCAAAAATAAGGAAAAATCAGAAATTGACACTGGGCTCCCAACAATAATATAAAATGGCATATTAATACATATAAAACATCCAAGGTAGATAATATAATAGCATGGAACAATCAAAAATTATAGATACATTGGAGACGTATCAGCATCCCCAAGCTTAATTGTTGGTCGTCCTCGAGTAGGTAATGGATAAAAATAGAATTTTCGATGTGGAACGCTACCCAACATATTTATCCATGTAATATTCTTTATTGTGGTATGAATATTCAGATCCGTTAGATTCAAAACAATAGTCCAATATTGACATAAAAACAGTAACTTCGAGTACACCAACAAGGTAATCGTGTCCTTTCGAAATAACATGGGCTTAAAAAGTTATCCCTACAAAATCATATGGTCTGGCTATGCTCCATCTTCCCCACACAAAGTATCTAAATCATGCACAACCGCTATGAACAATTCAAGCAATTGTTTCACACTTTTCGTGTTCTCAAACCTTTTCGACTCTCACGCAATACATGAGCGTGAGCCATGGATATAGCGTTATAGATGGAATAGAATATGGTGAGGGTGCAAAGTAAAAAGGAGAAGATAGTCTCACATCAACTAGGCATATCAACGGCTATGGAGATGCTCATCAATAGATATCAATGTGAGTGAGTAAGGATTGCCATGCAACAAATGCACTTAGAGCTATAAGTTTATGAGAGCTCAAAAAGAAAACTAAGTGGTCGTGCATAATGAATATCAACTAGTTATATGAAAGTGACAAAATAGGAGACTCTCTATCATGAAGATCATGGCGCTACATTGAAGCACAAGTGTGGAAAAAGATAGTAGAAATTGTCCCTTCTCTCTTTCTCTCGTTTTTTTGGTGGGCTTCTTTGGCCTCTTTTTTTTGTTTGGGCTTCGATGGCCTCTTTTATTTTTTTGTGAAGTTCGGATACTTGTCCCAACTTGTGAGGGAGTCATGGGCTCCATCATCCTTTTCTCTCATGGGACAATGCACTATTAATGAAAAATCATCACACTTTTATTTACTTATAACTCAAAGAAAAAGAAATTACAACTCAATTCCTATGGCAAGATATAACTCTATATGCAATATGAAGTGATGATGCAAGTCACAGAAAAACTACATGGTGGAAGTTGCATGGCAGTATATCTCGGAATGGCTATGGAAATGTCATAATAGGTAGGTATGGTGGCTATTTTGAGGAATATATGGTGGCTGTTTTGAGGATGGAGGGTTTGATGTATTAGTCATCAAACAAATCATTATACGCATGCTCCTAGGGGAGAGGTTGGTAGGAGTTAACCATCGCGTGCTCCCGACCCTCACACAAAGGTTGACAATCATTCGACAAGACATGCTCCGACGTCGTTACATAACGGTTCACCATACGTGCATGCTATAGGAATCACAAGCTTTAACACACATATCTCTTCAATTCACAACTACTCACTAGCATGACTCTCATATTACAATCCCTATTATGTCTAAACTATATGCAAGAAATCCAACTTCTCATAGTTGTTAATGCACTTAATATGAAAGTGTTTGTTATATCCCTCTTGGATGCCATTATATTAGGACTAAATTCATAACCTAAACAAATTACCATTCTGTTTTAAGAAACTCTCAAAATAATATAAGTCAGGAACGAGTGTTCAATTATTTCTATAAAATATAACACCATCATGTTCTAAAAAGATATAAGTGAAGTACTAGAGCAACATTGCCTAGCTCAAAAGATATAAGTAAAGCATATAGAGTATTCTAACCAAAATCAAGATTCAGCATGTCTCTCTCAAAAAATGTGGGAATCAAGGATGGTTGTGGAAAACTAACAAGCAAAGACTCATATCAGACTCATATCATACAAGACGCTCCAAGCAAAACACATATCATGTGGTGAATAAAAATATAGCCTCAAGTAAATTTACCGATGGATTGAAGACGAAAGAGGGGATGCCAGCCGGGGAATCCCCAAGCTCGGGATTTTTGGTATCCATGAATATTAGTTGAGGTGACATGGGCATCCCCAAGCTTAGTCTGTTGCCACTCTTTGTTACATAGTCCATCAAATCTTCACCCAAAACTTGAAAGCTTCAAAACACAAAACTCAACAAAAAACTCATGAGATCCGTTAGTATAAGAAAAATAAATCACCACTTTAGGTTCTGTTGTGAACTCATTCTTTGTTTATATATGTGTAATACCTATTTTATTCTAACTTCTGCATGACTCGTACAACCCGATACAACCCATAGATACATCAAAATAAGCAACCAACACAAAGAAAACAGAATCTGTCTAAAACAGAATAGCCTGTAGCAATCTGTGCACTTCTAATACTTATGGAACTGTAACAATTATGAAAACTTAGGATAACCAGGGAAATTTGTATATAAATCATGTGTGGAAATTTCAAATCAATTTGACGCTCTGAAAAATTCAGAAAAATCCTGGACTGAGCGCAAAAGTTTCTGTTTTCTGTCAAGATCAAATCAACAACTACCATAGATCACCCCAAAGGTTTTACTTGTCTTAAACACTCAGTTAAACACAAAAAACAATTACTACAGAAGTAATAATGTGCCAAACACACCAAAACATAAGCAAAAAAACTGAAAGCAAAATAAAATTGGGTTGCCTCCCAACAAGCGCTATTGTTTAACGCCCCTAGCTAGGCAAAACACAATAGATATAGGTATTGTCATCTTTGGTATGCAATCCATAAGTAGCTCTCATGATAGATTCATAAGGTAATTTTATTTTCTTTCTAGGAAAGTGTTCCATACCCTTCCCTAATCAGAATTGGAATCTAATATTCCCTTCCTTCATATCAATAATTGCACCAATCGTTCTAAGGAAAGGTCTACCAAGAATAATAGGACATGTAGGATTGCAATCTATATCAAGAACAATGAAATCTACGGGCACATAATTCCTATTTGCAACAATAAGAACATCATTAATTCTTCCCATAGGTTTCTTTATAGTGGCATCCGCGAGAAGCAAATTTAAGGAGCAATCATCAAATTCACGGAAACCTAACACATCAGATAAAGTTTTTGGAATAGTGAAAATGCTAGCACCCAAATCACACAAAGCATGGCACTCATAATCTTTAGTCTTAATCTTAATAGTAGGTTCCCACTCATCATAAAGCTTTCTACGTATAGAAACTTCTAACTCAAGTTTTTCTTCAAAAGCCTTCATCATAGCATCAAGAATATGTTTAGTAAAGGCCTTGTTTTGATTATAAGCATGAGGAGAATTCAACATGGATTGCAACAAGGAAATACAATCAATCAAAGAGAAGCTACCATGATTACAGTCTTTGAAATCCAAAGGAGTGGGTTCATTGCTATTTAATGTTTTGATCTCTTCAATCCCACTTTTATCAATCTTAGCATCAAGATCTAAAAACTCCGAATCATTGGGACGCCTTTTAGTTAAAGTTGACTCATCTCTAGTCCCATAATTATCAGGATTAACATTGGAAAACAAATATTCTATAGGATTCACATCAATCACTTTAAGATCTTCATCAATATTATCACAAGAACATACTTTTTCAAGCCATTCACGCTTAGCACGAAATCTAGCGGTTCTTTCCTTACACTCATCAATATAAATTCTCATAGATTTTGCAGACTCATTAATATGATGCTTGGGTGGAATAGATCTAATTTTTAAAGAATCAAGAGAAATTTTATCAACGTTCCTAGCCAAATCATCAATCTTGAGCAATTTTCTTCAATCATAACATTGAAAGCTTTTTGCATACTAATGTATTCTTTAATATTAGTATCAAAATGAGAGGGTATCTTATTATAATTTCCATAAGAATTGTTGTAGGAATTATCATAATTATTAGAGGAATTACTAGGAAATGGTCTAGCATTGAAATTACCTCTATAAGCATTATTACCAAAATTGTTCCTACCAACAAAATTCATATCCATAGATTCATTATTATTTCCAATCAAAGAAGGCAAAGGCGTATCATTAGGATCAATAGGATCACTCTTACTAGCAAACAATTTCATCAATTCATCCATCTTTTAACTCAAAGTATTAATTTCTTCAATAGCATGAACTTTTTTTACTAGTAGGAGATCTTTCGGTGTGCCATTGAGATTAATTTTCCATAATATTATCTAGGAGTTTAGTAGCTTATCCTAATTTGATTTCCATAAAATTTCCACCCTCGGCGGAATCTAAGAGATTCCTAGAAGTAAAATTCAATCCAGCATAGAAAATTTGTATAATCATCGATAAACTCAAGCCATGCGTATGGCAATTCCTAATCATAAGTTTCATCATCTCCAAAGATTTTGCAACATGTTCATGATCAAGTTGCTTAAAATTCATTATATCGTTCCTAAGGGAGATGATCTTAGGGGGCAGAAAGTACATGGAAATAAAAGCATCTTTACACTTATTCCATGAATCAATACTATTTCTAGGCAAAGATGAAAACCAAGTTTTTGCATGATCTCGTAGTGAGAACGGAAATAGCTTCAATTTAATAATATCATTATCCACATCTTTCTTCTTTTGCATATCACACAATTTTATGAAAGTATTTAGATGGGATGCGGCATCTTCATTAGCAAGGTCGGAAAATTGTTCTTTCATAACAAGATCGAGCAAAGCAGCATTAATTTCCTAAGATTCTGCACTAGTGGCGGTAGCAATTGCAGTACTAATAAAATAATTATTATTAGTATTGGAAAAGTCAGACAACTTGGTATTATCTTGAGTCATCATGACAAAGCAAGCAATCAAGCACACAAGCAAGAAGCAAACGAGGAGACTAACGAAAAAGGGCGAAAGGCAAATATTTTTGAAAATTGTTTTAGAAGTGGCGGTGAGGAAAATGATAGAAAAATGGCAAATACTGTAAATGCAAGAGATTAGTTTGTTATGGGTACTTGGTATTCTTGACTTGCTATTTATCTCCCCGGCAACGGCGCCAAAATCCTTCTTGCTACTTCTCGAGCATGCGTTGGTTTCTCATGAAGAGGAACTGTTTGATGTAGCAAAGTAGATAAGTATTTACCCTAGTTTTTGAGAACCAAAGTATCAATCCAGTAGGATACACAAGCGAGCCACCAGTAGATATACCTGCACAAGGAATCAAACTCTTGCACCTAACGCGATAAAGGGGTTGTCAATCCCTTCACGGTTATTTGCAAGGATGAGATCTAGTAGAGATAGATATAATAGGATGCTTGAACGGAAAGGAAAACTAAAATTAAAAACAATGCAGCAAGTATTTTTGGTGTTTTTGGTTTTAGATCTGCAAATATAATATGGAAAATAGACCCAGGGGCCATAGGTTTCACTAGATGGCTTCTCTCATGATGGCAAGTATTATAGTGGGTGAACAAATTACTGTCGCGCAATTGATAGAAAAGCGAATAATTATGAAGATATCCAAGGCAATGATTATGCATATAGGTATCACGTCCGTGACAAGTAGACCGAAATCTACTACTATTAATCCACACAACGACCGACTCCTGCGTGCATCTAGAGTATTAAGTTCATGAAGAACAGAGTAATGCATTAGGTAAGATGACATGATGTAGAGGGATAAACTCAAGCAATATGATGAAAACCCCATCTTGTTACCTTGATGGCAAAAATACAATACGTGCCTCGCTACCCCTACTTTGTCACTGGGTGAGGAGACCGCAAGATTGAACCCAAAACTAAGCACTTCTCCTATTGCAAGAATTACCAATCTAGTTGGCCAAACCAATCCAGTAATTCTAAGAGACTTGCAAAGATATGAAATCATGTATATAAGAATTCAGGAAACACTCAAATAATATTCATGGATAATCTGAACAAAAACCCACAATTCAGCGGATCTCGACAAACACACCGCAAAAGAGTATTACATCGGATAGATGTCCATGAAGATCATGAAGAACATGGTATTGAGAAGAAAAGAGAGAGAGAAGAAGCCATCTAGCTACTATCTATGGACCCGTAGGTCTATGGTGAACTACATATGAATCATCGGAGGGGCAATTTATTTGATGTAGATGCCCTCCGTGGTCGAATCCCCCTCCGACAGATTACCGAAAAAGGCTCCAAGATTGCATCTCTCAGGAACGGAGGCTTCTGGTGGCGGGAAAGTGTTTTCGTGGCTCGTTTGCATAATGATGGAATATTTGGGTATTTATAGGCCGAAGATTAGGTTTAGAGGAGGTGTTAGGGGCCCACAAGCCTGCCTGGCGCGGGGTACCCCCTGGCCGCGGCAAGCGGGCTTGTGGCCCCGTGGCAACTCCTCTACCTTGGTTCTCAAGTCTGGTGGCTTCCATATTTTCGAGAAAAAATCTTTCCGGAGGTTTTATTCCATTTTGACTCAGTTTAGTATTCCTTATCTGCGACACTCAAAAATAAGGAAAAAACAGAAACTGACACTAGGGTCTAGATTAACTGGTTAGTCCCAAAAATAATATAAAATAGCATATTAATACATATAAAACATACAAAATAGATAATATAATAGCATGGAACAATCAAAAATTATAGATATGTTGGAGACGTATCATGCCCATCTTCTGCTGTATGGAGGGTTTTGACCTGGAAAAAATCATAATAGAGCTTTTGGGGCAAAGCGCCGCCGTCTCGAGGCGGAACTTGGGCAGAACCAATCCAGAGCTTCGGTGGAGCTGTTCTGCCAGCGAAACTTCCCTCCAGGAAGGGGAAATCGAAGCCATCGTCATCACCAATGATCCTCTCATCGAGATGGGGTCAATATCCATCAACATATTCACTAGCATCATCTCCTCTCCAAACCCTAGTTCATCTCTTGTATCCGATCTTCGTCTCAAAAACTCAGATTGGTACCTGTGGGTTGCTAGTAGTGTTGATTACTCCTTGTAGTTGATGCTAGTTGGTCTACTTGGTGGAAGATCATATGTTCAGATCCTTTATGATAATTAATACTCGTCTGATTATGAACATGAATATGCTTTTGAGTAGTTATGCTTGTTCCTGAGGACATGGGACAAGTCTTGTTATAAGTAATGATGTGAATTTGGTATTCGTTCGATATTTTGATGAGATGTATGTTGTATCTCCTCTAGTGGTGTCATGTGAACGTCGACTACCTGACACTTCACCATTGTTTGGGCCTAGAGGAAGACATTGGGAAGTAATAAGTAGATGATGGGTTGCTAGGGTGACATAAGCTTAAACCCTAGTTTATACGTTGCTTCGTAAGGGGCTGATTTTGATCCACATGTTTCAAACTATGGTTAGATTTATCTTAATTCTTGTTTCATAGTTGCGGATGCTTGCGAGAGGGGTTAATCATAAGTGGGAGGTTGGTCCAAGTAAGGGAAGCACCCAAGCACCGGTCCACCCACATATCAAATTATCAAAGCAACGAACGCGAATCAAATGAGCATGATCAAAACTAGCTTGACAGAAATTCCTATGTGTCCTTCGGAGCGCTTTGCTTCATATACGAGTCTGTCCAGGCCTATCCTTTGCTACAAAAAGGATTAGGCTACCTTGCTGCACCTTTGCTACACTTGTTACTTGTTACTCATTACAAATTATCTTATCACAAAACTATCTGTTATCGATAACTTCAGTGCTTGTAGAAAATATCTTACTGGAAACCGCTTGTCATTTCCTTCTGCTCCTTGTTGGGTTCAACACTCTTACTTATCGAAAGGACTATGATAGGTCCCCTATACTTGTGGTTCATCAGTGCACTAGAGCACCACAAAGACCTCCCACATGCGGCCAAAAAAACAAAGCAGTGCACTACTGCTCTGCTCGCGGGCAGGGGGTATATATAGGCTTCCCTTTGGTCCCGGTTTGTGGCTGAAACCGGGACTAAAGGAACCCATTTGGTCCCGGTTCTAGCCAAAAACCGGGACCAATGGTTGTGGGCCAGGAGCAAGGCCCATTGGTCCTGGTTCGTGTCTGGAACCGGGACTAAAGGGGTCAGACGAACTGGGACCAATGGCGCACGAGGCCTGGCCGGCGCCTTGGCCTCACGAACAGGGACTGATGCCCCCATGGGTACCGATTCGTGCTTGAACCGGGATTAATGGGCTTTTCAGGCCTGGACCAAATCCCCGTTTTCTACTTGTGACAGTCTCACAAATCGAGACTCCATTGCAATGATTGCAGCAGTGGAAGCAAAAAAGATGCCGGCTAAAGATAAGGATGTGTTTCCAGATACCTCGCACAACCAACATATTTGCAGGATCTCCTAATTTCTCCAAGTCTTGCAATCAGTTTGTGCTTGTTTGGGTGTTCCTACACATATAAGATCACCCATAGAGACGATAGATTGAAAAGGCGCCTTTTTTTGAACAATGCAGAAAAACTACGTGTGAAATGTTTAGACACAAGATAAAAAAGGGAGAGCCCCTACATGGTCCAGACAACCAAAACAGAACATGAACAAGATAGAACTCTCAACATCTAATAACAGGTAAGAAAGGAACACCATAGAAACAGAGGCACTGTCTCATTTTAAAGTCTCGGGATATCCTTACACAAGCTAATTTAAGGTTAGTTGGTGTACTTGCTCATCTCCAAAGACACCCTTAGAACTTCAGTATATGTCTGGATTATATTGACTAGACCATTTCTGTCAACATTTCTCATCCATTAAGAACTCGCCGGTCTGTGAAATGGTCCAGACGTCTTTTTTCGTCAAATCCAAGATAAACATGGGGATCTGTAATGGCGTCCAGACATCCATTTAACCAACAAAAAGCCACTAGACCGCCCTCTTCTCTTTTCTCTCTCCGTAGATGCATGATCCTATCTCCTCTCTCTCCAACAACAACAACAAAGCCTTTAGTCCCAAACAAGTTGGGGTAGGCTAGTGGTGAAACCCATAAGATCTCGCGACAAACTCATGGTTCCGGCACATGGATAGCAAGCTTCCACGCACCCCTGTCAATTGCTAGTTCTTTGGTGATACTCCAATCCTTCAGATCTCTCTTTATGGACTCTTCGCATGTCAAGTTCGGTCTACCCCTGCCTCTTTTGACATTATCACCATACTTTATCCGTCCACCATGCACTAGGGCTTGTGAAGGCCTGCGCTGAATATGCGCAACTCTATCTCATATATCATCATTCTGGCTTCGGTCCTTCTTTGTGTGGCACACATCCATCTCAACATGTGCATCTCTACCACACCTAACTGTTGCACATGTCGCCTTTTAGTCGGCCAACACTCAGCGCCATACAACATTGCGGGTCGAACCACCATCCTATAAAACTTGCCTTTTAGCTTTTGTGGCACCCTCTTGTCATAGAGAATGCCAGAAGCTTGGCGACACTTCATCCATCAGGCTCTAATTCGATGGTTCACATCTTCATCGATATCCCCATCCTTCTGTAACATTGACCCCAAATATCGAAAGGTGTCCTTCTGAGGCACCACCTGCCCATCAAGGCTAACAACCTCCTCCTCCTCGTGCCTAGTAGTACCGAACACGCACCTCATGTACTCGGTTTTAGTCCTACTAAGCCAAAAACCTTTCGATTCCATGGTTCGCCTCCATAACTCCAACTTCATGTTGAGCCCCGTCTGACTCTCATTGACTAGCACCACATCATCTGCGAAGAGCATACACCCTGGGATATCTCCTTGTATATCCCATGTGACCTCATTCATCACCAAGGAAAAAAGATAAGGGCTCGAAGCTGACCCTTGATGCAGTCCTATCTTAATCGGGAAGTTATCAGTATTGCCATCACTTTTGCGAACACTTGTCACGACATTATCGTACATGTCCTTGATGAGGGCAATGTACTTTGTTGGGACTTTGTGTTTCTCCAAGGCCCACCACATAACATTCCGTGGTATCTTATCATAGGCTTTCTCCAAGTCAATGAACACCATATATATGCATGTCCTTCTTTTGCTCCCAATATCTCTCAATAAGTTCTCGTACCAAGAAAATGGCTTCCATGGTCAACCTCCCAGGCATGAAACCAAACAGATTTTTGGTCACGCTTGTCATTGTTTTTAAGCGTTTCTCAATGACTCTTTACAATAGCTTCATTGTATGGATCATAAGTTTAATACCATGGTAATTAGTACAACTCTAAACATCCCCCTTGTTCTTGAATATTGGTAATAATATACTCCGTCTCCATTCTCCTGGCATCTTGTTTTCCCGAAAAATGAGGTTGAGAACTTTGGTTAGCCATACAATGGCTATGTCCCTGAGACCTCTCCACAACTCAATGGGGATACAATCAGGACCCATCTTTTTGCCTCCTTTCATCCTCTTTAAAGCCTTCTTGACCTCTGACTCCTGGATTCGCCGCACAAAACGCCTGCTAGTATCATCAAAGGAGTCATCTAGATCAATGGTAGAGATCTCACTCTCCCCATGGAACATCTTGTCAAAGTACTCCCACCATCTATGCTTAATCTCATCATTCTTCACCTTGAGTTGATCTGCTCTGTCCTTGATGCACGTGATTTAGTCAACATCCCTCGTCTTCCTCTCTCAGATCTTGGTCATCTTTTATATGTCCCTTTCGCCTTCCTTAGTGTCTAACCGTTGGTAGAGGTCCTCATACGCCCGACCCCTAGCTTCACTCACACCTCGCTTTGTGGCCTTCTTTGCCATCTTGTACTTCTATATGTTGTCTGCACTCCTATCAACATATAGGCGTCTGAAACAATCTTTCTTCTCCTTAATTTCCTTCTGGACATCATCGTTCCACCACCAGGTATATTTACCTTCTCTTCTACTTCCCCTAGACACTCCAAATTCCTCTTAGGCCACCTTACAAATGCAAGTCACAATCTTCATTTTCATGTTGTCTACATCACCTCCTTCCTCCCAAGGGCCCTCCTTAATGACTCTCTCCTTGAACGCCTGAGCTGCCTCCCCCTTGAGCTTCCACCACATCATTCTAGTGACATTGGCACGCTTGTCTCGCTAGATATGAATCCGAAAGCAGAGGTTAGCAACCACAAGCTTATGCTGAGGGACAACACTCTCTCCAGGTATGACCTTACAGTCTAGCATGCATGCATGTCTCCTCTTCTAGAGAAGATGAAGTCAATCTGGCTAGAGTGTTTCCCACCACTATAAGTCACTAGATGTGGTTCTCTCTTCTTAAAGAAGGTGTTAGCTACGATCATGTCATAGGCTAGCGCAAAGCTTAGGACATCTTCTCCTTCTTGATTCCTGATACCATAGCCAAATCCCCCATGCACCCCTTCAAAACCTGTGTTAGATGTGTCCACGTCGCCATTGAGGTATCCTCCTATGAAGAGCCTCTCATCAGTCGATACACTCCTAAGCATGTCCTACAGGCCTTCCCATAACTCCCTCTTGGTGTTCTCATTGTGGCCTACTTGCGGGGCATACGCACTGATAACCTTGAGAACTAAGTCGGTACAATCATCTCTCTCGATTACTTTGAGAAAAGATTGGATGGACCTCTCCTGCATCATATCAAATGACATTTGTTGTGTCGATTTCCGGGTTAGCTTTGGTGATTCCCTTAGCTGAAAATGAAGTATATCTAGTTAGAGCATCTCCAACGCTGACCCTAAAATTAGCTCCCATCTATGCGCGTACATGGGGGACTAGTCTGTGGACGCTGATACCGGAGGCCACTATTGGATGTTATCCACATATAACGGACAAAATTCATGCAAACACAATGGATTTTCGTAGAAACTAGAAGAGATCCATGGAATCATGATGGATTTCATATAAACCGAGCAAAATTCATTACATTTCGAACACACTTCAAATAAAAATCGATCTCATACTTCAACTAACCACATAAACTAAATGATCACTGGTGCCCGATCCCCATTAATGGCCTTGAACCACGAAAAGTAAAGCTTTGCCTTCTCTAGTTTCGCCTCCGTATCCTCTGCCTCCGGAGCCCAAGGAAATGAATAAGGCCGGCTCCACATCGCCACCAAGCGTCTAGTCAGCCGATGATGTTCGGGCTGCCAAGCTTGGCTTCAACACGAGGGATGAGCGGTGGCCTTCTTGAGACTCTTCGAACAGCAACCCATCATGCACTACTCTTCCTCGCTACCGGCAGCACCCATGGATGTTCCAAGTTCGTGATCGTGGCGGCAAGACATGGCGAGGTCAGAGTTAGCAATGTCTGCCCCATCATCGCTCTTGCACCACACTTGATCCGCCATCTCAACAGAGTCCCTATAGATGACTTATAAGTCCGCCTGACATGGGCGGTGCCACTAGCGGTCGAGGTGAATCACACGGGCAGAGTAGTAGCACTCGAGCTACTCGTCCGGGCATCAATGCTCCTCAAGGAGGTCGGGGTTGTAGGCCTGGTCGGCCTGATCCTGATGGAACTTGATGTCCTAATCCTCTCACGGCATGTACCTCAACATCAGCAGGGTCATCTCGTCTGATCTTATACCGCAACGCACTGCATATCAGTATGCATTAAAATTCGCGTACTCCACACCGCGGTAGAGGATGTCGTCATTAGGACATGCATATATCTTTTGCACCACTAATCCTAGATGAGATAGAACCTTCTTTGCTTCATACGTACTGTCAGGCAATTTGTTATCCTTTGGAAGCTTCTTCTTCATTATTTTCAGTAACTTCTCAAATCCCTTGGAAGATAAACCATTTTCTGCCTTCGATTGCACAAATTCCACTGTGGTACCAACCTTTGTGTTGCAATCTTCTCAATTTGGGTACAACCATTTTTTTCTAATCCTCTAACATGCGACCCAACTTCAACTTCTCCCTCTCACTTTCGCATTCTCTCTATGCATCAATAATGACCCGGCAAAGAACATCAACGGGCATATTTGGTGCCTCTTGATCTTCAGCTTCCCCCATTGCAGTATCACCGTGTTCAGGGAACATAGGACATAGTTGTAGGCATCCTTTCCTTCCTATTCTCACAGTCAACACATGGACAGCACATAAAACCATTCAGATTGTTTGCTTCAAACACACCAATAAAATTATGCAGGCTTGTAATATACTTCGAAATGCGTCGATCATCATACACCCATTGCCGGTTTGTCTGCATTACATAATTAAGTATATAAAAATCATTACAGAACATCATGCATAGAGAAATAACCAAATTAATACAACTTCATCATCACATTAAAACCAAATTACATTAGGGGTAAAATGTTATTACTGCAAAAATAAATACATAAAGTTCAGACATAGTTCTCATAAAACAACATATAACCATGTAAAATATTTAAATGCAACAACAAATGCCATCAAAATCCCAACTAATGTAAGAATTGATCCAACAACATCATGATGTCAAGCCTTTTTATTAATGGTATATTTTTTAATATTTCTAATCTTCAAGCGCATTGCATCCATCTTGATCTTGTGATCATCGAGGACATCGGCGACATAAAACTCCAATTTTGTCTTGTCTTCTTCGATTCTTTTCAATTATTCTTTCAAATAATCGTTTTCTTTTTCAATTAGATTTAACCTCTCGATAAGAGGGTCGGTTGGAATTTCCGTTTCACATACCTCATAGATAAAAATATCTATGTCAAGTTGGTGGGCATAATTGTCATAAACAAGAAATTAAACAAATAGTTATAAAAGATAATATACCACATCAGAATCATAGACCGGACGAGGGCTGACGGGGCGGTTACCAAAACCATGGCACTATATAATAACAAACAATAATACAAGTAAGAAAATTATATAAGTAGCTATCTAAATCATACAAGTAAGAATTTTTTTCCTTCAAAAAATATAAGAACAAGAGGATCATCACGGTGTTGCCGGTGACGAGATCGGCGTGGCCGTTCGACGACGGTGAGGACGGGGTTGGAGGAAGAAGAGAGGAAAGAGCTGAAGTGTCGCTCGGGCACCTCATATCATATTTGTTTGGTGTGAACTCAAGTGACATCATGCTCTCAGGCACTTCATCGAACACCTCATGTGCATAGCAAGGGAGAGAAAAGTAGCACGCACCTCCCACCTTCTATGAGAGAAAAACAGAGGAGTGGGTGGACAGGGGCGAGTATATATATAGGCAGTTTTTTTTGTCCCGGTTGGTATCGAGAATCGGGACTGAAGACAGACGTTTAGTCTCGGTCGGAGGCACGAACTTGGATGAAGTGACTAGTTCATGCTGCAACCCCTTTAGTCCCGGTTAGTGTTACCAACTGGGACTAAAGGTCCTGTTCGAACCGGGACTGATGCCTGCCGAGTCCCGACCGGTGTCCTAGCCGCTCGAACCGGGACTGATGCTCACATTAGTCCCGGTTCGTAACACGACCGGGACTATTGCTTTGATCCGTCTAGAACTAATGCCCTGTTTTCTACTAGTGATTTGCATAGAGAGGTATGTTTGTAGATCTAGTTATTCTGTGTTCCTGACTAATCACTCTCGACTAATTTCGTTACGAATAAGATTCAACTTACTGTCAAGCCACTCGTTGCAATTCCACGCCACACATTGTAGCAGTTAGGGCAACATAGACAATTGATACAGGGGTAGCTTATGTAATGCCCCCTCAATAAATTTTGAAGCATGTTTGCATGTACTTCACATTTCCAAAAACATCATGCGCTAAACCATACTAATTAATCACCGTTTTAGTGTTTGTTTCGGTGTTCATAGACTGCAGAGGTACTTTCTCGTTTATAAAGACGCGGATTATTCAGACGAGCTGAAGCTAATAACGCAATAATAGGTGCATAGTTGACGCAAAAAATGCTCAAATGTTATTTGTGTATTCCCATGTTAATCTCGTACGCATCCCCATATTCTTTGGCTTGGTCTCCTAAACATACCATGAACGCACGTTCTCGTGTTTGCACCTACAACGCAAGCAGGGTGTTCTACTATCTTTGCGTTCAGATCACAATTTACAACAATTGGAGCTACGTGGATTTATTTTTTGTTTGGAAAACGAGGATCACCCCCAGCCTCTCCAATTGGAGCTACGTCGTTGCAAACTCATCGAAGGGATGTGCTTCCGTAAGACTCCCATTCCAAAGTCCAAACGTGTACGCATCCTAATTATGGTTGTCTATTTGCTGTATATTTTGCCACTAGTCTCGACTCCTTTTGTTGTTGGGTGCAAGAAACTACTGGGTTGTTTATCCTTTATATGGTCGGCTATACTTATAGGGGAAGAATGTATGGTAAACATTGAAGTAAAAATCATCTTGTCTTCTAGTAACTAGAAAATGTCAGTAATAGAAGGAGATTCAATTCCACTGTCTTGCTGCCTATGATAACAGCACAGGCACTGGAGAGGTATTTTCTGGATAGCTTCACAAGTTATAAATTTTCCTTCTTTATTTTTTGCATCTGTTCACGATAATAAAATGACATTAGGACATGAAGCCGGCTCCAAACACATACCTTCCCCTAATTCTGCTGTTGATAAGTATGAAAATATCATACAAAGAAAGAGAAAATTATGTTATGATCTCCATAATTAAAGTGCTGCATAATTGCATATATAGTTCGTTTTTGGTGCCTCAAATTTTTTGTTATACAATTCCGTTCCACGTTTCTAAAATCAGACACCTAAAACGGTTCCCACTGTGAGGTGTGCGTCAAGGGGCATAGCATACAAGGCCATCTCGCCGGAATATTCCATAGAATCATGACAGGCCGGTAGCCGCAAGTTCAACTACTCGAGCATCGTTACGACAAACTTTGGGATCGGGGCACAAAACCATTGTTTGCATCACCATACAACTGGAGGATGTTCATTGGATCAGTGTGGCTTCTCAGCCTCGGCATCGTATGCAATAGTTATAGCCGTTTTACTTTTTCATAATATTTTTTTAATTTTATTTCAACTCCAAACTTTTTATGCGTTCAACATGCACCATCCAAAGTCACATCATCAATTTTCAACCTTTTTCCCACTTCATTCGCTATTGTTCATACATTTATTAATTTTTTAAGCTAAATGACCCTGAAATTGAAAATCACTACAAATGAACTCTGAAAAGGTTGAAACTTGGCATGGTATCATTATTTCACCCACATAGCATGTGCTAAAAAGTTGAGAGGGTTACGATAAAAACTAGATGCACTTCGTGTACAAACTGGACAATTCCTTTCGAAGTATCAGGGTTTTGGACGAAAACTCACCTGTTACAAAGGCATTTCTTTTTTTAAACTTATTTAAACTACAGGGTTTTTGTGCGTTCAACATGCACCATTCAAAGCCACATCATCAATTTTCAGTGATTTCCCACTTCATTCGCTATTTTTCATGCATTTATTAATTTTTTAAGCTAAATGACCCTGAAATTAAAAAGCACTACAAATAAACTCTGAAAAGGTTGAAACTTGGCATGGTATCAATAATTCACCCACATAGCATGTGCTAAAAAGTTTAGAGTGTTACGATAAAAAATAGATGCACTTCGTGTACAAACTGGACAATCCCCTTCGAAGTATCAGGGTTGTGGACGAAAAATCATCTGTTACAAAGGCATTTCATTTTCTTAAACTTATTTCAATTTCATACTTTTTATGCGTTCAACATGCATCATATAACATGTGCCTAGGAGCAGAAGTAATTAAATTAAAAACTATTATTAAACTCAAGTTATTCACAATCTAGGTTTGAAGCAAATTTGAACAAATTCAAATTTAAATCATTCAAATTTTAAAACTAATTGCACAACCACAAACTAGACAAAATCTAGAATCTAATGCAAAAAGAATAACTCAAAAACATCAAATATCCTTAAAGATATAAACTATTTAAAACAGAAACTAAAAACAAATAACAAATAGAAAAAAAAAACTTTCAGAACCCTTTCGTACCGGCTGGTATCTCTGACCGGGACTAAAGCCCCAACCCCTTTAGTCCTGGTTCTTGTCTCCAACCGGGACTAAAGGCTTCACCTTTAGTCCCGGTTGGAGACACGAACCGAGACTAAAGGGTATCGGCCCCTTTAGTCCCGGTTGGTGTCTCCAACCGGGACTAATGCCCGACCGGTGCCCTAGCCGCTCGAACCGGGACTAATGCTCACATTAGTCCCAGTTCGTAAGGCAACCGGGACTAATGTGTAAATTGAGCTGTGACGAAAGCCCTTTTTCTACTAGTGACTGCCCACTTAGTGCTCGAGGAAATGAGAAGGACGAGTAGGATGAAGAGGATGCCATCTGCGTGATTGGTTGTATACCAAATGTGTCTTGTTTGTGGTTTGTGAACACGCTGGACCAAATGTCTACGAAATTTTCATTAGAGACCAAAAGAAACTTCTACGGCAGGTTCATGCACCACAAACGTACATTTCACTAAATAAATTTGTAGCACCTTGTTCTGAACATCGAAGATTGGTAAAATATAAAACCGAAATTCATTTACACACAGCAGGGTCTATGCGCAAGACTGAAAGATTCGTGATCCAGTCACTCTCTGCCTGTTCACCGTACGATCCCAGGGATCTGCCCCAATCTTGTGGTGGTCTAGAATACAGGGGGGAGAAGATATTTCTTCATATGATTCTTATGCCCAATGTTGGACTAGACATACGTAGACATCCCGAGTGGATATATTTTCATATGATTCCCATGCACAACATTGCATTGCTCCAACACATGCGCGCGGAGGGGGTTTGTTACCATGTGATTCTCATTCCCACCGTTTAAGTGATACAAACAATGCATCGTTTTTTCCTTCTTCCCTCTTTCTATCTGGGTGTCGAGCATCGACTATGTGTTAGTACCTTTACAAGGCAGGTAGGAATTATTTATAAGAGTCTAAGAGTGTAGATGCATCGTGTACTTTATAAGGTGGGTCACGTTTATGCCCGGGCAAGTCTGGTCATTAGTTATGAATCACTAACATCTACTTACATTTAACACGCTCTAGAAAAAGGTTATATTTAAGATGCCAATTTTTATTGTCACAGTTTTTAATACTTAATATAATATGTTTATACTTATGAAAGACCTTTTGTAGTTACTTTATTTACTTTTAAAGGTTTCAAAGTGCTCTTTTGCTCATTATTACGGCCAGGGAATCACGGCTCATGGCTTGCATGACAACTCCCACGTGTTAACACAGAAATTGACTCCAACGTTTAATACATTTCCTCGACTTCTGGTCACAAACATCCTGCAACGAGCTCTTTTGGTTGTATCAATTTCTGTCAAAATAGGAAGTGTGTTTACCTGTATGTTGGCGGTCTGGACCATGTACTGCTGGATTTCAAGGAGAAGCATAATTGGTAGGGAGACCATTTTTACATAATTAATAAAGACTCTTGGGAATCAGCTCGAACTGGTGATGGCTTTGGGGCTTGTTGGTTCGTGCCATTGCTATTTCCTTCCTCAATTAGTAAGGCTAGGCGTCGCATTTCAAGCACAAGCAACCTCACACCTTCCAGTCACATCTCTGAACGAACATCAAGCTTGTCGTGTGGTTCTAGAGAGGCCTCACCACCAAAAGACCTTTGTGTTTATTTCCAGTCAACAACATTGGCAGGAGAGGACATCAAGAACCATAATGTGATCGTCGCAGTGAGGAAATGGTTGCGCATCTTGGTTGCACGTACACGTCTCCGCCCTACTTGGCAACCGCTAGGATTTTAGATTATGGTATCAAAGTTTAAATATGTTTCAGTTAAAAAAAGACTTAAATGTCCACAACAGCAACAAAAAAAGTACATAGTACTCACGGTTACCACAGTAACCTAGATAATTCAGAAAAATGATAAAACCTGAAGAAATATATATGCCTTATATAGACAATCCCCAGTAGAGGTCATTAATTGGTATTTTTCTGATCCCACAACGACCCACATCATCAGAAAAGCCAGAGAGGTACGATCAACAGGAACAGCTGGAGGAGAAGATGCAAAAGGATGAGAATAGAAGACATCGTAGCAGAGTCACGACTGAAGGTGGAGATACTCTTTCCGGACCGGCGAAACGCCTCAGTGTCCGAGCAAGATGCCATCACGGCAGAGACCTCCAGGCCAATGTTCCTAGTCTATAGATCGCCGCGGCTGCTGTTCATATCCTACTTGCAGACGTTGACTTTATATATGGCACCATCCGACATCGACGGGTGATGCAGACATTTTGCCCCAGCTGCTGTTCTTGGCTTCCAGATGTGTCGCATTCCTAATATGCATATCCACATCTCGTGTCTATCCTTCTATCTTCCTCCTGGTACGTTGGCTAGTTCCGGTTGCAAAAGCATTTGTTCTCACACTACACTATCTACTATTTGTACCCATTAAGGAAAGTGCTTGGGGCTTTGTCTGTAAAGAACGGCGGTCACCACATTGCTTACATATGTTCACTCTCTCTTTACCACACTGAGAATGCAATCACCTCCGCCATTCCCTTGCTATAAAGATTGATATTAACTGCCCTAGCTACTAGCCTCAGTAACGTACGACTTTTTCAAGTGGTTATATGGTTGTTGGTAGACGGGCGAGTTACCAACAACTCCAAATTAAAATTACATATATCTTGTTTTAAAAAGTGGATTTCAAATCTCAAAACCCATGCCTTTCAATCATATTCGCACCACTACATACCGGAGAGAGAGAGAGAGAGCAAGGTTTTTAATTCCCAATGAAATTGTTTGCCATACGATTTTTAAACAAATTATGTATTTTGAACCAAATATCAGTCCAATTTCATTCATAATAAATGCTCAGGAATTCTTTATTCGTTAAAGCGATTTACTATGGGTTATTAAGATTCACGCTTGCTACCAGAAGTTTCTGCCAGGTAACCAAATCCCATATAGTATTTCATATACAATTTTCTAAGATACGCAAAAATGAGTTATATGAAAAAATTGTAAATGGACCCATAATAGTTATTGTATTTATGAAATACATATATTTATACGTAAAAAGGGGTATCTGTGGATTATTTTAAAAGTTTGTTAGATTTTTGGATTCTTACTTGATTCTAGAGTTTTACATTTATTTTATTTTCCCTACATAAAAAGGGATATGCTCAATATATGCTACATACTATATATATACTAGTAACAAATACTTATATACTACATACTTCGAGTACTTACATTCTGGTACAATAAATACTATGCAAAACGTACAAAATAAAAGTGGAATTAATTATACCCGATCTAGAGTGGTGACTTGCTGCAAAGCCGCTTGTGGTGGCAACTGTGTCTGCAGCAGATTGCTTGCAACAACACAGCAAAGCCGTTAGGCATGTGGTAGCGGGGCTCGCCGACTGCCTTTCCGGTGGGGTCACCTTAGTGACAACTGCGTCGACACCAGACATGGAAGCAAGGCTTCGTTGCAACACCTGGCTTCCTCAAGCGGTGCGAATGAGCGGCCAACAAGCACACAATTGTGGTTGTGCTGCAGTATCGGCGACGAGCGGCCAACGAGCAAATTGTGGTTGTGCTGCAGTATCGGCGACGAGCGGAGCGGCACCTGCTCCCCTTGCGTCTTGCGTGTTGGGTCGCCCTGCCTCCAGCACACCCTGCGAGCTTCGTACGAACGACGCCCGCTTTGCAGCACTGGGTTGCGACACTGCAGCGATGGCAGGCGATGCGGCCAGCCTCGGTCTTTCCTATTCGCAGCAACGGTGGTGCTTCCACGGCAAGGTTGCCGTGCAGCAGAGATGTTTAAAATAGAGCTTCTGGTCCTGTCGCCCTTTGTTTTGCGGGCATGGTCGCGTCACCATATAAGCCATCTCCTCTCGAGCTAGACGAATGAGAGATTGGGATGGGAAAAATACGAAGGTGTAGAAATGGTGTGGAGCAGAGACGTCTGAAAGGGATAAGGCCGGAGCATGGAGGGAAAGCGGTGGTCGGGTTTCTGTTCGCGTTATTATCTGTCGATGGAAAACAAGCCTTTTACCAAACAGATTTGCTAAATCTCATCTAGATAAGAAATAATAAAGTCTCATCTAACTCCTACACATTATTTGAGTAATAAAAAAACCCACACGAATCTTGATCAAAATCAAATGGTGTAGTTGTTAGATGTGACTTCGTTAAGTCTCATCTAGATGTGAGGTAGTCACACCCTTTTCCAAAAATAGCCACCTCATTGTCAGGCTAGGCCCCACGTCATGTTCCCTCTTTCTTCAATGTTCCTATCCTAGCAAAATAAAAAAACCACTAAAAAAATAAGCAAAAAGACTAGCCCACCCAGCCCCAGTCCCCTCTCTCGTCCTCACCACCACACGCCGACACACCACAAATATCTCTTCCTTCTCCCCTCCCCTGTCCAGATCGAATCCTCCCGGCAAAACCGGACTGGGATCACGAGACTTGCATTCACGCTGTCACGCTGTAATAAGCGGCTACCCATCCAGCGTCCATCATCCAACGGTCATCAGCTGCCAAAGTGAAAAAAGCTACAGATTTATGCACTTGCAGTTTTCCTGTAGAGGCAACGCTTGGAGACGCCCAGATCAAGCGTAGAAACTCTGTTAGCCAGATCGAGCACACACACATGCATATTTCAGCCAGATCAATTCATCAGGATATCACAAAGCATTTAGGGAAGTGAAAAATCATTCATACATACACATTTGTGCACATCTTTAGGCAGGCGACAAAACAAACAACATCAGCCTGTTTAGGCCATTAGAGATAGAAATATCGCCCAATTTCATTAATTCAGCAATTAATATTCAATGAAACATCACTCTAACATGTTGTCAGGAGTAGATACTAACCACACTCAATATTCAAATTCAGGGTCAAAATAGCAAAACTTGGCATAGAAATTGTGCAGCAACAATTCTTGCTCCTGAATAATCATCGGGATACACAAACCAGGCCATTTCACCTGTAGACTTAGCTGCGAAAATACTACAGTGAAGCCCAAAATACTACAGTTTACTATGTCCAAAAGACACGAACAAATCATGGTCATCATAAGATGGCCTCGTGTGCAACAGCAAGTGGAGTGACGTTTTTCTGGATGCCTCCCATTTCCAAGGCGTTGCACACACATCTAACCCTTTTGTTACCATGTCTCACTCTCATCTGTGTTGGTTTTGGGGCTTCAAATTGAAAAGTGGAGCTAGCTAAGATGGCTAGCAAGCTAAAGGAAGAAAAGTGCCCATCAATTGGATAATATACTAAGCCGGGTTCGGAAGTATGAAGAGGAACCACATCCTTTATATATAGATGCAAATGGTGTGGGCCCAGGTTAAGATCGTCATATTTTGTAGTCATGCTATGCGAATGACAAAGGGCACACGACTCCTGCACGACAATAAATTCCAACCGATCGAGTGTAGAATTGAAAGGGCAACACCACTTGATTTGCTGGTCGTGCAAGGATCAGGCACTAAAGTGTCATGCGTTCAACAGTTCTGTATTTTCTAGCAGAAAAGGAATCTCCCTTGTGTGCTACATCTCATCAATGATGCGTTGACCAGTTCTGTATTTCCTACCACAAAAGGAATCTCCCTTGTGTTTTGTGCCGCAACACTGATATCTCAACTTATCAATTGTTTGTTGTTAAAGTGTCCATGAACGTAGTGACAAACCCGAAGATCTGCCGATGAGAGGAAGACAAACTTTTTCTAATAACGGACACTTTTATTAACTCAAAATATAGTATCAAGCGGATACAATCATGATGAGCATCATCCTACCTCTGCATATTTAGGTTCCATATAGATAAACACGAATTGTCTGAAAAAACAAAATAAAGCCAACATATCGGCAATGGTACATAAAGGATATGGTATATAAAGGCATAGAAAAACACTATACCTATGTCGGTCGTCTCCGAAGGTTACGTTGCCAACCACATTGGGAAAAACCAACCTGGGCACTCTCTCGAACTGCGCACACACCGTCTTAAACAATGGTTATTACTCCGTGTGGTGTAGCATAGACGACGTAAGTAAAAAAGTGCATATAAAAATATAACCTACATCGGAGAAACTTTTTCCCCATTAAAACGAAATCATTTTTTGAGCAACCAGCGGGAGCTCTGTCTTTTGATATAGAAGAAGAGAATTCGCCGGCTCAAAAGGATAACTGGTTGAAAATCAATAGAAAATGAGCCACACAAATGCCAGTCCCGAGGCTGCGCACTAAGTGAGCCGATGATTCTACCATCCAAGCAACCAGAATCAACACATACCAACATGACCTGGAGGCGCTACTCGAACTTACAAAGCAACGCAACCACACACACAGCGGTCCTGAGGTCGCGTTCCAAACGAGTCGACAACACTGTCATCCAAGTAACCAAACTCGACACACCATATCGCTAAGACAATCTCCGAAGCCGCCGCTCCGACCTTCACACCAGCCTTGAGGCCACGTACCAGATAAGTTGACAACTCTGCCACCAAAGTTACCAAATTCAAGACTCTGCAAGGCAAAGGCCATCCCCGAAGCCGCCACTCCGGCCTCTCCACACTGTGGCGGTAGGATATGTTACCCTACCGCCATAGACGTGACTGTGTAAGTAGGTCCTACCACCAAAGGCCTTGACAATGGGATTTGTTACCCTACCATCAAAGACAATGGCGATAGAAAAAGGGTCAGATCCGAACAAAAATTACACATAGGGACAAATCGTTCTAAACTAACGGTAAAAGTTCAGTACAGTGAATTTGTCTGCCCACGGCAGCTCACTGGGTCACTCTGTGCAAGTTTGCGCGTCACTCGTTGGTAGGGTAGTTGATTGTGGATTTTTCTCAAGACCGGGCCGTCCTGTACTTGGTACAGTAATAACCAAAGTCTAGCTAGTTTTCCATCAGGGAGAGTAAGGGAGCTGCGAGGCCCAAAGCATTGGGCGACAGAAATAGAAATGGCTGACAATCTGAAACTATACTCATGCCAATGATGCCACCTCTATACGTACATATTATGGTATGCAATAGAGCCCCCTCAGTCGTCCTAACGAAACATGGTGTCAGTCTCTCAATGAAGGGAAACTGATAGCTCCTTCATATCGTAAAGTCTTCTAGTTTTATGGTGCACCACACGCTTGCGCCACACTCCACTGATCTCCCCGTGCCAATTATTCAACTCAGCATTGAGCTGTTTCAAATTTAGCTGCTCAGGCATAGCAGCAAGGAGAAACGTCTGTCACTGGGGATGTGTTTCCCTATACCTCCCCTTCCCATTAAATTGTTATTTCTCCAAGTTTTAACTTGACTCCATTCATATCAGGGTTGGGTTCTCCTATGGAAGGAAGCTAGGTGGGAAGCGGAAGTTCCATAGGCATTACCTCGTTTATATGGGTGGGTGTGCTTAGAAGAACTTAGGTTGACAGGCACCCATTGGCTCAGAATAAAGTTATCTTGTGGTGTAGGACAAAGAAAATCTCAGTACTAAGATATTGTTTTAATGTTATCTACATCTAATAGAAAGAATACAACAAGATGTACTTTTTCAATATGAAGTGGAGGAAATTGAATGAATTACAAATTCCTTTGGATGTTCTGAGAAGAATGTCATCGCGGTGCAACACTATGGCTGACATCTAATAAAACGATACCAAATGAAGATCTTGATCTTTAAAAGAATCCTTAGTTTCATATGAAATTTATGCGGAAGTTGGATTTGTATTCATGAAATCGGAGTACATATACTTGACCGTGAAGGTGGCTTATAAAACTCTTAAGTATTATTATTCCCTTACCACACGGCATATGTCATCATAATTTTCAGATTTGGGTACGCGCAGCTGGAGGTGCTGCTGCTGCGGGGCATCACTGCGCGACTGCACTGGGTGGTGGTGCATCGTCAGTGGCTCGATCGCGTGACAGGCCGCGGATGGGCGACACGGGCCAGTGGCGGCCGCATCTGATTCCAGCCGACTTCACCGGATTTGGGCCATGGTAGGAATGTGAGGTGCACCAACGGCTGGCGGGGCTCCTGTTGGCCGGCATCCTGGGCTTCTCTCGGCGACAAACGGCTCCGGTGAGGTCCCGTTCGACGGTCGGCTAGGTCGTGGTGCAGCTCCTGTCCTTGGCGGTGGCTCGCCCAGATCTGGTTCCACCGGATCTTGTCCGTAGCATTCTTCTTCCACCATTTCATATTTCTGTCAGATGTTGACCTTTTGGGTCTGGCAGTTCATTACTTTCGATCTTACTAGTTGGAGATCTATATGGATTGGCGAATGTCGCCCCTGGATATGTGGATCGGAAAAGCACTAGTAGCGCGCACTCTTATTATCAGCCAAACATGGCCTTTAGGTGGGTGGGATGCGAAGCTTCGCTCTTTTATCAGTGTCATGGGACATGTCTAAGTCATGATTTCCAAGGTAATGATAGAGGTGGGGAAAGTCATGATGGTTGCAATCCGAGGTCTTCAAACTTCGGTGGAACGATATGTCGGATGCAATGAAGTTTGTGTGCCAGTTGTATGGTGACTTGTTTCTACGGCCTCGGCAAGTGGGGCCGGTAGCACTGGAGAACTTCATTTTTTGTGGAGCTCCTCGAGTACCGAGTCTCGATTCCCATGATGAAAACCCAAGGTTTGGCCTTTATAGGTTGTACCTAAAAATGACCTTGTTGAAGGTATTTTTTTGGGTAACTATGACTTTCTTTGGGGTGAAAGCACAAAATCTTCGATCAGGTAACGGCAATGCTTGTTCATTGTTTCCTCTCTGGAAGCATTGCTTTTGGAAAATCTATTTTGTATTCCGAGTGTTGTCTTTGGTGGTGGTTAGAGTGTTGATGTCGCTGAATTAAATGCTTGAGCGGAGTGTAGCAAATTAGTTTATCATTTGAATCCACACACATAGACTGAACAAACATGATGGAAAGTTATAAGATAATCCCTCACAAATTTCTAAGACATGTATGTATAATTAGAATAGAAAATTGCACTGGGATCCCCTTGACAATTGGAGTTTACTTAGGCCCACATGACGTGTTGCCTTGCCTCGCATGCTCCCGCGTGTTCGGATGAGCTCCGCGTGCTACTGCCGTGCCACTGTTGGCAATGGTCATCCCTTTGGTCTCGTTCCGCGTGCTACAACGAACAACAATTGGCATTTTGATCATTTGGTCGCTGAGGTCAGTGGGTAGTCTAGTTCGATGGGAACAATTTCTATCTTATTTTTGTGTTATGTGCTATTTCCAATGAGCAAGAAGTGTTGCAAATTGTTTTCATTATGTTTAAACTTGTTTTCTCCATATTTAGTTCTCAGAAAATCTTAGTATAATGATCTCAATTATATTTTGTAATATTAGCGCATCAATTTTTAATACAGTTTTCGGTGAAAATAAATGAACTCATAAGCTATTAGAAATGGAGTTGACACATTTGATAATTTATTCAATTAACTTTTTGGGTGAATTTTCATAGTCACGGGAATCTCTAGAAATGGTCAATGACTTGTAGTGAACAAATTAATATATTGATAATTCTTTCAGAAATGTTAGTTATGTTTTTGTAGGTGAAACTTGGAAAGGATAGCTGAAGTTGTAAAGTGGACGTTCACTTGGTTTATTGTGAAATATTAAACTTAAATGGGCATTGTTTTGATGATGACCAACGTTAGTTCGCCTTCAGATAAATTTATCCATCTTGGTGGTACGATCTACTATCAGCTAGGACGAACGGACCAAAGATGGGAAAGTAATGGTGGTTTCTTCGTACTCTCTCACATTATTTGATGGTTTAATTGACAGTCTTTGCATAGCTTATGCGATGGTTTTAGTGCACTCCATCCAATTGAATTTTTTTGTCGATCAAGACCAACTCCAGCATTCTATTCATGTAAATAGTTAGAAAATAAATGATGTTTTTTCTATACATCCATTTCCTTTGTTTAATCCTTTGTAGTACTATCAATAATGAATTCCTTTTTTGCATGCTTGTAGGGGAAAGACCATCTTTTGCTTAGAAATAATCAAAAGTAAAATTATAGTCCTATATAATTACAATCTCCATATAGCCGTCTTCCGGCTCTGGGCCTCCGTCCGGTCCGCCTGGCAAGCCGCCTCCAGGGTTGTCTTTGTGTTCAGGCCCGTTTAAGGGCTTGCTGATGATCCGCCAACCTCTTGACCCGACCCCTCCTGGGCGGGTTATACAGCGACATTATATCCCGAACACCATGCATCCCTACTAACTTGACTCTTAGGTGGTTATAGCCAGGGTCATAGTATGAAGTAAGTGAACCATAGCTGCTAGCAGTCCTATAGTAGACCCTGATCTCGTCACGATCATACATGAGGTAGAACATGGCTTTCTTCCCAGCTTCCATCGCAAAATTAGTTATAAGGGATCTCCAATCAGGGTAACCGTTAATAGGTACGGTTTGGCTCCTTGGTGACAAGACAATTTAAGTGTTGGGTCGTCAACATTTTCATGAGGGTGCACTGGAATGTGACAGTTGCGTCATGTGAAACTCGTAACTTCTCTAAGAATTCTAACATTCCCCGCAAGGTACAACAAAAGAAAAATTAAAAGAAATAACTAATTAGACCATTTTGGGCACAACCGTACCATATGAAACTCAATCAGAACATATTGAACTAAAATACACCATCCTACTAAGGAAGTCATTCGGAAGATCTATGTAGAACTTCCTATCCTTCTGGTATCTTGTTGCATCACAAGTGTCAGACGGTGAATCCATTTACTGCTTTTATCATGTTGACCAAAATAAACATACATCATTAAAATATTTGAATGACCAGCACAGAACACATACACAAATGTAATGCATAAAACACATACACCTAGCTATTAAGCAGTTAGTACATACTAGCGCTACCCTGCCATCGAGGTATGTACACATACTAGTAATTAAGCAGTTCTGCAAAGTGTGCATTTAGACATATATAAAACATGCCTAACATCAAAAAATTCATATGAATTAGTGCTACCCATCTAGCAAGCTATTGGCCAGATGGTCCGGCCTCGTGGGGTCGTCACTGGTAGACCTACGACGCCCCTCCTGACTCTCCTCCTCGCCTTCGAGTTCATCCAATTCTTTAGGGTTCTCCGCCGCGCTCTTCATGTCTGCATACTTAATTAGCATCATCTTGTTAGTCTTCATGAGTTTGTCATCTGTCGCTAGTTCCCTCATCAATGGGTCGAAGAACTACATCTCGAGTTGGAGGTTTGCCTTCTCCTTGGCCCTCCGATGCAAGGAACTTTGAGTGCTCAGGATAGTTAGGAAATGAGACACGTTTCGAAGCAAAATGTCTACGCGAAGAATGATAAAAGACTCCATAGGACTAGCATGAGGACTCGCCAGATCAGACCAGCACCCCAAGTACCATCTACTATCCTGCTTGCAAGCTATCTCCACGTCGAGGACCTAAGTCATTGGGTGCTTGAACTTCTTGAAGTACGGAGCACAGGTCACCTGAATACAATATTTTATATGCCAGAATACAATTGTTAAAACAAGCAATACCGCTACAAAAGGTTTAGCTGAGCTGGGCATGGGTTTAGAAAGTTTGGCACTCCGCATCCTCTTAGGCGTTTCTACCTCCCCGAGCTTATTTAAGTGGTTGAGCCTGCCACGGTCGTCAAAGCGTATTTCACCGCCGTGTGCTACTTCAGGGGCACGGCCGTCGTGTCATCCGTTCATTTAGTGCAAATCGCTTGAGAAATAGTTGTACAAGCTTGATCCTACATCCCTGTCATGGCTACGCTAGCTGTTGCTGTATCCCCACGTGATCTTGTGTTGCAACCTGCAAGCACCAAGCCCTGCTGGCTGTAATATTCGTTCCATCCTGAACAGCAAGTTTTTTTCTTGCGCGCCCAGTTGTAATACTAGTACTGCCTGCATTTCGTTTGCCATAGACGGGCACTAGTGGAAAAAAAAAACTTTTTCCCGGTTCGTATGGCTCATTTATTCCGGTTCTGCAACCGGGACTAAAGGGTCGGGACTAAAACCCACGACCTTTAGTCTCGCTTCGCTTACGAACCGGGACAGACAGGGCTACACGTGGCCGCTTCGCCGAGTCCAGGCAGGAGGGCCTTTGGTCCCGGTTGATAACACCAACCGGGATCAAAGAGTGTCCATGCGTCAGCAACTGAGGGGCTGTTTTTTTTAAAGAGAGGGGGTTTTGAGGGTTTTGGAGGGTTAATTTAGGGGTTTCATATATTTTGTTATATAGCTAATAGAGAGAAATGATATCTCTGGTCTACGTGCTTGGTCACGACGCTACGTATTATACTTATAGATAGAACATAAGACATAATTTAATCATCATTTTCGTCAATAAGACATCATATCACAAGTTGGTCACTGGTCATAATCACAACTCCTCCTCCTCATCATCATCATCAACTCTAACAAATTATAACACATAATAACACATTGTACCTAGGATCTACATACTCCTATCTCGTAGGACCTATTCTATCCTCTCTTAGGTACAATATCATAAAACAAGATAAGCCCTGACTCTCCATTATGGAGAACGGAGATCATTCTATCTCCCAGTCTTGGCCTACGTACAATGTTGCTTCCAAGTAGCTCTCTACGATTGAGCATACATTTTCCAATCTTTGATTGTCATGACTCCATCGGTTTTAGAAATCCGGTATGGACAGGTGTGATGCATAGGCTGACCTGGCCGTGGTGGCCCTAAGCTCGTAACAACAACGCGGCCTCTCGGAAACATCAGATGTGGCACACAATCCTCCAGTGTTTTCTGTTGAAAAACATAGTAATAATTTTGTAGTTAGCAATGTAGTTTAGTTTTAGAAGAATTTATGCAAAAGATGCACGGATGTCGTAATAATAGAATTAAAATCTTACCATGTAATCTCCATGGATGTTACCGTAGTTCACCACGTTCACTAGTGGCACGTATTGATCATAATGTGTAGGAGTTTGATAATAGCTATTGTAAGTCTCAAGATGACTAAGAAATGCGGTAAGATGATCTTTCTCCTTATAAGTTAATTCTGCTTCATCATTGTAGTAGTAGGTTCTGTCTACAAACTTCTGTACGTTTTTTGAATAATGAAAATAAGTTGTCAATGCAAATAAATTGTCAAATATTTTTAAATAAAAAATATAAATTGTTTAATAAATATGGTTGAGAAACTCACATAATGATATAACTGGAGGCGTCTGCACATCGACCCAGATGTCGATATTACCTTGTATTTCATCTTCCGGATGAATAACAAAGGTGAGAAGCATATTAGGCTCACATGCATAAGCCTTGCATAGTGCTTGCCAATTTTTGCATTCAAAATAGCAATAGGTGTCTGCACGGTACAATTTTACCGTAAAAGTAAAACCATGTTCGGCCCTCAAGTGAGCTATCTTTACCTCCCTATATTTTTTAGTATTGAAACCAATCTTATCCAAAACAGCAATTCTTGCATGACAGGGGATACACTTGTAGAACAGTAAAAAATTAAATTAATTATAAGTTGAAGCAACAAAGGCAGAAGTCATGCTTAATCACGAAAAAGACTTGTCATTGTAACTTACTGTATCCACTTCGAAGTTCTCATCCAACATGATGCTGAAGCGCCTACCATCAACTAGGAAAGTCTTGTCACACAGGCCGCGCTCGTCTTTGCAGTATTCGCACATACCGAATTCACTTTCGTCGTCATACATTTCCTATGTTCATAGTTGAAACATTTAAAATCGATCGAACGAAACTACGAGAAAACTGATCAACACACAGATCATTATTACTCAATATGCAACAGGTTGACTTTAGGTCCGTCGAGTCTTTTCTTCCTAAACTCTCATCTCACGTACATGGTGGGTACTGCTTCTAATATTGCGACAGTCGGTGATGGTGGCTCCTCCATTCGTCCCCAAGTGCATTACACCAAAATGTCTAGCACACGGGAACGAAGGAAAAGCGACCCCCATGACAACAGTCGGGATTCTTCCTTTCTCACATTTATATATGGTGGACACTCTCCCTCAGTGAAAGACACACAAGTAGCCGAAATAGATATAAAGTCAACTCATTCCATATATCGAGCAATGACATAGAAAAAAATTCTCTATGTTTTGCCGGAATGACTTGCAAATCACAAATACATTTATAATGAACTCGAATATAATATCCCTAATACATCATCCCGAATAATCCGGTTCAAGAATTATGGCACGCTTTGGATCTTAATTAATGCGTGTGTGTGACTTTCGGTCCGTCGAGGATTTTCTTAAATAACTCTCATATCTCATGGTGTGCTGGTGCGCACTCTCTCATATTGATACGGTGGTGTATAT
This sequence comes from Hordeum marinum, assembly GCA_022496015.1. NCBI lineage: Eukaryota > Viridiplantae > Streptophyta > Magnoliopsida > Poales > Poaceae > Hordeum > Hordeum marinum. The sequence continues at coordinate 508,857,358 of CM039674.1, read as the reverse complement.
ATGTTGGTAGACACTCTCTCACAGTAATAGTTCGACCGCCGGTGATGAACGCCTCCCCTCTTCTCTTGTTGCGCAATATAGCGATAAGTAAATCGCAAAGAAGAGAAGAAAGAGGAAGCGCCCCCACGACAACAATCGGGATTCCTCCATCAAGAACACACATGAAAGCCACACAAGGAGCAATGACAGACCGAAAGTCACACATGCATTATACCTATAAAATATCACCAATACATTAATATTTATAATGACCTCGAATATAATATCACTAATGCATCGTCCCGAATAATCCAGTTCAAGAATTACGGCACGCTTTGGATCTTAATTAATGTGTGTGTGACTTTGGGTCCGTCGAGGCTTTCCTTAAATAACCCTAATATCTCATGGTGTGTTGGTGCGCACTCTCTCACATTGATACGGTGGTGTACATATGTTGGTGGACACTCTCTCACAGTAATAGTTCGACCGCCGGTGATGGATGTCCCTCCTCTTCTCTTCTTGTGCATTATAACAACGAATATATCGCAAACAAGAGAAGAAAGAAGAGGCGCCCTCACTACAACAGTCAGGATTCCTCCATCAAGAACACACATGAAAGTTATTTAAGAAAAGCCTCGACAGACCGAAAGTCACACACGCATTATACCTATAAAATATCACTCATAAATTAATATTTATAATGACCTCAAATATAATATCACTAATACATCACCTCGAATAATCCAGTTAATGCATCATCAAATATTAACTAATACTGATCGAATATCCTAGAATCCAAAATGGAGAATGGTGAACTCGGTTCACTAGCGGTCTTTGAGTCGCCGACGGTGGACACCCAAAGATAAGGAACCATCACGGAATCATAACTCAAGTGAGATCCCTGAAGGATCTGCCAGGTATTATCAAACCGGGCATCCAATGCCGCCATGTAGCGACGGACGTGCTCGTCCTCCTCCTTGACACGGCGATGTACCACCTCCACGGGTGCCGGCTCCCTCCGCACCGAAAGTGGCCCGCGTGACTGCCACCATAGAAGGTCCGGGTCAACGACGATACCTGCATTCCTCACCAACCTCCGAGCCCGGGAAGGTAGCACCTCCCAGTGCTAGCCCGGCGGAGCCCATTCCCGGACATAGCGCCTATCAAGCAGGCTCTCGCGGACTACTCGATGACGAGGATGCGGGTCGGGCATCGTCGACTAATTTTTCATAAAACCCAAAATCAACATACACATACTAATCTAACATAAACATACTAATCTACTTTCAAAAAAAGTATAAACATACTAATCTAACATACACATACTAATTTAGCTAACATAAACATATTAAAAAAAAGCATAAACATACTAATCTAGCATACACATACTAATCTAGCTAACATAAACATACTAATCTAACATGCACACACATACTAAAAAAGCATAAAAATCACCATATATTTTTAAAAAATTGCAACGAGCCACGGCGGCGGCGACTCACAGCGGGGGCGGCGACGGGGGCGGGGCGGCGACGGCGATGGGGTGGGGCGGCGATGGGGCGGGGCAGCGACAGGGGCGACGGGGGAGGCGACGAAGGAGGGGCGGCGACGGGAGCGGGGCGACGATGGGGAGGCGACGGGGGCAGCGGGGGAGGCGACAAAGGCAGCGACGGGGACGGCGGGTGAGGTGACGGGGAGGCGGGCGAGGGGACGGGGGCGGCGGGGGAGGCGACAGGGGCGCCGGGGGAGGCGACGGGGCGACGACGGGGGCGGCAACGGGGACGGGAACGACGACGACAGGCTCGGGGCGGCGACGAGGGCGAATGGAATGAAAACTGCGAATTTTGCTAAGTACTTGTCATATAGGAGGAGCATTGGTCCCGGTTGGTGGCCCCAACCAGGACCAATGCTCTAGTTTAGTCCCGGTTTGTCGCACCGACCGGGACCAAAGCCCTATTTTCCGACTTTGGTCCCGGTTGGTGCCACCAACCGGGACCAAAGCCCTGTTTTCAGCAGCCCAAAGGATGGGTAACATGCCCTTTGGTCCCTGTTGGTGGCCACCAAACGGGACCAATGGCCTTGCACACCGGTGTGGTGGGAATTTAGTCCCACCTCGCCAAGCGAAGGTTGCCCGAACCTGCTTATAAGCCCCGTCGTGGCAGTTACGTTGAGCTCCTCTGATAGTGATAATAGATGCGTTTATACTGAAATTCGGCCTAAATTAAAAATAGTAGTTAGGCACCAAACTAACACTTTGAATTTAGGTTGAATTTCAGTGTAATCGCATCTATTTTCACTTTTGATATTTTTTATGTTATTTGTTCACATATTAAAAGTTGTGAACAAAAAATACTTTATGAATATAATTTTTGCTATTATTTTTTTTAACAAAAAAAACTTTGATAATTTCAGTCGAATGAATTGTATATAATATCAAGTTTCTTTCGAAGTATCGTGTACAAAACGGACAATATCTTTCGAAGTATCAGGGTTTCGGACGGAAACTCATCGGTTACAAAAGGCATTTCATTTTCTTAAACTTATTTGAACTCCAGGCTTTTCATTTGTTCAAAATGTACCATTCTAAGTCACATCATTAATTTTTCAATACTTTGTGACTTCATTTGATATTTTTCATGCATTTAATGATTTTTTTAGCTAAATGACCCTGAAATTGAACAGCACTACAAATGAACTCTGAAAAGCTTGAAAGTTGGCAGGGTATAAACATTTCAGCCACATAGCATGTGCTAAAAAGTTGAGAGGGTTACGGCCAAAGCAGGATGCACTTCGCGTATAAAACGGACAGTCTCTTTCGAAGTATCGGGGTTTCGGACGGAAACTCATCGGTTACAAAAGGCATTTCATTTTCTTGAACTTATTTGAACTTCAGGCTTTTTGTGTGTTCAAAATGCACCATTTAAAGCCGCATCATCAATTTTCAACTATTTCTGACTTCATTTGATATTTTAATGCATGAACTGTTTTTTTGAGCTGAATGACCCTGAAATTGAAAAGCACTTCAAATGAAGTCTCAAAAGGTTGAAAGTTGGCATGGTATCATTATTTCACCAACATAGCATGTGCTAAAAAGTTGAGAAGGTTACGGCAAAAGCAGAATGCACTTCGCGTACAAAACGGACAGTCTCTTTCGAAGTATCGGGGTTTCGGACGGAAACTCATCGGTTACAAAAGGCATTTCATTTTCTTGAACTTATTTGAACTGCAAGATTTTTATGTGTTCAAAATGCACCATTTAAAGCCACATCATCAGTTTTCAACCCTTTCTGACTTCATTTGATAGTTTTCATGCATTTACTGTTTTTATGAGCTAAATGATCCTGAAATTGAAAAGCACTTCAAATGAAGTCTAAAAAGGTTGAAAGTTGGCATGGTATCATTATTTCACCAACATAGCATGTGCTAAAAAGTTGAGAAGGTTACGGCAAAAGCAGAATGCACTTCGCGTACAAAACTGACAGACTCTTTCGAAGTACCGGGGTTCCGAACGAAAAACTCATCGGTTAGAAAAGACATTTCATTTTGTTGAACTGATTTGAACTCTAGGATTTTCGTGTGTTCAAAATGCACCATTCAAAGCCACATCGTCAATTTTCAACCCTTTCTGACTTCATTTGATATTTTTCATGCATTTACTGATTTTTTTGACCTAAATGACCCTGAAATTGAAAAACACTTCAAATGAAGTCTGAAAAGGTTGACAGTTGGCATGGTATCATCATTTCACCCACATAGCATATGCCAAAAAGTTGAGAGGATTAAGGCAAAAGCAGGGTGGACTTGGCGTACAAAACGGACAGTTTCTTTCGAAGTATCAGGGTTTCGGACGGAAACTCATCGGTTACAAAAGGCATTTCATTACCTAAAGCTTATTTGAACTCCAGGGTTTTTGTGTGTTCAAAATGCGCCATTCATAGCCACATCATCAATTTTTAACCTTTTCTGACTTCATTTGATATTTTTCATGCATTTACTAATTTTTTTGAGCTAAATGATCCTGAAATTGAAAAGCACTTCAAACGAAGTCTAAAAAGGTTGAAAGTTGGCATGGTATCATCATTTCACCTACATAGCATGTTCTAAAAATTTTAGAGGGTTACGAAAATAGTAGGATGCACTTCGCCTATAAAACGCACACACTCTTTCGAAGTATCGGGGTTTCGGACGGAAACTCATCGGTTGGAAAAGGCATTTCATTTTCTTGAACTTATTTGAACTCCAGGCTTTTCGTGTGTTCAGAATGCACCATTCAAAGCCGCATCATCAATTTTCAACCCTTTCTGAGTTCATTTGACATTTTTCATGCATTTACTGATTTTTTTGACCTAAATGACCCTGAAATTGAAAAACACTTCAAATGAAGTCTGAAAAGGTTGAAAGTTGGCATGGTATCATCATTTCACCCACATAGCTTGTGCTAAAAAGCTGAGAAGGTTACGACAAAAGAAGGATGCACTTCGCGTACAAAACGGACAGTCTCTTTCAAGGTATCGGGGTTTTGGACGGAAACTCATCGGTTACAAAAGGCATTTCATTTCCTGGAACTGATTTGAACTCCAGGCTTTTTGTGTGTTCAGAATGCACCAATCAAAGCCACATCATCAATTTTCAACCCTATCTGACTTCATTTGATATTTTTCATGCATTTACTGATTTTTTTTAGCTAAATGACCCTGAAATTGAAAAGCACTTCAAATAAAGTCTGAAAAGGTTGAAAGTTGGCATGATATCATCATTTCACCCACATAGCATGTGCTAAAAAGTTGAGAGGGTTACGGCAAAAGCAGAATGCACTTCGTGTACAACATAGACAAACTCTTTCGAAGTACCCGGGTTTCGGACGGAAGCTCATCGGTTAGCAAAGGCATTTCATTTTCTTGAACTTATTTGAACTTCAGGCTTTTTGTGTGTTTAAAATGCACCATTCAAGGCAACATCATCAATTTTCAACCCTTTCTGACTTTATTTGATATTTTTCATACATTTACCGTTTTCTTAGCTAAATGACCCTGAAATTGAAAAGCACTTCAAATGATGTCTGAAAAGGTTGAAAGTTGGCATGATATCATCAGTTCACCCACATAGAATGTGCTAAAAAGTTGAGAGGGTTATGGCAAAAGCAGAATGCACTTCGCGTACAACACGGACAGACTCTTTCGAAGTACCGGGGTTTCGGACGGAAGCTCATCGGTTAGAAAAGGCATTTCATTCTCTTGAACTTATTTGAACTCCAGGCTTTTTGTGTGTTCAGAATGCACCATTCAAAGCCACATCATCAATTTTCAACCTTTTTTGACTTCATTTGATATTTTTCATGCATTTACTGTTTTTTGAACTAAATGATCCTGAAATGGAAAAGCACTTCAAATGAAGTCTGAAAAGGTTGAAAGTTGGCATGGTATCTTCATTTCACCCACATACCATGTGCTAAGAAGTTGAGAGGGTTACGACAAAAGCAGGATGCACTTCGCGTACAAAACGGACAATTTCTTTCGAAGTATCGGGGTTTCGGACGGAAACTCATCGGTTACAAAAGGCATTTCATTTTCTTGAACTTATTTGAACTCCAGGCTTTTTGTGTGTTCAAAATGCACCATGCAAAGCGACATCACCAATTTTCAATCTTTTCTGACTTCATTTGATATTTTTCATGCATTTACTGTTTTTTTGAACTAATTGATCCTAAAATTGAAAAACACTTCAAATGAAGTCTGAAAAGGTTGAAAGTTGGCATGGTATCTTCATTTCATCCACATAGCATGTGCTAAAAAGTTGAGAGGGTTAAGACAATAGCAGGATGCACTTCGCGTACAAAACGCACACACTCTTTCCAAGTATCGGGGTTTCGGACGGAAACTCATCGTTTGGAAAAGGCATTTCATTTTCTTGAACTTATTTGAACTCCAGGCTTTTCGTGTGTTCAAAATGCACCGTTCAAAGCCACATCATGAATTTTCAACCCTTTCTGAGTTCATTTGATATTTTTTAAAATTAGTGATTTTTTGATCTAAATGACCCAGAAAATGAAAAGCACTTCAAATAAAGTCTGAAAATGTTGAAAGTTGACATGATATCATCATTTCACCCACATAGCATGTGCTAAAAAGTTGAGAGAGTGACGGCAAAATAACAATGCACTCCGCGTACAACACGGATAGACTCTTTCGAAGTACCGGGGTTTCAGACGGAAGCTCATCGGTTAGAAAAGGCATTTCATTTTCTTGAACTTATTTGAACTCCAGGCGTTTTGTGTGTTGAAAATGCACCATTCAAAGCCACATCATCAATTTTCAACCCTTTCTAACTTCATTTGATATTTTTCATGCATTTACTGATTTTTTTGAGCTAAATGACCCTGAAATTGAAAAGGACTTCAAATCAAGTCTGAAAAGGTTGAAAGTTGGCATGGTATCATTCTTTCACACACATAGTATGTGCTAAAAATTTGAGAAGGTTACGGCAAAATTAGGATGCACTTCGCGTACAAAACGGACAGTCTCTTACAAAGTATCGGGATTTTGGATGGAAACTCATCGGTAACAAAAGGCCTTTCAGAATGCACCAATCAAAGTCACATCATCAATTTTCAACCCTATCTGACTTCATTCGATATTTTTCATGCATTTACTGATTTTTTTGAGCTAAATGACCCTGAAATCGAAAAGCACTTCAAATAAATTCTGAAAAGGTTGAAAGTTGGCATGATATCATCATTTCACCCACATAGCATATGCTAAAAAGTTGAGAGGGTTACGGCAAAAGCAGAATGCACTTCCCGTACAACACGGACAAACTCTTTCGAAGTACCGGGGTTTCGGACGGAAGCTCATAAGTTAGAAAAGGCATTTCATTTTCTTTCGAAGTATCGGGGTTCCGGACGAAAACTCATCGGTTACAAAAGGCATTTCATTTTCTTGAACTTATTTGAACTCCAGGCTTTTTGTGTGTTCAAAATGCACCATACAAAGCCACATCATCAATTTTCAATCTTTTCTGACTTCATTTGATATTTTTCATGCATTTACTGTTTTTTTGAACTAATTGATCCTAAAATTGAAAAACACTTCAAATGAAGTCTGAAAAGGTTGAAAGTTGGCATGGTATCTTCATTTCATCCACATAGCATGTGCTAAAAAGTTGAGAGGGTTAAGACAATAGCAGGATGCACTTCGCGTACAAAACGCACACACTCTTTCCAAGTATCGGGGTTTCGGACGGAAACTCATCGTTTGGAAATGGCATTTCATTTTCTTGAACTTATTTGAACTCCACGCTTTTCGTGTGTTCAAAATGCACCGTTCAAAGCCACATCATCAATTTTCAACCCTTTCTGAGTTCATTTGATATTTTTTTAAATTAGTGATTTTTTTGACCTAAATGACCCTGAAATTGAAAAGCACTTCAAATAAATTCTGAAAAGGTTGAAAGTTGGCATGATATCATCATTTCACCCACATAGCATGTGCTAAAAAGTTGAGCGAGTTACGGCAAAAGAAGAATGAACTTCGCGTACAACACGGACAAACTCTTTCAAAGTACCAGCGTTTCGGACGGAAGCTCATCGGTTAGAAAAGGCATTTCATTTTGTTGAACGTATTTGACCTCGATGCTTTTTGTGTGTTCAAAATGCACCATTCAAAGCCACATCATCAATTTTCAACCCTTTCTGACTTTATTTTATATTTTTCATACATTTACTGCTTTTTTGAGCTAAATGACCCTGAAATTGAAAAGCACTTCAAATGAAGTCTGAAAAGGTTGAAAGTTGGCATGGTATCATCATTTCACCGACATAGAATGTGCTAAAAAGTTGAGAGGGTTACGCCAAAAGCAGAATGCACTTCGCGTACAACACGGACAGACTCGTTCGAAGTACCGGGGTTTCGGACGGAAGCTCACCGGTTAGAAAAGGCATTTCATTCTCTTGAACTTATTTGGACTCCAGGCTTTTTGTGTGTTCAGAATGCACCATTCAAAGCCACATCATCAATTTTCAACCCTTTCTGAGTTCATTTGACATTTTTCATGCATTTACTGATTTTTTGAACTAATTGATCCTGAAATGGAAAAGCACTTCAAATGAAATATGAAAAGGTTGAAAGTTGTCACGGTATCTTCATTTCACCCACATACCATGTGCTAAGTAGTTGAGAGGGTTACGACAAAAGCAGGATGCACTTCGCGTACAAAATGGACAATTTCTTTCGAAGTATCGGGGTTTCGGACGGAAACTCATCGGTTACAAAAGGCATTTCATTTTCTTGAACTTATTTGAACTCCAGGCTTTTTGTGTGTTCAAAATGCCCCATGCAAAGCCACGTCATCAATTTTCAACCTTTTCTGACTTCATTTGATATTTTTCATGCATCTACTATTTTTTTGAACTAATTGATCCTAAAATTGAAAAGCACTTCAAATTAAGTCTGAAAAGGTTGAAAGTTGGCATGGTATTTTCATTTCACCTACATAGGATGTGCTAAAAAGTTGAGAGGGTTAAGACAATAGCAGGATGCACTTCGCGTACAAAACGCACACACTCTTTCGAAGTATCGGGGTTTCGAACGGAACCTCATCGTTTGGAAAAGGCATTTCTTTTTCTTGAACTTATTTGAACTCCAGGCTTTTCGTGTGTTCACAATGCACCATTCAACGCCACATCATCAATTTTCAACCCTTTCTGAGTTCATATGATATTTTTCATGCATTTAGTGATTTTTTTGACCTAAATGACCCTGAAATTGAAAACCACTTCAAATGAAGTCTGAAAAGGTTGAAAGTTGGCATGGTATCATCATTTCACCCACATAGCATGTGCTAAAAAGATGAGAAGGTTACGACAAAAGAAGGATGCACTTCGCGTACAAAACGGACAGTCTCTTTCAAGGTATCGGGGTTTCGGACGGAAACTCATCGGTTACAAAAGGCATTTCATTTCCTCGAATTTATTTGAACTCCAGGCTTTTTGTGTGTTCAGAATGCACCAATCAAAGCCACAACATCAATTTTCAACCCTATCTGACTTCATTTGATATTTTTCATGCATTTACTATTTTTTTGAGCTAAATGACCCCGAAATTGAAAAGCACTTCAAATAAAGTCTGAAAAGGTTGAAAGTTGGCATGATATCATCATTTCACCCACTAGGATGTGCTAAAAAGTTGGGAGAGTTACGGCAAAAGAAGAATGCACTTCGCGTACAACACGGACAGACTCTTTCGAAGTACCGGGGTTTCAGACGGAAGCACATCGGTTAGCAAAGGCATTTCATTTTCTTGAACTTATTTGAACTTCAGGCTTTTTGTGTGTTTAAAATGCACCATTCAAGGCAACATCATCAATTTTCAACCCTTTCTGACTTTATTTGATATTTTTCATACATTTACTGTTTTTTTAGCTAAATGACCGTGAAATTGAAAAGCACTTCAAATCAAGTCTGAAAAGGTTGAAAGTTGGCATGATATCATCATTTCACCCACATAGAATGTGCTAAAAAGCTGAGAGGGTTACGGCAAAAGCAGAATGCAGTTCGCGTACAACACGGACAGACTCTTTCGAAATACCGGGGTTTCGGACGGAAGCTCATCGGTTAGAAAAGGCATTTCATTCTCTTGAACTTATTTGAACTCCAGGCTTTTTGTCTGTTCAGAATGCACCATTCAAAGCCACATCATCAATTTTCAACCTTTTTTGACTTCATTTGATATTTTTCATGCATTTACTGTTTTTTTGAACTAATTGATCCTGAAATGGAAAAGCACTTCAAATGAAGTCTGAAAAGGTTGAAAGTTGGCATGGTATCTTCATTTCACCCACATACCATGTGCTAAGTAGTTGAGAGGGTTACGACAAACGCAGGATGCACTTCGCGTACAAAACGGACAATTTCTTTCGAAGTATCGGGGTTTCGAACGGAAACTCATCGGTTACAAAAGGCATTTCATTTTTCTTGAACTTATTTGAACTCCAGTCTTTTTGTGTGTTCAAAATGCACCATGCAAAGCCACATAATCAATTTTCAATCTTTTCTGACTTCATTTGATATTTTTCATGCATTTACTGTTTTTTTGAACTAATTGATCCTAAAATTGAAAAACACTTCAAATGAAGTCTGAAAAGGTTGAAAGTTGGCATGGTATCTTCATTTCATCCACATAGCATGTGCTAAAAAGTTGAGAGGGTTTCGGACGGAAACTCATCGGTTACAAAAGGCACATCATCAATTGTCAACCCTATCTAACTTCATTTGATATTTTTCATGTATTTGCTGATTTTTTTGAGCTAAATGACCCTGAAATTCAAAAGCACTTCAAATTAAGTCTGAAAAGGTTGAAAGTTGGCATGGTATCATTCTTTCACCCACATAGTATGTACTAAAAATTTGAGAAGGTTACGGCAAAAGCAGGATGCACTTCGCGTACAAAACGGACAGTCTCTTACAAAGTATTGGGCTTTTGGACGGAAACTCATCGGTAACAAAAGGCCTTTCAGAATGCACCAATCAAAGTCACATCAACAATTTTCAACCCTATCTGACTTCATTCGATATTTTTCATGCATTTACTGATTTTTTTTAGCTAAATGACCCTGAAATCGAAAAGCACTTCAAATAAATTCTGAAAAGGTTCAAAGTTGGCATGATATCATCATTTCACCCACATAGCATATGCTAAAAAGTTGAGAGGGTTACGGCAAAAGCAGAATGCACTTCCCGTACAACACGGACAAACTCTTTCGAAGTACCGGGGTTTCGGACGGAAGCTCATAAGTTAGAAAAGGCATTTCATTTTCTTTCGAAGTATCGGGGTTTCGGACGAGAACTCATCGGTTACAAAAGGCATTTCATTTTCTTGAACTTATTTGAACTCCAGGCTTTTTGTGTGTTCAAAATGCACCATACAAAGCCACATCATCAATTTTCAATCTTTTCTGACTTCATTTGATATTTTTCATGCATTTACTGTTTTTTTGAACTAATTGATCCTAAAATTGAAAAACACTTCAAATGAAGTCTGAAAAGGTTGAAAGTTGCCATGGTATCTTCATTTCATCCACATAGCATGTGCTAAAAAGTTGAGAGGGTTAAGACAATAGCAGGATGCACTTCGCGTACAAAACGCACACACTCTTTCCAAGTATCGGGGTTTCGGACGGAAACTCATCGTTTGGAAAAGGCATTTCATTTTCTTGAACTTATTTGAACTCCAGGCTTTTCGTGTGTTCAAAATGCACCGTTCAAAGCCACATCATCAATTTTCAACCCTTTCTGAGTTCATTTGATATTTTTTTAAATTAGTGATTTTTTTGACCTAAATGACCCTGAAATTGAAAAGCACTTCAAATAAAGTCTGAAAAGGTTGAAAGTTGACATGATATCATCATTTCACCCACATAGCATGTGCTAAAAAGTTAAGAGGGTGACGGCAAAATGACAATGCACTTCGCGTACAACACGGACAAACTCTTTCGAAGTACCGGGGTTTCGGACGGAAGCTCATCGGTTAGAAAAGGCATTTCATTTTCTTGAACTTATTTGAACTCCAGCCTTTTTGTGTGTTTAAAATGCACCATTCAAGGCAACATCGCCAATTTTCAACCCTTTCTGACTTTATTTGATATTTTTCATACATTTACTGTTTTTTTAGCTAAATGACCGTGAAATTGAAAAGCACTTCAAATCAAGTCTGAAAAGGTTGAAAGTTGGCATGATATCATCATTTCACCCACATAGAATGTGCTAAAAAGCTGAGAGGGTTACGGCAAAAGCAGAATGCAGTTCGCGTACAACACGGACAGACTCTTTCGAAATACCGGGGTTTCGGACGGAAGCTCATCGGTTAGAAAAGGCATTTCATTCTCTTGAACTTATTTGAACTCCAGGCTTTTTGTCTGTTCAGAATGCACCATTCAAAGCCACATCATCAATTTTCAACCTTTTTTGACTTCATTTGATATTTTTCATGCATTTACTGTTTTTTTGAACTAATTGATCCTGAAATGGAAAAGCACTTCAAATGAAGTCTGAAAAGGTTGAAAGTTGGCATGGTATCTTCATTTCACCCACATACCATGTGCTAAGTAGTTGAGAGGGTTACGACAAACGCAGGATGCACTTCGCGTACAAAACGGACAATTTCTTTCGAAGTATCGGGGTTTCGAACGGAAACTCATCGGTTACAAAAGGCATTTCATTTTTCTTGAACTTATTTGAACTCCAGTCTTTTTGTGTGTTCAAAATGCACCATGCAAAGCCACATAATCAATTTTCAATCTTTTCTGACTTCATTTGATATTTTTCATGCATTTACTGTTTTTTTGAACTAATTGATCCTAAAATTGAAAAACACTTCAAATGATGTCTGAAAAGGTTGAAAGTTGGCATGGTATCTTCATTTCATCCACATAGCATGTGCTAAAAAGTTGAGAGGGTTTCGGACGGAAACTCATCGGTTACAAAAGGCACATCATCAATTGTCAACCCTATCTAACTTCATTTGATATTTTTCATGTATTTGCTGATTTTTTGAGCTAAATGACCCTGAAATTCAAAAGCACTTCAAATTAAGTCTGAAAAGGTTGAAAGTTGGCATGGTATCATTCTTTCACCCACATAGTATGTACTAAAAATTTGAGAAGGTTACGGCAAAAGCAGGATGCACTTCGCGTACAAAACGGACAGTCTCTTACAAAGTATTGGGCTTTTGGACGGAAACTCATCGGTAACAAAAGGCCTTTCAGAATGCACCAATCAAAGTCACATCAACAATTTTCAACCCTATCTGACTTCATTCGATATTTTTCATGCATTTACTGATTTTTTTTAGCTAAATGACCCTGAAATCGAAAAGCACTTCAAATAAATTCTGAAAAGGTTCAAAGTTGGCATGATATCATCATTTCACCCACATAGCATATGCTAAAAAGTTGAGAGGGTTACGGCAAAAGCAGAATGCACTTCCCGTACAACACGGACAAACTCTTTCGAAGTACCGGGGTTTCGGACGGAAGCTCATAAGTTAGAAAAGGCATTTCATTTTCTTTCGAAGTATCGGGGTTTCGGACGAGAACTTATCGGTTACAAAAGGCATTTCATTTTCTTGAACTTATTTGAACTCCAGGCTTTTTGTGTGTTCAAAATGCACCATACAAAGCCACATCATCAATTTTCAATCTTTTCTGACTTCATTTGATATTTTTCATGCATTTACTGTTTTTTTGAACTAATTGATCCTAAAATTGAAAAACACTTCAAATGAAGTCTGAAAAGGTTGAAAGTTGCCATGGTATCTTCATTTCATCCACATAGCATGTGCTAAAAAGTTGAGAGGGTTAAGACAATAGCAGGATGCACTTCGCGTACAAAACGCACACACTCTTTCCAAGTATCGGGGTTTCGGACGGAAACTCATCGTTTGGAAAAGGCATTTCATTTTCTTGAACTTATTTGAACTCCAGGCTTTTCGTGTGTTCAAAATGCACCGTTCAAAGCCACATCATCAATTTTCAACCCTTTCTGAGTTCATTTGATATTTTTTTTAATTAGTGATTTTTTTGACCTAAATGACCCTGAAATTGAAAAGCACTTCAAATAAAGTCTGAAAAGGTTGAAAGTTGACATGATATCATCATTTCACCCACATAGCATGTGCTAAAAAGTTAAGAGGGTGACGGCAAAATGACAATGCACTTCGCGTACAACACGGACAGACTCTTTCGAAGTACCGGGGTTTCGGACGGAAGCTCATCGGTTAGAAAAGGCATTTCATTTTCTTGAACTTATTTGAACTCCAGCCTTTTTGTGTGTTGAAAATGCACTATTCAAAGCCACATCATCAATTTTCAACCCTTTCTGACTTCATTTGATATTTTTCATGCATTTACTGATTTTTTTGAGCTAAATGACCCTGAATTGAAAAGCACTTCAAATGAAGTCTGAAAAGGTTGAAAGTTGGCATGGTATCATTCTTTCACCCACATAGTATGTGCTAAAAATTTGAGAAGGTTACGGCAAAAGCAGGATGCACTTCGCGTACAAAACGGACAGTCTCTTTCAAAGTATCGGCTTTTGGACGGAAACTCATCGGTAACAAAAGGCCTTTCAGAATGCACCAATCAAAGTCACATCATCAATTTTCAACCCTATCTGACTTCATTCAATATTTTCATGCATTTACTGATTTTTTTTGAGCTAAATGACCCTGAAATTGAAAAGCACTTCAAATAAATTCTGAACAGGTTGAAAGTTGGCATGATATCATCATTTCACCCACATAGCATATGCTAAAAAGTTGAGAGGGTTATGGCAAAAGCAGAATGCACTTCCCGTACAACACGAACAAACTCTTTCAAAGTACCGGGGTTTCGGACGGAAGCTCATAAGTTAGAAAAGGCATTTCATTTTTTTGAACTTATTTGAAGTCCAGGCTTTTTGTGTGTTCATAAGGCACCATTCAAAGCCACATGATCAATTTTCAACAATTTTTGACTTCATTTGATATTTTTCATGCATTTACTGTTTTTTTGAACTAGTTGATCCTGAAATGGAAAAGCACTTCAAATGAAGTCTGAAAAGGTTGAAAGTTGGCATGGTATCTTCATTTCACCCACATAGCATGTGCTAAGTAGTTGAGAGGGTTACGACAAAAGCAGGATGCACTTCGCGAACAAAACGGATAGTTTCTTTCGAAGTATCGGGGTTTCGGACGGAAACTCATCGGTTACAAAAGGCATTTCATTTCCTCGAATTTATTTGAACTCCAGCCTTTTTGTGTGTTCAAAATGCACCATTCAAAGCGACATCATCAATTTTCAACCCTTTCTGACTTTATTTTATATTTTTCATACATTTACTGCTTTTTTTGAGCTAAATGACCCTGAAATTGAAAAGCACTTCAAATGAAGTCTGAAAAGGTTGAAAGTTGGCATGATATCATCATTTCACCGACATAGAATGTGCTAAAAAGTTGAGAGGTTTACGGCAAAAGCAAAATGCACTTCGCGTACAACACGGACAGACTCTTTCGAAGTATCGGGATTTCGGACGGAAGCTCATCGGTTAGAAAAGGCATTTCACTCTCTTGAACTTATATGGACTCCAGGCTTTTTGTGTGTTCAGAATGCACCATTCAAAGCCACATCATCAATTTTCAACCTTTTTTTGACTTCATTTGATATTTTTCATGCATTTACTGTTTTTTTGAACTAATTGATCCTGAAATGGAAAAGCACTTCAAATGAAGTATGAAAAGGTTGAAAGTTGTCACGGTATCTTCATTTCACCCACATACCATGTGCTAAGTAGTTGAGAGGGTTACGACAAAAGCAGGATGCACTTCGCTTACAAAATGGACAATTTCTTTCGAAGTATCAGGGTTTCGGACGGAAACTCATCGGTTACAAAAGGCATTTCATTTTCTTGAACTTATTTGAACTCCAGGCCTTTTGTGCGTTCAAAATGCCCCATGCAAAGGCACGTCATCAATTTTCAACCTTTTCTGACTTCATTTGATATTTTTCATGCATTTACTATTTTTTTCAACTAATTGATCCTAAAATTGAAAAGGACTTCAAATGAAGTCTGAAAAGGTTGAAAGTTGGCATGGTATTTTCATTTCACCCACATAGAATGTGCTAAAATGTTGAGAGGGTTAAGACAATAGCAGGATGCACTTCGCGTACAAAACGCACACACTCTGTCGAAGTATCGAGGTTTCGGACGGAACCTCATCGTTTGGAAAAGGCATTTCATTTTCTTGAACTTATTTGAACTCCAGGCTTTTCGTGTGTTCAAAATGCACCATTCAAAGCCACATCGTCAATTTTCAATCCTTTCTGAGTTCATTTGATATTTTTCATTCATTTACTGATTTTTTGACCTAAATGACCCTGAAATTGAAAAACACTTCAAATGAAGTCTGAAAAGGTTAAAAGTTGGCATGCTATCTTCATTTCACCCACATACCATGTCCTAAGAAGTCGAGAGGGTTACGACAAAAGCAGGATGCACTTCGCGTACAAAACGGACAGTCTCTTTCGAGGTATCGGAGTTTCGGACGAAAACTCATTGCTAACAAAAGGCATTTCATTTCCTCGAATTTATTTGAACTCTAGGCTTTTTGTGTGTTCAGAATGCACCAATCAAAGCAACATCATCAATTTTCAACCCTATGTGACTTCATTTGATATTTTTAATGCATTTACTGATTTTTTTGAACTAAATGACAATGAAATTGAAAAGCACTTCAAATAAAGTCTGAAAAGGTTGAAATTTGGCATGATATCATCATTTCACCCACATAGAATGTGCTAAAAAGTTGAGAGGGTTACGGCAAAATAAGAATGCACTTCGCGTACAACACGGACAGACTCTTTCGAAGTATCGGGGTTTCGGACGAATACTCATCGTTTGGAAAAGGCATTTCATTTTCTTGAACTTATTTGAACTCTAGGATTTTCGTGTCTTCACAATGCACCATTCAAAGCCACATCATCAGTTTTCAACCCTTTCTGAGTTCATTTGATAGTTTTCCTGCATTTACTGATTTTTTTGACCTAAATGACCCTGAAATTGAAAAACACTTCAAATGAAGTCTGAAAAGGTTGAAAGTTGGCATGGTATCATCATTTCACCCACATAGCATGTGCTAAAAAGTTGAGAATCTTATGACAAAAGCAGGATGCACTTCGCGTATAAAACGTACAATCTCTTTCGAGGTATGGGGGTTTTGGACGGAAACTCATCGGTTACAAAAGGAATTTCATTTCCTTGAATTTATTTGAACTCCAGGCTTTTCGTGTGTTCAGAATGATCCAATCAAAGCCACATCATCAATTATCAACCTTTTCTGACTTCATTTGATATTTTTCATGCATGTACTGTTTTTTTGAACTAATTGATACTAAAATTGAAAAGCACTTCAAATGAAGTCTGAAAAGGTTGAAAGTTGGCATATTATCTTCACTTCACCCATATAGGATGTGGTAAGAAGTTGAGAGGGTTAACACAATAGCAGGATGCACTTCGCGTATAAAACGCACACACTCTTTCGAAATATCGGGGTTTCGGAGGGAAACTCATCGGTTGGAAAAGGCATTTCTTTTTCTTGAACTTATTTGAACTCCGGGTTTTTCGTGTGTTCAAAATGCACCATTCAAAGGCACATCATCAATTTTCAACCCTTTCTGAGTTCATTTGATATTTTCATGCATTTACTGATTTTTTTGACCTAAATGACCGTGAAATTGAAAAACACTGCAAATTAAGACTGCAAAGGTTGAAAGTTCGCATGATATCATCATTTCACGCACATAGCTTGTGCTAAAAAGCTGAGAAGGTTACGATAAAAGAAGGATGCACTTCGCGTACAAAACGGACAGTCTCTTTCGAGGTATCGGGGTTTCGGATGGAAACTCATCAGTTACAAAAGGCATTTCATTTCCTCGAATTTATTTGAACTCCATGCTTTTTGTGTGTTCAGAATGCACCAATCAAAGCCACATCATCAATTTTCAACCCTATCTGACTTCATTTTATATTTTTCATGCATTTACAAATTTTTTTGAGCGAAATGACCCTGAAATTGAAAAGCACTTCAAATAAATTCTGAAAAGGTTGAAAGTTGGCATGATATCATCATTTCACCCACATAGCATGTGCTAAAAAGTTGAGAGAGTTACGGCAAAAGAAGAATGCACTTCGCGTACAACACGGACAGACTCTTTCAAAGTACCGGAGTTTCGGACGGAAGCTCATCGGTTAGAAAAGGCATTTCATTTTCTTGAACTTATTTGGACTCGAGGCTTTTTGTGTGTTCAAAATGCACCATTCAAAGCCACATCATCAATTTTCAACCTTTTTTGAGTTCATTTGATATTTTTCATGCATTTACTGTTTTTTTGAACTAATTGATCCTGAGATGGAAAAGCACTTCAAATGTAGTCTGAAAAGGTTGAAAGTTGTCACGGTATCTTCATTTCACCCACATACCATGTGCTACGTAGTTGAGAGGGTTACGACAAAAGCAGGATGCACTTCGCGTACAAAACGTACAATTTCTTTCGAAGTATCAGGGTTTCGGACGGAAACTCATCGGTTACAAAAGGCATTTCATTTTCTTGAACTTATTTGAACTCCAGGCTATTTGTGCGTTCAAAATGCCCCATGCAAAGGCACGTCATCAATTTTCAACCTTTTCTGACTTCATTTGATATTTTTCATGCATTCACTATTTTTTTGAACTAATTGATCCTAAAATTGAAACGCACTTCAACTGAAGTCTGAAAAGGTTGAAAGTTGGCATGGTATTTTCATTTCACCCACATAGCATGTGCTAAAAAGTTAAGAGGGTTAAGACAATAGCAGGATGCACTTCGCGTACAAAACGCACACACTCTTTCGAAGTATTGGGGTTTCGGACGGAACCTCATCGTTTGGAAAAGGCATTTCATTTTCTTGAACTTATTTGAACTCCAAGCTTTTCGTGTGTTCAAAATGCACCATTCAAAGCCACATCATCAATTTTCAGTCCTTTCTGAATTCATTTGATATTTTTCATTCATTTACTGATTTTTTAACCTAAATGACCCCGAAATTGAAAAACACTTCAAATGAAGTCTGAAAAGGTTGAAAGTTGGCATGCTATCATCATTTCACCCACATAGCATGTGCTAAAAAGTTGAGAAGGTTACGAAAAAAGCAGGATGCACTTCGCGTACAAAACGGACAGTCTCTTTCGAGGTATCGGGGTTTCGGACGAAAACTCATTGCTAACAAAAGGCATTTCATTTCCCTGAATTTATTTGAACTCTAGGCTTTTTGTGTGTTCAGAATGCACCAATCAAAGCCACATCATCAATTTTCAACCCTATGTGACTTCATTTGATATTTTTCATGCATTTACTGATTTTTTTGAACTAAATGACCCTGAAATTGAAAAGCACTTCAAATAAAGTCTGAAAAGGTTGAAAGTTGGCATGATATCATCATTTCACCCACATAGAATGTGCTAAAAAGTTGAGAGGGTTACGACAAAATAAGAATGCACTTCGTGTACAACAGAGACAGACTCTTTCGAAGTATCGGGGTTTCGGACGGAAACTCATCGTTTGGAAAAGGCATTTCATTTTCTTGAACTTATTTGAACTCTAGGATTTTCGTGTCTTCAAAATGCACCATTCAAAGCCACGTCATCAATTTTCAACCCTTTCTGAGTTCATTTGATATTTTTCATGCGTTTACTGATTTTTTTGACCTAAATGACCCTGAAATTGAAAAACACTTCAAATGAAGTCTGAAAAGGTTGAAAGTTGGCATGGTATCATCATTTCACCCACATAGCATGTGCTAAAAAGTTGAGAAGGTTATGACAAAAGCAGGATGCACTTCGCGTACAAAACGGACAATCTCTTTCGAGGTATCGGGGTTTCGGACGGAAACTCATCGGTTACAAAAGGCATTTCATTTCCTTTAATTTATTTGAACTCCAGGCTTTTCGTGTGTTCAGAATGCTCCAATCAAAGCCACATCATCAATTATCAACCTTTTCTGACTTCATTTGATATTTTTCATGCATGTACTGTTTTTTTGAACTAATTGATCCTAAAATTGAAAAGCACTTCAAATGAAGTCTGAAAAGGTTGAAAGTTGGCATGTTATCTTCACTTCACCCATATAGGATGTGGTAAGACGTTGAGAGGGTTAAGAGAATAGCAGGATGCACTTCGCGTATAAAACACACACACTCTTTCGAAGTATCGGGGATTCGGAGGGAAACTCATCGGTTGGAAAAGGCATTTCTTTTTCTTGAACTTATTTGAACTCCAGATTTTTCGTGTGTTCAAAATGCACCATTCACAGGCACATCATTAACTTTCAACCCTTTCTGAGTTCATTTGATATTTTTCATGCATTTACTGTTTTTTTGAACTAATTGATCCTGAAATGGAAAAGCACTGCAAATGAAGTCTGAACAGGTTGAAAGTTGGCATGATATCATCATTTAACCCACATAGCATGTGCTAAAAAGCTGAGAAGGTTACGTATTATACTTATAGATAGAACATAAGACATAATTTAATCATCATTTTCGTCAATAAGACATCATATCACAAGTTGGTCACTGGTCATAATCACAACTCCTCCTCCTCCTCATCATCATCAACTCTAACAAATTATAACACATAATAACACATTGTACCTAGGATCTACATACTCCTATCTCGTAGGACCTATTCTATCCTCTCTTAGGTACAATATCATAAAACAAGATAAGCCCTGACTCTCCATTATGGAGAACGGAGATCGTTCTATCTCCCAGTCTTGGCCTACGTACAATGTTGCTTCCAAGTAGCTCTCTACGATTGAGCATACATTTTCCAATCTTTGATTGTCATGACTCCATCGGTTTTAGAAATCCGGTATGGACAGGTGTGATGCATAGGCTGACCTGGCCGTGGTGGCCCTAAGCTCGTAACAACAACGCGGCCTCTCGGAAACATCAGATGTGGCACACAATCCTCCAGTGTTTTCTGTTGAAAAACATAGTAATAATTTTGTAGTTAGCAATGTAGTTTAGTTTTAGAAGAATTTATGCAAAAGATGCACGGATGTCGTAATAATAGAATTAAAATCTTACCATGTAATCTCCATGGATGTTACCGTAGTTCACCACGTTCACTAGTGGCACGTATTGATCATAATGTGTAGGAGTTTGATAATAGCTATTGTAAGTCTCAAGATGACTAAGAAATGCGGTAAGATGATCTTTCTCCTTATAAGTTAATTCTGCTTCATCATTGTAGTAGTAGGTTCTGTCTACAAACTTCTGTACGTTTTTTGAATAATGAAAATAAGTTGTCAATGCAAATAAATTGTCAAATATTTTTAAATAAAAAATATAAATTGTTTAATAAATATGGTTGAGAAACTCACATAATGATATAACTGGAGGCGTCTGCACATCGACCCAGATGTCGATATTACCTTGTATTTCATCTTCCGGATGAATAACAAAGGTGAGAAGCATATTAGGCTCACATGCATAAGCCTTGCATAGTGCTTGCCAATTTTTGCATTCAAAATAGCAATAGGTGTCTGCACGGTACAATTTTACCGTAAAAGTAAAACCATGTTCGGTCCTCAAGTGAGCTATCTTTACCTCCCTATATTTTTTAGTATTGAAACCAATCTTATCCAAAACAGCAATTCTTGCATGACAGGGGATACACTTGTAGAACAGTAAAAAATTAAATTAATTATAAGTTGAAGCAACAAAGGCAGAAGTCATGCTTAATCACGAAAAAGACTTGTCATTGTAACTTACTGTATCCACTTCGAAGTTCTCATCCAACATGATGCTGAAGCGCCTACCATCAACTAGGAAAGTCTTGTCACACAGGCCGCGCTCGTCTTTGCAGTATTCGCACATACCGAATTCACTTTCGTCGTCATACATTTCCTATGTTCATAGTTGAAACATTTAAAATCGATCGAACGAAACTACGAGAAAACTGATCAACACACAGATCATTATTACTCAATATGCAACAGGTTGACTTTAGGTCCGTCGAGTCTTTTCTTCCTAAACTCTCATCTCACGTACATGGTGGGTACTGCTTCTAATATTGCGACAGTCGGTGATGGTGGCTCCTCCATTCGTCCCCAAGTGCATTACACCAAAATGTCTAGCACACGGGAACGAAGGAAAAGCGACCCCCATGACAACAGTCGGGATTCTTCCTTTCTCACATTTATATATGGTGGACACTCTCCCTCAGTGAAAGACACACAAGTAGCCGAAATAGATATAAAGTCAACTCATTCCATATATCGAGCAATGACATAGAAAAAAATTCTCTATGTTTTGCCGGAATGACTTGCAAATCACAAATACATTTATAATGAACTCGAATATAATATCCCTAATACATCATCCCGAATAATCCGGTTCAAGAATTATGGCACGCTTTGGATCTTAATTAATGCGTGTGTGTGACTTTCGGTCCGTCGAGGATTTTCTTAAATAACTCTCATATCTCATGGTGTGCTGGTGCGCACTCTCTCATATTGATACGGTGGTGTATATATGTTGGTACACACTCTCTCACAGTAATAGTTCGACCGCCGGTGATGAACGCCTCCCCTCTTCTCTTGTTGCGCAATATAGCGATAAGTAAATCGCAAAGAAGAGAAGAAAGAGGAAGCGCCCCCACGACAACAATCGGGATTCCTCCATCAAGAACACACATGAAAGCCACACAAGGAGCAATGACAGACCGAAAGTCACACATGCATTATACCTATAAAATATCACCAATACATTAATATTTATAATGACCTCGAATATAATATCACTAATGCATCGTCCCGAATAATCCAGTTCAAGAATTACGGCACGCTTTGGATCTTAATTAATGCGTGTGTGACTTTGGGTCCGTCGAGGCTTTCCTTAAATAACCCTAATATCTCATGGTGTGTTGGTGCGCACTCTCTCACATTGATACGGTGGTGTACATATGTTGGTGGACACTCTCTCACAGTAATAGTTCGACCGCCGGTGATGGATGTCCCTCCTCTTCTCTTCTTGTGCATTATAACAACGAATATATCGCAAACAAGAGAAGAAAGAAGAGGCGCCCTCACTACAACAGTCAGGATTCCTCCATCAAGAACACACATGAAAGTTATTTAAGAAAAGCCTCGACAGACCGAAAGTCACACACGCATTATACCTATAAAATATCACTCATAAATTAATATTTATAATGACCTCAAATATAATATCACTAATACATCACCTCGAATAATCCAGTTAATGCATCATCAAATATTAACTAATACTGATCGAATATCCTAGAATCCAAAATGGAGAATGGTGAACTCGGTTCACTAGCGGTCTTTGAGTCGCCGACGGTGGACACCCAAAGATAAGGAACCATCACGGAATCATAACTCAAGTGAGATCCCTGAAGGATCTGCCAGGTATTATCAAACCGGGCATCCAATGCCGCCATGTAGCGACGGACGTGCTCGTCCTCCTCCTTGACACGGCGATGTACCACCTCCACGGGTGCCGGCTCCCTCCGCACCGAAAGTGGCCCGCGTGACTGCCACCACAGAAGGTCCGGGTCAACGACGATACCTGCATTCCTCACCAACCTCCGAGCCCGGGAAGGTAGCACCTCCCAGTGCTAGCCCGGCGGAGCCCAGTCCCGGACATAGCGCCTATCAAGCAGGCTCTCGCGGACTACTCGATGACGAGGATGCGGGTCGGGCATCGTCGACTAATTTTTCATAAAACCCAAAATCAACATACACATACTAATCTAACATAAACATACTAATCTACTTTCAAAAAAAGTATAAACATACTAATCTAACATACACATACTAATTTAGCTAACATAAACATATTAAAAAAAGCATAAACATACTAATCTAGCATACACATACTAATCTAGCTAACATAAACATACTAATCTAACATGCACACACATACTAAAAAAGCATAAAAATCACCATATATTTTTTAAAAATTGCAACGAGCCACAGCGGCGGCGACTCATAGCGGGGGCGGCGACGGGGGCGGGGCGGCGACGGCGATGGGATGGGGCGGCGATGGGGCGGGGCAGCGACAGGGGCGACGGGGGAGGCGACGAAGGAGGGGCGGCGACGGGAGCGGGGCGACGATGGGGAGGCGACGGGGGCAGCGGGGGAGGCGACAAAGGCAGCGACGGGGACGGCGGGTGAGGTGACGGGGAGGCGGGCGAGGGGACGGGGGCGGCGGGGGAGGCGACGGGGCGACGACGGGGGCGGCAACGGGGACGGGAACGACGACGACAGGCTCGGGGCGGCGACGAGGGCGAATGGAATGAAAACTGCGAATTTTGCTAAGTACTTGTCATATAGGAGGAGCATTGGTCCCGGTTGGTGGCCCCAACCAGGACCAATGCTCTAGTTTAGTCCCGGTTTGTCGCACCGACCGGGACCAAAGCCCTATTTTCCGACTTTGGTCCCGGTTGGTGCCACCAACCGGGACCAAAGCCCTGTTTTCAGCAGCCCAAAGGGCGGGTAACATGCCCTTTGGTCCCTGTTGGTGGCCACCAAACGGGACCAATGGCCTTGCACACCGGTGTGGTGGGAATTTAGTCCCACCTCGCCAAGCGAAGGTTGCCCGAACCTGCTTATAAGCCCCGTCGTGGCAGTTACGTTGAGCTCCTCTGATAGTGATAATAGATGCGTTTATACTGAAATTCGGCCTAAATTAAAAATAGTAGTTAGGCACCAAACTAACACTTTGAATTTAGGTTGAATTTCAGTGTAATCGCATCTATTTTCACTTTTGATATTTTTTATGTTATTTGTTCACATATTAAAAGTTGTGAACAAAAAATACTTTATGAATATATTTTTTGCTATTATTTTTTTTAATAAAAAAAACTTTGATAATTTCAGTCGAATGAATTGTATATAATATCAAGTTTCTTTCGAAGTATCGTGTACAAAACGGACAATATCTTTCGAAGTATCAGGGTTTCGGACGGAAACTCATCGGTTACAAAAGGCATTTCATTTTCTTAAACTTATTTGAACTCCAGGCTTTTCATTTGTTCAAAATGTACCATTCTAAGTCACATCATTAATTTTTCAATACTTTGTGACTTCATTTGATATTTTTCATGCATTTAATGATTTTTTTAGCTAAATGATCCTGAAATTGAACAGCACTACAAATGAACTCTGAAAAGCTTGAAAGTTGGCAGGGTATAAACATTTCAGCCACATAGCATGTGCTAAAAAGTTGAGAGGGTTACGGCCAAAGCAGGATGCACTTCGCGTATAAAACGGACAGTCTCTTTCGAAGTATCGGGGTTTCGGACGGAAACTCATCGGTTACAAAAGGCATTTCATTTTCTTGAACTTATTTGAACTTCAGGCTTTTTGTGTGTTCAAAATGCACCATTTAAAGCCGCATCATCAATTTTCAACTATTTCTGACTTCATTTGATATTTTAATGCATGAACTGTTTTTTTGAGCTGAATGACCCTGAAATTGAAAAGCACTTCAAATGAAGTCTCAAAAGGTTGAAAGTTGGCATGGTATCATTATTTCACCAACATAGCATGTGCTAAAAAGTTGAGAAGGTTACGGCAAAAGCAGAATGCACTTCGCGTACAAAACGGACAGTCTCTTTCGAAGTATCGGGGTTTCGGACGGAAACTCATCGGTTACAAAAGGCATTTCATTTTCTTGAACTTATTTGAACTCCAAAATTTTTATGTGTTCAAAATGCACCATTTAAAGCCACATCATCAGTTTTCAACCCTTTCTGACTTCATTTGATAGTTTTCATGCATTTACTGTTTTTATGAGCTAAATGATCCTGAAATTGAAAAGCACTTCAAATGAAGTCTAAAAAGGTTGAAAGTTGGCATGGTATCATTATTTCACCAACATAGCATGTGCTAAAAAGTTGAGAAGGTTACGGCAAAAGCAGAATGCACTTCGCGTACAAAACTGACAGACTCTTTCGAAGTACCGGGGTTCCGAACGAAAAACTCATCGGTTAGAAAAGACATTTCATTTTGTTGAACTGATTTGAACTCTAGGATTTTCGTGTGTTCAAAATGCACCATTCAAAGCCACATCGTCAATTTTCAACCCTTTCTGACTTCATTTGATATTTTTCATGCATTTACTGATTTTTTTGACCTAAATGACCCTGAAATTGAAAAACACTTCAAATGAAGTCTGAAAAGGTTGACAGTTGGCATGGTATCATCATTTCACCCACATAGCATATGCCAAAAAGTTGAGAGGATTAAGGCAAAAGCAGGGTGGACTTGGCGTACAAAACGGACAGTTTCTTTCGAAGTATCAGGGTTTCGGACGGAAACTCATCGGTTACAAAAGGCATTTCATTTCCTAAAGCTTATTTGAACTCCAGGGTTTTTGTGTGTTCAAAATGCACCATTCATAGCCACATCATCAATTTTTAACCTTTTCTGACTTCATTTGATATTTTTCATGCATTTACTAATTTTTTTGAGCTAAATGATCCTGAAATTGAAAAGCACTTCAAACGAAGTCTAAAAAGGTTGAAAGTTGGCATGGTATCATCATTTCACCTACATAGCATGTTCTAAAAATTTTAGAGGGTTACGAAAATAGTAGGATGCACTTCGCGTATAAAACGCACACACTCTTTCGAAGTATCGGGGTTTCGGACGGAAACTCATCGGTTGGAAAAGGCATTTCATTTTCTTGAACTTATTTGAACTCCAGGCTTTTCGTGTGTTCAGAATGCACCATTCAAAGCCGCATCATCAATTTTCAACCCTTTCTGAGTTCATTTGACATTTTTCATGCATTTACTGATTTTTTGACCTAAATGACCCTGAAATTGAAAAACACTTCAAATGAAGTCTGAAAAGGTTGAAAGTTGGCATGGTATCATCATTTCACCCACATAGCTTGTGCTAAAAAGCTGAGAAGGTTACGACAAAAGAAGGATGCACTTCGCGTACAAAACGGACAGTCTCTTTCAAGGTATCGGGGTTTCGGACGGAAACTCATCGGTTACAAAAGGCATTTCATTTCCTGGAACTGATTTGAACTCCAGGCTTTTTGTGTGTTCAGAATGCACCAATCAAAGCCACATCATCAATTTTGAACCCTATCTGACTTCATTTGATATTTTTCATGCATTTACTGATTTTTTTTAGCTAAATGACCCTGAAATTGAAAAGCACTTCAAATAAAGTCTGAAAAGGTTGAAAGTTGGCATGATATCATCATTTCACCCACATAGCATGTGCTAAAAAGTTGAGAGGGTTACGGCAAAAGCAGAATGCACTTCGTGTACAACATAGACAAACTCTTTCGAAGTACCCGGGTTTCGGACGGAAGCTCATCGGTTAGCAAAGGCATTTCATTTTCTTGAACTTATTTGAACTTCAGGCTTTTTGTGTGTTTAAAATGCACCATTCAAGGCAACATCATCAATTTTCAACCCTTTCTGACTTTATTTGATATTTTTCATACATTTACCGTTTTCTTAGCTAAATGACCCTGAAATTGAAAAGCACTTCAAATGATGTCTGAAAAGGTTGAAAGTTGGCATGATATCATCAGTTCACCCACATAGAATGTGCTAAAAAGATGAGAGGGTTACGGCAAAAGCAGAATGCACTTCGCGTACAACACGGACAGACTCTTTCGAAGTACCGGGGTTTCGGACGGAAGCTCATCGGTTAGAAAAGGCATTTCATTCTCTTGAACTTATTTGAACTCCAGGCTTTTTGTGTGTTCAGAATGCACCATTCAAAGCCACATCATCAATTTTCAACCTTTTTTGACTTCATTTGATATTTTTCATGCATTTACTGTTTTTTTGAACTAAATGATCCTGAAATGGAAAAGCACTTCAAATGAAGTCTGAAAAGGTTGAAAGTTGGCATGGTATCTTCATTTCACCCACATACCATGTGCTAAGAAGTTGAGAGGGTTACGACAAAAGCAGGATGCACTTCGCGTACAAAACGGACAATTTCTTTCGAAGTATCGGGGTTTCGGACGGAAACTCATCGGTTACAAAAGGCATTTCATTTTCTTGAACTTATTTGAACTCCAGGCTTTTTGTGTGTTCAAAATGCACCATGCAAAGCGACATCACCAATTTTCAATCTTTTCTGACTTCATTTGATATTTTTCATGCATTTACTGTTTTTTGAACTAATTGATCCTAAAATTGAAAAACACTTCAAATGAAGTCTGAAAAGGTTGAAAGTTGGCATGGTATCTTCATTTCATCCACATAGCATGTGCTAAAAAGTTGAGAGGGTTAAGACAATAGCAGGATGCACTTCGCGTACAAAACGCACACACTCTTTCCAAGTATCGGGGTTTCGGACGGAAACTCATCGTTTGGAAAAGGCATTTCATTTTCTTGAACTTATTTGAACTCCAGGCTTTTCGTGTGTTCAAAATGCACCGTTCAAAGCCACATCATGAATTTTTAACCCTTTCTGAGTTCATTTGATATTTTTTAAAATTAGTGATTTTTTGACCTAAATGACCCAGAAATTGAAAAGCACTTCAAATAAAGTCTGAAAATGTTGAAAGTTGACATGATATCATCATTTCACCCACATAGCATGTGCTAAAAAGTTGAGAGAGTGACGGCAAAATAACAATGCACTCCGCATACAACACGGATAGACTCTTTCGAAGTACCGGGGTTTCAGACGGAAGCTCATCGGTTAGAAAAGGCATTTCATTTTCTTGAACTTATTTGAACTCCAGGCGTTTTGTGTGTTGAAAATGCACCATTCAAAGCCACATCATCAATTTTCAACCCTTTCTAACTTCATTTGATATTTTTCATGCATTTACTGATTTTTTTGAGCTAAATGACCCTGAAATTGAAAAGGACTTCAAATCAAGTCTGAAAAGGTTGAAAGTTGGCATGGTATCATTCTTTCACACACATAGTATGTGCTAAAAATTTGAGAAGGTTACGGCAAAATTAGGATGCACTTCGCGTACAAAACGGACAGTCTCTTACAAAGTATCGGGATTTTGGATGGAAACTCATCGGTAACAAAAGGCCTTTCAGAATGCACCAATCAAAGTCACATCATCAATTTTCAACCCTATCTGACTTCATTCGATATTTTTCATGCATTTACTGATTTTTTTGAGCTAAATGACCCTGAAATCGAAAAGCACTTCAAATAAATTCTGAAATGGTTGAAAGTTGGCATGATATCATCATTTCACCCACATAGCATATGCTAAAAAGTTGAGAGGGTTACGGCAAAAGCAGAATGCACTTCCCGTACAACACGGACAAACTCTTTCGAAGTACCGGGGTTTCGGACGGAAGCTCATAAGTTAGAAAAGGCATTTCATTTTCTTTCGAAGTATCGGGGTTCCGGACGAAAACTCATCGGTTACAAAAGGCATTTCATTTTCTTGAACTTATTTGAACTTCAGGCTTTTTGTGTGTTCAAAATGCACCATACAAAGCCACATCATCAATTTTCAATCTTTTCTGACTTCATTTGATATTTTTCATGCATTTACTGTTTTTTTGAACTAATTGATCCTAAAATTGAAAAACACTTCAAATGAAGTCTGAAAAGGTTGAAAGTTGGCATGGTATCTTCATTTCATCCACATAGCATGTGCTAAAAAGTTGAGAGGGTTAAGACAATAGCAGGATGCACTTCGCATACAAAACGCACACACTCTTTCCAAGTATCGGGGTTTCGGACGGAAACTCATCGTTTGGAAAAGGCATTTCATTTTCTTGAACTTATTTGAACTCCACGCTTTTCGTGTGTTCAAAATGCACCGTTCAAAGCCACATCATCAATTTTCAACCCTTTCTGAGTTCATTTGATATTTTTTTAAATTAGTGATTTTTTTGACCTAAATGACCCTGAAATTGAAAAGCACTTCAAATAAATTCTGAAAAGGTTGAAAGTTGGCATGATATCATCATTTCACCCACATAGCATGTGCTAAAAAGTTGAGCGAGTTACGGCAAAAGAAGAATGAACTTCGCGTACAACACGGACAAACTCTTTCAAAGTACCAGGGTTTCGGATGGAAGCTCATCGGTTAGAAAAGGCATTTCATTTTGTTGAACGTATTTGACCTCGATGCTTTTTGTGTGTTCAAAATGCACCATTCAAAGCCACATCATCAATTTTCAACCCTTTCTGACTTTATTTTATATTTTTCATACATTTACTGCTTTTTTGAGCTAAATGACCCTGAAATTGAAAAGCACTTCAAATGAAGTCTGAAAAGGTTGAAAGTTGGCATGGTATCATCATTTCACCGACATAGAATGTGCTAAAAAGTTGAGAGGGTTACGCCAAAAGCAGAATGCACTTCGCGTACAACACGGACAGACTCGTTCGAAGTACCGGGGTTTCGGACGGAAGCTCACCGGTTAGAAAAGGCATTTCATTCTCTTGAACTTATTTGGACTCCAGGCTTTTTGTGTGTTCAGAATGCACCATTCAAAGCCACATCATCAATTTTCAACCCTTTCTGAGTTCATTTGACATTTTTCATGCATTTACTGATTTTTTGAACTAATTGATCCTGAAATGGAAAAGCACTTCAAATGAAATATGAAAAGGTTGAAAGTTGTCACGGTATCTTCATTTCACCCACATACCATGTGCTAAGTAGTTGAGAGGGTTACGACAAAAGCAGGATGCACTTCGCGTACAAAATGGACAATTTCTTTCGAAGTATCGGGGTTTCGGACGGAAACTCATCGGTTACAAAAGGCATTTCATTTTCTTGAACTTATTTGAACTCCAGGCTTTTTGTGTGTTCAAAATGCCCCATGCAAAGCCACGTCATCAATTTTCAACCTTTTCTGACTTCATTTGATATTTTTCATGCATCTACTATTTTTTTGAACTAATTGATCCTAAAATTGAAAAGCACTTCAAATGAAGTCTGAAAAGGTTGAAAGTTGGCATGGTATTTTCATTTCACCTACATAGGATGTGCTAAAAAGTTGAGAGGGTTAAGACAATAGCAGGATGCACTTCGCGTACAAAACGCACACACTCTTTCGAAGTATCGGGGTTTCGAACGGAACCTCATCGTTTGGAAAAGGCATTTCTTTTTCTTGAACTTATTTGAACTCCAGGCTTTTCGTGTGTTCACAATGCACCATTCAACGCCACATCATCAATTTTCAACCCTTTCTGAGTTCATATGATATTTTTCATGCATTTAGTGATTTTTTTGACCTAAATGACCCTGAAATTGAAAACCACTTCAAATGAAGTCTGAAAAGGTTGAAAGTTGGCATGGTATCATCATTTCACCCACATAGCATGTGCTAAAAAGATGAGAAGGTTACGACAAAAGAAGGATGCACTTCGCGTACAAAACGGACAGTCTCTTTCAAGGTATCGGGGTTTCGGACGGAAACTCATCGGTTACAAAAGGCATTTCATTTCCTCGAATTTATTTGAACTCCAGGCTTTTTGTGTGTTCAGAATGCACCAATCAAAGCCACAACATCAATTTTCAACCCTATCTGACTTCATTTGATATTTTTCATGCATTTACTGTTTTTTTGAGCTAAATGACCCCGAAATTGAAAAGCACTTCAAATAAAGTCTGAAAAGGTTGAAAGTTGGCATGATATCATCATTTCACCCACTAGCATGTGCTAAAAAGTTGGGAGAGTTACGGCAAAAGAAGAATGCACTTCGCGTACAACACGGACAAACTCTTTCGAAGTACCGGGGTTTCAGACGGAAGCACATCGGTTAGCAAAGGCATTTCATTTTCTTGAACTTATTTGAACTTCAGGCTTTTTGTGTGTTTAAAATGCACCATTCAAGGCAACATCATCAATTTTCAACCCTTTCTGACTTTATTTGATATTTTTCATACATTTACTGTTTTTTTAGCTAAATGACCGTGAAATTGAAAAGCACTTCAAATGAAGTCTGAAAAGGTTGAAAGTTGGCATGATATCATCATTTCACCCACATAGAATGTGCTAAAAAGCTGAGAGGGTTACGGCAAAAGCAGAATGCAGTTCGCGTACAACACGGACAGACTCTTTCGAAATACCGGGGTTTCGGACGGAAGCTCATCGGTTAGAAAAGGCATTTCATTCTCTTGAACTTATTTGAACTCCAGGCTTTTTGTCTGTTCAGAATGCACCATTCAAAGCCACATCATCAATTTTCAACCTTTTTTGACTTCATTTGATATTTTTCATGCATTTACTGTTTTTTTGAACTAATTGATCCTGAAATGGAAAAGCACTTCAAATGAAGTCTGAAAAGGTTGAAAGTTGGCATGGTATCTTCATTTCACCCACATACCATGTGCTAAGTAGTTGAAAGGGTTACGACAAACGCAGGATGCACTTCGCGTACAAAACGGACAATTTCTTTCGAAGTATCGGGGTTTCGAACGGAAACTCATCGGTTACAAAAGGCATTTCATTTTTCTTGAACTTATTTGAACTCCAGTCTTTTTGTGTGTTCAAAATGCACCATGCAAAGCCACATAATCAATTTTCAATCTTTTCTGACTTCATTTGATATTTTTCATGCATTTACTGTTTTTTTGAACTAATTGATCCTAAAATTGAAAAACACTCAAATGAAGTCTGAAAAGGTTGAAAGTTGGCATGGTATCTTCATTTCATCCACATAGCATGTGCTAAAAAGTTGAGAGGGTTTCCGACGGAAACTCATCGGTTACAAAAGGCACATCATCAATTGTCAACCCTATCTAACTTCATTTGATATTTTTCATGTATTTGCTGATTTTTTTGAGCTAAATGACCCTGAAATTCAAAAGCACTTCAAATTAAGTCTGAAAAGGTTGAAAGTTGGCATGGTATCATTCTTTCACCCACATAGTATGTAATAAAAATTTGAGAAGGTTACGGCAAAAGCAGGATGCACTTCGCGTACAAAACGGACAGTCTCTTACAAAGTATCGGGCTTTTGGACGGAAACTCATCGGTAACAAAAGGCCTTTCAGAATGCACCAATCAAAGTCACATCATCAATTTTCAACCCTATCTGACTTCATTCGATATTTTTCATGCATTTACTGATTTTTTTTAGCTAAATGACCCTGAAATCGAAAAGCACTTCAAATAAATTCTGAAAAGGTTCAAAGTTGGCATGATATCATCATTTCACCCACATAGCATATGCTAAAAAGTTGAGAGGGTTACGGCAAAAGCAGAATGCACTTCCCGTACAACACGGACAAACTCTTTCGAAGTACCGGGGTTTCGGACGGAAGCTCATAAGTTAGAAAAGGCATTTCATTTTCTTTCGAAGTATCGGGGTTTCGGACGAAAACTCATCGGTTACAAAAGGCATTTCATTTTCTTGAACTTATTTGAACTCGAGGCTTTTTGTGTGTTCAAAATGCACCATACAAAGCCACATCATCAATTTTCAATCTTTTCTGACTTCATTTGATATTTTTCATGCATTTACTGTTTTTTTGAACTAATTGATCCTAAAATTGAAAAACACTTCAAATGAAGTCTGAAAAGGTTGAAAGTTGCCATGGTATCTTCATTTCATCCACATAGCATGTGCTAAAAAGTTGAGAGGGTTAAGACAATAGCAGGATGCACTTCGCGTACAAAACGCACACACTCTTTCCAAGTATCGGGGTTTCGGACGGAAACTCATCGTTTGGAAAAGGCATTTCATTTTCTTGAACTTATTTGAACTCCAGGCTTTTCGTGTGTTCAAAATGCACCGTTCAAAGCCACATCATCAATTTTCAACCCTTTCTGAGTTCATTTGATATTTTTTTAAATTAGTGATTTTTTTGACCTAAATGACCCTGAAATTGAAAAGCACTTCAAATAAAGTCTGAAAAGGTTGAAAGTTGACATGATATCATCATTTCACCCACATAGCATGTGCTAAAAAGTTAAGAGGGTGACGGCAAAATGACAATGCACTTCGCGTACAACACGGACAGACTCTTTCGAAGTACCGGGGTTTCGGACGGAAGCTCATCGGTTAGAAAAGGCATTTCATTTTCTTGAACTTATTTGAACTCCAGCCTTTTTGTGTGTTGAAAATGCACTATTCAAAGCCACATCATCAATTTTCAACCCTTTCTGACTTCATTTGATATTTTTCATGCATTTACTGATTTTTTTGAGCTAAATGACCCTGAATTGAAAAGCACTTCAAATGAAGTCTGAAAAGGTTGAAAGTTGGCATGGTATCATTCTTTCACCCACATAGTATGTGCTAAAAATTTGAGAAGGTTACGGCAAAAGCAGGATGCACTTCGCGTACAAAACGGACAGTCTCTTTCAAAGTATCGGCTTTTGGACGGAAACTCATCGGTAACAAAAGGCCTTTCAGAATGCACCAATCAAAGTCACATCATCAATTTTCAACCCTATCTGACTTCATTCGATATTTTTCATGCATTTACTGATTTTTTTTAGCTAAATGACCCTGAAATTGAAAAGCACTTCAAATAAATTCTGAACAGGTTGAAAGTTGGCATGATATCATCATTTCACCCACATAGCATATGCTAAAAAGTTGAGAGGGTTATGGCAAAAGCAGAATGCACTTCCCGTACAACACGAACAAACTCTTTCAAAGTACCGGGGTTTCGGACGGAAGCTCATAAGTTAGAAAAGGCATTTCATTTTTTTGAACTTATTTGAAGTCCAGGCTTTTTGTGTGTTCATAAGGCACCATTCAAAGCCACATGATCAATTTTCAACCATTTTTGACTTCATTTGATATTTTTCATGCATTTACTGTTTTTTTGAACTAGTTGATCCTGAAATGGAAAAGCACTTCAAATGAAGTCTGAAAAGGTTGAAAGTTGGCATGGTATCTTCATTTCACCCACATAGCATGTGCTAAGTAGTTGAGAGGGTTACGACAAAAGCAGGATGCACTTCGCGAACAAAACGGATAGTTTCTTTCGAAGTATCGGGGTTTCGGACGGAAACTCATCGGTTACAAAAGGCATTTCATTTCCTCGAATTTATTTGAACTCCAGCCTTTTTGTGTGTTCAAAATGCACCATTCAAAGCGACATCATCAATTTTCAACCCTTTCTGACTTTATTTCATATTTTTCATACATTTACTGCTTTTTTTGAGCTAAATGACCCTGAAATTGAAAAGCACTTCAAATGAAGTCTGAAAAGGTTGAAAGTTGGCATGATATCATCATTTCACCGACATAGAATGTGCTAAAAAGTTGAGAGGTTTACGGCAAAAGCAAAATGCACTTCGCGTACAACACGGACAGACTCTTTCGAAGTACCGGGATTTCGGACGGAAGCTCATCGGTTAGAAAAGGCATTTCACTCTCTTGAACTTATATGGACTCCAGGCTTTTTGTGTGTTCAGAATGCACCATTCAAAGCCACATCATCAATTTTCAACCTTTTTTTGACTTCACTTGATATTTTTCATGCATTTACTGTTTTTTTGAACTAATTGATCCTGAAATGGAAAAGCACTTCAAATGAAGTATGAAAAGGTTGAAAGTTGTCACGGTATCTTCATTTCACCCACATACCATGTGCTAAGTAGTTGAGAGGGTTACGACAAAAGCAGGATGCACTTCGCTTACAAAATGGACAATTTCTTTCGAAGTATCAGGGTTTCGGACGGAAACTCATCGGTTACAAAAGGCATTTCATTTTTCTTGAACTTATTTGAACTCCAGGCCTTTTGTGCGTTCAAAATGCCCCGTGCAAAGGCACGTCATCAATTTTCAACCTTTTCTGACTTCATTTGATATTTTTCATGCATTTACTATTTTTTTCAACTAATTGATCCTAAAATTGAAAAGGACTTCAAATGAAGTCTGAAAAGGTTGAAAGTTGGCATGGTATTTTCATTTCACCCACATAGAATGTGCTAAAATGTTCAGAGGGTTAAGACAATAGCAGGATGCACTTCGCGTACAAAACGCACACACTCTGTCGAAGTATCGAGGTTTCGGACGGAACCTCATCGTTTGGAAAAGGCATTTCATTTTCTTGAACTTATTTGAACTCCAGGCTTTTCGTGTGTTCAAAATGCACCATTCAAAGCCACATCGTCAATTTTCAATCCTTTCTGAGTTCATTTGATATTTTTCATTCATTTACTGATTTTTTGACCTAAATGACCCTGAAATTGAAAAACACTTCAAATGAAGTCTGAAAAGGTTAAAAGTTGGCATGCTATCTTCATTTCAGCCACATACCATGTCCTAAGAAGTCGAGAGGGTTACGACAAAAGCAGGATGCACTTCGCGTACAAAACGGACAGTCTCTTTCGTGGTATCGGAGTTTCGGATGAAAACTCATTGCTAACAAAAGGCATTTCATTTCCTCGAATTTATTTGAACTCTAGGCTTTTTGTGTGTTCAGAATGCACCAATCAAAGCAACAACATCAATTTTCAACCCTATGTGACTTCATTTGATATTTTTAATGCATTTACTGATTTTTTTGAACTAAATGACCCTGAAATTGAAAAGCACTTCAAATAAAGTCTGAAAAGGTTGAAAGTTGGCATGATATCATCATTTCACCCACATAGAATGTGCTAAAAAGTTGAGAGGGCTACGGCAAAATAAGAATGCACTTCGCGTACAACACGGACAGACTCTTTCGAAGTATCGGGGTTTCGGACGAAAACTCATCGTTTGGAAAAGGCATTTCATTTTCTTGAACTTATTTGAACTCTAGGATTTTCGTGTCTTCACAATGCACCATTCAAAGACACATCATCAGTTTTCAACCCTTTCTGAGTTCATTTGATAGTTTTCCTGCATTTACTGATTTTTTTGACCTAAATGACCCTGAAATTGAAAAACACTTCAAATGAAGTCTGAAAAGGTTGAAAGTTGGCATGGTATCATCATTTCACCCACATAGCATGTGCTAAAAAGTTGAGAATCTTATGACAAAAGCAGGATGCACTTCGCGTATAAAACGGACAATCTCTTTCGAGGTATGGGGGTTTTGGACGGAAACTCATCGGTTACAAAAGGCATTTCATTTCCTTTAATTTATTTGAACTCCAGGCTTTTCGTGTGTTCAGAATGATCCAATCAAAGCCACATCATCAATTATCAACCTTTTCTGACTTCATTTGATATTTTTCATGCATGTACTGTTTTTTTGAACTAATTGATACTAAAATTGAAAAGCACTTCAAATGAAGTCTGAAAAGGTTGAAAGTTGACATGTTATCTTCACTTCACCCATATAGGATGTGGTAAGAAGTTGAGAGGGTTAACACAATAGCAGGATGCACTTCGCGTATAAAACGCACACACTCTTTCGAAATATCGGGGTTTCGGAGGGAAACTCATCGGTTGGAAAAGGCATTTCTTTTTCTTGAACTTATTTGAACTCCGGGTTTTTCGTGTGTTCAAAATGCACCATTCAAAGGCACATCATCAATTTTCAACCCTTTCTGAGTTCATTTGATATTTTCATGCATTTACTGATTTTTTTGACCTAAATGACCGTGAAATTGAAAAACACTGCAAATGAAGACTGCAAAGGTTGAAAGTTCGCATGATATCATCATTTCACCCACATAGCTTGTGCTAAAAAGCTGAGAAGGTTACGATAAAAGAAGGATGCACTTCGCGTACAAAACGGACAGTCTCTTTCGAGGTATCGGGGTTTCGGATGGAAACTCATCAGTTACAAAAGGCATTTCATTTCCTCGAATTTATTTGAACTCCATGCTTTTTGTGTGTTCAGAATGCACCAATCAAAGCCACATCATCAATTTTCAACCCTATCTGACTTCATTTTATATTTTTCATGCATTTACAAATTTTTTTGAGCTAAATGACCCTGAAATTGAAAAGCACTTCAAATAAATTCTGAAAAGGTTGAAAGTTGGCATGATATCATCATTTCACCCACATAGCATGTGCTAAAAAGTTGAGAGAGTTACGGCAAAAGAAGAATGCACTTCGCGTACAACACGGACAGACTCTTTCAAAGTACTGGGATTTCGGACGGGAGCTCATCGGTTAGAAAAGGCATTTCATTCTCTCGAACTTATTTGACCTCGAGGCTTTTTGTGTGTTCAGAATGCACCATTCAAAGCCACATCATCAATTTTCAACCTTTTTTGAGTTCATTTGATATTTTTCATGCATTTACTGTTTTTTTGAACTAATTGATCCTGAGATGGAAAAGCACTTCAAATGTAGTCTGAAAAGGTTGAAAGTTGTCACGGTATCTTCATTTCCCCCACATACCATGTGCTACGTAGTTGAGAGGGTTACGACAAAAGCAGGATGCACTTCGCGTACAAAACGTACAATTTCTTTCGAAGTATCAGGGTTTCGGACGGAAGCTCATCGGTTAGAAAAGGCATTTCATTCTCTTGAACTTATTTGAACTCCAGGCTTTTTGTGTGTTCAGAATGCACCATTCAAAGCCACGTCATCAATTTTCAACCTTTTCTGACTTCATTTGATATTTTTCATGCATTTACTATTTTTTTGAACTAATTGATCCTAAAATTGAAACGCACTTCAACTGAAGTCTGAAAAGGTTGAAAGTTGGCATGGTATTTTCATTTCACCCACATAGCATGTGCTAAAAAGTTAAGAGGGTTAAGACAATAGCAGGATGCACTTCGCGTACAAAACGCACACACTCTTTCGAAGTATTGGGGTTTCGGACGGAACCTCATCGTTTGGAAAAGGCATTTCATTCTCTTGAACTTATTTGAACTCCAGGCTTTTTGTGTGTTCAGAATGCACCATTCAAAGCCACATCATCAATTTTCAACCTTTTTTGACTTCATTTGATATTTTTCATGCATTTACTGTTTTTTTGAACTAATTGATCCTAAAATGGAAAAGCACTTCAAATGAAGTCTGAAAAGGTTGAAAGTTGGCATGGTATCTTCATTTCACCCACATACCATGTGCTAAGAAGTCGAGAGGGTTACGACAAAAGCAGGATGCACTTCGCGTACAAAACGGACAATTTCTTTCGAAGTATCGGGGTTTCGGACGGAAACTCATCGGTTACAAAAGGCATTTCATTTTCTTGAACTTATTTGAACTCCAGGCTTTTTGTGTGTTCAAAATGCACCATGCAAAGCCACATCATCAATTTTCAATCTTTTCTGACTTCATTTGATATTTTTCATGCATTTACTGTTTTTTTGAACTAATTGATCCTAAAATTGAAAAACGGTTCAAATAAAGTCCGAAAAGGATTAAAGTTGGCATGGTATCATCATTTCACCCACATAGCATGTGCTAAAAAGCTGTGAAGGTTACGACAAAAGAAGGATGCACTTCGCGTACAAAACGGACAGTCTCTTTCGAGGTATCGGGGTTTCGGATGGAAACTCATCGGTTACAAAAGGCATTTCATTTCCTCGAATTTTTTTGAACTCCAGGCTTTTTGTGTGTTCAGAATGCACCACTCAAAGCCACATCATCAATTTTCAACCCTATCTGACTTCATTTTATATTTTTCATGCATTTACTGATTTTTTTGAGCTAAATGACCCTGAAATTGAAAAGCACTTCAAATAAATTCTGAAAAGGTTGAAAGTGGGCATGATATCATCATTTCACCCACATAGCATGTGCTAAAAAGTTGAGAGAGTTACGGCAAAAGAAGAATGCACTTCCCGTACAACACGGACAGACTCTTTCAAAGTACCGGAGTTTCGGACGGAAGCTCATCGGTTAGAAAAGGCATTTCATTTTCTTGAACTTATTTGACCTCGAGGCTTTTTGTGTGTTCAAAATGAACCATTCAAAGCCACATCATCAATTTTCAACCCTTTCTGACTTTATTTGATATTTTTCATACATTTACTGCTTTTTTGAGCTAAATGACCCTGAAATTGAAAAGCACTTCAAATGAAGTCTGAAAAGGTTGAAAGTTGGCATGATATCATCATTTCACCCACATAGAATGTGCTAAAAAGTTGAGAGGGTTACGGCAAAAGCAGAATGCACTTCGCGCACAACACGGACAAACTCTTTTGAAGTAACGGGGTTTCGAACGGAAGCTCATCTGTTAGAAAAGGCTTTTCATTCTCTTGAACTTATTTGAAATCCAGGCTTTTTGTGTGTTCAGAATGCACCATTCAAAGCCACATCATCAATTTTCAACCTTTTTTGACTTCATTTGATATTTTTCATGCATTTACTGTTTTTTGAACTAATTGATCCTGAAATGGAAAAGCACTTCAAATGATGTCTGAAAAGGTTGAAAGTTGGCATGATATCATCAGTTCACCCACATAGAATGTGCTAAAAAGTTGAGAGGGTTACGGCAAAAGCAGAATGCACTTCGCGTACAACACGGACAGACTCTTTCGAAGTACCGGGGTTTCGGACGGAAGCTCATCGGTTAGAAAAGGCATTTCATTCTCTTGAACTTATTTGAACTCCAGGCTTTTTGTGTGTTCAGAATGCACCATTCAAAGCCACATCATCAATTTTCAACCTTTTTTGACTTCATTTGATATTTTTCATGCATTAACTGTTTTTTTGAACTAATTGATCCTGAAATGGAAAAGCACTTCAAATGAAGTCTAAAAAGGTTGAAAGTTGGCATGGTATCTTCATTTCACCCACATACCATGTGCTAAGAAGTTGAGAGGGTTACGACAAAAGCAGGATGCACTTCGCGTACAAAACAGACAATTTCTTTCGAAGTATCGGGGTTTCGGACGGAAACTCATCGGTTACAAAAGGCATTTCATTTTCTTGAACTTATTTGAACTCCAGGCTTTTTGTGTGTTCAAAATGCACCATGCAAAGCCACATCATCAATTTTCAATCTTTTCTGACTTCATTTGATATTTTTCATGCATTTACTGTTTTTTTGAACTAATTGATCCTAAAATTGAAAAACACTTCAAATAAAGTCCGAAAAGGTTGAAAGTTGGCATGGTATCATCATTTCAC
This sequence comes from Hordeum marinum, assembly GCA_022496015.1. NCBI lineage: Eukaryota > Viridiplantae > Streptophyta > Magnoliopsida > Poales > Poaceae > Hordeum > Hordeum marinum. Next base: position 508,816,878 of record CM039674.1, on the reverse strand, counting down.
ACACATAGCATGTGCCAAAAAGGTGAGAGGGTTACGGCAAAAGAAGGATGCACTTCGTGTACAAAACGGACAGTCTCTTTCGAGGTATCGGGGTTTCGGATGGAAACTCATCGGTTACAAAAGGCATTTCATTTCCTCGAATTTATTTGAACTCCATGCTTTTTGTGTGTTCAGAATGCACCAATCAAAGCCACATCATCAATTTTCAACCCTATCTGACTTCATTTTATATTTTTCATGCATTTAGTGATTTTTTTGAGCTAAATGACCCTGAAATTGAGAAGCACTTCAACTAAAGTCTGAAAAGGTTGAAAGTTGGCATGATATCATCATTTCACCCACATAGCATGTGCTAAAAAGTTGAGAGAGTTACGGCAAAAGAAGAATGCACTTCGCGTACAACACGGACAGACTCTTTCAAAGTACTGGGATTTCGGACGGAAGCTCATCGGTTAGAAAAGGCATTTCATTTTCTTGAACTTATTTGACCTCGAGGCTTTTTGTGTGTTCAAAATGGACCATTCAAAGCCACATCATCAATTTTCAACCCTTTCTGACTTTATTTGATACTTTTCAGACATTTACTGCTTTTTTTGAGCTAAATGACCCTGAAATTGAAAAGCACTTCAAATGAAGTCTGAAAAGGTTGAAAGTTGGTATGATATGATCATTTCACCGACATAGAATGTGCTAAAAAGTTGAGAGGGTTACGGCAAAAGCAGAATGCACTTCGCGCACAACACGGACAGACTCTTTTGAAGTAACGGGGTTTCGAACTGAAGCTCATCTGTTAGAAAAGGCATTTCATTCTCTTGAACTTATTTGAACTCCAGGCTTTTTGTGTGTTCAGAATGCACCATTCAAAGCCACATCATCAATTTTCAACCTTTTTTGACTTCATTTGATATTTTTCATGCATTTACTGTTTTTTGAACTAATTGATCCTGAAATGGAAAAGCACTTCAAATGATGTCTGAAAAGGTTGAAAGTTGGCATGATATCATCAGTTCACCCACATAGAATGTGCTAAAAAGTTGAGAGGGTTACGGCAAAAGCAGAATGCACTTCGCGTACAACACGGACAGACTCTTTCGAAGTACCGGGGTTTCGGACGGAAGCTCATCGGTTAGAAAAGGCATTTCATTCTCTTGAACTTATTTGAACTCCAGGCTTTTTGTGTGTTCAGAATGCACCATTCAAAGCCACATCATCAATTTTCAACCTTTTTTGACTTCATTTGATATTTTTCATGCATTAACTGTTTTTTTGAACTAATTGATCCTGAAATGGAAAAGCACTTCAAATGAAGTCTAAAAAGGTTGAAAGTTGGCATGGTATCTTCATTTCACCCACATACCATGTGCTAAGAAGTTGAGAGGGTTACGACAAAAGCAGGATGCACTTCGCGTACAAAACAGACAATTTCTTTCGAAGTATCGGGGTTTCGGACGGAAACTCATCGGTTACAAAAGGCATTTCATTTTCTTGAACTTATTTGAACTCCAGGCTTTTTGTGTGTTCAAAATGCACCATGCAAAGCCACATCATCAATTTTCAATCTTTTCTGACTTCATTTGATATTTTTCATGCATTTACTGTTTTTTTGAACTAATTGATCCTAAAATTGAAAAACACTTCAAATAAAGTCCGAAAAGGTTGAAAGTTGGCATGGTATCATCATTTCACCCACATAGCATGTGCCAAAAAGGTGAGAGGGTTACGGCAAAAGAAGGATGCACTTCGTGTACAAGACGGACAGTCTCTTTCGAGGTATCGGGGTTTCGGATGGAAACTCATCGGTTACAAAAGGCATTTCATTTCCTCGAATTTATTTGAACTCCATGCTTTTTGTGTGTTCAGAATGCACCAATCAAAGCCACATCATCAATTTTCAACCCTATCTGACTTCATTTTATATTTTTCATGCATTTAGTGATTTTTTTGAGCTAAATGACCCTGAAATTGAAAAGCACTTCAACTAAAGTCTGAAAAGGTTGAAAGTTGGCATGATATCATCACTTCACCCACATAGCATGTGCTAAAAAGTTGAGAGAGTTACGGCAAAAGAAGAATGCACTTCGCGTACAACACGGACAGACTCTTTCAAAGTACTGGGATTTCGGACGGAAGCTCATCGGTTAGAAAAGGCATTTCATTCTCTCGAACTTATTTGAACTCCAGGCTTTTTGTGTGTTCAGAATGCACCATTCGAAGCCACATCATCAATTTTCAACCTTTTTTGACTTCATTTGATATTTTTCATGCATTAACTGTTTTTTTGAACTAATTGATCCTGAAATGGAAAAGCACTTCAAATGAAGTCTGAAAAGGTTGAAAGTTGGCATGGTATCATCATTTCACCCACATAGCATGTGCTAAAAAGCTGTGAAGGTTACGACAAAAGAAGGATGCACTTCGCGTACAAAACGGACAGTCTCTTTCGAGGTATCGGGGTTTCGGATGGAAACTCATCGGTTACAAAAGGCATTTCATTTCCTCGAATTTTTTTGAACTCCAGGCTTTTTGTGTGTTCAGAATGCACCACTCAAAGCCACATCATCAATTTTCAACCCTTTCTGACTTTATTTGATATTTTTCATACATTTACTGCTTTTTTGAGCTAAATGACCCTGAAATTGAAAAGCACTTCAAATGAAGTCTGAAAAGGTTGAAAGTTGGCATGATATCATCATTTCACCCACATAGAATGTGCTAAAAAGTTGAGAGGGTTACGGCAAAAGCAGAATGCACTTCGCGCACAACACGGACAAACTCTTTTGAAGTAACGGGGTTTCGAACGGAAGCTCATCGGTTAGAAAAGGCATTTCATTCTCTTGAACTTATTTGAACTCCAGGCTTTTTGTGTGTTCAGAATGCACCATTCAAAGCCACATCATCAATTTTCAACCTTTTTTGACTTCATTTGATATTTTTCATGCATTAACTGTTTTTTTGAACTAATTGATCCTGAAATGGAAAAGCACTTCAAATGAAGTCTAAAAAGGTTGAAAGTTGGCATGGTATCTTCATTTCACCCACATACCATGTGCTAAGAAGTTGAGAGGGTTACGACAAAAGCAGGATGCACTTCGCGTACAAAACAGACAATTTCTTTCGAAGTATCGGGGTTTCGGACGGAAACTCATCGGTTACAAAAGGCATTTCATTTTCTTGAACTTATTTGAACTCCAGGCTTTTTGTGTGTTCAAAATGCACCATGCAAAGCCACATCATCAATTTTCAATCTTTTCTGACTTCATTTGATATTTTTCATGCATTTACTGTTTTTTGAACTAATTGATCCTAAAATTGAAAAACACTTCAAATAAAGTCCGAAAAGGTTGAAAGTTGGCATGGTATCATCATTTCACACACATAGCATGTGCCAAAAAGGTGAGAGGGTTACGGCAAAAGAAGGATGCACTTCGTGTACAAAACGGACAGTCTCTTTCGAGGTATCGGGGTTTCGGATGGAAACTCATCGGTTACAAAAGGCATTTCATTTCCCCGAATTTATTTGAACTCCATGCTTTTTGTGTGTTCAGAATGCACCAATCAAAGCCACATCATCAATTTTCAACCCTATCTGACTTCATTTTATATTTTTCATGCATTTAGTGATTTTTTTGAGCTAAATGACCCTGAAATTGAAAAGCACTTCAACTAAAGTCTGAAAAGGTTGAAAGTTGGCATGATATCATCATTTCACCCACATAGCATGTGCTAAAAAGTTGAGAGAGTTACGGCAAAAGAAGAATGCACTTCGCGTACAACACGGACAGACTCTTTCAAAGTACTGGGATTTCGGACGGAAGCTCATCGGTTAGAAAAGGCATTTCATTTTCTTGAACTTATTTGACCTCGAGGCTTTTTGTGTGTTCAAAATGGACCATTCAAAGCCACATCATCAATTTTCAACCCTTTCTGACTTTATTTGATACTTTTCAGACATTTACTGCTTTTTTTGAGCTAAATGACCCTGAAATTGAAAAGCACTTCAAATGAAGTCTGAAAAGGTTGAAAGTTGGTATGATATGATCATTTCACCGACATAGAATGTGCTAAAAAGTTGAGAGGGTTACGGCAAAAGCAGAATGCACTTCGCGCACAACACGGACAGACTCTTTTGAAGTAACGGGGTTTCGAACGGAAGCTCATCTGTTAGAAAAGGCATTTCATTCTCTTGAACTTATTTGAACTCCAGGCTTTTTGTGTGTTCAGAATGCACCATTCAAAGCCACATCATCAATTTTCAACCTTTTTTGACTTCATTTGATATTTTTCATGCATTTACTGTTTTTTGAACTAATTGATCCTGAAATGGAAAAGCACTTCAAATGATGTCTGAAAAGGTTGAAAGTTGGCATGATATCATCAGTTCACCCACATAGAATGTGCTAAAAAGTTGAGAGGGTTACGGCAAAAGCAGAATGCACTTTGCGTACAACACGGACAGACTCTTTCGAAGTACCGGGGTTTCGGACGGAAGCTCATCGGTTAGAAAAGGCATTTCATTCTCTTGAACTTATTTGAACTCCAGGCTTTTTGTGTGTTCAGAATGCACCATTCAAAGCCACATCATCAATTTTCAACCTTTTTTGACTTCATTTGATATTTTTCATGCATTAACTGTTTTTTTGAACTAATTGATCCTGAAATGGAAAAGCACTTCAAATGAAGTCTAAAAAGGTTGAAAGTTGGCATGGTATCTTCATTTCACCCACATACCATGTGCTAAGAAGTTGAGAGGGTTACGACAAAAGCAGGATGCACTTCGCGTACAAAACAGACAATTTCTTTCGAAGTATCGGGGTTTCGGACGGAAACTCATCGGTTACAAAAGGCATTTCATTTTCTTGAACTTATTTGAACTCCAGGCTTTTTGTGTGTTCAAAATGCACCATGCAAAGCCACATCATCAATTTTCAATCTTTTCTGACTTCATTTGATATTTTTCATGCATTTACTGTTTTTTTGAACTAATTGATCCTAAAATTGAAAAACACTTCAAATAAAGTCCGAAAAGGTTGAAAGTTGGCATGGTATCATCATTTCACCCACATAGCATGTGCCAAAAAGGTGAGAGGGTTACGGCAAAAGAAGGATGCACTTCGTGTACAAAACGGACAGTCTCTTTCGAGGTATCGGGGTTTCGGATGGAAACTCATCGGTTACAAAAGGCATTTCATTTCCTCGAATTTATTTGAACTCCATGCTTTTTGTGTGTTCAGAATGCACCAATCAAAGCCACATCATCAATTTTCAACCCCTATCTGACTTCATTTTATATTTTTCATGCATTTAGTGATTTTTTTGAGCTAAATGACCCTGAAATTGAAAAGCACTTCAACTAAAGTCTGAAAAGGTTGAAAGTTGGCATGATATCATCATTTCACCCACATAGCATGTGCTAAAAAGTTGAGAGAGTTACGGCAAAAGAAGAATGCACTTCGCGTACAACACGGACAGACTCTTTCAAAGTACTGGGATTTCGGACGGAAGCTCATCGGTTAGAAAAGGCATTTCATTCTCTCGAACTTATTTGAACTCCAGGCTTTTTGTGTGTTCAGAATGCACCATTCAAAGCCACATCATCAATTTTCAACCTTTTTTGACTTCATTTGATATTTTTCATGCATTAACTGTTTTTTTGAACTAATTGATCCTGAAATGGAAAAGCACTTCAAATGAAGTCTGAAAAGGTTGAAAGTTGGCATGGTATCTTCATTTCACCCACATACCATGTGCTAAGAAGTTGAGAGGGTTACGACAAAAGCAGGATGCACTTCGCGTACAAAACAGACAATTTCTTTCGAAGTATCGGGGTTTCGGACGGAAACTCATCGGTTACAAAAGGCATTTCATTTTCTTGAACTTATTTGAACTCCAGGCTTTTTGTGTGTTCAAAATGCACCATGCAAAGCCACATCATCAATTTTCAATCTTTTCTGACTTCATTTGATATTTTTCATGCATTTACTGTTTTTTTGAACTAATTGATCCTAAAATTGAAAAACACTTCAAATAAAGTCCGAAAAGGTTGAAAGTTGGCATGGTATCATCATTTCACCCACATAGCATGTGCTAAAAAGGTGATAGGGTTACGGCAAAAGATGGATGCACTTCGTGTACAAAACGGACAGTCTCTTTCGAGGTATCGGGGTTTCGGATGGAAACTCATCGGTTACAAAAGGCATTTCATTTCCTCGAATTTATTTGAACTCCATGCTTTTTGTGTGTTCAGAATGCACCAATCAAAGCCACATCATCAATTTTCAACCCTATCTGACTTCATTTTATATTTTTCATGCATTTAGTGATTTTTTTGAGCTAAATGACCCTGAAATTGAAAAGCACTTCAACTAAAGTCTGAAAAGGTTGAAAGTTGGCATGATATCATCATTTCACCCACATAGCATATGCTAAAAAGTTGAGAGAGTTACGGCAAAAGAAGAATGCACTTCGCGTACAACACGGACACACTCTTTCAAAGTACTGGGATTTCGGACGGAAGCTCATCGGTTAGAAAAGGCATTTCATTTTCTTGAACTTATTTGACCTCGAGGCTTTTTGTGTGTTCAAAATGGACCATTCAAAGCCACATCATCAATTTTCAACCCTTTCTGACTTTATTTGATACTTTTCAGACATTTACTGCTTTTTTTGAGCTAAATGACCCTGAAATTGAAAAGCACTTCAAATGAAGTCTGAAAAGGTTGAAAGTTGGTATGATATGATCATTTCACCGACATAGAATGTGCTAAAAAGTTGAGAGGGTTACGGCAAAAGCAGAATGCACTTCGCGTACAACACGGACAGACTCTTTTGAAGTACCAGGGTTTCGGACGAAAGCTCATCGGTTAGAAAAGGCGTTTCATTCTCTTCAACTTATTTGAACTCCAGGCTTTTTGTGTGTTCGGAATGCACCATTCAAAGCCACATCATCAATTTTCAACCTTTTTTGACTTCATTTGATATTTTTCATGCATTTACTGTTTTTTTGAACTAATTGATCCTGAAATGGAAAAGCACTTCAAATGAAGTATGAAAAGGTTGAAAGTTGGCATGGTATCATCATTTCACCCACATAGCATGTGCTAAAAAGCTGAGAAGGTTACGACAAAAGAAGGATGCACTTCGCGTACAAAACGGACAGTCTCTTTCGAGGTATCAGGGTTTCGGATGGAAACTCATCGGTTACAAAAGGCATTTCATTTCCTCGAATTTATTTGAACTCCAGGCTTTTTGTGTGTTCAGAATGCTCCAATCAAAGCCACATCATCAATTATCAACCTTTTCTGACTTCATTTGATATTTTTCATGCATGTACTGTTTTTTTGAACTAATTGATACTAAAATTGAAAAGCACTTCAAATGAAGTCTGAAAAGGTTGAAAGTTGGCAAGTTATCTTCACTTCACCCATATAGGATGTGGTAAGTTGAGAGGGTTAAGAAAATAGCAGGATGCACTTCGCGTATAAAACACACACACTCTTTCGAAGTATCGGGGTTTCGGAGGCAAACTCATCGGTTGGAAAAGGCATTTCTTTTTCTTGAACTTATTTGAACTCCAGGTTTTTCGTGTGTTCAAAATGCACCATTCAAAGGCACATCATCAATTTTCAACCCTTTCTGAGTTCATTTGATATTTTTCATGCCTTTACTGTTTTTTGAACTAATTGATCCTGAAATGGAAAAGCACTGCAAATGAAGTCTGAACAGGTTGAAAGTTGGCATGATATCATCATTTAACCCACATCACATGTGCTAAAAAGCTGAGAAGGTTACGACAAAAGAAGGATGCACTTCGCGTACAAAACGGACAGTCTCTTTCGAGGTATCGAGGTTTCGGAGGGAAACTCATCGGATACAAAAGGCATTTCATTTCCTCGAATTTATTTGAAATCCAGGCTTTTTGTGTGTTTAGAATGCACCAATCAAAGCCACATCATCAATTTTCAACCCTATCTGACTTCATTTTATATTTTTCATGCATTTACTGATTTTTTTGAGCTAAATGATCCTGAAATTGAAAAGCACTTCAAATAAAGTCTGAAATAGTTGAATGTTGGCATGATATCGCCATTTCACCCACATAGCATGTGCTAAAAAGTTGAGAGAGTTACGGAAAAAGAAGAATGCACTTCGCGTACAACACAGACAGACCCTTTCAAAGTACCGGGGTTTCGGACGGAAGCTCATCGGTTAGAAAAGGCATTTCATTTTCTTCAACTTATTTGATCTCGAGGCTTTTTGTGTGTTCAAAATGAACCATTCAAAGCCACATCATCAATTTTCAACCCTTTCTGACTTTCTTTGATATTTTTCATACATTTACTGCTTTTTTCAGCTAAATGACCCTGAAATTGAAAAGCACTTCAAATGAAGTCTCAAAAGGTTGAAAGTTGGCATGATATCATCATTTCACCCACATAGAATGTGCTAAAAAGTTGAGAGGGTTACGGCAAAAGCAAAATGCACTTCGCGTACAACACGGACAGACTCTTTTGAAGTACCGGGGTTTCGGACGGAAGCTCATCGGTTAGAAAAGGCATTTCATTCTCCTGAACTTTTTTGAACTACAGGCTTTTTGTGTGTTCAATATGCACCATGCAAAGCCACGTCATCAATTTTCAAACTTTTTTGACTTCATTTGATATTTTTCATGCATTTACTGTTTTTTTGAACTAATTGATCCTTAAATGGAAAAGCACTTCAAATGAAGGATGAAAAGGTTGAAAGTTGGCATGGTATCTTCATTTCACCCACATAGCATGTGCTAAGTAGTTGAGCGGGTTACGACAAAAGCAGGATGCACTTCGCGTATTAAACTTACAAACTCTTTCGAAGTGTCGGCGTTTCGGTTGGAAACTTATCGGTTACAAAAGGCATTTCATTTTCTTGAACTTATTTGAACACCAGGCTTTTCGTGTGTTCAAAATGCACCAATCAAAGCCACATCATCAGTTTTCAACCCTATCTGACTTCATTTGATATTTTTCATGCATTTACTGATTTTTTTGACCTAAATGACCCTGAAATTGAAAAACACTTCAAATGAAGTCTGAAAAGGTTGAAAGTTGGCATGGTATCATCATTTCACCCACATAGCATGTGCTAAAAAGCTGAGAAGGTTACGACAAAAGAAGGATGCACTTCGTGTACAAAACGGACATTCTCTTTCGAGGTATCGGGGTTTCGGACGGAAACTCATCGGTTACAAAAGACATTTCATTTCCTCGAATTTATTTGAACTCCAGGCTTTTTGTGTGTTCAGAATGCACCAATCAAAGCCACATCATCAATTTTCAACCCTATCTGACTTCATTTTATATTTTTCATGCATTTACTGATTTTTTTGAGCTAAATGACCCGGAAATTGAAAAGCACTTCAAATAAAGTCTGCAAAGGTTGAAATTTGGCATGATATCATCATTTCACCCACATAGAATGTGCTAAAAAGTTGAGAGAGTTACGGCAAAAGAAGAATGCACTTTGCGTACAACACGGACATACTCTTTCAAAGTACCGGGGTTTCGGACGGAAGCTCATCGATTAGAAAAGGCATTTCATTTTCTTGAACTTATTTGACCTCGAGGCTTTTTGTGTGTTCAAAATGCACCATGCAAAGCCACGTCATCAATTTTTAACCTTTTCTGACTTCATTTGATATTTTTCATGCATTTACTATTTTTTTGAACTAATTGATCCTAAAATTGAAAAGCACTTCAAATGAAGTCTGAAAAGGTTGAAAGTTGGCATGGTATCTTCATTTCACCCACATAGCATGTGCTAAAAAATTTCGAGGGTTAAGACAATAGCAGGATGCACTTCGCGTATAAAACGCACACACTCTTTCGAAGTATCAGGGTTTCGGACGGAACTCATCGTTTGGAAAAGGCATTTCATTTCCTTGAATTTATTTGAACTCCAGGATTTTCGTGTGTTCAAAATGCACTATTCAAAGACACATCATCAATTTTCAATCCTTTCTGAGTTCATTTGATATTTTTCCTTCATTTACTCATTTTTTGACCTAAATGACCCTGAAATTGAAAAACACTTCAAATGAAGTCTGAAAAGGTTGAAAGTTGGCATGCTATCATCATTTCACCCACATAGCATGTGCTAAAAAGTTGAGAAGGTTACGACCAAAGCAGGATGCACTTCGCGTACAAAACGGACAGTCACTTTCGAGGTATCGGGGTTTCGGACGAAAACTCATTGCTAACAAAAGGCATTTCATTTCTTGAATTTATTTCAACTCTAGGCTTTTTGTGTGTTCAGAATGCACCAATCAAAGCCACATCATCAATTTTCAACCCTATGTGACTTCATTTGATATTTTTCATGCATTTACTGATTTTTTTGAACTAAATAACCCTGAAATTGAAAAGTACTTCAAATAAAGTCTGGAAAGGTTGAAAGTTGGCATGATATCATCATTTGACCCACATAGCATGTGCAAAAAAGTTGAGAGGGTTACGGCAAAAGAAGAATGCACTTCGCGTACAACACGGACATACTCTTTCACAGTACCGGGGTTTCGGACGGAAGCTCATCGATTAGAAAAGGCATTTCATTTTCTTGAACTTATTTGACCTCGAGGCTTTTTGTGTGTTCAAAATGCACCATGCAAAGCCACATCATCAATTTTCAACCCTTTCTGAGTTCATTCGATATTTTTCATGCATTTAATGATTTTTTTGAGCTAAATGACCCTGAAATCGAAAAGCACTTCAAATAAATTCTGAAAAGGTTGAAAGTTGGGATGATATCATCATTTCACCCACATAGGATATGCAAAAAAGTTGAGAGGGTTACGGCAAAATAAGAATGCACTTCGCGTACAACACGGACAATCTCTTTCGAAGTATCGGGGTTTCGGACGGAAAGTCATCGTTTGGAAAAGTCATTTCATTTTCTTGAACTTATTTGAACTCTAGGATTTTCGTGTCTTCAAAATGCACCATTCAAAGGCACATCATCAATTTTCAACCCTATCTGACTTCATTTGATATTTTTCATGCATTTACTGATTTTTTTGAGCTAAATGACCCTGAAATTGAAAAGCACTTCCAAGAAAGTCTGGAAAGGTTGAAAGTTGGCATCATATCATCATTTCACAAACATAGCATGTGCTAAAAAGTTGAGAGGGTTACGGCAAAATAAGAATGCACTTCGCGTACAACACGGACAAACTCTTTCGAAGTATCGGGGTTTCGGACGGAAACTCATCGTTTGGAAAAGGCATTTCATTTTCTTGAACTAATTTGATCTCCACGCTTTTTGAGTGTTCAAAATGCACCATTCAAAGCCACATCATCTATTTTAAACCCTTTCGGAGTTCATTTGATATTTTTCATGCATTTACTGATTTTTTTGACCTAAATGACCCTGAAATTGAAAAACACTTCAAATGAAGTCTGAAAAGGTTGAAAGTTGGCAAGGTATCATCATTTCACCCACATAGCATGTGCTAAAGAGTTGACAAGGTTATGACAAAAGCAGGATGCACTTCGCGTACAAAACGGACAGTCTCTTTCGAGGTATCGGGGCTTCGGACGGAAACTCATCGGTTATAAAAGGCATTTCATTTCCTTGAATTTATTTGAACTCCAGGCTTTTTGTGTGTTCAGAATGCACCAATCAAAGCCGCATCATCAATTTTCAACCCTATCTGAGTTCATTTGATATTTTCCATGCATTTACTGATTTTTTTGACCTAAATGACCCTGAAATTGAAAAGCACTTCAAATAAAGTCTGAAAAAGTTGAAAGTTGGCATGATATCATCATTTCACCCACATAGCATGTGCTAAAAAGTTGAGTGAGTTACGGCAAAAGAAGAATGCACTGCGCGTACAACACGGACAGACTCTTTCGAAGTACCGGGGTTTCGGATGGAAGCTCATCGGTTAGAAAAGGCATTTCATTTTCTTGAACTTATTTGACCTCGAGGCTTTTTGTGTGTTCAAAATGCACCATTCAAAGCCACATCATCAATTTTCAACCCTTTGTGACTTTATTTGATATTTTTCATACATTTACTTTTTTTTGAGCTAAATGACCCTGAAATTGAAAAGCACTTCAAATGAAGTCTGAAAAGGTTCAAAGTTGGCATGATATCATCATTTCACCGACATTTCAAAGTTGAGAGGGTTACGGCAAAAGCAGAATGCACTTCGCGTACAACACGGGCAGAATCTTTCGATGTACCGGGGTTTCGGACGGAAGCTCATCGGTTAGAAAAGGCATTTCATTTTCTTGAACTTATTTGAACTCCAGGCTTTTTGTGTGTTCAGAATGCACCATTTAAAGCCGTGTCATCAATTTTCAACCTTTTTTTGACTTCATTTGATATTTTTCATGCATTTACTGTTTTTTTGAACTAATTGATCCTGAAATGGAAAATCACTTCAAATGAAGTCTGAAAAGGTTGAAAGTTGGCATGGTATCTTCATTTCACCCACATACCATGTGCTAAGTAGTTGAGAGGGTTACGACAAAAGCAGGATGCACTTTGCGTACAAAACGGACAATTTCTTTCGAAGTATCGGGGTTTCGGACGGAAACTCATCGGTTACAAAAGGCATTTCATTTTCTTGAACTTATTTGAACTGTAGGCTTTTTGTGTGTTCAAAATGCACCATGCAAAGCCACGTCATCAATTTTCAACCTTTTCTGACTTCATTTGATATTTTTCATGCATTTACTATTTTTCTGAACTAATTGATCCTAAAATTGAAAAGCACTTCAAATGAAGTCTGAAAAGGTTGAAAGTTGGCATGGTATCTTCATTTCACCCACATAGCATGTGCTAAAAAGTTGAGAGGGTTAAGACAATAGCAGGATGCACTTCACGTACAAACGCACACACTCTTTCGAAGTATCGGGGTTTCGGACGGAACCTCATCGTTTGGAAAAGGCATTTCATTTTCTTGAACTTATTCGAAATCCAGGCTTTTCGTGTGTTCAAAATGCACCATTCAGAGCCACATCATCAATTTTCATTCCTTTCTGAATTCATTTGATATTTTTCATTCATTTACTGATTTTTTGGCCTAAATGACCCTGAAATTGAAAAACACTTCAAATAAGTCTGAAAAGGTTGAAATTTGGCATGCTATCATCATTTCACCCACATAGCACGTGCTAAAAAGTTGAGAAGGTTACGACAAAAGCAGGATGCACTTCGCGTACAAAACGGACAATCTCTTTCAAGGTATCGGGGTTTCAGACGGAAACTCATCAGTTACAAAAGGAATTTCATTTCCTTAAATTTTTTTGCACTCCAGGCTTTTCGTGTGTTCACAATGCACCAATCAAAGCCACATCATCAATTTTCAGCCATCTCTGACTTCATTTGATATTTTTCATGCATTTACTGTTTTTTTGAGCTAAATGACCCTGAAATTGAAAAGCACTTCAAATAAAGTCTGAAAAGGTTGAAAGTAGGCATGGTATGTTCATTTCACCCACATAGAATGTGGTAAAAATTTTGAGAGGTTTACGACAATAGCAGGATGCACTTCGCGTATAAAACTTACAAACTCTTTCGAAGTATCGGCGTTTCAGTTGGAAACTTATCGGTTACAAAAGGCATTTCATTTTCTTGAACTTATTTGAACACGAGGCTTTTCGTGTGTTCAAAATGCACCAATCAAAGCCACATCATCAGTTTTCAACCCTATCTGACTTCATTCGATATTTTTCATGCATTTACTGATTTTTTTGACCTAAATGACCCTGAAATTGAAAAACACTTCAAACGAAGTCTGAAAAGGTTGAAAGTTGGCATGGTATCATCATTTCACCCACATAGCATGTGCTAAAAAGCTGAGAAGGTTACGACAAAAGAAGGATGCACTTCGCGCACAACACGGACAGTCTCTTTCGAGGTATCGGGGTTTCGAACGAAAACTCATCGGTTACAAAAGACATTTCATTTCCTCGAATTTATTTGAACTCCAGGCTTTTCGTGTGTTCAGAATGCACCAATCAAAGCCACATCATCAATTTTCAACCCTATCTGACTTCATTTTATATTTTTCATGCATGTACTAATTTTTTTGAGCTAAATGACCCTGAAATTGAAAAGCACTTCAAATAAAGTCTGCAAAGGTTGAAAGTTGGCATGATATCATTATTTGACCCACATAGCATGTGCTAAAAAGTTGAGAGGGTTACGGCAAAAGAAGAATGCACTTCGCGTACAACACGGACATACTCTTTCAAAGTACCCGGGTTTCGGACGGAAGCTCATCGATTAGAAAAGGCATTTCATTTTGTTGAACTTATTTGACCTCGAGGCTTTTTGTGTGTTCAAAATGCACCATGCAAAGCCACGTCATCAATTTACAACCCTTTCTGAGTTCATTCGATATTTTTCATGCATTTACTGATTTTTTTGATCTAAATGACCCTGAAATCGAAAAGCACTTGAAATAAATTCTGAAAAGGTTGAAAGTTGGCATGATATCATCATTTCACCCACATAGCATATGCAAAAAAGTTGAGAGGGTTACGGCAAAATAAGAATGCACTTCGCGTACAACACGGACAAACTCTTTCGAAGTATCGGGGTTTCGGAAGGGAAGTCATCGTTTGGAAAAGGCATTTCATTTTCTTGAACTTATTTGAACTCTAGGATTTTCGAGTCTTGAAAATGCACCATTCAAAGGCACATCATCAATTTTCAACCCTATCTGAATTCATTTGATATTTTTCATGCATTTACTGATTTTTTTGAGCTAAATGACCCTGAAATTGAAAAGCACTTCCAATAAAGTCTGAAAAGGTTGAAAGTTGGCATCATATCATCATTTCACAAACATAGCATGTGCTAAAAAGTTGAGAGGGTTACGGAAAAATAAGAATGCACTTCGCGTACAACACGGACAGACTCTTTCGAAGTACCGGGGTTTCGGACGGAAGCTCATCGATTAGAAAAGGCATTTCATTTTCTTGAACTTATTTGACCTCGAGGCTTTTTGTTTGTTCAAAATGCACCATGCAAAGCCACGTCATCAATTTTTAACCTTTTCTGACTTCATTTGATATTTTTCATGCATTTACTATTTTTTTGAACTAATAGATCCTAAAATTGAAAAGTACTTCAAATGAAGTCTGAAAATGTTGAAAGTTGGCATGGTATCTTCATTTCACCCACATAGCATGTGCTAAAAATTTGAGAGGGTTAAGACAATAGCAGGATGCACTTCGCGTATAAAACGCACACACGCTTTCGAAGTATCAGGGTTTCGGACGGAACCCCATTGTTTGGAAAAGGCATTTCATTTTCTTGAACTTATTTGAACTCCAGGATTTTCGTGTGTTCAAAATGCACTATTCAAAGCCACATCATCAATTTTCAATCCTTTCTGAGTTCATTTGATATTTTTCATTCATTTACTGATTTTTTGACCTAAATGACCCTGAAATTGAAAAACACTTCAAATGAAGTCTGAAAAGGTTGAAAGTTGGCATGGTATCATCATTTCACCCACATAGCATGTGCTAAAAAGTTGAGAAGGTTACGACAAAAGCAGGATGCACCTCACGTACAAAACGGACAATCTCTTTCAAGGTATCGGGGTTTCAGACGGAAACTCATCAGTTACAAAAGGAATTTCATTTCATAAAATTTATTTGAACTCCAGGCTTTTCGTGTGTTCAGAATGCACCAATCAAAGCCACATCATCAATTTTCAACCATCTCTGACTTCATTTGATATTTTTCATGCATTTACTGTTTTTTTGAGCTAAATGACCCTGAAATTGAAAAGCACTTCAAATAAAGTCTGAAAAGGTTGAAAGTAGGTATGGTATGTTCATTTCACCCACATAGCATGTGCTAAAAAGTTGAGAGGTTTACGACAATAGCAGGATGCACTTCGCGTATAAAACTTACAAACTCTTTCGAAGTATCGGCGTTTCGGTTGGAAACTTATCGGTTACAAAAGGCATTTCATTTTCTTGAACTTATTTGAACACCAGGCTTTTCGTGTGTTCAAAATGCACCAATCAAAGCCACATCATCAGTTTTCAACCCTATCTGACTTCATTTGATATTTTTCATGCATTTACTGATTTTTTTGACTTAAATGACCCTGAAATTGAAAAACACTTCAAATGAAGTCTGAAAAGGTTGAAAGTTGGCATGGTATCATCATTTCATCCACATAGCATGTGCTAAAAAGATGAGAAGGTTACGACAAAAGAAGGATGCACTTCGCGTACAAAACGGACAGTCTCTTTCGAGGTATCGGGGTTTCGGACGGAAACTCATCGGTTACAAAAGACATTTCATTTCCTCGAATTTATTTGAACTCCAGGCTTTTCGTGTGTTCAGAATGCACCAATCGAAGCCACATCATCAATTTTCAACCCTATCTGACTTCATTTTATATTTTTCATGCATGTACTGATTTTTTTGAGCTAAATGACCCTGAAATTGAAAAGCACTTCAAATAAAGTCTGCAAAGGTTGAAAGTTGGCATGATATCATTATTTGACCCACATAGCATGTGCTTAAAAGTTGAGAGGGTTACGGCAAAAGAAGAATGCACTTCGCGTACAACACGGACATACTCTTTCAAAGTACCCGGGTTTCGGACGGAAGCTCATCGATTAGAAAAGGCATTTCAGTTTGTTGAACTTATTT
Organism: Hordeum marinum; assembly: GCA_022496015.1. Lineage (NCBI taxonomy): Eukaryota > Viridiplantae > Streptophyta > Magnoliopsida > Poales > Poaceae > Hordeum > Hordeum marinum. Next base: position 508,800,213 of record CM039674.1, on the reverse strand, counting down.
GACCTCGAGGCTTTTTGTGTGTTCAAAATGCACCATGCAAAGCCACGTCATCAATTTACAACCCTTTCTGAGTTCATTCGATATTTTTCATGCATTTACTGATTTTTTTGATCTAAATGACCCTGAAATCGAAAAGCACTTCAAATAAATTCTGAAAAGGTTGAAAGTTGGCATGATATCATCATTTGACCCACATAGGATATGTAAAAAAGTTGAGAGGGTTACGGCAAAATAAGAATGCACTTCGCGTACAACACGGACAAACTCTTTCGAAGTATCGGGGTTTCGGACGGAAAGTCATCGTTTGGAAAAGTCTTTTCATTTTCTTGAACTTATTTGAACTCTAGGATTTTCGAGTCTTCAAAATGCACCATTCAAAGGCACATCATCAATTTTCAACCCTATCTGACTTCATTTGATATTTTTCATGCATTTACTGATTTTTTTGAGCTAAATGACCCTGAAATTGAAAAGCACTTCCAATAAAGTCTGAAAAGGTTGAAAGTTGGCATCATATCATCATTTCACAAACATAGCATGTGCTAAAAAGTTGAGAGGGTTACGGAAAAATAAGAATGCACTTCGCGTACAACACAGACAGACTCTTTCGAAGTATCGGGGTTTCGGACCGAAACTCATCGTTTGGAAAAGGCATTTCATTTTCTTGAACTAATTTGAACTCCACGCTTTTTGAGTGTTCAAAATGCACCATTCAAAGCCACATCATGAATTTTAAACCCTTTCGGAGTTCATTTGATATTTTTCATGCATTTACTGATTTTTTTGACCTAAATGACCCTGAAATTGAAAAACACTTCAAATGAAGTCTGAAAAGGTTGAAAGTTGGCAAGGTATCATCATTTCACCCACATAGCATGTGCTAAAGAGTTGAGAAGCTTACAACAAAAGCATGATGCACTTCGCGTACAAAACGGACAGTCTCTTTCGAGGTATCGGGGTTTCGGACGGAAACTCATCGGTTATAAAAGGCATTTCATTTCCTTGAATTTATTTGAACTCCAGGCTTTTTGTGTGTTCAGAATGCACCAATCAAAGCCACATCATCAATTTTCAACCCTATCTGAGTTCATTTGATATTTTCCATGCATTTACTGATTTTTTTGAGCTAAATGACCCTGAAATTGAAAAGCACTTCAAATAAAGTCTGAAAAGGTTGAAAGTTGGCATGATATCATCATTTCAACCACATACCATGTGCTAAAAAGTTGAGAGAGTTACGGCAAAACAAGAATGCACTTCGCGTACAACACGGACAGACTCTTTCGAAGTACCGGGGTTTCGAACGGAAGCTCATCGGTTAGAAAAGGCATTTCATTTTATTGAACTTATTTGACCTCGAGGCTTTTTGTGTGTTCAAAATGCACCATTCGAAGCCACATCATCAATTTTCAACCCTTTGTGACTTTATTTGATATTTTTCATACATTTACTTTTTTTTGAGCTAAATGACCCTGAAATTGAAAAGCACTTCAAATGAAGTCTGAAAAGGTTGAAAGTTGGCATGATATCATCATTTCACCGACATAGAATGTGCTAACAAGTTGAGAGGGTTACGGCAAAAGAAGAATGCCCTTCGCGTACAACACGGGCAGAATCTTTCGATGTACCGGGGTTTCGGACGGAAGCTCATCGGTTAGAAAAGGCATTTCATTTTCTTGAACTTATTTGAACTCCAGGCTTTTTGTGTGTTCAGAATGCACCATTTAAAGCCACGTCATCAATTTTCAACCTTTTTTTGACTTCATTTGATATTGTTCATGCATTTACTGTTTTTTTGAACTAATTGATCCTGAAATGGAAAATCACTTCAAATTAAGTCTGAAAAGGTTGAAAGTTGGCATGGTATCTTCATTTCACCCACATACCATGTGCTAAGTAGTTGAGAGGGTTACGACAAAAGCAGGATGCACTTCGCGTACAAAACGGACAATTTCTTTCGAAGTATCGGGGTTTCGGACGTAAACTCATCGGTTACAAAAGGCATTTCATTTTCTTGAACTTATTTGAACTCCAGGCTTTTTGTGTGTTCAAAATGCACCATGCAAAGCCACATCATCAATTTTTAACCTTTTCTAACTTCATTTGATATTTTTCATGCATTTATTGTTTTTTTGAACTAATTGATCCTAAAATTGAAAAGCATTTCAAATGAAGACTGAAAAGGTTGAAAGTTGGCATGGTATCTTCATTTCACCCACATAGCTTGTGCTAAAAAGTTGAAAGGGTTAAGACAATAGCAGGATGCACTTCGCATACAAAACGCACACACTCTTTCGAAGTATCGGAGTTTCGGACGGAAACTCGTCGTTTGGAAAAGGCATTTCATTTTCTTGAACTTATTTGAACTCCAGGATTATTGTTTGTTCAGAATGCACCATTCAAATCCACATCATCAATTTTCAACCTTTTTTGACTTCATTTGATATTTTTCATGCATTTACTGTTTTCTTGAACTAATTGATCCTGAAATGGAAAGCACTTCAAATGAAGTCTGAAAAGGTTGAAAGTTGGCATGGTATCTTCATTTCACCCACATACCATGTGCTAAGTAGTTGAGAGGGTTACGACAAAAGTAGGATGCACTTCGCGTACAAAACGGACAATTTGTGTCGAAGTATCGGGTTTCGAACGGAAACTCATCGGTTACAAAAGGCATTTCATTTTTTTTGAACTTATTTGAACTCCAGGATTTTTGTGTGTTCAAAATGCACCATGCAAAGCCATCATCAGTTTTCAACCTTTTCTGACTTCATTTGATATTTTTCATGCATTTAGTGTTTTTTTTGAACTAAATGATCCTAAAATTGAAAAGCACTTCAAATGAAGTCTGAAAAGGTTGAAAGTTGGCACGGTATCTTCATTTCACCCACATAGCATGTGCTAAAAAGTTGAGAGGGTTAAGAGAATAGCAGGATGCACTTCGCGTACAAAACGCACACACTCTTTCGAAGTATCGGGGTCTCGGACGGAAGCTCATCGGTTAGAAAGGCATTTCATTCTCTTGAACTTATTTGAACTCCAGGCTTTTTGTGTGTTCAAAATGCACCATTGAAAGACACATCATCAATTTTCAACCCTTTCTGAGTTCATTTGATATTTTTCATTCATTTACTGATTTTTTGACCTAAATGACCCTGAAATTGAAAAACACTTCAAATGAAGTCTGAAAAGGTTGAAAGTTGGCATGATATCATTATTTCACCCACATAGCATGTGCTAAAAAGTTGAGAGGGTTACAGCAAAAGAAGAATGCACTTCGCGTACAACACGGACACACTCTTTCGATGTACCGGGGTTTCGGACGGAAGCTCATCGGTTAGAAAAGGCATTTCATTCTCTTGAACTTATTTGAACTCCAGGCTTTTTGTGTGTTCAGAATGCACCATTCAAAGCCACATCATCAATTTTCAACCTTTTTTGACTTCATTTGATATTTTTCATGCATTTACTAATTTTTTTTGAGCTAAATGCCCCTAAATTGAAAAGCACTTCCAATAAAGTCTGAAAAGGTTGAAAGTTGGCATGATATCATCATTTCACCCACATAGCATGTGCTAAAAAGTTGAGAGGGTTACGGCAAAATAAGAATGCACTTCGCGTATAACACGGACAGACTCTGTTGAAGTATCTGGGTTTCGGACGGAAACTCATCGTTTGGAAAAGGCATTTCATTTTCTTGAACTTATTTGAACTCCAGGCTTTTTGTGTGTTCAGAATGCACCATTTAAAGCCACGTCATCAATTTTCAACCTTTTTTTGACTTCATTTGACGTTTTTCATCCATTTACTCTTTTTTTGAACTAATTGATCCTGAAATGGAAAATCACTTCAAATGAAGTCTGAAAAGGTTGAAAGTTGGCATGGTATCTTCATTTCACCCACATACCATGTGCTAAGTAGCTGAGAGGGTTACGACAAAAGCAGGATGCACTTCGCGTACAAAACGGACAATTTCTTTCGAAGTATCGGGGTTTCGGACGTAAACTCATCGGTTACAAAAGGCATTTCATTTTCTTGAACTTATTTGAACTCCGGGCTTTTTATGTGTTCAAAATGCACCATGCAATGCCACATCATCAATTTTTAACCTTTTCTAACTTCATTTGATATTTTTCATGCATTTACTGTTTTTTTGAACTAATTGATCCTGAAATTGAAAAGCATTTCAAATGAAGACTGAAAAGGTTGAAAGTTGGCATGGTATCTTCATTTCACCCACATAGAATGTGCTAAAAAGTTGAAAGGGTTAAGTCTAGAAGGATGCACTTCGCATACAAAACGCACACACTCTTTCGAAGTATCGGGGTTTCGGACGGAAACTCGTCGTTTGGAAAAGGCATTTCATTTTCTTGAACTTATTTGAACTCCCGGCTTTTTTTGTGTTCAGAATGCACCATTCAAATCCACATCATCAATTTTCAACCTTTTTTTACTTCATTTGATATTTGTCATGCATTTACTGTTTTCTTCAACTAATTGATCCTGAAATGGAAAAGCACTTCAAATGAAGTCTGAAAAGGTTGAAAGTTGGCATGGTATCTTCATTTCACCCACATACCATTTGCTAAGTAGTTGAGAGGGTTACGACAAAAGCAGGATGCACTTCGCGTACAAAACGGACAATTTCTTTCGAAGTATCGGGTTTCGAACGGAAACTCATCGGTTACAAAAGGCATTTCATTTTCTTGAACTTATTTGAACTCCAGGCTTTTTGTGTGTTCAAAATGCACCATGCAAAGCCACATCATCAGTTTTCAACCTTTTCTGACTTCATTTGATATTTTTCATGCATTTACTGTTTTTTTCAACTAAATTGTAGCGACCCGACTGAAAACGAGTCAAGCCTTTGTGTTTTCTGTGCCATCCCTGGATCAGTATGCTGGCACACACAGTACATCAATGTATATATCAAAGTGCAATCACATGTAAATAACGTAAAACTGATATATACCTTAAAATAGCAGCGGATACAGTCAACGGGAGTGGAGTCCCAATAACACCAACGGCAAGTTGAGTGCGGACCGTAACCCTGAATCGTATTCTTACCCGTCATAGAAGAGTATCTGCAACATAAGACGTTGCAGCCGTGTACGTCAGCATTTTGAATATGCCGGCAAGATCACCATAGTAGAACAGAAGAATAAAGACTATTCTATATGCAAAGGCTTTGTGGCTCTGAGTCTAAGTTTTTGCGTAAAAGCTGATTTTATTTTTCTACAACAAAAGGAATATCAGGAATTTCACTATGAATTTCACTATCAGGAATTTGGGATGGTACACGTGGCGCTTCCTGATTGGTCTGGTGTGCGTGTGGTAGGGAGTTTTCGGGCGGACGACCGAGACATAACAGAAAACGGTTCGGTCTATAATTTCAAAAGAAAAACCGGCCGGTTCTTTCTAAAAGAACCGAAGGGGTACGGGGATTCTAATCTACGTCGTTGAGACGAGATCGGACGGGGGAGAGTGCTCACCGTGGTGGTTGCCGGTTCCGGCGAGGGTTCCGGCGACGGCAGAGGCGTCGAGGTCATCGGGGATGCGCCTCCGGTGGTCCTCCGGCGACGGCGAGGGCTCCGTTCGACTCAGCGATGAATGGCGCATCCGGTGGTGGTCGAGGGCGAGCTCGGGGACGACGGTGACGACGAGCAGGAGCGAAGGGAGCTTCGGGGTCGGGGAACACTCCGGCGAGGGTGATGTCTTAGCAGCTCCAGAGAGTCTCCAGAGAGGGTGAGGGGTCGGGGAGGTGTGCACGGTCGTGAGGAAATTGTCGGAGGGCTCGGGAGAGTGCGGGGAGGTCAGGGTGATGCGGGGACGCGATAATGGCGCGGCGGCCGTGGTGAAGTCCGGCGAGGGATTCCGGTAGTGGGAGGGCGCGGGAGGAGGGGGAAACAAGGGGAATGGCGAGAGGGGTCTGGAGGCTTCTTATAGGGGGCTCAGAGGGGTCGGGGAGTAAGGAGGGAGGGGGTCCGCGGCGAAGGAAACCGGCGACGGCGTCGGGCGCGTGGGAGGAGGAAGCCGACCGCGCGGGAGAAGGGAGCGGGCAGCGGGTCCCACACGTCAGCGAGAGCGGGCGAGCTGTTAACGCGTCGGTTGACCGGCGCGTATTGAATTCGCGAAATAAAGCCTGTGGGTCGGCCCGTTTTAATTCTAAAATCGTTACCGTTTCTATTTAATGTTTTTCCGGAGCATTTCAAAAACCTTTAAAGCATTCGAGTATATTCCAAATATAGTCAAATTTTATATCAAAATTAACAGAATAATAAATGCCATTTAATGGACATTTTTATTCTGGCATTTGAATATATTAGAAAAATCATTTTTCAGAAAATGCCTTAATTGGCTTTATTTACTTTTGCAAATATTTTTAAAATAAGTTTTTGGGTTTGATGCTTCAAAAAAACTTCAAAAATTACCCCCTGGCTTGGAGTGTCATGTTACTCCTTCAAATTTTTGTCAGGGGTTTGAATACTTTGCAAATTTTGAATAGGGACCAAATATGAAATGGATTTTCAAAATAATCCAGAGGTTTTCAAAAGCTCTTTCAATTCCTTCTTTTAAACTTCCAACTCATATTTCTTAAAATTTGAGGAAGTCATGTTATCCTCTCTCATGAAAATCATTGAGTTGCATAAAGTTTTCTGAATTTGAAATATTTTTCAAATGAAATTCAAATTCTTTTCAAATCCCTTTTCATTTCTTTAAATGGAATAAGTCATGTCATCTTCACTCTAGGGTTTTGTGATGAAATGAAGTTTGAAATCCTGGTGATCAAAATGCAGATTGAATGTTTTGGGAAAGTCATTTCATTCCCTCTCAATAAACTTTCAAAAAGTTTCAAATTTCACTCACTTTCATTCACTCAAACAAACAAACAAACAATCATTCTAATAATTATTATAACATTCCAAAATTTGGGACGTTACATAAATGATCCTAAATTTGAAAAGCACTTCAAATGAAGTCTGAAAAGGTTGAAAGTTGGCATGGTATCTTCATTTCACCCACATAGCATGTGCTAAAAAGTTGAGAGGGTTAAGAGAATAGCAGGATGCACTTCGCGTACAAAACGCACACACTCTTTCGAAGTATCGGGGTTTCGGACGGAAGCTCATCGGTTAGAAAGGCATTTCATTTTCTTGAACTTATTTGAACTCCAGGCTTTTTGTGTGTTCAAAATGCACCATTCAAAGCCACATCATCAATTTTCAACCCTTTCTGAGTTCATTTGATATTTTTCATTCATTTATTGATTTTTTGACCTAAATGACCCTGAAATTGAAAAACACTTCAAATGAAGTCTGAAAAGGTTGAAAGTTGGCATGATATCATTATTTCACCCACATAGCATATGCTAAAAAGTTGAGAGGGTTACAACAAAAGAAGAATGCACTTCGCGTACAACACGGACACACTCTTTCGATGTACCGGGGTTTCGGACGGAAGCTCATCGGTTAGAAAAGGCATTTCATTCTCTTGAACTTATTTGAACTCCAGGCTTTTTGTGTGTTCAGAATGCACCATTCAAAGCCACATCATCAATTTTCAACCTTTTTTGACTTCATTTGATATTTTTCAAGCATTTACTGATTTTTTTGAGCTAAATGCCCCTAAATTGAAAAGCACTTCCAATAAAGTCTGAAAAGGTTGAAAGTTGGCATGATATCATCATTTCACCCACATAGCATGTGCTAAAAAGTTGAGAGGGTTACAGCAAAATAAGAATGCACTTCGCGGACAACACGGACAGACTCTTTCGAACTATCGGGGTTTCGGACGGAAATTCATCGTTTGGAAAAGGCATTTCATTCTCTTGAACTTATTTGAACTCCAGGCTTTTTGTGTGTTCAGAATGCACCATTCAAAGCCACATCATCAATTTTCAACCTTTTTTGACTTCATTTGATATTTTTCATGCATTTACTGATTTTTTTTGAGCTAAATGACCCTAAAATGGAAAAGCACTTCAAATGAAGTCTGAAAAGGTTGAAAGTTGGCATGGTATCATCATTTCACCCACATAGCATGTGCTAAAAAGTTCAGAAGGTTACGACAAAAGCAGGATGCACTTCGCGTACAAAACGGACAGTCTCTTTCGAGGTATCGAGGTTTTTGTCTGTTCAAAATGCACCAATCAATGCCACATCATCAATTTTCAACCCTATCTGACTTTATTTGATATTTTTTATGCATTAATGATTTTTTTGAACTAAATGACCGTGAAATTGAAAAGCACTTCAAATAAAGTCTGAAAAGGTTGAAAGTTGGCATGATATCATCATTTCACCCACATAGCATTTGCTAAAAAGTTGAGAGGGTTATGGCATTTTTTGGGTGTTCAGAATGCACCAATCAAAGCCACATCATCAATTCTCAACCCTATCTGACTTCATTTGATATTTTTCATGCATTTACTGATTTTTTAGCTAAATGACCCTGAAACTGAAAAGCACTTCAAATAAAGTGTGAAAAGGTTGAAAGTTGGCATGACATCATCATTTCACCCACATAGCATGTGCTAAAAAGTTGAGAGGGTTACGACAAAAACAGAATTGACTTCGTGTACAACAAGGACAGACTCTTTCGAAGTATCAAGGTTTCGGACGGAAACTCATCGGTTACAAAAGGCATTTCATTTTCTCAAGCTTATTTGAACTCCAGGCTTTTTGTGTATTCAAAATGCTCCATTCAAAACCACATCTTCAATTTTCAACCTTTTCTGACTTCATTTGATATTTTTCATGCATTTACTGTTTTTTTGAGCTAAATGACCCTGAAATTGAAAAGCACTTCAAATAAAGCCTGAAAAGGCTGAAAGTTGGCATGGTATGTTCATTTCACCCACATAGCATGTGCTAAAAAGTTGAGAGGTTTACGACAATAGCAGGATGCACTTCGCGTATAAAACTTACAAACTCTTACGAAGTATCGGAGTTTCGGTTGGAAACTTATCGGTTACAAAAGGCATTTCATTTTCTTGAACTTATTTGAACACCAGGCTTTTCATGTGTTCAAAATGCAGCAATCAAAGCCACATCATCAGTTTTCAACCCTATCTGACTTCATTTGATATTTTTCATGCATTTACTGATTTTTTTGAGCTAAATGACTCTGCAATTGAAAAGCACTTAAAATAAAGTTTGAAAAGGTTGAAAGTTGGCATGATATTATCATTTCACCCACATAGCATGTGCTAAAAAGTTGAGAGGGTTACGGAAAAGCAAGAATGCACTTCGCATACAACACGGACAGACTCTTTTGAAGTATCGGGGTTTCGGACGGAAGCTCATCTGTTAGAAAAGGCATTTCATTTTCTTGAACTTATTTGAACTCCAGGCTTTTTGTGTGTTCAAAATGCACCATTCAAAGCCACATCATCAATTTTCAACCCTTTCTGAGTTCATTTGATATTTTTCATTCATTTACTGATTTTTTGACCTAAATGACCCTGAAATTGAAAAACACTTCAAATGAAGTCTGAAAAGGTTGAAAGTTGGCATGATATCATTATTTCACCCACATAGCATGTGCTAAAAAGTTGAGAGGGTTATAGCAAAAGAAGAATGCACTTCGCGTACAACACGGACACACTCTTTCGATGTACCGGGGTTTCGGACGGAAGCTCATCGGTTAGAAAAGGTATTTCATTCTCTTGAACTTATTTGAACTCCAGGCTTTTTGTGTGTTCAGAATGCACCATTCAAAGCCACATCATCAATTTTCAACCTTTTTTGACTTCATTTGATATTTTTCATGCATTTACTGATTTTTTTGAGCTAAATGCCCCTAAATTGAAAAGCACTTCCAATAAAGTCTGAAAAGGTTGAAAGTTGGCATGATATCATCATTTCACCCACATAGCATGTGCTAAAAAGTTGAGAGGGTTACGGCAAAATAAGAATGCACTTCGCGTACAACACGGACAGACTCTTTCGAACTATCGGGGTTTCGGACGGAAATTCATCGTTTGGAAAAGGCATTTCATTCTCTTGAACTTATTTGAACTCCAGGCTTTTTGTGTGTTCAGAATGCACCATTCAAAGCCACATCATCAATTTTCAACCTTTTTTGACTTCATTTGATATTTTTCATGCATTTACTGATTTTTTTTGAGCTAAATGACCCTAAAATTGAAAAGCACTTCAAATGAAGTCTGAAAAGGTTGAAAGTTGGCATGGTATCATCATTTCACCCACATAGCATGTGCTAAAAAGTTCAGAAGGTTACGACAAAAGCAGGATGCACTTCGCGTACAAAACGGACAGTCTCTTTCGAGGTATCGAGGTTTTTGTGTGTTCAAAATGCACCAATCAATGCCACATCATCAATTTTCAACCCTATCTGACTTTATTTGATATTTTTTATGCATTAATGATTTTTTTGAACTAAATGACCGTGAAATTGAAAAGCACTTCAAATAAAGTCTGAAAAGGTTGAAAGTTGGCATGATATCATCATTTCACCCACATAGCATTTGCTAAAAAGTTGAGAGGGTTATGGCATTTTTTGGGTGTTCAGAATGCACCAATCAAAGCCACATCATCAATTCTCAACCCTATCTGACTTCATTTGATATTTTTCATGCATTTACTGATTTTTTTAGATAAATGACCCTGAAACTGAAAAGCACTTCAAATAAAGTGTGAAAAGGTTGAAAGTTGGCATGACATCATCATTTCACCCACATAGCATGTGCTAAAAAGTTGAGAGGGTTACGACAAAAACAGAATTGACTTCGTGTACAACACGGACAGACTCTTTCGAAGTATCAAGGTTTCGGACGGAAACTCATCGGTTACAAAAGGCATTTCATTTTCTCAAGCTTATTTGAACTCCAGGCTTTTTGTGTATTAAAAATGCTCCATTCAAAGCCACATCTTCAATTTTCAACCTTTTCTGACTTCATTTGATATTTTTCATGCATTTACTGTTTTTTTGAGCTAAATGACCCTGAAATTGAAAAGCACTTCAAATAAAGTCTGAAAAGGCTGAAAGTTGGCATGGTATGTTCATTTCACCCACATAGCATGTGCTAAAAAGTTGAGAGGTTTACGACAATAGCAGGATGCACTTCGCGTATAAAACTTACAAACTCTTACGAAGTATCAGAGTTTTGGTTGGAAACTTATCGGTTACAAAAGGCATTTCATTTTCTTGAACTTATTTGAACACCAGGCTTTTCGTGTGTTCAAAATGCACCAATCAAAGCCACATCATCAGTTTTCAACCCCATCTGACTTCATTTGATATTTTTCATGCATTTACTGATTTTTTTGAGCTAAATGACTCTGCAATTGAAAAGCACTTCAAATAAAGTTTGAAAAGATTGAAAGTTGGCATGATATTATCATTTCACCCACATAGCATGTGCTAAAAAGTTGAGAGGGTTATGGAAAAGCAAGAATGCACTTCGCGTACAACACGGACAGACTCTTTCGAAGTATCGGGGTTTCGGACGGAAGCTCATCGGTTAGAAAAGGCATTTCATTTTCTTGAACTTATTTGAACTCCAGGCTTTTTGTGTGTTCAAAATGCACCATTCAAAGCCACATCATCAATTTTCAACCCTTTCTGAGTTCATTTGATATTTTTCATTCATTTACTGATTTTTTGACCTAAATGACCCTGAAATTGAAAAACACTTCAAATGAAGTCTGAAAAGGTTGAAAGTTGGCATGATATCATTATTTCACCCACATAGCATGTGCTAAAAAGTTGAGAGGGTTACAGCAAAAGAAGAATGCACTTCGCGTACAACACGGACACACTCTTTCGATGTACCGGGGTTTCGGACGGAAGCTCATCGGTTAGAAAAGGCATTTCATTCTCTTGAACTTATTTGAACTCCAGGCTTTTTGTGTGTTCAGAATGCACCATTCAAAGCCACATCATCAATTTTCAACCTTTTTTGACTTCATTTGATATTTTTCATGCATTTACTGATTTTTTTGAGCTAAATGCCCCTAAATTGAAAAGCACTTCCAATAAAGTCTGAAAAGGTTGAAAGTTGGCATGATATCATCATTTCACCCACATAGCATGTGCTAAAAAGTTGAGAGGGTTACGGCAAAATAAGAATGCACTTCGCGTACAACACGGACAGACTCTTTCGAACTATCGGGGTTTCGGACGGAAATTCATCGTTTGGAAAAGGCATTTCAATCTCTTGAACTTATTTGAACTCCAGGCTTTTTGTGTGTTCAGAATGCACCATTCAAAGCCACATCATCAATTTTCAACCTTTTTTGACTTCATTTGATATTTTTCATGCATTTACTGATTTTTTTTGAGCTAAATGACCCTAAAATTGAAAAGCACTTCAAATGAAGTCTAAAAAGGTTGAAAGTTGGCATGGTATCATCATTTCACCCACATAGCATGTGATAAAAAGTTGAGAAGGTTACGACAAAAGCAGGATGCACTTCGCGTACAAAACGGACAGTCTCTTTCGAGGTATCGAGGTTTTTGTGTGTTCAAAATGCACCAATCAATGCCACATCATCAATTTTCAACCCTATCTGACTTTATTTGATATTTTTTATGCATTAATGATTTTTTTGAACTAAATGACCGTGAAATTGAAAAGCACTTCAAATAAAGTCTGAAAAGGTTGAAAGTTGGCATGATATCATCATTTCACCCACATAGCATTTGCTAAAAAGTTGAGAGGGTTATGGCATTTTTTGGGTGTTCAGAATGCACCAATCAAAGCCACATCATCAATTCTCAACCCTATCTGACTTCATTTGATATTTTTCACGCATTTACTGATTTTTTTAGCTAAATGACCCTGAAACTGAAAAGCACTTCAAATAAAGTGTGAAAAGGTTGAAAGTTGGCATGACATCATCATTTCACCCACATAGCATGTGCTAAAAAGTTGAGAGGGTTACGACAAAAACAGAATTGACTTCGTGTACAACACGGACAGACTCTTTCGAAGTATCAAGGTTTCGGACGGAAACTCGTCGGTTACAAAAGGCATTTCATTTTCTCAAGCTTATTTGAACTCCAGGCTTTTTGTGTATTCAAAATGCTCCATTCAAAGCCACATCTTCAATTTTCAACCCTTTCTGAGTTCATTTGATATTTTTCATTCATTTACTGATTTTTTGACCTAAATGACCCTGAAATTGAAAAACACTTCAAATGAAGTCTGAAAAGGTTGAAAGTTGGCATGGTATCATTATTTCACCCACATAGCATGTGCTAAAATGTTGAGAAGGTTACGGCAAAAGAAGGATGCACTTTGCGTACAAAACGGACAACCTCTTTCGAAGTATCGGGGTTTCGGACGGAAACTCATCGGTTACAAAAGGCATTTCATTTTCTTGAACTTATTTGAATTTCGGGCTGTTTGTGTGTTCAAAATGCACCATTCAAAGCCACATCATCAATTTTCAATCCTTTCTGACTTTATTCGATATTTTTCATGCATTTATTGTTTTTTTTAGCTGAATGACCCTGAAATTGAAAAGCACTTCAAATGAAGTCTCAAAAGGTTGAAAGTTGGCATGATATCATCATTTCACCCACATACCATGTGCTAAAAAGTTGAGAGGGTTACGGCAAAAGCAGGAGGCACTTCGCGTACAAAACGGACAGACTCTTTCAAAGTACCGGGATTTCCGACGAAAACTCATCGGTTAGAAAAGGTATTTCATTTTGCTGAACTTATTTGAACTCCACGCTTTTTGTGTGTTCAAAATGTACCATTCAAAGCCACATCATCGATTTTTCAACCCTTTCTGACTTCATTTTATTTTTTTCATGCATTTACTGATTTTTTTTGAGCTAAATGACCTTGAAATTGAAAAGCACTTCAAATAAAGTCTGAAAAGGTTGAAAGTTGGCATGGTATCATCATTTCACCCACATTGCTTGTGCTAAAAAGTTGAGAGGGTTACGGCAAAAGCAGGATGCACTTCGCGTACAAAACGGATAGTCTCTTTCGAAGTATCGGGTTTCGGTTACAAATCCCTCAGAATTTAGTGCTCATACAAAAGATACTTGCCTTTTAATTGGAACCGCGATGATCATGGAATTTCCTAGAGAGTCATGATCATCTCTCTTGTCTGGAGGTGGAAACTATGACTCGCTAATATGCACAAATATTGAATATATGTTCCTCTTTGTCCTATTTCTACAAATATGTTCCTAATATGAAGAAATATAGAAACAAATACAAATAAGGGCCTCATAAAAGCAGATTCATTTTTTATTTGAACTAAACCAACTACTATAATAAACATACGATTCAAATTTCAACCGTGCGCGAAATGCCCGCAAATTTCCTCCTGATTGGGGGGAATTGAGAGAGGGATTTGGTGAGGGCGGATGAACCCTAGCCGCCACGCTCTCTCTATTCTTGTTGGATGGTGTGGGAGTGCCGGCCCGCGTATGGATAACTATTTGTGTGGCGCCTTGGGGCTCGGCACGGCACATTGGAAGTGCGGTGCCTTTGCCTTAGACGCTGCACTGTGGGGGGCAGGGCCAGGCCTGCCCCGTGGTGCCAGCGTGGACGGAGGTGCGACGCCTGTCTGTAAGGCGCTACACAGTATAGTCTGGTACCTTGCTGTCGGGCGCCGCAGACGCTGCACTGTGGGGGGCAGGGCCAGGCCTGCCCCGTGGTGCCAGCGTGGACGGAGGTGCGACGCCTGTCTGTAAGGCGCTACACAGTATAGTCTGGTACCTTGCTGTCGGGCGCGGCATGAAAGGGTAGGTGTATGAATTTGTTTCGCGCACGGTTCACTTTGTGAATTAGTTAGGTATATAACTCAATTTTGTCCACTTTGCCCATCGATCTATGTATCATACCTAACGAAGGACAACACAGGTCCCACAACATCAGCCTTTCCATTCGCATATATCACCTCATTTCATAAGTTCCACATCTGCCAACACATTAGCGGCATTAATCTCTCGACACCCTCGTTCTGTGCATCTAGCGAAACGTGCAGCCAAAGCTTTTCTGTCTTTAAGGCCTCCTCTTTAGGTAATTCCCAACACGTAGAGCCTGCTTCCTTTGCATGCGATTCCTGCATGGAACTCAGTTTCTCTAGCAGTACCGCATATGTCACATATATCATCAATTGCGATTGTCCTTCCGAATGCGATATGCTTTGTGGCAAGCGTTTGGGTGGCTACATGTCAAGCAACGATTTTTAATATTTTGGGAATTTTCGCCATCCAAATGAGGCTAACATATTCCTATCGCTTGTAAACACACACTCACAAGAAAAAATGCCCTGTAATGTGAGAATTTTATCGTTCTTATGGAACAAAGATATAGGGGTTGTGCCCAATAACCCTATGTGAGAGAATACCAATATGGTTGCGAAATGCGTGGTCTAAACGCTTCCATCTTAACTATCGTTATATTGGTGAGTTGAACTCGTGATAAGATAGGCAAGACTAGCAAACTATAAAGGGATGGGTGCTCCCTGAAACGGCGAGGAAAATAGATCAGGGACTTGCCATGTCCCCGCTAGTCGTATGGTGAGAAGGAAGTTTCAGGGGCCATTTTGATTGTGCCTGTTGGTCACCCTGGCAATAAATGGCACGCTAAATTATTGGCAGACTAAACGGCCGCCGGCGCCTTGCCAAATAATTAGCTGCGTAATAAACATGAAGGATGGGCGGGCTGGGGCAAGCCAAATAATCAGATCCAAACCAAATGCACGCCATCGGTCTGGTCAACTACCAAAAATTTGGTTGGGCGCGTAATGGCTGTGAACCAAACAAGCCCTCGGTACCAAGTGTTGCAAAAAAGGCTAGAACCTGAGACTCTTGGATAGTCTCTGAACATTCAGACACAGATGGACGGTAGGTGATAATCAACTCTTTAAGGAAGTGCTATTCAAGTGAAGCCTTATATTGATGATCTCTCGGACAGTTTTTCCATAAACAACACATAAGCCCTTGGATTTCTTGTAATTCTGCAGTGTCGTCCATTTATCTCTAGACTGAACGGGGCACATAAGTTCAGTGTCCTTCTTTTCTTCAGTTGGTCGACCTCGGGGAAGCAATGGAAATGACAAGGCATGATAAAAGTATTTCAACTTCCCAATCCTTCGTGGAGCAGTGCTAGCTCGTAGGCGGTGTCCACATCAAAGTGTTTCTGTATAGCAAAAACAATGCAGGAACCAAGAATCTTACGTGGTCAACTGGTCATACAACTTGGTGAATCAACATCGACGACGACGCAATATGCAGTCCAACTTTAAAATAGGCAGCGAAACAAGTTAGGAATAAGCCACGCCACGATGGTAACCACAGTGTCCGTGTCGGTCAGGTCCGAACGCCGATGCATGGTCGCGTCCATTGCTGTGGTTAACTAGCCTGGTCGTGCGCGTTGCAGCAGGTTGTGCGTCGGGTGCTATCCGCGTTCTGGGTCAGTGCATGCGGTTGGGTGGAGTCAAGCTGCCGGCTGGATAGATAAGTTAGAGCTGAATCTGTTAGTTGGTTAGCTGGCTTCATGGCCGAGTCAAGGATGCATGCATGTAGTGCGTTAGCTAATGCGTGCGTCCGTTGAGTTAGTGGCCGGTGTGGCGGCCGGATGGTGCGTGCGCACCTGGCTATAAATGCCTTCTTCCTGTACTACTTGTAGCGCGCTGGTCTGTTGTCGTGTCATGGTGACGATATGTGTCGAGCCAAGGGAGAAAGGCCTAAGAAAAATGTAGTCTCCGTCGGGACTATGGTGTGTGCCTGGTTGATGTGAAAGTTCTTTCGGGGTTGTGCTGCGTGTGTGCGTGTGTACCTCTGTGTATGTATGTTTAAGGGAGTTGAGATGAATAGATGTCAACATACAGACCGTTCGTCATCGAAAGTATGTTTTGTTCATCGTCTTCTACGTCCGTCCGACTTTTGTCGCTGACGGGCTTCTCGATGTTCGTCCTTGGTGGGTTTGTTCCAACAAAGTATGTTCTAGTGCAGATTTTGTCTAATCTATGATAACACAGCTGGCTGAACGGGCCAACTGGTTTGGGCGTAGAAGTGTTGCGTCGGTTCAAGTCATACGTGTCCCCACTTTAAAATAGAGCCAAAGCGACCACGATCCAACAACACTAGCTCCAAAAAGCGTGGCGACACGACACGCCCGTAGAGGCGCCCGTTATTAAATTAGATGTTATCCATATGTTTCATATTTTTGTCAAAAAGATGATGTGGAAACGGTAGATCGATAACTATAAATGGATGGTAAAATACGACGGTTACAATTTGATTTTGGAAGGCAAATTATGTAGGTAGATGGTACATAGTTGTGATTGCACAAACATTTGACGGATGAGACAGCAACAGTGCTAGAGTCTGTAGTAGTCTGCTAGATAGCAAATGCTCAAGCGGAAATATTCATATGATTAATAGTAGTAGTTGACAGAGATTGTGAAGTACAGTAGCTAGCTAGCATCGAAGTCTCGGTAGTCTCGATGGAAACAGGTTCCCACTTCTGTTCACTTGGAAGTGGTGTTTCCCATCAATCTCCACTATATCAAAGGTGTCTCTATACATATATCACAAATAACCATGACCCTAACATCTGATCAAGGGATACAAATCTGCAGAAAATTAGCCCTCAAACTTAAAGTACCTCAAGTACATCTTGATGCAAGTTTCCAACTGAAATAGGGCATGATTAGGTCCTCTTGCGCTTCGTCCTGTACGTACAGTAAATTTACATCATTGATTCCATATACTGGAAACTGAGGATATAATCTATGATACTGGCAATATGTTGACCAGTTGTGACAACCCTGCTTATTAGTTTATGTGAGCACAAACTCATGCACCAAAGCTTGCAGCACGGAGATAATAATTAGGTGTAAACACAATATGATGTTCCTTGCGTATAAATTAGTAGTGTTTCGAAAACTTCAGATTTAAGTCTGGAATTAAATAAAATGACAAACACATACACACATATTTATGGATCTTAGTTATTTCATGAGGAAGACAGACATGGGGATAAATGGCATCCGTGTCAAGCTTAACAACGAACGACACTATTTCCCATATTTGTTTGTGAGAGACATAGGTATTCAAATCATAATGTGTAAATGATGTGAACTGACAAAGAAATCCATCATACTTAAAAAAACGTTTGTCAAGAATAAAATTGATTGCTCCTTGTCCGACTGCGACATATGAATATCAACTATTAATAGGAAAGAGGTTAAGGAGTCAGATATCCAGGCTACTCGTGTTTACTCACAGTCACATGATGGCTCTGAATCTTTGATAGTTTTTGTGTGGTTACTAAAAGGCTGGAAACTACAACTTCTTGGACATGAATGGTACCTCCATGGAAACGAATATGCAAACGGTAAACCGAGTGATGAAATCATCAAATTAAGGTGTATCTCATACTGATTACACTAATAAAAAAAGACAATGTACTGAACTTGCTTGAGCTTGTGTTTGGAATAGCACCAATGATTTATTGTGTGTATGCTACAGAGAAATGCATGTAAAAAATCTAGAAACTTACTGAGAACAGAAAAGTGATGTACACGCTGAATTTAGACCAGGTGACATTGTAAGACCAAGCTATTATTTTGATAGTACACTATTATTCTAAGTATCAATTTGAAACACATTATCACAAACCTACGTGCTCTTTTTCCTAATACATGTTAAATTTATCAACATATGAGCAAGGGCATTTAAAGGCACCTTGCAGCAAATGAGACCATGTATGTTCTGAAATATGCCATAACAGCCAGTACGTGATCGATTTGAAAGACATCATAATCCTTCAGGGGAAATGGGGAATGACATCATAATCTTTCAAAATAAAATAAAATAAACTCTTGCATGATCTCTTGAAAGAAAAGACTGTCTTGAGTACCATTGCAGCAGCATCTAATAAAATGTTTTTATTACATCAGGTATGATAATATAATCTGATGAAATTACAATACTCACTTTCCAGTACACGTAGCTCCTCACACACTGAGTGTACTTCTATTGGTACATAGGAAGATTTGGTTTAGCACAGTTATATATATGTAACTTATGGGGAAATAATGGGACTCTAAACACCACAGGAAGTGCAGCCCCAGAATGATAAGATTTCACATTACTATACTGCACTGCTGCTTATTTTAGGTAACATCTCATAGCCATATCAATGCTGCATACATGATAAAGTGAAGTTTTAAGAATTGTAGTGCAGTTCATTTGTTGTGCATAGAGAGTAACGAAAAAACATCACATGATCCAAGATAAAAACCAGAAATGGAAAACCACCGTTCTGTGCCAGCAGAATGATACAACTGGGAGAATCCTAAACATCATCCAACTATGCAATTGTGGCATTGCTGAACCAGAAGACATGCGTCTTCTATAAGCGCTACCGAAAGAGAGAGCAATTTTATGCAGAAACCTAATTAGTAGATCATAAGAAGCCCGTGACTCTAGCGTCTGCTTGCATAGAACAATTTGATGTGAGGTATAGTATACCATTATCAAGACTCCCAGGTGTTGAGAGCTAACACTAGTAGAAAGCAGACCTTTCGTCCGCCTCATTAGTCCCGGTTGCCTTTTGAACCTGCACTAATGTGCTCATTAGTCCCGGTTCGTGACGGGCATCATTAGTGTCGGTTCGTTCCGGACCTTTAATCCCGGTTCGTGCCACGAACCGGCACTAAAGGTGTGGTGGCAGGCCGGCATCAGCCTTGGGCCCCACGGAAACCTTTAGTCGCGGTTGGTGGCTCCAACCGTGACTATAGGCTAACCTTTAGTCGCTGTTGCAGCCACCAACCGGGACTAAAGGCCCCCCAATATGAAACCCTTCGGCGCCAGCCCGAGCACACTCCTCTTTGTTCTTCCCCTTTCTTCTCCTCTCTGTTATTCCTCTCTTCCTCGAGCTCATCCTCTATTTTTGCCAAAATTTGTCAAGATTTGGAGGCATCCCATCCATTCAAGTGTTCACAAAGGTTAGCAAGTTTGTCCTTTCATCTCTCATTGCTAGATTAACTCTTGCAATGCTCTATAAGTATAGTAATTTGTGGGTTTTAGTTTGTATGTGGTAGTTTATTTTATTTATGCAATTTGAGCTCAAATTTACTTGTATAGTTTACTTACCTATATGGTTGTTTATTATACATAATGGCATGGTTTTGAAATCCGTCCCCGCGAGCCCTCATCCGGTTTATGATGCGGATGTGGTATATACTCTCTTTTATCACTCTTTGTTGAATTTCGTGTTTATGACAATTATGCCAATCAAGTTGAGATAGATATTTTTATTTAGGAGGTATGTGAACCGGAGATTCCAGCCGACATAGATATTCTTGTGAAGAAGTTAAATTTAGTTAGAAAAAAATGAGTATTTGAAAGAAAAATTGAAAAGAGTTGAAGAAGAGAAGATGAAACTAGAGTTGTATGTCGCCGATGTCGTCGATGATCACAAGATCAAGATGGGTGCAATGTGCTTGAAGATTAAATTTTTTAAAGATATGCCATTGATAGTGAGGGTTGGTATCACTATGCTGTTGGATCAATTGCTACCTTAGTTGCGATGTTGATCGCATTTGTTTTTGCATTTATATGCTTTAGCTAGAGCGTTTGCATGTTGTTTTATGAGAACAAGTGTGTACGAACTTTATGTATGAACTTGTATTAATTTGGTCTTTTTGGTTTTTGTGTAATGAAGATGAGCCGGCAATGGATGTACGATGGCTGTTGCTCTCTCCAGTTCATTAATGGCGTGCATACTTTTCTGGTTACAGCCGAGGCAAATAAGCGGCCGGATGGTTTTGTGTATTGTCCATGTGTTGACTGTAAGAATGATCGAAATTACTCTAACTCAAGAACCATTCACGTCCACCTGTTAGAGTCCGGCTTCATGTCCGGCTATAACTGTTGGACCAAGCACGGAGAAAGAGGGGTCCTAATGGAAGAGAATGAAGAAGAAGAGGAGGACGACAGCTATCCTAGACATGGTTTCCATGAATACGATGGTAAAACAATGGGGGAAGAAGCGGAGCCGACAATGCGGGAAGGAGCTGAAGAAGAGGCATCAGATGAACATGTTGATGATCTTGGTCGGGCCATTGCCGATGCAAAGAGAAACTGCACAAGTGAAAAGGAGAAGCTGAAGTTGCCGCATATGTTAGAGGATCACAAAAAAGGGTTGTACCCAAATTGTGAAGATGACACTAAAAAGCTGCGTACCACACTGGAATTGTTGCAATGGAAAGCAAAGAATGGTGTATCTAACAAGACATTTCAAAATTTGTTGATAATGTTCAAGAATAAGCTACCAAAGGACAACGAATTGCCAGAGACAAAAAAGGTTGTCTGCCCTCTAGGATTAGAGGTCGAGAAGATACATGCATGCCCTAAAGACAGCATCCTCTACCGCGGTGAGTACGAGGATTTGAATGCATGCCCGGTATGTTGTGCATTGCGCTATAAGATCGGCCACAATGACCCTGGTGAGGTTGAGGCCGAGCGCCCCAGGAAGAAGATTCCTGCCAAAGTGATGTGGTATCCTCCTATCATACCACGGTTGAAACGTTTGTTCGAAAACAAAGAGCATCCCAAGTTGATGCGATGGAACAGCGAAGACCGTAAGAAAGACAGGAGGTTGAGAGTTCCCGTTGACGGATCGGAGTGGAGAAAAATCGAGGAAAAGTGGCAGGACTTTGCAAAGGATGCAAGGAACGTATGGTTTGGTATAAGTGCAGATGGCATTAATCCTTTTGGGGAGCAGAATAGCAATCATAGCACATGACCTGTGACTCTATGTATCTATAACTTTCCTCCTTGCTTGTGCATGAAGCGGAAGTTCATTATGATGCCAGTGCTCATACAAGGCCCCAAGGAACCCGGCAACGACATTGATGTGTATCGAAGGCCATTGGTTGAAGAACTTTTACAGTTGTGGAATGGAAAAGGTGTACGTGCGTGGGATGCGAAAGATCAGGAGGAATTTGACCTACATGCGTTGTTGTTTGTAACCATCAATGATTGGACTGCTCTCAGTAACCTTTCAGGACAGACAAACAAGGGATACCACGCATGCACGTACTGTTTAGATGATACCGACAGTATATATTTGGATAAATGTAAGAAGAATGTGTATCTGGGCCATCGTCGATTTCTTCAGAGCAGGCATCCCATAAGAAAGAAAGGCAAGCATTTCGAAGGTGAGGCAGATCACCGGAAGAAGCCTCGCCACCGTATGGGTGATGACATACTTGATATGGTTCTGGTGCACAATCTGTTCCGAATGACGCTGACAAACGTGCACCTATGTGGACGAAGAAATCTATATTTTTGGACCAACCGTATTGGAAAGACCTCGAGGTACACTCTACAATCGATGTGATGCACATGAGAAGAATCTTGGCGTAAACCTGCTAGGCTTCTTGGGCGTGTATGGGAAGAAAAAAGATATGCCGGAGGCACGGGAGGACCAGCAACTTATGCACGGAGAAGACAGCATGGATCCAAAGCAGTTTCAGGGTCATGCCATCTATGCTCTTACCAAAGAAGAGAAGGAAATCTTCTTCGAATGCCTGCTCAGTATGAAGGTCCCGCCTAGCTTCTCGTCGAATATAAAGGGAATAATAAACATCGCAGAGAAAACGTTTCAGAACCTAAAGTTCCATGACTGCCACATGATTATGACACAACTACTTCCGGCTGCATTAAGGGGCTTCTACCGGAAAAGGTTGGATTAGCCATTGTGAACTATGTGCATTCCTGAATGCAATCTCTCAGAAGGTAACCGATCCAGAAATCCTACCAAGGTTAGATAATAATTTGGTGCAATGTCTTGTTAGTTTCGAGTTGGTGTTCCCACCATCCTTCTTCAATATCATGACGCATGTCCTAGTTCACCTAGTCAAGGAGATTGCCATTTTGGGTCCTATATTTCTACACAATATGTTCCCCTTTGAGAGGTTCATGGGAGTCTTAAAGAAATATGTTCATAATCGTGCTAGGCCAGAAGGAAGCATCTCCAAGGGCCATGAAACAGAGAAGGTCATTGAGTTTTGTGTTCACATTATTCCTGACATTAAGCCAATAGGTGTTCCTGAATCGCGGCATGAGGGCAGACCGGGTGGAAAAGGCACGCTAGGAAAGAATTCACTAATATGCCGGGATGGTCATTTTTTGGCGCAAGCACACTACACAGTTCTACAAAGTTCTGCCTTGGTGGCTCCATATATCGAGAAACACAAGAATATTGTACGCTCCAAACACCCGCAGAAGTCTGACGACTGGATTACACATGAACAAACGGTGACTTTTGCCGGTTGGTTGCAGACATGTCTCATGCATGACGACACTGTTGAAGATGACCTGTACTTGTTGTACAAGTTACCATCTTCGACTATATTGACTTTCAAAGGGTACGAGATAAATGAGAATACATTTTACACGATCGCCCAAGATAAAAAGAGGGTCAAACTAAAACAGTGGCGTCCACATTGATGCAGCAAACAACAATGGGCCAAATGACACATACTATGGTTACATAGAGGAGATATGGGAACTTGACTATGGACTTGCAAATGGGTCAATGTGACGGGAGGCAGGGTAAAGGAAGGCCCGTAGTACGGAATGACAACAATGGATCTCAACAATCCTGGGTACGCAAACGAACCATTCGTCCTAGCCAATTATGTGGCGCAGGTTTTCTATGCGAAGGACATGTCCACCAAGCCGAGAAAAAGATAAGATAAGAAAGCAAATACATCATGCGATGAGCCAAAGCGCCACATAGTTCTTTCACGAAACAGAAACATCGTCAGAGTGGAGGACAAGACAGACGTGTCAGAAGATTATGAAAAGTTTCATGAAATTGCTCTCTTCATAGTGAATGTTGACCCAAGCATCAATTTAAACACTGAAGAATGTCCATGGTTACGAAGCAAAGGGACACACGCGAAGAAAAAGTTTTACAGCCAATGATCCCACTCTGGGATGTGACCGGCTTCTCTAGTTAGTTTCGGGGCTTATATATCTAGAAAGTCCCACTTCAGACAAACCGAAGGGAATCTTTATAATAGTAGTGTACTTATGTGTTTTGCGTATTCAGTATGCACCATTCGAAGGCAGACCACCAATTTTCAACCCTTTCTGACTTCACTTGCTATTTTTCATACATTTACTGATTTGTTTTGATCCAAATGACCCTGAAATTGATAAGCACTCCAAATAAACTCAAAAAAGGTTGAAAGTTGGCATGGTATCATCATTCACAAACTAGTGATTCACACAAATTTCAAAAAATTCAAATTTAAACTATTCAAATTTGAAAACGACTAGCACGAACAGAAAGTTTATAATTTTTTTACCTAAAGAAAAAAGATTCACAAAGAAACTCTAAATAAAGCAAAAAAACAACTCAGAAACAAAAGAAAATATATAAAGCAGAAAACAAAAAAAACAAAAAAAAATATTTATAAAAAGCCCGCCTACTGGGCCATCACGGCCTGCATATGACTAGAAACCCAACCTCTTGTTGGGCCAGGACGCGGGCCCGTACGACCTAGTAGGCCCCACAGGGCGGCAGACGTGCGGTAGGCCTAGAAGGCCTGCTCAAGAGAGGAGCTCGACACGGTAGCCGCGGTGGGGCTTATAAACCGGTGCGAGCACCTCTCGACTAGCGAGGTGGGACGAAACATTCACCCCGCCACTCGCCTTGCACAACAGCCTTTAGTCGCGGTTGGAGCCACCAACCGTGACTAAAGTGTTTCGCTTCTCGCCGCTTCGGCTGGTGAAATTCACCTTTAGTCGTGGTTGGTTGCTCCAACCGCGACTAAAGGGGGGTCTTTAGTCGCGGTTGGAGCCACCAACCGCGACTAAAGGCCTCATTATATATACAACACTTTAAAAAATTCCAGTTACTCTGCATTCTTCGACCTCCTCGTGACATCGCCGCGTCGTCGCCGTCTCGCCTTCCCGACGCCGGAGCTCGACGCCGCCCCCGACGCCGGCGGCCCGCGCCTCCTCGCGTCGATCTCCGAAGCCGCCAATGCCCATTCCTCCCCGAGCCCGGCCTGACGCTGCCCGGGACGCAGCCCGTGTTGGAAATAAGCCCTAGAGGCAATAAATATAGTGTTTATTATTATATTTCCTTGTTCATGATAATCGTTTATTATCCATGCTATAATTGTATTGATTGGAAACACATTACATGTGTGGATAAATAGATAACACTCTGTCCCTAATATGCCTCTAGTGAACTAGCTCGTTGGTCAAAGATGGTCAAAGTTTCCTAGCCATTGACAATTGATGTCATTTGATAACGGGATCACATCATTAGGAGAATGATGTAATGGACAAGACCCAAACTACAAACATAGCATATGATCGTGTCAATTTATTGCTATTGTTTTCTGCATGTCAAGTATGTGTTCCTATGACCATGAGATCATGCAACTCACGGACATCGGAAGAGTGCCTTGTGTGTATCAAACGTCGCAACCTAACTGGGTGGCTATAAAGATGCTCTACAAGTATCTCCGAAGGTGTCTATTGAGTTGACATGGATCAATACTGGGATTTGTTACTCCGTGTGACGGAGAGGTATCTCAGGGCCCACTCGGTAATACAACATCACAATAAGCCTTGCAAGCAATGTAACTAAGTGTTAGTTGCGGGATCTTGTATTACGGAACGAGTAAAGAGACTTGCCGGTAACGAGGTTGAACTAGGTATGGAGATACCGACGATCGAATCTCGGGCAAGTAACATACCGAAGAACAAAGGAAACATCATACGGGATCGACTGAATCCTTGACATAGAGGTTCGACCGATAAAGATCTACGTAGAATATGTAGGAGCCAATATGGGCATCCAGGTCCCGCTATTGGCTATTGACCGTAGAGGTGTCTTGGTCATGTCTACATAGTTTTCGAACCCGCAGGGTCTGCACACTTAAGGTTTGGTGACATTTTGGTAGTATAGAGTTATGTATGGTGGTGACCGAAGGTTTTTCAGAGTTCCGGATGAGATCCTGGATGTCACGAGGAGCTCCGGAATGATCCGGAGGTAAAGATTCATATATAGGAAGTTCTGTTTTGGTCATCGGAAAAGTTTCGGGCTCATCGGTAGTGTACCGGGAGTGCCGGTAGTGTATCGGGAGACCTCCGGGAGGGGTATTTCGACCCAAGAGGCAACATGGACCGTGGGAGAGTGAATACCAGCCCTTAGTGGGCTGGTGTAAGTCCCGCACAAGGCCCATGCGGATGGGAAGAAAAGACCAAAGAGAAAAAGGTGGGAAAAGGCAAAAAGGCCAAAATAACGAGGAGTCCTAGTCCTACTAGGATTGGAGGAGGAATCCTCCTCTCCTCTTGGTTAGGCCGATGCCTAGATGGCTTGGCCCTTGGGCCAAGCCTCCTCCTCCAATACTTGGACGAGCACATCGGTTGCTACATGGATGTGTTGGACGTCAGGTTCTCCAATACCTGGCAGGTTCTTCACGGATCTCACTCGAGCTATGATCCTGTCATAGTTCCTTCTCTTTGGGTGTCCACTGCCTGCCGCGCGAGACGTCACCTGGATCTGTAGTAGTGATATTATATAATCAATAATAGACGAGATGTATTAGTAATAATATTCGAGATTATATTCGATAATATTCGAGACGATTTATTCGAGATTATATTCGATGATGCATATTATGTAGTATGATTCAGTTTTCCTTATTGATTGCATGTATTCTAATTTGAATACTAAATTGTTTTATCTTTCTTCTATGTTTGTTAGATAAAAGCAATGGACAATACTGGTAGAGAAGGAGAAGAGGCCTTGTTTAACATCATACGCTCCACGAGCCCAGCGCATGAACATAAAGATGATGACGACTCGCAATATCTAAACAATTCCGGTGAGGGTTGTATGTTTGATGAAGATGAAAGAATAGATGAATTCGACAACAATGTTGATGAAGAAAATCTTCTTCAAATAACAAAGACTGGCGAGGTATATTTATTATATAAGCCATCCGGTGATCATTACATGTCTTAATTGAGTTGTATATGTACTAACGAATCGATCTTTCTTCTCTTAGGCCTCCGGATAGAGCAAATCTTCTACAAGCGATAGGGTAGTTAGAAGCCAGGCCAAAAAGTTGGACCCTGGCGTAAAGTTCAACATCGATTCCATCAATACATCAACTGGCGAACCGCTTGAACCTAAGAAAAATGCGACCAAGTTCAAGAATCAATGCAGAGTTATTTTCAGGGATCAAATCCCGGTCTCCACCCAAGAATGGAAAAAGGCACCAAAGCGACGTCGAGAAGGAGTTACTTTTGTTGATGAAAGAGCAAAAGATGTGCTTTGGATCGAGCTGATGTCACATTTTACACTAACAGATAACTTGACAGATACAAATCTGAAGAAAGTCAGAAACTATGCTCTTAAAAAGATGGCGATCGTATTCAACACCTTCAAGAAAAATGCATGGGCTGAGTACATCAAAGCAAACAAGACGATTCCAAAATTCGAGGGAGCACTAGTGAAGGCAAAAGATCACTGGGACGATTTGACGAAGTTCAAGGAATTAGAACTAGCTAAGGAACGGTCGAGAAAGAATAAGATTAATGCTGCAAAAAAGCAGTGGGACCATACTCTGGGGCCAGGTGGATACCAGACGGCCCTGCCTAAGTGGGATCAATCCGAACAAGATATGATCAGTGCAGGGGTAACTCCAGTGACAGTGACCTGGCCCCCGAGGTGCATGACATGGTTTTATGCGCATGGGGGGAAGTTGGACCCAAAGACAGGGGCTATTATGGTGAAGGCAGGTCTTAAAAAAGTGACAGATGGAATTTTGATGAAAATAGAAGAAGCTCGACTAGGGGTGGACGCCCAACAGACAAGCGACGAGCTTACGCGCGCCCTGAAGCATCATGAACACCCCGGAAGAACACGAGGGAAAGGCGTTGTTCCGTGGTTTGAGGGGTTTGCTAGTTGGAACGACGACTACAAAAGCCGTGCGAGAAAGAAGATGCAGGAGGAGCGAAAGAAGAAGGAGGAAGCACTCCGCCTCGAAGGACTAGAATCAAAGCACCTGGAGTTGGAATCGAGAGTCAGGCGGCAGGAGAAGCAGGTCGACTCACTCAACAAGGAAAGGGCATCTCAGCGACAACATGAGCCGATTGATCCAGCATTGGATACCTTCGTCCCATCTATGGTGAGAAACAACGTGGGTTCCGGCCCGTCCGATATCGATGATGATGCACTGCTAGCTAGCTACCATGTGGATGATATCAAAGACAGGACTAACTGTGAGCTACACATGAAAGTGAAGAACTTATCCATGAAGGTGGCAGATGGCTCTCCTTTAGCAAATCCCCCAGAAGCAACCTTCCATTGCAATCCCATTCCAGCTGGCTATGCTCGTGTCGGGTTTGATGAAGTGATGTCAGGATATCAGGATCTACAACTTGACATCCTTGGAGGTGACGAGGAGAGAACACTGGGATAGGCCATACATCGTATCATTTTATGGAAAAAGGATTGCATCGTCTTTCCAAGGCCACCGACTCCTCCTCCTCTTCCAAGTCCAACACCACATCAGTCGATTCCTCCTCCTCCTCCAAGTTCGGCTCCACATCAGCCTACTCCTCCTCCAACTCCGGCACGGCGTCAGCCAACTCCTCCTTCTCCAAGTCCGGCACCGCGTTAGCCGACTCCTCCTCAAGGTCCGGTACGGCATCAGCATGCTCCGTCGACTCAGCATGCTCTGTCGCCTAAGCAACAAGGGAAGAGAGAGGCTACAGATACGACGACTAGCAGTACAACGGGCAAGAAATTCAAATATGGTCCCAGCCTCAAGCCTCTTCCGAAGTGGCCTTACCACCTGACCGAGGAGGAACTCGAGAGCGTAGTGGATGCCAAAGTGAAGGCCCATTTTGGAATGAAACCGCCCCAGCCGCCAAAGGAGAAAGTACCTGAGCATCTCTCACAACACTTCATTGATATGGCTCGACCGTCTGTCAATCAGAAGGACAACGACTATGTACGGTCTATCAAGAAGTCATATCTTGTAGGACAAAAGAAGTCAAGCTCGAGCTCGAGCCAAGGTGTTGGCAAAAAAAGCAGGAAAACTACCCCTAGCTGGGAGAACAAGGAGTGCAATCGATCCCGCCGCTCATTGTCCAAACACCTGTGAGTATCGCCGGTCGGCCAGGAGTAACCGAAGATCATATTAGGATGGCTAAAGAGGCCGGTGTCAGTGTTCAACAACTCCTAGGCCTTGAGGAAATCCCCGACCTTATAGAGTCAGAAGTAAAATACCAATATGCCCGCGACAAACCTCTAGTCAAGCCTGAAGATGTCAAGTTTCTACCAACGAGAATGTACAATCTGCATACGTGGTACATGCAAATAACAGTAAATACCAATCAAGAGTCCCTCATGGTGAGAGTAGGGAGGCATTACATCCATAAAAAAGATATGTGGATTCATTATTCATAGTTGTTTCAGTTATTCAATCAAGACGCACTCGACAAATCTTTAGTCAGTTGCTATTGTCTGTAAGTGATTTCTTTCTATAATTTAAGTCTCTAGCTAGCTATGCTCTCGTTCATTAGCTGTAATTATCCTCACTGTATTCGTTTGTGTGGTATTATACAGAATGAAGATGTATGAAATGAAACAAGCTGGCCGCTATGACATTGGGTTCATTGACCCAAATACGATTAATCAAAAGACATGGAAAACTGCATATTCGAGAAAAGACATAGAGAAAGCCATGCTAGATTTTTTGAAACATCTAAAGACCCAACCAGAAATACTACTTCCTTACAACTTCGGGTGAGTGTTAGTATATATATCTTGTACTACAAATTATATTTTTTGCTTACTAGATGTTAATAAGTGTTGTTGATGAGTTATGCAGTTATCACTGGATCTTGTTAATCATTGAAGTTGACAAGGGAAAAATTAAAGTACTCGACTCGCTATTTAAGGATCCATCCGAATACGCAATCGTAAGGGGACTGTTTGACAGGTAATTTCAATCATTATCGCACTATGTCGGCCTCTTTAATTACTTCATTTCCCGATATCAACTAGTTAATAACTCATTTATTCATTTTCTTTGCCAGCGGGCAGGGCTTGGGCCGAGTTCATTAAACAGGTCCAGGCGACTGGTCACAACAACTGAAATGGGTGCGACCCAAGGTAATTAAGTACTACTAGCTAGCTAGCTACGTCCGTGCATCTGTTTAATTCTAGTTTCAATACCATTATCATACTTGATTAATTATTACCTGATTGGATTTTATGCTCGTAAAGTGCATGAGGCAGGACCAGGGGACTAGGTTATGCGCATACTATGGTTGCGAGAACATTCGCATGATCATGTCTGAAAGGAGAAGAGATGAAAGAAATCTTTGGATACATTTGCCAGAACATTATCCATGTTTTTTATCATGATATAGCTAATATATATACACACAACTAATATATCCATCTTGTAGCTGACGGAGTGCGTGGTTAGCTCATACGAGAGGCTCGGGTACGAGCAATTCAGGAGGAATTAGCTGAATTTCTGGTCGATCGGATCATAGATCTCAAAGAAGAATAGTATTACAAGATCAAGAACAAGCAGTACTAATGCCTGCATATATATGTAATGATCCTCAAATTGTAGGATAAATTATATATAGGACAAATGTTTGGTACGATAAATTATATATATATAGGACAAATATTTGGTACGACTGGGTGTAGTTATTTTCACTTTTGTTTCATATTCTATAGATACTATCTATCATTCTGAAGTGTATATACACGTAGTATGTAGTATATAAAATATTTAGGTAGTATATATACAAAAATTTTGGTAGTATGTTTCATACTTTGAGCATATACTTTTTTACATACAAATATTTACGTATTTTATAAACATAATAAAAATATGAGTCAACTTACAATTTTTTTCATAACATTCACTTTGGAGTATCTTAGATATAGTATATGAGGATGCTAAAAATAATAAAGTAGTATATATACTACCACATGATAGTATATGAGATAGTATAGATACTATTTTTTACGTAGTATGTACCATATTTGTAGCATACTCATTTTTATATACAAATATGTACATATTTTCATAATATGATAGAAACTGTGGATGAACTATATTTTTTTCGTGTAACATATTTTGAAGTATCTTATATATAGTATGTGTACATATTCAAAATGATAAATTACATGGTAGTATACGAGACATGGGAGTAACTACACACCCGGTAGCAGGAGGGATTTTTTCCTATATATATATATATATATATATATATATATATATATATATAGGGATCGACTGTTCGTCACCCTGGGGTGAAGAATACTTATTTTTCACCCCAGCCAACTCACGCATTCAGTCGGACCAGCTTTCATGTGGTGTAAGAATAAAATGGATGGGAGTTAATCTTACCTTTCCTTAGAAATGGTCGTACGCTTGTATACGGCGGCTGTTGTTTGGTAAGATTTTATTGGTTGTGAAGTAAATTACGGTCTATGAAATAATAGAGAGGATCGGCAGTAAAATTACTGTGCGTTTTTCCCCTAGTAAAGCTGCAAAAGTAAATATATATATACACGCGAGATCTTCCATTTGGAAACAATTTGAGACCACCAGAGGACTAGAAGAGGGCGTACTCAGGGGACAACTCGTCGAAGGAACATACGGTTTTCAGAGTAGCAAAACTGAGACGAGGAACGCTAGCACTGCAACACATAAAGGTGCATAAATTAATTTCTCTATAAAACTACACGATCCTTACAAACGTAAGGGGGACGACAGACCAATCAGGAGGTTTACAGCAGGGTGGAAACACCTCTACTGTCTAATGAACCGTTTTGTCTAATGGTCAAAGTGCAGTTCTTGGGTCCAGTGATCTAAACTTGAGTCAAAATGATGTGGTGGAAAATTATGAAGATGGTCAAAGGGAGTTGAATAAACAAAAACTACACCGGTGAATTCCGGTAGCACGGTAGAGGCTGCGATGCATCCCTTCCATTCGCAATGAGTTTCCTTCGCTGGAAATTTGATGGCTTGGCAACACATCGACAGTTCGAGAGCTTTGCAGTGTGATGAAGCAGGAAGTGCCCTGTCTATTGTTCATTATGGAGACAAAAATCGCAGCAAAGAGAGTCTGAGGCACTGCAGAACAATCTAGGATTTCATGGATGCTTTGCTATGTATAGTAATGTTTTAAGAAGAGGTATTGGTTTTTTTTGGTTAGCTGATGTTCGAGTCGGTCTTCAGAACTACGGATCTGCCCACATTAATGTGGAGGTGCATAAGGTTGAAAAAAATCCTGTGTTATGCAGGTTCACTGGCTTCTATCATCGTGCACCAAAGGTGGAGGATCGCTATCAGAATTGGCGTTTTCTTCATACCCTGTTCTCAATACAACATTCAACGTGGATTTGTGATGGCGATTTTAATTACACCTTGCATTTTTCAAAGCACTTCTCACGTGTCGCTAGACCTGAGTGGAAACTCCGGGCTTTTAGAGAGGTTACAGAAGAATGTATGTGGCAGAATATTGGATGGTTTGGAACAGAATACACATGGGATAATAGCCAGCGAGGATGAGCAAATGTGATGGATTGGATTCATAGAGCATTTGCCTACCCGAAGATTCTTTATATGTTTGCTCATGCCC
Organism: Hordeum marinum; assembly: GCA_022496015.1. Classification (NCBI taxonomy): domain Eukaryota; kingdom Viridiplantae; phylum Streptophyta; class Magnoliopsida; order Poales; family Poaceae; genus Hordeum; species Hordeum marinum. Next base: position 508,767,546 of record CM039674.1, on the reverse strand, counting down.
ATGTTAGGCACGTCAGCATGACAGAATCTGATAATTGTTATGTTAAAGTGGAGTTATGAGCAGATGTGTCTAGTCGGCACACTAGGGAAACAAACAATTTCGCTAAGAAGATATGCGGCAGTGACAGGCCGACTGTGACCAGCTAGTTATGGAGCTTTTGCAGAAAGCATCTGGTCGGCGGCGTCTCGGCAGTATTCTTTAAGCACTTTCCTCAATGCAATCTATTTTATCGATGTGAGGTGCCGCTAAGTTGGGGTGTTTGGCATGCAAAATTCGTAAACTGTGGTCCCGGATCGTTAAATTGGAAGGCCAATCACTAGGTCGAGGGCCCTCTCAAGAGGAGTTAACATTTAATTAACAACTCAAAGAGGCCTTGAGACAGGAGGAGATTTTTCTAAAGCAGAGATCTATAGTGTTGTGGTTGAGGCAGGGAGACAGAAATACAAAATATTTCCACTTAGAGGCAACCCAACAAAAGAGAATGAACAAGATTGATAATCTTGTGCGAGAGGATGGCACCATTTGTCGAACAAGGGAGGAAAATTGTGTTGTAGTACAATCATTCTATCAAGACCTATGCAGATCCCAAGGTCACAGAGCAATGAGTGAGCTTATGCAGTTAGTCCCGCCACATGTTAAGACTGATATGAATGAAATTTTGTACAAGGATTTTCTCAATTGGGACGTCCTACCAAAGGGTATGAATGAAACTATGATCACTCTAATTTCCAAGGTGAGACTCCCTCAGCGTATGAATCAATACAAACCAATCAGTGATTAATATAGACCGATCTATCTTTGTTCGGTACTACATAAAATTTCTGCCAAGTGCATAGCAAACAGATTGAGGATCTTCTTGGAGGAAATCGTAGGTGGAGAGCAAAGTGCGTTTATTCCTGGATGTTTGATTACGGATTCAGGATCTTCTTAACGCCTATGAAAGTGTCCATGCGATGAGAAAAAGGAGGAAATGCAAGAATAGTGTATCTGCAGTAAAGTTAGACACGATGAAGGCCTATGATCATGCCAACTGAAATTACATTGAAACAGTTATGGCAAGTCTTGGCTTCAACACTTCCTTCATTCGACTCATCATCAAGTGTGTTTTTTAGTGTGATTTGATTTCCGTGTGAATGGGGAACTTCTACCATTTTTCTCCCCATCCAGGGGGTTACGACAAGGAGATGTGTACTTGTTCTTGTTGTGTCCGGAGGGATTCACAACTTTGCTTAACAATTTTGTCCAACCGTATGTGGACAAAGATATTAGGGTGAGTGTGCAATCACCGTGGAAAAACCATTTTCTTTTTGCGGACGATAGTTCGATTTTTTTGTAGGGGAAAGAGCAAAGTGCGAGGAGGTTAAATGACATCCTCCGAATTTATGGTGACTGCTGTCGTCAGTGTGTGAATAGGGAGAAGAGCTCCATGTTTTCAGTCCAAATACTTCTGACACAGAACGCCATGCAATGAAAAGTTTGATGGGTATTACTGTCGAGGCTTTCAATGAGAGATACCTCGGCCTTCTGACAATAGTGGGCCACACCATAAGTGGGACTTTTGGTCACATAGGGGAGACAATCAAAAGCAAATTAAATGGAGGTATAGAGAGACTAGTTTCTTGTCCTGCTAGGGAGGCTCGACTGAAATCGGTTATGCAAGCCATACCAACCTTTTCTACAAGCTGTATCAAACTGACAAAGAAAGTGTGTAAGGGGAGTTCCTCTATTATGACAAAGTATTGGTGGAGTAGCTCTCTAGACCGGCGCTCTTTGCACTGGGTGGATTGGCAAACACTCGCATCATCAAAGATACATGGAGGGATGGGTTTTCGGAATCTTGAGATGTTTAACCTAGCCATCCTAGGTAGGCATGGATGGAGATTCAACACGTATCCGAATACTCTTTGCGGCCGAGCGTTGATGTGGAAGTATTTGCCAGCCACTGTACTCAAAAATGCTTCAGCTACCTGGCGCGTGATTATAGCAGGAAGGGAGGTGCTAAAAACAGGTATGATCAAGCGCATTGGTGATGGCACCTCGGTGTCTATATGTAATGATAGTTGGATCCCAGGAATGCTCTCAATGCAGGCAGCTATAAAGATTGGAAATGATACACTTCATAGGGTGTCAGATCTCATTGATGGCGATTCTTGGTCATGAAAAGCAAACATTGTCAGAAGTAATTTTATTTCCCCAGATGCTGATGATACATTGAATATACTACTACGACAATGGGGATGTGACGACTTCTAGCCATGGGTGTGGAAGAAGATGGGTTTGTATACCGTAAAAACTGCGTATGAGGCTCTTATGACTCACAACGAGCACTTAGCTCTAGAGGAAGGGACGACAATGGGTACTTGAGAGACTGAAAAATAGTTATGGACAAGGTTGTGGAAGCTCAAAGTGGTGCCTAAAGTGTGTTTTCTGCTAGGGAGTTCTATGGGGTGTTCTTCCGGTAGAGCAAACACTACAAAACATGCGCATTGTCACCATGGCGAGATGTAAAGTCTGCCTTTCCGTAGACGAGGATTTGCTGCTTGCGTAGCTTAAGTGCACTCATGCGAAAAGGTTCTGGGTGGAAGCTAGAGAATGGCTACAAGTAAAACTTCCCAAACTCCACCCAGAAACATGGTCGAAGGAGATCATATGTGACCAGCGATTTCAAGAGGATGATATGGCAAAAATTGTTATTGTGATGTTGGTAATCTGGACCTAAGAAACAATATTACACATGACAAGGAAGGCTCAAATCAAGTTCTTTTTATGGGATCGATCAAGGAAGCTGTGGCAGTGTTAGAAATTCCTCTGGAGCACACCAAAGTTTTGACCGGATATGGTTGGAGGCCGCCTGATGATGATTGATTAAAACTAACACCGATGCGGGTGGGATCGCCCGGTCGTCGACCGATTTCCCTGAAGCCTAGAGCAAGCGTTATCCGGGATGTACAAATCCATGGGTAGCAAAAGCTATGGCCCTGGGTGATGATGCTTGTTTCACAAAGCTCCGAGGTTTCTGACGAGTTGTGCTGGATGTTGACTGCAAAGTGGTGGTCGATCTTTGGACCTCACACACTTTTCGGCGATCATTGGTAGCGCCAGTTTTAATGGAAGTTAAAGGACTAGCATTATCTTTTCAGTCTTTTATTTTCAACATGTATCTAGAAATGCTAATACTCGTGGATGCACACTTGGGGTTACGGGTTGCTGGATGGTTACCCCACGTAGTTTTCTAATGACTAGCATTATGGCTGACCGCGTAGGAGCAAGAGATGATTGAAGAAAGTCCTAAATTCCCCGCAAAAAACAAGGAAGTTTTGTTCTTCTATCGTTAATCAAAGATTAAAATCACGGGCGAAAGTTCCGCTATCGCGGCTCAACAAGCTCCCCAAGATGCGATGCATATAATTAAGCAATTTGCGCGTGAAACGGCATCTGCCATAACACTCGCGGGAATCTTGGTGGAAGCCCAAACTGAGGCGCCCAACGTCTCGGCCCATGTCTGGAAAGCTTATGGAACTTCCAATCCGCCATTCTGAAACCTAGCCTCTCTATTCATTCCCCCGTTCCATTCTAGGTTGTGGTGGCGGCTTGGGGTTTATTGCAGATGACCTTGGTAGCACGAGAGTTGGTCAGTGGTTGTTCACGGTTCCCATCGGCAGCCAACGGCTGCTTCACCACAAGCCTGAGGTGGTGACTGATGAGGCGGATGCATGCTCATCCACCACCTAGTATGTAGTCGGCAGGTGCACGCATGTCGTCTCTGTTCGTGGTTGATAGAAAGTACCTAAGTAGGCCACATCTTCCAATCTGCAACATGGCATGTTAATCTTCATTTCTCTGAAAACACTTTGTTTTGCTGCTGTGATCCTCTGTTTTCCTGCTCACATCCTCTGTTTTCCTGAACAAAATACCTTGTTTCACTGCTGAATATACACTGTATTTACTTGTCGCTAAATGGCTTAGCGTCCGCAATAGCCCGCTATAGCTGTTGCAACGGCGGGGAAAAGCTTCCGCGAAATCACATTGCATGTGATTTTTATCTGTATTGTCGATAGCCCTGGAACAGCTACCACCCTATCCAGAGGGGAATTTCTCAAGGTCTTCACTTCTTCTTGATGTGCCAGGCATGCCACAACAACTGGGGAAAGTAGGATCTAAGCTTCAATAGATGATGTCCTCCCGAATGCCTCTCATTCCAACTCACTGCACGTGTCCAAATGCTAATCAGTACTAAGTTTGCTCAGGTAAGACATATCTCTATTCTTCCCGAATGCACAATCTCATTCGTGTTCGATAGAGTGCTAGTGCTACTGCCTACTTGCTTAAAGGAGCTATAAGATGCGTAAGAGGAAGTAGAAGAAGTGACAATATGCAATGATATTAGATATGTATGGAAAGAGCTGTATAAGGGCGGCATCCATGTTTAATGAATGGATGGTGGGCATATTATCACATTTTCTTAAAAGTCCAATACTTTAGACAAATGACACAACATCCAAGGTTGTAAATTTTATCATGTGTTCCACACTTTACATTTGTGTAATGCCCGGAGTATTATTGAATACATTTTTCTAATAATAGAGCCACACATATAATGATCAAGCATCTAATCCAACAGTTTTAAAATTATATACATACTATAACTATGCAATTTTAGATTGAGATGCTCAAAATAAACCGAAATTTAAATTGACAAAGCCCGCACCCAGTTAGGAGATAAAGGTAATGTGCATCAATCAACACAAACGCAAGGTTATTTCCCTCCTTTTCGAAGGAAAAATTAGAGGAGAGAGTAACTAGCCTTTTGAATTTGTCGAAAGGAAAATGCCTAGCCTCTTGAGCTTGCGCACAAAGCTTCACACAATCGCGTTGCACTGCCCTTTTTCATATGTTTTGCTTTTTTTGTGCATGCCTTCCATGTTAACCTTTTTATTCTCTCTCCCAATTCTTCATTATTGGGTCATGTTTATTACAAGAAAATGACTTAATTACATCCTAATTGAAACGTGCCTAAGGTAAATTTCTACAATCCGTGTGAAGGATAACTACAGATTTTATCATTGTTTCTATTCATCTGAGTTTTCAGCCATACCATTCCCTCCTTGCCATCGCTTATTTTCAGCCGGCCAGTCATCCATGTATTATGCATGGCAGTGGTGGAGGTTGTGGCCTTGCCGTTGTACCTTGTTATGATTGCGGATGAGAATGAGCAGATTGGCCTTGTACATGTCGCTTGAGCGTGCTACAAAAAATAAAGCAATATTTTCAGAGCATTCCAAACATTGTGCATGCATCCAACATCACACAATTAACCTAATTAGTGCTCTATCCAGGTCTTGACTCCCTTCTATGTAGTTGGGGTGCTACTACAGACTCCCCTGGTTCAAAAAGAGAGGTTTTTTAAATGACGCGATCATAAAAAGTGTCAAAGAAAGACGAGTCATCATTTTTACAAGTGTATGAACAAAATAAACAATTTTATTTTTCATGTTGGAGAAACTGTGCTTCCTAAGTTGTTTGTGAGTTCCAAGACTAGAAGCCATTTTGCGAGTATGGTTCATTGCTCTCTCTTTCTACCAAATATCTAACATGTACGGCCATGTTATTTTCATTGGTATCTAGGATACTACTTAGCTAGAGAAGAGAATATAGGCATAGGGCTATAGAAACAATACTACCCAGCAATACATTAAGGTAGGGTACTATAGGAATTTCGGTACGATATGGTGCATCATTTATACGAGATTGGCCATGTTTAATCAACAATTGATGAAAAAATTGCAATCCTTCATACTCAGATAAGGATCATATCTTTGATATAATAATTGTGTCTGAAGCCTCGATATCCAGGTGCTAATTTAGTTAATGAATTTTTATCTAATAAATCTGAAGACAAGATTTATTTTTCCACACTATATGGGCATATGGGCTGAAGCATATATGCTTTGGTGAGATGGAAACAAGATAACTAAAAGGAAGATATGCTATTTTTCAAACGGAACATGTTAATTTATATAGAACAACATCAACATTTATACCATGATCCAGAATGTGTTCCAAGGAAGTGTATAGTTTGATAAATCAGTAAAGTGCATGACTAAATATTTTTTATGTGACTGCAATTTGCCACAGTAAACAACTCAATACGGAATTACCTCATGCATCTTATCCCACCAAAACAACTGGACCAGGTCTCTGTTAATACTTCAATTGCTGGGTAGCTTTTCCACATCTTTGCTATGTCAAAATACTTGTAAGTTCCCTATGTGAGAACTATATACTTTCTTTATGTGGGCGTATGTACATTGTGTGCACTTGTATAAGTTTTGATCTCTGTGTTTAAATTAAAAAATTAATCTCTATATAATTTTTTCATCCTCTCCGTGCAAATTATCAGTACTTGTACACTTTAAAGAAATGCAAATATAGAAAAACACTTTATATATTGTGAATTCGAATTAAAAAACTGACTAATCACCATCTCAAGCGGACTTAGCCCATGTCACCAGTCCCAACCAAACTAGGCTCAAATCCCTGGCATTTCTTTTTCTATTGAGCATGCGCATTGCCATTAAAGCAGACTTTTCACGCTTCGCATATAGAGCTGAATTTCAGAGAGGGAATCAGGAGTTGAGGATTCTACATGCCCTAAGTTCGACTGTGTTGTAGCTTATGTCTCCCTGGCCATGTGTTTGTATTTTGGATGGTTGGGGCCTCAAGCTGCGTGCAAGCCTTATATTTTTCCATATGATAAAGATGGACAAGAGAGGTTTGTCCTGGTGTCTCACATCCCTAATGTGCCACACCAGAATAATTCCTCCTATTTTCCATCTATTTCTCTCTTTCTACAAGTTTATAGACATTTCGATCATGTCGGTTTGATGAGTCCCCTAGCTATTAGCTACGTTGAGATGAAGAGGTCCGCAGGAGACTGCAGCAATAAGATTACACAATAAGATAGGGCACGAGTCTGTACTTCACTTTATTTGTGTTTAAAGAAGGGAAGGTGGTGGATACATTTGCTATGATTTAACCCGATCTAGTATCATACTACTTGGTGTAAAAACTTTCTCTCAAGCCTCATTATCAATGTACTACAATACGTCAATGGTTTGTGCATTTGATAAAAGTGGACATCAAATTCTTCTAAATTATTTGCGCATGTGCAGGAAAGTGATGCTAGCATTTCCCAAAAAACAACTCTTGCATCTCCACACCGGCATCCAATTATATACCCTGGTCAGAATGTTAGGTTCCTCTATATGCTAGAACAAACCATGGTGGCACAACTACGGTTCTGAATGCCTCCTGTTCCCAACAAAACATCCAAATTGGTACATATAACAAATTTTTTGTGGTACATATAACTAGTTTGCTCATTTGATATTGATATCTCCCCCCCCCCCCCAAACCCCAAAAATCATAGCAGCGCATACATTGACTTTGTCCCTACTGGCCTGGTAGAGAGGGCTACGACTGTTAAGGGGCTATATAAGAGACTATGCAATCGATTGGAGGCGATTATGCTTTTAAGGACTGCCCTTGTATTATCAAATGTTGGTGGAACTTCTTTTCTTGTGAGATTGATATTTTGATAGATGACACATAATTCAAACTGAAATTTTGAACATTTGTTTGTTGTAGAATATTTATTAAAAAACAAATTCTAATATCAATTACATACTTTATGATTCGTGAAAGGGATATGCGTATTACTTAGCATCAAACCAGCCATGTGGAAATATAGATTTTGTAATACATTGTACTACATAATTTAAGATATAGTATTAAGTCGATACAGTGGTTTAATATTTTTCAACATAGAGTTTGACTGAAAGATAGCTTCATAATTTTCAAAAGAAAGTTTTGGTTGTACACCAATATCAGCGTACCCTCTATCCTCACCGTCCATTCTTGCATCAAAGTCCAGGCAAGAATATTTTTTGGTTTCTCCTAAATAAAAGAACATTTCAAATCAAAACTATGCGGATCAAGAATCCACAAGTACTCCCACGTGTAGAAAGGTTATCATTTTTGGGCGTAATGTAACTTTTTGAAAATGGTAGAATTACATAAATTTTTGAAATTTCACAAGATTATGTTTCATCAACAAAATCGGAAACATTTTATATAATTAGTGACACTTTTGTGTAATTGATCTTCAAACTTTCAAGATCAACTACTGTCTTGTTTGGAAGATAAAAAAAATTGAATTTTCTACATGTGGAATCATGAATCTTAATTCAAACTGAATGGTCTAGATAGATGGTACACTGGTATGACGTAAAAAATCCAAAATAAATTTTGTCTTATCATCCTAATGTTCACTACCGGCAATCAGTTGAGTAGGAATAGGAAAATTAACCAAGGCCCGGCTGAATTTGTACCCTTGGTCTACTTGCTGACATCGATCTTTGTTGTCGTTGTCGGGTTCCATCTCCCATACAGCCAGAACCTCTACTGACAGCACCATTGTTGAACTAGAGAACACCATCACCTCATACAGTGTCACTTCACCCTCATCAGGCCGGTCCGCATCCACGTGTTGCTCCGTATTTTCAGATCGGCAGTCCAGCTGCGCAAACCCCTCAGCTCTAAGGTAGCCATGTGGAGTCCCTGTTGATTGGTTTCCTTGTTGTACGTATCGACACAACTCTATATAAGTGCTTTTCTAAGAATACAAGAGTGACGACTAATAGCTCACCGATTGAACCGACCCTGGACGTACCACTCGGGAACATGTGGCTATAGAGAATCTCTCGGGATGGAGAAAAGTCAAATGGGAAGCTCCATAGAGGCAAACATTGTGTCTTTCATAATCGAAATGGCACTAACTCGCTCAGGAATAGGCACGGGATTGAGGAACTTTCTGGCATACGTAATTGTGCAATATGACTAGCTTCAAAACCCTTTTCGCAATGACATTTCAAACTCTCTTTCTGTGTAGTTGATTTGTAAACTTTCAAGATCAACTATTCTCTTGTTTGGAAGAAACGAAAAGGCTAAATTTCTATGTACGGAATCATAAATCTTAATGTATACTAAATGGTCTAGATAGATGGTACACTGGTATGACGTAAAAACAATCCACAATAAATTTTCTATTATTAGCCTAATATTCACTACCTCGTGATTAGTCCAGTAGGAATAAGAAAATTAGCCAAGGCCCGGCTGAAGTTGTACCTTTGGTTTAGTTACCGGCATCGATCTTTATTGTCGTTGTCGGTTTCCATTTCCTCTCCTGCCAGCACCTCTGGTGACACCACCATTGTTAAACTAGCGAACACCCTCACCTCATACACTGTCACTTCACCCTCATCAGGCTGGTCTGCACCCACATGTTGCTCCTCGTTTGCATATCGCCAGTCCAGCTGCCGAAACCCCTCAAATCTAAGGTACCCATGTGGAGTCCCTGCTAATTGGTTTTCTTGATGTACATACCAACACAACTCTATATACGTGCTTTTCCATGAGAGTATTTTTTTGTTTAAATGAAGGAAAAATATCTGCCTCTTACATTAACTAAAAGAGGAGTAGAGTGTGTTACAATGTTCCCAAGTCTCATATTAGACAGAGGTCATTTCTTTCCCAGCATGATTGTACCTAATTTTTTCCCCGCTGATAAAAGGGGATTCACTTCATTTTGATTTTAGCGAGTAGGATCATAGGTAGGTTTTGTTCGATTGGTAACTCGAGTATTAGCTGATATCAGCTATATCGCCTCATACAAATTAGTTAAGCGGGAAAACAAACGACTACATAGGAGCTCTATGGTGGACCACCAGCATGAAGATCGAATGGCTTAGCGCGTCCTGCGCCTACTTCACCCGGCTTCATATGATATTCTGATAAACTAGTCGAATGGAAACAGTCTAGTGGTTGCATTTGCTTGCCTATTCTTATTAAGAAGACGAGAGTGACGACTGATAGTGCATTGATTGAATCGACCCTGGACGTACCACTCAGGAACCAGTGGCTGGAGAGAATCTATCGTGATGGAGAAATGTCAAAAGTGAAGATCTATGGAGGCAAACAATGTGTCCTTCATCATCGAAATGGCACTAACTCGCTCGGGAATAGGCACATGATTGAGGAACTTTCAAGCATAACACACTCTCTTTTTGTTCCTACGACTCCTCGTTTCCTTTGCGTCAATCGGGGACAATAAATACCAAAAATTCCCCTCAAGGATCTGCGGTGAACCATCCATTAAACAGAATGGACTAGCATCGAATAATTTATCACGTCTCTCCTTCATCGAGCAAAACACCATAGAGTCATGGCGAGCGTCCCAAGTTCCTCTTGCGTTCTCATGGTCCTCTCCAAGTGACTAGTTGTTTACTTTCCCTTCTTTGCCTGCGTAATCTAGAAGTGTAGGGGTATGTTCCCCCTACAGATCTAACGCACTTCCGTTCTAGATTGACCTTCATGAACGATGAAGCTTCTGCAGAGAAATCTCCTACTACTAGAAAGGAGGAGAGGGTGTGCTTTGTTCCCTTCCTTTCATGAGGTTTGGGCTTTCCTATCCACCCTTTCATAAGGGGTTTATTAGAATTTTATGGGATCCAACTCCACAACCTCACCCCTAGATCTATCCTCCATATTGCTGGTTTCCTTGCCCTGTGTGAGATGTTTTTGGGTTGCGAAGCACACTTCGAACTATGGAGGAAATTTTTCTTTCATGTTCCCTATACTCATGAGGGGTAAATTCTGGAAGTTCGTGGGGCCGAAGTGTATTACATAAGCGGATCGGGATACCCTGTGGGTATTACCGGAAACAAATCCCGAGGAGTGGACTTCCGAGTGGTTTTATATTGAGGATGTCCCCTTATTCGACCCAATTTGGAGGGGTCTTCCCGAATTCTCCCCTACTCCTTTGAATAAGAATATCAATCGATGCCCGAGAAGTTGTCACCAAGAGGACAATACCGAAGTCATACAACTGGTCGCCTAGGTGAAGCTATTTTCACACTGCGGGCTGACTATCCTTGAAGTGATGGCCACGACCATCAGGTGACGTGTACAACCCCTTCAGCAAAGGATGCACCCTTTTGTGGCGTATAACGTCTCAAGTGACGCGACCCCCTATAAGCGAGCGGGTCCTTCTGACCAAGAAGTTATGGCCGCCATACTGGCCCATCTCTATAATGGATAAAAAGAAGGGTTCATTAACTTGAACGCCAGGGACGGATATTCGAGCCACAATCCCATCTTATTACTTTACTTTAGGCATTTTCATACTAGTTTTTGACTAACTAAACCTATTGAAAATTTTCCAAAGAGGAGTGGAGGCGCCGGATCAAGACAGTTAATTGCCCTCCCCGCAACCCAAGAGTTATTCTCGAGACAACGACCCGGGATTTCACGATGATCCGAATACTTCGATTATTTTATAGGATGGAGGTTTTTACCAAGAGAGTCTCGATGGATCTATGGTTGCTATCATAATCGATCATCTGAGGATATCTCCCTCCCAGAACGGAGGTAAGAAAAAGACTCCTATCTGAAAAATGCGCCCACCTCCTATTGCTTCAGAGGCATCTCTCCCCATTCCGAAGGGCCACCGTAGCACACACCAAACATAGGAAAACATGTCTCCATCAGATACCATACAAGTGGTTGTCAAATGTCGATCCATCAGAGGAACTATGATAGCTCCTCCTCCCAAAAGGTAAAGACTCAAACTTTTTATGAGTCGGGTACTGCTTATGAATTTTTGTGGTCTTGATCCACCTATTGTAGGATCTAAACCGAACACTTAATATCCGAACACAACGGGCGAGTTTGAAGGTGACGAATTTGAAAAACAACATCCCACATCCGCCGGTGGTAATGCGGGAGTCTCTCCAACTGAGTGAAAAAATTCACAAGGGAAGTGGACGGTAAGTAGCAGTTTCGAGTGATACATAAGTGCTCAATACAGGGCCTCCCAAAGAAGAGACCAACTACTTGGCCTTCCTTCGTGGACAGACCAATGATAACTGCCAACATATCGGCAACAATATTAAACGGTATAGCGGGCATCGGGTCCCCCTATCTTAATCCTTTTATCGTTACATAAGGCCTGTTGCAAAAATGGCCATTTAATTTTGTCATATGCCTTCTCGAAATCCACCTTGAAGATAACTACATCTAGTTTCTTCAAGTGAATTTCATGTAAAGTTTCATGGAGGACGAGTAGCCCCTCCAGGATATGTTGTCCCGACATGAGAGTAGACTGTGTCGGCTACACCATAGAATGCTTTTGAACGGTCTATGACAAAAAGATAAAATTGATGTGAAATTTGTACTTTCCTCGTCTTCCAAAAACAAGTAAATTTCTTAATTAAAACCATCACATTTGTGGCTAGGGTAACATATTCCTACCGTTTATGCCGAAAACGACCAAGTCTGTAGCAAGTGAGTAGCAAAGCACGCTAATTTAGAACTAAGTCGCGTCTTACAGCAAAACAGAAGGGTGTGTTGACGCCCCGTCATCGTCGTGGAGCTCGGGCTCGTCCTCCCCACCGCCGATTGGACTTTCGGTTGCAATGTCATTACAGGAAGAAGAAAAATGGGTGAAAATATATGCGGTGCTGATTGGTGGGCCCATATTCCACCTCAACATAGTTTCCATGCAGGCATGCCAGATCAGCTTGACATGTGGGCCCCACCCATCAGTTCCAATATTAGACATTGCTCAGCTTCAAATTATTATGATTCGTTACTCACTTACCGCAGTGTTGGTCATTTTTTGTTTTTCTAGGTAATTTGTTACCCTAGACACAAATCGTGGTTTTTAACAATTTAGTAGTACTCTCTAAAAACAAACTAGTATGTGAATCTGGGCAGTGGGCCTGAACCTAATCCAAAGCACAAGAGCGTTTCCCCTATCGCAACCATGGCGTTCGCCTGTGCTACCCCCCTTGCCATCTCCTTCTAGCCCGGCCGGCGCACGTTGTTGCGGTAGGTTGAACTTACTATGCGGTACGATCATGCAAGCTTACTTATGCTCTTCTCTCTATTGCTTGTGTGCATGATTGTTTCCTCTTGAAGTGCTCCATTTGCTTGTTGTTTGTGTGTTCCAATGCTTGGTGCATCAATTTATTGCTCATTTGAAACTGTTAGGGCAAGTAGTATGCGGTGTTCGTCATGGGGGCAATAGGGATTTACAGTTAATGGGAAGCTTGCAGACAATAAGTTTTAAAGTATAACAATAAAAGCCACAGAGGGTTTATATTTAGGCATGCGGTAGAAGATGCTTACTCCAAGTTTGTGTGAGACAAGGCATGTAGCACGGTTGAGGTTGACAAGTTGGTTCGCCTGTTTGGGCAGAATACTTCATTGTTTTCGTCCAGTTCATTGCCATAGACGTCTTGTGGTGTTGGTGTGCTTGATGTGATCATGTGTAAGGTAGTGTAGTGATGGGTGTTGGGGAACGTTGCATGGGAAACAAAAAATTTCCTACGCACACGGAAGATCTATTCATGGTGATGAGCATCTACGAGGGGGAGAGTGAATCTACATACCCTTGTAGATCGCTAAGGAGCAAGCGTTAAGAAACGCGGTTGATGTAGTAGAACGTCTTCGCAATACAAATCACGAATCGTCTCACGACCCTGATCATGGTCCTTCCAAACTAGCGCCGAACGGACGGCACCTCCGTGTTCAACACACGTACAACTCAATGACGATCTCCGACTTCTTGATCCAGCAAGAGGGAGTGGAGAGGTAGATGATTTCTCCGGCACCGCGATGGTGTGGCGGTGATGGTGGTGGAACTATTCCGGCAGGGCATCGCCATGCACCGTCAGAACGATCTAGAGGAAAAACTATGATCAAGAGGAAGAGGGTTGCACGTGGTTGTTTTCTGTATTGAAAACCTTCAATACCTCTAGTATATATAAGAGGAGGAAGGGAGGAGGCTTGTCCCCCAAGGGACCAGCCCTTGCTTCGGCCGAATGTGGAGAGGAGCAGTCCTCCTCCAATCCTAGTAGGATTAGGACTCCTTCTCTCCACTTGGATTCCCCCTTCCACCTTTGGGTTGTTGGAAATATGCCCTAGAGGCAATAATAAATTAGTTATTATCATATTTCCTTGTTCATGATAATCGTTTATTATCCATGCTATAATTCTATTGATCGGAGACTTAAATGCATGTGTGGATACATAGACAAAACCATGTCCCTAGTATGCCTCTAATGGACTAGCTCGTCGATCAAAGGATGGTTAAGGTTTCCTAGCCATGGACATGAGATGTCATTTGATAATGGGATCACATCATTAGGAGAATGATGTGATGGATAAGACCCAAACTACAAACATAGCATATGATCGTGTCAGTTTATTGCTACTGTTTTCTGCATGTCAAGTATATGTTCCTATGACCATGAGCTCATGCAACTCATGGATATCGGAGGAGTGCCTTGTGTGTATATCAAACGTTGCAACATAACTGGGTGACTATAAAGGTGCTCTACAGGTATCTCCGATGGTGTCTGTTGAGTTGGCATGGATCGAGACTGGGATTTGTTACTCCGTGTAACGGAGAGGTATCTCGGGGCCCACTCGGTAATGCAACATCACAATAAGCCTTGCATGCAATGTGACTAATTGTTAGTTGCGGGATCTTGTATTACAGAACGAGTAAAGAGACTTGCCGGTAACGAGGTTGAACTAGGTATGGAGATACCGACGATCGAATCTCGGGCAAGTAACATACCGAAGAACAAAGGGAACGTTATATGGGATTAACTGAATCCTTGACATAGAGGTTCGACCAATAAAGATCTTCGTAGAATATGTAGGAACCAATGTGGACGTCCAGGTCCAGCCATTGGTTATTGACCATAGAGGTGTCTCGGTCATGTCTACATAGTTCTCGAACCCGCAGGGTCTGCACACTTAAGGTTCGGTGACGTTTCGGTAGTGTAGAGTTATGTATGGTGGTGACCGAAGTTTGTTCGGAGTCCCGGATGAGATCCCGGACGTCATGAGGAGCTCCGGAATGGTCCGGAGGTAAAGATTGATATATAGGAAGTCCCAGTTTGGTTTCCGGAAAAGTTTCGGGCTCATTGGTAGTGTACCAGGAGTGCCGGTAGTGTACCGGGAGTGCCGGTAGTGTACCGGGAGACCTCCGGGAGGGGTACTTCGACCCCAAGAGGTCCATGGTCTGTGGGAGAGTATTAACCAGCCCTTAGTGGGCTGGGAAAACAGCCACAAAGGCACATGGCGCAGGAGAGAAAGTCCTAAAGCAAAAAGTGGAAAATCAGCCAATAAGAGGCAATCCTACTCCAACTAGGATTGGAGGTGAAGTAGGATTGCTTCCCACCTCCTATTTCGGCCGACCCAAAGGCCTTGGCTGCCTCTCCTCTCCTCTCCTCCTATATATACTAGTGGATTGGGTGGTTTTTGGACAGAATTTCCAGACACGTGCTACCCGTTTCACCGGTGCACAGTTTCTCCTCTAGATCGGTTTTCCGCAGCGCTTAGGCGAAGCCCTGCCGGAATCACTCCACCACCATCACCGGAGCACCGTCACGCTGCCGGTGAACTCTCTCTCCTCTCCACCTCCTCTTGGTGGATTGAGACGGTGGAGATCGTCATCAAGCTGCACGTGTGTTGAACGCGGAGGTGTCGTCCGTTCGGTGCTAGATCGGAAGGACCGTGATCGAGATCGCGAGACGGTTCGTGATGTGATCATGGAACGGATCGTGATGAGTTTGCGGGACAGATCGTGATCAAGATCGTGAGACGGATCGTGATGAGTTCGCGGGACGGATCGTGATGAGTTCGCGGGACGGTTCGTGATTGGATCGTGGGACGCTCGGCGATTTGGATCGCGAAGATGTTCGACTACACCAACCGCGTTTCTTAATGCTTCCCGCTTAGCGATCTAAAATGGTACATAGATCCACTATCCCTCTCGTAGATGCTCATCACCATGGATAGGTTTGCGTGTGCATAGGAAAATTTTTGTTTCCCATGCGACGTTCCCCAACAGTGGCATCATGAGCTAGGTTGATGGTTCGATGAGATTTCGAGTAGATCACAAAAGGTTTGTGGGCGTTGATGCTTAGATTGCTTCCTCCCTTGGTCGTATTTTGGTTCAGCGGGATTGTGAGATGAAGCGGCCCAGACCAACATTACTCGTACGCTTACGAGAGACCGGTTCCCTCGACGCAACTTGTCGCCTAGATGGCTTGCGGGTGACAGTTTCTCTCACTTTAGTTGAATCGGATTCGACAAAGGCGGTCCTTGAGAAGGTTGAAAAGCAACTAGTGTATCACCGTTGTGGTTGTTGCGTAGGTGAGAATTGTTCTTGCTAGATACCCGTAGCAGCCACGTAAAACATGCAACAACAATTAGAGGACGTCTAACTTGTTTTTGCAGGGTATGTTGTGATATGATATGGCCAATTACATGATGTGATATATGGATGTATGAGATGATCATGTGATGTATGGATTATCACGACTTTCATGTCGATGAATACGGCAACCGGCAGGAGCCATAGGGTTGTCTTTAATTATTGTATGACCTGCGTGTCAATCATTAAGCGCTATGTAATGCTTTACTTTATCGCTAGACGGTAGCAATAGTAGTAGAAGCATGCAGGGCGTGACAACCCCGATGGCGACACGTTGATGGAGATCAAGATGATGGAGATCATGCTGTCATGCCGGTGACAATGGAGATCATGCCGGTGCTTTCTAGATGGAGATCAAAAGCACAAGTTCATGGCCATATCATGTCACTTATGATTTGCATGTGATGTTAATCCTTTTGTGCACCTTGTTTTGCTTAGGTCGACGGTAGCATTATAAGGTGATCCCTCACTTTAATTTCAAGATGAATTGTGTTCTCCCCGAGTGTGCACCATTGCGAAAGTTCGTCGTGTTGAGACATCACGTGATGATCGGGTGTGATAGACTCTACGTTCACATACAACGGGTGCAAGCCAGATTTGCATGCGCAGAACACTCGGGTTAAACTTGAGGAGCCTAGCATGTACAGACATGGCCTCGGAACACAAGAGACCGAAAGGTCGAACATGAGTCATATAGTAGATATGATCAACATGATGATGTTCGCCATTGTAGCCACCTCAACTCACGTGATGATCGGACTTGAGTTGGTGAATTTGGATCATGTATCACTCGAATGATCGGAGGGATGTCAATTTGAGTGAGAGTTCTTAGGTAATATGATTAATTGAACTCATTATCATGAACATAGTCAAAGTGTCTTTGCAAATTATGTTGTAGATTACTAGCTCACGCTGGAGCTCCCTTGTAGTTTTATATGTTCCTAGAGAAATAGTATTGAAAGATGATGGTAGCAATATTGCGGACTGGGTCTGTGATCTGAGGATTGTCCTCTTTGCTGCACAGAAGGATTATGTCCTTAATGCACCGCTCGGTGCGCCACCCCCTCTAGCATCGTCTATAGATGTTGTGAATATCTGACAGGCACGTTTCGATGACTACTTGATAGTTTAGTGCATCATGCATTACAGCTTAGAATTGAGGCTCCGAAACGTTTTGAACGTCATGGAACATATGAGATGTTCTAGGAGCTAAGATTGTGATCTCAGGCTCGTGCCCGTGTTGCGAGATATGAGATCTCCAACAAGATTCTTTGCCTGTAAGATGAAGGAGAATAGCTCAATCGTTGAGCATGTATTCAGATTGTCTGGGTTCTACAATCGCTTGAATCAAGTGGGAGTTGATCTTCCAGATAAGGTAGTGATTGATATAGTTCTCCAAGTCACTGTCACTAAGCTACTAGAACTTGGTGATGAACTATAAGTTGCCAGGGATAGAAATAATGATTCCTGAGCTGTTCGTGATGTTTGACACCGCGGAGGTAGAAATCAAGAAGGAGCGTCAAGTGTTGATGGTTAATCAAACCACTAGTTTTGAGAAGGGCAAGAGCAAGGAGGGAAACTTCATGGATAGCAAGTCAGTTGCTGCTCCAGTGAAGCAACCCAAAGTTGAACTCAAACCCGAGACTCACTGCTTCTGTTATGAGGTGAGCGGTCGCTAAAGCGGAACAACCCTAGATACTTGGTAGATAAGAAGGCTGGCAACATTGATAGAAGTATATTTGATATACGAGTTATTAATGTGTACCTTGCTAGTACTCTTAGTAGCACCTGGGTATTGGATACCGGTTCGGTTGCTAAATGTTAGTAACTCAAAATATAAGCTACGAATAAACGGAGAACTAGCTAAGGGTGTGGTGACGATATGTGTTGGAAGTGTTTCCAAGGTTGATGTGATCAACATTGCACGCTCTCTCTACCTTCAGGATTACTGACGAACCTAAATAAATGTTATTTGGTGTTTTGCGTCGAGCATGAACATGATTAGATCATGTTTATTGCAATACGGTTATTCATTTAAGTTAGAGAATAATGGTTATTCTGTTTACATGAATAATACCTTCAATGGTCATGCACCCAGTGAGAATGGTTTGTTGAAATCTTGATCATAGTAGTACACATGTTCATAACATTGATGTCAAAAGATACAAAGTTAATAATGATAGTACCACATACTTGTGGCACTGCCGCTAAATGTCATATTGGTATAAAGCGCATGAAGAAACTCCATGCTGATGGATATTTGGACTCATTTGATTTCGAATCGGTTGAGACGTGCGAACCATGCCTCTTGGGCAAGATGACTAAAGGACCCCGTTGGATGGAGCGGGCAAGTGATTCATTGGAAATGATACATGTTGATGTATACAATCTAGTGAGTTTTGTAGCGTGCAGTGGATATCGTTATTTTCTTACCTTCACTGATGATTTGAGTAGATATAGTGTATATTTACTTAATGAAACACAAGTCTGAATTGTTTGAAAGGTTCAAGCAAATTTAGAGTGAAGTTTAAAGATCATCGTGACAAGAAGATAAAAGTGACCGCGATATGATCGTGGAGGTGAATATCTGAGTTACGAGTTTGGCATACAACTTAAGACAATGTGAAATTTGTTTCACAACTAACGCCACCTGGAACACCATAGTGTGATGGTGTGTCCGAACACCATAGTCATGCCCTATTGATATAGTGCATACAGTGATGCCTCTTATCGTTTTACTACTATAATTTTGGGGTTATGCATTAGAGACAACTACATTCACTTTAAATAGGGCATCATCTAAATCCATTGAGATGACACCGTGTGAATTATGGTTTGATAGAAACCTAAGCTGTGATTTCTTAATATTTGGGGCTGTGACACTTGTGTGGGAAATGTTTTCATCTAATGAGGTCGAACCCAAGGCGGACAATTGCATCTTCATAGAATACCCTAAGATCAGTTGGGTGAACCTTCAATCTTAGATCCTAGTGCAAAGTGTTTGTTGCTTAAACGGATCCTTTCTCTAGGAAATGTTTCTCGCGAAAGAATTGAGTGGGAGGAAGATAGAACTTGATGAGGTAGTTAAACCTTTGTTCAACCAGAGAGTAGCGCAGCGCAGAAAGATGTTTCTGTGAAGCCTACGTTAGTTGAAGAGGAAGTTAATGATGATGATCATGAAGCTTCAGGATCAAGTTACTATCGAACTTCATAGGTCAACAAGGATGTGTACTGCTCCTAAGTGGTACGACAACTCTGTCTTGGAGATCATGTTGTTGGACAACGATGAATCTACGAGCTATGGAGAAGCGTTGATAGGCCCGGATTCCGACAAATGGTTGGAGGCCATGAAATCCGAGATAGGATCCATGTATGAAAACCAAGTGTAGACTTTGGTAGACTTGCTCGTTGGACGGCAGGTCGTTGAGTACAAATGGATCTTTAAAATGAAGACAGACACTGATGGTGAATGTCACTATTTGTAAAGCTCGACTTGTTGCAAAGATGTTTGTGACAAGTTCAAGCTGTTGACTACGATGAGACTTTCTCACTCGTAGTGGTGCTAATGTCTGTTGGAATTATGTTAGCAGTTGTTGTGTTTTCAATTATGAAATCTGGCAGATGGATGTCAAAACATCGTTTCCTTAACGGTTTACTTGAGGAAAGGTTGTATGTGATACAACCAGAAGGTTTTGTCAGGCCTAAGGAAGCTAAAAGGTGTGCAAGCTTCGGTGATCCTTCCATGGACTTAAGCAAGCATCTCGGAGTTGGAATATACGCTTTGATGAGTTGATCAAAGTTTTTTAGTTTATACAATGTTTACGAGAAACTTGTATTTGCAACAAAGTGAGTGGGAGCACTATAGAATTTCTGATAAGTATATGTGGATGACATATTGTTGATGGGAAATAATGTAGGATTTCTGGAAAGCATAAATGGTTGTTTGGAAAGTGATTTTCAATGGAAGACCTGGATAAAGCTACCAAATTGTTGAGCATCAAGATCTATAGAGATAGATCAAGATGACTTGATGAGACTTTCGATGAGTACATACCTTGACAAAGATTTTGAAAGAGTTCAAAATGGATTAGTCAGAGAAAGAGTTCTCGCCTGATTTGTAAGGTGTGAAGTTGAGTGAGACTCAAAGCTCGACCACGGCAGAAGGAAGAGAAAGGACGAACGTCGTCCCCTATACCTTTGCCATAGGCTCTGTATAGTATGCCATGCTGTGTACCACACCTGTGTGTGCCTTGCCATGAGTCTGTCCAGGGGTACAAGTGTGGTCCAGGAGTGGATCACTGGACAGTGGTCGGAATTATCCTTAGTAACCAGAGGACTAAGGAAATGTTTCTTGATTATGGAGGTGATAAAGAGTTCGTCGTAAAGAGTTACGTCGATGCAAGCTTTAACACCTATCCGGATGACTAGTAGTAGCAATCTGGATACGTATAGTGGAGCAGCCATTTGGAAATAGTACCAAGTGGAGTGTGGTAGCAGTGTTTACGGTTTGACATAGAGATTTGCAAAGTACACACGGATCTGAATATCGCAGACCCGTTGACTATAAGACCTCTCTCACATGCAAAGCATGATCGAGCCCCAGAACTCATTGGGTGTTAGATTCATAACAATGCGAATCACATGGTGATGTGAACTAGATTATTGACTCTAGTGCAAGTGGGAGACTGTTGGAAATAGTCCCTAGAGGCAATAATAAATTAGTTATTATCATATTTCCTTGTTCATGATAATCGTTTATTATCCATGCTATAATTGTATTGATTGGAGACTTAAATGCATGTGTGGATACATAGACAAAACCATGTCCCTAGTATGCCTCTAATGGACTAGCTCGTTGATCAAAGGATGGTTAAGGTTTCCTAGCCATGGACATGAGATGTCATTTGATAACGGGATCACATCATTAGGAGAATGATGTGATGGATAAGACCGAAACTACAAACATAGCATATGATCGTGTCAGTTTATTGCTACTGTTTTCTGCATGTCAAGTATATGTTCCTATGACCATGAGATCATGCAACTCACGGATATCGCAGGAGTGCCTTGTGTGTATCAAACGTTGCAACGTAACTGGGTGACTATATAGGTGCTCTACCGGTATCTCCGATGATGTCTGTTGAGTTGGCATGGATCGAGACTGGGATTTGTTACTCCATGTAACGGAGAGGTATCTCGGGGCCCACTCGGTAATGCAACATCACAATAAGCCTTGCATGCAATGTGACTAATTGTTAGTTGCGGGATCTTGTATTACAGAACGAGTAAAGAGACTTGCCGGTAACGAGGTTGAACTAGGTATGGAGATACCGACGATCGAATCTCGGGGATTAACTGAATCCTTGACATAGAGGATCGACCGATAAATATCTTCGTAGAATATGTAGGAACCAATGTGGACGTCCAGGTCCCGCCATTGGTTATTGACCGTAGAGGTGTCTCGGTCATGTGTACATAGTTCTCGAACCCGCAGGGTCTATATAGTGGTGACCGAAGTTTGTTCGGAGTCCCGGATGAGATCCCGGACGTCATGAGGAGCTCCGGAATGGTCTGGAGGTAAAATTTCATATATAGGAAGTCCCAGTTTGGTTTCCGGAAAAGTTTCGGGCTCATCGGTAGTGTACCGGGAGTGCCGGTAGTGTACCGGGAGACCTCCGGGAGGGGTACTTCGACCCCAAGAGGTTCATGGTCTGTGGGAGAGTATTAACCAGCCCTTACTGGGCTGGGAAAACAGCCACAAAGGCCCATGGCGCAGGAGAGAAAGTCCTAAAGCAAAAAGTGGAAAATCAGCCAATAGGAGGCAATCCTACTCCAACTAGGATTGGAGGTGAAGTAGGATTGCTTCCCACCTCCTATTTCGGCCGACCCGAAGGCCTTGGCTGCCTCTCCTCTCCTCTCCTCCTATATATACTAGTGGATTGGGTGGTTTTTGGATAGAATTTCCGGCCACGTGCTACCCGTTTCACCGGTGCACAGTTTCTCCTCTAGATCGGTTTTCCGCAGCGCTTAGGCGAAGCCCTGCCGGAATCACTCCACAACCATCACCGGAGTGCCGTCACGCTGCCGGTGAACTCTCTCTCCTCTCCACCTCCTCTTGCACGCTGACGGTGGAGATCGTCATCAAGCTGCACGTGTGCTGAACGCGGAGGTTCCATCCGTTCAGCGCTAGATCGGAAGGACCGTGATCGAGATCGCGAGACGGTTCGTGATGTGATCACGGAATGGATCGTGATGAGTTCACGGGACAGATCGTGATCAAGATCATGAGACGGATCGTGATGAGTTCGCGGGACGGATCATGATGTGTTCGCGGGACGGTTCGTGATTGGATCGCGGGACGCTCGGCGATTTGGATCGCGAAGATGTTCGACTACACCAACCACGTTTCTTAACGCTTCCCGCTTAGCGATCTACAATTGTACATAGATCCACTCTCCCTCTCGTAGATGCTCATCACCATGGATAGGTTTGCGTGTGCGTAGGAAATTTTTTGTTTCCCATGCGACATTCCCCAACATGGGTATCTCCACCCCAACCGCATTAGCCTTTAGTGGGGCTTCGGCCAGCCCACTAGGGTCTGTTTTACATCCTCCCGGAGCCCATGTGGTTCCTTGGTTTGAGACACCCCTCCCGATGGTCCCCCAGTACCCTCCCGGCACTCCCGGTACACTGTCGATGAGTCCAAAACTTTTCTGGTGACTAAAACAGGACTTCCAATATATCAATCTTTACCTCCAGACCATTCCGGAGCTCCTAATGATGTCCAGGATCTCATCCGGGAAACATAACAACCTTCGGTCACCACCATACATAACTCTATACTACCGAAACATTACCGAACCATAACTATGCAGACCCTACGGGTTCGAGAACTATGTAGACATGACCGAGACACCTCTATGGTCAATAACCAATAGCGGGACCTGGATGGCCATATTGGTTCCTACATATTCTATGAAGATCTTTATCGGTTGAACCTCTATGTCAAGGATTCAGTTAATCCCATATGTTGTTCCCTTTGTTCTTCGGTATGTTACTTGCCCAAGATTCGATTGTCGGTATCTTCACACCTAGTTTAGTCTCACGACAAGTCTCTATACTCGTTCCGTAATACAAGATCCCATGGCTAACACTTTAGTCACTTTGCTTGCAAGGCTTGTTGTGATGCTGTATTACCGAGTGGGCCTTGAGATACCTTTCCGTCACACAGAATAACAAATCCTAGTCTTGATCCATGCCAACCCAACAGGCTCCCTCGAAGATACCTGTAGAGAACCTTTATAGTCACCGAGTTATGTTGCGATGTTTGATACACACAAGGTACTCCTCCGGTATCAGTGGGTTGCATGATCTCATGGTCATAGGAACGAATACTTGACATGCAGAAAACTATAGCAATAAACTGACATGATCATATGCTATGTTTATAGTTTGGGTCTTCTCCATCACATCATTCTCCTAATGATGTGATCATTCTCCTAATGATGTGATCCCATTATGAAACGACATCTCATGTCCATGGCTAGGAAATCTTGACCATCTTTGATCAACGAGTTAGTCTATTAGAGGCATACTAAGGACATGGTGTTGTCTATGTATCCACACATGTATCTGAGTTTCGGATCAAATCAATTCTAGCATGGATAATAAACGATTATCATGAACAAGGTCATATGATAATAACTAATTTATTATTGCAACTAGGGCATATTTCCATCACTCTCCCACTTGCACTAGAGTCAATAATCTAGCTCACATCACCATATGATTTACATTGTTATGAATCCAACACCCAATGAGTTTTGGGGTTTGATCATGCTTTGCATGTGAGAGAGGTCTTTAGTCAATGGTCTATAACATTCAAAACCGTGTGTTCTTTGCAAATCTATATGTCTTATTGCACATACTACCACGCTCCACTTGGAGCTATTCCAAATGGTTGCTCCACTATACGTATCCTGACTGATACTCAGAGTCGTCCGGATAGGTTTCAGAGCTTGCATCGACGAAACCCTTTATGAGGAAGTCTTTATCACCTCCATTATCGATAAATATTTTCTTAGTCCTATAGTTACTAAGGATAATCTTGACCGCTGTCCAATGATCCACTCCTGGACCACTCTTGTACCCCTTGACAGACTCATGGCAAGGCACACACAGGTGCGATACACAACACAACATACTATACAGAGCCTATGGATAAAGCATAGGGGACGACCTTCATCCTTTCTCTTTCTTCTATCGTGGTCGATCTTTGAGTCTCACTCAACTTCACACCTTACAAATAAGGCAAGAACTCTTTCTTTGACTGATCCATTTTGAACTCTTTCAAAATCTTGTCATGGTATGCACTCATTGAAAGTCTTATCAGACGTCTTGATCTATCTCTATAGATCTTGATGCCCAACAATTAAGTAGCTTTATCCAAGTCTTCCTTTGAAAAAATCTTTTCAAACAACCCTTCATGCTTTCCAGAAATTCTACATTATTTCCAATCAACAATATGTCAACCACATAAACTTATCAGAAATTCTATAGTGCTCCCACTCACTTTCTTGTAATTACAAGTTTCTCATAAACTTTGTATACCAAAATTTTGATTACATCATCAAAGCATATATTCCAACTCTAAGATGCTTGCTCTAGCCCACAGAAGGATTGCTGGAGCTTGCACACCTTTTAGCATCCTCAGGAGTGACAGAACCTTTTGGTTGTATCACATACAACCTTTTCTCACGGAAACCGTTAAGGAAACTATGTTTGTCATCCATCTACCAAATTTCATAATCGAAAAATGCAGCAACTGCTAACATAATTTCAACATACTTTAGAATTGCTACGGGTGAGAAAGTCTCATCGCAGTAAACTCCTTGAACTTGTCGGAAACTAGTTTTTGACAAGTCGAGCTTTATAAATGGTGTCATTTACCACCAGCGTATGTCTTCTTCTTAAAGGTCCATTTGTACTCAATGGCTTGCCGTTCGGGCAAGTCTACCAAAGTTCATACTTGGTTTTCATCAATGGATCCTATCTCGGATTTTATAGCTCCTAGCCATTTGTTGGAATACGGGCCCAACATCACTTCTTCATAGTCTGTAGGCTCATTGTTCTCTAACAACATGATTTCCAAGACAGGATTGCCGCACCACTCAGGGAAATACGTGTCCTTGTCAACCTACGAGGTCTAATAGTAACTTGATCCGAACTTTCATGATCATCATCATTAGCTTCCTCTTCAATTTGGTGTAGGCGCCGCAAAAACAAGCTTCTGCGCTGTGCTCAACCAATTGAAGTGACGGTTCAACAACGACATCAGTTTCTACTTTTCTCCCACTCAATTCTTTCGAGAGAAACTCTTTCTCGAGAAAGGACCCTGTTTTAGCAACAAACACTTTGCACCCGGATCTGAAATAGAAGGTATACCAAACTATTCTTAGGGTATCCTATGAAGTTGCACTTTTCCACTTTGGGTTTGAGCTTATCAGACATAAGTGTCGCATTCCCAAACTCTGAGAAATGACAGATTAGATTGCTATCAAATCATAATTCATACAGTGTCATCTCAATGGATTTAGATGGTGCCCTATTTAAAGTGAATGTAGTTGTCTGTAATGCTTAATCCCAAAACGATAGTGGAAAAATGATAAGACACATCATTGTACGCACCATACCCAATAGAGCACGACTATGACGTTTGGACACACCATCACACCATCATGTTCCAGGTGGCATGAGTTGTGAAACAACTTTCACATTGTCTTAAGTTGTATACAAGACTCGTAACTCAGGTATTCACCTCCACGATCATATCGTAGACATTTTGATCTTCTTGTCACCATGATCTTAAACTTCACTCTTAATTTGTTTGAACTTCTCAAACGACTCAGTCTTGTGTTTCATTCAGTAAATATATATACTCATATCTACTCAAACCATCAAGGAAGGTAAGAAAATAACGATATCCACTGCACTCTACAATACTCAGTGGACCGCATACATCAACATGTATTATTTCCAATAAGTTACTAGCCCGCTCCATCATACCAAAAATGGGGTCTTTATTCATCTTGCCCATGAGGCATGGTTCGCATATCTCAACCGATTCGAAATCGAATGAGTCCAAAGATTCATCATCATGGGGTTTCTTCATGTGATTTATACCAATATGACATTTAGTGGCAGTGCCACAAGTATGTGGTACTATCATTATTAACTTTGTACCATTTGGCATCAATGTTATGAACATCTATATTACTACGATTAAGATTCAACAAACCATTCCCATTGGGTGCATGATCATTGAAGGTGTTATTCAAATGAATAACCTTATTGCAATAAACACGATCTAATCACGTTCATGCTCAACGCAAACACCAAATAACATTTATTTATGTTTATCACTTATCCCGAAGGTAGACAGAGCGTGCGATGGTGATCACATCAACCTTGAAAACACTTCCAACACACATCGTCACCTCACCCTTAGCTAGCCTCCGTTTATTACGTAGCTTTTATTTCGAGTTACTAACATTTAGCAACCGAACCGGTATCCAATACCTAAGTTCTACTAGGAGTACTAGCAAGGTACACATCAATAACATGTGTATCAAATATACTTCTTTCGACGTTGCCAGCCTTCTTATCTACCAAGTATCTAGGGTTGTTCCGCTTCAACGACTGTTCTCCGCATAATAGAAAGCACTTAGTCTCGGGTTTGGATTCAACCTTGGGTTTCTTCATTGGAGCACAAACTGACTTGCCATCCATGAAGATTATCTCCTAGCCCTCGCCCTTCTCGACGCTAGTGGTTTCACTAACCATCAACACTTGATGCTCCTTCTTGATTTCTACCTTCGCGGTGTCAAGCATCGTGAATAGCTCAGGGATCATTATTTCCGTCCCTGTCATTTTATAGTTCATCATAAAGCTCTAGTAGCTTAGTAACAGTGATAGAGAACTGTATCAATCACTATCTTATATGGAAGATCAAATCCCACTCAATTGAAGCGATTGTAGTATGCAGATAATCTGAGCACATGCTCGCCGATTGAGGTATTCTGCTTCATCTTGCAGGCAAAGAATCTTGTTGGAGGTCTCATACCTCTCAACACGGCCACGATCCTGAGTTCCCAATTTCAGCTCTTAGAAAATCGCATATGTTCCGTGACGTTAAAAACTTTTTGGAGCCTCAATTCTAAGCCATAATGCATCACACACTGAACTATCAAGTAGTCATCAGAACGTGCATGTCAGATGTTCACAACATCTACAGACGACGCTTGAGGGTGTGGCGCACCGAGCGGAGCATAAAGGACATAAGCCTTCTGCGCACCAATGAGCACATTCCCCAGATCACGGACCCGTCCGCATTATTGCTACCATCATATTTGAACTTACTTTTCTCTAGTTTTGTATCAATAAAAATAGGAGAGCTACAACGCGAGCTATCTACAACATAATTTGCAAAGACACTTCTGACTATGTTCATGATAATGAGTTCAATTAATCATATTTCTTAAGAACTCCCACTCAAATTGACATCCCTCCGGTCATTCGAGTGATACATGATCCAAATTCACCAACTCAAGTCCGATCATCAGATGAGTTGAGGTGGTTTCAATGGTGAACATCATCATGTTGATCATATCTACTATATGACTCATGTTCGAACTTTGTGTTCTGAGGCCATGTCTATACATGCTAGGCTCACCAAGTTTAACTCGAGTGTTCTGTACGTGCAACACTGGCTTGCACCCGTTGTATGTGAACGTAGAGTCTATCACACCCGTTCATCACGTGGTGTCTCGACAGGACGACCTTTCGCAACAGTGCACACTCGGGGAGAACACAATTCATCTTGACATTTAAGTGAGGGATCACCTTATAATGCTACCATCGTCGTAAGTAAAACAAGGTGCATAAAAGGATTAACATCACATGCACATCATAAGTGACATGATTTGGCCATGAACTTGTGCTTTTGATCTTCATCTTCAAAGCATCAGCATGATCTCCATCGTCATCGGCATGACACCATGATCTCCATCATCTTGATATCTATAAAAGTCTCGCCATCGGGGTTGCCATGCCGAATATTGCTTCCATAACTATTGCTAACTCATAGCGATAAAGTAAAGCCAAAACGGCGAAAATAATTAAAGATAACCCAATGGCTTCTGTTGGTTGCCGTACCCATCGACATGCAAGTCATGATATTCTATACAAAACATCATCATCTCATACATCACATATATCTCATAATGTAATTGGCCATATCACATCACAACATACCCTCCAAAAACAAGTTAGACGTCCTCTAATTGTTGTTGCAAGTTTTACGTGGCTACTACGGGTATCTAGCAAGAATAATTCTCACCTACGCATAAACCACAACAATGATACACAAATTGCTATTCAACCTTCTCAAGGACCACCTTTGTCGAATCTAATCCAACTAGAGTAGGAGAGACAAACACCCGCCAGTCATCTTTGTTCAACAAAGTTACACGTCAGTCAATGGAACCGGTATCTCGTAAGCGTACGAGTAAGGTTGGTCCGGGCCGCTTCATCCTAAAATACCTCTGAATCAAAACACGACCAAGGGACGAAGCAATGTGATCATAAACGGCCACAAACTCCTTTGTGTTCTACTCGTGATCTCATCTACACATAGGCCTAGCTCATGATGCCACTGTTGGGGAACGTTGCATGGGAAATAAAAAAATTTCTACGCATATGCAAGATCTATCCATGGTGATGAGCATATACGAGGGGGGGAGTGGTTCTGCATACCCTTTTAAATCGCTAAGCGGGAAGCGTTAAGAAACGCGGTTGATGTAGTCGAACGTCTTCGTGATCCAAATCGCCGAGCGTCCCGCGATCCAATAACGATCCATCTCCCGATCCATCCCGCGATGCCATCACGATCCGTCCCGTGATCAAATCATGAATCGTCTCGTGATCCTGATCACGGTCCTTCCGATCTAGCATCGAACGGACGACACCTCCGCATTATGTTTTCTTTTAAAATACATGGAGGGATGGGTTTCCGGAATCTTGAGATGTTTAACCTAGCCATCCTAGGCAGGCATGGATGGAGATTCAACACGTATCCGAATACTCTTTGCGGCCGAGCGTTGATGTGGAAGTATTTGCCGGCCACTGTACTGAAAAATGCTTCAGCTACCTGGCGCGTGATTATAGCAAGAAGGGAGGTGCTAAAAACAGGTATGATCAAGCGCATTGGTGATGGCACCTCGGAGTCTATATGTAATGATAGTTGGATCCCAGGAATGCTCTCAATGCAGGCAGCTATAAAGATTGGAAATGATACACTTCATAGGGTGTCGGATCTCATTGATGGCGATTCTTGGTCATGAAAAGCAAACATTGTCACAAGTAATTTTATTTCCCCAGATGCTGATGATACATTGAATATACTACTACGACAATGGGGATGTGACGACTTCTAGCCATGGGTGTGGAAGAAGATGGGTTTGTATACTGTAAAAACTGAGTATTAGGCTCTTATGACTCACAACGAGCACTTAGCTCTAGAGGAAGGGACGACAACGGGTACTTGAGAGACTGAAAAATAGTTATGGACAAGGTTGTGGAAGCTCGAAGTGGTGGCTAAAGTGCGTTTTCTGCTAGGGAGTTCTATGGGGTGTTCTTCCGGTAGAGCAAACACTACAAAACATGCGCATTGTCACCATGGCGAGATGTAAAGTCTGCCTTTCTGCAGACGAGGATTTGCTGCTTGCGTAGCTTAAGTGCACTCATGCGAAAAGGTTCTGGGTGGAAGCTAGAGAATGGCTACAAGTAAAACTTCCCGAACTCCACCCAGAAACATGGTCGAAGGAGATCATATGTGACCAGCGATTTCAAGAGGATGATATGGCAAAAATTGTTATTGTGATGTTGGTAATCTGGACCTAAGAAACAATATTACACATGACAAGGAAGGCTCAAATCAAGTTCTTTTTATGGGATCGATCAAGGAAGCTGTGGCAGTGTTAGAAATTCCTCTGGAGCACACCAAAGTTTTGACCGGATATGGTTGGAGGCCGCCTGATGATGATTGATTAAAACTAACACCGATGCGGGTGGGATCGCCCGGTCGTCGACCGATTTCCCTGAAGCCTAGAGCAAGCGTTATCCGGGATGCGCAAATCCATGGGTAGCAAAAGCTATGGCCCTGGGTGATGATGCTTGTTTCACAAAGCTCCGAGGTTTCTGACGAGTTGTGCTGGATGTTGACTGCAAAGAGGTGGTCGATCTTTGGACCTCACACACTTTTCGGCGATCATTGGTAGCGCCAGTTTAATTGGAAGTTAAAGGACTAGCATTATCTTTTCAGTCTTTTATTTTCAACATGTATCTAGAAATGCTAATACTCGTGCATGCACACTTGGGGTTACGGGTTGCTGGATGGTTACCCCACGTAGTTTTCTAATGACTAGCATTATGGCTGACCGCGTAGGAGCAAGAGATGATTGAAGAAAGTCCTACATTCCCCGCAAAAAACAAGGAAGTTTTGTTCTTCTATCGCTAATCAAAGATTAAAATCACGGGCGAAAGTTCCGCTATCGCGGCTCAACAAGCTCCCCAAGACGCGATGCATATAATTAAGCAATTTGCGCGTGAAACGGCATCTGCCATAACGCTCGCGGGAATCTTGGTGGAAGCCCAAACAGAGGCGCCCAACGTCTCGGCCCAAGTCTGGAAAGCTTATGGAACTTCCAATCCGCCATTTTGAAACCTAGCCTCTCTATTCATTCCCCCGTTCCATTCTAGGTTGTGGTGGCGGCTTGGGGTTTATTGCAGATGACCTTGGTAGCACGAGAGTTGGTCAGTGGTTGTTCACGGTTCCCATCGGCAGCCAGTGGCTGCTTCACCACAAGCCGGAGGCGGTGACTGATGAGGCGGATGCATGCTCATCCACCACCTAGTATGTAGTCGGCAGGTGCACGCATGTCATCTCTGTTCGTGGTTGATAGAAAGTACCTAAGTAGGCCACATCTTCCAATCTGCAACATGGCATGTTAATCTTCATTTCTCTGAAAACCCTTTGTTTTGCTGCTGTGATCCTCTGTTTTCCTGCTCACATCCTCTGTTTTCCTGAAGAAAATACCCTATTTCGCTGCTGAATATACACTGTATTTACTTGCCGCTAAATGGTTTAGCGTCCGCAATAGCCCGCTATGGCTGTTGCAACGGCGGGGAAAAGCTTCCGCGAAATCACATTGCATGTGATTTTTATCTGTATTGTCGATAGCCCTGGAACAGCTACCACCCTGTCCAGAGGGTAATTTCTCAAGGTCTTCACTTCTTCTTGATGTGCCAGGCATGCCACAACAACTGGGGAAAGTAGGATCTAAGCTTCAATAGATGATGTCCTCCCGAATGCCTCTCATTCCCAACTCACTGCACGTGTCCAAATGCTAATCAGTACTAAGTTTGCTCATGTAAGACATATCTCTATTCTTCCCGAATGCACAATCTCATTCGTGTTCAATAGAGTGCTAGTGCTACTGCCTACTTGCTTAAAGGAGTTATAAGATGCATAAGAGGAAGTAGAAGAAGTGACAATATGCAATGATATTAGATATGTATGGAACGAGCTGTATAAGGGCGGCATCCGTGTTTAATGAATGGATGGTGGGCATATTATCACATTTTCTTAAAAGTCCAATACTTCAGACAAATGACACAACATCCAAGGTTGTAAATTTTATCATGTGTTCCACACTTTACATTTGTGTAATGCCTGGAGTATTATTGAATACATTTTTCTAATAATAGAGCCACACATATAATGGTCAAGCATCTAATCCAACAGTTTTAAAATTATATACATACTATAACTATGCAATTTTAGATTGAGATGCTCAAAATAAACCGAAATTTAAATTGACAAAGCCCACACCCAGTTAGGAGATAAAGGTAATGTGCATCAATCAACACAAAGGCAAGGTTATTTCCCTCCTTTTCGAAGGAAAAATTAGAGGAGAGAGTAACTAGCCTTATGAATTCGTCGAAAGGAAAATGCCTAGCCTCTTGAGCTTGCGCACAAAGCTTCACACAATCGCGTTGCACTGCCCTTTTTCATAGGTTTTGCTTGTTTTGTGCATGCCTTGCATGTTAACCTTTTTATTCTCTCTCCCAATTCTTCATTATTGGGTCATGTTTATTACAAGAAAATGACTTAATTACATCCTAATTGAAATGTGCCTAAGCTAAATTTCTACAATCCGTGTGAAGGATAACTACAGATTTTATCATTGTTTCTATTCATCTGAGTTTTCAGCCATACCATTCCCTCCTTGCCATTGCTTATTTTCAGCCGGTCAGTCATCCATGTATTATGCATGGCAGTGGTGGAGGTTGTGGCCTTGCCGTTGTACCTTGTTATGATTGCGGATGAGAATGAGCAGATTGGCCTTGTACATGTCCCTTGAGCGTGCTACAAAAAATAAAGCAATATTTTCAAAGCATTCCAAACATCGTGCATGCATCCAACATCACACAATTAACCTAATTAGTGCTCTATCCAGGTCTTGACTCCCTTCTATGTAGTTGGGGTGCTACTACAGACTCCCTTGGTTCAAAAAGAAAGGATTTTTAAATGACGCGATCATAAAAAGTGTCAAAGAAAGACGAGTCATCATTTTTGCAAGTGTATGAACAAAATAAACAATTTTATTTTTCATGTTGGAGAAACTTTGCTTCCTAATTTGTTTGTGAGTTCCAAGACTAGAAGCCATTTTGCGAGTATGGTTCATTGCTCTCTCTTTCTACCAAATATCTAACATGTACGGCCATGTTATTTTCATTGGTATCTAGGATACTACTTAGCTAGAGAAGAGAATATAGGCATAGGGCTATAGAAACAATACTACCCAGCAATACATTAAGGTAGGGTACTATAGGAATTTCGGTACAATATGGTGCATCATTTATACGAGATTGGCCATGTTTAATCAACAATTGATGAAAAATTGCAATCCTTCATACTCAGATAAGGATCATATCTTTGATATAATAATTGTGTCTGAAGCCTCGATATCCAGGTGCTAATTTAGTTATTGAATTTTTGTCTAATAAATCTGAGGACAAGATTTATTTTTCCACACTATATGGGCATATGGGCTGAAGCATATATGCTTTGGTGAGATGGAAACAAGATAACTAAAAGGAAGATATGCTATTTTTCAAACGGAACATGTTAATTTATATAGAACAACATCAACATTTATACCATGATCCAGAATGTGTTCCAAGGAAGTGTATAGTTTGATAAATCAGTAAAGTGCATGACTAAATATTTTTTATGTGACTGCAATTTGCCACAGTAAACAACTCAATACTGAATTACCTCATGCATCTTATCCCACCAAAACAACTGGACCAGGTCTCTGTTAATACTTCAATTGCTGGGTAGCTTTTCCACATCTTTGCTATGTCAAAATACTTGTAGTTCCCTATGTGAGAAATATATACTTTCTTTATGTGGGCGTATGTACATTGTGTGCACTTGTATAAGTTTTGATCTCTGTGTTTAAATTAAAAAATTAATCTCTATATAATTTTTTCATCCTCTCCGTGCAAATTATCAGTACTTGTACACCTTAAAGAAATGCAAATATAGAAAAACACTTTATATATTGTGAATTCGAATTAAAAAACTGACTAATCACCATCTCAAGCGGACCTAGCCCATGTCACCAGTCCCAACCAAACTAGGCTCAAATCCCTGGCATTTCTTTTTCTATTGAGCAGGCGCATTGCCATTAAAGCAGACTTTTCACGCTTCGCATATAGAGCTGAATTTCAGAGAGGGAATCAGGAGGTGAGGATTCTACATGCCCTAAGTTCGACTGTGTTGTAGCTTATGTCACCCTGGCCATGTGTTTGTATTTTGGATGGTTGGGGCCTCAAGCTGCGTGCAAGCCTTATATTTTTCCATATGATAAAGATGGACAAGAGAGGTTTGTCCTGGTGTCTCACATCCCTAATGTGCCAGACCAGAATAATTCCTCCTAATTTCCATCTATTTCTCTCTTTCTACAAGTTTATAGACATTTCGATCATGTCGGTTTGATGAGTCCCCTGGCTATTAGCTATGTTGAGATGAAGAGGTCCGCAGGAGACTGCAGCAATAAGATTACACAATAAGATAGGGCACGAGTCTGTACTTCACTTTATTTGTGTTTAAAGAAGGGAAGGTGGTGGATACATTTGCTATGATTTAACCCGATCTAGTATCATACTACTTGGTATAAAAACTTTCTCTCAAGCCTCATTATCAATGTACTACAATACGTCAATGGTTTGTGCATTTGATAAAAGTGGACATCAAATTCTTCTAAATTATTTGCGCATGTGCAGGAAAGTGATGCTAGCATTTCCCAAAAAACAACTCTTGCATCTCCGCATCGGCATCCAATTATATACCCTGGTCAGAATGTTAGGTTCCTCTATATGCTAGGACAAACCATGGTGGCACAACTACGGTTCTGAATGCCTCCTGTTCCCAACAAAACATCCAAATTGGTACATATAACAAATTTTTTGTGGTACATATAACTAGTTTGCTCATTTGATATTGATATCTCCCCCCCCCCCAACCCCAAAAAATCATAGCAGCGCATACATTGACTTTGTCCCTACTGGCCTGGTAGAGAGGGCTACGACTGTTAAGGGGCTATATAAGAGACTATGCAATCGATTGGAGGCGATTATGCTTTTAAGGACTGCCCTTGTATTATCAAATGTTGGTGGAACTTATCTTCTTTTCTTGTGAGGTTGATATTTTGATAGATGACACATAATTCAATCTGAAATTTTGAACATTTGTTTGTTGTAGAATATTTATTAAAAAACAAATTCTAATATCAATGACATACTTTATGATTTATGAAAGGGATATGCGTATTACTTAGCATCAAACCAGCCATGTGGAAATATAGATTTTCTAATACATTGTACTACATAATTTAATATCTAGTATTAAGTCGATACAGTGGTTTAATATTTTTCAACATAGAGTTTGACTGAAAGATAGCTTCATAATTTTCAAAAGAAACTTTTGGTTGTACACCAATATCAGCATACCCTCTATCCTCACCGTCCATTCTTGCATCAAAGTCCAGGCAAGAATATTTTTTGGTTTCTCCTAAATAAAAGAACATTTCAAATCAAAACTATGCGGATCAAGAATCCACAAGTACTCCCACGTGTAGAAAGGTTATCATTTTTGGGCGTAATGTAACTTTTTGAAAATGGTAGAATTACATAAATTTTTGAAATTTCACAAGATTATGTTTCATCAACAAAATCGGAAACATTTTATATAATTAGTGACACTTTTGTGTAATTGATCTTCAAACTTTCAAGATCAACTACTGTCTTGATTGGAAGATAAAAAAAATTGAATTTTCTACATGTGGAATCATGAGTCTTAATTCAAACTGAATGGTCTAGATAGATGGTACACTGGTATGACGTAAAAAAATCCAAAATAAATTTTGTCTTATCATCCTAATGTTCACTACCCGCAATCAGTTGAGTAGGAATAGGAAAATTAACCAAGGCCCGGCTGAATTTGTACCCTTGGTCTACTTGCCGACATCGATCTTTGTTGTCGTTGTCGGGTTCCATCTCCCATACAGCCAGAACCTCTACTGACAGCACCATTGTTGAACTAGAGAACACCATCACCTCATACAGTGTCACTTCACCCTCATCAGGCCGGTCCGCATCCACGTGTTGCTCCGTATTTGCAGATCGGCAGTCCAGCTGCGCAAACCCCTCAGCTCTAAGGTAGCCATGTGGAGTCCCTGCTGATTGGTTTCCTTGTTGTACGTATCGACACAACTCTATATAAGTGCTTTTCCATGAGATATTGTATATTGAGTGGAGGCAAAAAAATTGACTCTTCCATTAATTAAAAGAGGAGTATAGGGTGTTACAATGTTCCCAGGTCTCATACTCCCTACGTCCGGAAATACTTTTCTTAGGAATGGATGTATCTAGACTTATTTTAGTTATAGATACCTCCATTTTCTTCATTTCTAAGACAAGTATTTCCAGATGGAGGGAGGATTACACATAGGTCATTGCTTTCCCAGCATGACTGTACCTAATTTTCTCCCCACGGATAATAAGTTATTCACTTCATTTTTATTTTAACGAGTAGGATCATAGGGGGGTTCACTTTGACTGATAACTCGAGTATTGGCTTATCTCAGTTGTATCGTCTCATGCAAATTAGGTAAGAGGGAAAACAAATGACTACTTAGGAACTCTCTGGTGGACCACCAGCAGGAAGATCCAATGGCTTAGGAGACCTGACTTTGTAGGATACTCTGATAGACTAGTCGAATGGTAACGTCCTAGTTGTTGTAGCTGCTTGCCTATTATTATTAAGAATACAAGAGTGACGACTGATAGCTCACCGATTGAACCGACCCTGGACGTACCACTCGGGAACATGTGGCTATAGAGAATCTCTCGGGATGGAGAAAAGTCAAATGGGAAGCTCCATAGAGGCAAACATTGTGTCTTTCATAATCGAAATGGCACTAACTCGCTCAGGAATAGGCACGGGATTGAGGAACTTTCTGGCATACGTAATTGTGCAATATGACTAGCGTCAAAACCCTTTTCGCAATGACATTTCAAACTCTCTTTCTGTGTAGTTGATTTGTAAACTTTCAAGATCAACTATTCTCTTGTTTGGAACAAACGAAAAGGCTAAATTTCTATGTACGGAATCATAAATCTTAATGTATACTAAATGGTCTAGATAGATGGTACACTGGTATGACGTAAAAACAATCCACAATAAATTTTCCGTTATTAGCCTAATGTTCATTACCTCGTGATTAGTCCAGTAGGACTAAGAAAATTAGCCAAGGCCCGGCTGAAGTTGTACCTTTGGTTTAGTTACCGGCATCGATCTTTGTTGTCATTGTCGGTTTCCATTTCCTCTCCTGCCAGCACCTCTGGTGACACCACCATTGTTAAACTAGCGAACACCCTCACCTCATACAGTGTCACTTCATCCTCATCAGGCTGGTCTACACCCACGTGTTGCTCCTCGTTTGCATATCGCCAGTCCAGCTGCCAAAACCCCTCAAATCTAAGGTACCCATGTGGAGTCCCTGCTAATTGGTTTTCTTGTTGTACATACCAACACAACTCTATATACGTGCTTTTCCATGAGAGTATTTTTTTGTTTAAATGGAGGAAAAATATCTGCCTCTTACATTAACTAAAAGAGGAGTAGAGTGTGTTACAATGTTCCCAAGTCTCATATTAGACAGAGGTCATTTCTTTCCCAGCATGATTGTATCTAATTTTTTCTCCGCTGATAGAAAGGGATTCACTTCATTTTTATTTTAGCGAGTAGGATCATAGGTAGGTTCTGTTCGATTGGTAACTCGAGTATTAGCTGATATCAGCTACATCGCCTCATACAAATTAGTTAAGCGGGAAAACAAACGACTACATAGGAGCTCTATGGTGGACCACGAGCACGAAGATCGAATGGCTTAGCGCGTCCTGCGCCTACTTCACCCGGCTTCGTATGATATCCTGATAAACTAGTCGAATGGAAACAGTCTAGTGGTTGCATTTGCTTGCCTATTCTTATTAAGAATACGAGAGTGACGACTGATAGTGCATTGATTGAATCGACCCTGGACGTACCACTCAGGAACCAGTGGCTGGAGAGAATCTATCGTGATGGAGAAATGTCAAAAGTGAAGCTCTATGGAGGCAAACAGTGTGTCCTTCATCATCGAAATGGCACTAACTCGCTCAGGAATAGGCACATGATTGAGGAACTTTCAAGCGTAACACACTCTCTTTTTGTTCCTACGACTCCTCGTTTCCTTTGCGTCAATCGGGGACAATCAATACCAAAAATTCCCCTCAAGGATCTGCGGTGAACCATCCATTAAACAGAATGGACGAGCATCGAATAATTTATCATGTCTCTCCTTCATCGAGCAAAACACCATAGAGTCATGGCGAGCGTCCCAAGTTCCTCTTCGCGTTCTCATGGTCCTCTCCAAGTGACTAGTTGTTTACTTTCCCTTCTTTGCCTACGTAATCTAGAAGTTTAGGGGTATGTTCCCCCTACAGATCTAATGCGCTTCCGTTCTAGATTGACCTTCATGAACGATGAAGCTTTTGCAGAGAAATCTCCTACTACTAGCAAGGAGGAGAGGGTGTGCTTTGTTCCCTTCCTTTCATGAGGTTTGGGCTTTCCTGTCCACCCTTTCATAAGGGGTTTATTAGAATTTTATGGGATCCAACTCCATAACCTCACCCCTAGATCTATCCTCCATATTACTCGTTTCCTTGCCCTGTGTGAGATGTTTTTGGGTTGCGAAGCACACTTCGAACTATGGAGGAAATTCTTCTTTCATGTTCCCTATACTCATGAGGGGTAAATTCTGGAAGTTCGTGGGGCCGAAGTGTATTACATAAGCGGATCGGGATACCCTGTGGGTATTACCGGAAACAAATCCCGAGGAGTGGACTTCCGAGTGGTTTTATATTGAGGATGTCCCCTTATTCGACCCAATTTGGAGGGGTATTCTCGAATTCTCCCCTACTCCTTTGAATAAGAATATCAACCGATGCCCGAGAAGTTGTCACCAAGAGGACAATACCGAAGTCATACAACTGGTCGCCTAGGTGAAGCTATTTTCACACTGCGGGCCGACTATCCTTGAAGTGATGGCCACGACCATCAGGTGACGTGTACAACCCCTTCAGCAAAGGATGCACCCTTTTGTGGCGTATAACGTCTCAAGTGACGCGACCCCCTATAAGCGAGAAGGTCCTTCTGACCAAGAAGTTATGGCCGCCATACTGGCCCATCTCTATAATGGATAAAAAGAAGGGTTCATTAACTTGAACGCCAGGGACGGATATTCGAGCCACAATCCCATCTTATTACTTTACTTTGGGCATTTTCATACTAGTTTTTGACTAACTAAACCTATTGAAAATTTTCCAAACAGGAGTGGAGGCGCCGGATCAAGACAGTTAATTGCCCTCCCCGCAACCCAAGAGTTATTCTCGAGACAACGACCCGGGATTTCACGATGATCCGAATACTTCGATTATTTTATAGGATGGAGGTTTTTACCAAGAGAGTCTCGATGGATCTATGGTTGCTATCATAATCGATCATCTGAGGATATCTCCCTCCCAGAACGGAGGTAAGAAAAAGACTCCTATCTGAAAAATGCGCCCACCTCCTATTGATTCAGAGGCATCTCTCCCCATTCCGATGGGCCACCGTAGCGCACACCAAACATAGGAAAACATGTCTCCATCAGATACCATACAAGTGGTTGTCAAATGTCGATCCATCAGAGGAACTATGATAGCTCCTCCTCCCAAAAGGTAAAGACTCAAACTTTTTATGAGTCGGGTACTGCTTATGAATTTTTGTGGTCTTGATCCACCTATTGTAGGATCTAAACACAACACTTAATATCCGAACACAACGGGCGAGTTTGAAGGTGACGAATTTGAAAAACAACATCCCACATCCGCCGGTGGTAATGCGGGAGTCTCTCCAACTGAGTGAAAAAATTCACAAGGGAAGTGGACGGTAAGTAGCAGTTTCGAGTGATACATAAGTGCTCAATACAGGGCCTCCCAAAGAAGAGACCAACTACTTGGCCTTTCTTCTTGGACAGACCAATGATAACTGCCAACATATCGGCAACAATATTAAACGGTATAGCGGGCATCGGGTCCCCCTATCTTAATCCTTTTATCGTTACATAAGGCCTGTTGCAAAAATGGCCATTTAATTTTGTCATATGCCTTCTCGAAATCCACCTTGAAGATAACTACATCTAGTTTCTTCAAGTGAATTTCATGTAAAGTTTCATGGAGGACGAGTAGCCCCTCCAGGATATGTTGTCCCGACATTAGAGTAGACTGTGTCGGCTACACCATAGAATGCTTTTGAACGGTCTATGACAAAAAGATAAATTTGATGTGAAATTTGTACTTTCCTCGTCTTCCAAAAACAAGTAAATTTCTTAATTAAAACCATCACATTTGTGGCTAGGGTAAAATATTCCTACCATTTATGCCGAAAACGACCAAGTCTGTAGCAAGTGAGTAGCAAAGCACGCTAATTTAGAACTAAGTCGCGTCTTACAGCAAAACAGAAGGGTGGGATCCGTATGTCTGGGTTGATGTGTCGAAGACTAGTCATAGTCAATGTTTGACCTACTCGGGTGGACAGGGTGTCACTTGTCTGTCTCACACCTTCTTTCTCATCCTCAAATTTCTCTCTCTCCTTCACCATCTCAGAAGATCCACCAGCGACTGGAAGCCGAGCTCAAGGAGGCGGGCCTGTCGCCAAGCCAACATTGTTGCGTCATCCCCTTGCGCCTGTCGGCAAGCCCCACCCTATGCCCGCCTCGCATGCCTGCTGAGTCGCGTCGATCTGGATACGAGGGTCAGTCCCGTCTTGCGCCCGCACCGCCTGTGCTTGCCACGTGGCCGCCTTGCCGCTGTCGGCAATCCACAGCATGCCGCATTGCTTCATGCCATCTTCACGCACATGTGCTTGCCACCCCAATGCATCGGGCCCCGCTGCCATCCCCCGGTGCCATCCTACACCAACTGCGCCGCCAACACCTCTCGCCGACAAGCTCTCCTTGTGGCGCCGTCGCTGTGCTCCATCACCGCCGTCTCCCTTCTCTCGAGGTGTGTTGACGCCCCGTCATCGTCGTGGAGCTCGGGCTCGTCCTCCCCACCGCCGATTGGACTTTCGGTTGCAATGTCATTACAGGAAGAAGAAAAATGGGTGAAAATATATGCGGTGCTGATTGGTGGGCCCATATTCCACCTCAACATAGTTTCCATGCAGGCATGCCAGATCAGCTTGACATGTGGGCCCCACCCATCAGTCCCAATATTAGACATTGCTCAGCTTCAAATTATTATGATTTGTTACTCACTTACCGCAGTGTTGGTCATTTTTTGTTTTTCTAGGTAATTTGTTACCCTAGCCACAAATCGTGGTTTTTAACAATTTAGTAGTACTCTCTAAAAACAAACTAGTATGTGAATCTGGGCAGTGGGCCTGAACCTAATCCAAAGCACAAGAGCGTTTCCCCTATCGCAACCATGGCGTTCGCCTCTGCTACCCCCCTTGCCATCTCCTTCTAGCCCGGCCGGCGCACGTTGTTGCGGTAGGTTGAACTTACTATGCGGTACGATCATGCAAGCTTACTTATGCTCTTCTCTCTATTGCTTGTGTGCATGATTGTTTCCTCTTGAAGTGCTCCATTTG
This sequence comes from Hordeum marinum, assembly GCA_022496015.1. Lineage (NCBI taxonomy): Eukaryota > Viridiplantae > Streptophyta > Magnoliopsida > Poales > Poaceae > Hordeum > Hordeum marinum. The sequence continues at coordinate 508,725,832 of CM039674.1, read as the reverse complement.
CTTGTTGTTTGTGTGTTCCAATGCTTGGTGCATCAATTTATTGCTCATTTGAAACTGTTAGGGCAAGTAGTATGCGGTGTTCGTCATGGGGGCAATAGGGATTGACAATTAATGGGAAGCTTGCAGACAATAAGTTTTAAAGTATAACAATAAAAGCCACAGAGGGTTTATATTTAGGCATGCGGTAGAAGATGCTTACTCCAAGTTTGTGTGAGACAAGGCATGTAGCACGGTTGAGGTTGACAAGCTGGTTCGCCTGTTTGGGCAGAATACTTCATTGTTTTCATCCAGTTCATTGCCATAGACGTCTTGTGGTGTTGGTGTGCTTGATGTGATCATGTGTAAGGTAGTGTAGTGATGGGTGTTGGGGAACGTTGCATGGGAAAGCAAAAATTTCCTACGCACATGGAAGATCTATTCATGGTGATGAGCATCTACGAGGGGGAGAGTGGATCTACATACCCTTGTAGATCGCTAAGGAGGAAGCGTTAAGAAACGCGGTTGATGTAGTAGAACGTCTTCGCAATCCAAATCACCGAGCATCCCGCGGTCCCATCACGATCAATCTCGCGACCCAATCACGATCCGTCCTGTGATCCCATAACGATATGTCCCGCGATCAAATCACGAATCGTCTCATGACCCTGATCATGGTCCTTCCAAACTAGCGCCGAACGGACGACACCTCCGTGTTCAACACACGTACAGCTCAATGACGATCTCCGACTTCTTGATCCAGCAAGAGGGAGTGGAGAGGTAGATGATTTCTCCGGCACCGCGATGGTGTGGCGGTGATGGTGGTGGAACTATTCCGGCAGGGCATCGCCATGCACCGTCAGAACGATCTAGAGGAAAAACTATGATCAAGAGGAAGAGGGTTGCACATGGTTGTTTTCTGTATTGGAAACCTTCAATACCTCTAGTATATATAAGAGGAGGAAGGGAGGAGGCTTGTCCCCCAAGGGACCAGCCCTTGCTTCGGCCGAAGGTGGAGAGGAGCAGTCCTCCTCCAATCCTAGTAGGATTAGGACTCCTTCTCTCCACTTGGATTCCCCCTTCCACCTTTGGGTTGTTGGAAATATGCCCTAGAGGCAATAATAAATTAGTTATTATCATATTTCCTTGTTCATGATAATCGTTTATTATCCATGCTATAATTGTATTGATCGGAGACTTAAATGCATGTGTGGATACATAGACAAAACCATGTCCCTTGTATGCCTCTAATGGACTAGCTCGTCGATCAAAGGATGGTTAAGGTTTCCTAGCCATGGACATGAGATGTCATTTGATAATGGGATCACATCATTAGGAGAATGATGTGATGGATAAGACCCAAACTACAAACATAGCATATGATCGTGTCAGTTTATTGCTACTGTTTTCTGCATGTCAAGTATATGTTCCTATGACCTTGAGATCATGCAACTCACAGATATCGGAGGAGTGCCTTGTGTGTATCAAACGTTGCAACATAACTGGGTGACTATAAAGGTGCTCTACAGGTATCTACGATGGTGTCTGTTGAGTTGGCATGGATCGAGACTGGGATTTGTTACTCCGTGTAACGGAGAGGTATCTAGGGGCCCACTCGGTAATGCAACATCACAATAAGCCTTGCAAGCAATGCGACTAATTGTTAGTTGCAGGATCTTGTATTACAGAACGAGTAAAGAGACTTGCCGGTAACGAGGTTTAACTAGGTATGGAGATACCGACGATCGAATCTTGGGCAAGTAACATACCGAAGAACAAAGGGAACGTTATACGGGATTAACTGAATCCTTGACATAGAGGTTCGACCGATAAAGATCTTCGTAGAATATGTAGGAACCAATGTGGACGTCCAGGTCCAGCCATTGGTTATTGACCGTAGAGGTGTCTCGGTCATGTCTACATAGTTCTCGAACCCGCAGGGTCTGCACACTTAAGGTTCGGTGACGTTTCGGTAGTGTAGAGTTATGTATGATGGTGACCGAAGTTTGTTCGGAGTCCCGGATGAGATCCCGTACGTCATGAGGAGCTCCGGAATGGTCCGGAGGTAAAGATTCATATATAGGAAGTCCCAGTTTGGTTTCCGGAAAAGTTTCGGGCTCATCGGTAGTATACCGGGAGTGCCGGTAGTGTACCGGGAGTGCCGTTAGTGTACCGGGAGACCTCCGGGAGGGGTACTTTGACCCCAAGAGGTGCATGGTCTGCGGGAGAGTATTAACCATCCCTTAGTGGGCTGGGAAAACAGCCACAAAGGCACATGGCGCAGGAGAGAAAGTTCTAAAGCAAAAAGTGGAAAATCAGCCAATAGGAGGCAATCCTACTCCAACTAGGATTGGAGGTGAAGTAGGATTGCTTCCCACCTCCTATTTCGGCCGACCCAAAGGCCTTGGCTGCCTCTCCTCTCCTCTCCTCCTATATATACTATTAGATTGGGTGGTTTCTGGACAGAAATTCCAGCCACGTGCTACCCGTTTCACCGGTGCACAGTTTCTCCTCTAGATCGGTTTTCCGTAGCGCTTAGGCAAAGCCCTGCCGGAATCACTCCACCACCATCACCGGAGCGCCGTCACGCTGCCGCTGAACTCTCTCTCCTCTCCACCTCCTCTTGCTGGATCGAGACGGTGGAGATCGTCATCAAGCTGCACGTGTGCTGAACACGGAGGTGTCGTCCGTTCGGCGCTAGATCGGAAGGACCGTGATCGAGATCGCGAGACGGTTCGTGATGTGATCACGGAACGGATCGTGATGAGTTCGCAGGACAGATCGTGATCAAGATCGTGAGACGGATCGTGATGAGTTCGCGGGACGGATCATGATGTGTTCGCGGGACGGTTCGTGATTGGATCGCGGGACGCTCGGCGATTTGGATCGCGAAGATGTTTGACTACACCAACCGCGTTTCTTAACGCTTCCCGCTTAGCGATCCACAAGGGTACATAGATCCACTATCCCTCTCGTAGATGCTCATCATCATGGATAGGTTTGCGTGTGCGTAGGAAAATTTTTGTTTCCCATGCGACGTTCCCCAACAGTTGCATCATGAGCTAGGTTGATGGTTCGATGAGATCTCGAGTAGAACACAAAAGGTTTGTGGGCGTTGATGCTTAGATTGCTTCCTCCCTTGGTCGTATTTTGGTTCAGCGGGGTCATGAGATGAAGCGGCCCAGACCAACATTACTCGTAGCTTTCGAGAGACCGGTTCCCTCGACGCAACTTGTTGCCTAGATGGCTTGCGGGTGACAGTTTCTCTCACTTTAGTTGGATCGGATTCGACAAAGGCAGTCCTTGAGAAGGTTGAAAAGCAACTAGTGTATCACCGTTGTGGTTTTTGCGTAGGTGTGAATTGTTCTTGCTAGATACCCGTAGCAGCCACGTAAAACATGCAACAACAATTAGAGGACGTCTAACTTGTTTTTGCAGGGTATGTTGTGATATGATGTGATATATGGATTTATGAGATGATCATGTGATATATGGATGTATGAGATGATCATGTGATGTATAGATTATCACGACTTTCATGTCGATGAATACGGCAACCGGCAGGAGCCATAGGTTTGTCTTTAATTATTGTATGACCTGCGTATCAATCATTAAGCGCTATGTAATGCTTTACTTTATCGCTAGACGGTAGCAATAGTAGTAGAAGCATGCAGGGCGTGACAACCCCGATGGCGACACGTTGATGGAGATCATGGTGTCATGCCGGTGACGATGGAGATCATGCCGGTGCTTTCTACATGGAGATCAAAAGCACAAGTTCATGGCCATATCATGTCACTTATGATTTGCATGTGATGTTAATCCTTTTTGTGCACCTTGTTTTGCTTAGGTCGACGGTAGCATTATAAGGTGATCCCTCACTTTAATTTCAAGATGAACTGTGTTCTCCCCGAGTGTGCACCGTTGCGAAAGTTCATCGTGTTGAGACACCACGTGATGATCGTGTGTGATAGACTCTACGTTCACATACAACGGGTGCAAGCCAGATTTGCACGCGCAGAACACTCGGGTTAAACTTGACGAGCCTAGCATGTACAGACATGGCCTCGGAACACAAGAGACCAAAAGGTCGAACATGAGTCATATAGTAGATATGATCAACATAATGATGTTCACCATTGCAGCCACCTCAATTCACGTGATGATCGGACTTGAGTTGGTGAATTTGGATCATGTATCACTCTAATGATCGGAGGGATGTCAATTTGAGTGAGAGTTCTTAGGTAATATGATTAATTAAACTCATTATCATGAACATAGTCAAAGTGTCTTTGCAAATTATGTTGTAGATTACTAGCTCATGCTCGAGCTCCCTTGTAGTTTTATATGTTCCTACAGAAATAGTATTGAAATATGATGTTAGCAATATTGCGGACTGGGTCTGTGATCTGAGGATTGTCCTCTTTGCTGCATAGAAGGCTTATGTCCTTAATGCACCGCTCGGTGCGCCACCCCCTCTAGCATCGTCTGTAGATGTTGTGAATATCTGACAGGCACGTTTCGATGACTACTTGATAGTTTAGTGCGTCATGCATTACAGCTTAGAATTGAGGCTCCGAAACGTTTTGAACGTCATGGAACATATGAGATGTTCTAGGAGCTGAGATTGTGATCTCAGGCTCGTGCCCGTGTTGCGAGATATGAGATCTGCAACAAGATTCTTTGCCTATAAGATGAAGGAGAATAGCTCAATCGTTGAGCATGTATTCAGATTGTCTGGGTACTACAATCGCTTGAATCAAGTGGGAGTTGATCTTCCAGATAAGGTAGTGATTGATATAGTTCTCCAAGTCACTGTCACTAAGCTACTAGAACTTGGTGATGAACTATAAGTTGCCAGGGATAGAAATAATGATTCCTGAGCTGTTCGCGATGTTTGACACTGCGGAGGTAGAAATCAAGAAGGAGCGTCAAGTGTTGATGGTTAATCAAACCACTAGTTTTGAGAAGCGCAAGAGCAAGGAGGGAAACTTCATGGATAGCAAGTCAGTTGCTGCTCCAGTGAAGCAACCCAAAGTTGAACTCAAACCCGAGACTCAGTGCTTCTGTTATGAGGTGAGCGGTCGCTAAAGCGGAACAACCGTAGATACTTGGTAGATAAGAAGGCTGGCAACATTGATAGAAGTATATTTGATATACGAGTTATTAATGTGTACTTGCTAGTACTCTTAGTAGCACCTGGGTATTGGATACCGGTTCGGTTGCTAAATGTTAGTAACTCAAAATATAAGCTACGGATTAAACGGAGAACTAGCTAAGGGTGAGGTGACGATATGTGTTGGAAGTGTTTCCAAGGTTGATGTGATCAACATTGCACGCTCTCTCTACCTTCAGGATTACTGACGAACCTAAATAAATGTTATTTGGTGTTTTGCGTTGAGCATGAACATGATTAGATCATGTTTATTGCAATACTGTTATTCATTTAAGTTAGAGAATAATGGTTATTCTGTTTACATGAATAATACCTTCAATGGTCATGCACCCAGTGAGAATGGTTTGTTGAAATCTTGATCATAGTAGTACACATGTTCATAACATTGATGTCAAAAGATACAAAGTTAATAATGATAGTACCACATACTTGTGGCACTGCCGCTAAATGTCATATTGGTATAAAGTGCATGAAGAAACTCCATGCTGATGGATATTTGGACTCATTCGATTTCGAATCGGTTGAGACGTGCGAACCATGCCTCTTGGGCAAGATGACTAAAGGACCCCGTTGGATGGAGCGGGCAAGTGATTCATTGGAAATGATACATGTTGATGTATACAATCTAGTGAGTCTTGTAGCGTGCAGTGGATATCGTTATTTTCTTACCTTCACTGATGATTTGAGTAGATATAGTGTATATTTACTTAATGAAACACAAGTCTGAATTGTTTGAAAGGTTCAAGCAAATTTAGAGTGAAGTTTAAAGATCATCGTGACAAGAAGATAAAAGTGACCGCGATATGATCGTGGAGGTGAATATCTGAGTTACGAGTTTGGCATACAACTTAAGACAATGTGAAATTTGTTTCACAACTAACGCCACCTGGAACACCATAGTGTGATGGTGTGTCCGAACATCATAGTCATGCCCTATTGATATAGTGCATACTGTGATGTCTCTTATCGTTTTACTACTATAATTTTGGGGTTATGCATTAGAGACAACTACATTCACTTTAAATAGGGCATCATCTAAATCCATTGAGATGACACCGTGTGAATTATGGTTTGATAGAAACCTAAGCTGTCATTTCTTAATATTTGGGGCTGTGACACTTGTGTGGGAAATGTTTTCATCTAATGAGGTCGAACCTAAGGCGGACAATTGCATCTTCATAGAATACCCTAAGATCAGTTGGGTGAACCTTCAATCTCAGATCCTATTGCAAAGTGTTTGTTGCTTAAACGGATCCTTTCTCTAGGAAATGTTTCTCGCGAAAGAATTGAGTGGGAGGAAGATAGAACTTGATGAGGTAGTTAAACCTTTGTTCAACCAGAGAGTAGCGCAGCACAGAAAGATGTTTCTGTGAAGCCTACGTTAGTTGAAGAGGAAGTTAATGATGATGATCATGAAGCTTCAGGATCAAGTTACTATCAAACTTCGTAGGTCAACAAGGATGTGTACTGCTCCTAAGTGGTACGACAACTCTGTCTTGGAGATCATGTTGTTGGACAACGATGAATCTACGAGCTATGGAGAAGCGTTGATAGGCCCGGATTCCGACAAATGGTTGGAGGCCATGAAATCCGAGATAGGATCCATGTATGAAAACCAAGTGTAGACTTTGGTAGACTTGCTCGTTGGACGGCAGGTCGTTGAGTACAAATGGATCTTTAAAATGAAGACAGACACTGATGGTGAATGTCACTATTTGTAAAGCTCGACTTGTTGCAAAGATGTTTGTGACAAGTTCAAGCTGTTGACTACGATGAGACTTTCTCACTCGTAGTGGTGCTAATGTCTATTGGAATTATGTTAGCAGTTGTTGTGTTTTCAATTTTGAAATCTGGCAGATGGATGTCAAAACATCGTTTCCTTAACGGTTTACTTGAGGAAAGGTTGTATGTGATACAACCAGAAGGTTTTGTCAGGCCTAAGGAAGCTAAAAGGTGTGCAATCTTCGGTGATCCTTCCATGGACTTAAGCAAGCATCTCGGAGTTGGAATATACGCTTTGATGAGTTGATCAAAGTTTTTGAGTTTATACAAAGTTTACGAGAAACTTGTATTTGCAACAAAGTGAGTGGGAGCACTATAGAATTTCTGATAAGTATATGTGGATGACATATTGTTGATGGGAAATAATGTAGGATTTCTGGAAAGCATAAATGGTTGTTTGGAAAGTGATTTTCAATGGAAGACCTGGATAAAGCTACCAAATTGTTGAGCATCAAGATCTATAGAGATAGATCAAGATGACTTGATGAGACTTTCGATGAGTACATACCTTGACAAAGATTTTGAAAGAGTTCAAAATGGATTAGTCAGAGAAAGAGTTCTCGCCTGATTTGTAAGGTGTGAAGTTGAGTGAGACTCAAAGCTCGACCATGGCAGAAGGAAGAGAAAGGACGAACGTCGTCCCCTATGCCTTTGCCATAGGCTCTGTATAGTATGCCATGCTGTGTACCACACCTGTGTGTGCCTTGCCATGAGTCTGTCAAGGGGTACAAGTGTGGTCCAGGAGTGGATCACTGGACAGTGGTCGGAATTATCCTTAGTAACCAGAGGACTAAGGAAATGTTTCTTGATTATGGAGGTGATAAAGAGTTCGTCGTAAAGAGTTACGTCGATGCAAGCTTTAACACCTATCCGGATGACTAGTAGTAGCAATCTGGATACGTATAGTGGAGCAGCCATTTGGAAATAGTACCAAGTGGAGTGTGGTAGCAGTGTTTACGGTTTGACATAGAGATTTGCAAAGTACACACGGATCTGAATATCGCAGACCCGTTGACTATAAGACCTCTCTCACATGCAAAGCATGATCGAGCCCCAGAACTCATTGGGTGTTAGATTCATAACAATGCGAATCACATGGTGATGTGAACTAGATTATTGACTCTAGTGCAAGTGGGAGACTGTTGGAAATAGTCCCTAGAGGCAATAATAAATTAGTTATTATCATATTTCCTTGTTCATGATAATCGTTTATTATCCATGCTATAATTGTATTGATTGGAGACTTAAATGCATGTGTGGATACATAGACAAAACCATGTCCCTAGTATGCCTCTAATGGACTAGCTCGTTGATCAAAGGATGGTTAAGGTTTCCTAGCCATGGACATGAGATGTCATTTGATAACGGGATCACATCATTAGGAGAATGATGTGATGGATAAGACCCAAACTACAAACATAGCATATGATCGTGTCAGTTTATTGCTACTGTTTTCTGCATGTCAAGTATATGTTCCTATGACCATGAGATCATGCAACTCACGGATATCGGAGGAGTGCCTTGTGTGTATCAAATGTTGCAACGCAACTGGGTGACTATAAAGGTGCTCTATCGGTATCTCCGATGGTGTCTGTTGAGTTGGCATGGATCGAGACTGGGATTTGTTACTCCGTGTAACGGAGAGGTATCTCGGGGCCCACTCGGTAATGCAACATCACAATAAGCCTTGCAAGCAATGTGACTAATTGTTAGTTGCAGGATCTTGTATTACGGAACGACTAAAGAGACTTTCCGGTAACGAGGTTGAACTAGGTATGGAGATACCGACGATCGAATCTCGGGCAAGTAACATACCGAAGAACAAAGGGAACGTTATACGGGATTAACTGAATCCTTGACATAGAGGTTCGACCGATAAAGATCTTCATAGAATATGTAGGAACCAATGTGGACGTCCAGGTCCCGCCATTGGTTATTGATCGTAGAGGTGTCTCGGTCATGTCTACATAGTTCTCGAACCCGCAGGGTCTGCACACTTAAGGTTCGGTGACATTTCGGTAGTGTAGAGTTATGTATGGTGGTGACCGTAGTTTGTTCGGAGTCCCGGATGAGATCCCGGACATCAAGAGGAGCTCCGGAATGGTCCGGAGGTAAAGATTCATATATAGGAAGTCCCAGTTTGGTTTCCGGAAAAGTTTCGGGCTCATCGGTAGTGTACCGGAGTGCCGGTAGTGTACCGGGAGACCTCCGGGAGGGGTACTTCCACCCCAAGAGGTCCATGGTCTCTGGGAGAGTATTAACCAGCCCTTAGTGGGCTGGGAAAACAGCCACAAAGGCCCATGGCGCAGGAGAGAAAGTCCTAAAGCAAAAAGTGGAAAATCAGCCAATATGAGGCAATCCTACTCCAACTAGGATTGGAGGTGAAGTAGGATTGCTTCCCACCTCCTATTTCGGCCGACCCAAAGGCCTTGGCTGCCTCTCCTCTCCTCTCCTCCTATATATACTAGTGGATTGGGTGGTTTTTGGACAGAATTTCCGGCCACGTGCTACTCGTTTCACCGGTGCAGAGTTTCTCCTCTAGATCGGTTTTTCGCAGCGCTTAGGCGAAGCCCTGCCGGAATCACTCCACCACCATCACCGGAGCTCCGTCATGCTGCCGGTGAACTCTCTCTCCTCTGCACCTCCTCTTGCTGGATCGAGACGGTGGATATCGTCATCAAGCTGCACGTGTGCTGAACGCGGAGGTGCCGTCCGCTCGGCGCTAGATCGGAAGGACCGTGATCGAGATCGCGAGACGGTTTGTGATGTAATCACGAAACGGATCGTGATGAGTTCACGGGACAGATCGTGATCAAGATCATGAGACGGATCATGATGTGTTCGCGGGACGGTTCGTGATTGGATCGCGGGACGCTCGGCGATTTGGATCGCGAAGATGTTCGACTACACCAACCGCGTTTCTTAACGCTTCCCGCTTAGCGATCTACAAGGGTACATAGATCCACTCTCCCTCTCGTAGATGCTCATCACCATGGATAGGTTTGCGTGTGCGTAGGAATTTTTTTGTTTCCCATGCGACGTTCCCCAACATGGGTATCTCCACCCCAACCGCATTAGCCTTTAGTGGGGCTTCGGCCAGCCCACTAGGGTCTGTTTTACCTCCTCCCAGAGCCCATGTGGTTCCTTGGTTTGAGACACCCCTCCCGATGGTCTCCCAGTACCCTCCCGGCACTCCCAGTACACTGTCGATGAGTCCAAAACTTTTCTGGTGACTAAAGCAGGACTTCCAATATATCAATCTTTACCTCCAGACCATTCCGGAGCTCCTAATGATGTCCAGGATCTCATCCGGGAAACATAACAACCTTCGGTCACCACCATACATAACTCTATACTACCTGAAACATTCAAGAACCATACACCCTACGGGTTCGAGAACCTACGGGACCTAGTCAATAACCAATAGCGGGACCTGGATGCCCATATTGGTTCCTACATATTCTATGAAGATCTTTATCGGTTGAACCTCTATGTCAAGGATTCAGTTAATCCCATATGTTGTTCCCTTTGTTCTTCGGTATGTTACTTGCCCAAGATTCGATCGTCGGTATCTTCACACCTAGTTCAGTCTCACGACAAGTCTCTATACTCGTTCCGTAATACAAGATCCCATGGCTAACACTTTAGTCACTTTGCTTGCAAGGCTTGTTGTGATGTTGTATTACCGAGTGGGCCTTGAGATACCTTTCCGTCACACAGAATAACAAATCCTAGTCTTGATCCATGCCAACCCAATAGGCTCCCTCAAAGATACCTGTAGAGAACCTTTATAGTCACCTAGTTATGTTGCGACGTTTGATACACACAAGGTACTCCTCCGGTGTCAGTGGGTTGCATGATCTCATGGTCATAGGAACGAATACTTGACATGCAGAAAACTATAGCAATAAACTGACATGATCATATGATATGTTTATAGTTTGGGTCTTCTCCATCACATCATTCTCCTAATGATGTGATCATTCTCCTAATGATGTGATCCCATTATGAAATGACATCTCATGTCCATGGCTAGGAAATCTTGACCATCTTTGATCAACGAGCTAGTCTATTAGAGGCATACTAAGGACATGGTGTTGTCTATGTATCCACACATGTATCTGAGTTTCGGATCAAATCAATTCTAGCATGGATAGTAAACGATTATCATGAACAAGGTCATATGATAATAACTAATTTATTATTGCAACTAGGGCATATTTCCAACAGTCTCCCACTTGCACTAGAGTCAATAATCTAGCTCACATCACCATATGATTTACATTGTTATGAATCCAACACCCAATGAGTTTTGGGGTTTGATCATGCTTTGCATGTGAGAGAGGTCTTTAGTCAATGGTCTATAACATTCAAAACCGTGTGTTCTTTGCAAATCTATATGTCTTATTGCACATACTACCACGCTCCACTTGGAGCTATTCCAAATGGTTGCTCCACTATACGTATACTGACTGATACTCAGAGTCGACCGGATAGGTTTCAAAGCTTGCATCGACGAAACCCTTTATGACGAACTCTTTATCACCTCCATTATCGATAAATATTTTCTTAGTCCTATAGTTACTAAGGATAATCTTGACCGCTGTCCAATGATCCACTCCTGGACCACTCTTCTACCCCTTGACAGACTCATGGCAAGGCACACACAGGTGCGATACACAACACAACATAATATACACAGCCTATGGATAAAGCATAGGGGACTACCTTCATCCTTTCTCTTTCTTCTATCGTGGTCGAGCTTTGAGTCTTACTCAACTTCACACCTTACTAATAAGGCAAGAACTCTTTCTTTGACTGATCCATTTTGAACTCTTTCAAAATCTTGTCATGGTATGCACTCATTGAAAGTCTTATCAGACGTCTTGATCTATCTCTATAGATCTTGATGCCCAACAATTAAGTAGCTTTATCCAAGTCTTCCTTTGAAAAAATCTTTTCAAACAACCCTTCATGCTTTCCAGAAATTCTACATTATTTCCAATCAACAATATGTCAATCACATAAACTTATCAGAAATTCTATAGTGCTCCCACTCACTTTCTTGTAATTACAAGTTTCTCATAAACTTTGTATACCAAAATTTTGAATACATCATCAAAGCATATATTCCAACTCTAAGATGCTTGCTCTAGCCCACAGAAGGATTGCTGGAGCTTGCACACCTTTTAGCATCCTTAGGAGTGACAGAACCTTTTGGTTGTATCACATACAACCTTTTCTCATGGAAACCGTTAAGGAAACTATGTTTGTCATCCATCTGCCAAATTTCATAATCGAAAAATGCAGCAACTGCTAACATAATTTCAACATACTTTAGAATTGCTACGGGTGAGAAAGTCTCATCGCAGTAAACTCCTTGAACTTGTCGGAAACTACTTTTTGACAAGTCGAGCTTTATAAATGGTGTCATTTACAATCAGCGTATGTCTTCTTCTTAAAGGTCCATTTGTACTCAATGGCTTGCCGTTCGGGCAAGTCTACCAAAGTTCATACTTGGTTTTCATCAATGGATCCTATCTCGGATTTTATAGCTCCTAGCCATTTGTTGGAATCCGGGCCCAACATCACTTCTTCATAGTCTGTAGGCTCATTGTTCTCTAACAACATGATTTCCAAGACAGGATTGCCACACCACTCAGGGAAATACGTGTCCTTGTCAACCTACGAGGTCTAATAGTAACTTGATCTGAACTTTCATGATCATCATCATTAGCTTCCTCTTCAATTTGGTGGAGGCGCCGCAAAAACAAGCTTCTGCGCTGTGCTCAACCAATTGAAGTGACGGTTCAACAACGACATCAGTTTCTACTTTTCTCCCACTCAATTCTTTCGAGAGAAACTCTTTCTCGAGAAAGGACCCTGTTTTAGCAACAAACACTTTGCACCCGGATCTGAAATAGAAGGTATACCAAACTATTCTTAGGGTATCCTATGAAGTTGCACTTTTCCACTTTGGGTTTGAGCTTATCAGACATAAGTGTCGCATTCCCAAACTCTGAGAAATGACAGATTAGATTGCTATCAAATCATAATTCATACAGTGTCATCTCAATGGATTTAGATGGTGCCCTATTTAAAGTGAATGTAGTTGTCTGTAATGCTTAATCCCAAAACGATAGTGGAAAAATGATAAGACACATCATTGTACGCACCATACCCAATAGAGCACGACTATGACGTTTGGACACACCATCACACCATCATGTTCCAGGTGGCGTGAGTTGTGAAACAACTTTCACATTGTCTTAAGTTGTATACAAGACTCGTAACTCAGGTATTCACCTCCACGATCATATCGTAGACATTTTGATCTTCTTGTCACCATGATCTTAAACTTCACTCTTAATTTGTTTGAACTTCTCAAACGACTCAGTCTTGTGTTTCATTCAGTAAATATATATACTCATATCTACTCAAACCATCAAGGAAGGTAAGAAAATAACGATATCCACTGCACTCTACAATACTCATTGGACCGCATACATCAACATGTATTATTTCCAATAAGTTACTAGCCCGCTCCATCATACCAAAAATGGGGTCTTTATTCATCTTGCCCATGAGGCATGGTTCGCATATCTCAACCGATTCGAAATCGAATGAGTCCAAAGATTCATCATCATGGGGTTTCTTCATGTGATTTATACCAATATGACATTTAGTGGCAGTGCCACAAGTATGTGGTACTATCATTATTAACTTTGTACCATTTGGCATCAATGTTATGAACATCTATATTACTACGATTAAGATTCAACAAACCATTCCCATTGGGTGCATGATCATTGAAGGTGTTATTCAAATGAATAACCTTATTGCAATAAACACGATCTAATCACGTTCATGCTCAACGCAAACACCAAATAACATTTATTTATGTTTATCACTTATCCCGAAGGTAGAGAGAGCGTGCGATGGTGATCACATCAACCTTGAAAACACTTCCAACACACATCGTCACCTCACCCTTAGCTAGCCTCCGTTTATTACGTAGCTTTTATTTCGAGTTACTAACATTTAGCAACCGAGCCGGTATCCAATACCTAAGTTCTACTAGGAGTACTAGCAAGGTACACATCAATAACATGTGTATCAAATATACTTCTTTCGACGTTGTCAGCCTTCTTATCTACCAAGTATCTAGGGTTGTTCCGCTTCAACGACTGTTCTCCTCATAATAGAAAGCACTTAGTCTCGGGTTTGGGTTCAACCTTGGGTTTCTTCATTGGAGCACAAACTGACTTGCCATCCATGAAGATTATCTCCTAGCCCTCGCCCTTCTCGACACTAGTGGTTTCACTAACCATCAACACTTGATGCTCCTTCTTGATTTCTACCTTCACGGTGTCAAGCATCGTGAATAGCTCAGGGATCATTATTTCCGTCCCTAGCATTTTATAGTTCATCATAAAGCTCTAGTAGCTTAGTAACAGTGATAGAGAACTATATCAATCCCTATCTTATATGGAAGATCAAATCCCACTCAATTGAAGCGATTGTAGTATGCAGATAATCTGCGCACATGCTCGCCGATTGAGGTATTCTCCTTCATCTTGCAGGCAAAGAATCTTGTTGGAGGTCTCATACCTCTCAACACGGGCACGATCCTGAGTTCCCAATTTCAGCTCTTAGAAAATCTCATATGTTCCGTGACGTTAAAAACTTTTTGGAGCCTCAATTCTAAGCCATAATGCATCACACACTGAACTATCAAGTAGTCATCAGAACGTGCATGTCAGATGTTCACAACATCTACAGACGACGCTTGAGGGTGTGGCGCATCGAGCGGTGCATAAAGGACATAAGCCTTCTGTGCAGCAATGAGCACATTCCCCAGATCACGGACCCGTCCGCATTATTGCTACCATCATCTTTGAACTTACTTTTCTCTAGTTTTGTATCAATAAAAATAGGAGAGCTACAACGCGAGCTATCTACAACATAATTTGCAAAGACACTTATGACTATGTTCATGATAATGAGTTCAATTAATCATATTGCTTAAGAACTCCCACTCAAATTGACATCCCTCCGGTCATTCGAGTGATACATGATCCAAATTCACCAACTCAAGTCCGATCATCAGATGAGTTGAGGTGGTTTCAATGGTGAACATCATCATGTTGATCATATCTACTTTATGACTCATGTTCGAATTTTCGGTCTCTTGTGTTGTGAGGCCATGTCTATACATGCTAGGCTCACCAAGTTTAACTCGAGTGTTCCGTACGTGCAACACTGGCTTGCACCCGTCGTATGTGAATGTAGAGTCTATCACACCCGTTCATCACGTGGTGTCTCGACAGGATGACCTTTCGCAATAGTGCACACTCGGGGAGAACACAACTCATCTTGACATTTAAGTGAGGGATCACCTTATAATGCTACCGTCGTCGTAAGCAAAACAAGGTGCATAAAAGGATTAACATCACATGCACATCATAAGTGAAATGATATGGCCATGAACTTGTGCTTTTGATCTTCATCTTCAAAGCATCAGCATGATCTCCATCGTCATCGGCATGACACCATGATCTCCATCATCTTGATATCCATCAAAGTCTCGCCATCGGGGTTGCCATGCCGAATGTTGCTTCCATGACTATTGCTAACTCATGGCGATAAAGTAAAGAAAAAACGGCGAAAATAATTAAAGATAACCCAATGGCTTCTGTTGGTTGCCGTACTCATCGACATGCAAGTCATGATATTCTATACAAAACATCATCATCTCATACATCACATATATCTCATAATGTAATTGGCCATATCACATCACAACATACCCTCCAAAAACAAGTTAGACGTCCTCTAATTGTTGTTGCAAGTTTTACGTGGCTGCTACGGGTATCTAGCAAGAATAATTCTCACCTACGCATAAACCACAACAATGATACACAAATTGCTATTCAACCTTCTCAAGGACCACCTTTGTCGAATCTAATCCAACTAGAGTAGGAGAGACAAACACCCGCCAGTGATCTTTGTTCAACAAAGTTACACGTCAGTCAATGAAACCGGTATCTCGTAAGGGTACGACTAAGGTTTGTCCGGGCCGCATCATCCTACAATACCTCTGAATCAAAACACGACCAAGGGACGAAGCAATGTGATCATAAACGCCCACAAACTCCATTGTGTTCTACTCGTGATATCATCTACATATAGGCCTAGCTCATGATGCCACTGTTGGGAAACGTTGCATGGGAAACAAAAAATTTCCTACGCATATGCAAGATCTATCCATGGTGATGAGCATATACGAGGGGGAGAGTGGTTCTGCATACCCTTTTAAATCGCTAAGCGGGAAGCGTTAAGAAACGCGGTTGATGTAGTCGAACGTCTTCGTGATCCAAATCGCCGAGCGTTCCGCGATCCAATAACGATCCATCTCCCGATCCATCCCGCGATGCCATCACGATCCGTCCCGTGATCAAATCATGAATCGTCTCGTGATCCTGATCACGGTCCTTCCGATCTAGCATCGACTGAACGACACCTCCGCATTCAGCACTCGTCCAGCTCGATGACGATCTCCGACTTCTTGATCCAGCAAGAGGGAGCGGAGAGATAGATGATTTTTCCGGCACCGTGACGGCATGTAGGTGATGGTGGTGGAACTATTCCGGTAGGGCTTCACCAAGCACCGTCAGAACAATCTAGGGGAGAAACTACGATCTAGAGGAAGAGGGTAGCACGTGGCTGTTTTATGTGTTGAAAAACCTTCAATACCTCTATTAATCATTGAAGTTGACAAGGAAAAAATTGAAGTACTCGACTCGCTATTTAAGGATCCATCCGAATACGCAATCGTAAGGGGACTGTTTGACAGGTAATTTCAATCATTATCGCACTATGTCGGCCTCTTTAATTACTTCATTTCCTGATATCAACTAGTTAATAACTCATTTATTCATTTTCTTTGCCAGCGGGCAGGGCTTGGGCCGAGTTCATTAAACAGGTCCAGGCGACTGGTCACAACAACTGAAATGGGTGCGACCCAAGGTAATTAAGTACTACTAGCTAGCTAGCTACGTCCGTGCATCTCTTTAATTCTAGTTTCAATAACATTATCATGCTTGATTAATTATTACCTGATTGGATTTTATGCTCGTAAAGTGCATGAGGCAGGACCAGGGGACTAGTTTATGCGCATACTATGGTTGCGAGAACATTCGCATGATCATGTCTGAAAGGAGAAGAGATGAAAGAAATCTTTAGATACATTTGCCAGAACATTATCCATGTTTTTTATCATAATATAGCTAATATATATAAACACAACTAATATATCCATCTTGTAGCTGACGGAGTGCGTGGTTAGCTCATACGAGAGGCTCGGGTACGAGCAATTCAGGAGGAATTAGCTGAATTTCTGGTCGATCGGATCATAGATCTCAAAGAAGAATACTATTACAAGATCAAGAACAAGCAGTACTAATGCCTGCATATATATGTAATGATCCTCAAATTGTAGGATAAATTATATATAGGACAAATGTTTGGTACGATAAATTATATATATATATAGGACAAATGTTTGGTACGATAAATTATATATATATATAGGACAAATGTTTGATACGACTGGGTGTAGTTACTCCCACTTTTGTTTCATATGCTATAGGTACTATCTATCATTCTGAAGTGTATATACACGTAGTATGTAGTATATAAAAATATTTAGGTACTATATATACAAAAAATTTGGTAGTATGTTTCATATTTTGAGCATATACTTTTTTACATACAAATATTTACGTATTTTATAAACATAATAAAAATATGAGTCAACTTGCAATTTTTTTCATAGAATTCACTTTGGAGTATCTTAGATATAGTATATGAGGATACTAAAAATAATAAAGTAGTATATATACTACCACATGATAGTATATGAGATAGTATAGCTACTATTTTTTACGTAGTATGTATCATATTTTTAACATACTCATTTTTACGTACAAATATGTACATATTTTCATAATATGATAGAAACTATGGATGAACTATATTTTTTTCATGTAACATACTTTGAAGTATCTTATATATAGTATGTGAACATATTCAAAATGATAAATTACATGGTAGTATATGAGACATGGAAGTAACTACACCCGGTAGCAGGAGGGAGTTTTTTTCATATATATATATATATAGGGATCGACTATTCGTCACCCTGGGTGAAGAATACTTATTTTTCAACCCAGCCAACTCACGCACTGGGTCGGACCAGCTTTCATGCGGTGTAAGAATAAAATGGATGGGAGGTAATCTTACCTTTCCTTAGAAATAGTCGTACGCTTGTATACAGCGGCTGTTGTTTGGTAAGATGTTATTGGTTGTGAAGTAAATTACGGTCTATAAAATAATAGAGAGGATCGGCCGTAAAATTACTGTGCGCTTTTCCCCTAGTAAAGCTGCAAAAGTAAATATATATATATACACGCGAGATCTTCCATTTGGAAACAATTTGAGACCACCAGAGGACTAGAAGAGGGCGTACTCAGGGGACAACTCGTCGAAGGAACATAAGGTTTTCAGAGTAGCAAAACTGAGACGAGGAACGCTAGCACTGCAACACATAAAGGTGCATAAGTTAATTCCTCTATAAAACTACACGATCAGTACAAACGTAAGGGGGACGACAGACCAATCAGGAGGTTTACAGCAGGGTGGAAACACCTCTACTGTCTAATGAACCGTTTTGTCTAATGGTCAAAGTGCAGTTCTTGGGTCCAGTGATCTAAACTTGAGTCAAAATGATGTGGTGGAAAATTATGAAGATGGTCAAAGGGAGTTGAATAAACAAAAACTACACCGGTGAAGTCCGGTAGCACGGTAGAGGCTGCGATGCATCCCTTCCATTCGCAATGAGTTTCCTTAGCTGGAAATTTGATGGCTTGGCAACACATCGACAGTTCGAGAGCTTTGCAGTGTGATGAAGCAGGAAGTGCCCTGTCTATTGTTCATTATGGAGACAAAAATCGCAGCAAAGAGAGTCTGAGGCACTGCAGAACAATCTAGGATTTCATGGATGCTTTGCTATGTATAGTAATGTTTTAAGAAGAGGTATTGGTTTTTTTTGGTTAGCTGATGTTCGAGTCGATCTTCAGAACTACAGATCTGCCCACATTAATGTGGAGGTGCATAAGGTTGAAAAAAATCCTGTGTTATGCAGGTTCACTGGCTTCTATCATCGTGCACCAAAGGTGGAGGATCGCTATCAGAATTGGCGTTTTCTTCATACCCTGTTCTCAATACAACATTCAACGTGGATTTGTGATGGCGATTTTAATTACACCTTGCATTTTTCAAAGCACTTCTCACGTGTCGCTAGACCTGAGTGGAAACTCCGGGCTTTTAGAGAGGTTACAGAAGAATGTATGTGGCAGAATATTGGATGGTTTGGAACAGAATACACATGGTATAATAGCCAGCGAGGATGAGCAAATGTGATGGATTGGATTCATAGAGCATTTGCCTACCCGAAGATTCTTAATATGTTTGCTCATGCCCATGTTAGGCACATCAGCAAGACAGAATCTGATAATTGTTATGTTAAAGTGGAGTTATGAGCAGATGTGGCTAGTCGGCACACTAGGGAAACAAACAATTTCGCTATGAAGATATGCGGCAGTGACAGGCCGACTGTGACCAGCTAGTTATGGAGCTTTTGCAGAAAGCATCTGGTCGGCGGGGTCTCGGCAGTATTCTAAAGCAGAGATCTATAGTGTTGTGGTTGAGGCAGGGAGACAGAAATACAAAATATTTCCACTTAGAGGCAACCCAACAAAAGAGAATGAACAAGCTTGATAATCTTGTGCGAGAGGATGGCACCATTTGTCGAACAAGGGAGGAAAATTGTGTTGTAGTACAATCATTCTATCAAGACCTATGCAGATCCCAAGGTCACAGAGCAATGAGTGAGCTTATGCAGTTAGTCCCGCAACATGTTAAGACTGATATGAATGAAATTTTGTACAAGGAATTTCTCAATTGGGACGTCCTACCAAAGGGTATGAATGAAACTATGATCACTCTAATTTCCAAGGTGAGACTCCCTCAGCGTATGAATCAATACAAACCAATCAGTGATTAATATAGACCGATCTATCTTTGTTCGGTACTACATAAAATTTCTGCCAAGTGCATAGCAAACAGATTGAGGATCTTCTTGGAGGAAATCGTAGGTGGAGAGCAAAGTGCGCTTATTCCTGGATGTTTGATTACGGATTCAGGATCTTCTTAACGCCTATGAAAGTGTCCATGCGATGAGAAAAAGGAGGAAATGCAAGAATAGTGTATGTGCAGTAAAGTTAGACACGATGAAGGCCTATGATCATGCCAACTGAAATTACATTGAAACAGTTGTGGCAAGTCTTGGCTTCAACACTTCCTTCATTCGACTCATCATCAAGTGTGTTTCTTTAGTGATATTTGATTTCCGTGTGAATGGGGAACTTCTACCATTTTTCTCCCCATCCAGGGGGTTACGACAAGGAGACAATGTGTACTTGTTCTTGTTGTGTCCGGAGGGATTCACAACTTTGCTTAACAATTTTGTCCAACCGTATGTGGACAAAGATATTAGGGTGAGTGTGCAATCACCGTGGATGAACCATTTTCTTTTTGCGGACGATAGTTCGATTTTTTTGTAGGGGAAAGAGCAAAGTGCGAGGAGGTTAAATGACATCCTCCGAATTTATGGTGACTGCTGTCGTCAGTGTGTGAATAGGGAGAAGAGCTCCATGTTTTCAGTCCAAATACTTCTGACACAGAACGCCATGCAATGAAAAGTTTGATGGGTATTACTGTCGAGGCTTTCAATGAGAGATACCTCGGCCTTCTGACAATAGTGGGCCACACCATAAGTGGGACTTTTGGTCACATAGGGGAGACAATCAAAAGCAAATTAAATGGAGGTATAGAGAGACTAGTTTCTTGTCCTGCTAGGGAGGCTTGACTGAAATCGGTTATGCAAGCCATACCAACCTTCTCTACAAGCTGTATCAAACTGACAAAGAAAGTGTGTAAGGGGAGTTCCTCTATTATGACAAAGTATTGGTGGAGTAGCTCTCTAGACCGGCGCTCTTTGCACTGGGTGGATTGGCAAACACTCGCATCATCAAAGATACATGGAGGGATGGGTTTCCGGAATCTTGAGATGTTTAACCTAGCCATCCTAGGTAGGCATGGATGGAGATTCAACACGTATCCGAATACTCTTTGCGGCCGAGCGTTGATGTGGAAGTATTTGCCGGCCACTGTACTGAAAAATGCTTCAGCTACCTGGCGCGTGATTATAGCAAGAAGGGAGGTGCTAAAAACAGGTATGATCAAGCGCATTGGTGATGGCACCTCGGTGTCTATATGTAATGATAGTTGGATCCCAGGAATGCTCTCAATGCAGGCAGCTATAAAGATTGGAAATGATACACTTCATAGGGTGTCGGATCTCATTGATGGCGATTCTTGGTCATGAAAAGCAAACATTGTCACAAGTAATTTTATTTCCCCAGATGCTGATGATACATTGAATATACTACTACGACAATGGGGATGTGACGACTTCTAGCCATGGGTGTGGAAGAAGATGGGTTTGTATACTGTAAAAACTGCGTATGAGGCTCTTATGACTCACAACGAGCACTTAGCTCTAGAGGAAGGGACGACAACGGGTACTTGAGAGACTGAAAAATAGTTAGGACAAGGTTGTGGAAGCTCAAAGTGGTGCCTAAAGTGCGTTTTCTGCTAGGGAGTTCTATGGGGTGTTCTTCCGGTGAGCAAACACTACAAAACATGCGCATTGTCACCATGGCGAGATGTAAAGTCTGCCTTTCTGCAGACGAGGATTTGCTGCTTGCGTAGCTTAAGTGCACTCATGCGAAAAGGTTCTGGGTGGAAGCTAGAGAATGGCTACAAGTAAAACTTCCCGAACTCCACCCAGAAACATGGTCGAAGGAGATCATATGTGACCAGCGATTTCAAGAGGATGATACGGCAAAAATTGTTATTGTGATGTTGGTAATCTGGACCGAAGAAACAATATTACCATGTCCCTAGTATGCCTCTAATGGACTAGCTCGTTGATCAAAGGATGGTTAAGGTTTCCTAGCCATGGACATGAGATGTCATTTGATAACGGGATCACATCATTAGGAGAATGATGTGATGGATAAGACCCAAACTACAAACATAGCATATGATCGTGTCAGTTTATTGGTACTGTTTTCTTCATGTCAAGTATATGTTCCTATGACCGTGAGATCATGCAACTCACGGATATCGGAGGAGTGCCTTGTGTGTATCAAATGTTGCAACGTAACTGGGTGACTATAAAGGTGCTCTGTAGGTATCTCAAATGGTGTCTGTTGAGTTGGGATGGATCGAGACTGGGATTTGTTACTCCGTGTAACGGAGAGGTATCTCGGGGCCCACTCGGTAATGCAACATCACAATAAGCCTTGCAATCAATGTGACTAATTGTTAGTTGCGGGATCTTGTATTACGGAACGAGTAAAGAGACTTTCCGGTAACGAGGTTGAACTAGGTATGGAGATACCGACGATCGAATCTCAGGGAAGTAACATACCGAAGAACAAAGGGAACGTTATACGGGATTAACTGAATCCTTGACATAGAGGTTCGACCGATAAAGATCTTCATAGAATATGTAGGAACCAATGTGGATGTCCAGGTCCCGCCATTGGTTATTGACCGTAGAGGTGTCTCGGTCATGTCTACATAGTTCTCGAACCCGCAGGGTCTGCACACTTAAGGTTCGATGACGTTTCGGTAGTGTAGAGTTATGTATGGTGGTGACCGAAGTTTGTTCGGAGTCCCGGATAAGATCTCGGACGTCACGAGGAGCTCCGGAATGGTCCGGAAGTAAAGATTCATATATAGGAAGTCCCAGTTTGGTTTCCGGAAAAGTTTCGGGCTCATCGGTAGTGTACCGGGAGTGCCGGTAGTGTACCGGGAGTGCCGGTAGTGTACTCATGCGAAAAGGTTCTGGGTGGAAGCTAGAGAATGGCTACAAGTAAAACTTCCCGAACTCCACCCAGAAACATGGTCGAAGGAGATCATATGTGACCAGCGATTTCAAGAGGATGATACGGCAAAAATTGTTATTGTGATGTTGGTAATCTGGACCGAAGAAACAATATTACACATGACAAGGAAGGCTCAAATCAAGTTCTTTTTATGGGATCGATCAAGGAAGCTGTGGCAGTGTTAGAAATTCCTCTGGAGCGCACCAATGTTTTGACCGGATATGGTTGGAGGCCGCCTGATGAGGATTGATTAAAACTAACACCGATGCGGGTGGGATCGCCCGGTCGTCGACCGATTTCCCTGAAGCCTAGAGCAAGCGTTATCCGGGATGTACAAATCCATGGGTAGCAGAAGCTATGGCCCTGGGTGATGATGTTTGTTTCACAAAGCTCCGAGGTTTCTGAAGAGTTGTGCTGGATGTTGACTGCAAAGAGGTGGTCGATCTTTGGACCTCACACACATTTCGGCGATCATTGGTAGCGCCAGTTTAATTGGAAGTTAAAGGACTAGCATTATCTTTTCAGTCTTTTATTTTCAACATGTATCTAGAAATGCTAATACTCGTGCATGCACACTTGGGGTTACGGGTTGCTGGATGGTTACCCCACGTAGTTTTCTAATGACTAGCATTATGGCTGACCGCGTAGGAGCAAGAGATGATTGAAGAAAGTCCTACATTCCCCGCAAAAAACAAGGAAGTTTTGTTCTTCTATCGCTAATCAAAGATTAAAATCACGGGCGAAAGTTCCGCTATCGCGGCTCAACAAGCTCCCCAAGACGCGATGCATATAATTAAGCAATTTGCGCGTGAAACGGCATCTGCCATAACGCTCGCGGGAATCTTGGTGGAAGCCCAAACTGAGGCGCCCAACGTCTCGGCCCAAGTCTGGAAAGCTTATGGAACTTCCAATCCGCCATTTTGAAACCTAGCCTCTCTATTCATTCCCCCGTTCCATTCTAGGTTGTGGTGGCGGCTTGGGGTTTATTGCAGATGACCTTGGTAGCACGAGAGTTGGTCAGTGGTTGTTCACGGTTCCCATCGGCAGCCAGCGGCTGCTTCACCACAAGCCGAAGGCGGTGACTGATGAGTCGGATGCATGCTCATCCACCACCTAGTATGTAGTCGGCAGGTGCACGCATGTCGTCTCTGTTCGTGGTTGATAGAAAGTACCTAAGTAGGCCACATCTTCCAATCTGCAACATGGCATGTTAATCTTCATTTCTCTGAAAACCCTTTGTTTTGCTGCTGTGATCCTCTGTTTTCCTGCTCACATCCTCTGTTTTCCTGAACAAAATACCCTGTTTCGCTGCTGAATATACACTGTATTTACTTGCCGCTAAATGGCTTAGCGTCCGCAATAGCCCGCTATGGCTGTTGCAACGGCGGGGAAAAGCTTCCGCGAAATCACATTGCATGTGATTTTTATCTGTATTGTCGATTGCCCTGGAACAGCTACCACCCTGTCCAGAGGGGAATTTCTCAAGGTCTTCACTTCTTCTTGATGTGCCAGGCATGCCACAACAACTGGGGAAAGTAGGATCTAAGCTTCAATAGATGATGTCCTCCCGAATGCCTCTCATTCCCAAGTCACTGCACGTGTCCAAATGCTAATCAGTACTAAGTTTGCTCATGTAAGACATATCTCTATTCTTCCCGAATGCACAATCTCATTCGTGTTCAATAGAGTGCTAGTGCTACTGCCTACTTGCTTAAAGGAGTTATAAGATGCATAAGAGGAAGTAGAAGAAGTGACAATATGCAATGATATTAGATATGTATGGAACGAGCTGTATAAGGGCGGCATCCGTGTTTAATGAATGGATGGTGGGCATATTATCACATTTTCTTAAAAGTCCAATACTTCAGACAAATGACACAACATCCAAGGTTGTAAATTTTATCATGTGTTCCACACTTTACATTTGTGTAATGCCTGGAGTATTATTGAATACATTTTTCTAATAATAGAGCCACACATATAATGGTCAAGCATCTAATCCAACAGTTTTAAAATTATATACATACTATAACTATGCAATTTTAGATTGAGATGCTCAAAATAAACCGAAATTTAAATTGACAAAGCCCACACCCAGTTAGGAGATAAAGGTAATGTGCATCAATCAACACAAAGGCAAGGTTATTTCCCTCCTTTTCGAAGGAAAAATTAGAGGAGAGAGTAACTAGCCTTATGAATTCGTCGAAAGGAAAATGCCTAGCCTCTTGAGCTTGCGCACAAAGCTTCACACAATCGCGTTGCACTGCCCTTCTTCATATGTTTTGCTTTTTTTGTGCATGCCTTGCATGTTAACCTTATTATTCTCTCTCCCAATTCTTCATTATTGGGTCATGTTTATTACAAGAAAATGACTTAATTACATCCTAATTGAAATGTGCCTAAGGTAAATTTCTACAATCCGTGTGAAGGATAACTGATTTTATCATTGTTTCTATTCATCTGAGTTTTCAGCCATACCATTCCCTCCTTGCCATCGCTTATTTTCAGCCGGTCAGTCATCCATGTATTATGCATGGCAGTGGTGGAGGTTGTGGCCTTGCCGTTGTACCTTGTTATGATTGCGGATGAGAATGAGCAGATTGGCCTTGTACATGTCCCTTGAGCGTGCTACAAAAAATAAAGCAATATTTTCAAAGCATTCCAAACATCGTGCATGCATCCAACATTACACAATTAACCTAATTAGTGCTCTATCCACGTCTTGACTCCCTTCTATGTAGTTGGGGTGCTACTACAGACTCCCTTGGTTCAAAAAGAAAGGATTTTTAAATGACGCGATCATAAAAAGTGTCAAAGAAAGACGAGTCATCATTTTTGCAAGTGTATGCACAAAATAAACAATTTTATTTTTCATGTTGGAGAAACTTTGCTTCCTAAGTTGTTTGTGAGTTCCAAGACTAGAAGCCATTTTGCGAGTATGGTTCATTGCTCTCTCTTTCTACCAAATATCTAACATGTACGGCCATGTTATTTTCATTGGTATCTAGGATACTACTTAGCTAGAGAAGAGAATATAGGCATAGGGCTATAGAAACAATACTACCCAGCAATACATTAAGGTGGGGTACTATAGGAATTTCGGTACGATATGGTGCATCATTTATACGAGATTGGCCATGTTTAATCAACAATTGATGAAAAAATTGCAATCCTTCATACTCAGATAAGGATCATATCTTTGATATAATAATTGTGTCTGAAGCCTCGATATCCAGGTGCTAATTTAGTTAATGAATTTTTATCTAATAAATCTGAAGACAAGATTTATTTTTCCACACTATATGGGCATATGGGCTGAAGCATATATGCTTTGGTGAGATGGAAACAAGATAACTAAAAGGAAGATATGCTATTTTTCAAACGGAACATGTTAATTTATATAGAACAACATCAACATTTATACCATGATCCAGAATGTGTTCCAAGGAAGTGTATAGTTTGATAAATCAGTAAAGTGCATGACTAAATATTTTTTATGTGACTGCAATTTGCCACAGTAAACAACTCAATACTGAATTACCTCATGCATCTTATCCCACAAAAACAACTGGACCAGGTCTCTGTTAATACTTCAATTGCTGGGTAGCTTTTCCACATCTTTGCTATGTCAAAATACTTGTAAGTTCCCTATGTGAGAAATATATACTTTCTTTATGTGGGCGTATGTACATTGTGTGCACTTGTATAAGTTTTGATCTCTGTGTTTAAATTAAAAAATTAATGTCTATATAATTTTTTCATCCTCTCCGTGCAAATTATCAGTACTTGTACACTTTAAAGAAATGCAAATATAGAAAAACACTTTATATATTGTGAATTCGAATTAAAAAACTGACTAATCACCATCTCAAGCGGACCTAGCCCATGTCACCAGTCCCAACCAAACTAGGCTCAAATCCGTGGCATTTCTTTTTCTATTGAGCAGGCGCATTGCCATTAAAGCAGACTTTTCACGCTTCGCATATAGAGCTGAATTTCAGAGAGGGAATCAGGAGTTGAGGATTCTACATGCCCTAAGTTCGACTGTGTTGTAGCTTATGTCTCCCTGGCCATGTGTTTGTATTTTGGATGGTTGGGGCCTCAAGCTGCGTGCAAGCCTTATATTTTTCCATATGATAAAGATGGACAAGAGAGGTTTGTCCTGGTGTCTCACATCCCTAATGTGCCAGACCAGAATAATTCCTCCTATTTTCCATCTATTTCTCTCTTTCTACAAGTTTATAGACATTTCGATCATGTCGGTTTGATGAGTCCCCTGGCTATTAGCTATGTTGAGATGAAGAGGTCCGCAGGAGACTGCAGCAATAATATTACACAATAAGATAGGGCACGAGTCTGTACTTCACTTTATTTGTGTTTAAAGAAGGGAAGGTGGTGGATACATTTGCTATGATTTAACCCGATCTAGTATCATACTACTTGGTATAAAAACTTTCTCTCAAGCCTCATTATCAATGTACTACAATACGTCAATGGTTTGTGCATTTGATAAAAGTGGACATCAAATTCTTCTAAATTATTTCCGCATGTGCAGGAAAGTGATGCTAGCATTTCCCAAAAAACAACTCTTGCATCTCCGCATCGGCATCCAATTATATACCCTGGTCAGAATGTTAGGTTCCTCTATATGCTAGAACAAACCATGGTGGCACAACTACGGTTCTGAATGCCTCCTGTTCCCAACAAAACATCCAAATTGGTAAATATAACAATTTTTTTGTGGTACATATAACTAGTTTGCTCATTTGATATTGATATCTCCCCCCCCCCCAACCCCAAAAAATCATAGCAGCGCATACATTGACTTTGTCCCTACTGGTCTGGTAGAGAGGGCTACGACTGTTAAGGGGCTATATAAGAGACTATGCAATCGATTGGAGGCGATTATGCTTTTAAGGACTGCCCTTGTATTATCAAATGTTGGTGGAACTTATCTTATTTTCTTGTGAGGTTGATATTTTGATAGATGACACATAATTCAATCTGAAATTTTGAACATTTGTTTGTTGTAGAATATTTATTAAAAAACAAATTCTAATATCAATGACATACTTTATGATTTGTGAAAGGGATATGCGTATTACTTAGCATCAAACCAGCCATGTGGAAATATAGATTTTCTAATACATTGTACTACATAATTTAAGATCTAGTATTAAGTCGATACAGTGGTTTAATATTTTTCAACTTAGAGTTTGACTGAAAGATAGCTTCATAATTTTCAAAAGAAAGTTTTGGTTGTACACCAATATCAGCGTACCCTCTACCCTCACCGTCCATTCTTGCATCAAAGTCCAGGCAAGAATATTTTTTGGTTTCTCCTAAATAAAAGAACATTTCAAATCAAAACTATGCGGATCAAGAATCCACAAGTACTCTCACGTGTAGAAAGGTTATCATTTTTGGACGTAATGTAACTTTTTGAAAATGGTAGAATTACATAAATTTTTGAAATTTCACAAGATTATGTTTCATCAACAAAATCGGAAACATTTTATATAATTAGTGACACTTTTGTGTAGTTGATCTTCAAACTTTCAAGATCAACTACTGTCTTGTTTGGAAGATAAAAAAAATTGAATTTTCTACATGCGGAATCATGAATCTTAATTCAAACCGAATGGTCTAGATAGATGGTACACTGGTATGACGTAAAAAAATCCAAAATAAATTTTGTCTTATCATCCTAATGTTCACTACCCGCAATCAGTTGAGTAGGAATAGGAAAATTAACCAAGGCCCGGCTGAATTTGTACCCTTGGTCTACTTGCCGACATCGATCTTTGTTGTCGTTGTCGGGTTCCATCTCCCATACAGCCAGAACCTCTACTGACAGCACCATTGTTGAACTAGAGAACACCATCACCTCATACAGTGTCACTTCACCCTCATCAGGCCGGTCCGCATCCACGTGTTGCTCCGTATTTGCAGATCGGCAGTCCAGCTGCGCAAACCCCTCAGCTCTAAGGTAGCCATGTGGAGTCCCTGCTGATTGGTTTCCTTGTTGTACGTATCGACACAACTCTATATAAGTGCTTTTCCATGAGATATTGTATATTGAGTGGAGGCAAAAAAATTGACTCTTCCATTAATTAAAAGAGGAGTATAGGGTGTTACAATGTTCCCAGGTCTCATACTCCCTACGTCCGGAAATACTTTTCCTAGGAATGGATGTATCTAGACTTATTTTAGTTATAGATACCTCCATTTTCTTCATTTCTAAGACAAGTATTTCCAGATGGAGGGAGGATTACACATAGGTCATTGCTTTCCCAGCATGACTGTACCTAATTTTCTCCCCACGGATAATAAGTTATTCACTTCATTTTTATTTTAACGAGTAGGATCATAGGGGGGTTCACTTTGACTGATAACTCGAGTATTGGCTTATCTCAGTTGTATCGTCTCATGCAAATTAGGTAAGAGGGAAAACAAATGACTACATAGGAGCTCTGTGGTGGACCACCAGCAGGAAGATCCAATGGCTTAGGAGACCTGACTTTGTAGGATACTCTGATAGACTAGTCGAATGGTAACGTCCTAGTTGTTGTAGCTGCTTGCCTATTATTATTAAGAATACAAGAGTGACGACTGATAGCTCACCGATTGAACCGACCCTGGACGTACCACTCGGGAACATGTGGCTATAGAGATTCTCTCGGGATGGAGAAAAGTCAAATGGGAAGCTCCATAGAGGCAAACATTGTGTCTTTCATAATCGAAATGGCACTAACTCGCTCAGGAATAGGCACAGGATTGAGGAACTTTCTGGCATACGTAATTGTGCAATATGACTAGCGTCAAAACCCTTTTCGCAATGACATTTCAAACTCTCTTTCTGTGTAGTTGATTTGTAAACTTTCAAGATCAACTATTCTATTGTTTGGAAGAAACGAAAAGGCTAAATTTCTATATACGGAATCATAAATCTTAATGTATACTAAATGGTCTAGATAGATGGTACACTGGTATGACGTAAAAACAATCCACAATAAATTTTCTGTTATTAGCCTAATGTTCATTACCTCGTGATTAGTCCAGTAGGAATAAGAAAATTAGCCAAGGCCCGGCTGAAGTTGTACCTTTGGTTTAGTTGCCGGCATCGATCTTTGTTGTCGTTGTCGGTTTCCATTTCCTCTCCTGCCAGCACCTCTGGTGACACCACCATTGTTAAACTAGCGAACACCCTCACCTCATACAGTGTCACTTCACCCTCATCAGGCTGGTCTGCACCCACGTGTTGCTCCTCGTTTGCATATCGCCAGTCCAGCTGCCAAAACCCCTCAAATCTAAGGTACCCATGTGGAGTCCCTGCTAATTGGTTTTCTTGTTGTACATACCAACACAACTCTATATACGTGCTTTTCCATGAGAGTATTTTTTTGTTTAAATGGAGGAAAAATATCTGCCTCTTACATTAACTAAAAGAGGAGTAGAGTGTGTTACAATGTTCCCAAGTCTCATATTAGACAGAGGTCATTTCTTTCCCAGCATGATTGTACCTAATTTTTTCCCCGCTGATAAAAAGGGATTCACTTCATTTTGATTTTAGCGAGTAGGATCATAGGTAGGTTCTGTTCGATTGGTAACTCGAGTATTAGCTGATATCAGCTATATCGCCTCATACAAATTAGTTAAGCGGGAAAACAAACGACTACATAGGAGCTCTATGGTGGACCACCAGCACGAAGATCGAATGTCTTAGCGCGTCCTGCGCCTACTTCACCCGGCTTCGTATGATATTCTGATAAACTAGTCGAATGGAAACAGTCTAGTGGTTGCATTTGCTTGCCTATTCTTATTAAGAATACGAGAGTGATGACTGATAGTGCATTGATTGAATCGACCCTGGACGTACCACTCAGGAACCAGTGGCTGGAGAGAATCTATCGTGATGGAGAAATGTCAAAAGTGAAGATCTATGGAGGCAAACAGTGTGTCCTTCATCATCGAAATGGCACTAACTCGCTCGGGAATAGGCACATGATTGAGCAACTTTCAAGCGTAACACACTCTCTTTTTGTTCCTACGACTCCTCGTTTCCTTTGCGTCAATCGGGGACAATCAATTCCAAAAATTCCCCTCAAGGATCTGCGGTGAACCATCCATTAAACAGAATGGACGAGCATCGAATAATTTATCACGTCTCTCCTTCATCGAGCAAAACACCATCGAGTCATGGCGAGCGTCCCAAGTTCCTCTTCGCGTTCTCATGGCCCTCTCCAAGTGACTAGCTGTTTACTTTCCCTTCTTTTCTTGCGTAATCTAGAAGTTTAGGGGTATGTTCCACCTACAGATCTAACGCGCTTCCGTTCTAGATTGACCTTCATGAACGATGAAGCTTTTGCAGAGAAATCTCCTACTACTAGCAAGGAGGAGAGGGTGTGCTTTGTTCCCTTCCTTTCATGAGGTTTGGGCTTTCCTATCCACCCTTTCATAAGGGGTTTATTAGAATTTTATGGGATCCAACTCCACAACCTCACCCCTAGATCTATCCTCCATATTACTGGTTTCCTTGCCCTGTGTGAGATGTTTTTGGGTTGCGAAGCACACTTCGAACTATGGAGGAAATTCTTCTTTCATGTTCCCCATACTCATGAGGGGTAAATTCTGGAAGTTCGTGGGGCCGAAGTGTATTACATAAGCGGATCGGGATACCCTGTGGGTATTACCGGAAACAAATCCCAAGGAGTGGACTTCCGAGTGGTTTTATATTGAGGATGTCCCCTTATTTGACCCAATTTGGAGGGGTCTTCCCGAATTCTCCCCTACTCCTTTGAATAAGAATATCAACCGATGCCCGAGAAGTTGTCACCAAGAGGACAATGCCGAAGTCATACAACTGGTCGCCTAGGTGAAGCTATTTTCACACTGCGGGCTGACTATCCTTGAAGTGATGGCCACGACCATCAAGTGACGTGTACAACCCCTTCAGCAAAGGATGCACCCTTTTGTGGCATATTACGTCTCAAGTGACGCGACCCACTATAAGCGAGAAGGTCCTTCTGACCAAGAAGTTATGGCCGCCATACTGGCCCATCTCTATAATGGATAAAAAGAAGGGTTCATTAACTTGAACGCCAGGACGGATATTTGAGCCACAATCCCATCTTATTACTTTACTTTAGGCATTTTCATACTTGTTTTTGACTAACTAAACCTATTGAAAATTTTCCAAACAGGAGTGGAGGCGCCGGATCAAGACAATTAATTGCCCTCCCCGCAACCCAAGAGTTATTCTCGAGACGACGACCCGGGATTTCACGATGATCCGAATACTTCGATTATTTTATAAAATGGAGGTTTTTACCAAGAGAGTCTCGATGGATCTATGGTTGCTATCATAAGCAATCATCTGAGGATATCTCCCTCCCAGAACGGAGGTAAGAAAAAGACTCCTATCTGAAAAAGGCGCCCACCTCCTATTGCTTCAGAGGCATCTCTCCCCATTCCGAAGGGCCACCGTAGCGAACACCAAACATAGGAAAACATATCTCCATCAGATACCATACAAGTGGTTGTCAAATGTCGATCCATCAGAGGAACTATGATAGCTCCTCCTCCCAAAAAGTTAAGACTCAAACTTTTTATGAGTCGGCTACTGCTTATGAATTTTTGTGGTCTTGATCCACCTATTGTAGGATCTGAACACAACACTTAATGTCCGAACACAACGGGCGAGTTTGAAGGTGACGAATTTGAACAACAACATCCCACATCCGCCGGTGGTAATGCGGGAGTCTCTCCAACTGAGTGAAAAAATTCACAAGGGAAGTGCACGGTAAGTAGCAGTTTCGAGTGATACATAAGTGCTCAATGCATTAATATCTAATTAGGTATTGCTTTATAGCAGTCGAATCGATAGGTCAATTGTAAAAAGATCTGGATGTGGCGACGGAGTCGCAAAGGCATGCTGAATCGCAACTCGAGGTCAGCCATCGAGTACTGACCCGAAATCTTGAGAAGAATAAACTTGAGATGGAGAATCAACGACATGCCGGTGAAGTCGAGTATTTAAAAACCCAGTTGGCCTGTGCCCGTGATGAAAATCAGAGATTAAAAGGTGACATATTTGATAAGTATTACTCGGAACTCATAGCTCCATATACATATTATATCTGAGCTAACGAGCACACCACATCTCTTGGCATTTCTGTCAACAAGGCCTCCCAAAGAAGGGACCAACTACTTGGCCTTCCTTCTTGGACAGACCAATGATAACTGCCAACATATTGGCAACAATATTAAACGGTATAGCGGGCATCGGGTCCCCCTATCTTAATCCTTTTATCGTTACATAAGGCCTGTTGCAAAAATGGCCATTTAATTTTGTCATATGCCTTCTCGAAATCCACCTTGAAGATAACTACATCTAGTTTCTTCAAGTGAATTTAATGTAAAGTTTCATGGAGGACGAGTAGCCCCTCCAGGATATGTTGTCCCGACATGAGAGTAGACTGTGTCGGCTACACCATAGAATGCTTTTGAACGGTCTATGAAAAAAAGATAAATTTGATGTGAAATTTGTACTTTCCTCATCTTCCAAAAACAAGTAAATTTCTTAATTAAAACCATCACATTTGTGGCTAGGGTAACATATTCCTACCGTTTATGCCTAAAACGACCAAGTCTGTAGCAAGTGAGTAGCAAAGCACGTTAATTTAGAACTAAGTCGCGTCTAACAGCAAAACAGAAGGGTGGGATCTGTATGTCTGGGTTGATGTGTCGAAGACTAGTCATAGTCAATGTTTGACCTACTCGAGTGGACAGGGTGTCACTTGTCTGTCTCACACCTTCTTTCTCATCCTCAAATTTCTCTCTCTCCTTCACCATCTCAGAAGATCCACCAGCGACTGCAAGTGTATGAACAAAATAAACAATTTTATTTTCATGTTGGAGAAACTTTGCTTCCTAAGTTGTTTGTGAGTTCCAAGACTAGAAGCCATTTTGCGAGTATGGTTCATTGCTCTCTCTTTCTACCAAATATCTAACATGTACGGCCATGTTATTTTCATTGGTATCTAGGATACTACTTAGCTAGAGAAGAGAATATAGGCATAGGGCTATAGAAACAATACTACCCAGCAATACATTAAGGTAGGGTACTATAGGAATTTCGGTACGATATGGTGCATCATTTATACGAGATTGGCCATGTTTAATCAACAATTGATGAAAAAATTGCAATCCTTCATACTCAGATAAGGATCATATCTTTGATATAATAATTGTGTCTGAAGCCTCGATATCCAGGTGCTAATTTAGTTAATGAATTTTTATCTAATAAATCTGAAGACAAGATTTATTTTTCCACACTATATGGGCATATGGGCTGAAGCATATATGCTTTGGTGAGATGGAAACAAGATAACTAAAAGGAAGATATGCTATTTTTCAAACGGAACATGTTAATTTATATAGAACAACATCAACATTTATACCATGATCCAGAATGTGTTCCAAGGAAGTGTATAGTTTGATAAATCAGTAAAGTGCATGACTAAATATTTTTTACGTGACTGCAATTTGCCACAGTAAACAACTCAATACTGAATTACCTCATGCATCTTATCCCACAAAAACAACTGGACCAGGTCTCTGTTAATACTTCAATTGCTGGGTAGCTTTTCCACATCTTTGCTATGTCAAAATACTTGTAAGTTCCCTATGTGAGAAATATATACTTTCTTTATGTGGGCGTATGTACATTGTGTGCACTTGTATAAGTTTTGATCTCTATGTTTAAATTAAAAAATTAATCTCTATATAATTTTTTCATCCTCTCCGTGCAAATTATCAGTACTTGTACACTTTAAAGAAATGCAAATATAGAAAAACACTTTATATATTGTGAATTCGAATTAAAAAACTGACTAATCACCATCTCAAGCGGACCTAGCCCATGTCACCAGTCCCAACCAAACTAGGCTCAAATCCGTGGCATTTCTTTTTCTATTGAGCAGGCGCATTGCCATTAAAGCAGACTTTTCACGCTTCGCATATAGAGCTGAATTTCAGAGAGGGAATCAGGAGTTGAGGATTCTACATGCCCTAAGTTCGACTGTGTTGTAGCTTATGTCTCCCTGGCCATGTGTTTGTATTTTGGATGGTTGGGGCCTCAAGCTGCGTGCAAGCCTTATATTTTTCCATATGATAAAGATGGACAAGAGAGGTTTGTCCTGGTGTCTCACATCCCTAATGTGCCAGACCAGAATAATTCCTCCTATTTTCCATCTATTTCTTTCTTTCTACAAGTTTATAGACATTTCGATCATGTCGGTTTGATGAGTCCCCTGGCTATTAGCTATGTTGAGATGAAGAGGTCCGCAGGAGACTGCAGCAATAATATTACACAATAAGATAGGGCACGAGTCTGTACTTCACTTTATTTGTGTTTAAAGAAGGAAAGGTGGTGGATACATTTGCTATGATTTAACCCGATCTAGTATCATACTACTTGGTATAAAAACTTTCTCTCAAGCCTCATTATCAATGTACTACAATACGTCAATGGTTTGTGCATTTGATAAAAGTGGACATCAAATTCTTCTAAATTATTTCCGCATGTGCAGGAAAGTGATGCTAGCATTTCCCAAAAAACAACTCTTGCATCTCCGCATCGGCATCCAATTATATACCCTGGTCAGAATGTTAGGTTCCTCTATATGCTAGAACAAACCATGGTGGCACAACTACGGTTCTGAATGCCTCCTGTTCCCAACAAAACATCCAAATTGGTAAATATAACAATTTTTTTGTGGTACATATAACTAGTTTGCTCATTTGATATTGATATCTCCCCCCCCCCCCCAACCCCAAAAAATCATAGCAGCGCATACATTGACTTTGTCCCTACTGGCCTGGTAGAGAGGGCTACGACTGTTAAGGGGCTATATAAGAGACTATGCAATCGATTGGAGGCGATTATGCTTTTAAGGACTGCCCTTGTATTATCAAATGTTGGTGGAACTTATCTTATTTTCTTGTGAGGTTGATATTTTGATAGATGACACATAATTCAATCTGAAATTTTGAACATTTGTTTGTTGTAGAATATTTATTAAAAAACAAATTCTAATATCAATGACATACTTTATGATTTGTGAAAGGGATATGCGTATTACTTAGCATCAAACCAGCCATGTGGAAATATAGATTTTCTAATACATTGTACTACATAATTTAAGATCTAGTATTAAGTCGATACAGTGGTTTAATATTTTTCAACATAGAGTTTGACTGAAAGATAGCTTCATAATTTTCAAAAGAAAGTTTTGGTTGTACACCAATATCAGCGTACCCTCTATCCTCACCGTCCATTCTTGCATCAAAGTCCAGGCAAGAATATTTTTTGGTTTCTCCTAAATAAAAGAACATTTCAAATCAAAACTATGCGGATCAAGAATCCACAAGTACTCTCACGTGTAGAAAGGTTATCATTTTTGGACGTAATGTAACTTTTTGAAAATGGTAGAATTACATAAATTTTTGAAATTTCACAAGATTATGTTTCATCAACAAAATCGGAAACATTTTATATAATTAGTGACACTTTTGTGTAGTTGATCTTCAAACTTTCAAGATCAACTACTGTCTTGTTTGGAAGATAAAAAAAATTGAATTTTCTACATGCGGAATCATGAATCTTAATTCAAACCGAATGGTCTAGATAGATGGTACACTGGTATGACGTAAAAAAATCCAAAATAAATTTTGTCTTATCATCCTAATGTTCACTACCCGCAATCAGTTGAGTAGGAATAGGAAAATTAACCAAGGCCTGGCTGAATTTGTACCCTTGGTCTACTTGCCGACATCGATCTTTGTTGTCGTTGTCGGGTTCCATCTCCCATACAGCCAGAACCTCTACTGACAGCACCGTTGTTGAACTAGAGAACACCATCACCTCATACAGTGTCAACTTCACCCTCATCAGGCCGGTCCGCATCCACGTGTTGCTCCGTATTTGCAGATCGGCAGTCCAGCTGCGCAAACCCCTCAGCTCTAAGGTAGCCATGTGGAGTCCCTGCTGATTGGTTTCCTTGTTGTACGTATCGACACAACTCTATATAAGTGCTTTTCCATGATATATTGTATATTGAGTGGAGGCAAAAAAAATGACTCTTCCATTAATTAAAAGAGGAGTATAGGGTGTTACAATGTTCCCAGGTCTCATACTCCCTACGTCCGGAAATACTTTTCCTAGGAATGGATGTATCTAGACTTATTTTAGTTATAGATACCTCCATTTTCTTCATTTCTAAGACAAGTATTTCCAGATGGAGGGAGGATTACACATAGGTCATTGCTTTCCCAGCATGACTGTACCTAATTTTCTCCCCACGGATAATAAGTTATTCACTTCATTTTTATTTTAACGAGTAGGATCATAGGGGGGTTCACTTTGACTGATAACTCGAGTATTGGCTTATCTCAGTTGTATCGTCTCATGCAAATTAGGTAAGAGGGAAAACAAATGACTACATAGGAGCTCTGTGGTGGACCACCAGCAGGAAGATCCAATGGCTTAGGAGACCTGACTTTGTAGGATACTCTGATAGACTAGTCGAATGGTAACGTCCTAGTTGTTGTAGCTGCTTGCCTATTATTATTAAGAATACAAGAGTGACGACTGATAGCTCACCGATTGAACCGACCCTGGACGTACCACTCGGGAACATGTGGCTATAGAGAATCTCTCGGGATGGAGAAAAGTCAAATGGGAAGCTCCATAGAGGCAAACATTGTGTCTTTCATAATCGAAATGGCACTAACTCGCTCAGGAATAGGCACGGGATTGAGGAACTTTCTGGCATACGTAATTGTGCAATATGACTAGCGTCAAAACCCTTTTCGCAATGACATTTCAAACTCTCTTTCTGTGTAGTTGATTTGTAAACTTTCAAGATCAACTATTCTATTGTTTGGAAGAAACGAAAAGGCTAAATTTCTATGTACGGAATCATAAATCTTAATGTATACTAAATGGTCTAGATAGATGGTACACTGGTATGACGTAAAAACAATCCACAATAAATTTTCTGTTATTAGCCTAATGTTCATTACCTCGTGATTAGTCCAGTAGGAATAAGAAAATTAGCCAAGGCCCGGCTGAAGTTGTACCTTTGGTTTAGTTACCGGCATCGATCTTTGTTGTCGTTGTCGGTTTCCATTTCCTCTCCTGCCAGCACCTCTGGTGACACCACCATTGTTAAACTAGCGAACACCCTCACCTCATACAGTGTCACTTCACCCTCATCAGGCTGGTCTGCACCCACGTGTTGCTCCTCGTTTGCATATCGCCAGTCCAGCTGCCAAAACCCCTCAAATCTAAGGTACCCATGTGGAGTCCCTGCTAATTGGTTTTCTTGTTGTACATACCAACACAACTCTATATACGTGCTTTTCCATGAGAGTATTTTTTTGTTTAAATGGAGGAAAAATATCTGCCTCTTACATTAACTAAAAGAGGAGTAGAGTGTGTTACAATGTTCCCAAGTCTCATATTAGACAGAGGTCATTTCTTTCCCAGCATGATTGTACCTAATTTTTTCCCCGCTGATAAAAAGGGACTCACTTCATTTTGATTTTAGCGAGTAGGATCATAGGTAGGTTCTGTTCGATTGGTAACTCGAGTATTAGCTGATATCAGCTATATCGCCTCATACAAATTAGTTAAGCGGGAAAACAAACGACTACATAGGAGCTCTATGGTGGACCACCAGCACGAAGATCGAATGGCTTAGCGCGTCCTGCGCCTACTTCACCCGGCTTCGTATGATATTCTGATAAACTAGTCGAATGGAAACAGTCTAGTGGTTGCATTTGCTTGCCTATTCTTATCAAGAATACGAGAGTGACGACTGATAGTGCATTGATTGAATCGACCCTGGACGTACCACTCAGGAACCAGTGGCTGGAGAGAATCTATCGTGATGGAGAAATGTCAAAAGTGAAGATCTATGGAGGCAAACAGTGTGTCCTTCATCATCGAAATGGCACTAACTCGCTCGGGAATAGGCACATGATTGAGGAACTTTCAAGCGTAACACACTCTCTTTTTGTTCCTACGACTCCTCGTTTCCTTTGCGCCAATCGGGGACAATCAATTCCAAAAATTCCCCTCAAGGATCTGCGATGAACCATCCATTAAACAGAATGGACGAGCATCGAATAATTTATCACGTCTCTCCTTCATCGAGCAAAACACCATCGAGTCATGGCGAGCGTCCCAAGTTCCTCTTCGCGTTCTCATGGCCCTCTCCAAGTGACTAGCTGTTTACTTTCCCTTCTTTGCTTGCGTAATCTAGAAGTTTAGGGGTATGTTCCCCCTACAGATCTAACGCGCTTCCGTTCTAGATTGACCTTCATGAACGATGAAGCTTTTGCAGAGAAATCTCCTACTACTAGCAAGGAGGACAGGGTGTGCTTTGTTCCCTTCCTTTCATGAGGTTTGGGCTTTCCTATCCACCCTTTCATAAGGGGTTTATTAGAATTTTATGGGATCCAACTCCACAACCTCACCCCTAGATCTATCCTCCATATTACTGGTTTCCTTGCCCTGTGTGAGATGTTTTTGGGTTGCGAAGCACACTTCGAACTATGGAGGAAATTCTTCTTTCATGTTCCCCATACTCATGAGGGGTAAATTCTGGAAGTTCGTGGGGCCGAAGTGTATTACATAAGCGGATCGGGATACCCTGTGGGTATTACCGGAAACAAATCCCAAGGAGTGGACTTCCGAGTGGTTTTATATTGAGGATGTCCCCTTATTCGACCCAATTTGGAGGGGTCTTCCCGAATTCTCCCCTACTCCTTTGAAGAAGAATATCAACCGATGCCCGAGAAGTTGTCACCAAGAGGACAATGCCGAAGTCATACAACTGGTCGCCTAGGTGAAGCTATTTTCACACTGCGGGCTGACTATCCTTGAAGTGATGGCCACGACCATCAGGTGACGTGTACAACCCCTTCAGCAAAGGATGCACCCTTTTGTGGCGTATAACGTCTCAAGTGACGCGACCCACTATAAGCGAGAAGGTCCTTCTGACCAAGAAGTTATGGCCGCCATACTGGCCCATCTCTATAATGGATAAAAAGAAGGGTTCATTAACTTGAACGCCAGGGACGGATATTCGAGCCACAATCCCATCTTATTACTTTACTTTAGGCATTTTCATACTTGTTTTTGACTAACTAAACCTATTGAAAATTTTCCAAACAGGAGTGGAGGCGCCGGATCAAGACAATTAATTGCCCTCCCCGCAACCCAAGAGTTATTCTCGAGACGACGACCCGGGATTTCACGATGATCCAAATACTTCGATTATTTTACAAAATGGAGGTTTTGACCAAGAGAGTCTCGATGGATCTATGGTTGCTATCATAATCGATCATCTGAGGATATCTCCCTCCCAGAACGGAGGTAAGAAAAAGACTCCTATCTGAAAAAGGCGCCCACCTCCTATTGCTTCAGAGGCATCTCTCCCCATTCCGAAGGGCCACCGTAGCGCACACCAAACATAGGAAAACATATCTCCATCAGATACCATACAAGTGGTTGTCAAATGTCGATCCATCAGAGGAACTATGATAGCTCCTCCTCCCAAAAGGTAAAGAATCAAACTTTTTATGAGTCGGCTACTGCTTATGAATTTTTGTGGTCTTGATCCACCTATTGTAGGATCTGCACAACACTTAATGTCCGAACACAACGGGCGAGTTTGAAGGTGACGAATTTGAACAACAACATCCCACATCCGCCGGTGGTAATGCGGGAGTCTCTCCAACTCAGTGAAAAAATTCACAAGGGAAGTGCACGGTAAGTAGCAGTTTCGAGTGATACATAAGTGCTCAATGCATTAATATCTAATTAGGTATTGCTTTATAGCAGTCGAATCGATAGGTCAATTGTAAAAAGATCTGGATGTGGCGACGGAGTCGCAAAGGCATGCTGAATCGCAACTCGAGGTCAGCCATCGAGTACTGACCCGAAATCTTGAGAAGAATAAACTTGAGATGGAGAATCAACGACATGCCGGTGAAGTCGAGTATTTAAAAACCCAGTTGGCCTGTGCCCGTGAAGAAAATCAGAGATTAAAAGGTGACATATTTGATAAGTATTACTCCGAACTCATAGCTCCATATACATATTATATCTGAGCTAACGAGCACACCACATCTCTTGGCATTTCTGTCAACAGGGCCTCCCAAAGAAGAGACCAACTACTTGGCCTTCCTTCTTGGACAGACCAATGATAACTGCCAACATATCGGCAACAATATTAAACGGTATAGCGGGCATCGGGTCCCCCTATCTTAATCCTTTTATCGTTACAGAAGGCCTGTTGCAAAAATGGCCATTTAATTTTGTCATATGCCTTCTCGAAATCCACCTTGAAGATAACTACATCTAGTTTCTTCAAGTGAATTTCATGTAAAGTTTCATGGAGGACGAGTAGCCCCTCCAGGATATGTTGTCCCGACATGAGAGTAGACTGTGTCGGCTACACCATAGAATGCTTTTGAACGGTCTATGAAAAAAAGATAAATTTGATGTGAAATTTGTACTTTCCTCATCTTCCAAAAACAAGTAAATTTCTTAATTAAAACCATCACATTTGTGGCTAGGGTAACATATTCCTACCGTTTATGCCTAAAACGACCAAGTCTGTAGCAAGTGAGTAGCAAAGCACGTTAATTTAGAACTAAGTCGCGTCTAACAGCAAAACAGAAGGGTGGGATCAGTATGTCTGGGTCGATGTGTCGAAGACTAGTCATAGTCAATGTTTGACCTACTCGAGTGGACAGGGTGTCACTTGTCTGTCCTCACACCTTCTTTCTCATCCTCAAATTTCTCTCTCTCCTTCACCATCTCAGAAGATCCACCAGCGACTGGAAGCCGAGCTCAAGGGGCGGGCCCGTCGCCAAGCCAACATTGTTGCGTCATCCCCTTGCGCCTGTCGGCAAGCCCCACCCTATGCCCGCCTCGCATGCCTGCTGAGTTGCGTCGATCTGGATACGAGGGTCAGTCCCATCTTGCGCCCGCACCGCCTGTGCTTGCCACGCGGCCGCCTTGTCGCCGTCGGCAATCCACAACATGTCGCATTGCTTCACGCCATCTTCACGCACATGTGCTTGCCACCCCAATGCATCTGGCCCCGCTGCCATCCTCCGGTGCCATCCTACACCAACTGCGCCGCCAACACCTCCCGCCAACAAGCTCTCCTTGTGGCGGCCGTCGCTGTGCTCCATCACCGCCGTCTCCCTTCTCCCAAGGTGTGTTGACGCCCCGTCATCGTCGTGGAGCTCGGGCTCTGTCCTCCCCACCCGCCGATTGGACTTTCGGTTGCAATGTCATACAGGAAGAAGAAAAATGGGTTGCGAAATATATGCGGTGCT
Organism: Hordeum marinum; assembly: GCA_022496015.1. Lineage (NCBI taxonomy): Eukaryota > Viridiplantae > Streptophyta > Magnoliopsida > Poales > Poaceae > Hordeum > Hordeum marinum. The sequence continues at coordinate 508,683,397 of CM039674.1, read as the reverse complement.
GATTGGTGTGCCCATATTCCACCTCAACATAGTTTCCATGCAGGCATGCCAGATCAGCTTGACATGTGGGCCCCACCCATCAGTTCCAATATTAGACATTGCTCAGCTTCAAATTATTATTGATTTGTACTCACTTACCGCAGTGTTGGTCATTTTTTTTTTTCTAGGTAATTTGTTACCCTAGCCACAAATCGTGGTTTTTAACAATTTAGTAGTACTCTCTAAAAACAAACTAGTATGTGATCTGGGCAGTGGGCCTGAACCTAATCCAAAGCACAAGAGCGTTTCCCCTATCGCAACCATGGCGTTCGCCTCTGCTACCCCCCTTGCCATCTCCTTCTAGCCCGGCCGGCGCACGTTTGTTGCGGTTAGGTTTAACTTACTATGCGGTACGATCATGCAAGCTTACTTTATGCTCTTCTGCTCTATTGCTTGTGTGCTTGATTGTTTCCTCTTGAAGTGCTCCATTGCTTGTTGTTTGTGTGTTCCAATGCTTGGTGCATCAATTTATTGCTCATTTGAAACTGTTAGGGCAAGTAGTATGCGGCTGTTCGTCATGGGGGCAACAGGGGTTTACATTTAATGGGAAGCTTGCAGACAATAAGTTTTTAAAGTATAACAATAAAAGCCACAGAGGGTTATATTTAGGCATGCGGGTTAGAAGATGCTTACTCCAAGTTTGTGTGAGACAAGGCATGTAGCACGGTTGAGGTTGACAAGTTGGTTCGCCTTGTTTGGGCAGAATACTTCATTGTTTTCGTCCAGTTCATCGCCATAGACGTGTTCTGGTGTTGGTGTGCTTGATGTGATCATGTGTAAGGTAGTGTAGTGATGGGTGTTGGGGAACGTTGCATGGGAAACAAAAAATTCCTACGCACACGAAAGATCTATTCTTTGTGATGAGCATCTACGAGGGGGAGAAGTGGATCTAACATTACCCTTGTAGATCGCTAAGGAGGAAAGCGTTAAGAAACGCGGTTGATGTAGTAGAACGTCTTCGCAATCCAAATCGCCGAGCATCCCGCGGATCCCATCACGATCAATCTCGCGACCCAATCACGATTCCGTCATGTGATCCCATCACGATATGTCCCGCGATCAAATCACGAATCGTCTCACGACCCTGATCATGGTCCTTCCAAACTAGCGTCGAACGGACGACACCTCCGTTGTTCAACACACGTACAGCTCAATGACGATCTCCGACTTCTTGATCCAGCAAGAGGGAGTGGAGAGGTAGATGATTTCTCCGGCAGCGCGATGTGTGTGGCGGTGATGGTGGTGGAACTATTCCGGCAGGGCATCGCCATGCACCGTCAGAACGATCTAGAGGAAAACTACGATCAAGAGGAAGAGGGTTGCACGTGGTTGTTTTCTGTATTGAAAAACTTCAATACCTCTAGTATATATAAGAGGAGGAAGGGAGGAGGCTTGTCCCCCAAGGGACCAGCCCTTGCTTCGGCCAAAGGTGGAGAGGAGCAGTCCTCCTCCAATCCTAGTAGGATTAGGACTCCTTCTCTCCACTTGGATTCCCCCTTCCCCTTTGGGTTGTTGGAAATATGCCCTAGAGGCAATAATAAATTAGTTATTATCATATTTCCTTGTTCATGATAATCGTTTATTATCCATGCTATAATTGTATTGATCGGAGACTTAAATGCATGTGTGGATACATAGACAAAACCATGTCCCTAGTATGCCTCTAATGGACTAGCTCGTTGATCAAAGGATGGTTAAGGTTTCCTAGCCATGGACATGAGATGTCATTTGATAACGGGATCACATCATTAGGAGAATGATGTGATGGATAAGACCCAAACTACAAACATAGCATATGATCGTGTCAGTTTATTGGTACTGTTTTCTCCTGTCAAGTATATGTTCCTATGACCGTGAGATCATGCAACTCACGGATATCGGAGGAGTGCCTTGTGTGTATCAAATGTTGCAACGTAACTGGGTGACTATAAAGGTGCTCTGTAGGTATCTCAAATGGTGTCTGTTGAGTTGGCATGGATCGAGACTGGGATTTGTTACTCCTGTAACGGAGAGGTATCTCGGGGGCCCACTCGGTAATGCAACATCACAATAAGCCTTGCAATCAATGTGACTAATTGTTAGTTGCGGGATCTTTTATTACGGAACGAGTAAAGAGACTTTCCGGTAACGAGGTTGAACTAGGTATGGAGATACCACGATCGAATCTCAGGGAAGTAACTACCGAAGAACAAAGGGAACGTTATACGGGATTAACTGAATCCTTGACATAGAGGGTTCGACCGATAAGATCTTCGTAGAATATGTAGGAACCAATGTGGATGTCCAGGTCCCGCCATTGGTTATTGACCGTAGAGGTGTCTCGGTCATGTCTACATAGTTTTCGAACCCACAGGGTCTGCACACTTAAGGTTCGATGACGTTCGTGTGTAAGTTAGTATGGTGGTGACCGAAGTTTGTTCGGAGTCCCGGATAAGATCCCGGACGTCACGAGGAGCTCCGGAATGGTCCGGAAGTAAAGATTCATATATAGGGAAGTCCCAGTTTGGTTTCCGGAAAAGTTCGGGCTCATCGGTAGTACCGGGAGTGCCGGTAGTTGTACCG